>OW121786.1:16610296-17911316 GCA_933228815.1 Machimus atricapillus | reverse complement strand
ATTCGGATTTTTGCCTAGATGTTTAGATTTAATTTTTTTATGGGCTTTTCGTAACTCCTCGTTTAGAAATAAAGCTTCATATATAGCCTTTATACTTTGACTTAACATTATTTTAAAAATGTTTTAATGAAACATAAAATATTTGTTGTTTTAATTAATAATAATAAAAAAGAATATATTTATAGTATGTACATATATAATAATAGTTCACTCTTTCATAAAATTTTTGGTAGCCCTGAAAAGGGCTGTTTTGTTTTTTTCCGCCTGTGATAAAATCTCAATAGTCTTTTTATGCCTTCTTTTCCGTCTTCTTGGGTAGCAACACAGCCTGAATATTTGGCAAAACACCACCTTGAGCGATTGTAACTCCCGAGAGTAATTTGTTCAATTCCTCATCGTTGCGAATAGCCAATTGTAAATGCCTCGGAATAATTCTCGTTTTTTTGTTATCACGAGCAGCATTGCCAGCCAATTCCAAAACTTCAGCAGCTAAATATTCCATAACTGCGGCTAAATAAACTGGTGCTCCGGCTCCAACACGTTCAGCATAATTTCCCTTTCGCAACAAACGATGAATACGACCAACTGGAAACTGCAAACCAGCGCGGTTCGACCGGGACTTTGCCTTGCCCTTCACTTTTCCACCTTTACCGCGTCCAGACATTTTATTAAACTTTATTTAGTTATTTAGTTAGCACAAACAGAACTCAACCCAACTGAACTCAACGACAATTCTCACAAGAATGAGCGAGCATTCCTCAAAGGCGCTCTTATTTATGCGCATCTTTCCCGCATACCAATATAAAAATTCACCTTCGGAGAGGGGATAGAACGAATGCACGCAAAATGAATAAGAATTGCTGGTTCAACGGAGTCTGGCACAGTTTGTGACCAAGTGCCGTCAAGTAAAGTAGAGTTCAAGTTCAATTGAAAGTAAATTTGTGAAAATGCCCCCAAAGACAAGTGGAAAGGCAGCGAAGAAGGCTGGCAAAGCCCAGAAAAATATTTCCAAGAGTGAAAAGAAGAAGAAGCGCAAGAGGAAGGAGAGCTATGCCATTTATATCTACAAAGTTTTGAAACAAGTTCATCCAGATACCGGCATTTCATCAAAGGCAATGAGCATTATGAACAGTTTTGTGAATGATATCTTTGAAAGGATTGCCGCTGAGGCTTCGCGTTTAGCTCATTATAATAAGCGTTCAACGATTACAAGTCGGGAAATTCAAACAGCCGTCAGGCTCTTGTTGCCTGGAGAACTTGCAAAACACGCCGTTAGTGAGGGAACGAAGGCCGTTACTAAATATACCAGCTCAAAATAACTTGATTGTGACCGGAAAACTAAACAAAAAGGCCCTTTTCAGGGCCACCAATTTTTTAAACAAAGAGTCTAAATGAATAAATTGTAATATTCTTGCTACGATCATTTTTAAATACATTTTATTATTTATTGATAAAAAATAAACTTGAGTGAAGAGAATACATATCACAGGTTAACATCAAATTTGAGCCCGAACAAATAGCAAATTATTTTCATAGATTAGATTCTTCCATTTTAAGTAAAAAAATTGTTAAGAAGTGAAAAAAAAAACCGTAATTTTACCGTTTATAAAAAATCATTAATAAATAACGAATTGGAATTGTTTGTTCTAGAAGCTAGCAACATAACGTAAATAAAAGCTTCAAACATAAACTATTATGTATATGAAAGTAAAAAAAGGCTTCAAAACATGAATTTGATTTTTTCCATAAACTTATTATTTCATACAATCGATGGCGATTAAAAAATAAATATAGACCTTAAGAAGGGTGTGGGTATCTTTTCATTATTTCGACACATGACAAATAAAAAAAAAATTATGCAATAAAACGAGACTCTTTGTTGATCGGTGAATTGAAATCACAGCCAAACCATCAGTTTTTTCTTTTAGTTGAGATTGAGAATCCGATTTTTGCATTAATTTACAAATGGCCGCTAATATTGAAAGTTTGTATAGAAAAATTCGTCTAATGTGTGGTGTAATTTCCCATATCAATTTTACTCAATGTTTATTATAATTTGTGGTCCTGAAAAGGACCGATTTTTAAGATGGTGGTTTTTATAGACGTTTCTAGATGTTTAAGCACGTTCGCCTCGAATTCGCCTGGCCAATTGGATGTCTTTTGGCATTATTGTGACACGTTTAGCATGAATTGCGCACAAGTTTGTATCTTCAAATAAACCGACCAAGTAGGCTTCGCTGGCTTCTTGTAAAGCCATAACAGCGGAGCTTTGGAAGCGTAAGTCAGTTTTAAAATCTTGCGCAATTTCCCTCACTAACCGTTGGAATGGTAATTTTCTAATGAGCAACTCGGTACTCTTTTGATAGCGTCGAATTTCACGAAGAGCAACAGTTCCAGGGCGATAACGATGGGGTTTCTTAACGCCACCGGTAGCTGGTGCACTTTTACGCGCAGCCTTTGTTGCCAACTGTTTGCGGGGTGCTTTACCACCAGTCGATTTACGAGCTGTTTGCTTGGTTCGCGCCATTTCAAAAAATCAAATCACTTTTTAATTTCAATTTTCAAACACTGCACTGAACAACAACACACGAAGAGCACTTCAAGAATGAGAAATTTCTGATCCAGCGTCGCTTATTTATAGCGCGGTATTTCACACACACATTCGAATACAAGCATTACTTTATAGTGTGAAAGTTTTGTTAGTATTGCGGAAATTTTGTATAAATAAGCGGAACGTTTGGCACTCCAGTCACTTGGTGATCTGTTCTTGAAGTGTAAGGTGTTCTCTTAAATAAATTGCAGTGTATTAAAAATGACTGGTCGTGGCAAAGGTGGAAAGGGTTTGGGAAAAGGAGGAGCCAAACGGCATCGTAAAGTTCTCCGTGATAACATTCAAGGAATTACAAAGCCGGCCATTCGTCGCTTGGCTCGTCGTGGTGGTGTCAAGCGGATATCCGGTTTAATTTATGAGGAAACTCGTGGAGTTCTCAAAGTATTCTTAGAAAATGTTATCCGTGACGCTGTTACTTACACAGAACATGCCAAAAGGAAAACTGTCACTGCGATGGATGTCGTTTATGCCTTAAAAAGACAAGGGCGCACTCTTTATGGATTCGGCGGCTAAAAAATTCAAATTTCATACATACAACGGAAAATCGGTCCTTTTCAGGACCACAAATTATTTTTAATCATAGAGTGAAATTATTATAAAATATATACATACCTAAATAAATTTTTACTTACACAGCTTACTACAATCTACGGTAAATTGGTTCTTTCCTGGATCACGAATTATTTTTAATCAGATAAACTATAAAGTACATATATGTATACATAAATAAATAGATTTTGGCTTACTACGGACTACGGTAAATTGGTTCTTTTCCGGAATCACAAATTGTTTTTTATTGTTTTTAACCCAGAGAATGAAATTATTAAAAGGCATAAAACGATTTTTGCTTATTACGGAAAATCGGTCCTTTTCAATGCCACAAATTATTGTAAAATATATAAATAGATATTTGCTTTTTCATATTTATAACATAAATCAAGAAACAAGAAAATTGAGTCAAGTGTCTACAGGTAAGCAATTCAATTTTAACATAAGGTGGCATTTTGGTAAATATTCTATCTATGTATGTATGTATGTATAGTATATAATTTTTTCTTTTTCATATGATCACAATAAATCGTAAATTTTACTCTTTTAAAATAATTGGTAGCCCTGAAAAGGGCTTTTTTGTTGGTCATGTTGGTTTTCGCGTTTTGCTTATTTCTTTGCTGCGACTTTCTTAGCAGCACCTTTTTTTCCGGCCGTCACTACTTTTGGCTTGGCTGCTTTTGGAGATTTTGTCGCAGCTTTTGTTGGTTTTGTGGGCTTTTGCTTCGGTGTCTTGCTTTTCACTTCTCCTGTTTTTTTCACAGTTTTAGCAACAGCTTTCGCAGTTTTCTTTTTTTCCACTTTCTTTGTAGATGCAGGTTGTTTCTTCGAATCACCAACTGCTGCTTTTTCCTTCTTCGGTTTCTTGGTTACTTTCTTTGAAGCAGCAGGCTTTTTCTCCTTAGCCTCAATGCTTTTCACCTTCGGTTTTGGCTTTGCAACAGTTTTTGACAATTTAAAAGAACCGGCAGCACCTTTACCTTTTGTTTGAATCAAAGCTCCATTTGTCACTGCACTTTTTAAGTATTTCTTAATAAATGGCGCCAATCTATCAACGTCAACTTTATAATTTCCTGCAAGATATTTCTTAATGGCAGGCAACGAAGATCCACCACGTTCTTTTAACATCTTAATGGCATTTGTAACCATTTCCGATGTTGGTGGATGAGTCGCCTTAGCTTTTGGTTTCTTAGGAGCAGCTGCCGCCTTTTTAGTCTTCTGAGATTGAGACTCTCCCTTACCCGCCACCGCAACAACTACTGTGCTTACTTCAGCCATATTTACGATCGCAAACACTTCTTCGATAAAACTCGAGATAACACACACAAAACTTTATCGTACTCGTACGGGTTTGGCCTGCTGCTTCTAGACCAATCTCCTGCTGCATTTTTGTGAGAAGTTCGACGAAAGCGTTCAAGCAAAATGATTCTGTCTCCATACAAATTGGGAACAATTTTGTTTAATGCAATTTATGGTTTTTTCAACTTTTCGGTATGTTTATTTAACATTTATATATAAACACGTTCGGGATTCGATAAAGCTGCAACTCTAGAATAGTAAAACAATATAATTTTCAACGGGAATCTCAGCCTTAGTATTAAAATTACCAAAAAACTGCACTAAAAGTCTCGCTTTCGGGAAAAAATTTTCAAATAAAAATTGTTAATAAATAATCTAAGTATAGTAGAGTATCTTTATTTGTCGGAAATAGTGAATTTCTATCATACCCTTCTAAATATAATCATATTTTCTCCAAAACGACTCATATTGATGAGATAAATAATTTTTTCTTTCGTTCAACTCACAAACTGAAGAGTTGGATGCTTTGAGCGTTTTCATTGTTATTTTCGGTCAAAAAAACCACAGAGAAAATGCGCGCAAATTGATTAATCGTTATATATTGTATTTGTAAATAATAGTTTTATGCTAATTTAGTGCTTCAATATTATTATTTTTGCTTGATGCCTACATTGTAATTAAATAAATTTATAACCCACATATTAAGATTTAGAAATGATTTTCAATGTTTGTGTAGTCGGAGAAAAATGTCCCAGAAAATATTTGGTTGGAGAAAAATAACTTACTAAAATAATATGAATATGTTTTTAAAAACCGACATATATTCAGGTTTTATTAACAAACAAAAAAAAAAAAAACGATAATTTTTCCGTAAAAAAACATGTAATTTTGTAAATAATTTTCCAGCTCGCCTAAATGGTCAGATATTTCCAAATCTGATATTCATTTTTATTTGTGCTAGGAAATTTCTCAAACAAAGTTATTTATTATTAAATGATTCATTATAGTTTTCTCTTTGTACTCTTTTGAATTATTCGGATTTTTGCCTAGATGTTTAGATTTAATTTTTTTATGGGCTTTTCGTAACTCCTCGTTTAGAAATAAAGCTTCATATATAGCCTTTGTACTTTGACTTAACATTATTTTAAAAATGTTTTAATGAAACATAAAATATTTGTTGTTTTAATTAATAATAATAAGAATATATTTATAGTATGTACATATATAATAATAGTTCACTCTTTCATAAAATTTTTGGTAGCCCTGAAAAGGGCTGTTTTGTTTTTTTCCGCCTGTGATAAAATCTCAATAGTCTTTTTATGCCTTCTTTTCCGTCTTCTTGGGTAGCAACACAGCCTGAATATTTGGCAAAACACCACCTTGAGCGATTGTAACTCCCGAGAGTAATTTGTTCAATTCCTCATCGTTGCGAATAGCCAATTGTAAATGCCTCGGAATAATTCTCGTTTTTTTGTTATCACGAGCAGCATTGCCAGCCAATTCCAAAACTTCAGCAGCTAAATATTCCATAACTGCGGCTAAATAAACTGGTGCTCCGGCTCCAACACGTTCAGCATAATTTCCCTTTCGCAACAAACGATGAATACGACCAACTGGAAACTGCAAACCAGCGCGGTTCGACCGGGACTTTGCCTTGCCCTTCACTTTTCCACCTTTACCGCGTCCAGACATTTTATTAAACTTTATTTAGTTATTTAGTTAGCACAAACAGAACTCAACCCAACTGAACTCAACGACAATTCTCACAAGAATGAGCGAGCATTCCTCAAAGGCGCTCTTATTTATGCGCATCTTTCCCGCATACCAATATAAAAATTCACCTTCGGAGAGGGGATAGAACGAATGCACGCAAAATGAATAAGAATTGCTGGTTCAACGGAGTCTGGCACAGTTTGTGACCAAGTGCCGTCAAGTAAAGTAGAGTTCAAGTTCAATTGAAAGTAAATTTGTGAAAATGCCCCCAAAGACAAGTGGAAAGGCAGCGAAGAAGGCTGGCAAAGCCCAGAAAAATATTTCCAAGAGTGAAAAGAAGAAGAAGCGCAAGAGGAAGGAGAGCTATGCCATTTATATCTACAAAGTTTTGAAACAAGTTCATCCAGATACCGGCATTTCATCAAAGGCAATGAGCATTATGAACAGTTTTGTGAATGATATCTTTGAAAGGATTGCCGCTGAGGCTTCGCGTTTAGCTCATTATAATAAGCGTTCAACGATTACAAGTCGGGAAATTCAAACAGCCGTCAGGCTCTTGTTGCCTGGAGAACTTGCAAAACACGCCGTTAGTGAGGGAACGAAGGCCGTTACTAAATATACCAGCTCAAAATAACTTGATTGTGACCGGAAAACTAAACAAAAAGGCCCTTTTCAGGGCCACCAATTTTTTAAACAAAGAGTCTAAATGAATAAATTGTAATATTCTTGCTACGATCATTTTTAAATACATTTTATTATTTATTGATAAAAAATAAACTTGAGTGAAGAGAATACATATCACAGGTTAACATCAAATTTGAGCCCGAACAAATAGCAAATTATTTTCATAGATTAGATTCTTCCATTTTAAGTAAAAAAATTGTTAAGAAGTGAAAAAAAAAACCGTAATTTTACCGTTTATAAAAAATCATTAATAAATAACGAATTGGAATTGTTTGTTCTAGAAGCTAGCAACATAACGTAAATAAAAGCTTCAAACATAAACTATTATGTATATGAAAGTAAAAAAAGGCTTCAAAACATGAATTTGATTTTTTCCATAAACTTATTATTTCATACAATCGATGGCGATTAAAAAATAAATATAGACCTTAAGAAGGGTGTGGGTATCTTTTCATTATTTCGACACATGACAAATAAAAAAAAAAAATTATGCAATAAAACGAGACTCTTTGTTGATCGGTGAATTGAAATCACAGCCAAACCATCAGTTTTTTCTTTTAGTTGAGATTGAGAATCCGATTTTTGCATTAATTTACAAATGGCCGCTAATATTGAAAGTTTGTATAGAAAAATTCGTCTAATGTGTGGTGTAATTTCCCATATCAATTTTACTCAATGTTTATTATAATTTGTGGTCCTGAAAAGGACCGATTTTTAAGATGGTGGTTTTTATAGACGTTTCTAGATGTTTAAGCACGTTCGCCTCGAATTCGCCTGGCCAATTGGATGTCTTTTGGCATTATTGTGACACGTTTAGCATGAATTGCGCACAAGTTTGTATCTTCAAATAAACCGACCAAGTAGGCTTCGCTGGCTTCTTGTAAAGCCATAACAGCGGAGCTTTGGAAGCGTAAGTCAGTTTTAAAATCTTGCGCAATTTCCCTCACTAACCGTTGGAATGGTAATTTTCTAATGAGCAACTCGGTACTCTTTTGATAGCGTCGAATTTCACGAAGAGCAACAGTTCCACGGCGATAACGATGGGGTTTCTTAACGCCACCGGTAGCTGGTGCACTTTTACGCGCAGCCTTTGTTGCCAACTGTTTGCGGGGTGCTTTACCACCAGTCGATTTACGAGCTGTTTGCTTGGTTCGCGCCATTTCAAAAAATCAAATCACTTTTTAATTTCAATTTTCAAACACTGCACTGAACAACAACACACGAAGAGCACTTCAAGAATGAGAAATTTCTGATCCAGCGTCGCTTATTTATAGCGCGGTATTTCACACACACATTCGAATACAAGCATTACTTTATAGTGTGAAAGTTTTGTTAGTATTGCGGAAATTTTGTATAAATAAGCGGAACGTTTGGCACTCCAGTCACTTGGTGATCTGTTCTTGAAGTGTAAGGTGTTCTCTTAAATAAATTGCAGTGTATTAAAAATGACTGGTCGTGGCAAAGGTGGAAAGGGTTTGGGAAAAGGAGGAGCCAAACGGCATCGTAAAGTTCTCCGTGATAACATTCAAGGAATTACAAAGCCGGCCATTCGTCGCTTGGCTCGTCGTGGTGGTGTCAAGCGGATATCCGGTTTAATTTATGAGGAAACTCGTGGAGTTCTCAAAGTATTCTTAGAAAATGTTATCCGTGACGCTGTTACTTACACAGAACATGCCAAAAGGAAAACTGTCACTGCGATGGATGTCGTTTATGCCTTAAAAAGACAAGGGCGCACTCTTTATGGATTCGGCGGCTAAAAAATTCAAATTTCATACATACAACGGAAAATCGGTCCTTTTCAGGACCACAAATTATTTTTAATCATAGAGTGAAATTATTATAAAATATATACATACCTAAATAAATTTTTACTTACACAGCTTACTACAATCTACGGTAAATTGGTTCTTTCCTGGATCACGAATTATTTTTAATCAGATAAACTATAAAGTACATATATGTATACATAAATAAATAGATTTTGGCTTACTACGGACTACGGTAAATTGGTTCTTTTCCGGAATCACAAATTGTTTTTTATTGTTTTTAACCCAGAGAATGAAATTATTAAAAGGCATAAAACGATTTTTGCTTATTACGGAAAATCGGTCCTTTTCAATGCCACAAATTATTGTAAAATATATAAATAGATATTTGCTTTTTCATATTTATAACATAAATCAAGAAACAAGAAAATTGAGTCAAGTGTCTACAGGTAAGCAATTCAATTTTAACATAAGGTGGCATTTTGGTAAATATTCTATCTATGTATGTATGTATGTATAGTATATAATTTTTTCTTTTTCATATGATCACAATAAATCGTAAATTTTACTCTTTTAAAATAATTGGTAGCCCTGAAAAGGGCTTTTTTGTTGGTCATGTTGGTTTTCGCGTTTTGCTTATTTCTTTGCTGCGACTTTCTTAGCAGCACCTTTTTTTCCGGCCGTCACTACTTTTGGCTTGGCTGCTTTTGGAGATTTTGTCGCAGCTTTTGTTGGTTTTGTGGGCTTTTGCTTCGGTGTCTTGCTTTTCACTTCTCCTGTTTTTTTCACAGTTTTAGCAACAGCTTTCGCAGTTTTCTTTTTTTCCACTTTCTTTGTAGATGCAGGTTGTTTCTTCGAATCACCAACTGCTGCTTTTTCCTTCTTCGGTTTCTTGGTTACTTTCTTTGAAGCAGCAGGCTTTTTCTCCTTAGCCTCAATGCTTTTCACCTTCGGTTTTGGCTTTGCAACAGTTTTTGACAATTTAAAAGAACCGGCAGCACCTTTACCTTTTGTTTGAATCAAAGCTCCATTTGTCACTGCACTTTTTAAGTATTTCTTAATAAATGGCGCCAATCTATCAACGTCAACTTTATAATTTCCTGCAAGATATTTCTTAATGGCAGGCAACGAAGATCCACCACGTTCTTTTAACATCTTAATGGCATTTGTAACCATTTCCGATGTTGGTGGATGAGTCGCCTTAGCTTTTGGTTTCTTAGGAGCAGCTGCCGCCTTTTTAGTCTTCTGAGATTGAGACTCTCCCTTACCCGCCACCGCAACAACTACTGTGCTTACTTCAGCCATATTTACGATCGCAAACACTTCTTCGATAAAACTCGAGATAACACACACAAAACTTTATCGTACTCGTACGGGTTTGGCCTGCTGCTTCTAGACCAATCTCCTGCTGCATTTTTGTGAGAAGTTCGACGAAAGCGTTCAAGCAAAATGATTCTGTCTCCATACAAATTGGGAACAATTTTGTTTAATGCAATTTATGGTTTTTTCAACTTTTCGGTATGTTTATTTAACATTTATATATAAACACGTTCGGGATTCGATAAAGCTGCAACTCTAGAATAGTAAAACAATATAATTTTCAACGGGAATCTCAGCCTTAGTATTAAAATTACCAAAAAACTGCACTAAAAGTCTCGCTTTCGGGAAAAAATTTTCAAATAAAAATTGTTAATAAATAATCTAAGTATAGTAGAGTATCTTTATTTGTCGGAAATAGTGAATTTCTATCATACCCTTCTAAATATAATCATATTTTCTCCAAAACGACTCATATTGATGAGATAAATAATTTTTTCTTTCGTTCAACTCACAAACTGAAGAGTTGGATGCTTTGAGCGTTTTCATTGTTATTTTCGGTCAAAAAAACCACAGAGAAAATGCGCGCAAATTGATTAATCGTTATATATTGTATTTGTAAATAATAGTTTTATGCTAATTTAGTGCTTCAATATTATTATTTTTGCTTGATGCCTACATTGTAATTAAATAAATTTATAACCCACATATTAAGATTTAGAAATGATTTTCAATGTTTGTGTAGTCGGAGAAAAATGTCCCAGAAAATATTTGGTTGGAGAAAAATAACTTACTAAAATAATATGAATATGTTTTTAAAAACCGACATATATTCAGGTTTTATTAACAAAAAAAAAAAAAAAAAACGATAATTTTTCCGTAAAAAAACATGTAATTTTGTAAATAATTTTCCAGCTCGCCTAAATGGTCAGATATTTCCAAATCTGATATTCATTTTTATTTGTGCTAGGAAATTTCTCAAACAAAGTTATTTATTATTAAATGATTCATTATAGTTTTCTCTTTGTACTCTTTTGAATTATTCGGATTTTTGCCTAGATGTTTAGATTTAATTTTTTTATGGGCTTTTCGTAACTCCTCGTTTAGAAATAAAGCTTCATATATAGCCTTTGTACTTTGACTTAACATTATTTTAAAAATGTTTTAATGAAACATAAAATATTTGTTGTTTTAATTAATAATAATAAGAATATATTTATAGTATGTACATATATAATAATAGTTCACTCTTTCATAAAATTTTTGGTAGCCCTGAAAAGGGCTGTTTTGTTTTTTTCCGCCTGTGATAAAATCTCAATAGTCTTTTTATGCCTTCTTTTCCGTCTTCTTGGGTAGCAACACAGCCTGAATATTTGGCAAAACACCACCTTGAGCGATTGTAACTCCCGAGAGTAATTTGTTCAATTCCTCATCGTTGCGAATAGCCAATTGTAAATGCCTCGGAATAATTCTCGTTTTTTTGTTATCACGAGCAGCATTGCCAGCCAATTCCAAAACTTCAGCAGCTAAATATTCCATAACTGCGGCTAAATAAACTGGTGCTCCGGCTCCAACACGTTCAGCATAATTTCCCTTTCGCAACAAACGATGAATACGACCAACTGGAAACTGCAAACCAGCGCGGTTCGACCGGGACTTTGCCTTGCCCTTCACTTTTCCACCTTTACCGCGTCCAGACATTTTATTAAACTTTATTTAGTTATTTAGTTAGCACAAACAGAACTCAACCCAACTGAACTCAACGACAATTCTCACAAGAATGAGCGAGCATTCCTCAAAGGCGCTCTTATTTATGCGCATCTTTCCCGCATACCAATATAAAAATTCACCTTCGGAGAGGGGATAGAACGAATGCACGCAAAATGAATAAGAATTGCTGGTTCAACGGAGTCTGGCACAGTTTGTGACCAAGTGCCGTCAAGTAAAGTAGAGTTCAAGTTCAATTGAAAGTAAATTTGTGAAAATGCCCCCAAAGACAAGTGGAAAGGCAGCGAAGAAGGCTGGCAAAGCCCAGAAAAATATTTCCAAGAGTGAAAAGAAGAAGAAGCGCAAGAGGAAGGAGAGCTATGCCATTTATATCTACAAAGTTTTGAAACAAGTTCATCCAGATACCGGCATTTCATCAAAGGCAATGAGCATTATGAACAGTTTTGTGAATGATATCTTTGAAAGGATTGCCGCTGAGGCTTCGCGTTTAGCTCATTATAATAAGCGTTCAACGATTACAAGTCGGGAAATTCAAACAGCCGTCAGGCTCTTGTTGCCTGGAGAACTTGCAAAACACGCCGTTAGTGAGGGAACGAAGGCCGTTACTAAATATACCAGCTCAAAATAACTTGATTGTGACCGGAAAACTAAACAAAAAGGCCCTTTTCAGGGCCACCAATTTTTTAAACAAAGAGTCTAAATGAATAAATTGTAATATTCTTGCTACGATCATTTTTAAATACATTTTATTATTTATTGATAAAAAATAAACTTGAGTGAAGAGAATACATATCACAGGTTAACATCAAATTTGAGCCCGAACAAATAGCAAATTATTTTCATAGATTAGATTCTTCCATTTTAAGTAAAAAAATTGTTAAGAAGTGAAAAAAAAAACCGTAATTTTACCGTTTATAAAAAATCATTAATAAATAACGAATTGGAATTGTTTGTTCTAGAAGCTAGCAACATAACGTAAATAAAAGCTTCAAACATAAACTATTATGTATATGAAAGTAAAAAAAGGCTTCAAAACATGAATTTGATTTTTTCCATAAACTTATTATTTCATACAATTGATGGCGATTAAAAAATAAATATAGACCTTAAGAAGGGTGTGGGTATCTTTTCATTATTTCGACACATGACAAATAAAAAAAAAAATTATGCAATAAAACGAGACTCTTTGTTGATCGGTGAATTGAAATCACAGCCAAACCATCAGTTTTTTCTTTTAGTTGAGATTGAGAATCCGATTTTTGCATTAATTTACAAATGGCCGCTAATATTGAAAGTTTGTATAGAAAAATTCGTCTAATGTGTGGTGTAATTTCCCATATCAATTTTACTCAATGTTTATTATAATTTGTGGTCCTGAAAAGGACCGATTTTTAAGATGGTGGTTTTTATAGACGTTTCTAGATGTTTAAGCACGTTCGCCTCGAATTCGCCTGGCCAATTGGATGTCTTTTGGCATTATTGTGACACGTTTAGCATGAATTGCGCACAAGTTTGTATCTTCAAATAAACCGACCAAGTAGGCTTCGCTGGCTTCTTGTAAAGCCATAACAGCGGAGCTTTGGAAGCGTAAGTCAGTTTTAAAATCTTGCGCAATTTCCCTCACTAACCGTTGGAATGGTAATTTTCTAATGAGCAACTCGGTACTCTTTTGATAGCGTCGAATTTCACGAAGAGCAACAGTTCCAGGGCGATAACGATGGGGTTTCTTAACGCCACCGGTAGCTGGTGCACTTTTACGCGCAGCCTTTGTTGCCAACTGTTTGCGGGGTGCTTTACCACCAGTCGATTTACGAGCTGTTTGCTTGGTTCGCGCCATTTCAAAAAATCAAATCACTTTTTAATTTCAATTTTCAAACACTGCACTGAACAACAACACACGAAGAGCACTTCAAGAATGAGAAATTTCTGATCCAGCGTCGCTTATTTATAGCGCGGTATTTCACACACACATTCGAATACAAGCATTACTTTATAGTGTGAAAGTTTTGTTAGTATTGCGGAAATTTTGTATAAATAAGCGGAACGTTTGGCACTCCAGTCACTTGGTGATCTGTTCTTGAAGTGTAAGGTGTTCTCTTAAATAAATTGCAGTGTATTAAAAATGACTGGTCGTGGCAAAGGTGGAAAGGGTTTGGGAAAAGGAGGAGCCAAACGGCATCGTAAAGTTCTCCGTGATAACATTCAAGGAATTACAAAGCCGGCCATTCGTCGCTTGGCTCGTCGTGGTGGTGTCAAGCGGATATCCGGTTTAATTTATGAGGAAACTCGTGGAGTTCTCAAAGTATTCTTAGAAAATGTTATCCGTGACGCTGTTACTTACACAGAACATGCCAAAAGGAAAACTGTCACTGCGATGGATGTCGTTTATGCCTTAAAAAGACAAGGGCGCACTCTTTATGGATTCGGCGGCTAAAAAATTCAAATTTCATACATACAACGGAAAATCGGTCCTTTTCAGGACCACAAATTATTTTTAATCATAGAGTGAAATTATTATAAAATATATACATACCTAAATAAATTTTTACTTACACAGCTTACTACAATCTACGGTAAATTGGTTCTTTCCTGGATCACGAATTATTTTTAATCAGATAAACTATAAAGTACATATATGTATACATAAATAAATAGATTTTGGCTTACTACGGACTACGGTAAATTGGTTCTTTTCCGGAATCACAAATTGTTTTTTATTGTTTTTAACCCAGAGAATGAAATTATTAAAAGGCATAAAACGATTTTTGCTTATTACGGAAAATCGGTCCTTTTCAATGCCACAAATTATTGTAAAATATATAAATAGATATTTGCTTTTTCATATTTATAACATAAATCAAGAAACAAGAAAATTGAGTCAAGTGTCTACAGGTAAGCAATTCAATTTTAACATAAGGTGGCATTTTGGTAAATATTCTATCTATGTATGTATGTATGTATAGTATATAATTTTTTCTTTTTCATATGATCACAATAAATCGTAAATTTTACTCTTTTAAAATAATTGGTAGCCCTGAAAAGGGCTTTTTTGTTGGTCATGTTGGTTTTCGCGTTTTGCTTATTTCTTTGCTGCGACTTTCTTAGCAGCACCTTTTTTTCCGGCCGTCACTACTTTTGGCTTGGCTGCTTTTGGAGATTTTGTCGCAGCTTTTGTTGGTTTTGTGGGCTTTTGCTTCGGTGTCTTGCTTTTCACTTCTCCTGTTTTTTTCACAGTTTTAGCAACAGCTTTCGCAGTTTTCTTTTTTTCCACTTTCTTTGTAGATGCAGGTTGTTTCTTCGAATCACCAACTGCTGCTTTTTCCTTCTTCGGTTTCTTGGTTACTTTCTTTGAAGCAGCAGGCTTTTTCTCCTTAGCCTCAATGCTTTTCACCTTCGGTTTTGGCTTTGCAACAGTTTTTGACAATTTAAAAGAACCGGCAGCACCTTTACCTTTTGTTTGAATCAAAGCTCCATTTGTCACTGCACTTTTTAAGTATTTCTTAATAAATGGCGCCAATCTATCAACGTCAACTTTATAATTTCCTGCAAGATATTTCTTAATGGCAGGCAACGAAGATCCACCACGTTCTTTTAACATCTTAATGGCATTTGTAACCATTTCCGATGTTGGTGGATGAGTCGCCTTAGCTTTTGGTTTCTTAGGAGCAGCTGCCGCCTTTTTAGTCTTCTGAGATTGAGACTCTCCCTTACCCGCCACCGCAACAACTACTGTGCTTACTTCAGCCATATTTACGATCGCAAACACTTCTTCGATAAAACTCGAGATAACACACACAAAACTTTATCGTACTCGTACGGGTTTGGCCTGCTGCTTCTAGACCAATCTCCTGCTGCATTTTTGTGAGAAGTTCGACGAAAGCGTTCAAGCAAAATGATTCTGTCTCCATACAAATTGGGAACAATTTTGTTTAATGCAATTTATGGTTTTTTCAACTTTTCGGTATGTTTATTTAACATTTATATATAAACACGTTCGGGATTCGATAAAGCTGCAACTCTAGAATAGTAAAACAATATAATTTTCAACGGGAATCTCAGCCTTAGTATTAAAATTACCAAAAAACTGCACTAAAAGTCTCGCTTTCGGGAAAAAATTTTCAAATAAAAATTGTTAATAAATAATCTAAGTATAGTAGAGTATCTTTATTTGTCGGAAATAGTGAATTTCTATCATACCCTTCTAAATATAATCATATTTTCTCCAAAACGACTCATATTGATGAGATAAATAATTTTTTCTTTCGTTCAACTCACAAACTGAAGAGTTGGATGCTTTGAGCGTTTTCATTGTTATTTTCGGTCAAAAAAACCACAGAGAAAATGCGCGCAAATTGATTAATCGTTATATATTGTATTTGTAAATAATAGTTTTATGCTAATTTAGTGCTTCAATATTATTATTTTTGCTTGATGCCTACATTGTAATTAAATAAATTTATAACCCACATATTAAGATTTAGAAATGATTTTCAATGTTTGTGTAGTCGGAGAAAAATGTCCCAGAAAATATTTGGTTGGAGAAAAATAACTTACTAAAATAATATGAATATGTTTTTAAAAACCGACATATATTCAGGTTTTATTAACAAAAAAAAAAAAAAAAAAACGATAATTTTTCCGTAAAAAAACATGTAATTTTGTAAATAATTTTCCAGCTCGCCTAAATGGTCAGATATTTCCAAATCTGATATTCATTTTTATTTGTGCTAGGAAATTTCTCAAACAAAGTTATTTATTATTAAATGATTCATTATAGTTTTCTCTTTGTACTCTTTTGAATTATTCGGATTTTTGCCTAGATGTTTAGATTTAATTTTTTTATGGGCTTTTCGTAACTCCTCGTTTAGAAATAAAGCTTCATATATAGCCTTTGTACTTTGACTTAACATTATTTTAAAAATGTTTTAATGAAACATAAAATATTTGTTGTTTTAATTAATAATAATAAGAATATATTTATAGTATGTACATATATAATAATAGTTCACTCTTTCATAAAATTTTTGGTAGCCCTGAAAAGGGCTGTTTTGTTTTTTTCCGCCTGTGATAAAATCTCAATAGTCTTTTTATGCCTTCTTTTCCGTCTTCTTGGGTAGCAACACAGCCTGAATATTTGGCAAAACACCACCTTGAGCGATTGTAACTCCCGAGAGTAATTTGTTCAATTCCTCATCGTTGCGAATAGCCAATTGTAAATGCCTCGGAATAATTCTCGTTTTTTTGTTATCACGAGCAGCATTGCCAGCCAATTCCAAAACTTCAGCAGCTAAATATTCCATAACTGCGGCTAAATAAACTGGTGCTCCGGCTCCAACACGTTCAGCATAATTTCCCTTTCGCAACAAACGATGAATACGACCAACTGGAAACTGCAAACCAGCGCGGTTCGACCGGGACTTTGCCTTGCCCTTCACTTTTCCACCTTTACCGCGTCCAGACATTTTATTAAACTTTATTTAGTTATTTAGTTAGCACAAACAGAACTCAACCCAACTGAACTCAACGACAATTCTCACAAGAATGAGCGAGCATTCTTCAAAGGCGCTCTTATTTATGCGCATCTTTCCCGCATACCAATATAAAAATTCACCTTCGGAGAGGGGATAGAACGAATGCACGCAAAATGAATAAGAATTGCTGGTTCAACGGAGTCTGGCACAGTTTGTGACCAAGTGCCGTCAAGTAAAGTAGAGTTCAAGTTCAATTGAAAGTAAATTTGTGAAAATGCCCCCAAAGACAAGTGGAAAGGCAGCGAAGAAGGCTGGCAAAGCCCAGAAAAATATTTCCAAGAGTGAAAAGAAGAAGAAGCGCAAGAGGAAGGAGAGCTATGCCATTTATATCTACAAAGTTTTGAAACAAGTTCATCCAGATACCGGCATTTCATCAAAGGCAATGAGCATTATGAACAGTTTTGTGAATGATATCTTTGAAAGGATTGCCGCTGAGGCTTCGCGTTTAGCTCATTATAATAAGCGTTCAACGATTACAAGTCGGGAAATTCAAACAGCCGTCAGGCTCTTGTTGCCTGGAGAACTTGCAAAACACGCCGTTAGTGAGGGAACGAAGGCCGTTACTAAATATACCAGCTCAAAATAACTTGATTGTGACCGGAAAACTAAACAAAAAGGCCCTTTTCAGGGCCACCAATTTTTTAAACAAAGAGTCTAAATGAATAAATTGTAATATTCTTGCTACGATCATTTTTAAATACATTTTATTATTTATTGATAAAAAATAAACTTGAGTGAAGAGAATACATATCACAGGTTAACATCAAATTTGAGCCCGAACAAATAGCAAATTATTTTCATAGATTAGATTCTTCCATTTTAAGTAAAAAAATTGTTAAGAAGTGAAAAAAAAAACCGTAATTTTACCGTTTATAAAAAATCATTAATAAATAACGAATTGGAATTGTTTGTTCTAGAAGCTAGCAACATAACGTAAATAAAAGCTTCAAACATAAACTATTATGTATATGAAAGTAAAAAAAGGCTTCAAAACATGAATTTGATTTTTTCCATAAACTTATTATTTCATACAATCGATGGCGATTAAAAAATAAATATAGACCTTAAGAAGGGTGTGGGTATCTTTTCATTATTTCGACACATGACAAATAAAAAAAAAAATTATGCAATAAAACGAGACTCTTTGTTGATCGGTGAATTGAAATCACAGCCAAACCATCAGTTTTTTCTTTTAGTTGAGATTGAGAATCCGATTTTTGCATTAATTTACAAATGGCCGCTAATATTGAAAGTTTGTATAGAAAAATTCGTCTAATGTGTGGTGTAATTTCCCATATCAATTTTACTCAATGTTTATTATAATTTGTGGTCCTGAAAAGGACCGATTTTTAAGATGGTGGTTTTTATAGACGTTTCTAGATGTTTAAGCACGTTCGCCTCGAATTCGCCTGGCCAATTGGATGTCTTTTGGCATTATTGTGACACGTTTAGCATGAATTGCGCACAAGTTTGTATCTTCAAATAAACCGACCAAGTAGGCTTCGCTGGCTTCTTGTAAAGCCATAACAGCGGAGCTTTGGAAGCGTAAGTCAGTTTTAAAATCTTGCGCAATTTCCCTCACTAACCGTTGGAATGGTAATTTTCTAATGAGCAACTCGGTACTCTTTTGATAGCGTCGAATTTCACGAAGAGCAACAGTTCCAGGGCGATAACGATGGGGTTTCTTAACGCCACCGGTAGCTGGTGCACTTTTACGCGCAGCCTTTGTTGCCAACTGTTTGCGGGGTGCTTTACCACCAGTCGATTTACGAGCTGTTTGCTTGGTTCGCGCCATTTCAAAAAATCAAATCACTTTTTAATTTCAATTTTCAAACACTGCACTGAACAACAACACACGAAGAGCACTTCAAGAATGAGAAATTTCTGATCCAGCGTCGCTTATTTATAGCGCGGTAGTTCACACACACATTCGAATACAAGCATTACTTTATAGTGTGAAAGTTTTGTTAGTATTGCGGAAATTTTGTATAAATAAGCGGAACGTTTGGCACTCCAGTCACTTGGTGATCTGTTCTTGAAGTGTAAGGTGTTCTCTTAAATAAATTGCAGTGTATTAAAAATGACTGGTCGTGGCAAAGGTGGAAAGGGTTTGGGAAAAGGAGGAGCCAAACGGCATCGTAAAGTTCTCCGTGATAACATTCAAGGAATTACAAAGCCGGCCATTCGTCGCTTGGCTCGTCGTGGTGGTGTCAAGCGGATATCCGGTTTAATTTATGAGGAAACTCGTGGAGTTCTCAAAGTATTCTTAGAAAATGTTATCCGTGACGCTGTTACTTACACAGAACATGCCAAAAGGAAAACTGTCACTGCGATGGATGTCGTTTATGCCTTAAAAAGACAAGGGCGCACTCTTTATGGATTCGGCGGCTAAAAAATTCAAATTTCATACATACAACGGAAAATCGGTCCTTTTCAGGACCACAAATTATTTTTAATCATAGAGTGAAATTATTATAAAATATATACATACCTAAATAAATTTTTACTTACACAGCTTACTACAATCTACGGTAAATTGGTTCTTTCCTGGATCACGAATTATTTTTAATCAGATAAACTATAAAGTACATATATGTATACATAAATAAATAGATTTTGGCTTACTACGGACTACGGTAAATTGGTTCTTTTCCGGAATCACAAATTGTTTTTTATTGTTTTTAACCCAGAGAATGAAATTATTAAAAGGCATAAAACGATTTTTGCTTATTACGGAAAATCGGTCCTTTTCAATGCCACAAATTATTGTAAAATATATAAATAGATATTTGCTTTTTCATATTTATAACATAAATCAAGAAACAAGAAAATTGAGTCAAGTGTCTACAGGTAAGCAATTCAATTTTAACATAAGGTGGCATTTTGGTAAATATTCTATCTATGTATGTATGTATGTATAGTATATAATTTTTTCTTTTTCATATGATCACAATAAATCGTAAATTTTACTCTTTTAAAATAATTGGTAGCCCTGAAAAGGGCTTTTTTGTTGGTCATGTTGGTTTTCGCGTTTTGCTTATTTCTTTGCTGCGACTTTCTTAGCAGCACCTTTTTTTCCGGCCGTCACTACTTTTGGCTTGGCTGCTTTTGGAGATTTTGTCGCAGCTTTTGTTGGTTTTGTGGGCTTTTGCTTCGGTGTCTTGCTTTTCACTTCTCCTGTTTTTTTCACAGTTTTAGCAACAGCTTTCGCAGTTTTCTTTTTTTCCACTTTCTTTGTAGATGCAGGTTGTTTCTTCGAATCACCAACTGCTGCTTTTTCCTTCTTCGGTTTCTTGGTTACTTTCTTTGAAGCAGCAGGCTTTTTCTCCTTAGCCTCAATGCTTTTCACCTTCGGTTTTGGCTTTGCAACAGTTTTTGACAATTTAAAAGAACCGGCAGCACCTTTACCTTTTGTTTGAATCAAAGCTCCATTTGTCACTGCACTTTTTAAGTATTTCTTAATAAATGGCGCCAATCTATCAACGTCAACTTTATAATTTCCTGCAAGATATTTCTTAATGGCAGGCAACGAAGATCCACCACGTTCTTTTAACATCTTAATGGCATTTGTAACCATTTCCGATGTTGGTGGATGAGTCGCCTTAGCTTTTGGTTTCTTAGGAGCAGCTGCCGCCTTTTTAGTCTTCTGAGATTGAGACTCTCCCTTACCCGCCACCGCAACAACTACTGTGCTTACTTCAGCCATATTTACGATCGCAAACACTTCTTCGATAAAACTCGAGATAACACACACAAAACTTTATCGTACTCGTACGGGTTTGGCCTGCTGCTTCCAGACCAATCTCCTGCTGCATTTTTGTGAGAAGTTCGACGAAAGCGTTCAAGCAAAATGATTCTGTCTCCATACAAATTGGGAACAATTTTGTTTAATGCAATTTATGGTTTTTTCAACTTTTCGGTATGTTTATTTAACATTTATATATAAACACGTTCGGGATTCGATAAAGCTGCAACTCTAGAATAGTAAAACAATATAATTTTCAACGGGAATCTCAGCCTTAGTATTAAAATTACCAAAAAACTGCACTAAAAGTCTCGCTTTCGGGAAAAAATTTTCAAATAAAAATTGTTAATAAATAATCTAAGTATAGTAGAGTATCTTTATTTGTCGGAAATAGTGAATTTCTATCATACCCTTCTAAATATAATCATATTTTCTCCAAAACGACTCATATTGATGAGATAAATAATTTTTTCTTTCGTTCAACTCACAAACTGAAGAGTTGGATGCTTTGAGCGTTTTCATTGTTATTTTCGGTCAAAAAAACCACAGAGAAAATGCGCGCAAATTGATTAATCGTTATATATTGTATTTGTAAATAATAGTTTTATGCTAATTTAGTGCTTCAATATTATTATTTTTGCTTGATGCCTACATTGTAATTAAATAAATTTATAACCCACATATTAAGATTTAGAAATGATTTTCAATGTTTGTGTAGTCGGAGAAAAATGTCCCAGAAAATATTTGGTTGGAGAAAAATAACTTACTAAAATAATATGAATATGTTTTTAAAAACCGACATATATTCAGGTTTTATTAACAAAAAAAAAAAAAAAAAACGATAATTTTTCCGTAAAAAAACATGTAATTTTGTAAATAATTTTCCAGCTCGCCTAAATGGTCAGATATTTCCAAATCTGATATTCATTTTTATTTGTGCTAGGAAATTTCTCAAACAAAGTTATTTATTATTAAATGATTCATTATAGTTTTCTCTTTGTACTCTTTTGAATTATTCGGATTTTTGCCTAGATGTTTAGATTTAATTTTTTTATGGGCTTTTCGTAACTCCTCGTTTAGAAATAAAGCTTCATATATAGCCTTTGTACTTTGACTTAACATTATTTTAAAAATGTTTTAATGAAACATAAAATATTTGTTGTTTTAATTAATAATAATAAGAATATATTTATAGTATGTACATATATAATAATAGTTCACTCTTTCATAAAATTTTTGGTAGCCCTGAAAAGGGCTGTTTTGTTTTTTTCCGCCTGTGATAAAATCTCAATAGTCTTTTTATGCCTTCTTTTCCGTCTTCTTGGGTAGCAACACAGCCTGAATATTTGGCAAAACACCACCTTGAGCGATTGTAACTCCCGAGAGTAATTTGTTCAATTCCTCATCGTTGCGAATAGCCAATTGTAAATGCCTCGGAATAATTCTCGTTTTTTTGTTATCACGAGCAGCATTGCCAGCCAATTCCAAAACTTCAGCAGCTAAATATTCCATAACTGCGGCTAAATAAACTGGTGCTCCGGCTCCAACACGTTCAGCATAATTTCCCTTTCGCAACAAACGATGAATACGACCAACTGGAAACTGCAAACCAGCGCGGTTCGACCGGGACTTTGCCTTGCCCTTCACTTTTCCACCTTTACCGCGTCCAGACATTTTATTAAACTTTATTTAGTTATTTAGTTAGCACAAACAGAACTCAACCCAACTGAACTCAACGACAATTCTCACAAGAATGAGCGAGCATTCCTCAAAGGCGCTCTTATTTATGCGCATCTTTCCCGCATACCAATATAAAAATTCACCTTCGGAGAGGGGATAGAACGAATGCACGCAAAATGAATAAGAATTGCTGGTTCAACGGAGTCTGGCACAGTTTGTGACCAAGTGCCGTCAAGTAAAGTAGAGTTCAAGTTCAATTGAAAGTAAATTTGTGAAAATGCCCCCAAAGACAAGTGGAAAGGCAGCGAAGAAGGCTGGCAAAGCCCAGAAAAATATTTCCAAGAGTGAAAAGAAGAAGAAGCGCAAGAGGAAGGAGAGCTATGCCATTTATATCTACAAAGTTTTGAAACAAGTTCATCCAGATACCGGCATTTCATCAAAGGCAATGAGCATTATGAACAGTTTTGTGAATGATATCTTTGAAAGGATTGCCGCTGAGGCTTCGCGTTTAGCTCATTATAATAAGCGTTCAACGATTACAAGTCGGGAAATTCAAACAGCCGTCAGGCTCTTGTTGCCTGGAGAACTTGCAAAACACGCCGTTAGTGAGGGAACGAAGGCCGTTACTAAATATACCAGCTCAAAATAACTTGATTGTGACCGGAAAACTAAACAAAAAGGCCCTTTTCAGGGCCACCAATTTTTTAAACAAAGAGTCTAAATGAATAAATTGTAATATTCTTGCTACGATCATTTTTAAATACATTTTATTATTTATTGATAAAAAATAAACTTCAGTGAAGAGAATACATATCACAGGTTAACATCAAATTTGAGCCCGAACAAATAGCAAATTATTTTCATAGATTAGATTCTTCCATTTTAAGTAAAAAAATTGTTAAGAAGTGAAAAAAAAACCGTAATTTTACCGTTTATAAAAAATCATTAATAAATAACGAATTGGAATTGTTTGTTCTAGAAGCTAGCAACATAACGTAAATAAAAGCTTCAAACATAAACTATTATGTATATGAAAGTAAAAAAAGGCTTCAAAACATGAATTTGATTTTTTCCATAAACTTATTATTTCATACAATCGATGGCGATTAAAAAATAAATATAGACCTTAAGAAGGGTGTGGGTATCTTTTCATTATTTCGACACATGACAAATAAAAAAAAAATTATGCAATAAAACGAGACTCTTTGTTGATCGGTGAATTGAAATCACAGCCAAACCATCAGTTTTTTCTTTTAGTTGAGATTGAGAATCCGATTTTTGCATTAATTTACAAATGGCCGCTAATATTGAAAGTTTGTATAGAAAAATTCGTCTAATGTGTGGTGTAATTTCCCATATCAATTTTACTCAATGTTTATTATAATTTGTGGTCCTGAAAAGGACCGATTTTTAAGATGGTGGTTTTTATAGACGTTTCTAGATGTTTAAGCACGTTCGCCTCGAATTCGCCTGGCCAATTGGATGTCTTTTGGCATTATTGTGACACGTTTAGCATGAATTGCGCACAAGTTTGTATCTTCAAATAAACCGACCAAGTAGGCTTCGCTGGCTTCTTGTAAAGCCATAACAGCGGAGCTTTGGAAGCGTAAGTCAGTTTTAAAATCTTGCGCAATTTCCCTCACTAACCGTTGGAATGGTAATTTTCTAATAAGCAACTCGGTACTCTTTTGATAGCGTCGAATTTCACGAAGAGCAACAGTTCCAGGGCGATAACGATGGGGTTTCTTAACGCCACCGGTAGCTGGTGCACTTTTACGCGCAGCCTTTGTTGCCAACTGTTTGCGGGGTGCTTTACCACCAGTCGATTTACGAGCTGTTTGCTTGGTTCGCGCCATTTCAAAAAATCAAATCACTTTTTAATTTCGATTTTCAAACACTGCACTGAACAACAACACACGAAGAGCACTTCAAGAATGAGAAATTTCTGATCCAGCGTCGCTTATTTATAGCGCGGTATTTCACACACACATTCGAATACAAGCATTACTTTATAGTGTGAAAGTTTTGTTAGTATTGCGGAAATTTTGTATAAATAAGCGGAACGTTTGGCACTCCAGTCACTTGGTGATCTGTTCTTGAAGTGTAAGGTGTTCTCTTAAATAAATTGCAGTGTATTAAAAATGACTGGTCGTGGCAAAGGTGGAAAGGGTTTGGGAAAAGGAGGAGCCAAACGGCATCGTAAAGTTCTCCGTGATAACATTCAAGGAATTACAAAGCCGGCCATTCGTCGCTTGGCTCGTCGTGGTGGTGTCAAGCGGATATCCGGTTTAATTTATGAGGAAACTCGTGGAGTTCTCAAAGTATTCTTAGAAAATGTTATCCGTGACGCTGTTACTTACACAGAACATGCCAAAAGGAAAACTGTCACTGCGATGGATGTCGTTTATGCCTTAAAAAGACAAGGGCGCACTCTTTATGGATTCGGCGGCTAAAAAATTCAAATTTCATACATACAACGGAAAATCGGTCCTTTTCAGGACCACAAATTATTTTTAATCATAGGGTGAAATTATTATAAAATATATACATACCTAAATAAATTTTTACTTACACAGCTTACTACAATCTACGGTAAATTGGTTCTTTCCTGGATCACGAATTATTTTTAATCAGATAAACTATAAAGTACATATATGTATACATAAATAAATAGATTTTGGCTTACTGCGGACTACGGTAAATTGGTTCTTTTCCGGAATCACAAATTGTTTTTTATTGTTTTTAACCCAGAGAATGAAATTATTAAAAGACATAAAACGATTTTTGCTTATTACGGAAAATCGGTCCTTTTCAATGCCACAAATTATTGTAAAATATATAAATAGATATTTGCTTTTTCATATTTATAACATAAATCAAGAAACAAGAAAATTGAGTCAAGTGTCTACAGGTAAGCAATTCAATTTTAACATAAGGTGGCATTTTGGTAAATATTTTATCTATGTATGTATGTATGTATAGTATATAATTTTTTCTTTTTCATATGATCACAATAAATCGTAAATTTTACTCTTTTAAAATAATTGGTAGCCCTGAAAAGGGCTTTTTTGTTGGTCATGTTGGTTTTCGCGTTTTGCTTATTTCTTTGCTGCGACTTTCTTAGCAGCACCTTTTTTTCCGGCCGTCACTACTTTTGGCTTGGCTGCTTTTGTTGGTTTTGTGGGCTTTTGCTTCGGTGTCTTGCTTTTCACTTCTCCTGTTTTTTTCACAGTTTTAGCAACAGCTTTCGCAGTTTTCTTTTTTTCCACTTTCTTTGTAGATGCAGGTTGTTTCTTCGAATCACCAACTGCTGCTTTTTCCTTCTTCGGTTTCTTGGTTACTTTCTTTGAAGCAGCAGGCTTTTTCTCCTTAGCCTCAATGCTTTTCACCTTCGGTTTTGGCTTTGCAACAGTTTTTGACAATTTAAAAGAACCGGCAGCACCTTTACCTTTTGTTTGAATCAAAGCTCCATTTGTCACTGCACTTTTTAAGTATTTCTTAATAAATGGCGCCAATCTATCAACGTCAACTTTATAATTTCCTGCAAGATATTTCTTAATGGCAGGCAACGAAGATCCACCACGTTCTTTTAACATCTTAATGGCATTTGTAACCATTTCCGATGTTGGTGGATGAGTCGCCTTAGCTTTTGGTTTCTTAAGAGCAGCTGCCGCCTTTTTAGTCTTCTGAGATTGAGACTCTCCCTTACCCGCCACCGCAACAACTACTGTGCTTACTTCAGCCATATTTACGATCGCAAACACTTCTTCGATAAAACTCGAGATAACACACACAAAACTTTATCGTACTCGTACGGGTTTGGCCTGCTGCTTCTAGACCAATCTCCTGCTGCATTTTTGTGAGAAGTTCGACGAAAGCGTTCAAGCAAAATGATTCTGTCTCCATACAAATTGGGAACAATTTTGTTTAATGCAATTTATGGTTTTTTCAACTTTTCGGTATGTTTATTTAACATTTATATATAAACACGTTCGGGATTCGATAAAGCTGCAACTCTAGAATAGTAAAAAAATATAATTTTCAACGGGAATCTCAGCCTTAGTATTAAAATTACCAAAAAACTGCACTAAAAGTCTCGCTTTCGGGAAAAAATTTACAAATAAAAATTGTTTATAAATAATCTAAGTATAGTAGAGTATCTTTATTTGTCGGAAATAGTGAATTTCTATCATACCCTTCTAAATATAATCATATTTTCTCCAAAACGACTCATATTGATGAGATAAATAATTTTTTCTTTCGTTCAACTCACAAACTGAAGAGTTGGATGCTTTGAGCGTTTTCATTGTTATTTTCGGTCAAAAAAACCACAAAGAAAATGCGCGCAAATTGATTAATCGTTATATATTGTATTTGTAAATAATAGTTTTATGCTAATTTAGTGCTTCAATATTATTATTTTTGCTTGATGCCTACATTGTAATTAAATAAATTTATAACCCACATATTAAGATTTAGAAATGATTTTCAATGTTTGTGTAGTCGGAGAAAAATGTCCCAGAAAATATTTGGTTGGAGAAAAATAACTTACTAAAATAATATGAATATGTTTTTAAAAACCGACATATATTCAGGTTAAAAAACTCGATAATTTTTCCCTAAAAAAACATGTAATTTTGTAAATAATTTTCCAGCTCGCCTAAATGGTCAGATATTTCCAAATCTGATATTCATTTTTATTTGTGCTAGGAAATTTCTCAAACAAAGTTATTTATTATTAAATGATTCATTATAGTTTTCTCTTTGTACTCTTTTGAATTATTCGGATTTTTGCCTAGATGTTTAGATTTAATTTTTTTATGGGCTTTTCGTAACTCCTCGTTTAGAAATAAAGCTTCATATATAGCCTTTGTACTTTGACTTAACATTATTTTAAAAATGTTTTAATGAAACATAAAATATTTGTTGTTTTAATTAATAATAATAAAAAAGAATATATTTATAGTATGTACATATATAATAATAGTTCACTCTTTCATAAAATTTTTGGTAGCCCTGAAAAGGGCTGTTTTGTTTTTTTCCGCCTGTGATAAAATCTCAATAGTCTTTTTATGCCTTCTTTTCCGTCTTCTTGGGTAGCAACACAGCCTGAATATTTGGCAAAACACCACCTTGAGCGATTGTAACTTCCGAGAGTAATTTGTTCAATTCCTCATCGTTGCGAATAGCCAATTGTAAATGCCTCGGAATAATTCTCGTTTTTTTGTTATCACGAGCAGCATTGCCAGCCAATTCCAAAACTTCAGCAGCTAAATATTCCATAACTGCGGCTAAATAAACTGGTGCTCCGGCTCCAACACGTTCAGCATAATTTCCCTTTCGCAACAAACGATGAATACGACCAACTGGAAACTGCAAACCAGCGCGGTTCGACCGGGACTTTGCCTTGCCCTTCACTTTTCCACCTTTACCGCGTCCAGACATTTTATTAAACTTTATTTAGTTATTTAGTTAGCACAAACAGAACTCAACACAACTGAACTCAACGACAATTCTGACAAGAATGAGTGAGCATTCCTCAAAAGCGCTCTTATTTATGCGCATCTTTCCCGCATACCAATATAAAAATTCACCTTCGGAGAGGGGATAGAACGAATGCACGCAAAATGAATAAGAATTGCTGGTTCAACGGAGTCTGGCACAGTTTGTGACCAAGTGCCGTCAAGTAAAGCAGAGTTCAAGTTCAATTGAAAGTAAATTTGTGAAAATGCCCCCAAAGACAAGTGGAAAGGCAGCGAAGAAGGCTGGCAAAGCCCAGAAAAATATTTCCAAGAGTGAAAAGAAGAAGAAGCGCAAGAGGAAGGAGAGCTATGCCATTTATATCTACAAAGTTTTGAAACAAGTTCATCCAGATACCGGCATTTCATCAAAGGCAATGAGCATTATGAACAGTTTTGTGAATGATATCTTTGAAAGGATTGCCGCTGAGGCTTCGCGCTTAGCTCATTATAATAAGCGTTCAACGATTACAAGTCGGGAAATTCAAACAGCCGTCAGGCTCTTGTTGCCTGGAGAACTTGCAAAACACGCCGTTAGTGAGGGAACGAAGGCCGTTACTAAATATACCAGCTCAAAATAACTTGATTGTGACCGGAAAACTAAACAAAAAGGCCCTTTTCAGGGCCACCAATTTTTTAAACAAAGAGTCTAAATGAATAAATTGTAATATTCTTGCTACGATCATTTTTAAATACATTTTATTATTTATTGATAAAAAATAAACTTGAGTGAAGAGAATACATATCACAGGTTAACATCAAATTTGAGCCCGAACAAATAGCAAATTATTTTCATAGATTAGATTCTTCCATTTTAAGTAAAAAAATTGTTAAGAAGTGAAAAAAAAAACCGTAATTTTACCGTTTATAAAAAATCATTAATAAATAACGAATTGGAATTGTTTGTTCTAGAAGCTAGCAACATAACGTAAATAAAAGCTTCAAACATAAACTATTATGTATATGAAAGTAACAAAAGGCTTCAAAACATGAATTTGATTTTTTCCATAAACTTATTATTTCATACAATCGATGGCGATTAAAAAATAAATATAGACCTTAAGAAGGGTGTGGGTATCTTTTCATTATTTCGACACATGACAAATAAAAAAAAAATTATGCAATAAAACGAGACTCTTTGTTGATCGGTGAATTGAAATCACAGCCAAACCATCAGTTTTTTCTTTTAGTTGAGATTGAGAATCCGATTTTTGCATTAATTTACAAATGGCCGCTAATATTGAAAGTTTGTATAGAAAAATTCGTCTAATGTGTGGTGTAATTTCCCATATCAATTTTACTCAATGTTTATTATAATTTGTGGTCCTGAAAAGGACCGATTTTTAAGATGGTGGTTTTTATAGACGTTTCTAGATGTTTAAGCACGTTCGCCTCGAATTCGCCTGGCCAATTGGATGTCTTTTGGCATTATTGTGACACGTTTAGCATGAATTGCGCACAAGTTTGTATCTTCAAATAAACCGACCAAGTAGGCTTCGCTGGCTTCTTGTAAAGCCATAACAGCGGAGCTTTGGAAGCGTAAGTCAGTTTTAAAATCTTGCGCAATTTCCCTCACTAACCGTTGGAATGGTAATTTTCTAATAAGCAACTCGGTACTCTTTTGATAGCGTCGAATTTCACGAAGAGCAACAGTTCCAGGGCGATAACGATGGGGTTTCTTAACGCCACCGGTAGCTGGTGCACTTTTACGCGCAGCCTTTGTTGCCAACTGTTTGCGGGGTGCTTTACCACCAGTCGATTTACGAGCTGTTTGCTTGGTTCGCGCCATTTCAAAAAATCAAATCACTTTTTAATTTCGATTTTCAAACACTGCACTGAACAACAACACACGAAGAGCACTTCAAGAATGAGAAATTTCTGATCCAGCGTCGCTTATTTATAGCGCGGTATTTCACACACACATTCGAATACAAGCATTACTTTATAGTGTGAAAGTTTTGTTAGTATTGCGGAAATTTTGTATAAATAAGCGGAACGTTTGGCACTCCAGTCACTTGGTGATCTGTTCTTGAAGTGTAAGGTGTTCTCTTAAATAAATTGCAGTGTATTAAAAATGACTGGTCGTGGCAAAGGTGGAAAGGGTTTGGGAAAAGGAGGAGCCAAACGGCATCGTAAAGTTCTCCGTGATAACATTCAAGGAATTACAAAGCCGGCCATTCGTCGCTTGGCTCGTCGTGGTGGTGTCAAGCGGATATCCGGTTTAATTTATGAGGAAACTCGTGGAGTTCTCAAAGTATTCTTAGAAAATGTTATCCGTGACGCTGTTACTTACACAGAACATGCCAAAAGGAAAACTGTCACTGCGATGGATGTCGTTTATGCCTTAAAAAGACAAGGGCGCACTCTTTATGGATTCGGCGGCTAAAAAATTCAAATTTCATACATACAACGGAAAATCGGTCCTTTTCAGGACCACAAATTATTTTTAATCATAGGGTGAAATTATTATAAAATATATACATACCTAAATAAATTTTTACTTACACAGCTTACTACAATCTACGGTAAATTGGTTCTTTCCTGGATCACGAATTATTTTTAATCAGATAAACTATAAAGTACATATATGTATACATAAATAAATAGATTTTGGCTTACTGCGGACTACGGTAAATTGGTTCTTTTCCGGAATCACAAATTGTTTTTTATTGTTTTTAACCCAGAGAATGTTATTATTAAAAGACATAAAACGATTTTTGCTTATTACGGAAAATCGGTCCTTTTCAATGCCACAAATTATTGTAAAATATATAAATAGATATTTGCTTTTTCATATTTATAACATAAATCAAGAAACAAGAAAATTGAGTCAAGTGTCTACAGGTAAGCAATTCAATTTTAACATAAGGTGGCATTTTGGTAAATATTTTATCTATGTATGTATGTATGTATAGTATATAATTTTTTCTTTTTCATATGATCACAATAAATCGTAAATTTTACTCTTTTAAAATAATTGGTAGCCCTGAAAAGGGCTTTTTTGTTGGTCATGTTGGTTTTCGCGTTTTGCTTATTTCTTTGCTGCGACTTTCTTAGCAGCACCTTTTTTTCCGGCCGTCACTACTTTTGGCTTGGCTGCTTTTGGAGATTTTGTCGCAGCTTTTGTTGGTTTTGTGGGCTTTTGCTTCGGTGTCTTGCTTTTCACTTCTCCTGTTTTTTTCACAGTTTTAGCAACAGCTTTCGCAGTTTTCTTTTTTTCCACTTTCTTTGTAGATGCAGGTTGTTTCTTCGAATCACCAACTGCTGCTTTTTCCTTCTTCGGTTTCTTGGTTACTTTCTTTGAAGCAGCAGGCTTTTTCTCCTTAGCCTCAATGCTTTTCACCTTCGGTTTTGGCTTTGCAACAGTTTTTGACAATTTAAAAGAACCGGCAGCACCTTTACCTTTTGTTTGAATCAAAGCTCCATTTGTCACTGCACTTTTTAAGTATTTCTTAATAAATGGCGCCAATCTATCAACGTCAACTTTATAATTTCCTGCAAGATATTTCTTAATGGCAGGCAACGAAGATCCACCACGTTCTTTTAACATCTTAATGGCATTTGTAACCATTTCCGATGTTGGTGGATGAGTCGCCTTAGCTTTTGGTTTCTTAGGAGCAGCTGCCGCCTTTTTAGTCTTCTGAGATTGAGACTCTCCCTTACCCGCCACCGCAACAACTACTGTGCTTACTTCAGCCATATTTACGATCGCAAACACTTCTTCGATAAAACTCGAGATAACACACACAAAACTTTATCGTACTCGTACGGGTTTGGCCTGCTGCTTCTAGACCAATCTCCTGCTGCATTTTTGTGAGAAGTTCGACGAAAGCGTTCAAGCAAAATGATTCTGTCTCCATACAAATTGGGAACAATTTTGTTTAATGCAATTTATGGTTTTTTCAACTTTTCGGTATGTTTATTTAACATTTATATATAAACACGTTCGGGATTCGATAAAGCTGCAACTCTAGAATAGTAAAAAAATATAATTTTCAACGGGAATCTCAGCCTTAGTATTAAAATTACCAAAAAACTGCACTAAAAGTCTCGCTTTCGGGAAAAAATTTACAAATAAAAATTGTTTATAAATAATCTAAGTATAGTAGAGTATCTTTATTTGTCGGAAATAGTGAATTTCTATCATACCCTTCTAAATATAATCATATTTTCTCCAAAACGACTCATATTGATGAGATAAATAATTTTTTCTTTCGTTCAACTCACAAACTGAAGAGTTGGATGCTTTGAGCGTTTTCATTGTTATTTTCGGTCAAAAAAACCACAGAGAAAATGCGCGCAAATTGATTAATCGTTATATATTGTATTTGTAAATAATAGTTTTATGCTAATTTAGTGCTTCAATATTATTATTTTTGCTTGATGCCTACATTGTAATTAAATAAATTTATAACCCACATATTAAGATTTAGAAATGATTTTCAATGTTTGTGTAGTCGGAGAAAAATGTCCCAGAAAATATTTGGTTGGAGAAAAATAACTTACTAAAATAATATGAATATGTTTTTAAAAACCGACATATATTCAGGTTTTATTAACAAAAAAAACTCGATAATTTTTCCCTAAAAAAACATGTAATTTTGTAAATAATTTTCCAGCTCGCCTAAATGGTCAGATATTTCCAAATCTGATATTCATTTTTATTTGTGCTAGGAAATTTCTCAAACAAAGTTATTTATTATTAAATGATTCATTATAGTTTTCTCTTTGTACTCTTTTGAATTATTCGGATTTTTGCCTAGATGTTTAGATTTAATTTTTTTATGGGCTTTTCGTAACTCCTCGTTTAGAAATAAAGCTTCATATATAGCCTTTATACTTTGACTTAACATTATTTTAAAAATGTTTTAATGAAACATAAAATATTTGTTGTTTTAATTAATAATAATAAAAAAGAATATATTTATAGTATGTACATATATAATAATAGTTCACTCTTTCATAAAATTTTTGGTAGCCCTGAAAAGGGCTGTTTTGTTTTTTTCCGCCTGTGATAAAATCTCAATAGTCTTTTTATGCCTTCTTTTCCGTCTTCTTGGGTAGCAACACAGCCTGAATATTTGGCAAAACACCACCTTGAGCGATTGTAACTCCCGAGAGTAATTTGTTCAATTCCTCATCGTTGCGAATAGCCAATTGTAAATGCCTCGGAATAATTCTCGTTTTTTTGTTATCACGAGCAGCATTGCCAGCCAATTCCAAAACTTCAGCAGCTAAATATTCCATAACTGCGGCTAAATAAACTGGTGCTCCGGCTCCAACACGTTCAGCATAATTTCCCTTTCGCAACAAACGATGAATACGACCAACTGGAAACTGCAAACCAGCGCGGTTCGACCGGGACTTTGCCTTGCCCTTCACTTTTCCACCTTTACCGCGTCCAGACATTTTATTAAACTTTATTTAGTTATTTAGTTAGCACAAACAGAACTCAACCCAACTGAACTCAACGACAATTCTCACAAGAATGAGCGAGCATTCCTCAAAGGCGCTCTTATTTATGCGCATCTTTCCCGCATACCAATATAAAAATTCACCTTCGGAGAGGGGATAGAACGAATGCACGCAAAATGAATAAGAATTGCTGGTTCAACGGAGTCTGGCACAGTTTGTGACCAAGTGCCGTCAAGTAAAGTAGAGTTCAAGTTCAATTGAAAGTAAATTTGTGAAAATGCCCCCAAAGACAAGTGGAAAGGCAGCGAAGAAGGCTGGCAAAGCCCAGAAAAATATTTCCAAGAGTGAAAAGAAGAAGAAGCGCAAGAGGAAGGAGAGCTATGCCATTTATATCTACAAAGTTTTGAAACAAGTTCATCCAGATACCGGCATTTCATCAAAGGCAATGAGCATTATGAACAGTTTTGTGAATGATATCTTTGAAAGGATTGCCGCTGAGGCTTCGCGTTTAGCTCATTATAATAAGCGTTCAACGATTACAAGTCGGGAAATTCAAACAGCCGTCAGGCTCTTGTTGCCTGGAGAACTTGCAAAACACGCCGTTAGTGAGGGAACGAAGGCCGTTACTAAATATACCAGCTCAAAATAACTTGATTGTGACCGGAAAACTAAACAAAAAGGCCCTTTTCAGGGCCACCAATTTTTTAAACAAAGAGTCTAAATGAATAAATTGTAATATTCTTGCTACGATCATTTTTAAATACATTTTATTATTTATTGATAAAAAATAAACTTGAGTGAAGAGAATACATATCACAGGTTAACATCAAATTTGAGCCCGAACAAATAGCAAATTATTTTCATAGATTAGATTCTTCCATTTTAAGTAAAAAAATTGTTAAGAAGTGAAAAAAAAAACCGTAATTTTACCGTTTATAAAAAATCATTAATAAATAACGAATTGGAATTGTTTGTTCTAGAAGCTAGCAACATAACGTAAATAAAAGCTTCAAACATAAACTATTATGTATATGAAAGTAACAAAAGGCTTCAAAACATGAATTTGATTTTTTCCATAAACTTATTATTTCATACAATCGATGGCGATTAAAAAATAAATATAGACCTTAAGAAGGGTGTGGGTATCTTTTCATTATTTCGACACATGACAAATAAAAAAAAAATTATGCAATAAAACGAGACTCTTTGTTGATCGGTGAATTGAAATCACAGCCAAACCATCAGTTTTTTCTTTTAGTTGAGATTGAGAATCCGATTTTTGCATTAATTTACAAATGGCCGCTAATATTGAAAGTTTGTATAGAAAAATTCGTCTAATGTGTGGTGTAATTTCCCATATCAATTTTACTCAATGTTTATTATAATTTGTGGTCCTGAAAAGGACCGATTTTTAAGATGGTGGTTTTTATAGACGTTTCTAGATGTTTAAGCACGTTCGCCTCGAATTCGCCTGGCCAATTGGATGTCTTTTGGCATTATTGTGACACGTTTAGCATGAATTGCGCACAAGTTTGTATCTTCAAATAAACCGACCAAGTAGGCTTCGCTGGCTTCTTGTAAAGCCATAACAGCGGAGCTTTGGAAGCGTAAGTCAGTTTTAAAATCTTGCGCAATTTCCCTCACTAACCGTTGGAATGGTAATTTTCTAATGAGCAACTCGGTACTCTTTTGATAGCGTCGAATTTCACGAAGAGCAACAGTTCCAGGGCGATAACGATGGGGTTTCTTAACGCCACCGGTAGCTGGTGCACTTTTCCGCGCAGCCTTTGTTGCCAACTGTTTGCGGGGTGCTTTACCACCAGTCGATTTACGAGCTGTTTGCTTGGTTCGCGCCATTTCAAAAAATCAAATCACTTTTTAATTTCAATTTTCAAACACTGCACTGAACAACAACACACGAAGAGCACTTCAAGAATGAGAAATTTCTGATCCAGCGTCGCTTATTTATAGCGCGGTATTTCACACACACATTCGAATACAAGCATTACTTTATAGTGTGAAAGTTTTGTTAGTATTGCGGAAATTTTGTATAAATAAGCGGAACGTTTGGCACTCCAGTCACTTGGTGATCTGTTCTTGAAGTGTAAGGTGTTCTCTTAAATAAATTGCAGTGTATTAAAAATGACTGGTCGTGGCAAAGGTGGAAAGGGTTTGGGAAAAGGAGGAGCCAAACGGCATCGTAAAGTTCTCCGTGATAACATTCAAGGAATTACAAAGCCGGCCATTCGTCGCTTGGCTCGTCGTGGTGGTGTCAAGCGGATATCCGGTTTAATTTATGAGGAAACTCGTGGAGTTCTCAAAGTATTCTTAGAAAATGTTATCCGTGACGCTGTTACTTACACAGAACATGCCAAAAGGAAAACTGTCACTGCGATGGATGTCGTTTATGCCTTAAAAAGACAAGGGCGCACTCTTTATGGATTCGGCGGCTAAAAAATTCAAATTTCATACATACAACGGAAAATCGGTCCTTTTCAGGACCACAAATTATTTTTAATCATAGAGTGAAATTATTATAAAATATATACATACCTAAATAAATTTTTACTTACACAGCTTACTACAATCTACGGTAAATTGGTTCTTTCCTGGATCACGAATTATTTTTAATCAGATAAACATAAACTATAAAGTACATATATAAATAAATAGATTTTGGCTTACTGCGGACTACGGTAAATTGGTTCTTTTCCGGAATCACAAATTGTTTTTTATTGTTTTTAACCCAGAGAATGAAATTATTAAAAGACATAAAACGATGTTTGCTTATTACGGAAAATCGGTCCTTTTCAATGCCACAAATTATTGTAAAATATATAAATAGATATTTGCTTTTTCATATTTATAACATAAATCAAGAAACAAGAAAATTGAGTCAAGTGTCTACAGGTAAGCAATTCAATTTTAACATAAGGTGGCATTTTGGTAAATATTTTATCTATGTATGTATGTATGTATAGTATATAATTTTTTCTTTTTCATATGATCACAATAAATCGTAAATTTTACTCTTTTAAAATAATTGGTAGCCCTGAAAAGGGCTTTTTTGTTGGTCATGTTGGTTTTCGCGTTTTGCTTATTTCTTTGCTGCGACTTTCTTAGCAGCACCTTTTTTTCCGGCCGTCACTACTTTTGGCTTGGCTGCTTTTGGAGATTTTGTCGCAGCTTTTGTTGGTTTTGTGGGCTTTTGCTTCGGTGTCTTGCTTTTCACTTCTCCTGTTTTTTTCACAGTTTTAGCAACAGCTTTCGCAGTTTTCTTTTTTTCCACTTTCTTTGTAGATGCAGGTTGTTTCTTCGAATCACCAACTGCTGCTTTTTCCTTCTTCGGTTTCTTGGTTACTTTCTTTGAAGCAGCAGGCTTTTTCTCCTTAGCCTCAATGCTTTTCACCTTCGGTTTTGGCTTTGCAACAGTTTTTGACAATTTAAAAGAACCGGCAGCACCTTTACCTTTTGTTTGAATCAAAGCTCCATTTGTCACTGCACTTTTTAAGTATTTCTTAATAAATGGCGCCAATCTATCAACGTCAACTTTATAATTTCCTGCAAGATATTTCTTAATGGCAGGCAACGAAGATCCACCACGTTCTTTTAACATCTTAATGGCATTTGTAACCATTTCCGATGTTGGTGGATGAGTCGCCTTAGCTTTTGGTTTCTTAGGAGCAGCTGACGCCTTTTTAGTCTTCTGAGATTGAGACTCTCCCTAGTAGTAAGTATCCACCACTGGTATAACATTTACTAGGTGCGATAGGGACAGGAAAACCGGGTATCCCACTACGCCTCCTTACGTGTTTTTAAATGCAAAGTGGGTGTGTTGAGTGAAAAAAGTGGTGGGTATGACACTAGGGCTAACTTTATACCACTAGTGTATAAACTATATGGAGATGTTGGAAAGTTGGGTGTGTTTCTTAAAAGAGTGCAGATACTGTTTAACTGCTCAAAACACTAGTGCGTACCTGTTTGCGTTTTTGGGAAAATGAAAGTTAATCGCGCTGATTTGTCGACAAAAGGGAAAGGTGTGCTGTCCCACTACGCCCCTCTTATACCCGCATGTCTTAAATGCAACGCGGGTCTGTTGACTGAAAAAAGTGCTGATATGGGTATGATACCAGAGCTAAATTTATGCCACTAGTGTATAAACTACAATGGAGATGCTGAAAAGTTGGGTGTTTCTCATAAAAGGTATCCCCCCCCCCCCCCCCCCCCCCACTATGAGTGCAAATATACTGTTTAACTGCTCAAAACAGTAGTGCGTGCGTACCTATGTTTGCATTTTTGCGCGAAAATGAAAGTTAATCACACACGCTGATTTGTTGCGGCGACAAAATAAAAAGCGAAAGGCGATGAAAGCGCCGCCCGCCCGCCCGCCCTCATCCAGTCCACACAGTCAGTCAGTGCAACACATAATTGTGGAATTTTTTACGAAAAAAAAAAAACAAGAAAAATGAGGTGAATCGAACGCAAAGCTGAAAATCTGGAGAAGATAAAGTTTATTGCCGGCGGCGGCGCCGGCCGGCGACGTAAACAGAAGGGCATGCTTTGATGATGCTGCTGCTGCTGCTGCTGCTGCGCTTGGCAAGCACGCGGCCGGCGGCGTTATTTCATCATCATCATCATCATAAAGCATGATGCAACATGAACAGCGCGCGCACAAAACATTGCAGAGTTATTCTTACACCTAGGGGCGGGGGGTTCAACTTGTCGGGAGGAGAGGGACCCCCTCTATGACATCATCACTCACAACTATGCTCCTCCACATCAACAAAGAGCTTTTGATACCATTTTGTAATTTCAGAGGCCCCCTTTAAAAATACATGGGATTTTGCGCCAGAACCGGCATAGCATAACTACTACGCTACCACAAAAAATCCAAGATGGTGGATTTGAGCGATTTTTGGTCCCTGTGTGTTTTAAAAGGGAAAATTGCGCTAGAACCCCCATAGCTTATAAACTGTATTACAAAAAAGCAAGACAAATGTAAACAGGAGATGAATTTATGAGAGCTTGGGGAAAAATAAAACATCATTTTTTAACTCGTTTATAAACTTTTATTTTTTATTTTATTTCGCAATAAATTGAAACGGCGTCATTTTTGTTTCTACATCTCTTTTTGATTTTAAGTCCATAATTTATACAATACCAAAAAAGCAAGAAAAATTCACACAGGAGATGAATTTGTGGGAGCTTGTAGAAAAATAAAACACAATTTTATAAGTCGTTTATAAACATTAATTTTTTAATTTATTTCGCAATAAATTGAAACTGCGTCATTTTTGTTTCTTCATCTCTTTTTGAAATTATTAAAAAATAGTTGGGGACCGAATTTAACTCCTCCAGCTGCTTCGATGTTTTAATTTTGTCGGAAAAACGATTTGGCAGATAGATGTAAAACTCGTCCTCCAGAAAAACCGTCAGCTTTACTCCATACTGCGTCTTGACCAATTTGAAGTAATTGATCTTATACTCCTTGTTTACTTCTAAGTCCACAATTTTCAATAGCTTAAATGAGGGCTCTTGACCGATAGCAGATAGAAGTTCTTGTGCTGAAGCCTGGAAATATATAGTTTTATTTTAGCTATATTTAGTATTATTAAATTTAAAGCTAAAACACTTACCATTTTTATTTGTAGTCTGCAAACTTGACTTTTTTTAAACGATAAAGCTGGAATGCAGTTGCTCGAAACTGTTTAGGTAAACTGTAAAGAACCAGCAAAATACTTACCGTTTATATATGCAACAAACTTACTTTCAATTTCAAAAGTAAAAAGGGAAATGCGGATGAACTGAGGTAGAAAAATGTGGTTTTTAATTGTATAAAAATGCAAATTAGACGAAGGGACATCATAAATGCTGCGACGAGTGCTAACCAGATAATAAAAATTAATTACTGATACATACGGTGGTATAAATATCAGAGAAAGATTTTTTATTTACACTTTGGTAAAAGACAGGCAAGGTGAATAGTACCGCATTTTGTAAAAAGTGAAGGAAAAATTATAAAAAATAAAGTGCGCATAAATTATTCTAAAGTAGTTCTGTGGTAAATTTGATCGCGTAATAGAGAAAAATAACCTGGTGCAAGACAGACAAAGAAGAGACAGCTGTTTAGTTTCAGTATTAAGGTAAGTCTGTAATAATATTTAATTTTAAAAAATCTTTTTTAAAATTGGTTGTGTTTAGAATACGTCAACGTCAACAGGGACCTTATAACAATGTATTTTAATAAGCTAGTAGATATTTTAGAATATGTTTTAAGTAAGGATTACGATTTTTTTCCGGGTGTTTTTAACGGCTGTATAAAACAACTAAAGGAAAATAATGTTAGTTTGAGTAAAGACGCTGTTTTATGTATTTATAAAATTGTATTTAAATATGCGTTTTTAAAGCACGAATGCTTCCAAAACCCTTTAATTAAAGAAGGTCTTTCAATGCTTGATAGTTTCCCGCTTTCAAGTAAAGATAATGTGTGTGGTGATGTGTGTGCAGCTGCTGGTGCTAGGATCGAGAAAAATACTGAAGCTTTATCTGTTTTGGTGCGAACAGAAAATGCTTCAGTCCCAGTGCAGACAACCCGGGAAAATTCTGCGCCTTTATCTGATTCGGGGCGAACAGAAAATACGTCAACTCTAGTGCAGGCTGGTCGGGGAAATTCTGACCCTTTATCGGACTTGATCCAGCCAGAAAATACTTCAGACCCTGTGCAGACAACCCGGGAAAATTCTGAACCTTTATCTGATTCGGTGCGAACAGAAAATGTTTCAGCCCCTGTGCAGGTTGGACGGGGAAATTCGGACCCTTTATCGGATCTGATACAAACAGAAAATACTTTACCCCCAGGGCAGTTAGGACAGGGAAATTTCATAAAAATTATTTCAAAAAACTACAAACATTTTCGGAAATTTCGGCTTGACGGGGTAAAATTAATATTTCAATTAAAAGACTCATCTCACCAAGATATCTATGATTTGATTGACTGGCTGGAGAATGCTTTTAATGAAATGATTAAAGAAGTGTTGGCAAATAGTGAAAAAAACAGTAAAGTTGGTCTCTCAATTTCTATTCCGAAAAGACCTGATATAAAACCAATATGGGTTAGTGTAAGACCAGCAAGGGAATTAAACGGAAAACTGATTGTTAATCTTATATCTGATGTCAATCAGTCAAGTTCCTTGTTTTTTTCGGATGAAATTTTGCAGGTAGAAGCCAGTATAATAAATTTTCCTTTTGTTGGGGCAAAATATAATACTAACAAGGACAACGAGTTAGAATATATTAAACATAAGCGGAGTATTAAAAATGTAAGTAAGGATGGTTTTGAATGTCTCCCAAAGTCGATCTGTTTTGCAATGGAACCACGAAATATTTCTGACAACATGTTATCTAAAAAGTCGAGGCTATTGTGTAAAAATTCGTCAGTAAAAATAGAACAAAATAAAGGTTGTTCTATACAAGATCTTTATAAGTTTCAGAAATACCTTAGGGACTTTCAACTAGTTGTTTTTAATTCAGTGAGGGGAAATATATATTTCCAAGGACCACCTAAATTTGAGTTAAGCGAAAAGATTTACTTGTACTACTCCGAAACAGAAAAACATTTCTACGTTTTAAAATCACCAACAGGGTTTTTTAACAAAAAATATATTTGCGTCTTTTGTGACTGTTTGTATGATAATAAATTTTTTCATAAGTGTGAAATGCGTTGTAAATACTGTTTAAGTGCGCCTCCCTGCCTCTTTTCATCAATTTTAAAAAACTGTAAGTCTTGTAATAGGTCCTTCAGAGGGGAAGAGTGTTATAATAAACATTTTAAGAATACAATCATAAATGACAATAATATTTGTGAAACTTTACAAGTGTGTCGCGACTGTGGAATATTTTTAAATTACACAAAAAGGGAAAAAGATCATACCTGCGGAGAAATGTTTTGTTCCAACTGCTATAAGTACGTCCCCCAAGATCACTTATGTTATATAAAAAAGTATACTCAAAAGAAAAATTCCAATTTTTTAATGATATTTTTTGATTGTGAGAGCACCCAAAATATTCAATACAAAAATCAATGTGGTACCTTTATTCATACGGTTAATTTAATTGTTGCACAACAAAGATGTAATATATGTCTTTCAGAGACAACTAACGCTAAAGAATGTTGTGAACAATGTGGACAGCTTGAACACATTTTCAAATACGAAAATAACAATCAAGATGTTGTTAAAAGATTTGTTGATTACTGTTTTCAACATCGTCCCTATGTAAAACAGGTTATATGTATTGCGCATAATCTACAAGCATATGATGGCCATTTCATAATTTCCGAACTAATGAACAGAAAGAAAAAAATCCGGCCAATAATGAATGGATGCAAAATAATGAAAATTACCTGTGAAAAAGTTGTTTTCATCGACTCTTTAAACTTTCTTCCCTTTCCGCTAGCAAAACTGCCCAAAGTTTTCGGTATTAAAGATGTTAAAAAAGGCTTTTATCCACATTTTTTTAATACAGTAGAAAATTGGAACTATGTCGGAGACTACCCCTCTCATGATATGTATGGTCTTGATTATTTTAAAGAGGAAGAAAAAGAAAAGTTTTTGAAGTGGTATGAGGTAACGTCTAATAGCAGTAGTTTTAACAATCAAGCTGAACTTATTAACTATTGTAAAAATGATGTAAATATTTTACGAATTAGCTGTCTCACATTTATGAAAGACTATTTAAAAACGACGGGAATAAACCCTTTCGTTGAAGCTTTGACAATTGCATCAACAGTCATGCTGGTATATAGAAAAAATTTCCTTCAAGAAAATCAGCTAGGTATTATGCCTAAGGGTGGGTATAGGAGAAATACTAATCATTCCTTAATAGCCATTAAATGGCTTTGTTTTGAAAATAAAAAAGTTGATGGTAAAATTCAACATGCCGGTACAGCTGGTGAAGTAAAATTATCAAAGTGCAACTTATTTGTTGACGGATATAATTCCAATACAAATACAGTGTATGAATTTTTTGGTTGTTACTATCACGGGTGCACCCTGTGTTTTCAAAAACGAACTTTGCAAAAAACCCATTTTGAATCTTTGGATCAACGTTATGAAAGCACATGCAAAAGAATTGAAATAATAAAGCAGGCCGGTTATAAAATAGTCTACATATGGGAATGCCAGTTTAATCAATACTTAAAAGAAAATCCTGAAATTAGCAACATTTTAGAAAAAGAAACCCAAAATATTGTTCTCCCTCTTAAACCAAGAGATGCAATCACGGGAGGTCGTACTGAACTTTTCGCCTGTCATTATGAAGTAAAAGACGGCGAAAAAATAAAATATTTAGATTTTACAAGTTTGTACCCTTTTGTTAATAAATATTCCCCGTATCCTATTGGGCATCCACAAATTCTAAGAAACGATGAAATTCCAGAATTGTGTGAGATAGTTAAAATGCATGGGTTTATCCAATGTCAGGTTCTTCCTCCACAAGGTCTTACCATTCCAGTTTTGCCATTTAAAATAAACAAAAAGTTATATTTCGCTCTATGCAGAACCTGTGGTGAAAAAAATAGCATTAGCACATGCAGTCATAATGAAAATGAAAGAGTGCTTTCTGGAACTTGGGTAATTCCTGAAGTGGCTCTTGCAGTAAAACATAATTACCAAGTAAAACAAATTTTTGAAATCTGGAAATATAATTTCACCCAATATGATCCCCTGACAAAAACAGGGGGGTTATTTTCTGAATTTGTTGACACTTTCCTTAAAATTAAACAAGAAGCAAGTGGTTGGCCAGCTGACTGTGATACAGAGAAGAAAAAAGAGCAATACATACAGGCATATAAAAACCATGAAAACATTAATTTAGACCCCGCAAAAATAGAGAAAAATGAAGGTCTACGACATGAAGCAAAATTAAATTTGAATTCGTGCTGGGGGAAGTTTGCTCAAAGAGAGGATAAAACTCAAACGGTTATTATAAACGATTTTAAGGAACTTTCAGAATTTTTTAATTGTCCTGGGGTTGAAGTGTCTTCTGTTTATGTCATAAATGAAGATACTATTTGGTTGAATTGGAAGTATGCTAAAGAAGATTTAAATACACTTAAACATGCGAATATACCAGTGGGGGCATGCACAACATCATATGCTCGGATGAAGTTGTACGAAATTCTTATAAAAATACCAAATCAAGTTTTATACTGCGACACGGACAGCATAATTTTTATTGAAAAAGCTGGGGAAACAAGTTTTGAAACATCTAATTTCTTAGGGGGCCTTACTAATGAGTTAGAGTGTTATGGACCTCATGCGTTTATTTCGGAGTTTGTAAGCATTGGTCCTAAATCCTATAGTTTGAAAATAGACTGTTTAGAAAAAGCAGAATATATCACCAAGTGTAAAGGTATAACTATTAATTTTAAAAACTCTTCTTTAATTAATTTCCAAAAGATGAAAGCTATGGTACTAGAGGAATGTGAACCTATACAAATAGAAAACAAACATAAAATTAAAAGAAAATTACCCGGAACTATTGTAACGGAACCAGAAATTAAGAAAATTAGATTCACTTTTGATAAAAGAATAATTAAGAGAAACGGTTTTTCATACCCGTACGGGTTTAAATTGTAATAACTTTTAAGATAATACAAAAATGTTATTGTAGCGCTATTTTTAATTTATGATATGTTTGAAATTAAAATTTTTAATGTACCTACAAAACAAAAAACAAAACCAAGCATTGTAAGAATATATATATATATATATACATCATGCTTAGACTGCCACATCTAATGTAATGATATGAATTGTGATGAGTTCAGACAAAGTAATTCTAGACCTTCAGTTTGTTGTGGGCAACAACGCCCAATACTTTGCGAAGGAAGTTTCAATTCTTAAAACAGGATCTGTAAAACCTTGTCTATATCTCTTCAAGCCTCCCTACCCTCAGGAGGAGCTGAGGCCTAAATACAGAAGACAAAACGAGTTCGACTTTAACAACATCAACGGGCTAAAGTGGAATTATGGAGACCTCGAATATAATCATCTACCCAGACTGTTATCAACGGTTGAGTCTTTTATAATATAATGTGAAAGGTGACACAAAAAAAAAATTCCTTCAAAAATACTTGCCTCAAAGTACAATTATCGATCTTAGAATTCCAAAGCTAAGCGAGCTTGAACAATTTGATACATACTGTAAAATTCATATCAAGACTCCTTACCTACGATGCGCAGCTAAGAATTGTATTAATGTGTATTTATATATGCTAGTGAATAAAATCATTTAATGAAACTAATTTGCTTTTTGTTTTAAAATATTTTTATTTAATCAAGACCCATTACAGTTAAAAGAATGTTGGCACTATAACAATATAAAGGTATTTCATAAAAGAGTCTAGAATAGTTTACATGCACATAAGAGGTTCGCGGCGGTATAAAAAAGTCTTCACCCGGCAGTCTAAGGAGGTTTTTTTCCTTACATTTTTCACAATATTTTTGATAATATTCCGTCAAACATTCAGTAGCATTGTTGTTGTGGAACATAACAATATTGAAAAAGTCCAGCATTTCATATAGCTTATGAAGCTCCCCGAGAGTAAGCGAAATACTACCTTCGTCAACAGGGATCTTGTATTCCCGCAATAATTCCTGTTGGTTTGGCGGAATCCTGTCTGGGGCGACTGCAGCCTTTAAGTCAAGTAGAAATTTGAAAACAGCTATCCATCCAGTGTAGTTAGTTGACACAGGCAAACGACCATGATGATGAAATACTATTTTTGCTTCAAACGATAGCGGGTCAAATCCCAGGGCAATATTTCGATTGTGATAGCTGTCCAGGTAGTAGGTATAATTCAACAACAAATTTTCGCCCGGAGCCTCCGAATCTTTTTTGTCTTTTTTTCGTATTGGTCTGAGTTTTTGACACTTTGGTTCTTTTTTTTTTTATACAATTTTTTTTTAGTTTTGGATATTGTTTCCATTTTGGTTAGCACTTTACTATTGAATGTTTATCAGAGTTGTCACGTATTTATACCTACTTTTCGGAGCTGCACGACTGGGGGGTGTTAACCCCTCCTGCTTGTAAATATTTTTGAAAGTATGTTTTATGGTATAGATTTGCAACTTTTTTGTCATTTAATCTAAAATTATGAGACGAGAATTGTTTTAGAAATTGCCTTAAGCTTTTGCCACAACAGCGAAAATGTAGGTATACACAGCAATAATGTCCACAGGTAGATGAAAGTGCCCCTTGTAATCGCCTATTATTACTTACAAAAACTTCTGAATGAGCCTGTAAGAAGTTGTGAAAAAAAATACTGGAGGGATATTTTCCGTACGAGTCAAAGTATTCTGCAGGCCCTTTGGTTGGAAAGTAAAATGCTACCCAATGTGTCCCCTCTTTATGTGCAGGATCTGTATTGGCTATGACACAAGCAGGTTTTTTTATGTTTTTTGGCAGACGGTCGCAGGGGTATACTCCTCTAAAAAACTTTTTTGTTGTGGGGTTAGTTGTTAACGATTTTGCAATTTCAACTGTGTTCATTCTTGTTCAGAGGGCAGAGTTGTTGTCTCTAGGTCAATAACCTTGGCATAGGAGGTAACATAGTTATTTATAAATTCCTTGGTTGGCGCATCGCAAACAAGTATTGTAGTAAATTTTGCTAATGTTTTTATTAGGTCTTCATCTAAGCGTCTAAGTTCAATGTTTCCCAATTTATTTGATTGGTCGACACATCCTGGAGCTGACGTGGGGTATTTGAAGACAATCTCCTTTGTAAATAGTTTACTTTGTGCAGTGAATCCTGCAAAAGAAACCTTTTTCAAGAAAGTCAGGCAGCCTCCAGAAAAGTATTCAACATTTATCAAGCAGCTCATGATAGTTGGTTTTACTGTCTACATATGTACATATATGAACTGTGATAATTTTCTGAATTGTGTCATCTTATATAGGTTTTTAGAAGCTGGTGTATATGTTCCTGTCTTTGTCGATTTCCACACTCCCGTCATATTCAGCATACACGATACAGGTTACTGTTGTCTTTAAAGCCTCCTTAAATCTTCCTTCAATTCTAACCGTACCCTGGTTTAATAGATTTCCACAGGTTGAATTATACGAACGGTCAGAAGTTAAATCAAAAGCAAGAAGAAAACAACCGTTGTCAAAGAATTTCTTTGAAATCTGATGCCCTTTATCGAAATAATGTATTCCAGTTCCTTTGAACAAGGAGATGTATCCTCTTGTACTAATAGGTTGTTCCTTCGAATAATCAAATTCTATAGGCTGGTTAGGAATCTGGACACCATTTACTGATAAATTAAATCTTGTGATGTTATTATGTTTAAAATTATAGGAATTTTTTGTTTGGTTTCCTGTATATGCGTCGTTATCAACCATACCAAACACCAATAAATTTGGTAACTGTCCTATGACAATATTATCTAAGGATAATGTGAATGTGTTTGCAGGTATAGTATATGTTTTAACCTCGACTCGTTTGTATGGGTATACAGCATTGGATCGTTGTAAAACGGTTTCATGAGCCAGCATGATGCTGGGGTTAATAGATGCGTGATTCATGTACATTGTGGCCTCTACAATCTTAATTCGTGGAGAATTGCCATCATCTTTTGACAAAAGGTAAAATTCGGGTTTTTCAAGTGATAACACAACGCGCAGATCTACACCGTTCATTAATAATTTATCTTGGTTAAACATATCAGCATGTATTTTTCCCATTAGCTCGACAACGTTGCTCCTATCGAAAAGTCTTTTTCTTACCGAGTAACCTGTATTTTGGCCCCCATCTTGAACAATTTCCACACTGCTTTCATCGATATACCAGCCAACAGATTCTAAATGTGTCGAAGCCGCATCTTTACCATAATTTAACAAGTTTTCAATATATGCCCTATAATTGTAATTATTGTCAGTTTGAACAACCGGTCTCCCATTTAGGTAAATAGTGCACTGGCGAAAGAGTGAGTGAAGTACGTTGTTGACAACGCCAGGACCATCATCAGTCACAGTTTTTATGGAACCATCTGCAGCAGTTACGTTACTATCTCTTCCGGTATAAAGTTCTTCTTTTCCATCCTTAATTTTAATCAGTTGCACTTTTAAACGTAGGTATATACTTGACAAGTCACGATATGTATCCCCATGTCCCAGCGAGACAAATTCCAAAACTGATGAGTTATCTAATGAGGCTATAGGTTTGTATGCTACTTCTTCGGTTTTTAAAATATTACTTTGAATAACTGGTGTAGAGAAAAGATCTAGCTCAGATTTCATGCACTCGCTGTACGTGGACATTTTGTTTATTTATCAAAAATATCCAATGCTCGTTTACGAAAACTGCGTTTTCCTTTTATAGACTTTTTCTTCCTCTTTGCTGTTTTTTTCGTAGACCGTTTTATTTGTTTTGAAGGTCTTTTTCGTTTAGGAGACTTAGTTAAGCGTAACGTCGTAAATGGATTAGCCCTTTTAACAATTGTGCGATTATTTATACCTGCACCAGTCATTCTATCGAAGAGTTTATTTATACCCTTTTGCGCTAGGTCTTGTACAGCAGCTTTACCTTGGTCTTTTAAAATATCCTTAACCGGCTTGCTACCAATTTCTTGCAGTATTGTCTTTCCAGTTTTCAGCGCTTGCTGTTTTATAACTTTAGCTCCTGAAGCAACTAATGGTTGTAAATAACGAAATAGTCCGCTAAAGAAACTACCAACTCCTCTTCCCTGCTGGTAAGTAAGCGGAGCTCGGTACAATTCTCCTATATCCGACAAGTTACCGCCACTTTGTAGTAAGTAATATCGTGTATAATACGAATTCATTTTTATTAAGGGCTAAAGTCAAGCAAAGTGCTATCAAATTGAAAAATGGCTGGAGGTGCACATATATTTATAGTTTATTGTGTTTTAAAATGAAGCATCACATAAGTTGGGATATAACTTGGTTTAAAATTAATCAATTCACCCTGGCTATCAGTTATTTTTATCGAAATACCTTCTATAAATGTTTTCTCTATAGGACAGTATTCTACATGTTCAAATCTTAGTACACCCTCACACGATTGTGTCGGTATCAATCGTAAGTATCGAGCTAATTTATCACCAATAATTCTCGGTTTAATAATATCGGTGTAGATGAAAATCAAGTTTTTATCATAACACCTTTTTGATATCTCCATAGATTCTCGGGGAAATCTTTGTATTAATTCATTGACAGTACTCTCCAGGCCATTAATTTTGTCAATGATTGTCATATGCTCTTGACGTAGTCCCGCAGTGTTGAATGATTCTTTTATTTCCGAAAGTATTGCATCAGGTTTACGCTTTTCTTCAGGCGTCTGAAGAAATACATCCGTAAAGAAATCCGACAAATTGTCTATTTTTGTATCAATAGGTACTGGTGTTGTCAAGTATTCTCCTGAACTCTGCTTTTCGTATGGTACATCCAAAACATCACTATCTTTAGTAATTTGTCGCTGATTAGGCGCTTTTGCAGTTATTGAATCTTTTTTTAGCCTATTTAGAATACCGAAAATTGTATCTTTAATCTGAATAACCTTTTTCTGCTTTTCTTGTTCGCTAATCGTCGGATCGTCAAAATGCACATTTGATATTAAAAGCGTGACAAGATCTTTAACATTAAGGTGTGATGGTAATGGCTTTTTTATCCTTATTGTCACTTCCAAGTCTTCTAACCGTAGTTCAAACATGTCATGTACCTTTTTAGCGGTACCTTTTATTGCTTTTTCTTGGGCCTTTTTAATGCTAAGAGCAGGATGTGTGTAATTATCGATTGCATTCTGTATGACAATATGCTTTCTTTTTCTTCTAGGAATCTGCCCGATAAAGTCGTCAACAAATGCCTCAACTGAATCATAGTCCTTATACTTTAAGACGACATTTTCCGAAGTTTTTTTCCCTTGATAAATGTGTAGTATAAACTCTTCCGGCTCTTGTGTGTAGCTTATTTCAGGTATCACATTATCCAAAAAGTCAGCTTCCAGCCGATCCCACATTGCTTTTTTAACGTCGTCCAAAAACATAGTATACCAAGAAGGGCTGACTGCATGGTAAAATGTTAGTAGAAATGCTGAAAAATTTACCTGCCCAGCTCTATAGCTAGCTTGTTCAAGACTTTCTTTTGTCCACTCAAGTTTAACATTGTCATTTATTTTCACTGTCAATGATTTCAGTTCTGCTTTTTGCTGCTCTCTTATTTCTTTTAACTGGTTATTAGGCGTTTCGCGCCTCACTCTTTTAAAGCTGTTATCATTTATTGCATCAGCTACATTGCGCTTCATCCTCTTCTCTTTATTTATGTCATAATCTGGTAATGAAATCTCAGTTACTCCAACGCACCAGCTATTAGAAAACTTACATGGGCTAGCAAGTGCATTTGTAAAAGCTGACAGAGTGTTTTCAGGATAAAATTGCATAGAATTGTTGCTTAAAAGACATACGTAAAAGCCTTTATTCACTATATCTACAGGCATTTTTATATTTTAAAACCTAACCCAAGCTACGTCTGGTACACTCGAACTTCGCTCTTTTTTGCCTTTTAAGCGTTCACTTTGCCGCAGTCCTTTTTTCACTGGGAATGCAAGCTCGTATTGGCCGGGATCTAGTGGCGATGGCCTTAATATAGACTGTTTAGTCGGGGGCTTCTCTTTGGGAACGTCTTGTTCTAACTCCTCTATAAAACTAGCAACTTCGTCAACACTCATATCCGTAGGTACAGTATACTGTGTTATACCGTCACTACCAGTTATTACTCTATACCCTTTATCTTCAACTTTTGGTACTTTCGCTGGTGGCTTAAGACTTTTTGCTATCCCACTAGCTGATAAACGTCGTTTAGTAGCTGGAGATAAAGATCTCTTTGGCGGAGTTTTTTCGCGCGGCTCCTCAAAAATAAATTCTGATAAAGACCTCCTTGGCGGTGTTTTTTCACGCGGCTCCTCAAAAATAAATTCTTCTATCTCGAAAGGTGTCTTTTCAAATATATTTTCCTTTATCGGTGAAGCTTGTGTTGATTCATCTTTTTTAAAAATAATTTTTGTCTGAGTAGAACTATCTCTCAAACTCTTATGTCTAACTGGTAAATTTTCTTGAATGGGAATCTTAGATTTGCTTTTTTCAAAAACTTGTGCTTTTTTACGTTTTACATTAAAAAACTTTATTAATTCATTCCTATAATTATACCATTTCTCTTTGTCAGACAGATTTTTACTTTTTAATATTTTATCCATTGATTTATCAAATAATGACAGATTTACAGATTGCTCAATTTCATTCTTTAAGGTATTATACACTTCCGGTGAAAGAAGCAGCATTTTGTTAAGGTTATTAGTTTTATGCATATTTTTCAATTAGCGATCCTATTACCCCCGATAGTACACTTCCTAATAAAACTGGTAAAAATCCTCCACGTTGTACTAGTAATTTACGCTGTCTTGCTACAGATCTTTTTGCGCCAACTAATTTTCGCATATCCTTTTTATACTTGCACAGCGAATTATATATTTTACCATGAGGCATATGATTTCCTTTTAGCGTGTTAAGTGTGATTTCACAAAGTGTTTTTATAACCTCGGGATCTGCATTTTTAATGATCGCATTTCTCAAGTTTCGTTTAGATTTTTGAAGCACATAGAGCATATGCTTGTTGTCCTTTAATCGTTTCACTCTTGACACCATTTTTACTATTCAGAGAGCTATGCGGACAAAAACAAGTTGCGAAATCTTTATTAAATATATCCGTTCGGAATCTTAACGTGTCGTTAATCTCCTGAGTAAGATCTATCAGTAAGCACCCGTAAGGCTCTTGAGTCGTCTCTTTATATATTTTTAGAAGCTCTAAACTAGCTTCCGGATAAATTTGTCTCGCTAAATGCGCGAATTGGCTTTTATCTCGGGGATTTTTAAAACGACAAGGTACTTACAGTTTAGCGATATATCTCTGCAGAACTTTCCCTGATGAAATACGTTTTGCGTTACAAGAATCACGGAAAAATTACGATGATGTGATCCTTTAGTAAAAAGTTCACAGACTTGCTTACTGAAAGCGTTTAACATCATATCATCTATAACAATTAGCGTGGGTTCATTTGTGTAATTTATGAAGTCATCGGGTACACTATCTATATATTCTATATTTGTGGGTGTAGTATGTACCGGTAAAGCTTCGCGTTCCGCATTACACCATATAGTCCTCGTGATTTCCGGCTGCATTAACGAAGCATCATTCAAAAGGTTTTTAATAAACGTTGTCTTTCCACACCCGGAAGGCCCAGCCACGATCATTGTAAACGGGTGTTTGAACGCGATCATTTTTGTCACAAAAACAAAAGCTCTTGACAACAAGCTTTTTTGTATATAAACCCTACATTATGCAACAAAAGCATTTATATACTTTTTTAAGAATGAGCAGAAGACAAATTATTAACGAGCTACATAGACCCGCCCGCAAACACTTTAACCGTCGTCGTGTCACGATTAAAGGTAAGGATGACCTGTGGCAGGCAGACTTAGTTGATATGAGTTCATATGCGGGAGAAAATCAAAACTTTCGTTTTTTGCTCACTGTCATTGATACATTTTCTAAATATGCTTGGTCTTTACCAATTAAAGACAAAAGTGGGTTAGAAGTCACTAAAGCAATGCAATTAATTTTCAATCAGGGGCGTGTTCCAAGAAACTTGCAAACAGATGATGGGAAAGAGTTCTACAACAAGTCGTTCAAACGCTTGATGGAAAAATATGATATTAATCATTACTCGACTTATAGTTCATTAAAAGCGTCAATTGTGGAAAGATTTAATAGAACGTTGAAAAATATTATGTGGAAGGAATTTAGTATGAATGGCAATTATCATTGGTTGAGCATGCTAGACAAGTTAGCAGACAAATATAACAGAACAAAACATCGAACTATTAAAATGAAACCTATAGATGTAGGGCCTACAAATGAGGTTCGTTTATTGCTAACTGTGTATAAAAAACCAAAAACAAAGTCAAACCCAAAGTACAAAGTGGGAGACTTTGTTCGTATAAGTAGATATAAACATGTTTTTGAAAAAGGCTACACCCCAAACTGGTCTACTGAAATATTTAAAATAAATGAGGTCAAAAACACTTATCCGGTAACTTACATTCTTGAAGACTATCAAGGAGATATAATACAAGGTGCTTTTTACCAGCTTGAACTAACTCCCGTCAAATATCCCGACGTTTACCTTGTAGAAAAAGTTTTAAAAAGACGAGGGGATAAAGTTTATGTTAAATGGCTTGGGTTTCCACAAAAGCATAACACATGGATTAATATAAAAGACGTTCTATAAACAGGTTTTATTGCAGTCACAATGCTGGTCTTAAAGCGTGAATCTGATCGGCTAAAGACATTTAAGAATTTAACTTTGGACGACATCAAATCATACAAGTTAGCAAGGAGCGGGTTCTTTTACACCAACCTGAAAGACATAGCAAAATGCTATTTTTGCAGTATGGAGATGAGTGCCTTAAGTTGCCCTAAAGACGTTGAGGCCGAACATCTTCGGCGTTCACCAGGTTGCATCTATGTTGCCGGTAAGGATGTATGCGGACCGTATAATAGTCCACCACCACCACCACCACCACCATCAAAACAAACGAGGAGGGCTTTAAATACTTTCAAAGTTTTAGCTGGAGCTTTTATTTTGTTTGGCTTGTTTTGTGAAATTTATTATTTTTACAAACATTTTACACAGAAAATATAAAAATACATTTGTCTGCATTTTTCTTGTTTTTTTTTTTTTAGTAATACAGTGTATAAGCTATGGGCGTCCGAGCACACTTTCCCCCTTTAAAATACATGGGGCAAAATCTCGCAACAATCCGCCATCTTGGATTTTTTATGGTAACCTAGTAGTTATGCTATGCCGGTTCTGCGCCAAAATCCCATGTATTTTTAAAGGGGCCTCTGAAATTACAAAATGGTATCAAAAGCTCATCGTTTACGTGGACGAGCATAGTTGTGGGTGACGTCATGAAAGCTATAGGTTCATGCATGTGCTAGGTTAGGGTACCGACTAACACGTAGTTGTACGGAGGATGACGTCATTAAAGCTTAAGGTTCATGTATGGTTGCTAGGTTAGGATCCCCCGCCCCTAGGTGTAAGAATAACTCTGCAATGTTTTGTGCGCGCGCTGTTCATGTTGCATCATGCTTTATGATGATGATGATGATGAAATAACGCCGCCGGCCGCGTGCTTGCCAAGCGCAGCAGCAGCAGCAGCAGCAGCATCATCAAAGCATGCCCTTCTGTTTACGTCGCCGGCCGGCGCCGCCGCCGGCAATAAACTTTATCTTCTCCAGATTTTCAGCTTTGCGTTCGATTCACCTCATTTTTCTTGTTTTTTTTTTTTCGTAAAAAATTCCACCATTATGTGTTGCACTGACTGACTGTGTGGACTGGATGAGGGCGGGCGGGCGGGCGGCGCTTTCATCGCCTTTCGCTTTTTATTTTGTCGCCGCAACAAATCAGTGTGTGTGATTAACTTTCATTTTCGCGCAAAAATGCAAACATAGGTACGCACGCACTACTGTTTTGAGCAGTTAAACAGTATATTTGCACTCATAGTGGGGGGGGGGGAACATAAAATATTTGTTGTTTTAATTAATAATAATAAAAAAGAATATATTTATAGTATGTACATATATAATAATAGTTCACTCTTTCATAAAATTTTTGGTAGCCCTGAAAAGGGCTGTTTTGTTTTTTTCCGCCTGTGATAAAATCTCAATAGTCTTTTTATGCCTTCTTTTCCGTCTTCTTGGGTAGCAACACAGCCTGAATATTTGGCAAAACACCACCTTGAGCGATTGTAACTCCCGAGAGTAATTTGTTCAATTCCTCATCGTTGCGAATAGCCAATTGTAAATGCCTCGGAATAATTCTCGTTTTTTTGTTATCACGAGCAGCATTGCCAGCCAATTCCAAAACTTCAGCAGCTAAATATTCCATAACTGCGGCTAAATAAACTGGTGCTCCGGCTCCAACACGTTCAGCATAATTTCCCTTTCGCAACAAACGATGAATACGACCAACTGGAAACTGCAAACCAGCGCGGTTCGACCGGGACTTTGCCTTGCCCTTCACTTTTCCACCTTTACCGCGTCCAGACATTTTATTAAACTTTATTTAGTTATTTAGTTAGCACAAACAGAACTCAACCCAACTGAACTCAACGACAATTCTCACAAGAATGAGCGAGCATTCCTCAAAGGCGCTCTTATTTATGCGCATCTTTCCCGCATACCAATATAAAAATTCACCTTCGGAGAGGGGATAGAACGAATGCACGCAAAATGAATAAGAATTGCTGGTTCAACGGAGTCTGGCACAGTTTGTGACCAAGTGCCGTCAAGTAAAGTAGAGTTCAAGTTCAATTGAAAGTAAATTTGTGAAAATGCCCCCAAAGACAAGTGGAAAGGCCGCGAAGAAGGCTGGCAAAGCCCAGAAAAATATTTCCAAGAGTGAAAAGAAGAAGAAGCGCAAGAGGAAGGAGAGCTATGCCATTTATATCTACAAAGTTTTGAAACAAGTTCATCCAGATACCGGCATTTCATCAAAGGCAATGAGCATTATGAACAGTTTTGTGAATGATATCTTTGAAAGGATTGCCGCTGAGGCTTCGCGTTTAGCTCATTATAATAAGCGTTCAACGATTACAAGTCGGGAAATTCAAACAGCCGTCAGGCTCTTGTTGCCTGGAGAACTTGCAAAACACGCCGTTAGTGAGGGAACGAAGGCCGTTACTAAATATACCAGCTCAAAATAACTTGATTGTGACCGGAAAACTAAACAAAAAGGCCCTTTTCAGGGCCACCAATTTTTTAAACAAAGAGTCTAAATGAATAAATTGTAATATTCTTGCTACGATCATTTTTAAATACATTTTATTATTTATTGATAAAAAAATAAACTTGAGTGAAGAGAATACATATCACAGGTTAACATCAAATTTGAGCCCGAACAAATAGCAAATTATTTTCATAGATTAGATTCTTCCATTTTAAGTAAAAAAATTGTTAAGAAGTGAAAAAAAACCGTAATTTTACCGTTTATAAAAAATCATTAATAAATAACGAATTGGAATTGTTTGTTCTAGAAGCTAGCAACATAACGTAAATAAAAGCTTCAAACATAAACTATCATGTATGTATGTATATGAAAGTAAAAAAAGGCTTCAAAACATGAATTTGATTTTTTTCCATAAACTTATAATTTCATACAATCGATGGCGATTAAAAAATAAATATAGACTTTAAGAAGGATGTGGGTAATAAAAAAAAATTATGCAATAAAACGAGACTCTTTGTTGATCGGTGAATTGAAATCACAGCCAAACCATCAGTTTTTTCTTTTAGTTGAGATTGAGAATCCGATTTTTGCATTAATTTACAAATGGCCGCTAATATTGAAAGTTTGTATAGAAAAATTCGTTTAATGTCTGGTGTAATTTCCCATATCAATTTTACTCAATGTTTATTATAATTTGTGGTCCTGAAAAGGACCGATTTTTAAGATGGTGGTTTTTATAGACGTTTCTAGATGTTTAAGCACGTTCGCCTCGAATTCGCCTGGCCAATTGGATGTCTTTTGGCATTATTCTGACACGTTTAGCATGAATTGCGCACAAGTTTGTATCTTCAAATAAACCGACCAAGTAGGCTTCGCTGGCTTCTTCTCACAAGCAGAAAATTAAGCGACCTTGTCATTCACGCAGGACTCTTTTCTATACTGCTGAAGTTGGAATCAAATGACTGCCATCTGCATGCATTTGACATTTTGAAACTTTCGATTTTTGTCAACTGCATTATTGAACACACTGCAAATGCAGTCTGCATGCAATTGACATTTCTAAACGAGGGCGATTTTATGGCGCGCGAATCTAGTTCTTATGCCATTTATAGCCCGAACTATAATGGCCTTAAGGCTGAGTAAGATTCCTTAAGATTTGTACGCTCAGGACCGTACGCTTAAGACTTGACGAAAGATTCGGAAAGTGAACGAAAGATAGAACAAGGCCATTTCCCAATTTTTCGTCAAGTCTTAAGCGTACGGTCCCGAGCGTACAAATCTTAAGGAATCTTACTCAGCCTTAAGGCCATTATAGTTTGGGCTTATGCTAAAATCAATGTATAAACATCTCCATCTCCACTACTTGTATGAACCCAATTAATTTTATTTGCCCTTTTTGAGGAACGCTATAACTAAAATACTAAACCCTCATACTTTATTCAAGATTAATTTCAAGATCTATTCAATTCGTGTTTTAAAGAGAAAATGCCTTTGGAAACCCTCATTGCAGTGATAAGTGATGTGAAGACGAGGCCTTACCGAATGTGATAAAGACTGGGCAATATTATTTTACATTCTAAAAAAATTAGATATAAGTTATGAAGGTACCATTCAGAAAAATAATGAGAGCCACAACTGTTTCACGAAATATTGAAGCACTATTTTTGTTTTCTAATTAAGAATAAGTGTATTATTTGGAGCACTTATTGATATTCACAAATAATTTAGATAAATAATTATAAAATAATAAATCTTCGAGCATCAAGTATGCGAGTTAACTGCAACAATTGGGGTTACTGGGAGTAGTTTCTCCAGGCAAAAATTAAATGTTCACATTAACTTAATTGCCGAAAACCTCTGAACGGATTTGCTTACAGTTCTTTACATTTGATACGTTTATGTAAATTTCATGTTGTTATTTGTTCCAAACGCCGCAACAAATTGTGGCGAAATATACGTATAATTTTTAAATACAATGGAAAACACTTTTAATCTTGTGCATATGTTCCCTCAAGCAAAAAAACATTTGTGAAATTCCAAAGAATGTTAATTTTTTAATATTTTTGCCATATTTAAGTAAGTTCCCGGCAAATTTTTGTACCTTATTTTTTATTACCAATTCAATTGATAAACTCATAAAATTGAAAGACTTCATGTGACAAATGTTTAAGTTTACCTAAAGGACATTATAATCAGAGTTCATTGTCGATAAGATTTATTCGATTCAGTCATGTATAGTTGAACCTATGAAAATGCTGGCATTATCAAGCACATGGTGAGTTTCTAGAATTTTCAAACTAAAATCGCTTTGGTGGCTGAATGTAGAAATGACCGGAACGGTTACAATGCTTTGGCGGCTATAAACAGAAACAGAAAAGTAAAGTCAAACACCATGTCACTAGCCCTTGTACGATCATCTTGTGATATAATTCAAATGATCGAAAGATTTAGCAGCATTTTTTTATTCGCTCCAGTAAATATCCCCTGCTTTATTTAGAAATAAGCAGGATGCTATAACAGGAGCAATGGTGTAGTATAAATCGAGTAACGAAAATGCATCATCCATTTGTTACATATATTTTCTCACTATCTTCACAATTGATAAAGATTTCCAAAGAAAATGTATGATTTAATATTCGTCCAGGATAGCACCCGAATGTCTATTGTTGAGTCATTAAGGTGTGCATAGGACGGCGACAGAACATTATCAAAACTTTTCATATCATATCAGCATAATAATATTAAATGCTAAATAAATAATACTTTACCTTCTCAAGGGAATTAATTATATTAATAGAGCACACATGTTCCACAAAAATTACGTTAAAATTTAAGGACCCTAAACTTCGACTTTCTTTGGTTGGTGGAACAAGTTTTTTTTTGAGAAAGGGTGAATTTTAGGTACTAGATTAATCGCTTTAAAGGAAATATTGTAAATTTCTTTTTTGAATTGGTTTATTCCCTAACAATTAGGAAAAATGTTTACAAATAAGGTTCTGGAAATTCAAACGTGACATCTCTTCCTGTGAGTTTCTTGTATACCGATGTGAAGGTATCAACCTGCAAAGAATAAAAAATATTTTTGAGATACTTTTTAAAAAAACGTAGCATATATAGTGTTGTTATGGCGAAATCAATGAACGAACAAAAATTACTTCTAAATTTGATTACTTAAATGTGGAGAATGGCCATGGTTACGCAAAAGCTTCCTTAAATTCAAAGATATTTTTGAAAAAGGTTTAATCTAACAAACTAAAAAGAGAATTTCCTTTTCTTTATGTTGCTAAAACTGGAAAATTGAGTTTCCTCTATCATGTTTACAAGAGCATTTAAAATTATTTGCTAACGGATGCGTTTTAGCAAAGAGCTTCTAAATAACAAGAAGCTTCATCTCAACCCAAAAAATGTGCATACCCAATGTATTAATAAAGTTTAATACTTAAGGGTTTCAGAATTGCACGGAACGAAACGTAATAGTGAGCCGAATGAGCTATTTTTTTAATTTGTGTCCTTCATTTATAGCACATTTCAGCCTGTAAACTGGCGAAAAGACAACGAATTGAAGGAATTTTGTTTATGGCCGTTTTGACAATTACAGGCTTATCAAAAAACGCTTGTAAATAACACAAGGACAAGGTGATCATCATAAGCGAACTCCACTGTTTTTTCGAAAATGATCGCAGACATAGACAAGCAAATGCATTTAATTGCAAGAGTTAAAAGAAATGTTCAACAGGCATGATTCATTTCACCAAAATACTTTAGTAAAATTATGTAGTGAAGGGCATAAAAACACACACGAAATACGACATGTACTGCGCACTGTGATACTTATTTTGTTTGTGTAATATGAAATTTAATTTGTATCCTTCTGATGGAGCACATTTCAGCCTATAAGAAGGCGAAAAGATAACGAGATGAAGGAAGTTCATGTATGTCCTTTTTGACAATTGCAAGCTTATCGAAAACGCTTGCAAATAACACAAGGACAAGTGTCTATAAACGAGGTAATGTGTTACTCACCTTATGTTCGATGGTAGTCTGTTGATTCTTATCCAAATGAACTTTAATCAATTGTGATCCATCAAGTTTCACACGGATCCTTTTTCCCACAATCTCAGCCGGGTATACAAGGTCTTCTAGGATGGCGTCATAAACAGCAGTCAAAGTCCTCGATCGTGGTCTCTTCTGCTTGAGGGGATTGCGTGTTTTCCTTGTGGGCTTGGGCAAAATTTTCCTCTCCCCGATGAAAACGACATGTTTGCCAGAGAACTTCTTCTCTAGCTCCCGGACTAAACGAGTTTGGATCTTTTGGAAAGCTTTTTGCTTTGGAATCGGCACATAAATGATAATCGCCTAAAGAAGTTAGGTTAGAAGTTTTAGTCACAATACAAGGAATTTTTTCATTAAACTTACCTTCTTGCTATTAAACTCAATTTCTCTAGCCCGAGTAATGTGTAAATCACGCAACTGTGGCTTCCATTCAGAGTTCATTTCCAGCTCAAGCAGAGCTTGTCCAATAGACTTCTCAAATTCATCAGGCTCCCCGCCGCCGGGTTTGATTATTTTTGTACCGATCATCTAAAAGTTACAAAATTTCACGTGAGAGATTTGCACAATGCTTGCCACAGATATAATTTTAATTCGAGTCAATTGCAGCTATCCCCACCGCCAGAACACAACGCAAGTCAACCTCCGTGGCTGAGGGCACCCACAATCAATCTAACTTTATCACGATCTTCAAGCATCATCTGAATAATGCTTCAGCGATTTATTATTCGAACTTCACTAAAATTTAATATCGATTCAGAATTTTATCAAATTTCCCAGTGAAATCCGAGGAATCTTCAAAATTTTTAAGAAGTTGCAAAAACTTAACCCACCTTGGCCGATAATCTGACAGAAAAGGAAGGGAACAAAAGCAAGGCACTGAACGCAAAATTGAAAAAAATTATATTGATACAGCGGTTTTCAGATTCTTTGCCTGCATGAGTTCGAAAAATAAATAATAATATTTGAATTAGTGTATGATCTGAAAATGAGACCAGTCGTCAGGATTAATTTTTATTTAGATTTATATATGATAAACATTTTTTCTCCATGCTTTTAATTTATGTTCGTTAGATACTCCACTTTACATACACCTAACTATGTACAGAAAAATGAGTGCTCTAATTATGACATGAAGCACATAAAAATGGGTTGGTGAGGAAATCTAGAAACATTTAATTTCGAAAACAAAATCCAAAATACATAAAAGGAAAATCTTGAAACACATAATGCCGAAAGACCTAAATCCCGAAAAACGAAATACCGAAAATACTTCAAAGTTGTTGTTACTCAATCCGCGCGCGCGGATTGAGTTAAGGCCGGAACAGATAGTTCCGCCTCCTTTCGTTCGTTCGCTTCCGTCCGTTTGTTCAGTTTTTTGGTTCCATATACTGCGCATGCAAGTGTCCACATTCGGGCGGACGGAGACGAATGAAAACGGACGGAGGGGAAAAACTTTGACAAACTTCCGACTTTTAGGCGGACGGACGGACGGGCATAACCTCACTTTCAGCAAATGTATTTGATCTCCTCTTAGCAACACTTCTGCGTTTCCGCAACACCCACAATAATTTAATTTTTTTAATATAAAAGCGAATCAATCGAATTCGCTGTTGCTCACTCAATACTTCCATTGCTATTAAAATGTAAACAATGAATAACAAATGTCAAAATCCAAAAACCGAAAGGTTGCTATGTGGACATGACAAAAAAGCGGACGAAAACGAAAGAAGAAGACAAAACGGACGGAAGCGAACGAACGAAAGGAGGCGGAACTATCTGTTCCGGCCTTAACAACAACTTTGAAGTATTTTCGGTTTTTTCGACAATTATTCAATATCAGGCTTGATTCAGTTTCAGAACGACAACACAAATGCAACTCATACAGCTTATATCATTTTTTCTCAAAACAATTCCTAATTCCGTTAGCCATGAATAGAATACTATTTACAAAGTACACTAAACTAAATCAATTGGTTTATCCATTCGAGGCTTAGGGTATGTTCATGGTCGAGCGGATTCGCACCGCGCGTAGCGAATGGAAACAAAAAATTTTGTTTATTTGAGCGAATCCGCTCAACTAAACAAAATTTTTTGTTTCCATTTGAACTTTTTTTCAGGAATTTGTTTTTCGGCATTTTGTGATTTCTGTATTTAATTTTTTTTGTTTTCGAGATTTTATGTTTTGGCCGCTTTCGGTATTTTATATTTCCAGATTTTGTAAAAATCAGTGGTAAGAACAAGAACAAAAAGTTAAATTACACGGGATTCGGTATTTTGCTTTGCTTCGTGGGTGGTTGGTCGGTGCATCAAAAATTTCTGTGAAATTCAATTGTATACATCTCTAAGTGGTCATTTCATGTTTCCATTCCTTCTTTCTAAGAAACTTAAAATATAAAACCAATTATTTAATAATATTTCGTGTAATTACTTGATGGGTTTATGTCATTAAAACTGAGTAATGCTCCTAAAATGCATGACTATATATAATTCAAACCCACCGCTGGGCTGCTCAAAATCTGTTAAATATATGCAAGAGGGAATGAAAAGGACACTATTGTGATGCAGGCATTTTGCATAGGACGAGTATTCCATTTCTATGCCAGCGCGTAGAACTATGTGGTTCTATAAATAAAGTCGATCAAAAGAGCAAACAGTTTATTTCTTTAGCTTAACGAAGTTGGATCTGAATTCATAAATGCCGACAGACACTTGATTTTTCTGATCGTACTCCACCCAGTCGTCTTCTGATAGATCGACGTTCTCAAATGCTTGACCATTGTCGGAGGCCTTAACAATCCATCCAGTCCTCGGGGAGAATTCGAAGGGCTCTGCCCCACGACAGTCGAAGACAACGATGGTCTTCAGATTTCCAGAGTCATCTGCAGAATAGGCACCTAAAAGTTCATAAACATGATATATTCTTCATTCAAATTATCGGTGAGAATGGGTTACAGTTGCTTCCCTCGACTATATCGATGGAGTTTTCCCTGCCGCACATCTTGCACTTTATGTAAAAGTTGAACCCCTCTGCGACTCTTGTGTTTTGCTGGACTTTTTCCGATTCCGTGATGTCGTGCCATTTGTCCGTAGATTCTCCACAGTTGGTGCATCTAAGTTTGACGAAAAATGCATAATTCGGATGGCATGTTTTCAGTTCATCAACGTTTTCAAGATTTGCACTAATTTGCAGACCTACTTTTACCATTTTGGTAAACCGAAACGCTCGTGTGTCAAAATCACAATTGACAGTTTCTCAATTGATTTTGACACATTGGAGCTTAGGCCGTGCCATAGAAATGTAAGCTAAATTCGGAATGGTTGTCTCGTGTAAAAATCGTGAGCTGAGCGATCACACTTAAATTAGTTTGGATAAAGGCCGTTCTCCAATGCACAGGCCACCCAACCACGAACGAACCAAAATCACGCCATCTCGTCCCACATGAATGTGGCGTCATCTTCCCTTTCGCTCGTGTTTTGGTCGACCTGTCTAACTTTTTCTTGTGTTGCGGTTTTAACCACACAATAGCTGTGTTTTTTTCGTTATCTGATCCGGATCAGATTTCGCAGCAAATTTTGTATTGAATTGGACTTTGCAAATAATGACTCCTAACAAAACTTTTTACTTTTGTGAAAATAGCATCAAATTGCATTGACTTATAACCAATTTGCGTTAAAAACTAGATCCAATAAATTTTTCAGTACGAATCCATTGAAGTTTTCGCACCGTAAAATAGACCTTAGCCGAATTTTCTTTTGGAGCCGAAACTAGCTATTATACTACAGCTATACTTTTAGAGTTATTTTACTTTAAAAATTTTGTTATAACGAAAAATCTTTGCATATATTTAAGAAAATTAGTGGGATAAGCTAGGCTATTATAAAAAGAAGAAGATTCAAAACATGAAATTGACAGTTCTCGAATAGTTCTTACCGTGTGCCCTCGGAGGAATGAACGAACATGGAGTGGATGAACCGTGTAAAATCCCTGTACGTGAGTGAAGCCAAAAAACCTGGTTTTTAATTGTCAAAAATGGTTTTTAATTGTCAAACTCGGAGGAACGCTGTCAAATGATGAACGAGTGGGAAACTTCGGTTTGTCAAGTATAGTCAGCAAGCGAGCTAAAGAGGTAATTTTGTGCTTGTTTTGTGTTTTATTTTCAGTAAAAGTGGGTGACAAGGTGTAATTTTTATGTTTTAATTTGTGGAACGTGATAATTACATCTATTGTGGGTTATTTTAAAGAAAAAACTGAGAAAAAATGCCCAAAAAATGTTTTGTGCCTGGCTGCAAAAATGCTAGGATTTGCGGGAACTCTGCGATTTCTTTTCACAAGTACGTATTTAAGAAAATTACACTTAGTAATTTCATTTCATAAAAACTGTGAAAATGATTGGATTTTATCGAAAAATTAATTCTTAACTGAAGTGGTTTTCCCTCCAGAAGAACTGTCAGATTTGTGCAAATGAATGACAAAGTCGTCACCGTAAAAAATTTTTTTTGGGGGTCAAAGCATAAATTAATATAATGATAGAAATATTATTTTACTTAATACTTTCTTTTTATTGGGTTTTAGGTCCCCGAGCGATGTCCACATGCAGAACAGGTGGCTACAACAAATTAAATCACCTGCAAAAGTTAGCCCCTCCGGAGTGCCAGCAAAAATTTTACGCCTGTACTGAGTGATGTCTATGTGTGAGTGTTTCTACTCACACATCTTTGAAATGGCTTCACTTTTTTCGGCTCGTTTCCACTCCATGTTCGTTCATTCCTCCGAGCGTGTGCCCGAGCTTGCCCTGTCGACTATCATGTGGATTTCAACGATCGTTCCTCGATTAGTGACCAAATCCCGATTGTTATGCAATATCCGAAAAATCGCAGCATCGTTTACAACCCTTCCCGGCGAATCAGTGAATGATATATCGCTTAAAAATGATAAAGTGCGCTCCTTCCTGGAGGATCTGCGGGCAGAGTTTTACGACCTTAGCATGAAATCCGCCTCAAACGACAGCGACGTGCGAAGGTTGAATAAACTCAACGGCGTCGTCAGTATCTTTGAGCAGAGAATCACTCTGGAAAAGAACATCGATTCGCTGAGGGGCATGGACAGCGAGGACAAAGAAATGAAGGAGCTGGTCGAAGAGGAAAGGCAGGTACTGTTGTTGTTTTGTTTTCTGGAAATCACTTTATTTGGAGCCACTGCGGTGTCCCTTTCAGGTGTATTCGAATCTACTGAATAACGTTGATAGTGCGCTGGTGAAGCAGCTGCTCACAATTGTCGATGAGGACGAGTGCGGCGCGGTGTTTTTTGAAGTAAGTGCGGGGGTTGGTGGTCAAGAAGCGATGCTATTTGGAAAAGAGCTTCTTAAAATGTACATGAATTTCGTGGAACATAAGGGATGGGACTTCGAAGTTCTAAACATGGATCACAGCGACTTAGGGGGTAAGACTGTTGTAATGTAGTTGGGATCACTTAATAAAGTCTTTTTTAAATTTCTTCCTCTTTTAGGTTTAAGGCACGCAACATTGCTTATTTACGGTAAGGAGGCTTACTCCTTCCTAAAATATGAAGCTGGTGTGCATCGAGTGCAGCGTGTCCCTGCAACAGAAAAGTCAGGTCGGATGCACACGAGCACAGTCACGGTGGCTGTTGTGCCCCGGCCAGATGACATCGACGCCACTGTAGATCAGAAGGACCTTAAGATTGAGACGAAGCGAGCTAGCGGAGCTGGGGGCCAGCATGTAAACACCACAGACAGTGCGGTGCGAATTACCCACATCCCAACAGGCATCGTCGTCGAATGCCAGGCGGAAAGGTCACAAATTAAAAATAAGGAGATCGCAATCAAGAAATTGCAGTCAAAACTGTTCCAGACAGTGTATGAAGCGCAGGTAGGTACTAAAGGATTTTGTGGTGGATTGTTGTAAGCAAGTTAGGGAGATAATAGGTAGATAATAATAGGTAGCGCGGGCAATGTTTAATTTTATTTTAATAGTTGAGGATCAGAGCTAGTTCGGTGGTATGTATTTTCACTTAGAAATATGTGGGCTATCGTAACAAAATCATATAGATAGAGAAGTGCAAATCCCTTTTTCCTTCAATCTTCTCAATTTTTTAATATGGCTTAATTCTGGTTTACACGCAATGCTTTGTCGTCAGTATTGCATGAAAATTTCAGATTTGTTAAAGCCCGGTATGCTGTTGCCAAGAAATTTCTTGGCCTATACAAAACCTATGTAAAAAAACACTCAAGGAATGCTCAAGGAAAATTTTTCCGTTCCGGTTGTCAAAGCGGTATGCTGTTCGCAAGGAAAAAACGTAGTTCTCCTATCAGGCGCTAGTGGCGCTGTATACCAAAAATTCAAATTTTCTTCAAGGAATATGTGTCCGAGTACATATTCCTTGAGGTAAAAGTGACAGTTCGTGTGTAGTGACAGCTTTTTTGAGTAATTTTGCGGATATTTTGAATACGGGCATTTCAATATAGGTAAGTGGGATAGAATAGGGGCCAAGTATTTAAATAATTATCATTATTTTTCCGATATTTGTTATTTCAAAATTTCTTGACCTACTGTCAAATTTCCTTCAAGGAATATGTTCTTATTTTCCTTGACCCCTTTTCTTGGCAACAGCATACCGGGCTTGAACAATACATTTCTTGTGCATGGTAAGTTTGAACGTTTTGCATGAACTAAATGAGGTTTGAAAAACTAGTAAAGACTAATGGGCTGGAGCTTTGTGTACAAAGAGAACTGCAGACAAATTTGAAAGATGTACATGAGAGAAAGTCCCTCTCTTCAAAACGACGAACAGACTTTTCTTTAATTTGGGCAGATTTTTTTTTTTTTATGGGAGCGGGGAAATGCCGTTACGCACCTAAGTGACCGAAGCCACCCGTGTGCCGGACTCCCTGGCCACAGGCCCAGCTAAAACCCCGTTCGCCACCTCCAGGAGCTGCACCCCGGAACCGTGTAAAAGACAAGGTCTGTTCTTTGAGAAATTCGTTAAAAAAAACTGGTGTGCCACAGGGCGAACTGAGTGTTGTCAAAAAAAACCAGGGCGCACCGAGACCTTTGAGGAGGGAACTAAAGGAGGCGACATCCCATAGTAAAATGTATGTATGACAGCGTAGCCAAAACCTTCGCCATCTTGACTCTTCAAAGATTTTGATAGGTCCCTTGACTGTCACTTTTTGTAAACAAAGAGGAACTTGGCGCAGAAGCGTAGTCAAAAAAAGGTATAATCTACTTTTTGTAGGGTACCTCGAGATGAAATTTTAAGAAGGAAATGGTTAATGGCCATTGGACTAAGTGAAAGTGATACAAAGAAAAGCAATTGTATATGCTCGAGCCATTTCCTCTTCAAGGATCTTTTTTTCTTTTGAAAATAAAACAGCCATCAACAATTTTTAACGCCGCCTCTGACTTTTTAGAAAATCAAGAAGAAGAACGAAAGTTGCCACGGTTTTTTCATCACATGTCGCCTCCTTTAGTTCCCTCCTCAAAGACCGAGACGCACTGGGTTTTGGTATCTCAAAGAACGCAAATTCGTTATTTTTTCGGTGCAAAAAAGAAGAAGAAGAGTAGAACTGTCAGTTGTGTTGCAATTTTGCAAAACTTTAGTATAGTGGCAGAACGCGATGAATTCGAAAATAATAATGGATAATAAATATTACAAATTTATTAAGCAGAACACAATTAAATAATAAAGCAATAAATACTTCATTGCCATCCATTTATCCATAGAAGAGCGAAATTTAACTGATAAAATAATTATCAGTCCATTACCTTTTTAGTTAAAATTATTTATATTATAATAATTACTAAGATAATTTGAAATAATAAAATACACACTTCTTAGTTTAAATAATTTATTTCAAAATCTCTCTATTAAACCAATAAATTCTTCAATTCAATTTAAATTCAAATTCAAATGCCGCTAGCCGTTACAACTCGACTTCGCCCCAGCATAAAACTCGGTTTTAGTTGGTGCGCACCGAGATGCACCGAGTGCTGTCAAAAATTCTCAAAGAACGCTAAAACGAAAAACTGAGTCGCACTGAGACGCACCGAGTGCTGTCAAAAAGTCTCAAAGAACGCTAAAACGAAAACCCAGTGCGCCACGGTGCGAACCAGTTTTTTTCAGTTCTCTCAAAGAACAGACCTATTACTTCAGGGTGGAGTCCTATAAGCTCGCCCGTAATGGGCACACACCACTCACACAGGCGCATCCGTCCGTCCTCACTCACGCAGCCAACAGGAACTCCTCACGGAATCCCTGTTTTTGTCTGTATTCACCATCCCAAGCGAACAGGTGCTCCGGTTCAAAGAATATGGAACCTTGTTACAAAGAATGTTCACTCTAATTCTGCGACGCAATTTACCCCCACCATGGACAATTTTCAGAAAATTACAACAACAAAATGCCCATTAGCCGAAAAGAAAAATTCGCCGTGTTTGTTCCAAGTCCGAATCCCAATTTAAATCGCTTAATAATGAACAAGGACGGCAATAGGGAGAAGTGCGGCAAACATCATGAAGCGAGAGTTCACCTATTACGGAGCGCTCCTGCTCAAGCATTGCATTTTGTGAGACTGTGTTGGTGCGAGGGCGCCCGTGTTTTTCGAATAGGAACAGGCAAAACGAAACTGCCGGACCCACACATTGAAGGGGTACACGGATTCGGTTGTTTACGTTTTTTCATCATAGGATTTCTTAGGCGCTCCTGCTCAGCACAGGAAGCAAATGCGCTTGTATGGTGAGGCGCTCTTGCGATCGGTTTGACAGGGTGGTTCTTTTGGTTGAATTTTCATATTTCCTCTGCAAATCCTGACACCCTGTAACACTATACCGATTTCTTCAGATTCCAAGCCCCGCCTCTGAATTTTTCTTCTCTCTTCGACCAAAGTGCTTAAGCAGTGCATCATCCTCTAGCAAAATTGTGGGGTTAGGAGGAATAACGGTACCAAGGTCACAAAAACTGAAAATCTAAATTGCAGGAGTGAACAGTCTTTGTAACGAAGGTTCCATAGTCTTTGCTTCGGTTAGGAGTGCAACTATCATCACCAACGGTTCTTAAACCATGATGATTTGGGAAGACTGAGCAAAAGTTTGAGTAGTGCAGCCACGATTTGTGTCAGCCTTTGTAGATCATGCTAGACTGACGACAAAACATTGCGTGTATGTAGATAAGAGTTTAGATATTGATAGAAAAAATAGACAAAATTTGATTAAAATCCATTAAGAAATGCGCGAGGTGTCTTGGCAACAAAATTTTATTTCCTTCCACTCTTTTTTGATCAATTCTCGTTACACTACTCTCAAAACTTAAGCTTTAAATTCGATCTTCTCTGCAACTCTTGTAGGAAGCTACTAAGATTTTAACAAAAAGGTCTCAAGTGGGAACAAGAAATCGTAATGAGAAAATTCGCACTTACAACTTTACTCAAGACAGAATAACAGATCATCGCATCAAAGGCGGTACTCGTTATGACTTAGATGGATTTCTGCAAGGTGGCGAAGCTCTTGAGGACTTTATCAAGGAAATTTATAGACAGAAACGGACGGAGGAGCTTTTAGAATTAATTGACGCTAGTCACGATAATAAAGCCAAAAGTTGAAGTATAAATCATTTTTATTTCGAAATGTTTCCCCAGTCTCCTGCAGACCCCAAAAGGGTCAAGTGCTCCCTCACGGCTTTGTCCATGATTCCCATAATTTCTCGACACCCAGCTAACGCCTGATCCAGCACTTTTGGAAGATTATCGATGTGAAATCTTTGCGACATCTCCATGAATGCAATTTTTTTGGAGCTGGGTAGGGCAGCTACTGTAAGCGTAGGCCCACCTGTAAAATTTTATATTAGTAGGGTTCCCGCAAAGAAGACTTTTTAAAACCCAAAAAGTACCTGAAATTTCTTCTAGATTCGACACGTCCATTAAAGGTATTTCGTTTTTGGCTAAGGATGCCGTGCACGCACAAATGTACTCTTTGAGGCAAATCCCCGCGTCGATTAAAGCTAGAGTGGCCGCATTAACTGAAGCACAATAGTTTCCACCGTCGGCCTATAATAAAAAACAAATAATTACTCACGATAAATCCAATGACGAAGGATTCAAGGTGTTATTACTTGCAGCACTTCGATGAAAACATCAATTTGGGATCTGGGATACAACTCTATTTTAATAGCAGCCTTTAAGGTTTGTTGTAGGTGTAGCGTCATTTCCTGAGATTTCCTGTCGCCCCTAGGCCGGTTTTTTCGCTCCCCCGTGGAGAAAACGGCCATGCTGTACTGACAATTGACCACTACCTCCTCGTGGCTACTTTTCTTCGCTGAGGCCTTTTTGAATAATATTTCACTACTTGAACTTAACGAATCAGATTAAATAATTTCACCTGATGCGGTCCATAAACAGCCGCAAGCACTTTTGTGTTTCCCTGCTCCAGGTAAGCACTTCCGTCCGGCTGGCTAAACACCCCCAGCTTGCAGCGAAATCTCCTCAGTTCATGAGCTCTGCGACCGTCTAAACGAAGTCCTTGATCAGATATGAGATCTTGGCCGGACATTTCGTTTCACCAAGTTACACAACTTCAGTAATTCTAACGTATTTAACTAAACTTGCCTCAAAGCCGGTTGGAACTGAATAAAAACAAAGAATGACACTTTAGTTTGACAGTACCCACATGAAATCTTGTTCTTCTTTTTAAAATAGCGACAATCCACAAATCAATGCAAATGTGGTACACGGGGTAAACCACTGACATATAGAAATGGACCACTCGATTTGCTATCTGAAATCTCGGAGGAATGAACGAACATGGAGTGGAAACGAGCAAAGCCATCTATATTACAAGCCATGAAGTGGTCCGGCGCACGCACACATCTATAGGGCAAAGTGGTCTGACAGATATCAGCTGTTTCAGCGGCTGCAGTGACAGTTTCCACTGTTTATGATGAAGTGCTCTAGTTGACAGAATAAATTTAACACATTTTCTTTAATTTGTAGCTAATTCGTAGTTTAGAAGTAGCATTTACTGAAGAAAATGTGTAACTCATTAAGTTATCACAACTAATTTCCAAATGCAGTTCGGTAATATTTGCAAACAGTGCTATATTGTGAGTGTGCACGAAATGCAAACGCAAATTTAAGGATAAATTTAGTAAAATGTTTCGGAATGGTTGAGGATTTTGAATCGCTTATTCTCATATTCCGAAACTTTATTAACTTTGCCCAGTCTACATTTGCAAAATTCAGAAAATATGTTTTGGCGGGTTGAAATGTCTGAGTAACATTTGAGCCGTTCATTGCACAAATCGATAAACTCGTTAAGTTTTCACAAATAATTTCCAAATGCAGTTCGGTAATATTTGCAAACAATGCTATAAAGTGCTATATTGCGAGTGTACACAAAATGAAAACGCAAATTTAAGGATAAATTTAGTAAAATGTTTCGGAATGGTTGAGGATTTTGAATCGCTTATTCTTATATTCCGAAACTTTATTAACTTTGCCCAGTCTACATATGCAAAATTCAGAAAATATGTTTTGGCGGGTTGAAATGTCTGAGTAACATTTGAGCCGTTCATTGCACAAATCGATAAATCATTAAAAACTCTGCATTCTTAGAATATTTAAAGATTGAGTTTGCTTCACTAAAAACCAATTTATGCTTGGAAATTGATTTCCATTTTTAATGTGCAACATATCTTAATAAAAGAAAAATAACTTTATGTTGTTTGTAACAACTTATTTGCGAAAGCGGAAATTTTCATGACTGCAAATATCCCTCTTAAATTGGATCGTTCTACTCGCATTTCAATGACGCAGTAAGGTACTAAAAGTACTTTCTGATTATCACGAATTTCTTTTCCGGTCAGTGAATAAAAATCTTAAATCTTTTTGCGTTGATACTATTTTAGCGCTGAAAACAATCACTAGGAAATTAATTGAATAGGCATTGGTAGTTTGAAAATATTTATTTCATATATTATAAAAAAATAAAACACTTTAATTTAGAATTAATATAATATATATATATTTGAATTAAAAAGAAAACACTTGAAAGGAATTTGTATATTTTTTATTATAATATAGATCCAACAGACCAAGAGAGTTCAATTTTTGTAAAAAAATTTATTAACAATTGGAAATTAACTATCTTTACTAAAAAATTACATATCAAATAACTACATTTATTCGGAAATTGAAATCTCTCGTTCTGTGGAATAAAATAAATAAATAACTATGTAAATATATATATATTAATAAACAATAAACAAATAAATAAAATTAATAATATTCAACAATAAAAATTAACAAAAATCATAAAACACATAGTAACTAAAAAGGTTAAAATATCACAACGTCTGCGTCCTACGCACGTCTTTTCAGCATCTTTGGAAAAAAATAATACTGTGGAAAAGAAAAAAAAATATGTTTCCGCGGACATTTCGCATTCAAACGAAATAAAAACAAAAATCAAAATGTCTACAGAAACATATTGCAACTATTAAAAGAAATTCATTAAAATAAAAATTAATCAGTTCAACGTTCTCATTTTAAGCTACTTGAAATTTAATAACATTCGGTTTTTTATAACTGAGTTAGCGCGTTCTAAATTATTGTTTTTTTTTACATGATTGTTAAGCAAAATATTAGCGAACCGGTAACAAATGTCCAAATAAATTAACAAATTAGAAGAACCGCAATGGCATTCATGATTTAAGTCAAGATTGAAATTATCACTTAAAATTGAATTTATTGTAAGAGAACACAACAAACCTTTATGATTTTTCTTGGCAAAAAATTTAGATGCGTAATTGTTATGACGAAGGATCTCTTGGAAAATAGAACACATATGATACATTAAAATTGACACCGAATCTGTAGGAATACTTAACCCGCCTCTTTGTAAAAAATCAAAATAGTCATCATCAATGTAAGATCCTTTTTCTTTAATAATTTTATTTTTGCAATCTAGACAATTTATTCGCTTACCGACCGCGTGTGAAGCATATCCGCTTGCATACAAATTAGCTGACACGTCGATATCAGCCATTGCCAAATACTGAGAATCAAAAATCTCTTCAAATTCACTAATATCTACCGATTCATGCAAAAGGTTATCATTACATTCATTAGCAAGTGTCGAAAAATCATTAAACTTTTTTGAAAAAATGTTGTGTACTCTTATTTTCTTTTCGGACTCCAAAATCTCTGTATACGAGATTCGATAAGTACAACCCGATAAAGAGCGATATAACCGAAACCGACCTTCTAAATCGTCTGTTTGAAATTTTCCCGGTAACACATATTTAACTTTTAAAACATTTAAAGAATGTTCTATTAAATCTATAATAGTTCGCGTTGTCAAAACCGCTGCTTGATATGTGTCTTGTGATAATATTCCCGCGTTATTATCCGATTGTTGCCATATATCAAGCCATATAATAACATTTTTTAAAAACTCAAGCCGCGGATCAGTGATTGAATTAAAGTCAGAACACCACGGATCTCGTCTAACAATGCTTTTTACTGTTGAACGTGTGTTCATTATTTTCCACCACTTTGAAATAATTTGACAAAAATCGGCCGTTTCACGCGTATTTTCCGGATTGAGATTTGATGATACTATTATTTGAGATTTTATGATACTTTTAGGGGAATCAGATTGAAGCGTGCACGTTACAGATAAAATTAATATAATTTTTAAATTTGCCGCCTTTTGAAGCCCCCTATCTCGCATAATGCGAAAGAAATACACAGATATATGCCTTCTGTATCTGAACTCTCCTTAGGTGGGAACTGTCAAAATGGTGCACCATTTCAGACTCGGAGGAATGAACGAACATGGAGTGGATGAACCGTGTAAAATCCCTGTACGTGAGTGAAGCCAAAAAACCTGGTTTTTAATTGTCAAAAATGGTTTTTAATTGTCAAACTCGGAGGAACGCTGTCAAATGATGAACGAGTGGGAAACTTCGGTTTGTCAAGTATAGTCAGCAAGCGAGCTAAAGAGGTAATTTTGTGCTTGTTTTGTGTTTTATTTTCAGTAAAAGTGGGTGACAAGGTGTAATTTTTATGTTTTAATTTGTGGAACGTGATAATTACATCTATTGTGGGTTATTTTAAAGAAAAAACTGAGAAAAAATGCCCAAAAAATGTTTTGTGCCTGGCTGCAAAAATGCTAGGATTTGCGGGAACTCTGCGATTTCTTTTCACAAGTACGTATTTAAGAAAATTACACTTAGTAATTTCATTTCATAAAAACTGTGAAAATGATTGGATTTTATCGAAAAATTAATTCTTAACTGAAGTGGTTTTCCCTCCAGAAGAACTGTCAGATTTGTGCAAATGAATGACAAAGTCGTCACCGTAAAAAATTTTTTTTGGGGGTCAAAGCATAAATTAATATAATGATAGAAATATTATTTTACTTAATACTTTCTTTTTATTGGGTTTTAGGTCCCCGAGCGATGTCCACATGCAGAACAGGTGGCTACAACAAATTAAATCACCTGCAAAAGTTAGCCCCTCCGGAGTGCCAGCAAAAATTTTACGCCTGTACTGAGTGATGTCTATGTGTGAGTGTTTCTACTCACACATCTTTGAAATGGCTTCACTTTTTTCGGCTCGTTTCCACTCCATGTTCGTTCATTCCTCCGAGACTATACCTTGTATTCTGTATACCGTGCCCCAGGTTTGCTGTCAAAATTCTCATGGAACGCTTTCTAATATCCACCGAACGGTCGAATTCTTGGTGCGTGGTCCTTCCACCACGTGTTCACTTTATTACGGTTCTCTTGTTCCCGTTTGTCGTTGCTTTGTCACTGGAGTTGCGCTGGTATTCCTGTTCCTTCTTCCATCCTTCCTTTCGGAGCCTTGTAAATGTTGAAATCCAAAGACTTGTGTTCGGCAGGCAGACTTGTACTTTGTATTTCTTTGGGAAACATGGCTGGGCAACAAATTGTACTTGCCCTTTTAGCCACGAGTCCTCAGCAAACGACCTCCCTCTTCCACTGTTCAAACGCAACCGACATGTGTACCTCAAATCTCAAATAATTTTGCAGTGAGTTTCTCATTTCTGGATAACAGTTTTCGTTGAAAAATTCTCAGCAAATCGTTGAAATGCTGAATTTTAGAAATGCGATAATTTAATAACAAAATTTCTGCCGAAAACTTAGAATTTCTATGAAATTCAATTTGTACATATGTATGAATTTCCTTAATAAAATTCTTAAGACTGTTAACAAATTCATTTCAGCCACCTTTTTTCAATTAGTTTTTCCACAAAAAACTATAAATAAAATATTTCGATTGGATTTTTTTATAGAATTATTTTGACTATGTCGAACGAAAAAATTAATCGAGAAAAGGTGTCTAAAATTAATTTGTTACCATCTTATTGTATTAAAAAAATTCAAATCAAAAGGAGGCTTTTCCATTTCATTTCATTGTAGAATGAAGAGCATGGGCGAAAATTGTTAAAATATAAAAATAATAGTCTTTTTAAGAAAACAGGTAATTTTTTTTTTTTTTTTATGGGAGTGGGGAAATGCCGTTACGCACCTAGGTGACCGAAGCCACCCGTGTGCCAGACTCCCTGGCCACAATGCCAGGCCTACCGGCTAAAACCCCACTCCCCACCACCAGGAACTCCACCCCGGAACCGTCTAGTAGACATTACTTCAGGGTGGAGTCCTATACATCCGCCCGCAACGGGCGCACACCACACACTCAGACACATCCGTCCGTCCTCACACACGCAGCCAACACGGACTCCTCACGGGAGCCATGTTTTTGTCTGTGTACCCCATCCCTAGCCAGCTGGTGCTCCGGTGCCGGGCACCCGCTTTTGTCAGCTTCCCCAATAATAAATTAATAAATATTTCCACACCAGTAAATAAATAACACTCATAAGCCAACAGAGGCTCCTTACGAGCCCCTGTTGTTGGCCTCTTCCTTCTGACGGAGGACCCCTCTCACAAAAGAAGCGACCCTCCGCCAAAGATCGTCGCACTGCAGCATAACCCCGACTATATTATCCGGGGTTATGCCGCCCGCTGCCGCCTCCAGATCGGCCCGCTCCGCCCTCCAACGGGTACATTCAAAGAATGTGTGGAGAGCGGAGTCCGATGGGGAGTCGCAGTATATGCAGCACGGGCTCGGCACCTTCCCCATACGGTAGAGGAAGGCCCGAAAATGCCCGTGCCCCGTCAGCATTTGGGTGAGGTGGTAATCCAGCTCGCCATGCTGACGGTTCAGCCAGGTGTCCAGCTGAGGGATCAACCGAGCTGTCCATCGGCCCCGCGACTCCCCATCCCAAGTAAGTATGCGCAAGTATGCGCTTGCGGTACTTTTCCCACCGCATCGCGTCGGCCCAGACCTCTGCTCCGTAGAGCATTATAGCCTCGGCGGTGCGGAGCAACAGACGCCTTTTGCAGGATCTGGGTCCACCAATGTTGGCCATGTCCCTGCTCAGCGCCGCCGTCACCGCAGCCGCCTTGTCGGCCCTGATTTCGTCCCAGAAGGCAAGCCTGCAATCGAGGCTTACCCCCAGGTACTTAACCACGCGCCGCGTCTGGACCGTCATGTCTCCTACCCGCATCTCCCTCAACAAGTCAATGCGCTTCTTTGTAAGAAGGACGATCTCGGTCTTGGCGAGTGCCAACTTCAGCCCGTGGTCGCTCAGCCAGGAAGTCACCCAACGCATAACCTGGTTGAGCCTCATTTGAGCCTTGTCGACATCTCTGGCGGTAATAACCGCCGCGATGTCGTCGGCGTACCCAACCAGGAAAGACCCTTCTGGCATCTCCATACGAAGGATCCCGTCATATGTGTAATTCCATATGTCGGGACCCAGTATGGAGCCCTGGGCCGCCCCCGCCGAAAGAACCCTCGTCTCCGGGCCATCCTCCGTCTCGAAGGTGAGGGTGCGATCGTTCAGGTAATCATCTGCAATAGATAATGAGGGACCCTGAAGTCACGCTTGAGCGCATTGAGCGCGTCCCCCCACCTCACCGAGTTGAAGGCATTGCGCACATCCAGTGTGACCAGCAGGCACACCGGGCGAGAATAATGATTCCCGCATTCGGTGGCCCGGGCCGCGTCGACTATCTCCTAGATAGCGTGAACCGTCGACCTCCCCTTCCGAAAGCCATATTGTCTCTCGGAAAGGTCTCCAGCCGCCTCGACTCGACGGCTGCTTGGAGGCGAGGCTTCAGGAGCTTGTCGGCTGTGTCAAAGAATATGGAACCTTGTTACAAAGAATGTCCACTCTATTTCTGCGACGCAATTTACCCCCACCATGGCCACTTTTCAGAAAAAAAAACAAAAAATTTACCCATAAGTCGAAAAGAGAGCTTGTTCCAATTCCAAATTCTCATTTAAATTGCCTAATAAGCAAGAAGGACGGCAGCAGTCACAAATGCCGACAAACACTATGAAACAAGAGTTCACCTATTACTTTGCGGGCCGGAGGCGAATGCTTTTTCATGTCATTGTGTTGGTGGCGAGCCGGCCGAGCTTTTCAGATAGGAAATGCCGGAATTCGAATGCCTGCCTTACACATTGAAGGGGTTCACATATAAGTTTACGTTTTTTCATCATAGGTTTTCCTTATGCGGGCCGAAGGCGAATGCGGAATGCTAAATCAAATGCGATTGTATGCCGCCTCGCACCGGTACTCCGTTTGCTTCAAAGGACAGGGTGATTAATTCTGATTGTGTTTTAAGAGAAGTTATTTATAATTTGTGAAATACGACTTTGCCTTTTAAAATTATAATATTTTGTGGTGAAATGTATAGTGGCATTAAAACTGATGTTTTGAAATAAGAGACCAATTATAAAACAGGTTTACTTTTTTATTTATGAACGTTTTATTTTAGTTTTAAGTGCACGGCAGTCGGCACCCTGTAGCTCTGTATCAATTTCTCTAAATTCCTCTGCATTCTTTCTCTCGTTCCCACCACAATGCTTGAGCATGCTATCGACTTCTAGCAAAATCGTGGGGTTGGGAGGAATAACGGTACCAAGGTCACAAAAACTGAAAATCTAAATTGCAGGATTGAACAGTCTTTGGCTGTGTCGAGTCGAGCATACACAGCGAGAGAAAACAGGTAATTAGGAACTGGCACTACAAAAACAATCGTGATATTGTACTTAATTGTTTAAATTTTGTTATTGATATCGATTTTATTAGAATTGTAAAATTATGCACTGCACCTCTCTAGCAACTTCATATAAGTTTTCTTCATCTTCTCTTCTTCATCTCAACTTTATCATTTATTTATCATCTACATACATACGTCTCAATTTCACATCAGCTTCTGTGCGTGACGTTAACTCAGTAGTAGAGTTAGTTCATCAGTGCACGGTCAGAAGGAAAGGAAGCTAACTGATCTCAGCCTAGGAAACGCTAGTCGAGAAAATTAGTTCCTTGAGGGAATGTGGTTTTATAAAAACACTCTAATTGCTGGTTGGAATGGGAATGATTATTTTATCTTCATTGGGCTATTTTATATACAAATTAATAACCTACTTACAATCTAAGAATAAGAACATAAGAAATAATTTACAATTAATTACACAATAATATTATTGCGGCAACGCCGCAGTAATGCACTTTTAATTAGTGCACTCGCCGGTGGCCAGGTCAGTGCCCATTGCGCACGCGCTATTTGCTGAGAGGGCAACTTTAAGTTGGCCAGTAGACGAGGGCACGGGTGTCTTGCGATGATGACTAAACAGCTTCGATACTTAATCCACTAAAAAAACAATTTTTGCAATTCGATTCTAGTTTCTGAGAAATACGTGAACAAATATACATACAAACATACATACATACATGTATTAATGAATTTTGACACACCTGTTTAGAAGCCCACATAGACTAACATATACGAATATATATGTAATGCAATTCCAACAACTATCCCTACTAATATATAAATGCGAAAGTAACTCTGTCTGTCTGTCTGTGGCACTTTCACGCCTAAGCCTCTGAACCGATTTTGATGAAATTCGGTACAAAGATAGATTAGAACTAGGAGAAGGACATAGGCTACTTTTTGTCTGTCTGTCTGTCTGTCTGCTACCCTTTCACGTCTACTTACGTCTAAACCATTTAACCGATTTTGATGAAATTTGGAAAGTGATAGATTAGACCAAAGAGAAGGTCATAGGCTACGTTTTTTTACTTTCGAATATTAAAAACAATGGGAATTGTTAAAAACAACAAAAATGACGAGTCATACAGTGTAAACGCATTCATATCTCTCCTTTGATCAGAGATTTAAAATGTCATATGACTTTTTAAAGGCCCCATTAACCGGAACAGGCAGACACGTGAGGGCAGACGTGTGTGTGAATATTTAAATTTTGTGCTACAACGATTTCAATTTGATAACAGGATTTTTTGCTTTCGATAATGCTTCGCAATCACAAAACTAATCTAGCACCGGTGAGACCGGGTAATCCAGATAGTATATATATACATATGTATATAAATACATACGGGTCGAATTGTAAACCTCCGTTTTTTTAAATCGCTTAAAAAAGAACTTAGTTATTAAGAACTTTTAAAAGAATCTGTTATGATTTTTTTCTTTTAATACACTGACACAAAATTATTGCAAAGTCAGTAATATATCAAATATCAAATGTCAAATGAAATCGCGTTATCTGATGGAAACACATTTAAATCGCTTATTCTAAATCTTGAGATTTTCGGGAGATGGAAACATGGTATAAACAACAAGAAAAATTATATCAAGATAAACGTAAGAACTCGTTTACTAATCAAGCTCTTTTCGTGGCCAATTGTCGTCGTTCGTGGAGAAGCAACGGAACGAGAAATCAACAATTTTGCCAAATTGTCTGTTAATTTCCATTTCATTACAATTTAAGCTCTGGTTATGTATCCCGGAATATTAATGCACCGTATCCCCAGGCACCAGAAATCTTTCCTATTTGGGGAATCGTCGGTTGCACCGGGATTGTCGCAAGCTCCTCGAGGGAGAAATTGTTGCAGCTCATGCCTCAGGGAAGTGGGCGATCGTTAAAATATTGTCACATAGCACATCCACCCATTTTCGAATCTCTCGGGGCACCGCGATGATTGATAGAATTACAATAAGTGGGCACGCGGGACAACGCGCGATACCTGAAAGGTCTCTGTTTGCGTTTATCGTTGAGATCTGTTACGCCGCCTGCATGGAGAAGTAGGCTGAGTGCACAAAAGTTCTTTTTACCTTGAAGGGTGAAGGCATAACGGGCTGGGGAAAAGGTGTAATTAAATGTTCTTACCGGAAATAATAAGGAAAACCGAGAGGAGCGGTGACGGAATTCTAGGCACGTTTTACCTTTAGGAACGTCGCGTCGTTGTAGATGAAATGACTTCTCACGGAGGAACTGTGTATATGCTTGTATATGCTAACATTTTAAATGCAATTGGGATTTTATGTGGTATTTTAACGACTCATTACACGTTATGTTCTTTGTTACTAATTTTTGGGACAATGTGAGGACCTCCAAGTTGATTTTCCTTTATTTTAAATTACATGTACCTATGTTATGGGAACTCGATTACGATACTAATTCTGTGTACATATAAGAATTTCTTTAAAGATAAGCTTTAAGAATTTAAGATGTTAAGTTCTTTCGGTGGCAGCAAGGACAATACATAATACATACAAAGAGGTAATGCAAATGCAACTAGTGAACCCTTGTTCTTTGTATCGATTAAAAACTTATGCTTCTAAACCCATTAACGCTGGTGCTACTATATTTCTAAACTTGAAAAAAGGTGTGTTTTCCAACCTAGAGTAAAAATAACTCCACTTTAAAGGTAAATGGTTTTTTAAATGTATTTAGATATTATATGCATATAATAAAGGTCGAGGGCAAACCCCTTACCTCTTACCTCCATTCTTCATTCCTCCTTCCAAAGGGGGTTGAAAAACAAATAAAATTTTCCAAAATTCTTTGCAAATATGAACAATCTTGTGTTTTTGCAGATTGTCCTCCTTACTTAGAAAATTTTTTCTCATAGGTGTTAAGGTGCTGTTTTTCACTTTCCGAGCAGTTATTACATAAAATTGATGTATGTATATCGATTTTACATGCATTCACAAAAACGCGAAGCAAATTTTGGTACATTTTCAAAATAGGTTGAGGTCCCATTAAATGCTGCTATTGCTGCCAAATAATGATAAATCAAAATTATAATTATTATTATATTGTGGATTTGTATATATTTACAATTTATTGATTGCCATTCAGTTTTTTGCTCTTCCTGTAAAATTTAATTTTAGGTAGATCGTTTTGTTCGTCGGCTTCTTAATTATAATTCTTAAAATTTAAATTTTAGTCGAACCTCGCTCAACTTTGGACCCACTGTAAGGAATTATTATGTTTGTAAGATGGCCAAATGTTTTTGCTTTAACATTTTTAAAATTTAATTAAAAAATTTCGAGCCGGGGAGGGTTTTAATTCATAAGACCCTCTGGCTACGCATTTGAATGAACATTTGACTGATGTGGTAAGTGGAGCAAAGATATACATGTATAGGTATGTATACTAAAGGCAGAAAAAGAAATTCAAGGAAAAGCGATTCTTGGAAACCAACATAAAAACAGTTCGATTTTATTTACCTTACCCGCTAAATAATGCAAACAATAATTTGTTTTGTGAGTAGCTCGCAATAAAGTATTAATTTAAGCAAAAATCTGCCAATTAATTTAATTTTGCCGGAGTAGCTCGAGCGATTAATTTTTCCACACGCTCAGGAGCTCACCTCAGCACTGAAAGAATTCGTTCCATTAAATTTTCATCCTCAATTTGTTAAGTGTACAAACACACGTGCAGGCGCCAATTTGGTCCCGGCGGCATCCACCCACCGTCTTCCGTGTTCCGGTGGTGGTAAATCAAGGCGAAACCCTAGAGCGCGTCGTCCTGGTGAGCTACGGTAACTTTTCACTTCAGACTTTGTTTTTGAAAATTTTCATGAAACCTCTTAATATCAGCGTGCCAACTATACTACTATCCACGTGATGTGGTATCGCACTACTTGACATTCTATAATTTCCCTGAATTTGCTCACGTACGTTCCCAAGGAATAATTCCGAGGGAATACCTGGCGCTCCCGGGACGTGGCTCATCATTAAGTTGTCCTATTTCATAAATTTCATGAATTGCTTCTTTGGGAGCAAGGGATTATTAATTTAACGCATAAAGGTAAAAATGTTCCTTCTTTTTTTTGGGGGCTTTTGGAAATTTTAAAGTGGTCTGGCCTGGCCCTTTAATTGGTTTATGGATCGAAAATGGGCGGATGAGTGCCGAGCACCGTGCCACTAATGGCCTCAATAAAGTCGCTGGCCGAGAGCGATTTTAATTGAAATGACGTAAAGTCCTTGATTTTAAGTTTTAATTGCTTTCCAAATCTAGGAGTCTTTAGTAAAATAATGGAAAAAAATATAGAGAATCAAAAAACCGGGCAATACATACTACAGACTACATAAAAAAAACCTCCACTTTTTTCCTCATCCTTAATGCAGAAATGATAGAAAACTTTGCTGAAACGCACTCTACGGGAGGGCGGAGGCGTTGGCCGCTTTGCTCACCTTTTAATATTTAACTGCGAGTTTCACTAAAATATTTAAATATTCAGGAAACGTTCTAATAGAGCCCGAATATAAATCACGCGAAGCTACCATAAATCATCGCAAGCAAATTGCTAACAATTAGGTTTGGGTGTTATTTATAAGGCGAGTTAAGTGCTTAATCGCTCTGAATCGGAGCGATAAAAAAAGTTGCACAGAACACCCAGTCGCCCCATTGTTACTCTTTCAACCCCTCTTCCCTAAATACAATAGGTATAAAGCTTGACGGCCAAAGTCTCACACAAGTTTTAAGACAACCTAACGCAATTGCAGCTTCTTCCGTAACGAGCACAAGTTTAAGCTAAGAAGTTTTTAATTACCTGCACGATGGCGACAGTTATTATATTAGTTGGCTGACATGAATTGTATCACAGGCTCACATTTTATGGGCGGGGGATTCCTTGAAACAGGTAGCTTTTCAGGACAAGGATTTGTTAAAAGTAGTTGGCGTATTTCGTGGCGATGGTCTAATTAATAGCAAATTTTGACCACACATGGCAGCACTTTGCAAGAAAGTTAGGAAGCTTTCTGCTCACAATAGTAAGTAACAAACTTAAGCAAGTTTACTGACAATAGGTTCAGTAAAGTTTTAAATTATATCTTCCTAAATCAGATAGAGCATTTGTTTGAGAAGAATGTATTTATTGTAAAAAATAAAAAATTGCTATTAAATTTTAAGAGTTTACTAGTAGAGTAATAAAGGTAAAAATAAATATGGCCAACGCAATTCTTTTAATGAAGTAAATAGAATACATAAAACGAAATGTTTACATTTAATAGTTCATTAGGAAAACAATTCATTTTCATTCTGATATTCTCATTAACTTAAAAATAAATACAATTTCAAAATATAAAATATGTATATTAAAGAAAACAAAAATACTCAGAAGAAAGAGAAAAAAGTTCGACTATAATATGAGCCGTTGCGTTTACATCTGCCACATTCTTCATGACTCCAATTTGTTGCAGGAGACATATTCAACCCATACCTCGCTATGGCGATCTTCTGAATGAAGGGTATTATACAGTATAAGGATTTTGCATCCTCTTTTTCTTAGGCTTGTACGAGTCCTTGATCATCGCCATCAAACTCTTCCTGAAACTTTGATTAGCATCCACATCTTAAGAGAATGATGAGCATGTTTTCCTTAGAGGCCTTTTTTCCTAAAATCGTGGTAGTCCATATTAGCTTCAATAAGTCTTGGCGAAATAACTGATGTTTTATTAAAAACACTTATTCATAATACACTAATTTTTCGTAATACACGAGTATTATAAATAATATTTACTGGTTCATTGGTCAACACCAAATGTTTTTTCAAAGAATTGGCAAATCATTTCTGTAGGATTTTTTTCCGTAGATTAGTAATTCGTAAATGAAAATGGCCAAAGCTAACAATTTCCAGAAAAATAGGACTAAAACTGCGATATTTCTACCATTTATGAAAAATTATTACAAAATAACGATCAATCCGTTAGAAGCTTATCTATATTGTTGCTCAAAAGATATCATACGATATATTACACATTCTAACTTGTGGGATATCAAATGAAAGCCAATCTTTGGAGATTCTGAATTTCATGAAATGCAACTTGCGATTTCATATTCAAACAATTGAATATTTAAATTAAAATGAATAAATATACATATACCCAACGAATATTTGGAAAGATAGTGAAAGAATGCTGCAAAAGAAACGAACTAATGTGCACATACATAAACTTAAAACTCATAAATATTTACATATATCGCATATTTTACATTTTTCATATATCATTCGATAAAGTTTTTTCCTGAAATTGTTTTAAAGTAAATATCCATAATTCCGATTTCAGCTAGCGAAGCGAACAGTATCATTTTACTTTGTCAGACTTCCAGATCAGGGGCGTAGTGAGCCCTGAGGCCTGAGGTGTTCTGAGTGGGCCGGACCTGTAAATAAAAACAGTCGCATATAAAAATATATTTGAAAATAGCAATTTATTATTAACATAAACAACAATACATATTAAAAATTTTTTGAACGAACGTATTTATTCTATCATCCATTGCTAAAGAAGAAGAGCGTACAAACTCAATTATTTTGAATTAATATCTCATAAACTATTGGCCCACAGCTATTATCTTTGCATAATAATTAATTCTGCACAAATATTTAACAATTTGTTCTGGTAAAATGAGGCGTTATGTAGGTATTTCGAGCTGTTAAATCAAAATTGTTTTAACCTTTATGCTTCATTTGTTGTCAGTGGAATTGATATTTACTTCAAAAGAAATGCGTACATGGCGTAATCTGGAGGTCCGAAAATCCGGAAGTTCATTTGAAACTTTTGTTCACTTTTGGTTAAATGGATACGTCAACAAACAGAATTGCCGCATTTGGAACGATGATAATCCACAAGGATTTTTGGACCTCAAATATTTATGCCAAACAATTATCTTTCAAATAAAGCCAATTTAATAATGGACGTTGAAAACATTTTTCTGTGTCTTATTTAAGGTTCTGGGCCTCTAAAAATAACACCATTTAGGTACATATGTATGTAATTAAAAACAGTGCAAATGTATCTAATTTTATAATTTATTGACAATTATATTATCATTTAATTTCACACAACATATGATATACAATCTTTGAAAGAAAATAAATTCTATGTCAATGTAAATTTAATAGTAACATAATGATCATAAAGTTTAATTAAGTTGGGCTGGCGAACGTCGAATATTCGGCCATTTTTTGTTTTCATTCAAAATGTGGTTGCTGTATGGTTGTGTGTATGCGCCGCATGTAATCCAGGCTCTGGCAAAGTCGCTGTAAACCTTTGTAACCCCGATCGTCAGTAGTTCGATCATTGTACCCATTGCCAATTATATTTTTACTCGGCTGATGTTATATTCGTAAACAAAAATTAATTGAATGTAAACTATAACGAGGAAATTAGCTGTAATAAATTTATCCGGTATATGAAATAAAACATCGTTTTATACTTCGGCTAAAAAAAACTTCATTTTAAAACCAATCACGGTATAAGTCCGATTTGCACTTGGCCGATTTTGCTGTTAAGGTAGTTGTCTCGCCAAATCAAAAACTATAGATTTTGATGAAATTTTGCGTGTCACTTCTCTGTAACATTATTTATTTGGTAATGAAATTTCAGTTAGCCCTGCAGTACAATTTCAAAGATATTTCAAGTGAAAATTTGACTTATTAACACGGGATCTTATGGGGATGCTATGAAAATAATTGCGTTTGCTATACTATTCTTTTTCATAAAAAACTAATCAGTGATTCTTTACACAGTCGTCTCTACCCTATAAAATGTAGTAGGCTTTAAAGGGTTTATGACAAATTACGTGGTATTAAATATTTAAAAGCATTAAATAGCATTTATTTTGTTCTCCTCCAATTTTAGGACTTTTCTCGTAACTAAAAAAAATTCCAAATTACCCAATTTGCTTTCCTTTAACCTCTTCACCGACGAATTTTTTAAAGGTGAAAAAGTGAGTTTTTTTTATTTGCATATTTACTTATTTATTTTTTACTGATATCTACTTAATTAGTAACAGAAAATTGGACTTCACATAATTGCTGCGTTCCATTGGGCCTGGCCAAGTACTCGAAAATACTTGCGAGTAGATGTTCAATGGAACGCAGCTTTTATCACAGGAGGCAGATCCTAACCTCAAACTGAAATGTCCACTTATCTCTTAATGAATAAAAACAACAAACAAATGTCATTCTCGTTGAAACATAACCATAAATATCTTTAATCCATCTATGGGGCAATAGAAAATATGAAAACCCCCTGGCGGAAAAAATCGCGTAACTACTTGTGAAGTTTCTACTCAACTACCTCCAGCCAAGAGCATGTGTAGTTCGTGACATTTGGAAGTACTTGCGAGTACTTGGCCAGGCCCAATGGAACGCAGCTAATGTGTCAATAAAGCGAAATTAGCAAAAAAATAAAAACAATCATTATTTTACACATTACATTTTAATCAACATTAAAACTTTCTAATTATACGATAATTTATTCATCAACGATTCAGGACAAACTAAACAAAAACCTCGCGGTAATCAGACACAATACAACTATGAAAGCATTTAATTTCAAAAAAACTAAAGTAGGTACTATCCATGCTGCCATAACAAATTTTTCCTGATTTTATCGTTGAAATATGTAGACCTATGACATATGTAATATATTGTTACAAATTTTCCTTCGCTTACGATTCACGTTCACACTTGAAGTTGGGATCAAGTGCGTATAGGGGCCCGGTGTTCGGTCCGCTCAATTGTGGGCGTCTGTGGCAGGGGCATTGGTCTTCAGTCAGACTGAAGAGATCTGGCCAGTGCCCCGCATCGAAACGCCGACCACTTTTGTTTGGGTGCTCGACTAGCCCGAACTATAATGGCCTTAAGACACCTTAAGGTAGCTTAAGATTTTGTTCGATTGTATGAAGTGCCCACTGACATATAGAAATGGACCACTCGATTGCTATCTCAAATGGTGCACCGTTTTGAAAGTTCCCAACTAAGGCGAGTTCAGATATAGAAGGCATATATCTGTCTATTTCTTTCGCATTATGCGAGATAGGGTGCTTCAAAAGGCGGCAAATTTAAAAATTATATTAATTTTATTTGTAACCTGCACGCTTAAATCTGATTCCCCTAAAAGTAGCATCGAATCTCAAATAGTTTCGCGGCGAAAAGTTTGTGGAGTAACACATTTTTCATTGAAAAATTCTCAGCAAAACGTTGAATTGCTCTCCTCTGGATATGCGATTTATATCGCCAAACAACTGTTTTAAGAACTCAAAAGTAAAAATTAGAGCACATTTGTGTTTTTGCTGTATACTTCACTGAATTTAGTTACAGTAAAAGGACATAAATGCAATTAATTCCGAATTGATTCGCCATATTACGCCACTCAGGTTTTTTTGTGGTTTTTGTGCCATTTTTGTCGCAAATCAGACATAAGATAAGAAAAATTTGAAATATGAGATAAGAAAAGACGAATTTTCATAATTTAATAACACAATTTCTACCGAAAAATTAGAAATTGTGTAAAATTCAATTGTATCTTACAAATGGGTAATTTAATGTTTGCATTCCTTTGAAGGGACTTAAGATACAAAAGGAATTATTTTATAATTTTTGTAGTAATTATTTGATGGATTTATGCAAATAAAACGGACCATAGCATTTGACAACAATTCAAACCCACAGCTGACTGCTCAAAATCCGTTAATGGTGTGAGCAAGAGCAAGAGGGAACGAGAAAGTGCACCATCGCTTTATAGGCATTTTGTATGGGGCGAGTGGTCCATTTCTATGTCAGTGGAAGTGCCATACTAGCAACTATTAGCCTGAACTATAATGGTCTTAAGATGCCTTAAGATAGCTTAAGATTTCTTACGACAGCATGAAGTGCCATACTGACAACTATAATGGCCTTAACCAATCTTTCGTTAATTTTCTGAATCTTTCGGCAAATCTTAGACGTACGGTCCCGAGCGTACAAATCTTAAGGGATCTTAACAAAAGTGACGTTTGGTTTAAAGTGGACGTGATTTCATTTAATTTGCTTACAAAAATGTCGACATTTGCGCTATTATTTTTGAAAAACTGCCTCACATTAAGCAAATTCAATTTCACAACAAGCTGTCCGTTTTGATTTTTTGATATACTTGTCAAAAGTGTCTTAAAACTATTATAGTTGATTTTAAGATTCTTTAAGATTTGACAGAAACTTAACCAATCTTAGAGAAATTCAACGAAGAATCTTAAGGCGTCTTAAGACCATTATAGTTCAGGCTATTGGCTTTATTCTATCTTTCGTTCACTTTCCGAATCTTTCGTCAAGTCTTAGGCGTACGGTCCCGAGCGTACAAATCTTGACAGAAGTGACGTTTCTTATAATTTTAATTGCAGAATTTTGTGAAAAATGGATGAAATTTTGAGATTTTCATTTAAAAGTTTTCTCCAAAGCAAACCAGCTCTTCACTTTTTTGTTTCCCAAAAATGCAACTGTCAAAAATGCATTAAGGCAATTGTATAGTTGAGCTTAAGATTCTTTAAGATTTAACAGCCTTTTAACCAACCTTAAAGCAATTGGACGAAAAAATCTTACTCAGTCTTAAGGCCATTATAGTTCGGGCTTCTGCCTCGGCAGATGAGCCTTCCATCCTCAAAAAAAAAATAAGTGTTAGTCCGTCCCTGTATCCAAAAATCGTAGCGAAGGCAAAAGTGCATTTTTGTCCGCTAGCCGCTCGGCGGGCAAAATTGTAACAATATATTCCAATCAGAGAGGGTTTCTTTAACGAAATTTAATATTTCTTTTTCAGTTGAAATAATTTTAATTTGTAAAACACTATAGACGTACATAAATGTGGCAATATCCTTGAAGATAAACATTATTTACATCTTTTTATATTACAGCAACTTTCTTAAAAATTAAGAAATTTTTAAAATTAAAATAAAGAACCTTTCTTTCTTAGCTTCTCTTTATTGCTACATGACGGTTTACATTGTAAGCCCTTGTTTCGATTTGAACGTGCTAGAGTCGTGAGAGTTCAACGATAGATTTGCTTAAAAGGTCTTTGTATGATTACACACAGAAAGTGCATCGGCGGTCATTTCCACCGCCGAACCCCCCAGAGACCGTGAGCTGACCCCAAGTTCACATCCATTCGGAAAGACACGAGAAACATGAACCAAGCCGTAAAATTAGCTTACGTACTGTAAGGGGGGCTCTGTCTAGTAGTCCATTTGAAAAGCTTTCGTGATTCGCCCTAAAAAAATGCATAAGTTCCAGCGATTACCCATATTGCAGCCATTTGCCTAAGTTATATTGCCCACTTTGGAGTCACTCACCCATAAATCCAGACGACCGCGGCTCAGCTAGGGCCGTAATTGTTTCATTGATAAGAAAACGAAATCACTTCGAGTGAGTTGGCAGAGGAGTTTCGGGGAACGGAATACTCTCAATATTGTGGGTGTAGCGTGTATACGCGGTCCGGCACGAAAATACGGGAGCGTGATCGCGGTGCTTATTTAGGATCGCTAATGGCTAGAAATTGAATCCAAAAATACTCAGCGAGGCAATTGAAGCCCCTTGCGCCTCCTACGGTCCATTAAATTTGATTTGGAGGAAAAGTCTGCCGCCGCCGCCGCTCGATTCCCGCTAAACTTGCAAAAGCGCGCCCCAATCCGAAGCTGACAACTGAAGACAACGCTGGGCTACTTAAGATGTTCGTGCATTGCTTATTCGGCCTAATCCGGGGCCCGCTTAATGGAGACGGTGCCGGGTGCTGCTGCGGGCTTTGAGCTCTCTAATCCGGGGGCCTCGAAAGCATACGATGCCGCGCATAGGGTGGGCTAAGAAGATTTAAAAAAGAAACCGGGTGCTACTAGTCTTTATCCACCGGGAAGACGATGGGCTTACACGTGCCGGGAATGTGATATTCCGGAAGAAGACCTTTTCCTTAAGGAATTGTTCATTGTCCATGGTTGAGGAGTGCCAGGTCGCGGCTCATCTTACTTCTGCGAATCTACGAATTTATTAGATTGGGGAATAGGTGCTAGCAGCAAATTTTGGGGCAAGTACTGGTCTTACATCGCAAATTCATTTTTTTACAAAGGTCTATTTAAAGACAAAAGGTAACATGCAATTTTTTTCTCTCCCTTGACTAATTAAGGATAATTTTGAGGGATCAAGACCAAGTGTCGTAATAACTTAACTAAGTTAGAACCTTTTGCATATTACGTAAAGTTTTTCAATTAAATTTATTTACAACGAGTATGATCATGCTAATACATAAAAATATTTTTGATTTGAAAATATCTCGTAATAAATTTAATTATATCATATTACGTAAACATATTAAAAAAACCCAAGCCCAAAACATATTAAAAAAACCCAAGTGCGAGTCGGACTCGCGCACGAAAGGTTCCGTACCATTATCTATAAAAACGGCAAAAAAATCACGTTTGTTGTATGGGAGCCCCCCTTAAATATTAATTTTATTTTAATTTAATTATTTATTTTTAAAGTGAATAATATAACTCAATATTCTGTGAATATTTCAAGCGTCTACCTGTTGCCGTTATCAATATCGAGCAAAAACGAGCAAAAAAATCACGTTTGTTGTATGGGAGGGGGAGCCCCTTAAATATTTATTTTATTCTGTTTTTTAGTATTTATTGTTATAGCGGGAACAGAAATACATCATCTGTGAAAATTTCAACTGTCTAACTATCACGGTTCATGAGATACAGCCTGGTGACAGACGGACAGACAGACGGACGGACAACGGAGTCTTAGTAATAGGGTCGCGTTTTTTTACCGTTTGGGTACGGAACCCTAAAAAGGAATACATCAAAATAAAACCAAAGAAATATTGAATAAACAATACCAGAAGCTAGAAGGTTAATTTTACTACCAAATGAGTTGTAGCCGAAAATATTTCCAGAAGTACATATCTTCTGAAATTGTTGGCATTTTTTTGGTTAGACGATTTATTACATATTTTCCTATTGTTGGAGGTTATGAAGTACATAGGTACTTTTTTGGATAACATATCAACTTTTACCTTCATTTCGGGGCGGATCAGGAGGATTTTTGGTTTTAGTTTTAATTATTAATTTAAGACAATATGATGCTTGAATAATGTCTCTAATCTTAAAAAAAAAAGTGAAAATTTGGGGGAGGGGATCAAATCCATATTGTTTATATTGATGAGGTAAACATTACATATGTAAAAATGTAGTAGAGGTAGATATTTTTGGCGCGAAATCATGTCTAAAAAAAGGACTAAGAGCATTCTTGTCTAGAGCTAGCTACCTTAGAACACAGCCATAAGGAAGTGTTGAAACGTCCGCACACAGTGTACGTGAGCGTACCATTTTTTAGGGGTGCAAGCAAGCGAGACAGAATGAGGAAAAGCTATAGGAGCATTTCTGAATATTGTCGAATTTTGCATTTTAGGTTTACTTTCATTAGTTTCGAGGTACTCTTGTTCATAGACAGCGCCAAATAAAAACTTTAGTGGGGTACATGTACCAAACATTTTAATGTTATTCAAATATTAAATAAATTTACTATTGCAATCCCGAATGAGTTACAAGAAGGCTGATGAGGAAAGTGTAAGAATAACGATGTAATTTGGAATATATGCTTTTGCAGTGAAGCACTCTTAAAATTATACCTTCTTTTTACGCCTGTAGTGATGTCTCTAATACTAAAATGCGAAAACTCACACATAAGTGATTTAGGTACGCTTGACAAATCTTATCGCACTTGCACTTCTTTACGTTCATGTTCTAAGGTAGCGACTACATATTTCTGTATACACATAACACACACGTCACACACACGTCACACACATACAAACGCGTGCGAGGTTTTTTTGAAGAGTTTGAGTCCAAATAAGCATAATTTGGTCGGCTTTATCTCGTGAACTATTTAACTCTAATATGTCTTGTCATTTTTAAAATTTCAATATACACAGTAGGTATGTGCTAGTATTCTATGTAGTTTTTCTTTCAGATTTTTCTGAAATTGCCGTTCAGGATGATACCTTGCCCTGCACAAACCTAATCGAAAATGGCCACTTTGGAGCTGAATATATTAAAAACGGTTTAAGAAATCTCATAATGATTTTAAATATTCTTTTCAACGATACCCTACGCCCAACGGGATAGGGTAAATAAACACTTTTTTTCATCCCTATGTTTTATATAGGGGAACCTTAAATGTTTTTCTTCCCAAAATGAGAATATATGCATATCTTTATATAGCGGGTATAAATACTTATTCATATAAGAAATTTTAGCATTGTAGTCCTAATAGTTTTTGAATAAAATTACTGTGACATACGGACGGACATGGTGAAACTATAGGGATTTCCATTAAGAGCGCTCCAACTTTGAACTGAAATAAAACAACAGTTGTATACAATTTTAACGAGTTTCTTTATTCAATGTAAAGTATGCTTGATACCATTAAGTGTGGAAAATAACATCATTTTTCGATGACATTCTCACATAATTCAGGCGGTATTTTAGCGATAACATATGTTCAGTTGTCTTGCAATGCATTAAGTGTTTGTGGTTTGTTGTCATAAATACACTGACTTTACATAACCCCATAAGAAAAAGTTCAGTGGTGTTAAGTCGCGTCTTGGGGGCCATTTGATTTTTCAGAACTTTTCCTCCAGCAAATTTTGATAAGTTTTGACATATTTTGATAATTCATACAAGTTCTTTAATTGTGTGTCTATCCTAGATTAAATGGCATAATGCACTGATAACAAATGTCATTGATGATAGATTTTCAGTATTGCCACAGCAGAATGCCAAAGATCGAGTGTTCCTATTGGAAAACCCTTTATAAGGATTCCTTGTTTTGACCCGGAAATTTATTCAACAACTTTACCTATTTTTCTAAGTGTAGAAAAACAGAATGAAAAATTCAATTTTTTGTATATTTGAATGGATTGCCAACAATAAATAAATACACAGAGTAAATTTATCTCTTTGATTTATTTTCGGTTGAATAGTATAGACTATAGGATATAGGTAATCTTTCTTCTTGCGTTCACAGTTCACACTGGTAGAGCTACGGGGTGAGTAATTAACGCTTGTCTAAAACTTGTATCACGTTCCTTTTTTCATGAAAATAGGGGTGGGTGGAATAGAACTTGTTTTTTATGCCGCATTTCATAAACTACACATTTAGTGCGAGCTCTTGAGTACCTTTCTTGGGGTTTAAGCTTAAGTTAGCCGCTCGCAGCTGATGGCTTTCTATTTTGGGGTTGATTCCTGCCAATAGTACCCCTGCATCTGCTGCCTCCTTTGAGATAGTTGTGCCGTTTCTAGTTCGGGTTCAGGCGAGGGTAGCGCGGTTCCGGTCTGCCAGTTCTTCGCCCGGTTCCCAGTTTCAGATGGTCTTGCACCGCACGCACACCGCACCGGCTATCGGGGGCGCTCCTCATCATCATATTCAGCCCGGTGGTGGCAAGCAACGCAGTCATGCATAGTACGTTTTGTTTGTGTTTTGTCTCTTTTGCGCGCACCCACGAACCGGAAAGCTTCCGTTCTTCTTCCAGAGTTTGACGGGCTCAGGGGCTCCTCCGGCGGCGGCGGTGGTGGCGAGTGCTCACATGGCGCGGCGCGCGGAATATTTGAATTTTAGCTCGGATCGGGCCAACCCAAGGCGCAGTGTGGAGGAACCGTCTTGCCGAGAGCTCGCTGCCAGAGGAGTGTTGTCAGTGTGGCTCTGCTGCGAGGTGCTCTGTCGTCGTGAAAATCGTCGTCGTCGTCGTCCGTCGCAATCTCGCAATCGCTGCCATCGTCTCTAGACTATCGCGCCGTCCGGCTATCCCTGTTCCTTCCTTGTTGAATCGGGAATTTGAAAACCGAAGTGAGCGAGTGCCTGGCGGAATTTTCAGTTGTATATTAATCGCGAAGTCGAATATTTGTGCTGAGGGACCTGCCCCAGTATACTTCCGCTTCAGCCGTTGGGCGAGCTAAAATCTAAAAATTCAAGTGCCGGGTGCGCTACGGGACCGGGACTGGGACCGGAAACGAACCTAATTAAGTGCAAATTGTTTGATAAAGATTTGGTGAAGTGAAATATACATGCCCGTGGTCCAAAGTGCGCCAAGTCGGGAGTGTCAAGGAGCCGATAGTACCGGTAGCGTTTGCAAAGGAACATAGAAGGGGAGACCCAACGGTCGGCTCCAGAAGGACCACGATCAGAAATCTGGGAATTGAGTTAGTTAGCTGCCCATCATCACCCACCGAACACAGAAATAATGAGTATCGTAAGCAGAGCTCTTGGAATAATAATTCTGCTGTTTGCAGCATATTCCACAGGTATGATATAAAAACGGGCGCCTTTAAGGGCTGGCTTGGCGCTGGTGTTAGTCTGAGGGTGGGCGTGTGGGGGCGCCCAAGACCAGCGCCAGAAATGAGGTCGGCCACTGGGGAAATCCACGACAGAAAATGAAAAATCTAATCCTGGGGGGAGATGGTGCGGGCCGGGCAAATGCAAAATTATTTGGTGGGGTCTCGTCTTCTGGATGCCATCGTCGAAATGCTGAACTGCTGCTCTATCGGCCCCTGTACAATTTGGACGTTTGCCACATTGCTCCACATTTACATATATTCCCCGACCTGAGCAATATTATTTCGCCTAAGGCCCATCTCTCCCCGTTTGGCGCTACTCCGGTACTACTGCCTACCTCTGGGTATTTTTAGATTATTACAAAATTTTCCCAATTTTATTTGCAAAATCGTGGAATAGTCGTTTTGTCCTTAGTCCCATTCGCTACGCTAAAAATAAGACGTCCACGCCGCGGCACCACCGCGGAAATGTGAGTCAACGTCTCTGGTGGCTGCTGTATGGCGCGCACCGAACCATCAGATAGTTTCTTCGGCATTGGAGGATGTCTCAATTGGGACGGAAATCTTCATTTCGACGGATGCGATGGTCTGGACTGGAGTCTGTTTACGTTTCGGCCGGCCCGGGGAGCCCCCGACCCGACCCTTAGAAGTGTGCTAACAACTACTCTCGACCTTTTGATCTAGGGCGCACTCTGAATGGATGATACCCACTTTGTCATCCCGTAATATTTCTTGCGAACAAATTTGAGATGTTGGAGCTCCTTAAAGTTACTCAATTTGTTGTGTTGTCATGAAAATATTTTTCATGTCGTATTGCCCATAAAAGGCCTTTTTTCAGAGAGAAGCTTACGTTCTTTTGAATAAATTCCATGCTTCAGTACCAATGTCACATATGTATATTACAATTGCTTCTTCGTTTTACGGAAAAAAGATTAACAATAATTTTTCACATGAGAGGCTATTTTAAATTATCCACTAGACTTTTCGTGCGGCATACACATATGGATATCTTTAAATCGCAGCACAGTATAGTGCGAAGATCAAATGCAATTTCAAAATTAATATATGTATGTACTTGTTGTTCTTTCCGGTGTTGTCTGACCAGGTTTGTTCAGATATAAGCCCATATTATTCAGGGTGTTTTGCTAAGGTTGAACAGGTGTACGCCAATCGATTCTATGCACATGGTCTCCTAATCAACGTTTGTGCTGAGACCTCTCTCCACGTAAAATCGGTTGTTTATCACGAAAATTGTAATTGAGAACTTGCAATGCTTTAACTATATCACATGTTAATTGATAGCGTCTTAGAAAGTTGAGCCTTCAAGGCCTTCAAAAGAGGGAGTGTCATACTTCGAAAATTGCAATTTCAAGGCCGCATTTTTGTATGGCAAGATCAAAATTTTGCCTATCTTGCGGCCTTGTTCGGAAAAACAAAAATGCACTCGAATTCGACGTTGCGTTCTGAAGGTATTAGTGCTAGAGTGGATCAATGACGGCCCGATTTTAGGGGGAGGGGGTCTCCGAATATATGTATGTTGATCAGGAGACCATGTATAATCGGATTGCACACCCTTGTTGAGACCTTAGCAAAACACCCTGTATATACATTATATTTACATGCATAAATATATAAAGTGAAATATGAGTCTTTCACACATCAAATCTATCAACTTCAATTTTTAATATTTTTGAATTTAAGTTATACTTGATATATGCTTAACGTTCAATATTGCAAATAAAGAACTGTAATATTTTATGTAGAATTAATATACAACTATTTACATTTGTATTTAACATAGTTTATTTGAATTTAAAAAAAAGTGGTTTTCTATAGTGTCAATACTCTGCTGGGAACTTAATTTTTTCAGGAACAATTAGAACATTTTGCTGAAATTAAGAACAATTTGGTTAAATTTATGTCTATATAGTTTTTTTTAAGTAAAGTCTTAAAACGTGTAGGTATCGTTCTACATGTATTCAGAATATTTTTCTTTTGTGTAACTTCGAAATAATACCTTTGAATTTGCTACTTTTTTTCTGACCATGAATAAGAAACAAGTTTTGTTACTTTTAGAAAATAATTTTTTCCGTGAAATGTGCTGGCATAAAATATTTCAATGCTTTTGCTGTAGGTAAGACTTATGATTTACTACTTATATGTATTTTCATATAACTAAAATAGTAATTTTATGTAAATTTTATTTATTTATTTACTAGTGAAGTTCAATTGTTAATTGTTTTTATTCTTATTGAGTCAATGAATGCGGTACCAACTGCTCCAATATCCTTAGAGTTCTACATAGAAAATCGTAATATTCTGCTATTGATTGCAATTTTAACTGCGCTTATAACAAAACAGAATGAAAAAAATTTTGAAATATGCTATGCTTCTATTGAAATAAAATAGCAATATTGTTTTCCGCAATACAAAGAAAAAGTACCTACACAATTCTACATCATGAAAAAATTTAAATTAAAGCTTTATGAATCCAGATCTAACTATTTTAATTTATTAATTCGATAATGCAATTGTCTATCGTCTTGAAATCTTGGAGGTCAATTTTGAACCAGTTCCTGTTATCCGAACAAGCTGAGAATAAGAATTCAGATTAAAGGCGAGAATCAGAGGAAAATAGGGATTTTTTATTAACCTATCTTTTTCCTATTGCCTTTCCTATTTTTTCTATTTGCTCACAATGAAGTTTCAGCATAAGGGCTCCCTATTTTTGGGAATCCTAGAAGATAAATCGACATAAACCCAGAAGAGTAACTGGAGATGCATTTGCCAATAGAAATCTTTTAAATATAGTTACATGTTAAAGGTATATTAAACTAAAATATTTCTCTATATGAGATTTTCCTCATTGGTTTATAACATTTCCGTCGTAACTATACAAGTTAATTTACTTACTTCATAATCTGATCGGATGGAGTCTCTCCAAAATTCAGGTCTTTAGATAAAATTGAAATATGTATATTTGAAAGTAGGTCGGTAAAACGGACGGAATATTAGCCTTAGTTAATTGAGGCCAAGGCTCGGTTTGAGCTTAAATAGGTCTGTCTTTAAAACGACTCCCTCATACTCGAATCCTCCATACTCAAAGTCGTTTGAAACTCATACACGTTCTCTACGGAATTATGGAATTCAAAAAATATTTTCTAATTTCAATGTGATTTGGGCCACTCACTTTTTCATCCAAATGTAATTAAGTCTTTCTAGTCTGCGGTTTTTTTTCTGCAAACGCCATCCTTTAGAATTTGCTCGCCAGCTCTAAGCAAGCGTATTGAAAATAAAAAGCATTGAATTCACCTAACGATGCTGAAGCTAAGCAAGTTTCTGTGGAAAAACAGAAGGCACTGTATTCTGAAATAAGAGATGAGTAACAACTCAAAGCAAGTCATAGGGACTGTAACCGCTACATAGTGGCAAAGAAGTGAAACCGTGTACCATATCCGCTAAAAATTCCACCATCCACCCACAAACCGGAATGAAGAAGTGAATGGTTGAAAAAGGTAAGGGAGGGTTGCGAGTGCTGAAAATGAGATAGTACGAATAGGACACGTCGACAACGACGACGGCTATGACGACTTTCCCACACCGCCAGGACGTCTCCTGTGAGCTCCCTTGAAAAGGCAGAAAGCAACGAAATCTCTTTGTTCACTTTTATGCAATTAACCCTTTCGCGGCGTTCGAATCCGAAATACATCCCCACTCTGTCCCTTGGCTTGATACTTGCTAATGTGGCACTTCCCTTTAGGGGGCCCTTTCACCTGGTTAGCTCATACCGGGCGGATATGCCGAGTCATTTTTTCCATTTATGACGATGTCGATTTCGTTCAAATTAGTAATTCCCCGTGATTTATCATGTTCAGATTGTGTCATTTTTGTAATTATTTCGCACTTTAATTGCATTTCCCGGGGCTTTGCCAGTAAAACGGAAACAAGGAGGCGCTCCCCAGCACATGAACAACTGATAGAAGTGGGAGTTCGGCACTACTCCTGAAAAGCTGAAATATGCGGAAAAATGTAATTGTTAGTCCTGGTGACGTAATTGTGCCGTGCCAACCACCACTTCACGGCACTTCTGAGGGTAATGATGTTTTAATTCGCTAATTAAAGCGGTTACGAGAGAGAGGTGAACTTTTCGCGACAATTAACATCCTCGGACCACTAGAGGAGCGGAACAACTTTTCCGCCAGCGTATTGTTTCGTCGAAAAGTTTCTGCTTGTTATCATAAATTAATGCAATCACTGATAGTTGCGGTTATTTTAATAAAATATCTTCTGGCGCCGGGCTTTGGCCAGCTTCAGTCGTTTCCTGGCATTTTCGCGGTGTGCTACGTCCGCGGCCCACGGCGGCAGCGGTGGGAATTAAGTAGGACTTCTCGTGGGACATGTTGCAGGTAGGAGAGTGTGGCCAATGACTTCATTGCTTCCGTAATTACGTTCCTGCTTTTAAACAGGGCAAATGTTAATTGCTCCACGACCTCATAACAATAATGTTTTTAAGTAAACTAAAGTTATAAGGCCTAAAAGTATTTTGATATAGCGAAATGATTAACATTTAATTAATTTTATGTTCTTAGATAAATTAAAAAAGAGGCCGACTCGTCCATTTAGGTCCTGACCGTTATTAACCCCCAAAGGGTATTATCACTTGATGTGAATTTCAATTTAATATAACTAATAGTATTTTATTTTGTAGTTTGTAAAATAAGGTAATATTTATTGTCGTTAAAATGCATTAACCCGAAGATTCCTTTTAAGGGTTAGTTATAAGACTGATGCAAAAAATTATTTTCGATCCAATTGTAATATAAAAACAACATTTTGACAATTTGAAGTTACGAGCTACGACTATCTTAATTATGCTGTAAAACATTTAAAAAGAAAAACTGTTAAGATAATTTCATTATTATAGTTCATTTTACTTAGGATGAATATCAGGTTAACACGGAAATGGGGGTATTTTAATAGTTACAGTCGAGGGCAAAAATGAGAGGGAGAAAGTTAGAATTCACAACGAAAAAAACAAATATGTACATATATTTAATAATACTAATCAATAACAAACATGTTTACATAGTGTCAAATATCGGAAATCCTAAGGTTAAACAATTTAATTTCAATTTGTCAGCTTAAAATTTTTAAAAGAAATTGGGAGGACAACTGCATCACGAATAAAATAACGGTTATTGGATTGCCGTTGTACCTTTTTAATTGTTGCATTTAGAAGTTGATCAATCGTTTAACAAAGAGGTTTCGTGCACCAGAAGTTCATAAAGATTTAAAATACTTGAAGTAAAGAAACTTTCATTATATTTAATATTTTTGGAAATTTTCAACTGAGAAAAATGTCTTTAAGGAGAGAAATCAGTGTTCAAGCGCGAGAATTAAATAATTGTCAGAAGTAAGGAGGAAGGAGAATCATATCATATCAATAGCAGTAAAGTAAAGTATGTATAATTTACCAACCAAAAGGGTGGATAAAATGATAGTTCGAAAAGACAAGAAGGAACCAACTGTTACTCGAGTACAAATTATAGAAGTTCATAATTATTAAGTGTTTCAAAGAGGACAATGAGCCGCAGGTTATTAGAAAAGAACTTGCGTAGTTGAGCACAGCAAAAAAAAAAAAAACAAAAAAAACTGATTACAATTTGCAAAAAAATACATTAAAAAGCCGATATCATTTTAGAAAAAGATAATTTGGAGTGATGAGAGCAAGTTTGAGCTATTTGCCAATACGAAAACGTAAAGAGTTTGTACGCAACCAAACACAGCTCTCGAAGAAAAATTTCTTTGCCCTGGTGTAAAACATGGTGGCTGTTCATCAAAAAGCGAGAAAAAGAGAAAAGCGTATGGGGATGTTTTTCTTGTTGGGGAGTGGGAAATTTAGTGCCAATAATAGGACGAATAACGCCAGACTCTTATATTCAAATTTTGAATGACAATCATGAAGAGTCGGTTGAAAAAATGGACTTGGGATCAATATTCATATTCCAACAAGATAATGATTCTAAGTATACTGCTGGAAAAGTTAAAATATTCTTCACAGATAATAACATCTGTATTTTAGACTGGCGGACGTTTTCAAAGTCATAGAACATAGAAAATCTATGGAGTTTAATGGAACAAAAAGTAAAAAGTTCTTAATTTAAAAACAAACTTTTAAAAGCAAGCGTTTATCGGATTCTCCTCTTCGAGTCCTTTTAATTGATACCCATGTCAAGGGGGTTGTAAAGGAAAAGGTTAACTGCCATCTTGGGCCGTCCGCCATATTGGATTTAGAATGGCGTCACCTAGCTAAGATGCATTGTCATCCAAACTAAACGTGTATGCAAAATTTCATCTCAATCGGTTGAGGATAACTGCTTTAAAATTCAGTTGCAAGATTTGACATGTATGTATGTACATTACATACAAACATTGCAAGTTAATAAATAAAAAAAACTTGTAAAAAGGGAGCAAAGAAGAATAAAGAAATTTTTCTTCGAGAGTTGGACAAATTAGAGAATTTGATCTCAGAAAATTAAAAATATTAGTTAAAAGTATGAGAAGTCGTTTAAAAGCTGTTATCAAAGCTAAATGTGGACATATAAAGTATTAGTTTGTAGAATTCAGATGTCCTGTCCATGCACTAATTGTATGAAAAATGGGTCTCGGTAGAATTGGCTGAAAATTGAGTATTTTATAGGTTATGACCTCCTGATGAAATGTTCTTATATGGACACACGCTTTGAAAGTGGACAGATTACGAATTAAGGCCAATAATACGCAATATCGTATGTGGACTCTAATTGTGTCTAACTCGAAAACTGTCAATTTTTAAAGCGTGTGTCCATAAGAAGATATGATCAGGAGGTTCATAACCTATAAAATACACAATTTCCGCCAATTCTACCAAGAGCTAATCCATACAAAAAAATATATTGCTGTGGATATAATATTATTAACACAATTTTATCATAACGATTGAATAAGGTTCAAATGTGATTAGCTCTTATAGATTGCTGACGTGCGTCTTGAAGATGTACATACATATACATTTTTATTTTACGTTTTTAGCCAAACTTTATTGTTTGTCGTTATTTCGTTGATTTTGTAAATATCTCGCGAAGCGTTAGTGATATAAAAAATCATTGATTGAAAATGAATGCTCTACAAAACTCTTCAAAAGCTCCAATTCGTAAGACTGATCGTTTATAAGTGACAGCACAGCGTATATAGAAGAATTTCATATAATTAACGGAAATATTTTCCAGATTTGCAGACTTCAAATTTGCTATTCAATGCGAAGAGTATAACTATTCAACTTTATGGGATTATATGAAAATTAATACACATGAAAAGGATCTTAAATTTTGAATGGTTTTTGAACTTGTAAGCATCGATGAATTTGTTATACATACATACATATTATGTATGTAAGTATCAGTGTGAAATCGAATTAGTTAATATATTAAAGAATTAACTATTTTGCAGTGGTATCAAAACGACTTGTTTTAGTATTGATTGGAATCAAACAAGACGATTAAATTCGCCACTTGAACCAACCAACTTACTACATATTTTGCAATGTTCAAAAAATCTAGTGACACCCCCAAAACCATTGCAAAATGAAAACAGAACCGAAGTTAATTTGGCATAGCAGCTAGCAGTGTATACATACATATAAATGAGCTGTATAAAGTTCACCTACATTTACATATAATATGTTCTAAAAAAAGAACATTTGGTTCGTGAAGGGCGGCTCGCATGTTCATAAATATAGAAGTCATAGTGTTGCTGAAATAATTCATATGTCGTTTATATGTTCCCGATTTCATATTTAGTATTCTAAAATAGATATGAATGCTTAGTGCTTGGATCTATAAAAAATGAACTTACACGAGCCCGACAATGGATTGCTTTTCATTAAGCTACATTATTGGTAATCAAAAACTATAAAGCTATGTAGGTACTTGTTTTCCATTTGGGAATAATGTTAAAAGTTTCACATATTTAGCGCAGCGGAGCGTAAAGCTACGATCATGATCTCGAAAATAAAAGTAATTTGCGCTAAATGTCGAGATATCTAACATTAACCATGTTAATAACATTGAAGTAGGATTTTATGGAACATTACTAAATTTTCTTTGCGTTTTGCGGTGAGATGTATGTATGTTTTGACATTACTTTTTCAATATCGATAGAGCTGTTTTATATAAACTTCTCTCTGCGATATGAGACCTTGGTAAGAATAAATTTGAGAGGCATATTTTAGATTCTTTTGCTAAAGCTGTAAATACTTTTATAATTCAAAAACACCCACATTAGGGGCCAAAATATATGTAGATAAGTATAATTTGGTCCAATTTTTTTTATGTTAAATATGACATCATTAATGGCATAAATAATAGCAGAGAGAAGTAAAATAACAAGAGATTCCAATGCGAACAAATAAGAAATGTATGAAGAAAATCAACCTAAGCGCGATACCTCCAGGCTGGCCTGGAGACATAGACAAGTTCCACACGACATGCCCTGTTGAATTACTTGAGCTCTCTCATGTGGATTACTTTTCAATAGGCGTTGTGTGTTTTTGCCTCCTGGCATCTATATATGCTCTCCGATTCTGCGTACATACATACCGTGAGAACCAAAAGTGATGGCACACTTAGACATTTTATTTTTTACTTCCCACATTTTTATAACTGTAAGAGCTCAAGTAATCCAACAGTAATCCAACAGGGCATGCCGTGTGGAACTTGTGAGTGTCTACAGGCCAGCCTGGAGGTATCGCACTTAGGTTGATTTTCTTCATACATTTCTTATTTGTTCGCATTGGAATCTCTTATTATTTTACTTCTCTCTGATAATAGTCATCAAAATTAAAGTTCTACTCGTATTCATATATAAATGATGAATTACAACATTGAACAAATTTTTTAATTCAATTTTGCAAATTTTTTGCATCTGAGAGGAAAGCTGCTAACTAAAATTGCTATAAAATTTGTAATTTCCGATTTTAATCGTATTACGCCAAAATACGCATTTTAATAAATTTAGAACGTAAACTTCAGGGACTTCTTCAAATTTTAATATTTAAATTCACAAATTCAAACATCTTTAAATGTATACATTACATTAGTAGGTACAGGTCTTTGTTAGTAAATGCTACTTAGTTTCTTTCAACTCTTTATTTAACAACAAAATTATTTAGATTTCCAGTAAAGAAAAAGAATTCTTGTTTCTATTTTAAAGTACATACAGTAAAAGTTCAAAAGGAGTTTACAATCGTATTCAGTAATAAATCTCCTGAAGTTAAATTATTTGAAATAATTAGATTTACTGCGGTGAACTCTTGCAAACATTGTAAATTCGCTTCCGGCATCCTGTTGTAAAAGTCAATTTCCTATTTTTGAATTAGTGAAATTTTCTAGCTAGGCGACCATCCCTGGTTACGCGCCTTTTGTGATAAAATAACTATTACTGTGTTTCCATGCAGAGTTAACTCAGGGTTAACCCGAGTTAAAGTCCCATGGAAACCAGGGTTGAGTTAAGCTTCGTTAAACCCAGCTAAACTCAACGAAACAGGTCGCGATTTAGCTGAGTTATGCAAGTGCATTGGTAGATTCCTTGCTTGTGTCTAAAAAAGGGTGTCTGCGCCTAGCCGAATTTTTTGGACTTGGAAAAAAGTGAATTTCTTATCCAAATTATGGAATAAAAAGATATGAAATACGAATACACCACCAAGAGCTGTCAAACTAACTCAGGTACATGGAAACGCGCAGGGTTAACCTCAGTGATTTAAAACTCAACGAAAACTCGACCCAAACTCAATCCTGTGCATGGAAACACAATATATAATCCATACCATATGTAGGGGACATTGGGGAATTGTGAGCCATGGGGAATTGTGAGCCACGTCAATATTTCCCAAAATTGGAAAGTCTGATTCATGGAAATGGTTGTCGTCGTCTTGTCTTTGACCAAACTCATTTTCTATTAGCAATAGATGCTTCCACACGTACTCGTTCGTTCCGTGCGATAACCACTTGGAAAATTTTCTCAAAATATTTATTCCGAGCGTTTGTGTTTGCATTGATCTGACAACGATTTTCGCAGAATCGATTTAGGTAAATATATTCATAATTATTGTATGGCATCGATATTTCAACTTTTAAAAGAAATTTCGCATAAACATGCAATGAGCGAATCATACACGGCCCTCTTATCAACCAGAACGTTTGGGGAATTGTGAGCCACAACATTTTTGGCATTTTTCAAGCCAATATCGCATTTTTAGCATTTTTAGATGAAAATGTTGACTTCTGCATACTTTGTATGGAGGATATGCCGAAGAAATTGAACCGGAACAATTCCATTCGCTGCGATTTATGCGATCGAGCTGTTCATTTGAAATGCGTCAGTACTGGAGCCTATTTCACATGCCCGAATTGCGAATCCGAATAATTTCAATATCTTTGATTTTCGACTTAATTTAGACGGTGGCTCACAATTCTCCAACATTTTTAAAAATCTCAAAAACGTATGTTTTTTGCCAACGCTCAGATTTTTTCAGCAGATAATAATTTCAAGAAATTGCTCAAGCTAAAAGTTAGGGTTTCCTTCCTAGTAACATAAACCATTATGAAATTTTAAAAAATTTTGATTTTTGTGGCAGTTATCGAGCTTTGAAAAAGTGTGGCTCACAATTCCCCAATTTCTCTTACCTATAATATACCAAATTTAAGTCCAAATGTGTATATTGTTTTTGCAGGTTCTTGTTTTTAAATTAATTTCTTGTATTTATATGACTGCAGTTATACATGCATAGATATGTTATATGGATCATCTTTAATTCCTTTCCTTTTCATGGTGTTTCAAATAGAATTTTAGGCCTTCTACTACACTTCCCCTTAGCTAAAATTTGTGTTATTTCAGATTTCGTTTCGAATACTTATCAGCGAAAATTAAATCCCGACGGTGTTTAGTTCCTAAACCAATTAAAGGAAATTCATTAGAATGCAAACAGTCGTATTCTATTTTAAAAAAAACGAAAAGGGTGGCCCTTGCTTGAAAGTTGTTGCCTTGACTCGCCTACCCTTTAATTTATTCCACAGCGAGTGGCCATTCTCTGCGGAAGGAGGCTCTCCGTAACATAAATCCTTTCCCCTTTTTGCATAATCTCCTTAATCAGATGGTCATCTTCATGAGAAAATTTTAAATCCTTGAAAATAACTGGGTGTCGGTAACAAATTATGGCTAGCCGGCTGTGGCCCTAGTTTCCCCGACCGGTGAGTTGTGAACCCCGACTCGGCTAAATTAAAAAGAAACTCCCCTTTTCGTCCTTCCCTCGGGCAAACTTAATTTCTTGGTAAAATTCTTAAGTCTTTTGCCTTCGATGAAAGCCAAGTGTATCGAAAGACACCAGGGTGTCGTTGACACGTGAATAATTTCGCAGGATTTTATTGCAAACTCATTTCAAAAAGTTGGTTGTATGCAAATTTTATGAAACTTTTAAAGCTCCTACACAGCACCAGCGCACGGAGAAACAAAGGCTGAGGGAATAAAAGGGTATAGAGGGGTGAAGGAATGTGAAATCTTCTCATGATTTTGCACCGGAGTGCATTGTGCCTGGCTTTTTTGGTTACTTATGCGGTTCAGTTGGCAGAGGTACTTAAAAACTTGAGAAATTAGTGGCGGAAATTTCCCTATTTAATTATTTACGTGGATCGCAGATAGCGGCGATTTAAATTCTATTCTATAAGAGGATATTGAAAATGAGCAGAAAATGAAGTTTATGTACTTTTTTTTTGTATGAAAATTACTTCAGACAGCCTTTTGTGCGATGAACAAAGACGAAAATGTTTCCTCTTTTGTTTAATCATGCAAAACGTCTGTAACATATCTTTTCGACATGCCCAACTGAGGCAACACAGCGCATATTAGCAATTAATTAAAAATGAAAAAAGTTTCCTTGCAGACCAGCATAGATTGCCTGGTTTATTATTACAAAAACAAAAATTAAAAACTAATATGCGCAATTTTATAATACATACATACATATGTATGTATGTAGGTATTTATCATGCACTCATAAAATATGGTCAAAATTTGTTGAGATTAATTAAAGTATTTCTAATCGACATGGTCAGGTCGGGGTTTTCCGGGCAACTAGAGCTGTATAAATACATACCTATGTATTTAATGTTGTAATTGAAAGTGAAACAGTAGTATCATGAGTGAAATATGTATATGTATATGTTTGCATGTCCAAATATACTTATATTTTTTGTCTACAGTTGTTTGCATGGCCATTCCTGTTGATATCATCCAGGTATTGATCAGAAGATGGCAGGGATATGTGTACCTGCCTGAAATTTCATCAAATGCACATTACATATTGTAAGCATTGATCGTCGATTGTTTGAAAACAAGGTCTTTGCCATCTCCTTATTCGCAACATTAAAGTCAATTTAGGCAAAGTGCCACTTGCTTTCATTTTGGCAGATTTTCTGCAGCAAATTTTGATGTGTCGTCTAAAGTCGCACAACAGGTCAAAAGAACTTCGAGGTTGACGAAGTGTCCAACAGTAACTACGATACAATATCATTTCGGTGCTCTAATTTTCTAATCTAAGGAGGATTCATTGTGAACAACATATTCCTGAAATATAAATTTTCTTCTTTACTGCTTTTTTTTTTTTAATTGTAATGTTAGAAAAGAGTCCATTTGAATAAAAGGTACAATTTATTAATTGACACATCCATATGTGACGAAATTTTAACGTCAAATGACAGCATATACCACTTTCGATATGGATCGACATTCGGTCTGATTTGAAAAGGTGTAAACACCTTCGAAATAAGTTTAACTCAAGACAGTTTTCAATTCGGATCAAATGTGTTCCTCATTTGGGCTGTTTTGGGTGCGTTAAGATTTATATGTGAGTATATATCATTTGCCTCTTGCATGTACCACTGCAATGTTTGAAAACAGCCGTTTTCAATTGAATGTTACACACAGGCGGACAAAGATCGCGTGTTATATCTTCGTACAAGAGGGCTCGTTGAAAACGAATACGAAATACGAGTATCTACACAGCTAAGACTTATTGTTAATAATGAATGGTAAATGTAATTATCAGAGGTAGGCTCTCTATGTACAAAAACTACTTCATAATTTACGCGCAGAAATATTTTGACAGTTTTGAAACCTGTCCTAATAATATTTCTTTAAAGGAAGGAAACAATTAGGTTATGTTTTATGAATATGTACTTAAAAAATCGTTTTCGTTTCAAATAGTGATTGTGTTAATATGCTTCATAATTGTAGCCAGAAGTGGAATTTCAAGGAATTTATTACAGCAATTTAACTGTTGACAAATTTCTAACGTCTACGGGCGGCGGCGGAGCTTTTAATGGGAGTTTTGAAGCTCATGAAAAAAGCAGCAACCAGAAAGAAATATCGGTTTCTTACATTAGCCCGACAAGCAACCCACCTCGAGTGCCTCGACACCAGGGTAGTTACTATAGCCTCACTAGTTAAACCTCAAAGTGGAATATGCCCTCCTACCCCCGTATGCAGACCTCTGTCGCTGAAGTGTAGAGTCACTAATTATGACTAACCGAAAGTTATTAAAACGAAGTGGGTGCCACTCAGCCGGGTCTACTTCGGCACTCTTCGGTTAATTTTCACAATTTCGCGCTTAATCGTGAATTCGTCGGTTGGTACGAGTACCCACCTCTCTTCAAACAGAAAATGTACTTGGCAAATATGTACCTCAGTAATAAGCGTTTCAATAGTCTTCGAGAAAATTTTCCATTTTCTGAAAAACCTCCGTCTGGACGAGGTAAAAACCAAGAGAGACGTACATAAATGGCGCCAGTCGGAGAAAGCATTTTAAATGCCAGGAAGGAGGAATCCAAATATCCCCGAGATGTGTTTTTTGAAGACAATCCAATTATGAAATACGTCTTATGCCCATATGTCGTCGTCGCCCAAATCAAATAAAAATCTTGGAAAATTTCTCCTTGGTTCTTTTGGCTCCGACTGGAATTTTCATAGAATTGTTAGAAGTTTCCGGCAGACGGATTACAAAATATTTTCCCTGTTCCATGTTGGCGCCCCCGCTGCCCGATCGGTGAATCCCATCTTAATCGAAAGAATGGGAAAGCCATGTAAAAGTCGCAATAAGAACTTAAAATCAGTCGCAAAACATTGAAAAGTAGAAAGGCACAACCGACCCAGCGAGCCCTGCCGTCTTGCTCCTGCCATTCCCTGGTATCCGGAAACTGGAAACATCCACCCGCCGAGCAGAAGAGAAGTAGTAAGTAGTTGTAGACGGCTGAATTCCACACTGTCAACTTTCCTTTTTATTTAATCATCGCCTGTCAGGTTCTTTTAGAGATTCCCAGCTCTGTTCCCGTCATTCCGGAATTTCCGCTTGTTCCCCAAAGCCCTGCCACGTGTACACTTGACAAATTTCGCTGCAGTTACAGGTGAATAGTGTGCACATTTTATGTAGATTTATTTTCAAATTATTTCATTTCGCCAAGCATGTGTTGACACATGCACTTTTCTTATTTTGTATTATCTCCCGCGGGGGATTCTCCCAAATTAATTTATCTTGCACATTCCCTTTTGTGTTTTTGTGCATCCATCGCAACAACCTCGAATTGCCCTAATTCCCTTAAATTGAGGCCAATGATTCACTAGAGGCGGAGGCGGCGATATGCTGACAAAAATCGAATACAATTGTCCAAATTTTCTAAGAATATCAAGTTAAATGCTTCTTTAAAAGAATTGTGCAGTTGTGGCTCTGTAAGCTTGATGCTAGCAAACAACAAAATTTTCTGATTTTTTGATCTTTCAATTTTGTGCTTCACGAAACAGAATTGATGGCAAATAAAATATATAATTTGTTCCAGACATATGTTTGCAACCAGATTAAATTTAGAATTTAGTCATGCGGGCCGCGACTGAAGTTGTTATTCGAATTTTTTGCATGTTTCCTCTAACCGTCCAATGTCTGAATCAAGGTCAGTTGTGCATAAACAAATTTTCGTTTAGAAAACTTTGAAAATTTTATTTAAATTAGTTTTTTTAAATGCTGTTTAAAGAAGTATGGGTATAAAATATGTAGTCTGAGATAATCTTTTGCACTCAATGAAACTGGTCGGTGTTAATTAGGAGGGTTGTATGTACCTACCTACATACATATACATATCTAAATTGATAATATAAGTTCTTATTTTACATTTTACATAGATTTAAACGAATTATCTATAGTTTAGCTTTATAAAATCTACATTATTATTTCCTCGCAAATACATAGTTATACAGGGTGTTTCTTTCTTTCTTCTTCTTCTAAATGGTCTCCTGATCAACGATTGAAAATTTGGAGGAGGTCAACCTAGAAAATGCATTATATGTAAGTTCTTTCAGAGACATCCTAGGATACTGGTTGATAACGCATTAGAAGCCGAGCCTTCAAGCTTTCCAACGATACCACCCACGACCCAATCCGTCAACAAACAAGCGGGGGAGACCCCGTCAAATTTCGAAAATGGCAATTTGAAAGCTCAAAGAGAATCGATTAGCATACCCAAACCTTAGCAAAACACCCTGTATAACAAGAACGAGTAAAAAACAAAAATTTTAGCAGATTTTTTTACATTATTCAATTCTTTGGCTTATAACGATGTACGTACATATGTACATATACGAGTAGGTATACATTGAAATAGTTGTGGTATATTTCTTCCTAAAATAAAAACGTCGTGCCTACGATTAGCGTATTTTGGAGATCTAAGTGTAGAACAAAGCATGATTACCTAATGCTTATCAAAACGATGAAGGTTAGCCATTTTAGGAAGGTACACATGTAGTACTGGTGTGTGCTATAATTAAGATTTTATAAATGAGCTATTGTTTTTGAAAGTGGTATAGTAAGTCCACTTTTTTAACATATCAGTTCATAAAACTACTCTACTTAGATCTTATCATGTAGATAATCCTCACGTGAATTTTTCAAAAAGTGGATTTATACAACTTTCAAAAATAACGATTCAAATATAGGTCTCAACTCAACCCAATTGCAATCGGCTAACCGATTTTGTTCAGGTGGTGGATCTGTCGACAACTAGACAAAGTGTTTGAGCGTTGCAAACAGCTATGAAATATGAGCTGAGACACCTCCATAAATCTAGGAAAGTTTTTGTTTTGGTCCAAGACCTGTCTTTCGTGGAACTTCGGCACTCAACTTCACAAATTGATTGGATTCTCTTTAGCTCCTTCGCTGACTGTTTCTCGTCTATTGGGGGATGGTTGTTGGAGACAGGAAGGTATTTGGAGTATTCTCAGATTGCACAGGTCATGTTTTTAAGATCCGCTGTTTATTTCGCGAGTTTTCATTAAAACATGAACAATGGGGAAATAACTGAGACTTTAGTCGACACAAAAGCGGCGCCTGAAATTATAAACGAACACGCCATTCGCATAGGTATTTTGTTTCGGTTTTAAGTGCTGTAAAATGCTTTGATATCGTTTTCGCGGCCTGAACAAAGGCAATATAACACGTACTGGCCGCCTAACACAATTGCTAGCATTCATAAAATTTATTCAGGCCCAACAGAGCATAAAGCGCGCCCATAAAGGAACTATACTTGGTGCTCTGAAGGAGAGTTGGTAAAATACGACGAAGCTTTGAAGGCCAAGTGAGGAAAGGTGCACTACGGCGCGGCGCCAAGTGTCGCCTTGCGTGGTTGTCAGGGAATAATCGCTTTTTCATGATTTTGTCTAGGTGCATTATGGCACAGTTCAAGAAATTTCGCTAACGAACTTCTTTTCATGTTTAATCTCAGGCTCTGTGCGGTTTCTTTGCAAGTTGCCACTGCGTTTCAAGTCATTTTATTTTTTAATTTTTTTGTTCCTTAAATAAAACGAAATTAAAACGAGTGTTCCGTAAACCGCAGCAAAAGTTCATACTCTTTTTCGGCCTGGTGGGGAGAATTGTAGTAATCACAGCGGAAGAATAAAATCCGTGAGTTTCTTTCCTTACCAAGTAGTATTATTCTCTTGGAAATTTTTCTTTACAGAAGTTAGTTATAAACTAACTTCTGGTAGCGACTTTGCACTCATTCGTTGCTTCTTATGCAGCACAGCTGTTTGTGCACAGTTTTTATAGTAAATTGTTAAGAATTTCTTTAGCGTACGTTTAGGTAAAAATTCGTTCTACACTTATTTTTCAAATGTTTCTATCTACTTCTATTGTTACTCTATGCAAAACTGATTTTAGATAAGAGTAGGGAGGTCTTTTTGTCAAATAATCTTCAAAACCTTATCTAAACGTTCTGCACATTTCACAAATATGACGAATATATATATATATTTAAAATGTAATCAGTATTTATTTATATGAAGACGAATAAGGTTTCGTTTTTCTTATTTTGCAAAGAAAAGTAACCACAACTGAATAAGCAATAAAAATATTGTATTTGATAAGAAACAAATTTTAGTGACCATGGGGAATTTAATAAATTAAAAATAGATAGTGGGATCACACTGACACACACATTGATGTTTTTATTAGTCTCACCAGGGCCGATTTTTCAATCGGCTGATAACTTTATCCTTCAGACAAAAAATCAACTTTCCTTGAAGAAAATTTTTTTCTCACTCTAGTAAATAGTTGTCAAAAATAACTGACGACTACAGAATTCGACGAATAAACTTGTCTGACGATTGAAAAATTGGCCCTTAGTTGTTAAATAAATAACAAAATAGTTTAAAAAACTAAAAAAATCACGCTTTTACGCGACCTTATATAAGCGTATTAAAAAATGTTTAGCTTAAAGTAATTTCAAAAGCGCAAAACAAAGCAAAAAATCACAGAACTAAGTATGACTAGTATAGTATGACAATATTAAGGGAAACGTGTTCTTATTTATATGTACATATCTATGTATAGCTTTAATATACTTGAGTTATTAAAATAAAAGGATCGTAACTACAAGAGTTTTGAGTTTGCATATTGGAAATTGCAACTTCGATGAACTCGTTTTCATCTTTACAAGGGAGGGAAAATGTAATTCTCTGTACGCTAACAATCCCCACCTCCAGACGTAGTATATGTTTGTATATCCGCGGGATACCTACGTGATCAAAACCAAATTTCAAATACTGTGGCACAAAGGACGACAGTTATTAATTAAGAGAAACCTATCTTACGAAGATCCCGCAGCCCTCCATTCGGTGTAAGTTACCCTGATTAGCCAGAGTTGCAACATTGTCACCCATCATAATTGGCACACCCTGCGTTCCCATGCTCCTTTGAGTCGAGGTATCGCTGCATATGGTTTCCTTCGAGCACCGAAGCATTGATTAAGATTCAATTACAGTCCCGCACCGTCGCCGTCGCATTGATTTTAAACTATTAAACTGCAGCATATTGAATTTCGGTCTAAGGACGACCAGGACTCGCCTTCAACTTCTTATCGACTCAGAAGTCTCCTGCAACCGAAGAATTTACCTCGAGGTACGTTGCAATTTCACATGGCTCGAATAACGTGTGTTGGCCAGGATAACGATACTTGGGGAGCGTTTAATTAGCAGTCTAACAAGGATATATGCGTACACAGCAGTCCTCCTAATGGCGGGGTTGGGGGCGACCTCCAATCCATTTGAGTACAGTCAGTCATTGCTGTCCTGTTCGAACTGATAACGATAGGGCGACTAATTAAAAATAAGCACTATGACGTGCCTTTTTGTTACTTTCGGGCCACCTTCATGTGCTTGCTTACCTCTTGTTGTTTATTATTTGTGGACAAACACTGAATTATTGAGCGGATTAGCTGATGGGGAGCGGAGATTGATTTGCCATGAATGGCGCACGGAGATCGTGTGCACACTGTAAATGGTTTTTTGTCGCGCTAATTCTATTTAGCCATCTCAGCGCGGACTAATTACCGGGCGGAACAACATTGAAGGGTTACAAATTATTCATTGAAAAAATACGGGAAAATAAGTTTTGTTTACACTTTGGCCATGAGTTCTGCTTATGTGATGCGCCTCGTGTTATGATGAAACTTAAGAGAGCATAACAAATCTGAAAACTTTTGCTGGAACTTAAGTATAGCTCCTAATTATAATAATTAAAAGTGATTAAATAATTTATCCGGTTGATACATAGATCATAGATAAATGCTATTGATCATAGTAATTCCGTGCCGGAATCTTTAAGAAATCGTCCGTAAGAGAATTAATGTAAAAATGGATTTGCTGAGAGAGAGCGTGACCCATTTGTGGAACACACCGTGTGGAACATTTTTAATGGTCGGTTTTGGTTTAGTTGGAAAAATATTTAAAAAAGTGGGGATTCATTTAATTCTCATGAAAAAACCCATTTTTGTATTTTTAACAGGTAAATGTGAAACTTTTGTTAAGTTTAAAGTACATAAATTAAATATTTTGTGTTTCACATTAGCGTAAGCTACAAACAGGTTTTCCTATCATTAACATCTTCGTTTGTTTTTAGCTGACTTTAATGTTTCAATTATGTGTTCTGATTTTCCTTGATTATTTTTACTTTATGTGAATAATGAAATTGGAAATTTCTTTGCCATATCGTCGCCATTTATGCGATACATAATACGAAATATGTGATAAAATTAAAGAATGTTTGCAAAAATATCGATGACAAAAATTATTATTTATTAAAAAAAGAAATCTAAAACAATGCTTATACTTATTTTTCATGCTGTATAATAGTAGGTACTATTTACTATAATATGTACATAGTAGGTACCTTTTTTTACTTAGCATCTTCAAGCATGTTGCCACACATGTCGTTGGTTAGTGTTTTCGAATTGTATTAAAATTATTTTAATTGAAAAAGACATTGAAACCTTTTAACATCAAGAGTAAAAATATTGTAGTGTTGCGGCAGGAATGATATATTATTGAGCATTGTACATACATATATACATATATGTATATATAGGAAGGAAGTGCCATACATAGTTTTTCATTATTAGTTTAATAAATAATAATATAGGTACCTCCCATAAAACGGTAGGTACGAGTCATGTTGATTATCCAAATATGTAACGTGTTATACGAATTTCTTTTAGCGTATTATACGAACATGGTCAGAATTTTTCCGCCTGTATTATACACCGTGTTTCCATGAACAGGGTTGAGTTTGGGTTGAGTTTACGTTGAGTTTGAAACCACAGTAATAGAGGGGTTAATTAAACTAAATAACCGTCATATTTTTTAAAGCGTAAAATATACTTTTCTAATAAACACTATAACACACAAATATCAATTTGTAAAAATATATTCTTTTACAAATTATTTTCAATTTTGGATACTTTTATTCTTATGTGTAATGTGTTATTATACTATCATTCTGTTAGAGTTGTCGCAGCTGTGATTATATATTAAATATTTGTGATGTTTTTATGGGAAATGGAAAAAAAGCAACATTGTCCATTTTCAAACAAATGTGGCTTATTTATTCTGCTTGAAATATCTGATTAAAATTACTCAGACTTTTATTGTAGTTATAACTTATTTATCTATTTGGATGAAAATTTCCAGAAAAATTCTAGTACCTACTTCTTAAACTGTAATTATCTAGTTTCTGTTATGTTGTTTTTTGCACAAACTTAATGTAATAAATTTCGATTGAAAATGTTTGGTTGAAGATGAAGTCAAAAACAGGATTTTGTTTTAACAGCAGATCTAAAACTTTTTATTTCGCTTTCAAATTCCCTCAATATGTAAATTTGTCAATGCCTCTTTTTAATTGTTTGTAACTCTTTATCTGTTAGAACTTGGGACGTATAAAATGCATACTGACAGGTGGTGTCTGTTAAACTAGACTATTAGTCACATCACCATGACCATCACAACCCGGCGCAATTACCTCCACTAATCTGAACTTGACAATTAGTCACAGGTGGAGAGCTGTCCGATTATATTCCAACAATTTTCGACAACCGCATTGTGTTGCACCAATTGACATACATTATTTTGTGTGAATTAATCAACCTTACTCGACGAGGGCATTGACCGACGCGAAAAACTAACGAAAACCTTTTGAAGAGTCATCGAAATTAAACCTACAGAAAAAATTCAGCACTGTGGCTGGGTAGTAGCGTAGTAGGTAGTATAATAATATATATATATATATATGTGGGTTCTAGTGACGCCATCAACATTCGTTAGAGAACAGAGCCCACAAAGGTCGGAAAGGGCAAAAAGGCAACAGAAAGCAGCCGGAGTAACTAAGGCATTAGGAAATGCACTAATTCCCAAGCGATAGGAATTTACATTTTAATTAGACTAAGTGAGCGACTCCTGACTCCATTTGGCGACTGCCAAGCGAAATGGGGTGGGGCATACGATGCACGTGTAATTATCTGCGCCGTGCCGTACCTGCTGTTTTGAGAGTAAGTAAATTAATTTGTTTTAAGGTGCATTCCGCCCAGCCCATCCCCATAAATAATAAGCGAAATACCCACGTCGAAGAGATTTATTGCGATTTAGGTCTTCGAGCCGAAGGAGCTCAAGTAACCGAAGTGCCTTCCGCATCCTGGTTCGACGACAGCTCGACTCTGAAGTCTGACTCACTTCAGGTATTCACATACATATATCCAGTTGGCAAGGCCAGACCGTGAACAACGAACCTCACTTCTAGGAGGTGCACCATTAATTCCGGTAAGCCAATAAATTTCGACGTGTGCTGTTAGTCTTTGGTGGGGGGAAGGAATGGGGGCTGAATCAACTTGTCCCCCAAATTGTGATAACTTCCGATTCCGATTGACAGCCAGGAGATATTTGTGAGGAATTCGTTCCGGAAGATGGGCTCGGAATGGGGGGGATTTATTGAGTCGCAGCGATCGAATTTGGGTCAATAACACCTCACGCTAACAACAAAAGTGTGAGGCCACGTCGATTTGTAGACATTGAGCACATATGGCACCCTGTGCCTGTCCCTTTGCCATGTCCCCTATAAGTGCCCATCCCCGCGCGCACGCACACGTGTTTCGCAGATTAAATCAAATAATGGAATTTCCTGCCGTTCGTCCGGCTAAAGTTACGCGCCATGACCGGTCGGCGCGCATTTGCCACATGCCAGACAACCCCGGCCTGGGGCTGGGCTGACCCCCGTATTGTGCCCATTTACCCATAAGGGCCGAAGGTGGCTGTCCCTTGGTCTCCTTCCCCGCAGCCCGCCATCTGCTCAATAGTGGATCTCTCCACTTCTGAACCAAAGGAGGTGTGACGGTGACTCGGCGTCCGTCGGCATCGTCATTCCAAGAGTCGCTACGACGGCCAGGGCGGGTGATTACTGACCTCTTCTGACGCGCTCGAGTGACCCCAGTGGACGTTATTCCCTGCTACCTGATGCATACGAAAAACGGAAGAGCCACTCGGGCAAATCTGACATGGAGTGGACTCGTCGACTTGAGGTTAGGCGCGGGGCAACGGCTTGTGCCACACCGGGCAATTGGCGTAGTGACTCTGGCGAAAGGTGAATTATGCAGCCGAAGTCGAAGACTACTCGAGGAAAACTTAGCAGATGGAATTAAATTTTATTTCTTCTCTTGAGAAAATCCATCTTAAGAGCAAGGGCAGTGTTTTCCAATTTATTGTAACGACAATTCCAAACAGATGCACCTTTTTGGGGTTTCCTTCAGTAAATGTTCTAGAATCGAACTCACAAGCACAAGCAGATTTAACTTCAACTTTTTTGAGTTTATTTTTTTAATTAAAGTTGTGCAATACTCTTTCGTCTCGAAATAAATGAATTCCTGCAAAACCATTATTAAAAGCAATTAAATTTGGACTGTATAACTGCGAAAGATGGAGCGACAAGTTGTTAAAGAGTTTTCAGTTCATACGTAATTAAGGGCCTATTTATTAATAGCCATATAGATAACTTGTCGGTGAATATCCTGATTTTTCAACCATCCAATACTGAAAAGGTAGCAATTGCTACTCGTATTTGTAACTGCCGTTCAAGACTTCTGTGCATTTTGTTTAAAATCTTTACCCTACATACACTGAGATAAAATTAGTGGTTTCTAGAAATATTTTCATCAGAAAAAAACTAAAATAGTTGCAAAAATAATTATTTCAGTAAAATTTACTATAAAGTGAGAAAAAGCTGGAATACTTCAGAATAGTTTCATTTATTATGGACAAAAGTAAAATAAAAAACATATCTTACTGATGTTCTTAGTGATACCCCAAGCATTTTAAATGTAATAATAAAAATAAAAATCATCAGTAAAAAAAACAAATAATTTTTGTTCTTTTACTGTTTTTCAAAGTTGATGAAATAATACCATGCTTCTTATTCATAAAAGACTAGCTGACCCGTGCCCACTTCGCAGGGCATCAACCATTTTTACTTGTGATGAAATTATCTTGTGTGGTTCTTAGTACCAAAGAACGTATAACATGTTATACGTTCTTTGTTAGTACTGAGTATTTAGGATTTATTTTATGTTTATTTTATTTCTTGTTGGCTACATTCATCCTATTGACAAATGATGCATCTTGTAAAAGTTTGCCAAGCGATCCATTTTTACGTTTGGAACATACTGACTGTTGTTCCAAAATCGGGGAACAAAGCGCGAGCCCGCGAAGAATATGCGAAACGGCTTCATTCTTAACGTTCGCACCCGTTGCGGCTTTCGCACGCGAGCTTTACAGAGTAGTCCGATTTTGATGACTCTTTTTTTATTACATATAGCTGGGTTACCCGGTTTCACCCGGTATATTATAAGTACTACTTAATTAAAGATCCTTGAAATGTTCCACTTTCGTAAAAATTTTTATGACTTATGGTCGCTATATTGGGTCCGCCATTTTGAATTTCCAAATTTTAATAGTAGATTCGAAATTAGTGATATCAAAATACCCATAGTAATAAATTTTACTTAAATTCGTTGAAGTTCGAAAATTGTTGGACGCCATATTGGATTCGCCATCTTGAATTTCCAAATTTCGAGCTTAGATTCGCAATTAGCACCTCCAAAATCCCGCAAATACTAATTTTCATGGCAATCACTTAATATTTAAAATTTTTGGCCACCATCTTGGGTCCGCCATTTTAAAACCCGCGAGTAAAAAGCACCCTAAATTTTAAGTCGGGATGTGTAGTGCCTTCACTTAAAAAATGAAAATAATGGGACCAAATTTTAAGACGTGATTGAGTAACAAACATATTGGGTCCGCCAATTTGAATTTCCAAATTTTGTTAGTAGATTCGAAATTAGTGGTATCAAAATACTCGTAATACTAAATTTCACTTAAATTCGTTGAAGTTTGAAAATTGTTGGTCGCCATATTGGATCCGCCATCTTGAATTTCCAAATTTCGAGCATAGATTCGCAATCAGGAGATCCGAAAACCCCCGAATACTAATTTTCATGGCAATCCTTTGATATTTACAATTTTTGACCGCCATCTTGGGCCCGCCATTTTGAAACCCCCGAATAAAAAATAGCCTATGTCACCCGGCGATAGTGTAGCTTCTCAACGGAAGAATTTTTCAAATCGGTCCAGTAGTTGCGGAGCCTATTCATTACAAACATACACACAAAAATACAAATCTTTCCTCTTTATAATATTAGTGTAGATTTCGGAGGCCTCGGAGTTGGCTGAGCAGTTCGACAGAGTATGCCAATCGTTGTGGGTTCGAATCCCGCATGAAAACTTTGGTTGAAAATAAAACAGCGTCGCATGGGCTTAGTTTCCGAATGCGCAAAAAAGAGAGCGGGATTAAAATTAATTCTACCTTATAAAAAAAAATAACTAATAAATATCTTAAATGTACCAAAACAAGTGAAAATTATCTCTTAACATTAACTTAAAAAAATGAATAGTTTCCGACTAGAGTTTCCGAATAGAAAATGAACAGAAATAAAAGTAAATTTGAAGAAAAAATGTCTTGTATGCTAGTTCGGAAATTTTTCAGACAACCCTCGTATTACTTCCTATTTATAAATATGTACGTGAATTTACTATGAAATATTAGTTAAAATATTGATATTTATAAATACAAATCGTAGTTCAGCCAGGTATCAAATTTTACTACTCTTTTGGAACTGACTGAATCTTTTTCAAATTTAAAAAATATTTGAAAACTATAAATTCAACTATTTTGTTAGTGTAGAGTGCAACATTTTCGTTAATTTTTAAGAATTTCTTTTCGTGTAGATTGGTTATTGTTTGAAGTTACCATGCTACGACTAAATTTATGAAGTTCATAAAAAGAAATGAGAAACGTTTTTTCGGATGAAAACATTTAATTATCTAAATATTATATATTTATAGTTAGTATTATTTAACATGTCAGTTCTGCGAGGTACTGAAAGAAACTCGTCTAAAACTCTATGCGAATTGATCTCGACATCGCGATGTAGGTATATTGGACGAGGCTAAACCATTCAGCCGATCTTCAGACATAGTCGATCTGAGGTATGTTTTGAGACGACGCAATGTTGAGAAAGAAGAGAAGGTTTAACGCATTCATCGAAAGTTTTCAATTTGTTGGGGAAGAGGCAACCGAAATTCGATAAAATATTGCGATGATTCAAAAATCGATCTTGTAAATGTATCACAAATGAATCAATGTAGGTATGGTATGTACTTAGATTGTTATACGGAAATAACCTTCTACTGAATCAGTTTAAACCTACATACATAAACATATGTACGTTGGCCTTTGCTTCCGCAATTCAATGTCGTATTCTTGTAGAGTAGAGAATGTAGCCGCGATTCAGTTGCTGAGAGCGTTTCGTAAAAACGACTTACAACTACACCCATGGGGTCTCAGCCTAAGACCCCAGAACATTTTCGAGCTGGCCTACGATAATTATCTATATTAAAGAATTAACTTACTTGTGTAGGTATACATTACATATGTATGTATATAAGAAAAACTCCATTTAGAATTAGAAACGAATGATTTTAGGACTTTGTTCTTTACTTGTGCTTCTAGCTCAACGGCAAGTACCCTAGTTGTAATTAAGTTATTTGATTTTGTTAGTTTACTTTAATTTTAAGTCATTTTTTGATTATTTATTGTTTATTAAGCGATATAAATAAACATAATCCAGCGAGAGATGATCAATTTCCTGAAGTTTACATTTAGCGAATTTCGATACAAAGCGAGTTGCCTAGTGCATGGACTCAAACACAACTCCATTTAAAGTTAATTCTGATGGAAACACAATATGTAGGAGGCGGGAGACAATAGCATAACATGTTCAAACATATTGACTTTAAATAAAAAAAACTTCAATACATATTTCGTAATATCACCTCTGGACATTGTCCGTTAAGCTCCTACCCCTATATTAATAGTACAAAATTTGACCATCGCGCTCGGTATATTTGCGAAAAATTTCAAAGTTCCAAAATTAGACTATAGTCCGTGACATGATTCAGGAAGAATTCTGTAAAGCTTCTTAGCTCGTTATATCATCCCGATGCCCGAATTCTTTCATTGTAAAAAGTAGCAAATGAATGGGAAAATACGAATATTTCCTGGATATTTAATTTATCCGCCTTGCGAGATGACAGCAAGTGTGTTGTGCCAACCGGGGCTCGTTTTCGTTTACTTGATATTTTGCCAACTTTTTCATAATCAGCGTATAAACATTTTGCAACCAATTTAATATTATTGCGGGCCCCAGGATGAGACCAATTCGATGTCTGGCCAATTTATTTAATTCAATTTTGTATTTTTTTGTGGCATATGATATTTTTGGGGAAATTTGTTTTTCAATTGGCTTGTAGAAGGACTACGGAATGTTTTGAAAATAAACATTTTATGCGGTCAACTGACAATTTGTAGGTATAAAAGGCTCGGCCGCACAAGTTTAAATTTTAATTTTTAAGGTTTTACCTGTCAGAACAACTTTAGATTTTATTCCACAAACGGTGGTGATTGATGGGTCGTACATCTATGTATATCAAAATCGAAAGCCCTTATAGTTTCCTTGTTAGTACATGTCCAATGCAAGTTAGAGTTACTTCATCAAAAAAAGTTTAAGCAATTTGAAATGGACGTTATAATAAGTAATACTTTTTCTGTAAATGTCGACATGGCGTCACTTGTTATGACCAAATAAACAAAAATAAAGTAAGTTGCGACCAATTGTTTCACTAAATTTTGAAAAACCTAACGATATTGGGTACTCTGACACTCCAAAGGAGGTGAACGATGCAATTTCGCACTTTGTTTTCAATGTTATCGCACAATTTTGTCCACTCAAATATTATATTTTTAACCGACATATAAAAAAAAGCAAGTTTCTTAAATCAGTGCGAATATAGGTAAATATTTTAATGTTCTTTCTTAAGGTTTGTGATCACTTCGAAGATGAATGATTCTTTTTTTCTTGGATTCAAAATTGTGTCTAATTAATCCTAGAAAAATTTGATTGACTCACAACAGCGAATTAGTAATTTATATATATACCCATCAAAAACATAAAATGTAAAAAAATGCCAAGTCTCGCAACGCAGTTGTTCTGCCGTAAAAAGTTGTGAGATCTTATGTAAAACCAAGTCAGTTATATTAGTTAGTGTCTATGGAAGCACCTATTCAACAACTTTGTTATAAATTGTTATCTAATCAATTACCTATCAACATTTATAGTGACCGTATCAATATTAGACATCTTTATTTCTATAATAATTATAATTACTTGGCAATTGCACGGCCAGTATTTTAATTAGTAGAATATGTTACCGTGCAATTGCCAAGTAATTATAATTATTATAGAAATAAAGATGTCTAATATTGATACGGTCACTATAAATGTTGATAGGTAATTGATTAGATAACAATTTATAACAAAGTTGTTGAATAGGTGCTTCCATAGACACTAACTAATATAACTGACTTGGTTTTACATAAGATCTCACAACTTTTTACGGCAGAACAACTGCGTTGCGAGACTTGGCATTTTTTTACATTTTATGTTTTTGATGGGATCTCATTTCTTTTTGTTAGGTCATCCTCCTTTCTTTTTTCTCGGGTAATATATCTTGTCCGTCAGCTACTGATTTTCTTAAAGCCCACTCCCTGTCTCTATTGATTTTTCTCAGATGCATTGATGTATTTTTCATTTACTATAATGAAATTTCGGGATTTTTCTTTTTTTCGTTCCTCTATGGGCTTAACGCTAACTAAAATTCAAAATTTGTACAAACTAATTGACTTGGCCGGGGCACTATCGTGCCACCAGAACGATAGCCTACTACATTCATCCTTTCAAAATTCAATCGCGGCCAGTGGCAAGCATGAGTACAAGCGCATGCGTTATTTTTTGAATGAACGTAATTTTTAATAAAATCATTATTTTTCATTAAATATAATGAAATTTCGGGATTTTTCAGTTTTTCCTTCCTTTGTAGGCTAAACAATAACTGTGTTCAAAATTTGGAGCTTGTGGGTCTGCTAGAAGTACCTCAGAATTTTGATGATCGGTCAGTCAGTGAGTGACAAAATTAAGAAACTTTGATTAGTTATAATTCTTAAACTACTGGTTCAAATTGAATGAAATTTGAAATATACCGTGTTTATACAATGCCTGCTTGGTTACTGACAATTCAGGCTTCCAGTTTTATCCACAAAGGAGTTATAGGGGGGTCGAAAATGGCCCGAATGGCTTCGAGAAAAGGATGTTGCGGCCGTGCCTTTTCTTTTGCTCTTTTGCTCGACTTGGCGGGGGCACTGCCGTGCCCCCAGATTTCATTGTAGTTAAAAGAATGAATTACCTTCCAAAGTTAGGAAGCTGCACGTATGAAATACTTTTATTGGAATTTTCGTTGCTACTAACAATTTGTAACCGAAGATTTTACTAGATGTGGACGGGAAATTTTATTATTTTGCAAATTAAAACTAAATGAAAGAGCACATTGGAGTTGAGAAATCTTCATTTTTATATGTTTATATATATGTATAGGTATATATATATGTATAGGTAAAATAATAATTTTTCAAATAAATCTTTGTGTACATTTGTAAAAGTCATATGTGCAAACAAAAAATATTTGTCCGAGGAGTTGACTCTAATTTGTTTACATAAAATTTAATTTTATTTCTCTTTCCTCATATTTGCTGTCACTGAATTTTAAAGGAATTAGTCAAATGTGTAAAGAAAGGATAGCCAATTTTTTTCGACAGCCTAATTGGAATTGAATAAAAAATATCGTGCGTCCTTAATTTTATTGTATTACTAGCTGACCCGTGCCCACTTCGCAGGGCGTCAAACATTTTTACTTGTGATGAAATTATCTTGTGTGGTTCTTAGTACCTACTGAATATTAGGATTTATTTTATGTTTATTTTATTTCTTGTTGGCTGCTAGTATGTATTGGGCGAGTATGTTAATTGTTTAAGACATCTCTGAATACTATGTTTGATGTTGTGCTATTGTATGGTAGCAAATTGTATTGGTTTTCTGGAGTTCCAACTCGAGATAAGCCAACATATAACTGCCCATGGGAAAAACAATCCTTTTTCAAGTCAATGCCCACCAGAGAGAATGTTTGACCCTGGGACTTATTTATCGCGAGGGCAAATGAAACTTTGACTGGAAACTGCAGCCTTTTGAACGATATTGGCAAATCCGTCGGAATCATGGGTTCCGCGGAATATAAGCAAGTTGTCCCACTGTTGCCCACAGTAGCCTTGTGCCATTACACATGTTGGGAGGTCCCATTAAAATAAATTTAAAAACAAAATTCTACTCCTAGGGGTAAATAAAAACCTTTTAACAAAAAATTAAAAAGACGAACAAAGAAATTGAAAAGTGAGAAATAAAAACTTTTTAACAAAAAATGAAACCGACAAAAAAAAACTGAAAAGTGAAAAATTAAGTAAACCTTTTTAGTCTGAATAACTGAGCCGTAACCTCATGTAAGCAACTAATTTTGAGTTGGCGCCAAAGGAAACATTTTTTGTTTGTTTGGCGCCGATTAAAAATTAGTTACTTATACATTAGTTTAGGTGCTCAGTTATTCAGACTAAAAGGGTTTATTTTATTTTTCATTTTTCAGTTCCGTTTTCGTCGGTTTAATTTTTGGTTAAAAAGCTTTTATATACCTTTAAAAATGTTGAAATTAGAGGACGAACGAAATCTATCGAAATTATACCTTGTTATTCTTCACTGAGAACTTTACAATCTTGAAATCCTCGTGTATCAAATCAAAACTAATCGAGTATCGCTAAAAATCAATGACTGATCAATGTAATTGTTTGCAAAATTTCTTTTTCACCAAATCTTACCTCAAAATCCACTATATGTTATGAAAATCAATTTTAAATTATGGTTCCACATTACTCTAAAACTACTCTTTTGAATTGAAATTCCGTGTAAAACTTCTGTCGTAAAATCATCTCAGTAAACTTTGACATACATTTTTTGCATGGAAAGTGTTACTTTGACTTAAATTTTTTTCACACAGTTGTTTCTGTGATTTTGGCGGGAAAAGAAAAGTGTTGTTTTTACTATTTTCCAAGCAATTTTTATGTTTTTTCTCTCCATAAGAACCTTCCTTGTGCCTTAAGGAAAATATGAAAAAAAAATTAGCTGAATTGGTCGAGCCATTCCCGAGTTTTGCGCTTAGCAACACATTTGGCGATTCATTTTTATTTATATAGATAAGAAAACATGCCATTGGAAGCAACATTACTATTCAAGCAATGAATGCGTGTAAGCATTAAAAAATTATATTAATGGTCGTATCTAATCGTATCTAATCCTAATCGATTGCAGTAAAAGAAAATTAGCAAAATGCTTTTGTTTTGTTTATTGTTTAGAAAACACACATTAAAATGTTTAAAGAAAATGCAATATCTTTAGTGAGCGATGGTATTTTTAGTAGCTAAATTTTGCTAGCTGAGCTGACTCGAACACTAAATATAAGACCAACACGAACTTGAATGTGAACTCCTTGTTCCAGCGTACGAGTACTTTAATAATTCCAGTGCAGTGTGTCATCAAATACAATTTCATGAAATAAACGAATGTTCCTACAACGTTTCATCACAATATACATACATATAATGTATAAATCAAAAATAAAATTATATGTCTACCTTTTATGTGCCAGTAAAAATTTCGTACATGCCACCAATCATGGCATGCATGCCTGTTGAGGACCTTAACTACATATATACATATTTGGCTATGTATATTATATACAGTTCTAATTTATGACTTCTTCTTAATATGAAGAGGTGGAAATTAATAATTATACTTTTACAAAAAGGTCTTTTAGAAGTCAATAAAAGGTAATCAGTATAATCGTTCTTGTATACTTTAATATAGCAATGAAATAAGTATACATACACGTCAATCATGCATGATATTCAACATTGAAAATCTCTAATGCCTGCAATAAATTTAGGTCACGGTCACTGCAAAAAAAAAAGCTGAAGACTAAACTCAAGCTGAATAGATATAGCCTGTACTTTTATTAAAAATCCCCTATTATCTAGGCTATGTTTTTTGTTGTATTAATGCAATGTAAGTGCATTTCTGAAAACATTAAACTCGTATATCTTCTGATTGAGCCAACTGCGATTAATACAAGATGTTACTAAAAGCCCTATATGTATGTTTATGAAAACACCATCCAGTTGGGTCAGCTGTTTTTACGGAGTGCATGCACAAACAAACAATTGATTTGTTATTTTAAATAAATAAATGGTAACTTTTGAGAAAGACTAAATGCAAAAAACAGTACAGTGATATATAGGACTGCGTTTTTACATAACGGACGCTTAAGGTCATGATAGTTATGTACGTACATATGTATATATTTAATTAATTTATTATTTATTAATCACCTTTTTTAGACAAAAGATTATGAGTCAAGTGGACTTATGGAATGATAAATTCTTAGAAATCAATCCATATGTTGTGACTGCCAGACATATTCCACCCAATTAGCGACAGCAAATATCTTGGAATTCCAAAAAACGGAACCACCGGTCTCTGCTTGCTGTCTTGAGCTCGTCTCGATGCGCTATATTAATAGAATTCATAAGTATTTCCACGGGAGTGGGCTCGTTACAGTGATAAATCACCATCTACATATGGATGCAGTCATTTATTGCTGACGAAATCGTCTTCTCTTCGGCGCGCGAAGCAGTAAAAATTTTTATCTTTCTTAGAAAACAACACATATGCTATTGGCAACGTGTGCTCTATGGCGGTTGATTTCCGCAATAACATATGAAATACTTAGAGCGTTACAAACCCAATTTTACCTATTGTGGTTGGTTCCAGTGCTTGAGTTCACTTACGGCGTGACGGCTAAATAATTGAAATTGCAAGAAAAGCGCTGCATGGCATGCCGCCTTGGGCAGGGAATCGGTTTAATGAGTTCATCTTTACCTCAAGAGAATGTCGACCACCTTCTAATCCCCTGGCCACAATACGTACGTTTGCATTGCTTCTACCACGACCCTTTGCGTGGTATGCAATGCAGCCGAGGTATTGCCAATTGTGGTACAATGGAAGAGCATCCCTTAGAAGTTAGGGTCCACCCAATCGTTCACCGAAGAGGTTCCTGCTGCATAAATGCTTCACGTTCAGAGCGGAAAATTTAATTCGGAAATTGGACAAGCGGTTGACCGGATGTAGGTGATGAACGCATCGCACCGACCTTTCTGGGGCTGCGCTGGCCCTTTTGTAATATTAAGCCCACAATGCAAGCGAAAGCATCTGATTCCACAGAGTCCGGACCCATTTGTGAATAGCTGCTGCCATAAGGAATCTGAGGAAGCAAACAGCTGCCTTTCAATGGGGACCCCTTGCGATGTCCGATGTCCTCCCCTTCTCCTCCCGGAACTGCGGACATATAATAGGGTGCAGCGACAAATTAATGGAGCCCTGACTGCTACAACACAATACCTCTTTGATTACTATGCCCTAGGTACGCAATCTGTCTGGTATTTTTGACTTCTGAGGCTTTGCAGTCAAACCCGTTCAAAATTAGTTTTGTTTTTGGGCTTCAACTCGCTGTAATGGGTACAATGATGCTTTCTGCGGCTCATTCCAGGGAACGACAATAATCATTATTTCTGAAATTTAAAACACAAAAATCATCACTTTTTATTAACCTGCAATCCATTATTTCATTTGTAGTCTTACTTAGCTTCAATAATACTTACTTTGCATGAAAGGTTTAATTTTTTTCGGATAATGTTTACTCGTTTATTTCGTCGATAATGATTACGAAATAATTTTTCTTTTTGGTCAGTCGATAATGATTACGAAGTAATTTTTATTTTTCGATTAGTGGATAATGATTGCGAAGTAATGTTTATTTTTCAATTATTTGATAATATACGAAAAAATTTTTATTTTTCGATTCCTTGATAATGATTAAGAATTAATTTTAATTTTTCGATCGCTGGATAACGATTATCATTAGCAAGGAAGTTTGATCGAAAAATAATAATATTAAAGTTAAAAAAACTAAAACCCTACCACGGAAACATCGAACTGAAAAATCTGAAACAAGAAAATATTCTTGTCTGAAACCATAGCCTGAATTTGTGTTCTAGACATCTAGAGTCTAGACAAAGCGAATTTAGTGCTCTGAAAAACTATTTAGTAATTCGCATGCCGTAAGAATAATATATGTAGTTATAGGTAGGCAGTAGGCACTCATAAATACGTTATTAGGTATTGCGGCATGCGAACACGGCTATACTCTGAACATCACCGTACCTATACCTTTGTGTCGAGTTGACTTTAGTCAATTATCTTTTTAGACTGCGAATTACTAAGTAGTTTTTCAGAACACTAAATTCCCTTATTTTAGATGTCTAGGAGACAAATTCAGGCTATGGTTTCAGACAAAAATATTTTCTTTTTTTATACTTTTCAGCTCGATGTTTCTGTGGTCGGGTTTTAGTTTTTTTAACTTTAATTTTAATTTAAACTGTTCCGATTTATCCTTTGATGCGCCAACAAAAAGAAGAGTGGACATAATAGCGTGAATAGTGAGTAGTTTATGCGCTTGCTTTTGGCTTTGCCGTAGTCGCGTGAAAAACCAAAAGCCCCTAATTCTAATTTACATGCGTATCTGTTAAAATCGGATTTTCCACCGCCATAATGGATCCGTCATTTTGAACAACAATCCGTAAATCTCCTAATAGTAATTTTCATGCTCATCCGTTAAAATCGAGCTTTCAGCCACCATATTGGATCCGCCACCTTCAACGTATTACCGCGATAAATTTACAAAAGTGTTAATTCAGGACATGGTCTACCTGCGTGCCAAATGTCATCAAAATCCATTCAACCGTTTATATGTCATTGAGTCACAAACATCCAAACATCTTTACCAACGTTATAATTTCTAATATTTTTGGAATCTACACATTAAAACCATTCATTTGATACCACACTCGATATACATTTTTATTTTTAAGGCTTTCGGTATTTTGTGGCTTATGTGTGGCTTATGTATGTTGGATTTAATATTCGTCATAGGTATAGCCTATTTTACCCGGACCATAATAACGAACCGATTGACATCTCATTCGTCAAAATCGGATAAATAGTTCAGGCGCTACGTTGGAACATATGTACATAAATACAAAACGCAGACTGCTGAAATCATAACCTTTCCTTTTTGGCTTTGTCGTAGTTGGGTAAAAATTAGTTCGTAATCATTACTATCAACCAATCAAAAAATAAAAAGTACTTGATACCCATTATATTGGATGATTTATATTTTTTTGATCATACTCATTACAGTCCCTGGATTTATAATTTGTTTTAGCTTTGCTACTGAGAAGCCATCCATCACATGGAAACGAAAGGTTATCCAATAAGTTAACTCATATGTAACTTGAAATTATATAGTCAAGTTGTTACCTCAATATACCTTCTAATAATTGAATGTCGATATACAGGGTCCCAATCTCAAAAGGTAGAGGGATTAGATTTGGTTTATTTATTTGACAGAAATCAGTTTGATTGATTTTTAAGTGTAGGTATGTCATATCACTCATTGTTGGGTTTATTTAACTTGCTACATGCAGATACTGTAGATTAAATTCAGAATTTCGTCTGATAGCTTTTTGTTTCGAAGTGGTCGTAACAAAATAGTTACACAATAAACAAAAGAGTTTATTTTCATAGAGATTCTGTGGAAATGTGAAATTTATCCTTCGATTAGATAGAAACTGTATCCCAGAGACGGTGTGGAAATTAAAAAAATCTTGAATTACAACAGACAAAGCTGAAGCCAATGCACTTGCTTCAAGAATCCAGTGCCAGTTTTAGTAATACCGGCGCCTTGGGCGAGATTTCTATGGGTGGCGCCCCCTCTCTGCTGTTCAATTTAGATAAATATACCGAAAAGAAGGAAAGAAAAAGAAATGAAATAATATTAATTCTGTGAAATTACAATTTTCTAAAAGAAATTTTCCTTTCCTGTTTTGCTGTCCACAAACTGTCTTAATAAGTCTTATTTAATTAAATACTAATAAGGAAGGAATTAAAGTATTTACATTCGGTGACAAAAATTATAGACATAACATAAGATTTCCAGAATCGTTTACTCAGGAATGCTTGGAGCATAAGCTACAGATTCTTGGCTCTTTGATGCTGGTACTAATTAGAAAACGTTGCCATTGGGTGTCCGCCTCGACAAATTCTATGTAGGTTTTAAAGCGATAATTTTCGAACCTTTTTTAAAATGTTACTCTATATTTAGTAGACCCAATTACGTTTTTAAAAGTCTACACGGGTAGGTTTTGGTTATTTATATGGTTTTCGATTGTGGCTCAATTTATTTTAGGTGATGTACAAGCAAACCTTTCGTAAGTAAATTGGATTTAAAATTACTTTCCAACTGCCACGGTACTGATTTTGTATAAAAAAACACTCTTTTAAGAATTACACGCGCTTCGACGTAAATGTTGGTTCAGAAACAGCAAACAACGGTGACGTATTCTTCTCGTTCATTAAAATTTCAACGAATGTAATTAAATTTACATGGAAAAATAATTTCGCGGATTTTCTCGGAACAGATTATTACATTTTGGAATAAAAAAATCTCTAATATTTTGTTCGCTCCATGCGGAACTACTTTACATATAATGCAAACATGCGATAACCCACAAAACCTTTCCTCCAACTACAATGACAATAGTCCTCGGTTTCGGTTAATTTCGTCAAATTTGTGTTGCTATGCAAGATACGATTTGGAGCGTTTTTCTTTTTATACATATCTAAGATATTTTGTATTCAGGGACCAAGACATTGGATAAATTGACGACCATCCGAAGGTAATCTTATATTTATCTGTCGAATATTACTTCGAAAGTCAAATTTACTTCAATCTGTGACAGTTGGTCCGGCTTATCTATTTATGTTAGAGAAAACGGCTCTTAAAATATTCACATTCGAACATTTTCTTCTGGAAATTTATTTCAAAGAGCAATTGTTGAATTCAGATCATTAGGCTCTGACCTTGTAAATAACCTTTACTGACTATGGCTTATATTGTTTTTTTTCGGTATCGTTGTTAGATCCTACGAGGTACTATTATTTTTTGTAACAAATTTTTAAACAAGTACAAAATGTGGGGTTTTTCTGTTTAGTTTTTATCCCCACTTTTCTCGGAAACTTGATGTGAAAGAAAGCTGTAGCTTTAGATGTATGTAAGATGTATGTAGGTGACGTTTATGACATTGTAATATTTTCAGTATCATTAATTTAATCAAAACTGCAGTAATAATTCTGCCATCGATTTCATGTTGTTTGAAATTATACATATTTACCATTATTTTGACACAAACATTAACTATAAAAAACGAACCAGTTTCGTATTATACAGGTTGATTCGTTAAGGATTGTACCAACATGTGCCAATCAATTCCTTACATTGTTGGGATCAGCATTCACGATGAGCAATTTTTTGGTAAAACCCTCTTCACCCCTTTTTTATCGGCAGAAATATTTACGCGTGTGCAAGGCGGTGAGCTCACTCATATAAAACGTAATAACCTTTGTTCGAAACACAGTAGGACCACAAGTAAGGTTTTGATAAAAATTATGCATTATGAGCGTTTTAACAGTACCTCACATGTTTCGATCCGTTGGCAAATGTGGCAAGTATGAACGTTAAAACGTAAAATTTTTAAACATTTTGGTTAAAATGTACCTTTTTGTACTGCGTCCTTAAAAAATTACTTTAGTAATAAGGATATGGTTTAAAAAACAAAAAAAGAATGCACTTTCAAGATATCTTTCAAATAAAAAAATAACCATGTCAATATCTGTAGTCAGTCAAAACTTATTAACATTTCTGTGGAGTCACTAGAATACTCAATTGCAAAAAATTTTTGCCATTCAACTTAAGTGATCAACTTCTTACGAGATTTCTTGTGTTTCAAAACTCAGACGTTAGCTAAGATGGTCGTTTAAATGTTAATAATTTTTGACGGACTAAAAGATATTGACATGGTTTTTTTTGTTACATATGTATGTACATACTTTCGAATCTTCTCTGTAGTATTTCGTATGTTTTCATTTTAGTAATCGATTTAACTAATGTGACTTTTTTTATTTCAGACTGTATTAAAATCACAAGCCTTTCCGTTCCGGAAGTTTTTCCACTTAAACCAAATAGTCCAGATCATGTAGTTCTCGATTGTGAGTACGAATTGGATGAAGGTGAAACGAATTTGGTCGTGAAATGGCAAAAAAATGGGGAAAGTATATACCAGTGGATTTACGGATCTCAACCTACAGCATTTGTTAGTATTTTTATCACCATCTAAATTCGTTGATTTTAGACGATTTACTTAATATTCTTTTTGCAGCCAAGTATGAAAGGCAAAATAAATGAGACATACGAGGCTTCGAACGATGATTTGCAGAGATACAGAGCTCTGGTTCTTCTGAACCCATCCATGGAAACTGCAGGGGACTATAAGTGTTTAGTGTCTGTTGATCAATCCGTTGATGCTAAGACCAGTCACCTTGAAGTGCTGGATTTCAGTAATTCAACTTTAAATTTGAAGCACAAGACTATAATGAACGACATTCATGTTACATGCGAAGCGAAAAACATTTATCCCAAGCCAATGGTTAAAGTCACGTGAGTTGCGCACTATGCAAATTTTTAAGGTTATGCAAAAGAAGCTTAATTTCTCTTGTGTTGTAGATTAAACGAAGAAGAAGATTTGCCCATAACCCAACAGGACATAGATGTAGACAGCGAGGGATACTTCGATGTGACTGTCACAGGGACCATAAGCAGTGGAGGTTTCGACGAAGAGAGCAAGTTGGGTTGTCTGATTACATTTGAGGGTTACAATCACACCGAGAAAATCTTAGTACCGTTTTCAGGTGAAAATGAACAATTCTCATTCCTTGAGCAAGCCAAGAATAATGACCCCCTTTCAGGCACCAGCGGTTTGCATAGGTCTGCCCTTAGCATTGTAATCACCCTTGTAGTAGCTATTCCACTCGCCCTTGTGTCCCCTGTTATATAATAGTGCCTTATCCATGTGTCTGTTTAAATTTAATCCTTAGTTGAATGTCCTTGTATAGCTTACTTAACACTAGTCAGTAAGACCTAGCATAACTGTAAATAGATGTAATATAGCTAAAGGCAACTATGCAACCGAACGTAAGAGAGCTGTGAATTAACCTAGGGTTAGTGAAGATGTTATGTACCAAAGAAGTTCGTCACTACGCAATTATCACGTTTGTTGGTTTAAGCAGTTTACATTAGTCTCCTTTCACGTGTCCACTGGTCAGCATCACCTGATCCCATGTTATTTTTCCGGAAGGCATCAAATGCTTCCTAACTGCTTTGCGTTTCTCAACTGTTTATGTAAGTAAGTTCACATGACCGTAGAGGTTTAATAATTATTTCGGTGAAAGAATTACTGTGGAAAATGATAAAGCGAAATATATTGACTAACATATCTCGTGTAGAGCATTTCTAGATTAATCCAGAGTTGTTTGTAAATAAAGTTTTCTAAACGAATTTATTTTTAAGAAATATCGTTTTATTATCGGTTAAAAGGGGAAAGGGGTCTTCGTGACCCTATTCTTCCGCGCCATTAACATCCCTTCCTTCGAAGAGTCTTATATTTGATACCATTTATGTATTGTTTATTATTCTTAAATGCTTTTAATAAATCCTTGTCCTTACCTAACTGCTTCTCCAAATTTTGTGCATAATTCGATGGCGGTTTCTACTTTGTTAGATCTTAGATCTAAAAATTGATATTATTTAAGATCTTTGTATAAACAACTGTTGTAGACGCTTTTTTGTAGTTACACTTACTTAATACACACAGCCAATGTGTAAACACTACCAAATTTTTACATAATTTACGAATTGATCATTTAATAAGAAAAGTTTTATTTTTTACGAAATCATGTTTTATTTTTTATTTTTTATTTCGTATATATAATTTACTTTTATAACAGTTCAGGTTTGAATTTCAGCGGCAAAAGCAGACTTTTAATCTAATTAATAACTTTCAGTTTTGTGATTTTAAAATTTCTCAGAATCAGGGAGGCTACCTCTCTTTACCAAATCTTATAAATGGTAGTTTTTAAGCAAATCACTGTCAAAAGTAAATAAGAAAAGCAATAAAATTGAGACTGTTTCTTTTTCAGAAAAACTGTTATATTATATTTTATAGAATTATTTTAAGAAAAAAAAACCCCGCCCAAAAATTAGATTTTCCAGGTTTAAAGTTTCGACCGGAAAGGAAAAGAAGAATTATTTAAAATTTAACGAGAAGACTGTGCTGCTTGAAAAATGTAAAGCTTTTATAAAAACTGACCGTGTTATTATTATGCTTAAGTTCCACAAATTTTTAAAGAATGCATATTCACATATGGTGAATATTACTAATTTTGCAACTCGAGGAGGTTGTAACCTTCCATAGCCTTTTTTTATTAGTTCTTCATTCGTTAGGTGTGTAGTTTTTTTCACTATTACAAATTCTTATTGAGGGAAATTTCGACTGACATTTTAAATATTGAATTTTTCAAAAAATAAAAACATTCTTATTGCATAAATCTTAGAGTGGTCCAACAAAGTAGAAAAGTAGAAAATAAGCATTAATTTAAACCGCAATTAGTAAAAATTAATTAGAAGTTAACTAAAATCGCAACTGCAATACTATACTATGTTTACTAGTTTACTTGAAATATTTCCCAGCTTTTTTGGGTTTCCTTACGACCTTCCTTGGATTTAAAATTTGACTCGTTTTATCTTGCTGGATTGGTAGATGGTAATGTTGCATGAAATAATTTTAGGTGGAGTCAAATTAAGAGGGATGGAAGCTTTACTGGAATCATCTCTATGGATCATATGATAAGTATTGAAGCCACAATAAGCCTAACACCAAGTTGGAACACATTTTGAAAGTTTGTGTGCAATGTGTGAAAATGTGTTAGCACAAATATTTGATTCAATTACATAGTGTTAATTGGCCGAAAATGAGCCACCGCAATTCTAAAAGCCTTTTGGCATAGATTGCACGTGTGGTTTCAACATTTTTGGAGTCGGTTGATTTAGATACGATTGTTCTGTAAAGGGTTTGTGAGTCAGCGGGGATGGTTCTTAGATAAGTGTTATTCCTTATCCAATTGCACATATTGGTTACATTTGGATTTAAATTTAGATACAATTAGTTTTTACTGCAAAAAATTTGAATGAATTACCTACATAAATTAAAATATGTATATCGCAATTCGAAACATTACTCTCAACAAGACAGTAGTGTCAGCCGCACGGGGTACAATGAAAAAAAAAAAAAGTAGCAGTACGGGGGTAAAATGTAGGGGCATAATATTTTGTAAGACATCAAACATACAAAAGATCCGACAAACAGGCAGATATTTAGACAGTAATGTAGGAATTCTCTAAAAAGGTTAAAATAAAAAACAAAATTAAAAATTTGAACGCTGTAAGCGGGAAAGGACTAAGGGCGTGTGCCAATTCAACTTTTCGAATACTTTTCGGTTATATTTAAAATTGAAAAAAAGCAGCCTTTTATTGCTCATTGTTCGTTTTCATTTAATTTCATAAATGCTATATTTGAAATTCAAATGAAAAGTAAGTAATTGTCAACGAAAAGCGAATTTCAGAGCTGTTTTTTCCTAAGACCCAAACCTTCGAAGATCAATTAGTAAGCTGAAAAGCAATCTCCCATACAAATTTACTTTTGAATAGCTGACTTGGCACACGCCCTTAGAGCCTGTCTGAATCCAAGTCTTCGTCTTCGTCTTCGTCTCGTTATAACAGTTTTCATTCCGTCTTACGAAGTCAACGCAAGCCTTGACTCGCTCATCAAACTAAGCAATGTAAACTGTTATACTACGTAGCTAACTCACATCATAGACATGAATTTGAACAGAGCTGAGCTTGGTTTGTCGTCATGAACTCTTAAGGTGGGTCCACACTGAGCAAACGAAAGCGAACGCATGCGTACACATGTTTGCAATCCAAGTTTTCTAGTGTGTACGCTGAAGAAACATAAAAAAACATGCGCGTGCGCTATGTTTGCTTTCATAACCACGCGTGCTGCACAGGCGTTCGTAGATATGCAAGCAAGCACAAGCGAACTTTTTTAAGTGTGGACGCCTTTTGAAAAGGCGTCAATCAGGTTTGCTTGCATTTGCATGTTTTCCATTCAAGTTGGAAAATCTGAGCGAATGTATAGAAAATATGGCGAATATTTCGTGTTTTCTACCAATTTTCTATACAAACTTCGGTACATTTTGAATTTGAACCCTCATATAACTCGTACATGTCCAAGGAATCGATTAGTATACAGCGTTTCCTACATGATATCAAAACAGCCTTTTTTATTTTATTTTGTTGATTTATTAATGAATCACAGTATGCATATGTAAAGCCTCAGTAATTGCAATTATAACTTCATTGTCCGATATATTGAGCAAAACTGACAAAAATGCATATGCTGGAGTCGCTATAATTTCACAATCGAAATGAAACACAAGCACAGGGTATAGAACACATTCGTTCTCATTTGCTTGACGTACACACTCGGCAAACTTGTTTGTTTGTTTAGGCCTTTAGGGTTTTTTAATTACCTTCGCTAAAGATTCGTGAGGCGTCCACACTGCTTTTCGTAGAAATTTATGTTCGTTCACAACTTGTTCGTTCTTGCTTCCACATTTGGCAGCAGCACGGAACAAGAGCACAGGGTATAGAACACATTCGTTCGCGTTTGCAACGCGTACACATTAATCGAAAACTTGTACTCGAACACATGTGTTCGCTTTCGTTTGCTCAGTGTGGACCCACCTTATAACGAGATTAAGACGAAGACGTAGTCTTGGATTCGGACAGGCCCTAAATAATCTTTTTGCTTCTCGTAGAGATAGACACAGCAATAATATCAAATCGTTGGTAAAACCAAAAGTGCACACCCCGCAAGTTACATATATGTATTGTATATATACAATATATATATGTATATGTATACATATTCACTCTTGGATTTACTCCCACTTATCGAGCATACGAATATCCGCACAAAGAGGAGACGGCGAGAATAGGCAAGTCGCATGGGAATCGGCGAGTTGGTTTAGATAATTGTTTATAATAATTGAACTATGAGAGGAATCATTTTGATAATCAATAGGGTTCTATTTTGATACATTTCGAACAGATAGAAACAAAAATTAGGAAAATCGGTTAAGAACTGCGACCTGTAGCTTGTAATCACACATACGTACGTACATATGTACGTACGTACAGACCAACGGACGGAGACGCATTTTGTTTTTCAAAAGCAAATTTAAGACATAAAAAATATTTTTAAAAATTTAAAAATGGTATCAATTGATAGAACACGATCTCTTCTTTCCAAAAAGCTACATTAAAAATTTATTTATTGCGAAATTGCCTAAAATGTGATTATACTTTTGTCGTTAAAAGCTGAGGCTGGCGCGTTAGTCCATAATAGAGCACACACCCGCGGGATGTGCAATAGGTATTACACATATTCAGCTATCTATCAATATCATTACAAACCCAAGAAAGTCCGTCCGGGGCTGCCAAATTTTAATTGAAATTGAAATTGAATTAAAATTGAATTAAAATTGAAACAGAGATGCAAATGGCAGCCCCCGACGGATTTTCTTGGGTTTGTAATTGACTGTTCGAATTCGCCTTCTACCAATAATTGAAACGTAAATTGTACACACATTACTCCAGGATAACCAGGGTAGCTGGTTTACAATGTTTATATTGCGCCGAGAACCACTTTACCGTAGAGCTGTTTAAATTGATCCTGATGGTTGTGTTCTCCTAGTGAAAAACTAAAATATCCTCAGGAATTACGCCACGCGTTAGATATGCAAGAAGCGTTTTTTTTATCTAAGCACTTTCTTGTAATCCATAAGACAAAAAGATAAGGTTATTTCTACAGTTCCAGGATCGCATGGTGCATCTATAGATTTGAAATAGAGTTTACCAGTTCAGTTACAATCAAATGGCGGCTTAAATTAAAGAAAAAGTCTCCTCAGTGACTTTGATGGAACATTTTACGAATGTCCATTTGCGGTCAGAATTGACGGATATGCAAAGAAAATTTGTGAGTCGTTTATTTTTACCAAGATATTCAACTTTAAAATTCTGAAAAATTAGTGAAAATTAAGGAAAAACCTTAAATTAAAAATCTTTCCACCGGATTTCTGAAAAAAATTTTTACACGAGTGTTGAAAATAGGGAAAAGTTTATTTTACTTCGATTTGTCATTTTATAAAAAAAGTGTGCGCTCGTCACTGTCGAACTATTCACTGAACCCCTAAATAATATGATCCGCTGTAACCCATAAACGCTTTTGGAAACAACAATCATATTATTTAAATTACATATACATATACCTAAGTACTGTTGGAGTAAAAACAATTGTTTTCCCAATGCTTAACAGAATAACATGCAATTTACAATTTAAAAACATGTCACTTTGTGCATATTATCAGTGTAGTACAACACTTGAAAAATGTAACAACAAACTTCACTACTTTGTTTTGTGACAAAACACTGTAACAGGTATTAACGGTGCGTAAACGTCCTAAACACGTGCGCTATGGTAGGAAATTTGGGAAAACCCTAAGTAGTTATGTTATAATAAACATTTGTCTGTGGGTGGATAATAAATACAAAAGAAGATATTTGTGCTGATCCAAACTATGTACCGTGATCTACACTGTACCCCCCGTTCCTCTATGTCTTGACTAAAATTTTGTAAATTATCTATTTAGACCGCGAATTGTTACCTTTTATTTCAGATTCAGAAGTCTAGAAAATAAATTTGTTTTCTTCTTTTATATATTTCAATTCCGTAGTCGACTTTTAATTTTTTGAACCTTAATATTCATTTACAATTTAGATTCAGATAACATGTACATATAGTGGATAAGTAATGTCATGATATGAATCAAACAAACAGACAGCTCCTAGTAATTCAGCAAAATTGAAAGGCTGAAAAAGTGTATGAACAAAGCGTTGCCAGGAGTAAGAAAATTCGAACACAATGATAGTAAAATATATACATACGTTCTCAATCATTTTGAGATGGCGCCAGTGACACAGCTTTAATTATTTCGAAATAGCGTAGACTAAAAGTTTTCTTTTCAAACCTTCGCCACTATTTGAACTTTAGAGGCCGTGTACTGAACGAGAAAGCCATATAATAAAGTCTGAATATTAATTTTATTGAGATTCTATCTGCATCAAAATGTTTAGAAATAAATTGCAGCAGCACATTTTCCTACTTCCAAATGTTCAGTTGAATTTTGTTAATATGCGTACTTTTTATATCTCTGTCCTCGTCCTCATCATACTAAATAGTGATTCATATCTTTAGTTTAAGTTGGAATAATGCATAGTCTGAAACAGTGGCTGAATTAGAGTCACCTGCCTGTAACCAGCGGAAACCCTATTTTTACATTCATGAATTCAGCCCTCGAATATCTCTAGTACAATCTCTACAAGCAGTTTGTGTTTGTTCAAGAAGTATACGACGACTTCGCGACAATTGAAAAATACTTTTGAAATTCATTCAGTAATCCGTAGTTCCGCTGAATTTTTTATTAGAAAACACATATGCTGTGTGGTCCTTCCGGTAGAACAGGACAACATATTCTTTAAAAAAAATTCGGAAACGAATAATTCAATTACCATTTAAAACTAGCATCCGCCAATGCTCATAAAACAAGTGCCTTTATTTCAAAATCGTTGGATCAAGGTGAACAGAGGTCAACTCAGAGGAGATAAGTCAATGGATTTTTAATAGACTTCTTTTATCAATCAGAGCGGTCACAGTAAATTACCTGCCCTGTCCCAAACTATGAATGCAAAATAGCACAGAACCGCTTTACGGTATTCGAAATGTATTAAAATTCAAAGTTGAATGGTATTACCTTTGCCGATTCACTTGCCCTCTGAATCTGCGGTTAGTACTCGCGAATTGGACGACAACAAGGTGGTAGCCCGCCGAATTTATTTATAGATTAAAAATAAATCTTTAGCAAAGTCTAATGCGTGCCAAAAATAGTGAACTATCCACATCGACTATTCATTTCGTCTGGAAAATAAACAAAACCATAGAGCTTATCGCTGGAGATCAGTAAACTTTACACGTGCTTTTTTCGTAAGGGTCACCGGTATCCTCGCAAACAAAGAGCATATGACAGTCTATAAAATATTTTCGCAAATGAAAGTGATAGATCAAAATGATAATAGTTCGGTGTTTGTTTGTTTTTAAAGCTAGATATAAAGGAGTCCTGCTGCTAAAGTTGACCTTGCGGTTTGACTCTGATGCGATATCACTTTCTCACAAACATCAGCGTTGAGTTTTACTTTTTGGTATTCCTCTTTGTAAGCGCAGATGTTTGAATTTTTAGGACTGAGGCAGGCCTTTGAGAACAAATATTTTTTTTATATTTTAAGATAACTGCCAGGAAAATACTTTTGCATAATTGCGATCGGCAAAATGTTACTGATCAATGTTTTTGTGTACGGACAATTATTGTGATTAATGTAATTGCAACTAAAATAAAATTTCATATTACGCTATATACTGTGCAAACTGTCGAACGTACATACGTACAGTAAAACTGGACTTTAAAAAAAGTGTTCAGTTTTTATTAGGATGTCAGTATATCCTTTAATTGGCAGTCTATATAATGCTAAAAGCCTAAAAGGATATATGTGTATAAAGCAATTCTTCTCTAGGTCAATATAGGAGCGCAGGAGGAGTCTAAAGGCCGTTCTCCAATGCATGGACCACCCAACCACGAGCGAACCAAAATCGCGCCATCTCGTCCCACATGAATGTGGCGTCATCTTCCCTCTCGCTCGTGTTTTGGTCGACCTGGCTAACTTTTTCTTGGTGTGTTTTAACCACATAGTACTAGTCCCCCATTCAGCAACGATATTGTACCAGAATAGTGACATCGCCGCAGCTTTTCCGCCGGTTGTCAAAACATCAGTGCACTAATTATAACACGAAGCACTTATAAAAATGTGCACGGTAGTTTCAGGAGAATATTAAAAGTTAAATTGATAAGTTTGTCCGCTTAAAAAGTGGTAAAAACTTCCACATTTAACATTTGCCCGATTGTGTTTTCGCAGCTGGCAGGCACAACTACAGGCAAGGGCTTATAATTTACACGGGATTCAGCATTTTCGTTCGGTGGTTCGTGGTTTGGTGGTCCGCATTGGAGAACGGCCTTTCTAAACGAATTTAAAAAACAAAAAAATAACTCTGTTGAATCATCTTGAATCAATGATTTGATTAATTAACTATTATAATAGAATGGAGAAACACAGCTTTAATCCTTTTAACCTATAATTTTTGATTAAAGAAAAGGGTAGAATTCAAATATACGAGGTGTGATCAAAAAATAGGGTGAATGAATTTTTATACCAGCATTTGAAATAATACGTTCAATAGTCTGGTTAGTTGAGATAGTCAGTGTCAAAGTTGAACAAGTTGGGAGTTGTTTGTCAGCTTCCAGAGCAGGAAAAGTGAGGTCGCCAATGGCTTTCTGTTTCATCACGATAACGCGCCATACCACTCCTCGTTTCTGATTCGTGAATTTTTAGCCACAAAGACGCTGCAGTCTGTCCACATACACCTTACTCTCCGGAATTAGCACCATGCGATTTCTGCCTCTTCCAAAAAATGAAAACCGTGTTAAAAGGAAAACGTTTTGACATCATTCCCGAGATTGAAAGAGCCACGACAGAGCAGCTGAAGGCCCTTCTGAAAGAAGCCTTCCAGAAATGCTTCCAATTATCATAATAATTCAATTATGGAATCAACGTTGGGATAAGTGCATCGCTAGCTAGCCAAGGAGAGTATTTTGAAGGGGATCAAATAAAACTTGATGTAAGCTTCTTACTTTGTTCATAATAAAATTTTTCACCGTATTTTTTGATCAAACCTCGTAAGATTTAATATACCTCTGAAGCGTACTAAAAGTTATTGAAGCGAAATGTGAGCTATTTAGATTTTGATTACCTGATATACCGCCATATTGTAAAATGGAGTTCTACAAGATAATATTACATTCGATGATTTTGATGAAATTGCAAGAGTGTGACGTTATCACTTCTGGAGGAAATAAAACAGATGCAGGAAGCGAGGTTGGCATGAGCCAAATAGTTTCTGAGACATGCTTGATGTATGCGCATCACCTCTTCGCTATCATTTGCGGTGTCGCAATAAAAATTAATCACCTAAATCAAAATTCGTTATAAATATGATATCATTACAAAATTAAAACTACAATGTTTTTAATACAAATGTAAGAAAATGTGTAATGAAATGTATTAGCATCGTAATATGAAAATATCAATTTGAAAGGACTCTAATAAAATTACAAATCTAATACCTCGAACAGGTATATGTATAATCCTTTGACCTCTGATTTGAAAAATAAATTTATTGAGCGTGTTTTGAGTTATGAATTATTACAGAAAAGACAACCACGACCAAAACTGTTGAAGTTATTTTAAAAAATTCTCTTGATAAATAAAGACATTTTCGACTAACTTGGCGGGAAAGTATAACAACACATCTTGATATCCTTTGGATCAGTTGAAATTTTTAATATACATATATTATTGTTCATTATTTTCGTAACACCAAAATGACGCGCAATGAGCTCTTCCAACCCATCAATACAATCGAACCGAAAGGTTAAATGAAAAAACAAAAAAAAAAAATGTAAATATTTGTCTGGAATAATATGAAACAACAAATTATCCTGAGCAATTTAACAACTTTTCCAAATTAATGCAAATTTAGAATTCTTTAACTTCCAATGTTGATGAAGGGTAAATAGGTTAGACCTGTTCCTTCATTAGCACAATGCTGCATAACAAAATGCTTACAAACTTTATACCTAATATCAAAACAAAAACCGTATCGGTACTATGACACCTATAATAAAAAGCTTTGATAGTCTCGATTTCATCAAGAATGCTGAGGTCTCGGTTCCCGTTTGAATCCTATGAAATATTAATGAGCGCACAACCGTGATCTTCGGTATAAAAGCGACCCCAATTGTCTAAGATAGCCACAACAGTCCAGCTCTTCGGCATTCTAAGATCTGCTTACTCGTAGCTCTTTACCTCAGCCACCATGCAGAACTCCTTGGTCGTGATAACTTCAAACACAGTGTACATCTTGCTAATATTCGCCTTAGTGTCGGTGGCAGTACTGTTTGCGGAAGTGTGTGCTCGGATCTCGAAAGTGTACGGCCCCAAGGACGGCAAGAAGAAGCCGCGTCTCAACAAAGCTCCTGGACCCCGGGCTCTGCCCATCATCGGGAACCTGGCCTCGCTTGACGGCTACGAGGTTCCCTACCAAGCTTTCTCGCATCTAGCCAGCAAATTCGGACCTGTGGTCAGTCTCCAGCTCGGCAGCGTTCCCGCACTTGTCGTTAATGGAATCGAGCACATCCGCGAGGTGCTCATCACGAAAACAGCTCATTTCGATAGCAGACCCAACTTCCGCCGGTACCACCAGTTGTTCGCCGGAAACAAGGAGAACTGTAAGTTAGCGCATTTGAGGTGAAACGAATTACCAGGTGCTAAATTTGATTCTTTTCTTCCAGCTCTTGCATTCTGCGACTGGTCCGACTTGCACAAACTGCGCCGTGACATGCTCACACCTCACACCTTTCCCAGGACCATGACCAACCGGTTCCAGGACCTCAACACTACAATTGCATTCGAGATCGATTCTATGCTTTCTCTGATTTCGTCCCGCAAATCGGCTACGATGGAATTCAAAGAAGTTCTCCTCAAGACGAGTTCCAACATCTTCACGCAGTACTTCTGCTCGAAGCGATTTAGTTACAACGATACCAAATTCGAGAGGCTCATCAGCAACTTCGACAAGATATTTTACGAAGTCAACCAAGGATACGCTGCCGATTTCCTTCCATTCCTGATGCCTTTGCACAAGAAGAACCTCGCTCAGATGGAGAGGTGGTCCCATGAAATCAGGCAGTTCATCGAAGAAGACATCATCGGAGATCGGTTTGAGACAGTCGTAGAAGAGAACGACTACGTCGACTCCTTCATCATGCACATTAACGAGTCGAGAGTGCCAGCCCTGGACCGCGATACCGCTCTCTTCGCCCTAGAAGACATTATTGGAGGACACTCCGCTGTTGGGAACTTCCTGACGAAGGTGTTCGCGTACCTCGTTCAGAATCCAGAAGTGCAGCGAAAAATCCAGGAAGAGGTTGACGCTGCCACCAACAACAACGACGAACTCATTGGCCTGGAGCACAGGGCCAGCATGCAGTATACGCAAGCGGCGGTGATGGAAGCCCTGCGGCTGATCGCCTCCCCCATCGTGCCACATGTCTCCAATCAGGACACAACTGTCAATGGTAAGTCCATTTTCTGGAAGCAGTTTCCCGAACTTAGCACTAACTTCTAACTTTTTTGCAGGATATGACGTTGAAGCCGACACGTTGGTGTTCCTGAACAACTACGAGCTCAGCATGTCTCCAAAACTGTGGGACAATCCAGAGGCCTTCAAGCCCGAGCGCTTCTTAAAATGCGGAGTCCTTGTTAAGCCAGACTTTTTTCTTCCCTTTGGAGCTGGCAGACGTTCCTGCGTGGGCTACAAACTTGTGCAGTTCATCAGTTTTGCTATTTTGGGAAATATATTGGCGAAATATAATCTCAGTCCAGTGGAAAATGAAAACTACAAGGTCCAGATCGGTTCTTTGGCAGTACCAGAAAGATCTTTTCAAGTTGAAATTCAGCCTCGCAATAGTTACTGAGAAAGTTTAGGAATAACCCTAAAATTCGCAAATTTGTTGAGTATGTATTTAATTCCTATTTATTTCTTTGTATTGATAAAGTTAGCGAATCGAAAACGGTATTCTTTGTACTCAGTGCAAACTATTTATGTATTATTCTATGGTATTGTATTGTATTGTATTGTATTGTATTGTATTATTTTATTTTAATGAACTAAGAATGTGCTGTGATTTAGAAGATTATTTAGTTATCATCAACCAAAGAATTCGAAAATAAATTTTATATATGGTATATATAATATTTTCGTGTTTAATTACTATAACTTAAGAATTTCGTTTTAAAAACTAAATAGGGGTTTTGATGAACTTGTATAAAACCGTCGTATTTTTTGTAAACGTCATATTTCGTTATTCGTATTAAAATAAGCAAATCGTTAACTTTTTGTATGAAAAATTCGAATGCGGCAGCGAGATTTTTTTACATAATCGTGAAGAACCACTTTGAAGAAGATACATAAATGCAGCGTTTTTATGACGCCTCAGGCATCATTGTGCTATATTATTATTTTAGGAGATAGATACATGAATTTAAAGTAAAACAGTTACTTTTACTTTATCAAAAAGAAAACACCATACTTTTTATATATAAATTTTTTTTTCACCCCATGCGCATTCTAAAAATTCATAAAAAACTAAGAGATAATTTTTCTAACCCATCTAACGTTTAGCTTCAGTACAATTTCTAAGTTTCTGATTCATAAACGATTGTTATATATAAATATACATATGTATATGTTACGGGCGTTGTGTTTAACTAACGTGGACATTTGGTAAAATGATCAGACATTGTGTAGAATGCCCAATTTTTTGAGTAATGTACTATACCTGTATGTCGAAGGCCCCCATGAGGAAACCAGTCCGTTGGCTTGAATTTGAAAATTTTTACAGTAGGTGGGAAATTGGCGCAGCCGATTTACTTTTACTTTAATTTACATTGAAATCCTTTTAATTTCCAAAACTTCGGTCGCCACACTGGGTCCGCATTTTGAATACCAAAATTTTGAAAGTTCATTTGTAATTAGTCGCCTCAAAATACTCTTAGTACAAATTTTCACTTTAAAATTGGTTCAATGCGAAAAATTGTGGTCGCCATATTGGATCCGCCATCTTAAATTTTTAAATTTCGGCAATGGATTCGCACTCAGGAGTTCCCTTGAAATTTATAACTTTTGGCCGCCATTTTGAAGCCCATGAATAAAAAGTTGCCTATAGTAATAAGTCGGTATGTAGTACTTTCACAAAAAATAAAAAACATCGAACCAGGCGTTTAGGCTTGATGTTCAGCCAATCATTTTTCGCATTTATGTATTGGTTACAATTTTGCCAGCTGTGTGCCTGACCTTCACTGCAAATCCGATATGAGAACTTTTTAAACTTTGAAACCTCTTACAATTTCCCTAGAATTTTCGATAATCTTTGGTTCTCCTTTCGTTTTAATATACTTTAACATACATATATTTACTCTTGAAGCGGCTTTACCCGGAATGGTAATTTAATTAAAATTTATATTAGGTTTTTTTTGTATACCTACTTCTTTGTAGCTCGATTATAATGAATTCCAGTTATAAATTCCTAGAACATCCCTATGTGAAAAGTTTCATAAAACGTATGTAGTGCAGTAGTTACTTTACTTGATGTACATAACCTTTACTTGATGCTTAATGTTAAACAGCGAGCATTACCTGTATGTTTGTGATTCTAGTTTATGTCGAAGCAGGGTAAACAAATATGAAGTTTATACCAAACTGGAGAATTTGAAAACTCCTTCATTAGGTAGAGCTTGATATTTGGTAAAATCGGGTATTTCCGATAGTATGATAAAAGCGACAATTGTGATTCGAAAGGAACAGATATAATAACATGCCGAATATCTTTATTTGAAGACGTTATGTATGTTTACACATATTGGTCATCATAACATATTCCTGATTTATATTGGCATCTCTTAAGGTGGGTCCACACTGAGCAAAAGAAAGCGAACACATGTGTTCGAGTACAAGTTTTCGATTAATGTGTACGCGTTGCAAACGCGAACGAACGTGTTCTATACCCTGTGCTCTTGTTCCGTGGTGCTGCCAAATGTGGAAGCAAGAACGAACAAGTTGTGAACGAACATAAATTTATACGAAAAGCAGTGCGGACGCCTCAGGAATCTTTAGCGAAGGTAATTAAAAAACCCTAAAGGCCTAAACAAACAAACACGTTTGCCGAGTGTGTACGTCAAGTAAATGAGAAGGAATTTGTTGTATACCCTGTGCTTGTGTTTAATTTCGATTGTGAAATTATAGCGACGCCAGCATATGCATTTTTGTCAGTTTTGCTCAATATATCGGACAATGAAGTTATAATTGCAATTACTGAGGCTTTACTTATATGCATACTGTGATTCATTAATAAATCAACACAAAAAAAAAAATTAGGCTGTTTTGATATCATGTAGGAAACGCTGTACCAATCGATTCCTTGGACATGTACGAGTTGCGTTGTGTTTGCTTGCATATTAACGAACGCCTGTGCAGCACGTGTGATTATGAAAGCAAACATAGCGAACGCGCATGTTTTTTTATGTTTCTTCAGCGTACACACTAGAAAACTTGGATTGCAAACATGTGTACTCATGCGTTCGCTTTCGTCTGCTCAGTGTGGACCCACCTTTACACAACTCGGCACATCAAATGCATTGCCATAAAAACGATGCAATATTCTGTGTACAAACGACTTTTTGTGCAAATGCTTTTATACAGGGTGTTTTGCTAAGGTCTGAACAGGGGTATGCCAATCGATTCCAAATGGTCTCCTGATCAACGTTTGTTTGGACACCCCCCCCCCCCCCCTAAAACCGGTCATTCCCCCTCAAAATCGCGATTGAAAATTTGGAGGAGGTTAACCTAGAAAATGCATTATAAGTTCTTTAGGAGACATCCTACGATACTGGTTGATAACGCATTAGAAAGCTAAGCCTTCAAGCCTTCCAACGATACCACTCACGACCCGATCCGCCCACAACCAAGCGGGGGAGACCCCGTCAAATTTCGAAAATGGCAATTTAAAAGCCCAAAATTTGACGTTGACCCTTCATTCTGCCGATTTTTTGTATGGGAAGATCGAAACTTTTTTTAAGAAAAAGCTTCCCTGTCATGAGGCTCATCTCAGGAAAAAAACCGCACTCGAAAATGACGGCGCGTTCCGAAGTTATTCGTGTTGTAATAATTAATGCAACAACAAAATCCACATCCGCAATGAAATCCAATTGGAATGTGACGTCACTTTCCAATTGGACTTCATTCCGGATAGTGGGTTTTGTTGTTGTATTAATTATTAAAACACGAATAACTTCGGAACGCGCCGTCGGATTCGAGTGCGGTTTTTTTTTCTGAGAAAGGCCACATGACAGGGAAGCTTTTTCTCAAAAAGAGTTTTGATCTTCCCATACAAAAAATCGACAGAATGAAGGGTCAACGTCAAATTTTGGGCTTTGAAATTGCCATTTTCGAAATTTGACGGGGTCTCCCCCGCTTGTTTGTGGGCGGATCGGGTCGTGAGTGGTAACTTTGGAAAGCTTGAAGGCTTAGCTTTCTAATGCGTTATCAACCAGTATCGTAGGATGTCTCTGAAAGAACTTATAATGCATTTTCTAGGTTAACCTCCTCCAAATTTTCAATCGCGATTTTGAGGGGGAAGGACTGATTTTAGGGGGGGGGGGGGTCCGAACAAACGTTGATCAGGAGACCATTCAGAATCGATTGGCATACCCCTGTTCAGACCTTAGCAAAACACCCTGTATAACAAATATTATAAGGTTTAAACTTTAAAAAATCAAACATATGAAGAACTCAATTTTTGCCACTACAAAGCAAGAAAAGTATATTTCGATGAAGAAAACCATTATGTATTCTAAATCCTGTACAATGTGCAGCCGCAAAACATCGTCTTGAATTCAACTGCTTGTGTAGTTTAGAGATAAAACAATTGTAACATAAAGACATAGACAAACCGCATACTATTTTTATTTGTTCCACTTTTAACAAGGTACTCTAATAGAAAATAAAAGAATACTATTATGGGGCGTGTGTAACGTAACAGATCTTCATATTACCAAAGTAACCGAAGGCAAATAACAAAATTAGTTTTCCAATTAAGTATAGCGAAATTAAAATCTGAATAAACCAAATTTTGTATTGGCTCAACCAACATTATTGACTATTTTCGTGGTTTAATTTAGGATCTTGACGCTGCTCTAATGGTGAAACAATTTCAATTGTAAGTAATACCAGAGAGAAGTAAAATAACAAGAGATTCCAATGTGAACAAATAAGAAATGTATGAAGAAAATCAACCTAAGCGCGATACCTCCAGGCTGGCCTGGAGACACCACAAGTTCCACACGACGGCATGCCCTGTTGGATTACTTGAGCTCTCTCGTGTGGATTACTTTTCAATAGGCGTTGTGTGTTTTGCCTCCTGGCATCTATATATGCTCTCCGATTCTGCGTACATACATACCGTGAGAACCAAAAGTGATGGCACACTTAGACATTTTATTTTTTACTTCCCACATTTTTATAAGTGTGCCATCACTTTTGGTTCTCACGGTATGTATGTACGCAGAATCGGAGAGCATATATAGATGCCAGGAGGCAAAACACACAACGCCTATTGAAAAGTAATCCACACGAGAGAGCTCAAGTAATCCAACAGGGCATGCCGTGTGGAACTTGTGGTGTCTCCAGGCCAACCTGGAGGTATCGCACTTAGGTTGATTTTCTTCATACATTTCTTATTTGTTCGCATTGGAATCTTCAACAAACATATGCTGTCACAAATACTGTTTACTTCGTTCAATGCCGAAGTTCGAAATTCGAAATTCACGCTACGCTCGTATTGGAAACAGGCTCAATCTGCGCTGAGCCTCAGCGAAAGCACACTCCAGCATTGGAAACGTAGCCTAATTATTATGGTATCCAAATGACGGGATTGCACCGTAATTTTGTGAAAATTACGGTTCAGCGCCATCTGGGCTCAAATAGATAACGAGTTTTTTTAAAGCTCTTCTAATACGATTCCGTCAAAAGTTTTTAATTTTAATTGATTTTTTGCTGTCAGGCAGATTTTATGCGCTATTTTCTGTTTGGTTGCGCTTTTACGCAAAAACCAACAAGCATGCCCAAAATGCCCCCAGAAATGTCTTTTTAGCAAACACACAAACCGGAAAAATACTTATTCAAAATTCTGTTTATGAAAAAACCATGGCAACTACCATCCAAAATTACGCTCAGCTAATGTGTCATACCGTAATTTTGATATTCGTAATTATGATGGTTGCCGTCATAATTACGGGGTAGTGTGTCCAAGGTATAATACTCGAAATTATCAAATAAATGTTCATTCTGATATTTTAACTGAATTAACAATCGTTTAATGTTCAAGTATACTGTTGTCACTTCTTTTTATAACAAATGCAATTGTTATAAACAATAAACTAATCTGAAAAGTAATTCAGACTTCTTCTGATTACCTACTCTTCATGCTTCTAACGTTGATTTTTCTTTTTCAAAAATATAAATAAATGAAAATAATAATTTCTTTTTTCAAAAAAATAAACAAAAAAAATTTAAAAAAAAAAAATAGAACCGACTCCAAAAAATCCCAAGCTCTAAAAAGTATAAAATAATTATATTAAAAGTCCTCTGATACTACTTTCAACATTAAATACCAAGAATTTCCTAGACTTTTGAAGTCGGTGTGAAAACCTGACTGATATTAATCCAATTAATCCAGACAAACTGATTGCATTTATTATTTAGTATTGGATCAATTCAAAAGAAATTTTTTTTTACCTGTTACGTAAGAAGTTGAAGCGTAGCTTCTGTCGGCCAGTCCCACGACTGCCACATTTTTTTTAAAAATTTTTTATTTTATTTTTTTTAGTGTAATATGTTTTAGTAATTTTTTTTTGGTCCGCCATTTTGAATCCTCGCAATCGGGCACCGAATGTACAACCAAGTACCAAAACCTTATCTGTGTATATATTTTGTTTTTTGTTGATTTTCTCAAAAAGCGCTGAATCAATTTCGATAAAATTTATATGGGACCACCTCTGAAGTATGACCTACCAAACAAAAAAAGAATCATCAAAATCAATTCATAATTGGCGGAATTATCGCGTAGCGACATACAAAAAAAAAAAAAAAACATACAGTCGAATTGAGAACCTCCTCCGTTTTTTCGTCGGTTAAAAATAGTGGGCTATACCTATCACTCCTGAAAACCTTTACTTTGTGCCTGAGTAGTTTCATTGGAATCGGTAAAAATTGGTTTCCATTTTTTATAACAAAGATAATTGTTACAAACAAAAATCAATAAACAAAAGTATTCTATACGTCCTGACTTTCTCTTCATGTCTGAGAAGTCATCAGCATCAGCTGTGCATGCATACGTATCGCAGCTATTTATATGTATAGATTAGATGTATAGATTGAGCTAGTTCAGGAACAACACTGCATTTTTTTGAGTGAATATAAACTGTAGGTTAATACTCACTGGAACCCAAGAAGTTAACCTTAATCAAACGGAGAAAAGTACATACTCGTACATATATAATAAGAAGAAAGTACTTAATACTTCAAATGAATATATTTATAAAATTCTTTGGCAACGAATAGCATTAAAAACATAATCACAGCATGACTTACATTCTAGAAGATAATACAAAGAAGGCACATTTACCACATTGTCGCATTGAGTCGCTCAACTCGTGGGAGGAAAATAAATAGGTTTTAAATAATTAATTTAAATATTACAAAAGTCTTATGGGAATGCCTTTTCAGCAGCAACTATTGCGGGGCTGAATCTCAACTTGAAAAGTTTTTTCTGGTACTGCCAAGGATCCGATTTGCACTTTGTAGTTTTCGTTCTCCACGGCGTTAAGACTATACTTTGCCATAATATTCGCCAGAATAGTGAAACTGATGAACTGCACAAGTTTGTAGCCTATGCAGGAACGCCTACCAGCTCCAAAAGGAAGGAAGAAATCTGGCTTAACAAGGACGCCGCATTTTAAGAAGCGCTCGGGCTTGAAGGCCTCTGGATTGTCCCACAGTTTTGGAGACATGCTGAGCTCGTAGTTGTTCAGGAACACCAACGTGTCGGCTTCAACGTCATATCCTGCAAAAAAGTTAGAAGTTAGTGCTAAGTTCGGGAAACTGCTTCCAGAAAATGGACTTACCATTGACAGTTGTGTCCTGATTGGAGACATGTGGCACGATGGGGGAGGCGATCAGCCGCAGGGCTTCCATCACCGCCGCTTGCGTATACTGCATGCTGGCCCTGTGCTCCAGGCCAATGAGTTCGTCGTTGTTGTTGGTGGCAGCGTCAACCTCTTCCTGGATTTTTCGCTGCACTTCTGGATTCTGAACGAGGTACGCGAACACCTTCGTCAGGAAGTTCCCAACAGCGGAGTGTCCTCCAATAATGTCTTCTAGGGCGAAGAGAGCGGTATCGCGGTCCAGGGCTGGCACTCTCGACTCGTTAATGTGCATGATGAAGGAGTCGACGTAGTCGTTCTCTTCGACGACTGTCTCAAACCGATCTCCGATGATGTCTTCTTCGATGAACTGCCTGATTTCATGGGACCACCTCTCCATCTGAGCGAGGTTCTTCTTGTGCAAAGGCATCAGGAATGGAAGGAAATCGGCAGCGTATCCTTGGTTGACTTCGTAAAATATCTTGTCGAAGTTGCTGATGAGCCTTTCGAATTTGGTATCGTTGTAACTAAATCGCTTCGAGCAGAAGTACTGCGTGAAGATGTTGGCACTCGTCTTGAGGAGAACTTCTTTGATTTCCATCGTAGCCGATTTGCGGGACGAAATCAGAGAAAGCATAGAATCGATCTCGAATGCAATTGTAGTGTTGAGGTCCTGGAACCGGTTGGTCATGGTCCTGGGAAAGGTGTGAGGTGTGAGCATGTCACGGCGCAGTTTGTGCAAGTCGGACCAGTCGCAGAATGCAAGAGCTGGAAGAAAAGAATCAAATTTAGCACCTGGTAATTCATTTCACCTCAAATGCCCTTACAGTTCTCCTTGTTTCCGGCGAACAACTGGTGGTACCGGCGGAAGTTGGGTCTGCTATCGAAATGAGCTGTTTTCGTGATGAGCACCTCGCGGATGTGCTCGATTCCATTAACGACAAGTGCGGGAACGCTGCCGAGCTGGAGACTGACCACAGGTCCGAATTTGCTGGCTAGATGCGAGAAAGCTTGGTAGGGAACCTCGTAGCCGTCAAGCGAGGCCAGGTTCCCGATGATGGGCAGACCCCGGGGTCCAGGAGCTTTGTTGAGACGCGGCTTCTTCTTCCCGTCCTTGGGGTCGTACACTTTCGAGATCCGAGCACACACTTCCGAAAACAGTATTGCCACCGACACTAAGGCGAATATTAGCAAGATGTACACTGTGTTTGAAGTTATCACGACCAAGGAGTTCTGCATGGTGACTGAAGTAAAAAAGCTACAAGTTTTTAGGTCTAGGGTAGCCAAAGAGCTGATCTGATGTGGCTCCATTAATCAGATTAAAGTGCTTTTATACCCGAGATCCCGAGTGCGATCTCATTAATATTTCATAGGATTCAAACGGGTGTCTCGATTTTGATCAAAAGGGGGGTCCAGAGCTTTATTTCACGAGACTGATCAGAGTGGGGCTGTGGGCTTCTATTTTCCTACCCGGCCAAATTATTTGCTATTGTGGGAAATTTCTTGGTATTTTGCAAATTTGCCTCTGTCGACAATTTAGATATTGGGGCACCTGCTAACGGATACGTATAAAGGCTTCTGTGTTTTTCTCTTGTTTTGAATGCAAATTTGAAGATATATTTACAAGTGGAACCTAAATACATAAAAGGGGTAAGGTGATTTAGATTTTTCTAAGAGTCCTAGAATCTAGATGTCCTCACTTTATTGTACATCTTCCTATGAATGTTTGAAAATCTGTTTGTCTATATGTATTTAAATATTTGAATTAAGTATGCGGAGATGAGTAAATCTTGCAGTCAGGATGGTGCCAAAATTTGTTTGTCGGATTCATGGAATAACAACGGGGTTTCTAGTACGATGGATATTTGTCAGTATATCACTTGTATATTATATTTTGGAGCTCAACACAGTTCCTAATTGGGTTTAATCTAGCCGAATTGCCCCTCGCCCCTGTCGAAACTAGTTCACTAGACTTAATTTGTATGTAAATCGGTTGATCGAATGCAGCACGAGGTATGAAATAATACCTGAGGTGGTGACTGGAACAACGGGTTTGTAACATTCCTATAGCTAGGGAAGTTGAACAATTTCGAGGAAAATATTAATTTTCGTACACACGCTGCTTGAAAATCGCAAGGAGGTCTGAGAGAGTTGATTCCCTATGAATTATTCACAGTTTTTTGTGTTCAACAAAATTGGGGCAAATAAAATTAATAATTGATTAGGAGGTATAAATATACGTAGAAACAGACAAAGCAGTCAATTTTTTTTTATTTTTCCTTTTTTTTGGAAAGTGGATGTCGTGCATGTGGTTATTATCTTATTGGGCTGCCTTCAATCTTTGTGACAAAACGCCTCGGAAAAAGGTGTAGCACTTTCTACGGTTCGACTTTGATGGGTTCCCCGCGGCTTCATGCGGGAGGACTTGTCATTTTTTTCTTTCTCTTGTGTGAAGGAAAATGTTTGCATGCAGACATCACCTTTCGATTTATTGCTTTCGCCACCACCAAACATTCACGAAAGCAGAAAGGTACATCTTTCTTGGCGTTCCATTCTACGTGACTAGCGGCTATTACTTTTGAACAGGTGAATTCTCAGGCGAATGATTTTTTTTCTCGAAATGGGATATTGAACAGGAAATCATATTGATCCGTTCGAATGATATTTCTATTTCCTTTTCATATTTGACGGTAAAGAATGTATATGTATACCTACGGACGAAATTTGCTTTTAAAGTGATTCTTATGGAGCACTGTGTGACATTTTTTAAAACGGTTTCAGTGCACATTGAAACTTGATTGAGCATATTCTTGACGTACAATTCTGCCACAGGTAACAACCGGAAATGTTTTATTTTTCTTTATCGATTAAATTGTTGAAATTCTGGTGGTCGTGGTAATAAAGGTTTGGTATACATGTTTTCATTTGAAAATTTGTGTTATTTTCCAAAATGTTGCCTGCAGATTTATAAACTTTTTTTTTAATTTGACTCTTGATACCTGTAAGTAGATACATATATGTAGATTTTATTCCACCAGCTCAAGATTTACTACCCTTCCTTTCTCAACCTTTTATACTTTGTGTTGACATATGTAGATTAGATTGTATAATACATGAGTCATTCAAAATCTCAAAGCGTAAAAAAATTAAAATTGAGTCTTAAAACGAAATCATATTTTTTTATATGTATAAATATTACCTAAACATAGTGGCGGGTTTCGCACGATTTGTAATTTCTGTAATTTCTTCGAAATACTAATCTTCAAAATATTGCATACGTACATATGTATATTATAACCAATGTTGACGTTATAACAGATACATTTTCCTAATTTATTTCAATAAATTTTTTCAATTAATCCTTGAGGAACAAATGGAATAGGACTATTTACTATGGAAGACTAGTTTTCATTAGACACTCAACCTCTTTAATATCCCTTTATAATCCCTATAATTACCTCTACTATCAATATCTAAACCACAGCTTTAACTAGGCAAATTTGAAGTCTCTAGCTTGAATGTTTTGGGTCTGGGATCTTATGATAGCCACATATTAGAGTGGGGCCATAAGTATTTCGTTTTTCCAAATATAAATCTTAAAAACTTAAACTAATTATGATGAGCTTGCCATAACATTATAATATTTTACACATTTGTAAACATTTCGTTATTTTGATATAATCAAAAGTACCATGTTTATTTTGTTATTGATATATTATGTAAGGGAGATTGGGGTATTGTGAGCCACACTTTTTCAAAGCTCGATAACTGCCACAAAAACCAAAATTTTTTAAAATTTCAAAATGGTTTATGTTACTAGGAAGGAAACCTAACTTTTAGCTTGAGCAATTTCTTGAAATTATTATCTGCTGAAAAAATCTGAGCGTTTGCAAAAAACATACGTTTTTGAGATTTTTAAAAATGTTGGGGAATTGTGAGCCACCGTCTAAATTAAGTCGAAAATCAAAAATATCGTTGTAAAATGTTTATTGTATGGTTGGAAATTACATAAGAATTAGTTAGAAAAAATAAAAAAAAAAAGATATTGAAATTATTCGGATTCGCAATTCGGGCATGTGAAATAGGCTCCAGTACTGACGCATTTCAAATGAACAGCTCGATCGCATAAATCGCAGCGAATGGAATTGTTCCGGTTCAATTTCTTCGGCATATCCTCCATACAAAGTATGCAGAAGTCAACATTTTCATCTAAAAATGCTAAAAATGCGATATTGGCTTGAAAAATGCCAAAAATGTTGTGGCTCACAATTCCCCAAAAAAAGTGGCTCACAATTCCCCAAACGTTCTGGTTGATAAGAGGGCCGTGTATGATTCGCTCATTGCATGTTTATGCGAAATTTCTTTTAAAAGTTGAAATATCGATGCCATACAATAATTATGAATATATTTACCTGAATCGATTCTGCGAAAATCGTTGTCAGATCAATGCAAACACAAACGCTCGGAATAAATATTTTGAGAAAATTTTCCAAGTGGTTATCGCACGGAACGAACGAGTACGTGTGGAAGCATCTATTGCTAATAGAAAATGAGTTTGGTCAAAGACAAGACGACGACAACCATTTCCATGAGTCAGACTTTCCAATTTTGGGAAATATTGACGTGGCTCACAATTCCCCATGGCTCACAATACCCCAATCTCCCCTACATACATATACATACAATGTATGTAAGTTCTAAAGAAATTATTTCGTTGTAAATGTGAAATGCTCCAAATCTAAAACTGAAAATTTAATAGAACAAAAATGAAAAAAACATTGTGTGGTTTTATGAAACCACTATGCAAGTGAAACTTTTTTTCAGATCGTAGGCATTTAACTGAAAATGTTCGGAAAATTATTCGATTTAGGGTATTAAAATCGCGTTTTTCATCTTAACTTAATAATTGCAAAATGGGAATGATAATGGGAAATCAATAGTAGACAAGATATCCAACTATAAATTTTAATTTCAGTCTGCGTATTAGAGTACGGAATACATAACAAATACAATCATTCAGATGATAGACGCTTTCAACGCTGTATCGTTGTCCATCATGATCAAGTGAACAACAACATTTACATCAATACACTGATCAAAACACACAAATACTGCGGAGCACTTGCACGAATGAGTGAGAATATAAATGCTACACGGTCAGCTGATGCGAGCCATTGGCTTGGCGCTGCCATATTGGCCTTGGCTGCTCTGCCGATTGCCTTTCACTTTACCCCGTCTCCGCGGCACCCCTACTCATCGGCCGGCTGTAATGCGACATGCGAGAGATGAACGAAAAAATTTGTAGCGATGATAATAAAGTTTCACTTTAATAAAAATATGGAATGCTTTTGCAAATTAAACTAATCGATTTTTGATATACAGGGTGTTTTGCTAAGGTCTGAACAGGGGTATGCCAATCGATTCCAAATGGGCTCCTGATCAACGTTTGTTCGGACACCCCCCCCCCCCCCTCAAATCGGTCATTCCCCCTCAAAATTGCGATTGAAAATTTGGAGGAGGTTAACTTAGAAAATGCATTATAAGTTCTTTCAAAGACATCCTACGATACTGAATGATAACACATTAGAAAGCTAAGCCTTCAAGCTTTTCAACGATACCACCCACGACCCGATCCGCCCACAAACACGCGGGAGAGACCCCGTCAAATTTCGAAAATGGAAATTTCAAAGCTCAAAATTTGACCTTGACCCTTGATTCTGCCGATTTTTTGTATGGGAGGATCGAAACTTTTTTTAAGAACAAGCTTCCCTGTCATGAGTCCCATCGCAGGAAAAAAACCGCACTCGAATCCGACGGCGCGTTCCGAAGTTATTCGTACTATCCGTAATGAAACCCAATTGGAATGTGACGTTACTTTTTTAAAAAATTTTTTTATTCAATCATCCGATAAATTTATTTGTCAAATAAAAATAAACCCCATACCTTGGACACACTACCACGTAATTATAACGGCAACCATCATAATTACGAATATCAAAATTACGGTATGACACATTAGCTGAGCGTAATTGTGGATGGTAGTTGCCATGGTTTTTTCATAAACAGAATTTTGAATAAGTATTTTTCCGGTTTGTGTGTTTGCTAAAAAGACATTTCTGGGGGCATTTTGCGCATGCTTGTTGGTTTTTGCGTAAAAGAAACCGCAACCAAACAGAAAATAGCGCATAAAATCTGCCTGACAGCAAAAAATCAATTAAAATTAAAAACTCCTGACGGAATCGTATAAAGGTGGGTCCACACTGAGCCACCGAAAGCGAACATATGTGTTCGAGTACAAGTTTTCGCTTAATGTGTACGCGTTTCAAACGCGAACGAATCTGTTCTATACCCTGTGCTCTTGTTCCGTGCTGCTGCCAAATGTGGAAGCAAGAACGAGCAAGTTGTGAACGAACATAAATTTCTACGAAAAGCAGTGCGGACGCCTCACGAATCTTTAGCGAAGGTAATTAAAAAACCCTAAACAAACAAAGAAGAAAACCCTAAAGTCCTAAACAAACAAACAAGTTTGCCGAGTGTGTACGTCAAGGAAATTAGAACGAATGTGTGCTATACCCTGTGCTTGAGTTTCATTTCGATTGTGAAATTATAGCGACTCCAGCATATGAATTTTTGTCAGTTTTGCTCAATATATCGGACAATGAAGTTATAATTGCAATTACTGAGCCTTTACTTATATACATACTGTGATTCATTAATAAATCAACAAAAAAAAAAAAAAAGGCTGTTTTGATATCATGTAGGAAACGCTGTACCAATCGATTCCTTGGACATGTATACGAGTTAAATGAGGGTTCAAAGTCAAAATTTACCGAAGTTTGTATAGAAAATTGGTAGAAAACACGAAATATTCGCCATATTTTATATACATTCGCTCAGATTTTCCAACTTGAATGGAAAACATGCAAATGCAAGGAAACCTGATTGACGCCTTCTCAAAAGGCGTCCACACTTAAAAAATTTCGCTTGTGTTTGCTTGCATATCTACGGACGCCTGTGCAGCACGCGTGATTATGAAAGCAAACATAGCGAACGCGCATGTTTTTTTATGTTTCTTCAGCGTACACACTAGAAAACTTGGATTGCAAACATGTGTACTCATGCGTTCGCTTTCGGTGGCTCAGTGTGGACCCACCTTAAGAAGAGCTTTCAAAAATCTCGTTATTTATTTGAGCCCAGATGGCGCTGAACCGTAATTTTCAAAAAATTACGGTGCAATCCCGTAATTTGAATACCATAATAATTACGGGTTTGAGGCTTAATAATGATGGTTGCCGTCATAATTACGGGTAGTGTGTCCAAGGTATACTCAATTTGGCTATGATTTAAAATCATGCGGCAGATAAGACTAAAGGCCCGAACACATAAGTTCCGATCCGATCCGATCCGCTCACTTCCGACGAGCTGTCAAAGTTGAATATACGTCGTGCTATGTAAGTGGACACAATGAGCGGAACGGAGCGGATCGGAGCGGACAATGTTGAGCAAAATCAACTTTTGTCGGAACGACGGAACACATAACCTCACAAATGAATGTGTTTATGTTGAACAAGCGATTAATTGACGGGAATTTTCACATTTTAATATGTGCAATGGAAGAGGAATTTTTTATTGAAGAAGTGGCTATCACCACACTTTCAAAAATATCAGATTGCGGTCAAACGACGGATCGGATCGGATGCATTGTAATCACTTGTCCCACGGGTCGGAAAGGAGCGAATCGGAAGTGAGCGGATCGGATCGGATCGGAACTTATGTGTTCCGGCCTTTAAGTTAACTTTTGATAAATAGATAGTGAAATTTAATTTTTTTTCACAGCCAAGTTGATCTTTTATTTAAAATATTAATTTATCAATCTCTTGAAAAATCGGCTATATAAAACAATTCGCTAAACTCTGATTATTTTAAGTATGTAAGTACTCATTTAAATTTGGGAAACAGCCACAAAGTAATACCAAAGATTATGGTAATACCTAATTTGTTTTTTACTTAGATTTTCGTATTGTATGTATAACTGTATATTTAAGTTAAGATTATTTACAATAGTAGACATGATTTAAGGATAAAACTATTAAAACTGTAATATAACACACCTAATATAAAAGTTTGGTTGTAAAGTACTTTGTATAACACAAAAACACAAACATTTGATTCTGTTGAAAAGGTGACTTTTCAAAAAAAATACGCGAATTTTGAATGAATGTCTCTTTTCCTTGAATAGACCAGTGAAGTTCAGCTGACTATCATAATCATTCAACCACCAGATGTCCTAATTTATTTCACCCGGAATGCCCGGTAATTATAAGAGCGACATTTTGAATTTCCATTCATTGAATTACATGGGGCTTAGCGCTTGAATAAATCATCGCAGCGTCTCCAAATGATGGAAAAGCTCTTGCTTTCCGAGTGTTCCTAGAAGTGAATCGCTATAAATTCAGAGCCCGCCAGACTGTCTGTAGGTGAAATTAATCAAACGGGAGGCTTAGGTAGCTTAGATGGCGGGTACTGATTCCCAGATTCATTTATTTCGCTCAAACGTAATCGCTTCCTTTACAATTTGCAATTTAAACCCCTGGCGATACGGCGAGCTAATGTAAGCGTGGGAATTGGGGCAATAAGGTGCATTTCCAATGATCGTGAGCGAGCTCCACCAACCTCACCCCTTGGGCAGAGCTGCCTAATGAGAGAAGCGTGGCTGGATTTGGCGGCTTAATGCACTTCTAATTGCTAGTGAGCTGGACAAAATGGGAACCTCGAATTAATTGAAAATTAAAGTCTGTCGCGAGAATTTTGCCAAATGACGAGAAAATTAAAATTTTAAAGCGATAGAAGTAAAACGCCACGAGTATTCAGCTTATAAAATGCGAAATTCAGCGACCTTGACTCAGTAACTATGGACGTAAGCTCTGATTAGCATGGACCGAAAAAAGAATTTTCTAACTAAATTACTTTAGGAGGCAATTTTTCTGCTAAATCAGGCTGATGTGCATTTGAATGGAGACGGGCTCATAAAAATGTTACAATTTATTTGTTCAAGGACATCACAAAAAACAAACATTTTGAAAATTAGATGCTTTGCGCTTTCTGATCGTACGCCGCATTATATGATCAGCTAAATGACTGAGATATGTATTTAGTGCTCAAATTTGCATTCAATTAAATATATATAAAATAAAAAGTTATATTTACTTATACTGCTGGCCAGGAATTTCGCACTTTGAGATTATTGAAAAATAGTACATCTGTACATACATACATTGGGCACACCTCTAAGAAATTGGAAATAAAATAAGACTATCACAACACAAAGGGTATATAAATGGACAACAATCAAAATCAGCACTAGCATCGCACACTTTGACCACAGGACACATTTTTTCTTTTGACCATGACAAAGTTATTGACACAGAAAACAATAGGAAAAAACGTGAAATGAAGGAAGCGTGCCACATATATGTATATCAACAAAGATCATCTCATAAACTTAAAAACAGGCACAGAACTCATTATAATAAAGAATACAAACACAAGTAAACTAAAACCGTAACAGAACACTATTAATACATACAACCAACTATAGAAGAATCTGCTCAGTAACGTTTCCACCGACAATATGAAGTGTCTTATTTATATCAGATGTTTTAAAAATTATGTTTTTTCTTCTTCTTTTTATGTGATAAATGTAAATTTTATAAAAAGGTAAATTTAAAATTAATGTTTTTTGTTAAATTGTAAAATTTGTTACAAAATTAAGACAACTCCTGATAAAGGGTACGCACTAGGACCCGAAACGTCGAGCGAAATAAAATAAAAATCTATATAAAAAAGATCGGAGTATTCCTTAAAAAAGAAAAACACCGAACTCGGAAATCTTTTAGCCCGATCATAAAAACAGAATTAATAAGTGAAAAGTTAAATTTGTTTTAGGATTGTTATCAAGTATTCTAACCAAATATTTTATATTTCGTGCGTATGTATGTATGCGAGAATTACTCATTAGTCGAAAAAGCAACGACTTTGACCAGTAAGGACATGGATTCGAATTTACAAGCTTTGAATTAGAGCGCTTCATTGATCCAATTTCAACTGAGTCACTAGCCCTTGATTCCTTCGAAAAATTGTATGTTCTGGCAAGAAGTTCGACTCGACCGATTGATCCCATATAATGTATTGTATATATGTATGTGGATATACCATACATATGTAATAACATATACAAGAATTATTTTATTTTCCAAAAATGTTATTTGTGTTTAGTTCTGCATCGAAAGCAACTAAATCTAAAAGTTCTTTGAATTTATAAGGGTTTAAGGGGTTGAAACTCTTCTCTGAAATGTTTCTAAAAATTTCAGTACCTATTTGATCTCCTAAAAACATATGTATGTTCATCATTTTCATCATTAATTGAAAAGCATCAGGGGACGAACTTTTACATGGCGCCAGAAGTTTTACAATGCATTTAGGGGATTAGCGCATTCAACACAGTTATCGAATTTTAAACAATAATTTAACTTTAAGGGGGTTATTTATTATTAAATAAGATCACAACCTCCTTCCAGCGGCCTATTTTGGGGATTTAAAAGCGTTTATGATGAAATATTGTTCATTCATTAACATGAGATCAGCATTTTAGCTCCCATATTTATTTGTTAATAATTTTCGATTGAGTTTTACCCCATTTAAAATTTTGTTAGTGTTATATTTATAGTAACAATTAATATAAACAAAAAACAAATTTTTTTTCTATCAAAACGGTGTTAATGATTCAGACATACATGACCGCAGCTATACATATATTCTTGATCATTGATAATGTTTCTATCTTCCTAAATAAATAAATAAGAAACACTGCTTTCCATAACTTTTGGAGCGTAAGTATATACAGTAATTATCTATATCGTCTCCTAAACAAATCTTACGAGGTTACATGGGTTTCGCAAGGCAAAACAAAAGCATATTTCTACTATTTTTTTAAAATTTAATAAAATAATTATGTTATTCAATAACAGAAATAAAGGAAGAACATTGTAGAACACAACATTTTAATTTAAAAGAATCGTAAATTCAGTCATTGCGACCTGGTTTTCGGAGACCTCTTACAAAAAAATATCCTCGCAGTGGTCAGGATAACTCATGATAGCTTTAGCTAAAATTAAAAAACCAAAAATTTTCTGTTAGAAGGTGAGTACATACAGCTCGTACTTGAACGAAGAATTTTAAAAAGAAAGTTGAAATTTGAATTTTTGGCAGAGTTGTATGAAAAAAAGTATACGATTTGCTTTGCTTTTTTAATTTAATTTTTTAGGAAAATAAAAATTACACAAATTTCTTTTAAATTAAACGGTGGGTGAGACCGCGCGGGACACAGTTAGTTCTATAATGTTTTGAGAATGTGTGCAAAATTTCAATAAGATTAGTGCATTAATTACATGGAATCGTCGATTCCAGCCATATACATATGTATGGATGTATGTATAAAGTAAAAACCCTGCTGCAGCTGCAATCCCCAGGACATTTTTTTGATCTTGTCTGAGATGAATTCTATGCTCAACAAGCAACGCCAAACTTGGCATACATATATGTATGTACGTATGTAAGTCACAGCCACAGGCTCAACAAGCAACGCCGATCTAAAAGGACGATCCTTAGAAATTAGAGAAATTTAGTTTCCAAAGGCTTCCTTTCTTTCGATTGATTTAAAAATTTGGGAAAATATTCTTGACATGTTGTACTTTTAAATAGAAAATTTAAAAATAAATTGATTTGTTGAAACTTTAAAACCCCTTAATAAAGGTTACAAACAATTAATATAGGTATATTATAAAGGTTTAAAATTCTAAAAGTGCGCATCTGTCTCGTCTCAAACAGGACAATCTGTTCTATTTCGGGATCACGTGCAGACTGGTAAGCTGAAATTGGGTTCTAGAAAGGTGTCTATAGGTTTATCTTACGAAGACTCTTATGTCTATATCTTACGTAGTCTCTAACGGTTCTTTATTCAAAGAAGTCCTGATGACGGCAAAATCTATTATTATGCAATTTTTCCGATTGCATTGAAATTGCGCCAACTGAATTTCCTGATTCTGTGGACTTTTGTGCTTTGCGCCTTTAATTTTCATTGAGAACCGCTTAATAACTGTAAATCGGTGATATGTAAATAGTTTGTGGCAAATGAAATGTACCATGCACCCATATGCATCCGTGCTGTGCCCTACCCAGCAAAAGCGCGGCTCACCCGGCCGCGTAGTCATTAATTCGATTCCGCGACTCAAAATAACCGAAGCGGAAATTAATTCAAATATAACCTTGTCTACCTTTCGGGGTGCCAAGCATGGTGGACCACTTTAAGAAAATGTGCTCTGTGTAAACTTGTAGATTTTGTGGGAATACATTATACATGCGTGCGCCACTCAATTTTTAAGGGATAGCTTTGCCTTTTCCTCCTCCTCTGCCTGCTTGTTCTTTGGCATGCCATCGTCACTGTTCTACGGTTCCGCTGCGGATGTGGAGCAGCAGATAATGCGGCGACTTTGAATTCAAATTTTTGCAAAGAATAATTTAATTTGTTATTTGTCCGCACGCTTAGGTCATTTGCGGCACTAAATTGATTCTGGGAGGATGAAGAACCGCCCGGAGGGGATTTCTGTATGCTTTGAATACCAAACACAATAAGCGACAGTTTTGTATATAGGTGTTAGAATTTTACATCTATCAGGGGAGAAATTTGCGGTGGACTCCAGTAAAAGGTAAAAGCGAAACCACCCGGAATTTGTTTGAATTCTGCTGGTGGCTACAAAGGATGCACATTACATCTGCACTCTTCCTCTCTGCTGATTGGAAACCGAAAGCGAATTTACTTGCAAATACTCGTAATATCATTGCCGGACATGTGTAGGAAGGTGTTTGGCCAGTTACATGTCGCAGTGGATTGCTAAATAGACGTGCTGTCGAACCGTTACATTTGACTATTTCACCACACTGGTGAGGTGGTCGTCTACTGTCTACTGCTTACTGAATAGATAGACAACCTGCCAGAATAGCACCGCTAGATTGCATTGGACTTGCATGAGGTAAATTTATACTTTTGCTTTCAGCTTTATGCAAGGAAGCAATTTAGATTCAAAATTGCAGGAAGTTGACGGTTAGTGTTACGGCAGAAATAACAATTTTTGATAGGGAACACGTAATTTGAAACTTGAGGAAAAATGATCATTGTAAAGGGGTTGCTAAAATAAAATTTTACTTAACGGATATGAAAATCAGCTCAAGGGCTGATGAATTTTTAAAAAGCTTTACTTATTTATTTTATTAAAATTAATATAAGCTTATAATACACTTTAACTAGCACTTCTGGTAACAGAAATGTTGTGGCCGACGAAGATAGTAGACTTCTATTATTACTAGCTTTTGCCCACAGCTTCGCTCGGTCAGGAAACCTTTACAATTCCCTAGGGAATTAATATTGTTTCTCCACAAAACTTTTGAAACCCCCACTCCCCCTATAGAGTTTTAATTTAATTTCATATCGCCATCTTAGATTTAAAAATTGATGTCATTTTGGTAATCAACGTCCCAAGAAACCTCAATAACGACACCCATACAGATGTTTAGGTTTATTTACACTATTTTACCGGTTTTGCCGAATAAACGTTTGAATTGAATTAATAAGGAATTGATTCTTGAAAAATCACGAAGTACCTAAACGTTAAGTTAAGACTATTTATGTATTTTTTTTCAGTTTTTATTTAAAGTACATATACATATACATATATATCTACTACATTAGAGGTTCTGCCTTCAAATGCTTACACGAAAAGTGGCTTATTCCATTATCTAAAGTAACTATTGCCCATGTTCTGAATTCCGGTGAAAAGAAATCGAATATAGCTTGGTTAAACTTCTTTTCTTTTGAACTGAAATTCCATATAAAACTTTTAAAATTGTAAAATCATCTCAGTAAACTTTAACTTTAATGTCTTTTGTTCAAAATATTATAATCCAATCGAAGTAGGTATTATTATGAAATTTGTTGTGGAAAAGCAAAAGCAAAGCTATCTGAAATGAATTTTTTATAGGTTTATTTACCCCAGGGCTTGATTTTCGAAAAATTGCGAAATTTTTAATGCAAATTCTAAACAAATAGCGCATTTTGATGTGATTATGCGATGTCAGAAGCGGAAACGAAAAGGCATCATTTGGTGTTTGGTTTATTGAGTTTGGGGAACTATTAGGGGAGAAAAAGGGATGTTGTCAGTAAAAATAATACAGGCGTAGATATGCCATCTAGTACAGTCAATCTGTCGAAAAAAAAAAGATAATGGACGAAAAATTACCATATGGATGAAACTTGGTGAGTCGTTAGAGAATGATGAAAGAAAGCTTACCTAGCGATGGCCACCTGCTACCTGTGACGGTTTTTGAAAAACTCATAAATATTTTGAAATGCATTTTTCTTTATGGGAAGATCGAAACTTTTTTTGAGAAAAATCTTCCATGTCATGTGGCCTTTCTCAAGAAAAAAACCGCACTCGAATCCGACGGCGCGTTCCAAAGTTATTCGTGTTATAATAATTAATACAACAACAACACCCACTATCCGCAATGAACTCCAATTGGAATGTGACGTCACTTTTAATTATATATTTTCTTGAGAAAGGCCACATGAAAGGGAAGCTTTTTCCCAAAAAAAGTTTCGATCTTCCCATAAAGAAAAATGCATTTCAAAATATTTTTGAGTTTTTTCAAAAACCGTCACAGGTAGCAGGTGGCCATCGCTAGGTAAGCTTTCTTTCATCATTCTCTAACGACTCACCAAGTTTCATCCATATGGTAATTTTTCGTCCATTATTTGACAGATTGACTGTACTATTCTTATATGCATTTACTACCGACACACAGCTGGTATCGATACCATATGATATGTCAATACATGTGTACGTAGTGATACAGCAATTCAGTATTAACTGACATTAATAATTGAGGTAGTCCAATTTTATATTTGAAATTTTTAAATAAAATCATAGTCATTCAAAATTCTCTGGAATTCTTAAGTCGAATGAGCTGAAATTTGAATACATACATACATATGTATATAGTGGTTGAAAATCGGCGCTGAATATAGAAGGAGGTATTCTTATTTATTGGATACTATTGCAAACACCCTAGTATCGATACTACGCTTGAACGCAGCATGCTCACTTCATCTAATGCTGGTATTTAGTGACATACACGTAGTATAGCCGTGTATTATCACTATGGTATCTAAATATGTATATTAGTTTTGTGTCAAAGGTATTTCGCAACTAAGAAAAATCAAATTTTCCCTACTCATTCCAAATTTTTGTAGAGGGCTATTGTATCCTGGGCAGTCACCTTCGATACCTCGACCGGGCGACTTAAGGGCTCCTAATGCTATAATATCGGTACCAGGTATTGATAATATGAAGAGAGCTATACTACGTGATATATTACAACTTGACACAACACACATGTCTTCGTGGTATACATAGTTTGAGGTTTAGTTGTGCTAGGCGAAAAATGAACTTGTGATAGATCAATTACTTACTTATTCTATAAATAACTTGTTACTGATTGAAGTTTCAGAAATAAGGCGTATTGAATTAAGAACATTGGCAGCCAAACGCAAAAGGCGATGTTATTATTTTACTTCCTATTGCAAAGGTATGGCTCTGATATAAGCAACAATTTACTTATATACATATATCAGGTTTGTTACAGGGATACCAGTAAATATTATCGAGTTACAATACAAGGTTCATTCGTGGTATACCACGATTTTCGCTAGTTTCTAGGTGGTACTGAGTGACACACATATGGTATACCATACGTAGCATCAGAGAGAAGTTAAATAATAAGAGATTCCAATGCGAGCAAATAAGAAATGTATGAAGAAAATCAACCTAAGTGCAGTACCTCCAGGCTGGCCTGGAGACACTCACAAGTTCCACACGGCATGCCCTGTTGGATTACTGTTGGATTACTTGAGCTCTTACAGTTATAAAAATATGGGAAGTCAAAAATAAAATGTCTAAGTGTGCCATCACTTTTGGTTCTCACGGTATGTATGTACGCAGAATCGGAGAGCATATAAGATGCCAGGAGGCAAAAACACACAGCGCCTATTGAAAAGTAATCCACACGAGAGAGCTCAAGTAATCCAACAGGGCATGCCGTGTGGAACTTGTCTGTGTCTCCAGGCCAGCCTGGAGGTATCGCGCTTAGGTTGATTTTCTTCATACATTTCTTATTTGTTCGCATTGGAAACTCTTGTTATTTAACTTCTCTCTGGTAGCATTCAAATATCACAGGTATCAATACCAGATGTGTTTCCATGGTAGGTACATATAAGGACTAAAGCAAAGACTATAATTGTAGTTGTAAATACTTTGCCTAAAGTGTGTCATTCACAGAGTATACATGCTCATCTGCTTCTTCCTTCTCGAAGCAGAACCGACAGATATCACCAACCGAAAGGCCGGCCTGCGTTTTTGAGGTGGTATATTTTAGCAGGCAGTGGGTCGTAAAAGGTCCGTGATGATTTTTATTTCCGCGTTATCAAACGAGAGAAGATTTATCTGCCTCTTTTAGGAGGAATTGAAAAACCTTTTTGAATTGTTTGGTTCGCCCAGAGGAAGGATATTTTTGCTCCAGTGAGAGGAGTTTCCTTTTCTTTTAAACTTGTCCGCCTTCTTCATAGACGTCTGTTCCTTCGTGATCTGGTGTCCAGGTTAAGGATACGGAAAGTGTTTTCCAACATTCAGGCAGTTCCATACCAGCTTGGATGTAACAGAGGAGCTCGTGAATGCTTGATTCGCTTCTTTATTGTCCGTTCATATTCGTACTCTAACCCATTTTATTTCCGCAGTCAGACAACAACAGGAGTTCCTAGGGGAGCTCCTGTTGGCTGGGGGACGGTAGACGGGTGGTGGTCGGCCGGCGCGGCGGGCGGAGGGTGCCTCGTGGAGGCAGTGCAGTAATACAGGACTCCACCCTGAAGTAATGTCCACAAGACGGTTCCGGGGTGGAGCTCCTGGAGACGGGGAGTGGGGTTTTAGCCGGTAGGCCTGGTCATTCGACCAGGGAGTCCGGCCCACGGGTGACCACGGTCACCCAGGTGCGCAACTGCATTTCCCCACTCCAACAAAAACAAAAACCATTTTATTTCCTTTTTCAGAATTAGAGTAGATGATAGTTAGAAAGGTACTAATTATGGCACAGATCAGCGTCAATTTTTTTTCGGACAAATATGTCTACATTTTATTTACGAATTTGTTGTTGAGTGAGAATCTGAAATTGAAAATGTTCTATTAAATCAGGTTTTCGGAAAAACTAAAGTCCAAAGTGAAGAAATCATTTTGACAATGTTTGCTACTTTGGTTAAGAAGAGTGAAAGATTCCAGATTTTTGTTGAGCACCACAAAAAATATATTCTCGAATCTAGTACGTAGCCTTTGCAGAGCACCACAAAACCGTTTCAAAATGTTTATCAAAAATCTAAAAAAACACGCTCTTATTAGTGACCAACTAGACAGTGAAAATGGCGTCCGCCATATTGGTAAAAAACAGCATTTAAAGTTTTTGTCGCCGGTGCGCTTAGCTATGATTGTCGTTCATTCAAAAATATACTATTCAGCGAAATTTGCGAATTTCTGTAAGCGAATTGCAAAAAATTCATTCTATTAAAATACATATGTACATATGCAACAAAAGTTATCTTGGAAAAATTACAACTGGATATAGTAACCCCTGTTTTTTTACGGTTGATGCAGTTCATTTATTTCTTTAATTTTTTTTTTTAATTTTCCCGCATTGTATAATTATTTTTGAAATGTTTTTACATACATACATCATTTATCCTAATAATTTAATAGTACGTTTAGTGACGTTAGATTTTAAGTTATTAGCAATAATAGAGATATCAAGCTTATAATTATATATTCCAAACTTTCTACACCTTCTGGATTTGCGAAAGTGCTTTGATGCTTTTTTTTATTTCAGCAAAACTTAAGTAAAAAATATGGAGATTATTTGGACAAATTAAATTATATTAGGAAATGGTTCTAATTTTAGATCACCGTTTCTGCCATATAGCAATCGTTTAGATATATGTACAAAATGTAACCCAATAATATAAGTAAACAGACATCACAACATACCTTTCAACGTAATCGTTGCAAACACATTGAAAATATATTCTATGAATACACACACATATATGTATATGCACTTAGAGATGATGATTATTTTTTTCGTTATTGCCTAATCAAACGATTCGCTTTGTAACTCGATTTAAGGCGTCCTGATATTACTGTCCATTATTAATTGTCCAAATTAATTCCAAATACAAACAGAATAGATGACTTACAAGCCGCAGCCAAGTGGAACAATTTTACTAACATTTTTTATGACTATCGAAAAATTTCCCCTAAAGATAAATATGTTTTTAATTTAAATTCATATAGTTTTGTAGAAATATTTAAAAGATTCTTAACTACACTATAATAAAACTACCCAGGAAAAAGGAGGTCAGTGCAGAAACACAATTAAAGTCAAACTTGCGCAAGCTGTGGTACGCAATAAATAACTATGTCAACAAGAGTCCTGTGGAATAATTTGAAAAACATTATTCACTGCTGGCTTTTGTTCTTATTTGATTGAAGGATGATATATGTATATATAAATAAATGTAACAACCACACAACTAGGTAGGTAGGTGGTCTGTAATACGTTTTACATAACTTCCTCTTAAATATTGGCGTTCATCGTTCCGTTGCTCACCTAGACCAATGCCATCTTTCGTTGTCGTTGTCTCAAGGATGCACACACTCTTCTTACATTAAATATAAAAAGAAATAACTCATAAATATTTTATTGAAGAAAACTATACAACCATACACAAGCGAGCAGCCTCCCTTCTTGTGGATGCGAAACTCTGGTCGATTCTGAACTACATATATACCTATTTCACACTCTTCATAATTTTAGTTGCGAATTCACTTTTACGAATTTTGTAATTCTGAATGGTACTCCTGATTAGTGTGCACCTGGTTCGGTTGAAGTTCAATGCTAGTCCATCGATTACATTAACTTTGGGTGAAATTTAAAATGACGACGGTGGAGCTGTTGGTAATGTATTCACCAAGAAGATACCTAATAAAACGTCTCAACCGACACTATCATACGAGTATTAAAACTGAAAAACTGGGAGGTAGAGAAAAGATTGTTTTGCTTGTCACCGGAATATTTGCGTGCCCGATTTTAAACGCGGAGATATTTTCGCCCTTTCGATGAGTCTGGAGTTGTTTGCTTACGAATAAGAGAATGCACAAGATGCGATTTGTTTCGAGATTTCTTCTGTTTTCATGGAACTCTTTTCTTTTACTTATCTGTGATGCTAATCTACTGTGACCATTTTTGGACCGACCTGTAAGCATCATCTCTGCCTAGGAGCACTTGGTAACAGACAGAACGTTATGATTCATTCATGTGACCCATCTCATGTTTTGGGTTCTGGACCTCAATTCGGGTTCTCAAATAAATGCAGCATATAATTTCACTGGTTTCAGTATTTAATCGATGCAGATACAGATCGTGGATTTCTGTTAGAGCTCTTTGTTTTCCAAGGTCTATTTTTGGTGGTTTCACATATGCAAATAATTCAATTCCTCTAGATTCTAGAATGATGAAATAGATAAACTGTACTTTGATCGAGTACTAGTCGAATTTGTCAGCAAACCAGACCAGGACTTATCGAGGTAAGTTACATACCTATAGTTGAAAATTTAGAAAAGTGAAATGTTAAAGTCAGAGAATGTTTTAGACGCAAGTCTTCATAGGGAGTGGGACAAGTCAACCATTATATATGTACATTATGTAGGACAGGAGGCAAGCCGACAGGTTTTAGTTTTATTATAGGTATGTTTTGTGGTAAGACACACATATAAAATATATTGAGTAAGTACTAGGACGGTTGAGCGTGGAATAATGTTAGGTATTATGGGAACTAAGTTTGACCACAGGGGTGGTGTGAACAAGAGAGCAAATAATAATTATTATTAAAATACATATCGTTGGCTCACTATTACAAGGTTCTATGTTACAATTTTAGCACTTATTTAGTTAAGAATGCTACTAGGTTCTGTGTCATTAGCTACACTTTGGCAAAAGCAAACCACTAGATGGCAGCCCTTTACTACAAAATATACAATTTTACATAGTCCTATGTTGTTTTTTTTTACGAAAAGAAATAACGAAGTTCTATGTCCTATCATAGACAAATAAATATAAAGATGGTCCACTTCTAACAAGAAAATCGTGACCAAAAATTTCTGATGCCTCCACAGCGATGCCTCCACCCTGCGATGCTGCATCGGCAAGCAACGTAGAGAAGTTCGGCGCGCAATGTTATTCTTCTGGGCTCATGCGCTGTGGTGTACCGCATATGCGTCGTCGTGCCTTTGGCTGCCGGCATCGAGAGTGCAAATCAAATTCTGGGAAGGGTCGGGAGAACCTCGACTTGGAATCAGAACTCATAATTTCGGAGAATTTTCATTTATGAATTTAGGAAGCAGTTTTGTAAAGAAAGAAATTATGTTTTAAAAAGTGAAATATTTCGCCCCAACTGAATCACCTCGATGTCAAAATTGTATATCTCGGGTTGGATGCAAATTTACATGAATAAAATTTAAACTTATTCTTTTAATATTTTAAGTTTAGGTGAATATTGCTACCTTTTTCTGCAACAGAAACGAACTTTGCACTTTTCCAGACACAGTATTTTCTAAGCAAAATTAATATTATGTATTCAAGAATTTATGTAATGTAAATTTGCATCCAACCCGAGATATACAATTTTGACATCGAGGTGATTCAGTTGGGGCGAAATATTTCACTTTTTAAAACATAATTTCTTTCTTTACAAAACTGCTTCCTAAATTCATAAATGAAAATTCTCCGAAATTATGAGTTCTGATTCCAAGTCGAGGTTCTCCCGACCGTTCCCAGAATTTGATTTGCACTCTCGATGCCGGCAGCCAAAGGCACGACGACGCATATGCGGTACACCACAGCGCATGAGCCCAGAAGAATAACATTGCGCGCCGAACTTCTCTGCGTTGCTTGCCGATGCAGCATCGCAGGGTGGAGGCATCGCTGTGGAGGCATCAGAAATTTTTGGTCACGATTCTCTTGTTAGAAGTGGACCATCTTTATATTTATTTGTCTATGGTCCTATGGTTAAACATAGGACTTTGCTTAGAGAAAAAATATCAACTTGTCTGTGACCAAAGTTCTATGTCAGCTGTTAGTGACACTGTACCTTTTTTTAATGTTGCCTAAACTTAACTTTCAGTGACTAATTTTGACTAAATAAGCATACTTTTTATGACAATAGATATAAGATATTTCATGAATAATGCTACTAAAAAATTCAATATTAAACTTGGACATAAACTTTTATCTTTTACTTATTTCAGAGAAGCAAAGTCCTAAGTCCTGGTTTTAAATAAATAAATTAATATTTTTTCCATCACAAAGTTCTATGTCATTTTCATTTCGATAATATTTTAGAATATAACAGTCAATATCCAATTTTTGAATCCTAAAAAGCATTATGTAGTCCTAAGTTATGATATTATAAGGTCACATAAGCATTAGGACTATTATGTACATTTTACAAAAGTCAAAAATTTAAAAGTTTAATAACTAAACTTAATAAAAATTAACATAGAACCTTGTAATAGTGAGCCAACGATATATAATCCTTTAATTTGTATATGTATATTACTTCTAACATATCTAGCATATGTAGCTATGACCACTCATATGAGTAGATAAAATAAACTCCTCAAAGAGAGTATTTGGGGCTTTGCTGCCGGGAGAACCTCGAACTTCACGTACTGTACCGAAAGAAGTGTAAACCTTTTCGTTTTCTCTTTTTTATTTCAAAAGTACTGAAATTTCGATACTAATGTTTTGGAATTCAGTACTTTTGAAATAAAAAAGAGTACCTACTTTTGAAATGGATTTTTATACATTTGAAATGGAAAAAGATATTCTTGCGTGGGAAAATGTGAAATGTTGCTTGAAAATGGTATAAATGAAAATATCAAAATCAAAGTGATAACTACGAGTATAATAAACATTTTGAAATAATATAAGTTAATTAAAAGAACAAAAAACCCAACTTTTTGTAAAAAACGGAAGGGAAACGAAGTAAACATGTATTTGTAAAGCAAACGAGTATTTATGTGGGATTAAAATCCTTGATTCGCTTTTTAGAAATCAATCGATTATTGGAGAATTCAAAAACTATACAATTAAAGAAAACACAATTTAGTTAAGGCTACAGTAAACGGCTTCTGTACTCGACGACCGCCGAGGATGATTTAATTCGTTTTCCGGACGCTCGTCCGGCAGTGTACACTCAACTCAATTGGCGTGAAAGTCCAGTTAGGGAACGAGATTTATCTTCCACATTTATAAGGCATAAAAAATTAAATATTTTAATATTACCATTCTGATCCTTTCGAGAGTACTTGGTATGTACTTCGAATTTCTTAAATATAACTATCAACTCATGACATGCAGTTGAGGCTTCAGATTTTTATTCTCAATTGTAAATTGGATCCGCTATGTTGAAAATATAATACTGGTATTTTATTTATGTTATCATAAATTATGTATTAAGTCGAATTATTATTATTTATGTACGGCCAAGCTCGGTATTTCAAGAAACAGAGCACCATAGACCATTTCTTTAGTAAAGAAACGTAGACGGTTATTAATGATAAACGTTTTGATTACATCTATATATAAATAGGCAAAGACAAAACAGTTCGGAACCATTTTCTCCTCTGTTTGTCAACCGAAGTTCTTCTTTTTTTTTGTTTGGTAGCTATTGATGAGCTTTAGTGTTATGTTATCAATAAAAAATTTTTGGTAACAGAGCGTTATTCATTATCTATAAACAAAATAAAATATTTATGTTTACGTTTATACTGCTAATTTCAAACACATAATAGGCTGTGCACAATATTCATTGTTTACGTTCATACTGCTAGTTTCAAACACATAGTAACCCCAGTAAAATGTCAAATAAAAATAAAGTGACATAATAAGTGCTGTGACGTGAATCAATTTTCAAGTGTATATTTACCTTAGATTTTCAATAATGATTATGTATGGTCGAATTTCGACCACTGGGGCGATCACTAGTACTTATTTATTACTTGTGCAATAACTAAGATTACCTACTATACTTATGTACATGAAAACCTGTTCGTTTGTTTGATAGTTCATATTAGTTATTTTATCAAGCCCGTTTTTTGTTTTGTTTTCCCCTGATATATCCAGTAGTTCGTCGCTTCCACTAATTCGTCACTTTGTTGGATTTTAAGGTGACCTGTACTTGAAATAAGCTATTAATCATTCAATAAACATGAAATAACAGCGGAAGATAAAGACATTAAAATTTTACATTAAAGTCACCATTTTGAAAATGAAAACTACTATGATGAGAAATTTAAATAATATTTATATACTGTTAAACTACAACAATTTTGTGCACCGATGGTTGATGAACGTCTGCTAGGAAATAATAGGAAATACAGTTTTTATTTGAAAATTTTTTTCTTTAATTGTTCGAATGAGGCTTGAATAAAAGTGTGGCAAGTAAGGTTTACTCATTCTTGCTACTTCTAAGTTTTATTTTGCTGGATTTAATAAAAATATTAATTTTACATTTAATTTGTTTTAAAATAAAAGTGAGTTTCTTTATAAATTTCGGTAACTTAAATATTTCTCGTACTTCTCCCTATGTCATATGTACATACATATGTATGTGTGTCAAAAATTTGAAATTCTTAGTTTTTAGTGGGTTAAATAAATAGCTGTTATTAATTAAACTAAACAACCCGTTTAGCAATATCACTTTAAATTTCCGATTACCTTACTTGATATCCCAATCAATTAATTTATGCAGAAGAAATATGCGCCTCACCGCAAAGCATTGAGATGAGAATATCATTAATCCCAACAGCTCGTCCTTGAGCACCAATCTACCGGAAGCTGTTTCCATACGCAGCAGGCACATGGTACATGCAATTAGCAATTTCAACCAAACCTTAGTCAGTAGTCGCGCAATTAGTCCGAAATTTTGCGCAAAAAGCCTCAATGGTTTGGCTGCACTTCCGTCACATTATATTAGCTTATTAGGTATTCGAGAAAGGAGCAACATACATATGTCCTATTTTTACTTATGAACTTGACAAGGTTTTCTAGGCTTAGCGCACACATGCATGTAATGTAATTTAGCATGTATTCTCCAACATAATCGCAAACATCTGGGAGACTAGAAGCATTTTCTATGCAGGGACCGGGCCGTGAAAGAGCACTTCTCTTAAAACCAGGTGAATCAGCTAATACCTATTCCGATTAACTATTCTGGTAGCTTTTAAATGTTGATGCATGTTGATTTAACTTCCTTCCTTTACCCTTTCAAGACAATTTTTCCTCACAATGCAGCTGGTCTTTGCGAAATATTTTGGCATTCACCTGAATTTAATATGATGTCTCTTCGAGAGCTCAGGTTTTATTCTAAGTTCTTATCAAGTTTGCTTTGCGCATATTTTAAAGCTTTGCCGAAATCTACAATTTTGGTGGGTCCGCATTAGATTTCTGTGTGGCTTACAGAATAATAGACAAGGTTAAATTTGAATAAAATTAGCCCATGCTCGGTCGGTTCAATCCGGCAACAGAATTAATTTTGGTCCTTGCGAAGTAGAATGCTTCGGTCTGACGTCTCGCGCAGATTAATCCATGCAAATTTCGCTCAGGCTTAATGAAATTATGCTTTACTGTAAATGTTGTGTCCTTCCGCACTTTTGTTTTTTTGCCATGCCATTTTCTCGGCATTCGGCGTTCTAAGAATTCGGAAATTGATTTTCTCTTACTCGTGGTTGATTTGACCTTTGGAATTTTTTAATTTTGATTTCAAAACTGTTATGCTAGCGACGCAAATATGTAAAGAGAATTTTGACGAAAATCCAGACAGCAAGTGCGTCGTTAAATTGTTGACATACATTGGTTTATACTGGAAACTGAAAATGAGTAGAATCACCTTTTTTGTTTTTTGGAATCCAAAAATTTTTGGATAAGATCTTTTGTAAAAAATTGTAGACTTCCACAAATTATATGTAAATCAATATGTATGCCTGACGTCATCACGCATTAATCTTAGCCTTAGTCTCCTATTGAAATTTAAAATGTTGGTTTGCAGGCTTCATAAGCATCTTAGATCAGATATTGAAACAATGAAGAACTCTTAGGTACATATTATTTAGAGCCCGCTAATCTTATCCGCGACTTTAGGGGTCCAAATATTTGAGAGGATAAAATAAAGGCTTTTTTTACAATTTTTTTAAGACAGATTATTAGATATATTTTGCAACCAACGCTTTTCTATTTGATTTATTGTTAGCCCACCGAAAAAAGAAGGCGTCTTGCGGTGTTTCCTGTAAGCCAAGTGTCGATCATTAGAAATCAAAATACTAACAGGATTGATTAGGAAACTATACTTCTCTCGTACTGAATAGACGCATTTGAAAAATTTTGGTTTTGTTAAAATCCGCCATTTTTAACAAAACCAAAATTAAGTAAAAATTCATTTTCTCGTTAAAAAGATGTTTATTTTTGTGCTATTAAAAAAAATGCATTATACAATGAAAAGTGCTTCTATTCGGTTCAAATTTGAAAGCAATTGGTCAAGCCGTTCTGAAAATACGATGAACACCTCATATCTTTATAAAAATTTCACAGAATAACCTTTAAAATAATGTAAGTACTTTCAGAAAATAGCATTAGCTCGAAATGGATGATTTCAGGATTTTCAAAGATAAGCAAAATATTCGGAAGAAGTTCAATCTACAGTTGAAAGTATTAAATTGAATGTAGAGAAAACTTTGGAGGCAAGTAAGCTCAGATTGGGAATTCATAGGCTCGGTACCAAATGGGCGATGAAACCTTTTGTTTTTTCCCAAGTGTCGACTATCTTATACAATACAAAGGTGTGGAGGTCGCACTTCATCAAGAGGTGGAAAGAGTCGAAATTCAAAAAGGAAATAATGAAGATCAAAAGTGAGAACAGGAAGACAGGGCAGGTTGCGAGTTTGCTGCATTTTGATATTGCTACTTTGTGGGATTGTTACGCTAAATAAACATAAACGAAACGCTGGCATACGGTTATATTTTAGGGAACGAGACAACCCATTAAACACCAGAAATATCAAGCATATCATGTTTACAGAGATCTACTATTAAATGTTTTCTAATTCTATGAGAACAAGAAGTATATACCTATACTTGTTCGGATAAAATTCACTTTTCGTTACTCTTACCTTTATTTCAGGAGAATAGGAACTTTTGTGCTTTTATTTTTAAGTGATGATATACTTGACCAACGTTCTCGCTTTCATTCTAATACAATCTGGATATGATTTTGCTACTAGCTAAATAATTCAAAAGAAGCCCTTACATATTTTTCAATAATATTGCAAATAACTTAAAAATTTTACGCCTGCCCGTTTCACGCTCGCAAAGACAAATTCAGCAAAAAAGATTTAAAGTGAGATTTTATTTTGTAAAACATTTTTCATTACTTACAGGGAAATTTTCCCGATTTTTTGATAAATTGTTATAAAGAAAATTTATTTTTCATTTTCTAAATTTCATTTAAATATTATTTAACAGATAAATTGAAAAACTGCTTGAAATCACAGCCAAATTTAGTTTTTGATATCTACATAGTTTTTTTATATGCGCACACAATCTTGAGATTTAATCGGAGCGTAAAAATATTTAAAATATTGTCGTATATATAATAATGATGAAATGCTGTAGTTACCAAATAAAGCATTTTATTGTCAACTTCTGAATTATTTTTAATATTCTACTGATTTCGTGCTTCTATCGATCGTTTTTAGCCTCCCTCATCGTACATAAAATTTTGGCTACTTTAATATAATAATGAAATAAACCTTCTTGAATTCAAAAACATATTCCACAATATTCAAATCAAGCAAAGGAACCTATTAACAGTCAACTCACGCGTTATGCCTCCTAATTCCTTGCATTTTATAAATCTTTAATATATGCCAGAGTGTCAAGTCTAAACTAGTCACCTTTAACGGTATACTTGGCTGTCTAAGGTTCCACTTTGGGGCTAAATGAAATCTATTTAGATTTCTTGCAGGCGCCTAATTTGCTCTGCTAAATTCTTTCCAGACGACGAGAATTTTAAGCGACACGTGGATCCATAAGTGGATTCGGTAATTTAAATGAATTGCGGTTTCTGTGGTTGTGGCGATATGCACAGGTGCTGGGGATTGTCGAATTATTTCACAGTGCATAATTCCAATGACCACGTGCCATACTGTTACAAGGTTACACAAGAAAATTCACCGTTCGCTGTCTTTCAAGCGGACTGTCAGAATGCGGTAAGGTGGAGTTTTCTAAACAGGTATGAAAGTTATTCACCAGGTGACCACAGTTATTTAAGCGGTTCAGAAAGGTCTATCGAACTCATCAAAGTGAGCAATAGAGTCAACAAATTTCAATAATGAAATCGCGAGGAATTCTACATGGGCATAGCAATTAGGCACCTTTTGATTTTGAAATGTCATCCGTTATTCTACTTTTATTTTTATAATTTTCAATAACAGCATTTTGAAAAACAGTAATTCTAAAAAGTGTAGACAGTTTGGGATCAGTTCACTTTTAAATCCATAAAATACCTAATGTCGCCAAAACATTATCCATTCCGTTTCTTAAAATCAACCTTTTTACAAAGAATTAGCAAATGATTTTTTTGAGGAGTACGAATTTGTGAACGAAAATATTCAATCAGCTCCCATTTTGGGTCGTTCCAGAAGTTTTATAGTGTTGCTCCAATGATAGCTGAAATGGAAATCTTAAGGTATTATATTTATAAAAATACAGAAAGTTTTCAAATACTTTGAAGCAATTCGTGAGTTTTACTTTCTACCATAACTTCATTATTTCGGAAAATGAATGATGCCAAAGTTCGTTTCAGAGGCTGTAGACTTCAAAATAAATAAAATAAATACTATAATTAGAAAAAATACCTTTCGAAGGCAGCCAGAATGATGAGATAAATTTCAAAGATGGCAACAATTATTACATAAAGGAACGTTTTGTTGAATTCCCCACCCCTTTAACGATTCACTCTATTTGCAAACATTAATAGTTGTAATATTACCATTGAGAATATGCTAGCCAAGTTTTATCAAAATCGATTAGGAAATATATGGTCTACAAGAAAATATGTAAATTAAAATATTTAGCCCAGTGAAATTCCCCCTCACCCTTCCCCAAACTCGGCAATAAAACGACCTATGTAAATATCGAGCCAATGCATACGCAAGGCTGGACCAAAATCTATTAAAAAGTACGGTAGTTACCGGAAACTGATGAAGCTCCTCACCTCTTTGATTGATCACCACCATTTTGATACTCGTCTTAGAACTATGTGCATGTTGTCAATGTGTACGCTGAGTTTTGTCAATAGCGGTTAAGAAATACGAAAGATATCGGGCCCAAACCCAATGTGTGAAGGAAATTTAACTTCTGGGTGAACAGTGCAACGTGGTTGTGAAATTAAAACTAAGTTTTCCTTAGCCGTTTCCTTGCGAACAGCATATTTACCATTTTGGAAACCGGAACGGCAAAAAATCCTTGCGCATTTCTTGAACATTTTTTTTCATGTGTTTTGTATAGGCCAAGAAATTTCTTGGCAATAGCATGCCGAGCTTTACAAAAAGATTTACCATGTTTACTATGTCACTAGTTCCAGCAGACATATCAATTCAACAGGTTACAAATTTTTTAAAAAAAAGGTTGGCCTTCAGGGGATGCCCGGCAGATGTGAAACATCAAAGTTGATAATACTAGGCCTTATCATGAAATCCGTTCTAATCGAATCGAAAGCAGCTTAGAAAAGCCTTTGGAGGCAAAAGTCTATATAAATAAAAATGAATCGCCCAATGTGTTGCTAAGCGCAAAACTCGAGAACGGCTGGACCAATTCAGCTAATTTTTTTTTCATATTTTCCTTAAAGCACAAGGAAGGTTCTTATGGAGAGAAAAAACATAAAAATTGCTTGGAAAATAGTAAAAACAACACTTTCCTTTTCCCGCCATACAAATCACAGAGTAAATTAAAACAACTGTGCAAAAAATTTAAGTCAAAGTAACACTTTCCATGCAAAAAATGTATGTCAAAGTTTACTGAGATGATTTTACGACAGACGTTTTACACGGAATTTCAATTCAAAAGAGTACTTTTACAGTATGTGGACCCATAATTTAAAATTGATTTTCATAAAATATAGTGGATTTTGAGGTAAGATTTGGTTGAAGCGATAATTTGCAAACAATTACATTGATCAGTCATTGGTTTTTAGCGTTACTCGATTAGTTTTGATTTGATACACGAGGATTTCAAGATTGTAAAATTCTCAGTGAAGAATAATAAGGTAATTTCGACAGATTTCGTTCGTCCTCTAATTTCAACATTTTTAAAGGTATATAAAAGCTTTTTAACCAAAAATAAAACCGACAAAAAAGAAACTGAAAAATGAAAAATAAAATACCTAAACCTTTTTAGTCTGAATAACTGAGCACCTAAACTAATGTAAGTAGGTACCTAACTAATTTTTAGTCGGCGCCAAACAAACAAAAAATTTTTCCTTTGGCGCCAACTCATATTTATAGTTGCTTACATTAGTTTAGGTCTCAGTTATTCAGACTAAAAAGGTTTACTTTATTTTTCACTTTTCAGTTTTTTTTGTCGGTTTAATTTTTTGTTAAAAAGTTTTTATTTCTCACTTTTCAGTTTCTTTTTTCGTCGGTTTAATTTTTTGTTAAAAGGTTTTTATTTACCCCTAGGGGTAGAATTTTGGTTTCAAATTTATTATGGGACCAACTTAGAGGTAATACCCTATATGTAATAAATCAAGAGTCATCAAAATCGGACTACTCTGTAAAGCCCGCTCTACACTTAGCCCGCGGATAGCGCGCGAAAGCCGCGACGGGACGAACGTTAAGAGTGAAGCCGTTTCGCATATTCTTCGCGGGCTCGCGTTTTGTTCCCCGATTTTGGAACAACAGTCAGTATGTTCCATACGTAAAAATGGACCGCTTGGCAAACTTTTACAAGATGCATCATTGATCATATGGGATGAATGTACCATGAGTCATAGAGCTCATGTTGAAGTAGTAAATCGAACGCTCCAAGACCTCAGAAACTCAGATCCTGTCATGGGTGGTGCTACTTTTGTGTTTGCGGGCGATTTTCGGCAAACACTGCCTGTAATAACAAAAGAAACACGCGCCGACGTCATCAGAGCATGCTTAAAATCATCTCCCATATGGAGTTCCGTTGAAACTCTCAATTGACGAACAAATATGAGAGCCCATTTGAGCGACAACTACAACAACGACTTTTCGCAACGACTATTCAAACTTGGAGAAGGAAAAATTACCTCTCCTAGCACTAACAGTAGTAGCACTGAAATTCAACTTGACGATAGATTAGGCCACATAGTCCATAAATTATAACATCTGTGGCGTCAGAAGTTAGCCACAGTTGGCCTGCTACTGTGATTTCCCTACTCGGTTGAATTCAGCAACCGGAGTAGTAGCAGTGGAAATCACAGTAGCCTGGCTGAAAAGTATTTCCGTAATGGAGCAGCCATTATGCTCAGTAGTATCGGGAACGGCAAGCTGGCAGGATATATGCCACATCGGTTTATCAAAGAATTCGCAAAATATATCCTACTCACAATAAAAAGCTGTGTTATTATTTCACTAAATTGGTGACCCCGACGAAGGCGAACATTTTTAAATAGTTTCCAGTGCATTAATAAACATTTTAACTAAATAAAAAACAATTTCCGCCGTGTTATTTAAAAAAAATAATAAATAAATGTGGCCGACACAAAATAAAATTAATTTTCCGGTCGTGAATTAATTTAATAAAGTTCATTTAAGAGAAAAAGTTTTTTTTTTCCGGCGCGAATAATTATTTAAATAATAATTAATAAATAATTTATTATAAAATTTTTTCCAAAAATTTCCCGGCGCCCGATTTGCCAAATAATTTTTTTTTCTTATAAAAATTTTCCGACGCCATCGATTGAAAAAATTCAATCGATATTTAATTAGTGAACTACCACAGCAAATTTTTTTTGCCAACCGCGTAGGAATTTCCTCACGAAGCAGAACATTTTTTTAAAGAACAATTTTAATTAAATTTTAAATATGGCCGAAGAGTCTGCAGCTGATTTGAAGGCGCAGCTGGACCTGCTCAAGACGCAGTATGATGCCCTTCTCCAGCAGCATCAGCAAAGCCGAGAACATTTGCAGCCCCAGCAATACCAGCAACCCAGTCAACAACCTCAACAGCCCCAGCAACACTTACAGACTTTTGAAGAAAGTCCTGCTGTTTTCCGTGCAGCAATTCGTCTTCCTCCATTTTGGCCGGACAAACCCGAAGTGTGGTTCGCACAGGTGGAGGCACAGTTCACCATCAGCGGCATCACACAGGAGGCAACGAAGTATAATTACGTCGTTGCTCAGCTGGACCTGCGTTGGACTAATGAGGTATTCGACATCATTGCTAACCCTCCACCACAGACTGAGCGTTATTCCAAGCTCAAAGCAGAGCTAATCCGTCGTCTGTCGCTTTCGGAGGAACAAAGAGTGCGGCAACTGCTAAGTTCTGAGGGGTTGGGAGACAGAAAGCCCTCCCAGTTTCTTAGGCACCTCCGTTCTCTAGCCGGTACCTCTCCAGTTAGCGAGAACATCCTGCGCACACTTTGGCTGCAACGTTTGCCGTCTAACGTGCAACAGATTCTGAAGGTGAAGCCGAATCTGTCCTTAGATGATACTGCAGATATTGCGGACAGTGTCATGCAGGTGAGTCCACCGACTTCATCATTCGCTGTCAGTGCGCCGTCAGCACTACCGGTTGCAGTCCAAAGTATTACGGCTCAGCCAGTCAATAATGGTGAACAACTGGTACAGAAGATTGAGGAGCTCATCCATATGGTCGCAGCGCTCCACACCGGTCGCCGAGATTCTTCAATTAATCGAAGAGTTCGGGAGCGCTCACGATCTCGAGGTAAACGAGAGTTTTCTCATCGCGGCGCATCCTGTGAGCGTGTATGCTGGTATCATCGCCGTTTTGGTACCAATGCTCGGAACTGCATTGCTCCATGCGCATACAAGTCGGAAAACCCATCCGGCAGCCATTAACAGCGGCGACTGGCTGCCGATCTGGAGGGAGCCGCCTTCTCGTTACAGATCGCACTTCCAAAAGGCAATTTCTTGTCGATACCGGCTCCGATCTATCGTGTTTTCCCCGATCTCTTCTGAAGGACCGTCGTGCAGCCACGGACTTTGAACTCAGCGCTGCCAACAAATCAACCATCAAAACTTACGGCGAACTTCCCTTAAGCCTTAATCTAGGGCTTCGTCGTGATTTTACCTGGCGTTTTGTTGTCGCTGATGTGGCCCTGCCCATCCTGGGATCCGATTTTATGGCGCATTACAACTTGCTTCCGGACTGCCGCCACCGCCGCCTAGTTGATGGCGTAACTGGCCTCTCGGCGCCCGGACAGTCGTTTAATACGGCACATGCCAGTGTCAGGGTACTTACTGTTCCTCAGTCTACCTTCAATGACATCCTCAGCAAGTTCCCGCAGCTAGTTCGGCCAGCTGGAGTCCCACGCGAAGTGCGTCACTCCACCGAGCATTTCATTCGGACGACTCCGGGACCGCCACTATCGTGTCGTGCAAGACGACTCGCACCAGACCGGTTAAACATAGCCAAAGAGGTGTTCGACGCCATGCTCAGAGAGGGCACGGCTCGCCGTTCGGAGAGTGCTTGTTCCTCGCCGTTGCACATGGTGCCCAAGAAGAATGACGGCTGGCGTCCATGCGGCGATTACCGCGCCTTGAATGCGCGTACGGTTCCAGATCGCTACCCGGTACGTCACATTCAAGACTTCAACCACAGGATTCATGGTTGTACAATCTTCTCAGTGATTGACCTTGTGAAGGCCTACAACCAAATTCCTGTTAACCCTGAGGACGTCCAGAAGACAGCAATCATTACACCATTCGGGTTGTTCGAGTTCCCGTTCATGGGTTTTGGTCTTCGCAATGCCGGACAGACCTTCCAGCGTTTCATTGACGAAGTCTTACATGGTTTGGATTTCTGCTATGCCTACATAGACGACATTTTGATTTTTTCAAAGTCGGAAGAGCAACACAAGGAACACTTGCATCAATTGTTCCGGCGACTGTCTGATTACGGTTTGCTGATAAACTCCTCCAAGAGTGTTTTTGGCCAGTCAAGCGTAACATTTCTGGGTTATGAACTGTCAGCCGATGGTGTACGCCCATTACCAGACCGTATCGCCGCTCTGCAGTCCTTCCCGTTGCCTAAAACCGCTAAGGCCCTTCGTCGATTTTTGGGCATGATAAATTTTTATCGCCGTTTTCTGCCCGCAGCTGCTGAACATCAAGCTCCCTTAGATGGTGCCGTCGCTGGTCTTCGTGGATCACAGCCCATTCACTGGACACCATCTCTCGAGCGCACTTTCGTCGCCTGCAAGGAGGCTCTGTCTAGAGTCACTCTTCTTCACCATCCAGTTTCAGATGCTCCGATTGGTCTTTTTACCGATGCTTCTAGCCATTCCGTTGGTGCTTGTCTCCAGCAGTTTGTCGACGGTTCCTGGCAGCCCATCGCGTTCTTTTCAAAGAAACTTTCAAAAGAACATTCAAAGCGGCTATCGAATGCTCTCACCAAGACAGCAGCAATGCTGGGTGTAGAAAACACTGAAGAAGACCAGACGGTATGGCCAGCTTACTACCGTGAGCTGCTCGCCATATACGAAGCAGTCCAGCATTTTCGCCATATATTAGAGGCTCAGCATTGCACAATTTATACGGACCACAAGCCTTTAATATATGCCTTCAAACAACGACGAGAGAAGCTTCCACCAGTTCAGCTTCGCCAATCGTCGTACATTGCGCAGTTCACCACGGACATCCAGCATGGAAGTGGTGCCGACAATGTAGTAGCTGACGCTCTATCAAGGATAGCAGCTATATCGGTGGAACCTGTCGATCTTCGGGCACTGGCCCAGTCACAAGAAAACGACCCTGAGTTCCAGCGTTTATTGGATCACGGTTCGGCACTCAAACTAAAGCGTGAACCAGTGCTCGGAGCAGATGTATTTATATATTGTGATACATCCACGGCACGCTCACGGCCTTTCGTGACAACTCCTTTCCGACAACAGGTATTCAACTCGCTGCACAACCTCTGTCATCCTGGAGTACGTGCGACCGCTCGACTTGTTTCGGAACGTTTCGTTTGGCCTAGCATCCAACGAGACTGTTGTGCATGGACACGCGCCTGTCTGTCGTGTCAACGTGCTAAAGTGACAAGGCATGTCCGCGCACCGCTTAGTACCTTCGCACTGCCGACAGATCGTTTTGCACATGTCCATATAGACATAGTTGGCCCTTTACCAGTTTCTGAGGGTTTCAAATATTGTCTGACGGCCACGGACAGGTTTACACGCTGGCTTGAAGTTTACCCAACCGCAGACATTACCGCCGAAACAATAGCGAAAGCCCTTATCACCGCTTGGATCTCCCGCTTTGGAGTTCCGCATCGCATCACCACTGATCGTGGTCGGCAGTTTGAAGCCTCACTATTTCAAGAGCTTGGTAAACTCGTTGGTTTCAAGCAATCCAGGACCACAGCATATCACCCCTGCGCGAACGGGATGATAGAACGGTCACACCGGCAACTGAAGGCTGCCCTTATGTGTCATCCTGGCGCATCCCGGACAGAGGCCCTGCCACTGGTGCTACTTGGAATGCGGACGGCATGGAAAGATGATCTGCATTCATCATCTCCAGAGCTCGTTTATGGTGAGCCACTCCGTTTACCAGGAGAATATTTTACTCCTTCAACAAGCAGCGAGGGATCAGATTTTGTTTCACGTCTGCGACAAACAATGTCCAACCTGAGACCTCAGCCTGCCTCACGGCATGCGAAGCCAAGCATCTTTGTCTTCAAGGATCTGAAGGACGCTTCACAGATCATGCTTCGCGATGACAGCGTGCGAGGGACCCTGCAACCACCCTACTCTGGACCCTACCCGGTCGTCGGACGGACAGAGAAGACGGTCACCATTCGCCGGCGAGGTCACGACGTTGTGGTCAGCATGGATAGAGTCAAACCAGCTTATAGTTTGAATGAGGACGCTCCTGCTGACACAATTTGCCCCGACTCATCGCCACCTGCAGTTCCAACCTCTATTCTGCGGCACTCAAGATTGCAACCACCTGCAGTTCCAACCTCTATTCTGCGGCACTCAAGATCGCAACCAGCAGCAGATTCCCGCACCACAAGAGCTGGCCGTAAAGTCCGGTTCCCGGAGCGCTTTCAGGCTGGTCTGTGAGTGCGCAGAAATCTCCGCAAGGGGGTAATGTGGCGTCAGAAGTTAGCCACAGTTGGCCTGCTACTGTGCTGTGATTTCCCTACTCGGTTGAATTCAGCAACCGGAGTAGTAGCAGTGGAAATCACAGTAGCCTGGCTGAAAAGTATTTCCGTAATGGAGCAGCCATTATGCTCAGTAGTATCGGGAACGGCAAGCTGGCAGGATATATGCCACATCGGTTTATCAAAGAATTCGCAAAATATATCCTACTCACAATAAAAAGCTGTGTTATTATTTCACTAAACATCTAATAGATGCAATATAATAATAATAATAATAATAATAATATTTATTTACCAGGAAAATTGTGTACACAAGAAATACAATTCTTATAAGAGTACCTCGAAAATGAATGGAAAGAACAATTCATGGATATGGAAATAGAAATAGAAATAAAGAAATAAAAATAGAAAATAGAAATAAAAATGCTAAGACTATAATCAATATAATTAATATGCAATGCAATGGTAAAAAGACTAAAAAGACTAATATTAATATGATAACAATAAGAAAGAAAGAATAAAGAAAAGTGAATAAGACCAATGAATAGAAGTCTTCAAAAATTAAACACATGTGCACAAAGTAGACGCTCAAACTCGGACACAGGGGAAGCAAGCTGAATTTTACTCGGCAATTCATTCCAAAAGCGGGAAGCCTGGACCAAGAAGGAACCCTCATAAATGCTCGAGAAGCATCTCGGAATAAGCAGATTACGATGACGGCGAGACTCAAGAAATTTTAACTCCGCGTAGAGGTAGTCAGGACTCTTCTTAATGATCAATTTATACATAAATATGAGCAGTCTGCGCTTCAAGTAAACCTCAATGCCACAGCCGAGAATTGAAGTGGAGTAATTCGAAACATGATCAGACCTACGCAATAAATACACAAACCTAACGCAGTCGTTAAAAGCGACGTTAAGTCTGCGTCGTCAAAAAGAATCGAGTCTGGGGAAAACCGTACTACAGTAAGTAAAGTGAGGAATGAGTAAACTCCTCACTATGTACTTAGTTTTAAACGTAGCCAAAATGGTAAGACCTGAGCTGACAACCAAAGTGTTCTCAAGCCACCGTAAATTTTCGAAACGGTGTATTTGATTTGGTTGCAGCATGTGATCGATCCATTTAGTTTAACCCCCAGAATGGTGACCTCATCAACATATTGCAAAACGACATCATTGAGAGTGACCTCAGGCAAATCACGCTGAGTCAATGAATGTGTGTGAAACGCCATACACTGAGACTTAGTGGGATTCAGCATTAGCCTGTTCAGCTCAGACCACGCACTAACCCTCCGAAGATCGTCGTTAATTCTCGCGACACAGTCCTCAACGAGGCCAAGAGGTCGGGTCATATATAATTGGACGTCATCGGCATAGAGGTGAATGTTAGCATCATGTAAGATGGCGGGAAGGTCATTAATAAAAAGGGAAAACAACAGGGATCCGAGATTAGAACCCTGCGGCACACCTCTTACCAAAGACGAAGAACCCGACAGGATGGCGCCAATCTTGACCCGCTGAGAACGGTCACTAAGAAAGCTGCCTAACAAGGAAATGGCGGTGCTGCTAAAATAAAACTTCTCTCGCAGTTTCTTAAGAAGAAGCCCGTGGTCAACACTGTCGAAAGCTTTAGTGAAGTCCAGCAATACCAAGATCCCAATATGACCCGCATCAACCGCCCTACGAAGGTCTGAAGATCCTTTAATCAGGGCTGACTCACAACCTGTGATCTGCCCGAAAACCTGACCAGCTTGGTAGCTCCCAAGAACTCCAGAATTTGAGTAGCCATTAATTTCTCTAAGACTTTACCGAGGAAGCACAAGATACTAATTGGCCGATAATCTGACACCGACAAGGCCGAAGTCTTTTTGGGTATAGGAATTACAAGAGCCATTTTCCAAGTCATCGGGAAAAAAGACTCTGTGAAGCAGCAGTTGATAATGTGCAGTAAGTATTTCGATAAGTGTGGGAGTAATAATTTAATAAAACGAGGCTCAACATTGTCCATACCCACAGCATTGGATTTAATGGCTAGAAACGCCTTGAGAAATTCCTCATGCTGTACACCGCGAAATGCGAAAGACACAGAGTTAACAGATCCATTAACATCGGTATCATAAGATTGCTCCCCAATCGCCGAACCCGAACCTGATCCACAAGCAGTAACAAAGTGGGCATTCAAATCATCAGCACTAAAAGGACACTCAGATTTTTTGTCTTTATGTACGCCAAAATTTCGCAGGTTGTTCCATAACGCACGTGCTGGTAAGTCACCCTTTAGCTTAGTTTTTAAAAAACTAGCTCTACGAGTCTCCGCAGTCACCCTATTACGAGCAACTTTATATAGATGACGTCTCTCTTCATCCCGATAGTAACGCCACTCCCGGTGCAAAAATTCCCTTTCAGTTATGAGCCTGCTAATGCGTGAATTGAACCATGGACACTTAGTTGCACATGGTTTAGCATGTTTGAGAGGCACATACTTATCATATAAGTAAGAAATAAGACTGGATAATTTATTATCTTTTGAATCAATAGAAGTCTCAAAATAAATATCATCCCAAGGTAAAGAATCGCACTCTTCAAGAAGTGAAGAGGAATCAAGATTCTTATAATCCCGATAAGTATATGCTCTGCGTGACTCTTGAAAATTGTAGTTATAAGTGATGAACAGCATTTCATGGTCCAAAGATGAGATAGGACTTAGTTGATTATATGGAAAGAGACTTTATTTAAGTCCGTTACGAAGAGAACATCAAGCAAGGAAGGGCTAGGACAATTATTGTAGGTCGGGATCCGATTAACAGCATTAAGGTGCAGTAATTGCATCGAATGCAGGAAATTAGCGGCGGAACAATTATTGAGTAAGAGATTGACATTAAAGTCACCACCAACAATTATGTTCTCATAGGTATGAGAAAGGTTACCTATGTGCGAGGAAAATTCCGAGAGATGTTGAAGATTAAAACAACCAGGAGGGCGATAAACAGATGTCAAGACACACCTCTCATAGCCCGAGTCAATCAGCGCAGACACATATTCCAATTCTGCGCAATGTGAAGCAGTCAGCATTCTTGACCTCAAGAAGTCTCTAATGTATATGGCCACACCACCTCCACGACCATCACGATCGTTGCGAAAGAGATTATATCCCGCAATAGAAACTAGTGAGGACGGAATATTGCTAAGAAGCCAAGATTCGCTAACGAGGATTGCATGAATGTTGGATGATTCAAAAATGCGGCGAACCTCGTCAATTTTATTCCTAAGGCTTCTGGCATTGAGAGTGCATATGTGTAAACCGCTGGCTCTACCGCAAAAAATGTTTAAAAGAGTTCGTTGTCGGTCCAGCTCACAATAATCATCAGCTGTCATAAAAACGGAAACAGAAAACAACCTCCCCCCCGAGACCGAGCGGCCACCACCCACACAAAAAATCAATTAATGAAGACTCGAAAAAAGCTATTAACAAGCAAAAGTAAGAAAAACTTGAAAAAACTATAAACAAGCAAATATAAGAAAAACCTACCATAACATTGCAACTCAGAATACAAATTTCAAAATAAAGAAAAATAAACAAAGTATTTCTAATGCTAATAATATCAACACAAGTATTAAGATTAAAAACTAATTCAAAAAGAGAACTAAGAAAATAATTAGCAAGCATAATTCATATTAAATTGAAGCATTCACCCTGCAACTATCGCTAGAAATAACATCTTTAAGATTATCGTAGGATCTAATCTTAATGGCACGGTCACCAGGATTGGCCTTGATGTACACAAAACCATGACGTGTAAAGGCAGCAGTTATTCGTCCAGAACCACGAAGGCGTAAAGCATCTCGAAGCAGAGCATTATTCCTAGGAGTTAAGCTTTCACTTACATGCACGAGACTGCTCGATGAGAAACCGGTGATCCGTTGCAGCTCAAAACCACGAGACTTCCTGAAGGATGCGATGAAAGCCTGTGATTCATTTACTGAGCACAATCTGGCAATTATAGACGGGTTTTTGCCGGATTTGTTAGGAAGCCGAAAAGCGTCGAAGTGGGGGGACAGTGTGTGATTAATAGAATTAGCAATATCGCTAACAATTCCCTTCGTATCCTCGTCCTTCATATAAGGCACCCCGCGTATAATGACATCCGACAACCTAGATGCGCGGCGAAGATCCTCACATCTTTCGTCGAGCGTAAAGTTATGCTCTCGCAAACTGGTAAGCTCCGTCTCAAGATCTGAAATACGGGAACTGAGGCCATCCAAGACATTAGCGAACTTCAGATTAAAGGCCTCGAAGTTAGATAAAAGTGATTCCATGCGCTCGATCACTTTAAGTTCCAAATAACCACAAGCGCAAGAGCAACCGCCTCTATCCTCAGTTCTAGGTACCGTAGATGTTGCATTCTGCATCGCACCAGCAGCCACAGACCCACCGGCGCTAGTCGCAGTCAGAGCCCCATCAGCCAAAACGTTCGATGACTTGGATACCATGGACACTTTCCCCGCCGCCTCCTGCGCCGCAGACTCCGAAGTTGTCAAGGCATCAGCAGCTCGTTTCTGTAACTCAGTTGAGAAACTTCTCTATTCTGGTGACGTGAATCGAATTCACCATGCCTAGCTTTATCAGTTGAGTTGATGGGTTTCTGTGGAAAATGACGACAAAATGACGTCAAATGGAGAATGCCAGTAGAGATATTCTCTATTTGAAGTTACAGAAACGAGCTGCAGATAAGTGTGAAATTGCTCGCCTAAGGGCCGTTGAACTTTTCGCAGTAGCCCGAGTTAAGGCAGGCGAAACGCTCTCAGAGGCAGTCCTAGGCTTCCGTTTAACAACTCTCGCTGCGGGCTTCCCCGCCGCAACCGGTACCAATGATGACATGATGCAGCACAAAATGAGCCGAAAAATCCAAAGCAAAGTGCAGGAGATAAAGTAATTCCGAAGAATTCACAGCAACCGTCAATAATCAAATATTTAAAAGACACCACCGAATCCACGGACCAATCTCCTCAGCACTACTTTTATCGTAAGTGATAAGTGGCGGCAAACTAGTACGGAAAAATTTAATAATTGCAGAGCGAAATAAATTGCGTTCTTATTCTCTCATGACTCAAGTATCCAAAAAAAAAAAAATATCTCGGTCTTGAAAATTTATTGGAAAGAGATTATCACTGGCTTTGTTCAAAGGCAATAGTGTCACCCAGAAACGATACAGTGAATGAAATAAATAAACTGATTTTACAGAAAATTGCCGGTCAAGTCAAACAGTATGTCAGTTGACACGATGTGTAATATTGAGGATGGATACAGTGCATTATCCTCAAGAATTTTTTAATTCTTCGAGCCCTTCTGGCCTACCACCTCACGACCTTATGTTAAAAGTCGGCATTCCTATCATGCTGAAGAAACTCCCAACATGTGTAATGGCACAAGGCTACTGTGGGCAGCAGTAGGACAACTCATGATTCCGACAGATTTGCCAATATCGTTCAAAAGGCTGCAGTTTCCAGTCAAAATTTCATTTGCCCTCACGATAAATAAGTCCCAGTGTCAAACATTCTCTCTGGTGGGCATTGACTTGAAAAAGGAGTGTTTTTCCCATGGGCAGTTATATGTTGGCTTAACTCGAGTTGGAACTCCAGAAAACCAATACAATTTGCTAGCATAAAATAGCACAACATCAAACATAGTATTCAGAGAAGTCTTAAACAATTAACATACTCGCCCAATACATAATGTGTAGCAGCCAAGAAGAAATAAAATAAACATAAAATAAATCCTAAATACTCAGTACTAAGAACTACACAAGATAATTTCATCACAAGTAAAAATGTTTGACGCCCAGCGAAGTGGGCACGGGTCAGCTAGTTCCTTAATAAAATTCGTAAATTGTTTACTGACTCATTTCAGTTACCTTTGCTTTCCGTATTGACACTTTGATCGAAAAAATTAATTTAAGTCAAAGGCAAATTTTATATAGTTATTTAAGATATGAACCGAAACACTTTTGAGCATAACCAAGATGAAAAATGTCGATCAAATTTTGAGTGAAATCATTGATGTGATCGAAAAGTCGACTTCTTGTAGGTAACCCTGGTATATATATTATATTTGATAAAGAAATGGTTACCTCTCAAGGGTGAAGGTCGATCTTAGAAGGGATCTGTCAAGCAAGAAAAAGTGGCATTGAATCCATTATACAAAATAATAAATTACGTTTTAATGAAAGTGTCTTATACCATGTTTCCATCTCCCTAAAATCTCGGGATTTTGTGAGATTTCGCGAAATCCATATGAAAATCTATTAGATTTCCCATACAAGTAGCCGATTTTGAAATCTTGAGATTTCGAGAGAATCTCAATCAAAATCTACTAAATTCGTTGTGGCATCCCCAAAAAGTTATTCACCACTATTCAACAGGCGTTAAAATTGACAAATTTATGACTGTCGATTTCTTCTACTTTTATTACACACAAATTAAAATTTATTCACTATGTCCAAATGTTGGCTAACAAGAGTTTGTTGATATTTAATCACTTTAACATTCACTTTTTTAGCACAAAAACTTTTTGGAAATAATGAAAACATGACACTTGACATATCAAATATCAAATGAAATCACGTTACTAGATGGAAACATGGAGATTTTGGGGAGATGGGAAACATGGCATTACAATAATCGAATAGGTACATATGTGATTAAACATGTTTCATGAACATCATTTCTTCCTAAAGGATTTTAAATTATACAAGAATCTCTCTTGGCACTCCATAACTACGTATGTATGTACGTACACAAGGTTTTATATTGTATACAAATTTCTAATAGCAAATAAAATATATTTCACTGAATATTTGCAATCAATTTTTTTTATTTAGCTAAACGAATTAAAATTTCAAAATGATCGATGTGGCATGAATGCATAAAGCGAAGCTTGTAAAATCAAAGTGAAGGGATCAGTAAACGTGACCTAAATTTTTTGAAACCTATGAACGGTGTCCGCTCATGTAATCACCAATCATCAGGCATATATGTATTAATTAAAGAAATATGTTTCACAACCAGGACATAAGTTTGAAACACTGTCGTTGAATTTTGGGAAAAAATCACCCGTCATTTGATTTTGTATTACCTTTTTTGATAGTGGAAAGGGAATCGTTCGTCGATTTATGCGAAAACACCTGTCTTACAGTAATGACCAGACCAAAAGCAGTGCGACTATTAAATAAACATTTTGAGGATATGAAAAGAAATAAACATAAAAAAAAAACCAAAATCCATAAAGCTAGTTATGGTCTTTTTTGGTCTGACTGCTGATATTTGGTAAATCATGAAGTATTTTTGGCCACATAGCTTGTGGGTTTGATTCCAATTTTGAACGACTTTCTATTGCATTGGCTTGTAAACATTTTTCTGGAGCACACACACATGATCGCATTTTTGACTGATTATGTTATTTTTTTATGGTTAGTACTAATCCCTGCAACAATTTGGCCAAGTTTCAACCTCCAACAACATCAATAACTTGTGAAAGGGTTGACCGAATTGAATAAAAATTGAGTTATAGATGTCACTGAGGTATATGTATATCTATATGTTTATGTATGCATGCGTGTAATGTATGTATATATACATTATTATTTTATTTAAAATTGTATTATTGGAATTTGTCGTTTGTAATGTCTAAAATATAATTTTATTCCAGCAAAAACTCAATGAAATAAAAGATTCTGCTTTTTCTGTCCCCGCTGACGTAATAATTGTATCAGAAAACAAACCTAGAATTTGTACATACATTCCAATAGTTCCACTTTTATCCAAAAATTCTTAGAACGAATAAAACAAAACTTTTAATTTTTGCTTATGAATGATTTATAAAGGCTGCCCTAATTTTTTATCTTATTTTCCCGAATGCTCAACATATGTTAAATTCCAAAACTATATCTCTTCTTGGGCATGCGTTTACACTTATTTTGCCTAACTTTCGCGATTTTTTCCATGACGTCTACAAGTCGTCAATTTCAAAATCACTGAATCGCGAACTGAATCCATAAATGTTAAAACTAGTCAGCGCTTTACTTTTATAGTTAAGCGTATAATAACATTTAGCCTGAAATTTAATCTTTATCTTGATGGAAAATCGATTAAGTCTTTGAAAGGAAATCTGCGTATTTTTTGTTTTTTCTATCGCAATTCTTTCGCTGGAGTCATTTTTTGAAAAGTAAAATCATTCTTCACTTCATTCCGATTAGCATATAAATTCTAATAACGGTAATCATCGTTCTCTCTTCCCAAGGTAAACGATGATATCGGAACATTTCCATTTTCAATCTTTCTGTATTGCGTCCGTAGCCATAGGGAATATTATATAAGAGCACCTAGATAGTCCCCGAATAAATCACGCAAATCCACTTTCGTTAAATGCCATAAATCAGAACCGATCAATGCTGGCTACGAATAAATCAAACAAAATTTTAGAAATGGAGTACATAATATGAATACGAAACTCCAAACTGGGCCACATTACGATTGAGATTGAGCGGTCGGCGCGGCCAAACAAGAATAAATCTAAATGTATGTAGAATGAAGCGGGAGAATCTATTCTAAGACATCCATCCTTTCCGTCGCAATTTTAAAATCACGATTATCCAGTTTTTCGATATATTAATATCCTTGATCTCGATGGCGACCATCGCAATTTTTAGAAGCAATTTCGGGGTGGAAGTCGCCTCGCCTTTCATATTTATAATGTGTCTACATAGGTGTACTATGGACTCTCTTCGCAATGAAATTGAATACTTAATGCGAGGAAACACGTGATTTTCGCGCGATATTTGCTTCTAAGTGCTGTAATCTGTCTGATAGTGTGCTGATAGTGTTCTTTGTTTAGCGTGATCTCGACGCTTCAAATAAAGATAGAGAAACGGGGAATTTAATTAATTTGCCCAATTTATTTTAACCTACACATATGTAGTATCTGTTACACCTGGTGTAAAAAATCTCCCCCATATGCAAATGTCGTGCATGGAAATTACCTTATACTAATATTGAGGACCGATTTGCGACAATCCAACGGAACTCCAGCGTTATTAACTGAACATAGATGAATTTCAATCTCCAGACAGAGGGACACAATTCAGTACGAAAATAGAAAAGCGATCAGGTAAATGTCGGCCTATTTTAATTTTTGATTTGTTCCACTTAGCCAAAATCGGTCCAATGATTGTATAATAAACACTCGAAGAGGAATCCTTGGACTTTATTCGCTTTTTCGTTTTAAGTGGAACTCAACTTTTATTACCAGGGAAAATGTACAAATTTTATGCAGCCGACATACACTTCGCATATCTATTGGTTTCTGGGTTTCTTCGAATTGAATTCATTGAAATTTTAAAGATTCTTTGAAAAAAAAAATTCGGCAAAAGGACCACAATACAACAACAGTTTGAAAATCCGTGACAAATTGCTAACGATAATAAAATATCTGCCAGAAGAACCGCATGAGTCCATAATTTATATTAAACCTATTCAAAATAGGAAGAAAAGAAGATAGATTATCAAAACACTTAACATCTACCTACAAATGTACCCCGACCTTGCACAACTTCCAACAACAGTCTGATGTTGGGCCGCATCCGACATCTTTTTAGCGTTTGGTAATTGCATATGCATCAATACTGTTCCCGCCTCCGCCATTGCATTCGAATATTCATTCAAACGAATTCAATTCCTATCTCCCTAATATTGAGTGGCTTTTACTTCATTACTCATTCGACCAATACGCAAGTGGTACTCTGCCCGGTTTAATACGTACTCAACCCTTGAAAGTCGGTCTGGTATACGTATTTAAAAAATTCTTGCTCTTTTAATATGGATACTAAAATAATTTTTTTCGTTTTTTTGATAAGTAAGGTGGAAATGTACTATGAATTCAACAATATACTTATGCATAACCTGTCTTTACCGACATAATTAAAAGTCTTTCGATATGTTTGTCCGATGAAATCATCCATAGTAGCTCATATCGTGAAAATAAGTTTAAAAAAGTTTAAATAATCTCTGACGTATTAAATCAAATTATTTAGAAATGAAAAGTATGAATTTTTACCACTGAGCTGAAAAACATAATACTACTTTTTGACAGAAAAAGTCACTACCTACCTTCAAGCCTGCAGGCACATGATAGGCAAATCTGCTTATTAAACGAAGAATAATATATTTATATATATACAATACACATACATATACATATATATATAGGTACATAATACATAATAGGGTTGATAGGTTCATAATCAATTTGACTTTTCTTGACGATGTCAGAGATAATTTTTGTGTTTGCCAGAAACCAAAAATAACTGGTATTTTTCAATTTTTAAACAAAATCTGTAGAAAATCGTCATACATTGCATCAAACTTTTATGCGTGATGCACTCTTTCAACATTTAGCATTTTTGAAAAAACGACTTCCGTCTACATATGTATGTATGTACATATGTAGATACCTATCTTAACTGTTAATATTAACCGATTTTAATTTGAAGCAAAGCAAAAGAACTTCAGTTTCTTATTTCTAAAAACCTTCTTTAATAAAATTTCACATTAATTGAATTTTTATTTCGTCTCATCCATCAATAGCTAAAATTTAATTTTTTTTTTCAGTAGAAAAGATTCATCAATAAAAGTTTTCCTTTTTCTGTTATATACATAGGTACATATTTTGTTACATTATAAAAACTATCGCTAATTTTTCGGCAAATATGTAGATTTTATTTGAAGTGTTCTATGTATATAACTTCATAAATTTACCTGTAAAAATTACAAACTACAATACCTATACTTGTTATTTTTCGCTGGTAAAATTAAAAAGCCAACCTGGGTTTGTTACTTTTCCAAGCCTCTAACTCCAAATTATTTTTGGTCGGGAGCACAGCTGAAAAAAAATTGTTTCAAAGAAAAAGTCATAAAATTGCTCGCTGGAAACTACTAACATTAAAACCACCAACAAAGCAGCCAAACATAATATGTACGTTTTCAAATGAGGCACGGACTCGGAGGCATAAACGTGCCTAGGTCGTATACCGAACAAATACATAAAAATTGAAAAACATGTCATTTTTTACGCATATAGGACACCTAAAGCAACCACGAAAATTGAGAACATGCCATTTTACAGACACATTACGTGCTTAAAGAAGGCCTTTTGCATGTTTCTGCGTGGGAAGCAGACCCAAAAATTAAAACATACGCCCGTTTTGCTGGACGAAGGTTGCTATGAAACTAACAATAAACGGAAATGTTGTCCAAAATTTAATTTTCAATGTTGTGATCGTGTCGTTGACAGTTTTTTCTCTTACTTTTTTATGATCTAGATCCATCTGGAGCAGTCAAAGAACAGCCCTAATATTTTATCTATTTGAATAAAAGTTTTCATTTTTATGCTTTTACTTAGTATAGGTACCTATTCATTCAATACTAAAGAAAACAAGTTGTAAATCCACCATGTAAGAGATAATAAAAGTTCTTGATTAATAACTGGAAAAGCGAATGTGCCAAATTTTATACAAAACAGCGCTAAAAATTAGCAAATTAATCAGCCATTATAGGATTATTAAAGCAACGCTAGAAAGTGTTACGCATAGCAACAATTTTGGAAACAAAAACATCCCCAAATTAAACTACAGCGAATTATGTTCACTTGAAACCCAAAAAATTCAAATTTTCACATTCGCGGTTACAATAGATATTTATGTACATTTATGCATTTGAGAAAAAATTTACCTTACAATTGGGACTCTATTACTTAAAGGTACTACTAAAGTACATACAAACATACATTTTAAGAATAAGTCACAAAACACAAAATCGTCTCCGATTATTATTATATTACATATTATACCTACCTATTATACCCTTCTATTCCATTGTTATAATCGACATTGAACACGTCTTCTCGCCACTAAATTTGAATGAAAGGAGCAGCAAATGTAAAAACCTGATTGAATGGGATCAAAACAAAAACACCCTTCTGCTCATTTCCCGCGGGAATAAGTTATTTAAAAAAGCGGAACTCCCAACGTCAGAAATAGGTACAAGAGGAAATATGTGTTTCCGATAGCCGTGTGCCCGAAGCACATAGCGGCCGTAACTGCCGGCTGGCGTATAAACATCTACGACTTCTCAAAACAAAATGAATTAAAATAAAATCAACAAAAATAAACATCCAGTCCAGTTCCGATTATACATATATGTGCACAAAGACAAATCTACGTATCGTTTATATTTATTTAATGGAAAGCGTCAAGTTGTCGAGGTCTAATCAATGCAAATCTGTCGGGTGTGATGTAATTATTTACTCACGATGCCTTATAAGAGTATGCCACATTTCTCTACACTGACAAATGTACTTTCAAACGAAGCCTATGCTAACCGAACCACAAGGACTTCCGCCAAATTGATATATTTAAAAATCTGTCAATGACGGCTTTCCGCCACTTTGGCATTTGCATAAAATGGGACCGCAGACAATCCCTTGGCGGTAAGCGGTACGGAGATTATGTGTGAACAGAGAATAATTACTTACTCACTCAGGTAAGTCTGGAAAAGGACAACACAGGTCTCAGCATAATTCTGTCGATTGGCTGGTCTAAACCAAAAATAATACGAAAATTCCACCTAACCGGCAAAACTGAGTATGTAAAATGCTTCCATGTACGTATATATTAAAGAATAAACATTTACAAAATCCGTTGGTGATTCCCTATAAATGATTCATGAGGATCGATTGAGACGTCTATAAAAGCCTCTTTCATTGAAAAATCGAACCAGATCAATCCCGCACCCCAGTCACAGCTGAGCAGTTTCCTCGTACCTCTTACAAATAAATATAATCCGCAATGCAAAGCACAATTGTAGTCAGCAGTGCTAACACACTCTACATCTTGTTGGCATTCGTCGTTGCTTCAATAATCGTACTCTACGTGGAAGTGATCTCACGAATTCGAAACGGAAAGGGCTCTGGACAAAAAGGTCTTAAGAGGAAGGCGCCTGGACCTCGTGCCCTTCCTATTATCGGAAATCTTATTTCACTCGATGGATACGAAGTGCCGTACCAAGCCTTTAATGATCTTGAAGAAAAGTATGGATCAGTGATCAGCCTTCAACTGGGCAGTGTACCGGCACTTGTCGTCAATGGAATTGAAAACATCCGGGAAGTTCTAATCGGCAAGACATCACATTTCGATGGTCGTCCCAACTTCCGCAGATACCACCAACTTTTCTCCGGAAGTAAAGAAAATTGTAAGTTACAATTTACGAATATGGTGTGCTTAAATAGTAACTAATTCTCTATGACTTCTATAGCTCTTGCTTTCTGCGATTGGTCAGATCTTCACAAACTTCGTCGAGACATGCTAACACCGCATACATTCCCGCGGAACTATTCAAATCGCTTCCAGGAACTGAATACGATAATAGCGAGCGAGATCAATATGATGTTAACTAAGTTGCCTGCAGAAGGTGCACATAAATTTGAAATTAAGCACTTTGTTATGAGGGGACCCTCCAGGGAGCCCGGCTAAAGCCCCTGGTCTGGTGGTATGTGGCCGCGCGAGCTGGCAGGCTAGCATGCGGTAGTGTGGGGGGGGTTTGCCGAAACGCCACCTTTAGCCACCAGAGCGGATTACCACCCAAAACGAAAAAAAAAATCTCGCGCCACGGAAATCGAGGTATGGGGAAAAGGGCATGGCGGACAGAACCCCTGTCCCTGCCCGTGAATGGCTCTCGCGGGGGGGTTTAGATGGAATTTAACCCCCCTCTCTGGCCACTGCCCCAGCCACCCTTTGACCTCCCCTTGGCCCTGAAAAAATTATGGGGAGGTCCCTTAAGTGTTTACCAAACAACCGACAAAAAAAAGTTTTAAGTTACCTGACCCCTATGCATGGGGAGACCAGCTGTGCTTGGAGGAAGGAGAGAGGACCCAGAGAATGCAAAAAATATTAGTGTGAGTACGACATACCTTTTCTTATTATACTTTTTTCCAGTTCTTACAAAATTTTACAAAAATTTTCTTTTCCGGATCGTTGGGCGCCTTGCTGCTACTGCTGTCGTCGCTGCCGCTGATGTTGATGGGATGTCCGCTGAGGATGGTGACGATGCTGATGCCGCCGCCCGGTACCCTGCCTTTTCATGTGTGGCCCCGTCGTGGTACCGGTGTGTCCCAGGAGCGTCAGGTTGTCACTGGTATGTATTTCTTTTTATTTATTTAGATATCTGTTTTTATATATTTACTTGTTTATAGTTTGTTTATTTATTGACAGTTTATGTAATGTATTATGATATTTTAGGTTTTATTTATGTATAGTCGTTCAATTAGTTCTCCGTATTGATCTATAGTTCCTTAGTTCACTCAGGTATTTTAAAAAAAAAATCGCGTATTTGCTTACTTAGTTAAAGTTCATTTTGTTGTGTTAATTTTAGTCAATTTGATAAATGTTCATTTCATTGTTTATATAACTTTGCATGTTCGCACAAAGATTTATCTGTTCATGTCAATACACATTTATTCGGGACTGTTCGGTTACGCACTCACGCTTATGCTAATCATTTTATATTTAAGTAGTTCTTATTTCCGGTCTGCTTCCACTTGTTAGTATAGTCTTTATTTTATATTTTATTGTCCACTTTATTAATTCGTTTAGTGTGGTTCTTTCTTGCTCAAAGGTTCAGTTGATTATATTATTTAATATTTATTTGTACACGTAATTCCAGTTCTTATAATCACTTAACTTACGTTTTAATGTCAACCTTTTTTTTTTTTTTTTTTTTTGTTTCTTTTTAAATTCTGAATTCTAATTTTTAATTTAACAAAAAAACTATTTTGCCGCCATCATTTCTAAACTCCGGTTGAATTCACTTCCCTTTTCAATGTTTATTTTAGATTTTACATTTCTTTATTTTATAAGTTTTTTTTTCTTTTCACATTTATGTCTTTGTCCACTTATTAACATAGTCGGTTTATAGTCACTAAATTTTTCGAAACTTATTTAGAGTTAATTTAAACATTTACATTTTCTTCTTTTCTTTTTTTTTCTTTTTCAGGCTTACAGGTTCCGACTGCGCTAGTTTTTTTTTTTTTTTTTTTGGGTCTCGAAAGGAGAAAGAGAAAAAAAAATGGAGCACCACATCACCGAGGCTCCCCCGTCACCGAAACTGCGTCTTCCGTTTTATATTTTCTTTTTTTTTTTTGGTTGCGAAATAAATTAATTTTCACTACTTAACTTTTTATTTGTTTTTTTGTTCTGGTTTTCTTTGAGTTCAATATTGCGGATTACCCGCAGGGAAAAATGTCGGCCGAGTTTTACTATTTTTTTTTCTTTTTTTTTTTTTCTTGAACTAACTTTTTCCTCGCGAAACACTGCCGTAGCTCCGGAAAAATTTGTCTTTTTAAATTTCTGTCTTGATTCCCGATTAAAATTGTTTTTTCTTTCTTCCGATGACACCAATTAATTTTTTTATGAGGAACTTCTCCAAAAACGAACTTAACTTTTACCTCGCCGAAACCTTTCTTTCTCGAGAACTCGCCACCGACTCCCCGACTCAATCTTTTTCGCGTCGATCTCCCACCGCATGAGTCAGCGCCGACCGTTGCTGATCCCGTTGCCGTCCACTCTCACACCGACAGGAGGCAGCCAATCCGCGCGCACACCGCCGGTGTGCGAGTAGACGGCAACGGCATCGAGCTTCGCTGATTGCCGTGCCTGCCGCCTATTCGATGCCTTTGGGTGCACCGTGAACTTTTTTGCAGGCGATCGAGCCGTGGTGCACCACTTGCCAGCGACCAGATGGCCCGCGCCGCGATTATTTTTCCGCTTGGGTTGTCCCTCGAGCTGCGGCCGGCGAGTTTTGTGCTATTTTTAGCTACGAAGCTCGCCGTCCGCAGTTCGAGCGACGGTAAAATTTTACTGTGCTTGCCACAGCCGCCGTGCATTTTAGGGCAAATCCCCTGGATAGAAAATTTCCACTAGCCATGGGCGGCGTGAAGATTTTGTTTCTGCTTACATGTTTTGATCATGACATTAGCCTTTTCCCCTGACCACAACACCACAGGTCCGATGGCCGCGCATCGCAGGACAACGGAGCTGAAAAATGGGCAGGCTCAGCTAAGGGTGCCCAACATGTGGCTCGACCCATGACCCAAGACTGACCCGGGACTGAGCTAGCCGGCCATAATCGACACTGGACTTCCCTGGACCCTTATGAGAGGTCAGTTGACCCAGGGACGACTTGACCACTCACCCACACAGGCGGAGAGAATCTGCCCTGATGAGAGGCAGGCCTCCCCGTCTGTGGGAGGGGGTTGCTAACCCATCTCGGGCCAGCCCCGATCCGGGGAAAAAGGGTAAGGCAAAAGAAATTGGTGAATACTATAGGACCTTATGATGGGGAGAGCACCCGCCCGACAGAGTAAAGTGAGTTGGTACGTCGAAATGTTCTGTTGCAGGTCGGCTAAGGCCTGCGCAATGGGTAGTGCAGAACGTCTGTACTTTCAGACTATGTGTAAAATTTTCAGATTGTGTAATTACATTGGAATTAAGATGAAACGAATTGCGTTGAGGACCCAATGAGAAATATTGATGGAGCAAACCGAATGTTAAAATTTAGGGAAGCTGATGAAAAATACTGTACCTTTAAATTTCTGACTAAAAGGGTAATGGAGCGAATGAAATTTAGAAGATGACACTGACTGTCATGTATTAAAAGGGACTGTATTTAAAAGGGCAAAATGGTTGTAACGAATGAGCGGGATAACTAGGAGTGACTCTAGCGACACCGTGTAGGTGAAAGAGATGAGCTCCTCCGGGGAAGGAGACCGCACTAGCCCGCTCCACGGAAGCCAAGCGCCGGACGACGACCGGAAGAGTCTCCCGGACAGGTGGTTGGCACACCAAAAAACCAGCCCCTGTAATTCCGGGGAGAACTCCGGCTGTCTCCGAGCGCCGACCCCGCAGAGTGAGCCCGCGAGGCTCCTCCCTGCCTGCTCCTCCCGAGGGAGAGGAAGTCCCGAGACCCTGAGACAGCTGGCTGGCTGACGTAGCCAACTGCTGTAATTCTCAAGAGGTCTCGAGTCGACCTCGACCGAAAGAACAACAGGCAGGGCCCGTCAGATATGAAAGGTGGGAGAAAAATGAAAAAAAATGTTGAGGGATCGGTATGGGATGGGATAGGATGAAGGATAGGAGCGCTAACTAGGAAGGAGGGGGTTTACTAAAAGTGCGTCCACCGCGTGACCAAGCAGAGGCGGCTTCCGGACCACTGATGATACCAGGGAGGCTGGTCGGATGCCTTTTTAGGGCCACCGATTTGAACTTTATTTAACTCCATGGTAGCCCAAAAAAAATTCAAGGGTCGAAATACATATTTATGACATGATTAGTGATTGATTCTCTCAAGGAATGCCTCGAGATTATCAGAAAATTTTTTGAAACCGATATTGGGGAATTTTCTTTTCACCTTTTTATATCTTTCGCGTGAAAAATCCCTATTAGTTTTCCTTGGAGGTCTTCTAGTTCGTAAAGGGCGTTTCCCTTTCTCGACCTGACTCTGCATTTTAAGAATTTACGACCAAGCTTTGCACTACTTTGTTTTTCAAAGTTGCTCAATTGAAAATTTCTTCGGTAAACCTCTTCCCCAACTTTGAATTCGACAGGCTTGGCCCGGAGATTGTATGTTTTTGCACCTTGCTCAAAAGCTCTTTTGAGGTTTTCCTGAGCTTTGGCTCGAATGATCTTGAGTTTATCCGATATGTCGATATTCACTGGCTCATCAATCCCTTGAAGGCGACGTAACAGCTCGTAGCTAGAAGCGTGGGTGATCATATGAAGTCCGAACAGCATTCGATATGGGGGAAACCCAGTTGCTTGGTGGATAGAGCTCCGAAGTGAGCTGGCAATACTGCTAAGGTTTTCATCCCATTTTTGATGTTCATCTTTAATGTATGCTCGGATACCAGCGAGAATAGATCGGTTTACTCGCTCCGAAGCGTTAGCTTGGGGCGAATACAGCGCTGTTCTCATGTGTTGGACTCCATATCGTTCTAGTAATTTGGCGAGCTGCGCCGAGCGAAATTGGGTGCCATTATCTGTGACTATCGTTTCGGGCACTCCGAACATGTGAAAAATATCTTCTTCGACAAAGGTGCATATTTGCGAAGTGGTTGCTTTTCGTAGAGGCTTTAATAAGGGAAACTTTGATAGGTGGTCTAGAACAATTAAGATACAGACGTATCCAGACTTGGTACGGGGGTATGGCCCTAAAAGATCCATGTAAATTCTTTGCCAAGGTCGCTCAGCCGTCGGTTGGGTCTGCATTGGAGGTCGAAGTGTTGTGTTAGGGGCTTTAGTTTCTTTACAAATTTCACAAGAGAGTACGTAAGTCCTAACATCGGTTGCCATGCGAGGCCAGTAAAAATGCCGACGTATTCTTTCAAGAGTTTTCCCAACACCACCATGAGATGACAGTGGCGGATCATGAGCACGCGAGATAACATCTGGGACTAGGCCGGGGGGAATCCAAAGCTTCCACGCTTCGTCTTCCCGTATAGGATCACCAGAACGTGGAGCAGTACGAACGTAAAGGAAGCCGTCACGAACCATCAGATCCGGAAATTTGGCCCGGTTTTCTTCGGCTTGTCGTCCCAGCTCTACATATTCCGCCGAAGCGAAATGTGGAGAGCTGAGATCGACCTCAGGCCCGAAGTCTCTCAGATCTGACAGTGCGTCGCACTCTACTCGTGATAACGCATCTGGCACCACGTTCAGGCTTCCCTTCCGGTGTTCGATGGAAAAGTCGAAGCGTTGAAGCTTCAGACTCCACCTCGCCAGCCGACCGCTAAGGTCTTTTTGCGACATCAACCATTTTAAGCTCGCGTGATCGGTAATAATTTTAAATGGCATCAACTCTATGTAGGGACGAAATTTTTGTACACTTGTGACAGCCGCTAAACACTCCAACTCCGTTACAGAGTAATTTCTCTGTGCCGAATTTAACTTTTGCGATACGTATGCAATTGGACGCTCATTCCCGTCCTTGTCGACCTGCAACAGAACACCCCCTATTCCTTGTGTGCTAGCATCGCACTGGATTACGAACGGTCTGGAGAAGTCGGGCGTCACTAACACCGGAGCAGTAGTTAAATGCTGCTTGAGTTTTTCGAATGCATTTTGGGCTTCTTCGGTCCATGTAAACTTTGGGGATTTCTTAAGGGTATCGGTTATTGGACCCGAAAGGTTTGCGAAATTAGGGATAAATCTCCGGTACCAACCCGCCATTCCCATGAATCGACGTACTTGTCGTACGGTTTTGGGACTAGGATATTCGACAATAGCGGAGATCTTCCCGGGATCCATTCGCATACCCTCTTCGCCGATAATGAAGCCAAGGTATTTAGTTTCTCTCAGGCAGAATTTACTTTTTTCAACGTTAATAGTGAGCCCCGCCCTCCTCAGACAGTCCGCAACCCGGGCGAGGAGAACTAAATGAGACTCAAAGTCTTCGGAAAGCACTAATAAGTCGTCGAGATATACCAACACGTTTTCTCGTAAGTCATAGGAAATTACCTTATCCATCAGCCGACACATCGTCTGTGGAGCGTTGCAGAGGCCGAATGGCATCACCGTGTAGTGGTAGAGGGGATGACCAGGCACCGTAAACGCTGTCTTCTCTCTGGAGCTCTCTGCTAGTGGAATTTGCCAAAAGGCGTCCTTGAGATCAAGGCTAGTAATGTATTTTGCCGGCGGAAGGCGACTGAGGATGCCGTCGATTTGCGGTAACGGATACGCATCCTTTTTTGTTACCGCGTTCACCTTCCGGGCGTCAAAACATAGTCTGACCTTGCCTGGCTTCCGAACCAGCACAACAGGAGAGCTCCACGGGCTCTGGCTCTCCTCTATCACACCTAGCGACAGCATTCGCTCCAGCTCGGCATCCATCAGCTTTTGTACGGCCGGAGAAATCGGATAGAATCGCTGCTTAATAGGGGTTGCATCGCCAACATCGATTTTGTGTTCAAGCAGATGTGTCTTTCCCAAGCCCAGGTTGGCATATGATGGGAATAATGATTTAGTATGGTTCAAGCGCCGTTGCAACTCGGGGGATAACGTGTGTTCGGCTGGGTTCGTCGTGACGATTGGGGTGTCCAACGAAGAGACCAGACCGAGAATGTCCGGAGCCAAACTGAAAGCCCTCCAAAAATCAATACCGAGGTATAATTCTTGTGTTAGACTGGGCACGACGTAAAGTCGTAAAGTTTTAGTCTTTTCTTGGAACGAGACTTCCAGTTCAGCGTGCCCGTGCACCTCCGGTCTGGCTCCGCTGGCCACCTCAATCGTCGACCGGTATTTAATCCACTTTGTCCCTGCTTCTTGTAACACCCTTTCTGCCCCTTTTCCTAATACGCTGATGCTAGCTCCGCTGTCTAGCAGGCCTACGAGGTTCTGGCCTAAAATTTTGACGGTAGCATAGGGTCTGACGTCTTTGGGGACTGATACAAAAGCAGCGGACAGCTTCCGCCGATTTTCTAACACACGACGCCAAAAGGCTCTTAAACGAATGGTCGAACGTCTGGGCTTGGTTATTTAAGAAGACTTTGAAAGGACTGTAGACTGACCATCCGGATAATCTACGGAAGAGGCAAAAATTCTGTCACGAGCAGCCTGATACTCTCTAAGCCGTAAGTGGTATGGCTTGATAGGGAAGAGACTAGGTTTTCGCCCAGTATCTGGTCGGGGTAAAATAGAAATGGGCTTGCTCGGAGGCTCCTCTTGAACAGGTCCAGTGGACTGTGAAATCGACTTATCCGGTATGGTAAGTCTTTCGGAATTTCCAGGTGAAAAAGGTTCTTTTGACGTGAATGAGGTTGGAAAAGAAAATGTAGGTTGACAATTTTGGGAAAAAGCTATGTCTGTGGTCGAGAAGGAGCAATCCCCGTCTCTCCCGCCGTGATGGCTGGCGTCCGTTGCTGTCGGGGGCTGTTGTTGTTGCTCCCGACCCGACGCTGGTTTTTTAAAGCGCAGTTAGGGCATCGAGGTTTGACTACTCCTTTTCGGCCGCAGCCATAGCAGAAAAACCCCGTGGGTTCTTCAGAACAATCTTGATAAAAATGACCCGGCTGGTCGCAGTTCCAACATTTTATGGACGTAGGAGAAAACTTTGTTAGAGCGTCCACCGCCTCTATAGGCTCTTCGGAAACAGGGTCGATTAGGTTATCGATAGCAAAGGTTTCATCGACTCGAGCGGGACGCCGGGCACCCGACAGCAGTGAGCTTCTCGTTCTCTGGCGTGTCACCTGGACCTCGGTAACTAGATGTCGTAAATGGGCAATCGTGTAGACCCGGTGAAGGCAAATCTGCTCCTGTATATACGGAAGCAGATTCGCTCTCACCGTTTCCACGAATTCCATCTCCTGCATTGGGATGGACAGCCGATTCCTCAATCCCACCAAGTCCATATAATACGTTGTGAAAGTTTCACCAGGCTGCTGTCGCCTGCCCAGCATCTGCCGCTTAATATCGACGTCGCGAGAGCGCTCTCCCCAGTCAGCACGCAACGCTGCCTTCAAGCCTACCCACGGAATATTGGGATTACTACGCCTTATGGTCCAGTACCAGTTTGCCAAGGTCTCACTGAGTAAAAGATGGAAATGATTGACAAGCTGCGTGAAGTCCCCTCGAAGGGTACCATGGGTCATACTTTCTACCCTGAAGATAAATTCTTCAACATGCAAGCGGGTATTGTTGCCATCGTACTGAAATTTCCAGTGCCGGATGGGATTGCTATACTGTCTGTCTGACACCGACTGGTCGAACTGGGATGGATTCGGGTTTGGCCCCTCACGATGGTGCCCTGAAGCATGCGGAGGCACAAAAGGTCTGTTAATTGGGTCTTGAAATGGGCTGACATCAAAATCAGGCTGTCTTGGCATGCGCGGTAACGGACTAGGCCTATGTGCCGAAGCCGCTTCTCTATGCCTGGGTCCCGGAGTCTTTGGCGTTTCAAGCAACGTTTGCTCGCGGATTTCTCTTCTAATGTTCGCGATCTCTGCCCGTATTAAATCTTTGACACGAAAGTTAAAGCCAGTGTCAAAGGCCTCGCGAAGAGCCGACCGATCCTCGCCCGCCTCAATATCTGGTTCCCGTTGAACCGTCGGGGTATTTTCGCTCGCGTTGTCAGGCTCCCGCGCGGGTCTGACCGTAGCCGGGGTTTCGGATTCCATTTCTCGCGCCGTTTGCCGTGTCCTATATTTTTTTGCGATCGCGCCCGTACTAGATTCTGCCATTTCGATTCTTTTACGAGTGGACCGAAGGAGAAAACCTTACCGAATATTCTTATTGGTTTGACTGCAACCTTAAAGCCTTTACAAAAATCGTTACAAACTTAACCTAATACGTTCCTATCTCAAGGAATATCTTAGGCTCTGCCTATTAATAGTTTCGTATTATGAAATGAATGATTAATTGCAATTTAGATTTGTGGGAATTCAGGAAATTTACAATTAGTTCTACACAATTTCAATCTTATTCACTTTAGGGGTATTATTGATTTAATATTTTTTTTTTTTTTCTTAACAAAAATGAAATGTCTGTTTATTTTAAGTTTCTGGACATTTGTTTAAATTCATCCCAAAAGGGTTAACCAAGTTATAATATTATTTATGAGATTTCCTTATACAATTCTCTGGTTCTCCTCTCCCCTCCAATCTCAGCTGACGAAGAGGATGCAAAATTTTAATTGTTTGAATTTATTTAATCGAGAGCCATCCACTGCCACCGAGCATTCGGCCCGCCGACGGGATGGTTTTGAGGTAGGGAGTCTTCACCGTTTCCCCGGTGAGAGCTGCGAGGCAGGGGACGACCGAGATATCCTCCCGGACAGGTGGCTGGCACACCAAAAAAAACCAACCCCTGTAATTCCAGGGAGGCTCTCAGCCGCCTCCACCGCGCAGACCCCACAGGATCCGCCTGCGAAAGCTCCCCCTCTACCAGCGGTTCCCTAGGATGAGGGCACCCCGAGACCTCGAGACAGCTGGTTGGCTGAAGAGAGCCAGCCGCTGTAATTCTCGAGAGGCCTCGGAGCGACCTCAGCCACGGGCGTCGCCGATAGGGCCTCGAAGGAATTTTGGGAGTGGAAATGAAAAAATTTTGGAGCCCTAGGCTCAAGGGGAAAAGGATAGGGAAGGTACCACGTTGGGCGCCAATTTGTTATGGAGGGACCCTCCAGGGAGCCCGGCTAAAGCCCCTGGTCTGGTGGTATGTGGCCGCGCGAGCTGGCAGGCTAGCATGCGGTAGTGTGGGGGGGGTTTGCCGAAACGCCACCTTTAGCCACCAGAGCGGATTACCACCCAAAACGAAAAAAAAAATCTCGCGCCACGGAAATCGAGGTATGGGGAAAAGGGCATGGCGGACAGAACCCCTGTCCCTGCCCGTGAATGGCTCTCGCGGGGGGGTTTAGATGGAATTTAACCCCCCTCTCTGGCCACTGCCCCAGCCACCCTTTGACCTCCCCTTGGCCCTGAAAAAATTATGGGGAGGTCCCTTAAGTGTTTACCAAACAACCGACAAAAAAAAGTTTTAAGTTACCTGACCCCTATGCATGGGGAGACCAGCTGTGCTTGGAGGAAGGAGAGAGGACCCAGAGAATGCAAAAAATATTAGTGTGAGTACGACATACCTTTTCTTATTATACTTTTTTCCAGTTCTTACAAAATTTTACAAAAATTTTCTTTTCCGGATCGTTGGGCGCCTTGCTGCTACTGCTGTCGTCGCTGCCGCTGATGTTGATGGGATGTCCGCTGAGGATGGTGACGATGCTGATGCCGCCGCCCGGTACCCTGCCTTTTCATGTGTGGCCCCGTCGTGGTACCGGTGTGTCCCAGGAGCGTCAGGTTGTCACTGGTATGTATTTCTTTTTATTTATTTAGATATCTGTTTTTATATATTTACTTGTTTATAGTTTGTTTATTTATTGACAGTTTATGTAATGTATTATGATATTTTAGGTTTTATTTATGTATAGTCGTTCAATTAGTTCTCCGTATTGATCTATAGTTCCTTAGTTCACTCAGGTATTTTAAAAAAAAAATCGCGTATTTGCTTACTTAGTTAAAGTTCATTTTGTTGTGTTAATTTTAGTCAATTTGATAAATGTTCATTTCATTGTTTATATAACTTTGCATGTTCGCACAAAGATTTATCTGTTCATGTCAATACACATTTATTCGGGACTGTTCGGTTACGCACTCACGCTTATGCTAATCATTTTATATTTAAGTAGTTCTTATTTCCGGTCTGCTTCCACTTGTTAGTATAGTCTTTATTTTATATTTTATTGTCCACTTTATTAATTCGTTTAGTGTGGTTCTTTCTTGCTCAAAGGTTCAGTTGATTATATTATTTAATATTTATTTGTACACGTAATTCCAGTTCTTATAATCACTTAACTTACGTTTTAATGTCAACCTTTTTTTTTTTTTTTTTTTTTGTTTCTTTTTAAATTCTGAATTCTAATTTTTAATTTAACAAAAAAACTATTTTGCCGCCATCATTTCTAAACTCCGGTTGAATTCACTTCCCTTTTCAATGTTTATTTTAGATTTTACATTTCTTTATTTTATAAGTTTTTTTTTCTTTTCACATTTATGTCTTTGTCCACTTATTAACATAGTCGGTTTATAGTCACTAAATTTTTCGAAACTTATTTAGAGTTAATTTAAACATTTACATTTTCTTCTTTTCTTTTTTTTTCTTTTTCAGGCTTACAGGTTCCGACTGCGCTAGTTTTTTTTTTTTTTTTTTTGGGTCTCGAAAGGAGAAAGAGAAAAAAAAATGGAGCACCACATCACCGAGGCTCCCCCGTCACCGAAACTGCGTCTTCCGTTTTATATTTTCTTTTTTTTTTTTGGTTGCGAAATAAATTAATTTTCACTACTTAACTTTTTATTTGTTTTTTTGTTCTGGTTTTCTTTGAGTTCAATATTGCGGATTACCCGCAGGGAAAAATGTCGGCCGAGTTTTACTATTTTTTTTTCTTTTTTTTTTTTTCTTGAACTAACTTTTTCCTCGCGAAACACTGCCGTAGCTCCGGAAAAATTTGTCTTTTTAAATTTCTGTCTTGATTCCCGATTAAAATTGTTTTTTCTTTCTTCCGATGACACCAATTAATTTTTTTATGAGGAACTTCTCCAAAAACGAACTTAACTTTTACCTCGCCGAAACCTTTCTTTCTCGAGAACTCGCCACCGACTCCCCGACTCAATCTTTTTCGCGTCGATCTCCCACCGCATGAGTCAGCGCCGACCGTTGCTGATCCCGTTGCCGTCCACTCTCACACCGACAGGAGGCAGCCAATCCGCGCGCACACCGCCGGTGTGCGAGTAGACGGCAACGGCATCGAGCTTCGCTGATTGCCGTGCCTGCCGCCTATTCGATGCCTTTGGGTGCACCGTGAACTTTTTTGCAGGCGATCGAGCCGTGGTGCACCACTTGCCAGCGACCAGATGGCCCGCGCCGCGATTATTTTTCCGCTTGGGTTGTCCCTCGAGCTGCGGCCGGCGAGTTTTGTGCTATTTTTAGCTACGAAGCTCGCCGTCCGCAGTTCGAGCGACGGTAAAATTTTACTGTGCTTGCCACAGCCGCCGTGCATTTTAGGGCAAATCCCCTGGATAGAAAATTTCCACTAGCCATGGGCGGCGTGAAGATTTTGTTTCTGCTTACATGTTTTGATCATGACATTAGCCTTTTCCCCTGACCACAACAACTTGTTGCTGAAGACAAGTGGAAATATCTTTATGCAATATTTCTGCTCAAGAAGATTCGATTTTGACGATTCTGATTTCGATAGGCTAATCAGAAATTTCGACAAAATCTTCTATGAGGTAAACCAAGGTTATGCCGCCGACTTTCTTCCGTTCCTACTGCCATTTCACAAGAAAAACTTAAACCAAATGGAAAAGTGGTCCCATGAAATAAGAGAGATCATCGAGAAGAGGATAATCGAAGATCGGTTTGAGACAACATCTGAAGGAAACGATTTCGTTGATAACTTTATATCGCATATCAGAGAATCTCGAATACCGCAAATGGATCGCGACACAGCTCTCTTTGCTCTTGAAGATATTGTTGGAGGACATTCAGCTGTAGGAAACTTTCTAACCAAAGTATTTGCATATCTCGTTCAAAATTCAGAGGTTCAGGAAAGGATTTACGAAGAAGTTAGCAATCATAATGATGACTTGATTTCATTGGAGCACAGAGGCAAAATGCAATATACTCAAGCTGTTATAATGGAGGCTCTGAGACTGATTGCTTCTCCAATAGTACCACACGTTTCAAATCAAGATACTACAGTAAATGGTAAGTGCTAAAATATGATGAATATATTTTTATAACTGAAATCTGACGGTATAATTGTTTTTTTATAGGATTTGATGTTGAAGCTAACACATTGATATTCCTAAACAACTATGAGCTCAGCATGTCACCGAAATTATGGGACTCTCCAGAAATCTTCAAACCCAAACGTTTCCTAAAATCTGATGTTTTAATTAAACCAGACTTTTTCCTGCCCTTTGGCGCTGGACGACGGTCCTGCATGGGCTATAAACTTGTGCAATTCATCAGCTTTTCAATGTTGGCCAATCTTGTTAAAAACTACAAAATCGTACCTGTCTCAGGAGAAAACTACAAAGTTCAGATTGGTTCACTTGCAGTTCCGGAAAAGGCTTTTAAAATTTCATTAGTACCTCGGCCGTGAGTGCTAATTTTGTTGGGGAGCTGTTATTTTTGGCCATAATATCATTTTTATTACTTTTTTCGGAGCACCCACTTCCGAAAAACGACATTGTTTGACTGAGCTATAATTGTTGGTATGTTAATTTATTTCATCGTTGTTATAAGAAAATTAACCCAGTATTACTGTGAGCCGGCAGGCCTAATTACTTTTACCTTTATTATTATTTTTATTGTGTAACAATATTTACTGCTAATATGTAAGTTCGCTGTATTATCTTATTGTGATCATATATTTACGTAAGCTGTTAGCATAATTTATGCCAAAGAACTGTAATAATATAATAATAATATTTACTTATTACTGGATAAATATTTGTATTAATACTGTTCCTTATAATTTATCACTCTTTATACCATACTACATATGTATATCTAATTGTGACTTCCGAGATAAAATTTTTCAATATTCCTTAAGTATCCCTGCGTCTCCAAGCGTATTCCAGCGATCCCCATAGTATGCGAGGTTGTCTCTCAGGATATTTCAGAGTGTTCTCTGTAAACTTGAGTGTTTCAAAAGAATGCCTCTAGCCTCATATAACAATAATTGAGTCTTCCACAGAATTTGGTGTAGAAAATTTCAATAAGCCCGCCATTTTATATTAATTATTTTATTAATAATACGTTTTTTATGTTTTTGCAGTAATATATTTTTCAGAAATCGGAATATTTTATCTGAGAGACACGAGAAGGCCACGCAGAGACTCGGTCCATAAATCTATATCTCTGTTTAGGATACTAGCGTCTCCCGATCAGAGTCTAGCGTCTTTCATTCAGAGGCAACAAAGGGATTTTTTTATCTCATACTTTAGACCGGAGTACATACGTTGGAAACTGACAATTTTTATCTCGGGATAATTTATACCTACTTATTTATGTATATGAATAAATTTTAGCTGACAAATGTTCAACTTAATTCAGTTAGAAAGAAGTAAAACTTTCTTAATAACATTTAAGTTGAGTACAAATATCTGTTGATACGTGGGAAATTCGTATTTTAATTTCCTTCCGATTCCTCTCAACTCGAGTTTCTTGTAGGTAATTTATTAATCTTTAAAAATATGTTTATGAATTAGGAGGAATAACATCCATATACTCGTAGGTAGAATAATATCCATTTACATGATATTTTTATTTATACCTTTGAAGTTCGGCAAAAACCAATACCTACAACGCTTAAAATTTGAAATATTGAGATTAATGTCCCAAAATTTATGTCTGGAATTACATTTTATCTTATAAACTGTGTCAGAATCATCTAGAGCTATTTGGTGCAATTAGAAGCAAGTCAGGTTGCAACAATAACTCGACTGCAAGGCATTTTATTGCCTTTAATCCATTGCCTAAATTAAGAGCTGAGGAAGTCATGCAGTAGAACTCGATGCATGTACATAATTTGCTGACGATTTTAGCCAGTTCTGTTGCTATTACAAAGGACGGTAAGCCCCCTGCCAACTTTCCTTAGAATAATTTCAAATCATACTAATATTATAAAGAGGAAAGATTTGTATTTTTGTGTGTATGTTTGTAATGAATAAACTCAAAAACTCCTGTGCCGATTTAAAAAATTCTTTCACCATTAGAAAGCTACATTCACCCTGAGTAACATAGGCTATATTTATTGGTAGAAAAGATTAGGGATCCTTACTAAATCTTTAGTAACGTAACCCAAGGTGTAAAAAAAATGCCGACTACTTCGATTAGATAACACTTTGAATGCAAAAATTTTAGTCAAAGTAACACTTTGAATGCAAAAAATTTAAGTCAAAGTTTACTGAGATCATTTTACGAGAGAATTTTAAAATACGGAATTTCAAGGAGGAGTTGAGGGGGTGTCCGTGGGAGTAGGTGAAGGAGGAGTTGAGGGGGTGTCCGTGGGAGAAGATGAAGGAGGTGTAGAGGGGGTGTCTGTGGGAGTAGATGAAGGAGGAGTTGTGGGGGTGTCCGTGGGAGAAGATGAAGGAGAAGTTGAGGGGGTGTCCGTGGTAGAAGATGAAGGAGGAGTTGAGGGGGTGTCCGTGGGAGTAGATGAAGGAGGAGTTGAGGGGGTGTCTGTGGGAGTAGATGAAGGAGGAGTTGAGGGGGTGTCTGTGGGAGTAGATGAAGGAGGAGTTGAGGGGGTGTCTGTGGGAGTAGATGAAGGAGGAGTTGTGGGGGTGTCCGTGAGAAGATGAAGGAGAAGTTGAGGGGGTGTCCGTGGGAGAAGATGAAGGAGGAATTGAGGGGGTGTCCGTGGGAGTAGATGAAGGAGGAGTTGAGGGGGTGTCCGTGGGAGAAGATGAAGGAGGTGTTGAAGGGGTGTCCGTGGGAGTCCGCGTGCGAAGCCGGGGCGGGTTGCTAGTGAGTTATAATATCATCCTGGATGCCACGGATAACTTAAATCCAGATATTTAAAACTCAATTCAATTACTTACTTCTTTATAGACTTAGATCTTCCGCAAGTGGAATGAATTTCGATAGTGCTAGTGATATAGTATAGCTTATAAATATGTAGGTAGTATTTTTTAATGAACGAAACTAAAACAGTGAAATACGTACTTGCAAAAATCGAGTCCAAAGATGTACTCTAAAGGAACCAATATCATGAAACCAGTCGGAACAACCATCATCCTGAATGTTTTATTTTACATATGTAGCTACATACTAACTTTTGCCCGTGACTTCGTACGCATCACGCAAGAACTACTGTATGAAAAAATAAATAATTATATTATGCTAACTAAAAGTATAGGAAAAGCAACCTAGCAATAGGTTTTTGTACACTGGTCTTATTTGTATTTCTGTTTAACTTTGTGTGTCCTTCTATTCTATTCTCTTCTATTCGATTCTATGGCTGCATAGATTAGTTGTAATCGGTTGAGATCGGTTGAGATAAACCTTTAAAATGATAAACATCGCCATCTATTATTTGTTTGAGTAACAACTATACAGAACGACTAACTTATCTGTTCATATACATACATATAAGTGCGGCGCTAGTTTCCTCAAAATTTGTTCATTTAGCATTAAGTTCATTAAATAACGTGAGATCTGCATTCAATTCCATGGAATAGTTTTTGCGTGATGCGTGTACAAACATACAGACAGACAAAAATTCTAAAAAGTGTTTTTTTTGGCTTCTTTTGCTCTAATAAAAACCGTATTAGTTTTTTTTTTCAATATCTATAATGTAGAAACATCGGCCTGTTACAATTTTATTTATCGTATTTAAGTGAGAAGTCTTTTTTACTTGTTTCAAAATTTTATTTACTTCCGATAAGCGCATTTCGGCTTATGAGACTATTTTCAAGGAGTTTCTTGACAAAACTAAAGTACAATATAAAATATTGCGGTCTAATACCATAAGATGAGAAAATTAATAAAAAATAATGGGACAGACGGACGTAATTTTAAAATTAGATTTAAAGAACATTTAAATTCATTGAAATATGTATAATGAATTAGATTCCATGGTATCTAAACATATGAACGAAACCGGACATAACTATAGTATCAACAATTTAAAAATTTTACATGTACAAGAAAAAAGTAAAAGACTTACAGCCGTATTCATAAAAACTTAAAAGTGGCTTATAAAGGCTTCACAATGAAAATGCTTAAAATGTCATTCATAAACATCCAATATCGTTAAAACACTCTTACAACAGCTGAGAGAATTGAGAGAATTTACAGAAAGCTCACACCTATTTTAATCAATCAATTCAAAAAATTCAGGATTTTGACTCATTATTTCAATTTAAGAGCGCTAAAACCTACTTTAATCCTATTATAGATACAAGGGGTTTAAAGCGAATTTATGAATAATGCATTTAAAACTCCCATTAATCTTAAAGAGGGTTTTAAGTAATGAATGCCAAAAACAATTTTAAGATATTTTTATGAATACGGCTGATAATCTTTATATATTTAAAATCTTCTCATAGCAATCTTTACTTTGATACCAATATCTGTCTACTGCCTATATTTCGAAGGAAAAGATTACACAAACAATGTGGCAAAGAACATAAGCCCATGCTGCAGTCGTATGTATGTACATATGTATGTACACAAGAATATATATTGTATATAGGTAGTTTTTGATGAAATCAGTAATTTTCTATTTGGTTGCCATTTCGCAAAAGTTCAATACTGCTTTTAAAAGTGCGTATTCAAACGACATCTCATCAGTTCAGTAGGTATACCCGTTCACGGAAATATGCTGACCCCTTAACTCTTAATTCGAATTCAAACACCTTCCAAAAGCCAAATTTTAAGAGCTTAACCTAAGGTTATCTACATACAATAGATAATATGTATATACTTGAAAATATTGTATAAAGTAAACATACGCGTCGTCATTCAAGATTTTACTACACAATCGAGATTTAATTCGAAAATTATCGCTACTATTTATATATTTCTTTAATAATACATACACAAAAAACTGAATTTAAAGTATAGTCGTTGATAACAGAAATTGTTTCTCTCATAATTATCTGCACCTAGAGGTCTTTCAAATTTTAACATATGTAACTGCAGGAGTGAATGACTACGAACGTGATATGCCCTAATAGAAAAATATTCTTTCAAGTGATAAACAAATTTATTAAATATATGGATGTTATCTGTGAATACAATTAATAAAAAATCAATAGTGTTTTCAACTTTCGAAAAATATATATGTGTATATTGACGTCTGTATCACGTTTACAGAAAATTAAATTTGCACTTCACCACCTTTCGCTTGCCCCTGGCCGGATAAGTTTAACTCAGAGCATTAATTTCTGCGCATTGTGAGATCAGTTATTAAAGATTATTCGGTTAAGATGGTTGGGCCTTCCATTCTTGGAATCAGTGTTTTAACAGTAACGAGTTATTTATTTCTAGTTAATAGTACTCCGTGTAAAGTAAAAATCGGTGACAGTGAATTTGTGGGAGAACCAAAAACGAGTTGGAATGGAAAAAGTTATTGTTCATTTTTCGGTGTTCCTTATGTTAATGTGCCTAAACGATTCGAAGTTAGTTTTTTAAAATATTTTTTATATTGCTAGAAAATCAATGCTTGTAGTTTTAAAAGAGTTAATGTTTTTACCATTTTACATTTTATATGAAACTAAAGCACGAGTTTCTAAATGCAAATTTTATTACTGGCTCCTGTAATTGTGATGTCTGTACAAAAAGGATACAATAAGCAAACTTTACAAAAATTGATGAAAACGCTTATTGGTCACTATTTATATGTGCAGGCAATTTTTTTTCAATACCTTTATTTATGAAGGCAATACTTTTTCTTACAGCTAATTTGGTTTTAAGTATTATTATTAACAAACAAAACAATAAACAATCAAAAATGGAAATAGCGCCTTTTGATCAGATATTTAGTATTTTCCATGGAAATAGCACCTTTTTGATCAGTATTTACACGAAGTACACTTAGGATACACATGCAAGTAAATAAAATTTAAATTTGATAACAGTTGACACACACAAACATGTTCAGTAATCAAGCCGTTTTCTTTCATATGAACTTTATCTAAATCTGCCAATTTTTAATTAAACATTATTCAGAACCAGAACCAATAGAAATAGTTCTCTTTGGAATGAAAATTGCTTTCTTTGATTGAGGCAATAAAATAGAATATAAATTATTAGTTTTCCCAATATCTTAGATTACTATAAAATTGTACCCTTGCTAGCCTAATTACAAAACATCATAGATGAATGAAGAATGTACTTCCAGCACTAAAACAAGAAATTCCTATTCTTTACAAATAAATTCAAACTTAAATAAATAAATGAAATGAAATGAAATGAAATGAAAAAAAAAAATTGAGGCAATAAAAATAAGGCTACTTATTAGTAAGAAACTAGGTACTTTGATCAAAAGAAATAAAAAGTTTCATGTAGGATCTTACGGTTAGAAGTGGAATTAGTAACAAAAAACTTCTAATGACCACAAGACCATACCATAAACTCTTTTTTGACAGACACTCTCCATCACGGTATACAGAGTACAAGGTATAGTAAAGATGAAGTGCTGTCGGCCATCTTGTGCGTCACGCCGACCGAAGGGAGTGTTATTGTGCGATTTTTAGAAGTTTTTTAAGTGAAATAAATAGCTGTGTTTAATAAAAATGGTGAAGTGTGCAGTGAGGAACTGTAAGAACTACCAGGGGAAAAAAATATTTTGTTTTCCCCAAAGACCCGAAAGTGCTGGCAGAGTGGTTAAAAGTGTGCGCTTCTCTCTCTCTCTCATACAAGATCGGTCCGCGTGACGTCACAGCCATATGTCAAAATTTTCTTTACTATACCTTGTACTCTGTATAAGTGTATACCGTGCTCTCCATTAGAGCAGGAAATGTCATAAAAATTGTAAATACCACATTATCTGTTGTATATACTGTTCTCGTTTATGTTTGAATTGCCATGAACTGAAAATTAGAAATCAATTCATGCAATTCTTTCATTTGTGTAGGTATACATATGTTTCAACCATAAAATAGCAATCGTATTAAAAAATCCCTTGTTACAAAGCAAGGCACCATTTTGGAGCCAATTTCACATTGATTGTTCAATTGGTAAAAGGAAAACAATAATTGGGGACATTTGCAAAAGGTTAAAAACAATATTTTATGATAAGGCAATAAAGGTTGCGTTTAATTAAACGCTTTATTTATAAGAAAATTTGAGACGTGTTTTAAGGCTCTAATTTAAAATCCTTAAATTTTAGGTGATACAAATCCCCAAACCTAAAAGCCGAAAGTACAATTAGTGATCAAAAGTGTGATTGTGTTCAATTTCATGAATATTGGGTACGGTGGGTAGGTACCTCTAAAACTGAGCCCCTCTGAAAAGAATTATGCAACCAGTGTTTCGGGTAATTTCCTGTAATAGAAACCGTCACAAATATTGTTTTATAAATTTAATTTTTAAAATAAATCCTTGGCAAAAAATTTGATAAACCTGATTTCCGATGTCCGATCTCCTAGGCGTCATTTTTAGGGTTCCGTAGCCAAATGGCAAAAAACGGAACCCTTATGGATTCGTCATGTCTGTCTGTCTGTCTGTCCGTCCGTATGTCACAGCCACTTTTTTCCGAAACTATAAGAACTATACTGTTGAAACTTGGTAAGTAGATGTATTCGGTGAACCGCATTAAGATTTTCACACAAAAATAGAAAAAAAAACAATAAATTTTGGGGGTTCCCCATACTTAGAACTGAAACTCAAACATTTTTTTTCATCAAACCCATACGTGTGGGGTATCTATGGATAGGTCTTCAAAAATGATATTGAAGTTTCCAATATGATTTTTTTCTAAACTGAATAGTTTGCGCGAGAGACACTTCCAAAGTGGTAAAATGTGTGTCCCCCCCCCCCCCCCCCCCCCTGTAACTTCTAAAATAAGAGAATAATAAAACTAGAAAAAATATATGATGTACATTACCATGCAAACTTCCACCGAAAATTGGTTTGAACGAGATCTAGTAAGTAGTTTTTTTTTAATACGTCATAAATCGTAAACCGCAATTTACCTTTCATTCAATCAACTCAAATATAAAAATGAAAAAAAAACATTTAATTTCATAAACATATAAACCTTATGCATAAACCGTGAACCTAATTATAATGTTTACTTATCAATAACTTAATTTAAAAAAATACGCTATTATTAAAACATCGATCAAAGTTACAACGAACTACAAGAACTTTTATATTATGTTACTTGCTGCTACGGAACCCTTCATGGGCGAGTCCGACTCGCACTTGGCCGCTTTTTTTATCATAAATTGGGTAGCTCGCCTCAGGTTGATTACTTCTGTGTTAAAACTTTCATAGGATGCTTGGATTTATAAAATGTATTTCAACAGAACTTAAAACATTATTTGTATCATTATGTCATCCGATTCTTGAATATGCATCACTCATGTAGTATCCTTACATGCAGTTGCTGATTAATCGCCTTGAGTCGATTTAGAACAACTTTACAAGATTTGCTCTTCGACGCTTCAATCGTCGTTTTAGTTCTCCCCGCCTTATAGTGTTAGTGCCATTTTGGGACTACAGTCGCTTGAAACCCGGCGAAAGTTAGGTTGTATAATGTTTCTGCGGGATACTCTCCGATACAAAATATATACCCACTTGATTTGCTATCATTATTTAAAATTTGTTGCTTGCAAAAAGTATCAACAATTAACAAAATCTTAAACTTATTCTGTTGAAAACTGTAAGACCAGTTTTCTCCTTCTTTAAATCGGCGACCCAGCTACGCATCGAAAAAAAACATTCCTATATCTATCTAACATGCACAATTGGATTCCCGGGAAAAATTTAATACTGATTTCAAGATACCTAACCTTCATAGTTCATGCAGCAGCAAATTTTAGGAGCTTAATTATTATCATATGTATGTAGATCTCTTTATAATTTGAACATCAGAAAAACGACAGTAGCATTTCATAAATTAATTAAGACATTTTTTTTAATTATTATACATATGTATATCTCTTGAACACTCATTTTCAATCTTACATTATGCAAGGTCAATATTCCGTGAAGTTAAGTATGTAGGTACATACAAATTTATTTATATGTGACGGTAAATATAAAATGTATAAAAAAATTGAAGGCCATTCCATTCAGAAAATCTAGCAAAAATTGTGAGAAAAGAAACGTAAAAAACCTTGAATTGTACGCTAATTACGAAGACAAATAAACATCACTATGATAGTTCAGTTTACAATTCACAAAATTGCACTCTTACACAAAGATAGAAGTTAAAGAGGAGAAGCTCAGATTTTCGAATCACCGAGTTTTTGTTCCAACGAACTTAGTAGTAGTACATAGTATAAAAACATGGTAAAAGGTTGAGGTGCATATCGCAAAACTAAACGAATTTGAAATTTATAATTTATAGCCGCAGATTCAGCTATATGTATAATAGCTATTTTAAATCAATAAATAGTAATAATATGTATTTAACAATTATTTTTAAAATAGTATTCCTTCACATCTTCTGGGCCTGCACGCTGCACTAAGGCTTTACTCATCCGCAACAATATAGAATATGAATTATTATTGAATGAAAATTGTAATAGAGATTACTTACTGTAAATAAAGATGATTAAATCGACGACATTTTTAACTAACTCTTTTCACTCAAATTTTATTTCGTTTGTTCATTAGCTGTGTTTTTTTCATGATCTGATCTGGATCTCGAATTTCGCATTGAATTGAATATTTTAAACTGTAATCTAGAGCAAAATTTTTAAACTTGGCAAAAAATTCATCACATTGCAATGATTTTAGCCCATCCAAACTTCAAGTCATGAACTGAAAATTTTATTGGATCTAGTTTTTGACGCAAATTGGTTCTAAATCAATGCAATGTGATGCTCTTTTCACAAAAGTAAAAAGATTTGTTAGGAGTCATTATTTGCAAATTCCAATTCAATACATAATTTGCTGCGAAATCTGATCCGGATCAGATCATGAAAAAAACACAGCTATTATTAGGTAATTTAATTTAAACTACATTCCTATATACAATATGTTTATGTATAAAATCAAGTTTGTTTGTTTGTTACTCAATCACGTCTAAACGCTTGGGCGAATCATTTCAATTTTTTGAGTGTACACACAAAGGCACAAAGGCTATTTTTTATTCGCGGGTTTCAAATTGGCTGAATCAAGACGGCGCGGCGACCAAAAATTGTAAATTTCAAGGGATTGCCATGAAAATTGTGTATTTAGGGGCTTCTGGAGATCCAAATTACGAAACTACTTTCGAAATTTAAAACTCAAGGCGACAGACCAAATATGACTATCAAAAATTTTCGAAATTTTGCGAAGAGTATACTTTGAGGCTACTAAATTCGAATCTACTATTAAAAGTTGGAAACTCAAAATGCGGACCCAATATGGTGCTCAAAGTTTTGAAAATTGAAAGAATTTTAATGTAGAGGAAAACCGATGACACTAATTTCGAATCTACTGCCAAAGTTTGGAAATTCAAAATGACAGTCAAGATAGTGGACCCATTATGATGACTAAATTTTGCATGATTCAAAGTAATATCATGAAAAAATAAATTAGTATGGTTGATTTAATACCCAATAATTTGATATTGATCATTTCATGTGAAACGAAATTTTTAGGCACACGATAATTTCGAATATACAATCAACATAAGATTTGCAGGTTTAATGTTTTTCACAAAGGCAACAATGAAATAGCAAAAATCAATTAATACTCTTATATATTATATTTATTTAACTCTTAACAATGGAAACGTACGCGTATAGCATAGAATAGATTATGATTATGAGCCCTTCTGATATGGACCGTGGTCCAAAATGAGTTTTGGACTGTTCTGTACCACATCCTCTGATTTTAGTGACTCGTAAACTTCCTAATCTGAGTGAAGTATCAAAAATGAGCATTTTAGAAATACACATTAAACTGTAAGTAGTATTTTTAATACACCGAGTGAAACAGGGTTACTCAGCTAGTGGGTAAATCAGATCCTCTGCCCTACGCTTGCCGTATGCGTTTATATTTTATTTAATCAAACCAGAAAAAAATAATATAAACAATCAATTTATTTCACAAAATATTTTATTGGAAAACATCACGATAAATTACATTTTTAGTAAAAGTCCTATCCTATCACTATTTTCGATCAATGTCCCTTTTTCTTGACGAATATCACGGATGCAAATTGCTATATTAGGTACCCATAGAATTTCATCTCAATCGGATGAGTGCTTTTTGCGTGACTCATCAATCACTAAAAGTAAAAACATATCACCGCTCAACATTTCCCCCTTTCTTTACTCCCTCTTCCACTTTTCTATTATGATGTATACCATACGCATACCCTATGTATGTATGTATGTCACTCAGGAGGTTATGCGTAATTTGCCCATCGAATTCCATTTCGATCAGATAAGTGCTTATTGCACGACTCACGACATAACCCTATATCACTCAGGACTGAAATTAAATTTGATCAAAATCTCAATCAGAAGTGTGTTTTATTTACTTTCGGTTATTTTATTTTTAATAAGTTTTGCAGCCTGTTAAAGGAAGGAAAATTAGAGATAAATAAAGCAAATTCTTTGGCAAAATATACACTCATCAAAAGTATGAAAGGGTAAATAAAAAAATGTAAAATTGTTCAAATTTTAAGTATTGAAAGCAGTATTGAAAGCTTGTACATTCTAGTTTATGAATCAGAAACTTAAAAAGTATTATAATTACCCTCCTCTGTGCTAATCGTTAGAAGTGTTTCAAAAATATCTCTTACTTTTTATGAACTTTGAGAGAGTGCATGGAGTGCAACAAATTTTTGAACATGATATAAATGGAAAGCTTGTTCTTTCGACTTAAATGTTTTTTTTTTATTTCTTTGCGATTATTTTTAACCAGCTCTTAAAATAAAAGTATCAGTATAGTTTTATCAGCTCTTAAAATAAAAGTAAATGTTTTGGCTTTAAACTCATGTAATCTACCTACATAATAACACCAACATTTAGAGCAGACAATAAAGCAGTATCCTCAAAGCTCTCAATTTCGCTAGTTGGAGTCAATACATATAGCTTACTTTCTTTTTGCAGCACTCTGAACATCTGAAAGTTGATTGGTCCGGCGAGAAAGATTTTACAAGAAAAACTCCCAATTGCTTTCAAATTGATTACGAAGTACACGAATTACTTGGAGAGGAAGATTGTCTATATTTGGATATACACACCACATTGGAGGAGTCCAACGCTCCGGTCTTCTTTTGGATTCATGGAGGTTCATTTAATGTCGGTTCTGGAGACAATGACATAAATGAACCTGATAGTTTGATTGAGCGGGTAAGATCTTCGTACATGTTTTATTTATATATTCAAATACTTGCCATATGTTTTAGGGAATTGTTGTTGTGACCGTAAATTACCGTCTGGGACCTTTAGGATTTTTCTCTTTACCAGGAAATCATATAGAACGCAATTTAGGTCTAAAAGATCAGGTTGAAGCTCTAAAATGGACGCATGAATACATTGAATACTTCGGAGGAAACCCCAAAGATGTGACTCTAGCTGGTTGGAGTGCCGGAGGAGCATCCGTCACATATCATTTGTATTCAAAATTGTCACAAGGATTATTTCACAAAGCAATTTCCATGAGCGGAACTCATATTGCTCCTTGGGGCTTTAAAGCTGATACATATAAATGTGGCGAATATTGGTGCGACTTTTTCAATATCACTTGCAGCGATTCATATAATTTGGAGCCTCTACAACGGTTCGACATTACCAAAAATATTTTTCGTAGACCAGAAGTATTATTTTTCCACTTTAGTCAGCCATACCCTTGTTTTCTTCCAACAGCTGAAAACGAGAATGCAAAAAACGCATTTTTGATAGAACAAGCACATAATCTAACAGAAACAGAATTAATTAATGATGTACCCTTGTTTATCGGATATACAAATATAGAAGAACTTTGTGTTGATGCTTTTCCTAATCGATACGTCACAATCAATACAACATTTCCCTACAACCGTGAAGATATTCATGAATATTTGGAAAAATTTGTGGAGGAGTTATTAGCAAACAACCAAAAGGAAAGTTATCTAGAATTACGAAGAATTGCTGACACTATTTATAGCGTAGTGAGCTTTGCAAACACCTATTCAAAAAGCTCTAAAAATCCCACTTATGTGTACAAGTTTTCGTTGAGTAGAAAAAAGGCTGACAAGCCTTTGTACTGTCTTATGGACGCGGAGGAAGGTGCGTTTCATGGAGATGATATCAAGCTACTCTTCGCACCGTACTTGCAAGTATTGGATATCTACGATAGAAATGTAGAAAAACCTAAGAATGATATGGCTGACATGCTTGCAAATTTTATAAAGAAATCGTAAGTAATGTTTATTTTAAATTTCCATCATAATCATAAATATATTCTTTATTTAGCGATCCAACTCCTGCTGACTCAGGACTTCCAAAATTGCCAAAATACGACAACGAGAAGTGGTTCGTTGATATTAACGAGGCGTTATCTATTCAGCAGTTTACACCGTCGAAAATGTTTGAACTATGGAGTGCCGTATACGATTGCCTCTACTTTGCCAAATGCCAGACGCTGGAGGAAATGAAGCCAACGCTCTCAAAAGCGGAGAATCAAAATTTAAATGGTGCTCCAAAAAATTAGGATACTTCCCAATTTGCTGCCGGTATCTGAAGAAGAGAAATCAAAACAAAGCCTGTGTTAAATGCAAATTATCTGACCTCGACTTTGACCACTAAATTTCCAAATGGGAGAATTATTAATGTATGTTGTGATGGAAAACAAAATGACGAAAGTTGTCTTTCATCGCGGAATAAAAAAATTCTCTTGACCTGGCCGTTTTTCTTCTGTTTTGCATACATTGCTTTCCGGATAGAAAATTCAGAAAAATTCAGAAGGAAAGAAAAAAGATTATATTTTATCGTAGTTGGATCCAGGCTTTGTGCCCCCGGAACAAATGAAAGCAATGAGGACATCTTAAAGCAGCTGCGCGATTCTCCGTATTTCTTTTGGGCCACTGAATAATTTCTTTTCTTACGTGGAAAGAACTACGACCGTTAAATAGTCGATGACCTAAAAATTACACAATCTCAGGGAGCACATTTGCTCCAAGAATCAAAAGTATACCCTTCTATATTGCTGTATGAAACCTTAAGATTGCTTCAAAGAATTTTTGTGTAGAATTTATCGTAATCTTGTTTATTACCTCTTTTAAATTCCAAGAAATTGCTTTCTTATTTTCTCTATGCTTTTGAATTGCTCATGACCTGAATAGTGCATAACATTTTGTTTCCGACTATTATCGAACACAGCCGACTAAAAGAAATAACTTATCTTACATATAACACTCTTTAAATTCCAGACATGTATAAAACATACTTACATATAACACTCTTTAAATTCCAGCCATGTATAAAATTTTAATACAAATCATTAAATTTAGAGTATTGATAGTAAGTGTTTTTGAAATAATTTTAAAGTATACAGATTTTTATTTAACTACATACTTATACTTATTGTAGGTACATATCTACCTTTTACGAGTTTTAAAAAGTTATATAAGTCATTATGAATTCTTAAAATTTGTTTTCAAAATTGCGTTCGGAAAAATGCGAAGTTATGAACAAAGTCGAAATCATAACAAGTGGTTAAGTACCTAGCAATATAAAATTTAATTATTAATGGCTACACAGAAGAGTATAATGGTTACAAGGTAGATCCAACATTACAAGTCCATCGCATGCAGCAATGGCCTTTGGTAGCTAAAGTAGCACACAATAGATTGAATTTAAGTGTCTATTGAAAATGTATCGATACCTATTAGTGTTGCCGAATGTTTTAGATTTAGTGGAAGGAATCAGTATGGACATTATGATTTCTAGCCAATTGTACTACCGTCGGAAGCTGTACGCTCGATAAAGCGCTTGCCTATCGTATGCGCTTTTCTCGTTCCTTTTTCGACGTTGCCATAAATTCCGCATTCCTTCGACACTGGACCTTTTAGGCTTATTGCAACACTTTCAGTGCAAGCTTTCCTCTGATTGGCGTCTCCCATAATTATAATAATCTTTAATTATTTTGTTATTTTAACTTAATATTAAATTTCACACATATTTTTGCGACTTACTTTAGGTCCTAATAGTACGAGCTCTTCAAAACGACATCAGAGTCAGTCAACGTCCTAGCTTGACTCGTTTCCGCGCTGCACGAAGTTCAAATTTAATGCAAAGCCAATTTGTGACGCAGCCACCTACTCCCGCGCAATGACGTCACGACAGATACAATCTATCCGTTGCATCGCTCAGATTTGCTCACGTATTATTTGTCTTGTAGATATTAGACGTTATTTTGCCACATAAGAAAAATCGAGTGGTCAAAGTAACGAACAAATTTCACGTGAAAAAAGTAGGTTTCTTTATTGTGTAATTAAAACAATACCTTAGTTTGAATCTCTCCGCCTAATTAAGACTTACCAAAAAATATTTCTGAGCGTAGCTAACTTTATCGCAAATACAAGCAAAATTTGTACAAATGTTATTTGCTATTACACTGGTAAACAAACACCTACTTTTTTTCCGATGAGTTGACAAATTATTTCGATAGAGTTTTTACCGTAGATTATGAATTTATAATTGTAAAGATTCCATTAGCTCCTATTCCCTACAAAAGATCATATTGTGACCATTTACGAAAAATCATTACAAAATAACGAATTGATCTTCCAGGAACTTATAATGTTACTCAAATGATACCTGAAGCACAGATTTATAATTTATCTGTGCCTGAAGTCTTATACAGGGTGTTCGGAGGTGGGAGGGAAATATTGCAGGAGGTGAAAGGTCAGACCGAGACAAGCAAAAAATCTTATGGGTGGGGGAGGGGGGTATCACGCACCGTTCGGCAGTTACAGGGTGATTCGTAAATCAGGATGTTGCCTTGCTCTTGTAGTTTTATCTTTTTATCTACGAATCGCAGCGACCCCAAACCGATCTAAAAAAATCACTATTTCGAAGCCCTTTCCAAAAAGGTCAACACCGCCCCCCTATCCCCAACCCCTTGGCCTAAATCACCCCCGGAAGTTGAAAAAAATTTAAAAAAAAAAAATAGAACCGACTCCAAAAAATCCCAAGCCCTAAAAAGTATAAAATAATTATATTAAAAGTCCTCTGATACTACTTTCAACATTAAATACCAAGACTTTCCTAGACTTTTGAAATAATGAATGCAATCAGTTTGTCTGGATTAATTGGATTAATATCAGTCAGGTTTTCACACCGACTTCAAAAGTCTAGGAAAGTCTTCGTATTTAATGTTGAAAGTAGTATCAGAGGACTTTTAATATAATTATTTTATACTTTTTAGAGATTGGGATTTTTTGGAGTCGGTTCTATTTTTTTTTTAAAATTTTTTTCTGGATACAGGGTTTATTTTAGATGGAAAGGTCATCGACTCAGAACCAGTCAAGGAAGTTCTACAGCTAGAATCCAGTGACTTAAAGCTGTGTCATAAATTAACCATGGAGCACCTCAGTGTTGCACAAGCAGGTCGACAAAAGGTTAAATTAGCAACACAGTTATTCTCCCATTCAGTTTCGAAATGTATTAGGAGGTGTATATTACTTGGGAAAACAAAATCGCCTCATGCGCTTGAGTGCAGTGATTTTATCAAAAGTGTCAATGACTGGTTTGATCTCTTTAATTCGAAATGTCCATCAGCAGACTCTAGGGATAGGATAAAAGCCTTCGGATTGGCAATAGACTTACAAAATCAAATAATATTTTAAATGGGAAATATTATGAGAAAATTGAGGACACCCAAACGAAAACCGCTTCTTCCTTCCCAAAAAGGAATATTATTAAATAACGCATCTCTACCCCAACTGCTGGAATAATTAAAAAATAAATATGATGTGAAATATATCATAACGAATAGACTCAACCAGGACGAGCTAGAGCACTTCTTCGGAGTTATAAGAGCAAAAGTTGGTCTTCACGATCACCCTACACCTTTGGAATTTAAGTACAGGCTTCGATCGTGTATTTCAGGTAAATTTTAATTTATTCTCCATCAGCAATTGTTTTAACTATCTTATATTTATTTACTAATCAATATATGTTTGTGTTGTCCCGCTTTATTGTAAATTAATTATAATTTCCCGTATTATACATTTTACATTTGGATATACATAGATACTATTTTTGCTATCGAAATAAATTATAATCTAAATGTAAAGTATGAGTGAACAATTTTAATTTACAGTCGATATACCGTATGTAGATACATTTTATATGTATTTTATTTGTAATCTAATTAATTAATTTTTATTAAAATCGGAAGGCTGATCCGATATTTCCCAGCAAGTTAGTTGTTGTAGTAATGTGAACGAAAATGCTGATGATTTTCAAACTATAACATCTAATATGTTCAGCACAGACTTGCTGAGACAAATTTCGAGACACCCGTCTCCAAAAGCATGTGAAGACAATGACGAATTTATAGACGAAATAAATTTTGACGAACTCAAAGAAGACGCCTTAGAAAATTTACCTGGCTTCTTGATAAAGAAGTGTAAAATTCCAGACTCAACTGAAGAGCCCAGCACATCGTCTAGTTATACCTGGGTTGACGAGTTATCAGAAGGAGGACTCAAAAAACCTACCAAAGAGTTTCTAGGTAAGGTTCGCGAACTGGAAAAAATATTTGATAGTTTAAATAAGGATAAATTATTTATAAGATGTAATTATTTAGCAACTCATTTAGATAAGGCCAAAAATATAGAATTATAAGATAAGATAAAGACATTGTTTTTTAGATCTAGGATTAAGCATTTAAATGTAAATTTAGTTAAGAATACTGAGAAAAAATGTAGGAGAAAGAAAAATAAAACTGTATCATTAAAGTTATTATTGCTTCTTTTATTATTTCCCTCCACAGGTTACAAAAAAATAAAACCAGCTACCTGCGCAGGTAACATAGCGAACGACTCGGGAAACCTCTTTGCTTAAATCTTTTCCTAGGATAGACCCACCCCACTCCCCGTCTCCAGGAGCTTCACCGCGGGACCGTCTTGTGGACATTACTTCAGGGTGGAGTCCTGTATTGCTGCCTCCACGAGGCACCCTCCGCCCGCCGCGCCGGCCGACCACCACCCGTCTACCGTCCCCCAGCCAACAGGAGCTCCCCTAGGAACTCCTGTTGTTGTCTTGTTCTTTCTGACGAAGGATCCCTCTCACGAAAGAGGTAACCCTCCGCCACAAATCGTCACTCTGCAGCATAACCCCGACTATATTGTCCGGGGTTACGCTGTCCGTCACCGCCTCCAGATCGGCCCTCTCCGCTCCCCAACGGGCACATTCGAAGAATGTGTGGAGAGCGGAGTCCGATGAGGAGTCGCAGTACGAGCAGCCCGGGCTCGGCACCTTTCCCAAACGGTGGAGAAAGGCCCGGAAATTCCCGTGCCCCGTCAGCATTTGGGTAAGGTAGTAATCCACCTCACCATGCTGACGGTTCAGCCAGGTGTCCAGCTGGGGGATCAACCGAGCTGTCCACCGGCCCCGCGACTCCCCATCCCACCTATCCTGCCAGGACGCCATGGTTCTGGCACGGGCCACCCTCGCGGCCTCTCCTCCCCAGGGCAGACTTCTCCCGGTGGACGGACTGCCGCTCCCTGGCTAGGAGGTCAATTGGAATGACCCCCGCGACCACCAGCACCGCCGGCTCCGAGACCGTGCGGTAGGAACACGCGATGCGGAGCGCCGCGCGTCGTTGCACCGCAAGCATGCGCTTGCGGTACTTTTCCCACCGCATCGCGCCAGCCCAGACTTCTGCTCCGTGGAGCATTATAGCCTCGGCGGTGCGGAGCAACAGACGCCTTTTGCAGGGTCTGGGACCACCAATGTTGGCCATGACCCTGCTCAGCGCCGCCGTTACCGCAGCCGCCTTGTCGGCCCGGCCCCTGATTTCGTCCCAGAAGGCAAGCCTGCAATCGAGGCTTACCCCCAGGTACTTAACCACGCGCCGGGTCCGGACCGTCATGTCTCCTACCCGCATCTCCCTCAACAGATCGATGCGCTTCTTAGTAAGAAGGACGATCTCGGTCTTGACGAGTGCCAACTCCAGCCCGTGCTTGCTCAGCCAGGAAGTCACCCGACGCATAACCTGGTTGAGCCTCATCTGAGCCTTGTCGACATCTCTGGCGGTAATAACCGCTGCGATGTCGTCGGCGTACCCAACCAGGAAAGACCCTTCTGGCATCTCCATACGAAGGATCCCGTCATATGTGTAATTCCATATGTCGGGACCCAGTATGGAGCCCTGGGCCGCCCCCGCCGAGAGAACCCTCGTCTCCGGGCCGTCTTCCGTCTCGAAGGTGAGGGAGCGATCGTTGAGGTAATCCCCCATCATCTGCAATAGATACTGAGGGACCCTGAAATCGCGCTCGAGCGCATTGAGCGCGTTCCCCCACCTCACCGAGTTGAAGGCGTTGCGCCAAGTGTATATGCCGTGACTAGATTCGGTGACATTACTGGTTATGGTACACGGTATAAACGCGCTGATCGCCTACTACATTCATCCTTTCAAAATTCAATCGCGGCCAGTGGCAAGCATGAGTACAAGCGCATGCGTTATTTTTTGAATGCCGTGCCCCCAGATTAACTTAAAATCGGATATTTAAACATATGCATGGATTAATCGATTAATTTAAAACATTTGCCTGTCTAATCGGGTCTTCTGTCAGAACTCACTTTATGTGAAGTATATAACTTTTCGCTTATATAAATCAAGTAGCGCGAACAATTTATTTGAACAGACGTTAAAATCGCTTATGTAGTCGTTGCAATACTGTAAATTATACCGTAAAAATTATGTTGAGCCGACGATTCAAACGGAAATTCAATGGCATTATTCACGAATTCCGCAACTCCTCCTCGTTGGTCTTTCGGAGATTTTCACGAACGGCCACTAGACAGTGGCGGCTCGTCAGAGGAGGCAGGGGAGGCAGTGCCTCCTCTGTCAAGTTTTGCAGTTCTTAAATTGTAATTTAAAGAAAAAATCTAAAATATTCAATGCAAAAACTTATTTTGTGAGTAAAATATGTTCAAATGTCAAAGAAATAAGAATGAAAATTGATTTATATAGTCTGGCAATGTTTTGTCATTTTTGCAGCTATGGTAATGGTTTCCTTGCATTATGATGAAAATTGCATGTATAAAATCAACGTGAGGCGAGCCTCTTTGAAACCACTATATGCGAATAAAAGAGCTTCTGCAGCCGGAACTTTCGTTTTGCACTGAATCCAACAGAAAATTCCGAATGCTCAAGCTCTTTTTGTCGGCCAGTTGGACAAATCAGCTTTGAGTTCTGTGTGGGGGTGACACAGAGCTAGCGCGCACAGATAGCATGTGCAACACACTTGGGAGGCATATGCGGCGGCGAACTATAAATTCTTTGTGTGCGTGACAGAGGAGGCTACGCTTCGACTGCCTCCGAGAAGACTTTAAGCATAAAGCTGGGTAAAGCAATTGTAAGGCTGTGTGTGGCTTTTTATATGAGTAAACACACGGCCTGAGAATTCTGCGTGTGCGTGCCAAAGAGGCAAGCCTCCGATCGAAAGTTTTAAGATTGAGCTTATTTGTGCAAAAGCGAATCTGCATAAACTGGGAGTAGAAAGCAGAATCACGCGAAATTTGAATTCTTATTATATTTTGTTTTTGGTTTTTTTTTAATAGGTATACACCTAATTCTGTTTTTACTCGGTTTTGAGTTAACACGGTCTGCAAAAAAAATTTGATTCCGTTTTTACACGATTTTATTCGATTTAGCACGATTTAAATTTTAAATAAAAATATGTATCTACATAATATGTACATACTTTAAGAATTGTTGTTTTTATGAAATAAACTGTGCATGAATGCACATATAAATTTAATTTGGCTTTTATAAAAAGACTCTCTTAATAGTTTTTTGTATGAATCATTTTATTTTACGTATTTCTTACAGGGTTGAATTGGAGGATATGGAACTAGTCCCTTCCTTTTATATGTACCTATGTACCTACTTCATGTCTTTTTTTGCACGGTTTTTTTTACACGGTTTTTTCTGGAACGTATCTACAGTGTAAAACCAGAATTTGTATATCTACGTATGTAGTGTAGAGGAAACAATGGTATCAAAGTTGGTTGTCACTATTTGTGGCGAGCGTGGGACCACAAATTATATTATTGAATTTTCTGCCTCCTCTGTTTAGGAGACCACGGGCCGCCACTGCCACTAGAACTTGAAAAAGTTAAGTAAAAAATAAACTACCTACCTGACATCAATCCACAATTATTGGTCAAAATACATACGCCACCCTTGCCGAATGAGTTAACAACAGGCCATTAGTTTGGCACATGTACGCGATCTTCGGTGGACTTGCGACAATTTAGTAAGTTGTGTGGCTTACCTTTGCACCAAAAACCTTGGGCTAGTGTTTAGGGTACTAATTTTTAACGCATAATTCGTATTCGAGTACCCCTGTGTTGCACTTGTGCCCCAAGAAATAAAACAATATTGAAGATACATAGACTTTATTAAAATAAATACTGAGATCAGTTCATGAAACTAAAGGATTATATCCAATATTACATATAAACACATTTGTTTTACCCTGCATATACATACATGTACATATATCCTTATACATAAAAAAGCAAGGAAAGGAAACGTTATCCAAACGTTTGGCAACAAACAAAACTTTTTTTTATTAGCATCCCAGAGTGGAGTGCTAAGGTTAAACAGAGTAATTCTAATATTTCATAACTCAAAAAGGCATAAATTCGTTACATATGTATATAGGGTTTCCCAATAAGAACGGTCAGACTTTAAAGTTGAATAAAATACACAATTTTCGAGCAAAAATGGTTCTGATTGCTTTATTTCAAAGATAATTTTATGCGATTTATGATTTGAATAAAATATCGGCCAAATGGCCACCGCGGCTTCTCTTGCACACGTCCATCCGCTCATGCCAATTTTCGATGACTCTGTGCAACATTTCGGCCGGTATTTCAGCTATGGCTTGACTAATATTAGCTTCCAATGCCTCAAGAGTTGTAGGATGGTTGCTGTAAACCTTCGACTTAATGTAGCCCTAAAGCAAATAATCCAAAGGCGTTAGATCACACGATCTAGGCGGCCAAGCGATGGGACCATTTCTGGAAATTAACGACTCACCGAACTTATCGCGCAATAAGTCCATGTTAAGTCGGGAAGTGTGAGGCGGTGCACCGTATTGTTGGAAAGAAAGGGCGTCCACATCAATTTCATCAAATTCCAGGAAAAAAAATCGGTCAACATCGTGTTATAGCGGTTGCTATTAATGGTAACGGCATCTCCTGCCTCATTTCGACAGAAATAAGGTCCGATGATTCCGCCGTACCATAATCCACACCAAACGGTCAATTTTTGTGGATGCAATGGTGATGCATGAACCACTCGTGGATTTGACTCACTCCAGTAGCGGCAATTTTGCTTGTTGACGAATCCATTCAGCCAGAAATGAGCCTCATCTGAGAAAATGATTTTGCGACCGACAAGAAAATGCGAAATTGTGTAATAATTTTGGACAATTTCCAAGCGTTTGATCACAGTGAAACGTGTCATGATGAAATCGCAAACCTTACTAAACATAACTGCACAGACCTGCCAAAAAACCATAAACAAATATGGCCACCACGAGCTATCAAAACCAGGTCATCCCAATTGGGAAAACCTTTACATATCGTCGCTGCGCGTGCAAAAGTAGCTATGTGTTATTTAGTCATTTTCGGTTTTTTATGAAATTTGAATCCTTGTTTCAATACACACATACTGTAAAAACAGCTAAGCGATAGACGCAATATTTACAGAGTTACGGAACGTTTTAGTTTCCATAGAATTATAAAGTAGTTACGTGCTCTAAATGCACATAGCTTGTATTTACGACTCAAATAAATAACTATATGTGTCAAATTTGCCTATTATGTTTAATTTGGCATTATTAATAATGTTATCTATCCAAAAGTAATCTAAAACTACGTAAATTTGTTATACGTATCAAAGTAAGAATAAATTATTTAAATACTCATTTTTCGAGAAGATCAGTTTTTTGCGTCTCCTGTAAAGTGTGTAAAAAACACATAGCTACTTTTGCACGCGCAGCGACGATATGTATGTTTGACCACTGATTATCTCTTACCATTCTCGCGGCAATATAATATAATTGCCCACGACTTATGTATATTAGGACATTTTACTTTTTGTTTGTTACACTGTTCTTCACTTAATCTTCTTAAATCTGCCGATCTTATTTAAAAAGTGTAATTATGATCCTACTCAGGAATGCGAGACAAAGAAATTTGTGATATCTTTTAACATATTATGTATATTTCTTATAATAAGTTTTGAGTTTCGTTTTGGTTTAATTGTGGATGAACTACTTAATTTAGGTGGTCCTATTAATGATAAAAAATGCTTTGTTTTGTTTTTATAGAACACCTCCAAGAGCAAATAACCTTGTTTACAGTTTCAATTTCAATTCTTTATTTTTTTACTAACTAAACTTTTTCTAGCTAATGTCACGGAAATACTCTAATATAAAAAAACATGAATAAGGCAATACCCAATACTGCCTTATAAAGTATTCTTGAGCAATTACTTAATTTTTTCTTCTTTCCTATAAAAAATACGTTTAAAAATAATATAAGTCTGCACGAGTTATAAACACGAAATCAGGAGTTTAAACAAATACAACTCCACCCGTTCAAACTGCATTAAATAATTTTATTTCTATTTGTACAGTAACTTTTGCAGTCGTCAAATTGTATTAAACTAATTTGTTCGAATTTAATCTTTGGTATTTACCGTTGAGTCTGAATTCTTCTTCAGGTTGTTCAGGTGTCTTTTGCTGTCGAGGTGTTGTAAAAAAACAGGTGAATCTGGGAAAGCCATATTACATATCATACAGTAGTAGCTACCCGATGGCGTTCTATACATGGAAATGTCATTATGAGGATTGCTCTGCGTTGCCGCTTGCATACTGGCTAGAATGGTATCGCCTGGGGGAGCATAGGGAGGTTTACCTGTTTGGTAGAAGAAAATTTAAGGACATTTTTTAGGGAAATTGCAATCATAAGAATTGAGAATTAAATTAAAAACATTTATTTTTGCCCTACAGAACTCTAAAAGACGTTTCTCTGTTGAAAATATTCTTAATCCTATAAATGTGCATATGCCATCTAAGGTTTACATATCGCTTACAATAATGTATAATACGAGTATAATTTTCTATCCTTCCTTGGTATTGGTATTGTTTGAATTACACTCACCTAACAGCTTCAGTTTTTTTGCATGTTTAGATCCCTGGAGGTGCACTTTCATTTGCTGTTCTGACGTAACGCTTATCTTGCAAATATCGCAAAATGTGGAAGAATCACGAGTTTGTTCGGAATCCTTCAACTGTGGTGATGATTGCCTTGAAGGCTCTGGGGGTGGCGGTGGCGGTGGCGGTGGCGGTTCTTTAGAAACAAATGATTCTCCTATACCATAGCGAGAATTCGTTTCTTTTACTTTTGTTTGTCTAGAATTGATGGAATATTAATTTGATAAGTTTCGAAATATGTCAAAGCTAAAAAGTTGTATACATACTCGTAACATGAACTTAATACTACCTAAACAAAAGATAATTGAACCGAATCGAAGTTTCTTCGGGCGAAATCCGAATATAATCCATGTTGCTTCCTAAGCTACATTCTCTGTCTGTTCTCTTTTTAATTTCTGCTGAACGAGTCTTATACTTATATTTATAGGCCAAAAATTGTGATCCGTTTTTAACCTATTTCCCGTGCACGTATCGTAATAAAACATATGTATATCAAGCGAAAGGTATTTTTTCATAGATGTGTTTTATTCAGGTACGTACATAGGCAAAAGTGTGAAAGCCAGGTAAAGTTTTACCTATATTCCTCAGATAAAAAATCAAGTTGACCGTGAAAAATAACACTCTATTTGTCAAAATTAACCGAAGTAAGTTCGTAAGGTCGCATTTCAACCATAAGGCGATACTAGTTTTAATTTAATTTAGGCCTGATATACGCTCAAGCCAGACTTAAGCCAAGATCAACCCAAGCTTTATATATGCATATGTTTCAAGCAGACTTCAGAAGGTTGAGTTAATTTTTAAATGGACATACACTTGTAAAAGGTTTGCGATAGTCTTAAGCGAGGCTTGAACTCAGCTACGAGACAATTTTAAGCCAATCTAAAGCTTAACCACTTTTTACAAAGAGCATTAGTCGCAGTGTACGACGTTCGTTATAACTTTGCATGCATTTTTAACTTTTAGTCCAATCATTCCGTTGGAATAAAACTAAATCACTAAATAATTAAAAAATTAAAAAAACATGACCACTGTGACCAAAATTGGTTAATTAAAAAATCAAAAACAAGCTGTATTAGTGACGAGAACAAGATATATGAGAAATTTCGTCCCTTGGCATATCAAAAGATTCTTAAAGTCCTTAAGACGATATGAGGAACCAGTTCAGGAGCACTCCCTGAATATATTGTCATTTTGTGCATATAACGGTTTCCTGTGGTTTTTTTTTGGAGTGCTCTTGTCCATAAACGGCGCGGCGTTAAAAAGAATCTTTAGTGGAGCCTGTGCACCAAGAACTTTACTTATTCAATTATTAAATAAATTGCTATTGCAATTCCGATGAAATTATTCAGTTAGAAAAGGAAAATAAATTTGAAATATACATACATACATAATGCAAATTGCGGTATAGAACTCTTACCATTGCTTTCTTTTTGCACCTGTAATTAATTTCTAATTAACGCTATTACAGTGAAGTGATTTTCAAGTTCAATATTATTTTACAAGTAGGCTCCAAAAAAAGCTTTAGATCATTCAAATTATTATTTTTTGCGGTTATCTGTTTAAAAATTTTTGAATTTTTTGGATTATCCTTCACTACTTTTCATGAGTGCACAATATATGTATGCGTAAAACCAAAGACCATATAAACTAAAAGATACACCATCACCTATAATGAAATGGCAGCAAGAAATTTTCATGAAATGTTTCAGACTCAATATATACGAACATTTAAAATGTTGTGTGGAATAATGGACTTCGCTTCCCTTTGGTATTTGACATCAGATCCCATAACATGTTGCAGTAAAATTTCTTTTCGGCATCGTCATAGAGCGAAGCAACATGTTAACGTCTCTGCATTCTCAGTGCTGTGACGAGATTTATTTGTGTGTGCGCTTACGTTCTGTATGTAGGACGGAGACAGAGTCCTTTGCTTTCGCTTGCTCTTAGTTCAAACCAAATACTATGGAACCTACGTTACAAAGACTGTTCACTCCTGCAATTTAGATTTTCAGTTTTTGTAACCTTGGTACCGTTATTCCTCCCAACCCCACGATTTTGCTAGAAGTCGATAGTATGCTCAAGCATTGTGGTGGAAACGAGAGAAACAATGCAGAGGAATTTAGAGAAATTAGTACAGAGCTACAGGGTGCCGACTGCCGTGCACTTAAAACTAAAATAAAACGTTCATAACTACACAAATATACATGTTTTATAATTGGTCTCTTATTTCAAAATATCAGTTTTAATGCCACTATACATTTCACCACAAAATATTATAATTTTAAAAATCACAGTCCTAATTTCACAAATTATAAAGAACTTCTGTTAAAACACAATCAGAATTAATCACCCTGTCCTTTGAAGCAAACGGATTACCGGTGCGGGCCGGCATAAAATCGCATTTGATTTAGCATTCGCCTTCGGCCCGCATAAGGAAAACCCATGGTGAAAAAACGTAAACAAACTTATATGTGAACCCCTTCAATGTGTGAGGGAGGCATTCGAATTTCGGCATTTCCTATCTGAAAAGCACGGCCGGCTCGCCACCAACACAATGACAACAAAAAGCATTTGCCTCCGGCCCGCAAAGTAATAGGTGAACTCTTGTTTCATAGTGTTTGTCGGCATTTGTGACTGCTGCCGTCCTTCTTGCTTATTAGGCAATTTAAATGAGAATTTGGAACTGGAACAAGCTCTCTTTTCGACTTATGGATACATTTTTTGTTTTTTTTTCTGAAAAGTGGCCATGGTGGGGGTAAACTGCGTCGCAGAATTAGAGTGAACATTCTTTGTAACAAGGTTCCATATTCTTTGGTTCAAACCAAAGAATATGGAAAATACTTTACATAATAAATATTGTCTGTGCTTCTAGCACTCGTTTGGATGCGTCTCGCCGACATTCGGAGAGTCCGAACTAGCTTCGGTTCGGCCGTGCGTCTGCACCTCTCCGCCCACTTCAAAACAAGATACATTTAGAAGAGTGATACAAATTCCATGAAAAAAACAAAGGGGTAGAACGGGGACAACTGAGAATTCTTTGTGAATTAGCTGTGCGGCGCTTCGAATTTATCTGTGGGGTGGTGGTTGGAGAGATTGCGTGATTGAATTAAAACTTCTGATTACACAGGACAACACCAAATTTGCAGCCGAATAAATAGTAGGTCATTTCTATATGATTATTTCCGTAGATTACGAATTCGAAAAGAAAAATACTCAATTTTCTTCCATTTTAAGCAAGAAAATCGTAAAAAGTGGAAAGGTCATATTTTTACCATTTTATAACACATTTAAGGAAAACGAATTGTTTTAGGAGTTTAGGTTTAGTAACATATAACTTAAATAAAAGTTTGAATCTTAAGCTATTATATAAAAATAACAATCCGGGAATTTGACTTTTTTTCAACAAAAAATTTCGAAATAAAATTATACTCAGTTGTAAGTACATAGTAACTCAAAAGGTCCAAATTGCAGATGATTTCATTCAAGAAGCAAACTTTCCCAAAAATTTACTTCATATTATGGCTGTAGCTGCTGACAAACCCTACGCTACAAAGACTGTTCACTCCTGCAATTTAGATCTTATCTATTTTGGACCTTGGTACCGTTATTCCTCCCAACCCCACAATTTTGCTAGAGGATGATAGACTGCTTAAGCATTGTGGTCGAAGAGAGGTGAAAAATTCAGAGGCGGAGCTTGGAATCTGAAGAAATTGGTACAGTGTTACAGCGTGCGAGGAATTGCAGAGGAAATGTGAAAATATAACCAAAAGAACCACCCTGTCAAAGGAAAGCGAACCGATCGCTGGAGCGCCTCACCATACAAGCACATTTGCTTCTCGTGCTGAGCTGATCAGCAGCTCGTTTCTGTAACTTCAAATAGAGAATATCTCTACTTGCATTCTCCATTTGACGTCATTTTGTCGTCATTTTCCACAGAAACTCATCAACTCAACTAATAAAGCTAGGCATGGTGAATTCGATTCACGTCACCAGAATAGAGAAGTTTCTCAAACTGAGTTACAGAAACGAGCTGCTGGGGTACGTTCAATATCTCGACTAGAGTCGAATCGAGTAAATCTGACTTACTCCGGAGCGTTCAATATCTCACTCGAGTCATTTTTACTCTTACTCTATGTCGTTCGTTATCTTACTCGAGTTCACACGAAATATTGGGTAGTATGCAAAAAAATGAGTTATATCTCAGAGTTTGAGTTAACTAACTAACTTTATCTCATCCTCTGAGATCGAGCAACAACGGTGAACTCGTACTCACTTTGTATGCAAAAAAAACTAGAAAATACTCACTTGGTCGAACTCATTTCTTTTTAGATAGATCCTAAAGCTCTTACACTTAATTTAGATCACGTTTAGTTTAGACACGGTGCAAGGTGATACAATCATGTCTTCCGGTAGTGATAGTGAGGGTTCTGTTTTTCCAGAAGCGAACAATATAAACATTTTTTTAGTAAATGAGCTAAAAAAGTATAAAATACTGATGGAAAAATCACATCTTTAAAGTTGAAAAAACGGGAGGCTCTGTTATTGAAGCTTATAAAACAACATTGGGGCGCGTAATTTCTGAAAAGCAAATTCATAAAAAAGTAGCCAATATGAAGTTGCGGTTAAAAAATAAAACGAATCTAAACAAAACAGGAAATAAGAAAATTATTTTGAAGGTTTGGGAAAAGGATTTTCTTTCTCTAATGGACAATGAGAACAATCCTAGTCTTAATAAAATTTCTGGTAAATTAGATTTTTCGCGTTAATATTTTAATTACAAATAATCGATGCATCTACAATATTATAAAACTAGGTGGTTTATCTTTGGGCGGACATATCGAGATTTTGGGAATACATATAATCCAATCTTTGGCATGGCTTGCTAACTTGCTGGAAACTTGAGGAATTACCCGGGATACTGTACATTGATGTATCTACTCCAATGTCCTCTGCTATTCCACTCTGAAAACCAGGATCTCCAACAAATCGCAAGAAAATTCTCATTTTTTCTTCATTTTGTAATGCACGGCCCCGTGTTTCTGTCGATTCTCCTAAGAAATGTTCTGTTAACTGGACACTATTTTCATTGAACCGATATAATTGACGAAAATCTTCACTATTAGTAGATTTTCTACGTTTATATATTCTTCTCGAAAGTGCGAACACAGGTATAAAAAGTCTGCCATATCGATGGTGTTTTATAAACTGAGTAACGTGAAAACTATGCTTACTTATTTTTAAGCCTAATCTCGAAAAAATGAGTACTTTCTCAGTATTCTGCAAACGATTCATAGAAGTTACTTGCTGTGAGCTTTTTAACCGAGCACATTCTCATACTTTGAGTTCAGTCTCACCACATGAGATCTGTCTTGCGAGTTCAATATTTTTTTTGCATATTACTTTAAGCAATTGCTCGTAAATTTGAGAAAAGAGCAATTACTCTTCTTTTTGCATACAACCCATTGTCTGTGAACTCTTAGATTAGGTTGCGTGAGATTTCTGACTCGAGTTGCCGTTCAATATCTTACTCGAGTCGATTAAGTTTACTCGAGTAATTTTAGACAGTTCTCAAAAGGTCGAAGCAAAGTGACTCGACGTTTAATTTGACGTCACCATGGAAGAGATTGGGGTGCTTGTAACGTACCAAGGAGATGCTGTTGCGGAAAATGGGGAGATAATTACCCAGGAAAAGGCAAGGTGAAGCAGAGTGGAAATTTAAAAACTTAAAAAAAAATTACTACAATTTTGTAAATTCTGCATTGCAATACTTAAAATATTTCAAATTATGAATTTCCCTCCATGGTTATACGCTGTTATGACAAATTTGATTTTTCTTTGACATTTACGCACACATTTGTAAGGTTGAACTCGAGTAAAACTTGCTCGAATCAACTCGAGTGAGATATTGAACGCTCCGGAGTAAGTCAGATTTACTCGAGTCGACTCGAGTCGAGATATTGAACGTACCCCTGGAGCGCATAAGAAAATCTATAGAGAAAAAACGTAAACAAACCGTATCTGCGTACCCCATCAATGTGTAAGTCCGGCATTTTCATTTTGCCTGTTCCTATTCGAAAAGTACGCGCGCCCTGGCACCTACACAGTCTCACAAAAAGCAATGCTTGATCTGGAGCGCACTGTAATACGTGAACTCTTGTTTCATTGTATTTGCCGCACTTCTCCCTATTGCCGCCCTTGTTCATTATTAGGCAATTTAAATGGGGATTCGGACTTAGAACAAACACGTCGAATTTTTCTTTTCGACTGATGGAGCAGTTTTTTGTTTTATTTTTCTGAAAAAAGGCAATGGAGGGGATAATTGCGTCGCAGAATTAGAATGAACATTCTTTGTAACAAGGTTCCATATTCTTTGCCGCTGATCACCGCACAACTGAATTTATGTGAATTTGTTTGACCACCCCTTGCCTTATGCTCCTAGACCAGACGAACAAAAATTCTCTGCGCACGAAAGTGTTTATAGTCATTCGGGAACTTCTCACTCTGACCTAAAACTCTGTGGCGAAAGTTTGAAATGTCTCTCAACTGCAACATGATACTTGATGTCAAAAAGTAATTTTACCGCAACATGTTCTGGGTCCCAAGCCCAATGAAGTGCTTGTTCCTGATTGTCTATCTTTTAGTTTACATATATGGTCTTTGGTAAAACCAAACGAATATATGTACATTAAATACTGTCTTTTGTCTAAAAAACACATACGTTATCAGACTTTTCAGAAAAACTGTCAAGATAAATTTTTCAACATTAAAAAGTTACCCGATGTATCCTTTGAAGATAAAGACTAAATATTCAAAGTTTGAATGCATTGGGGACATTTCGTATAAGGTTCAACTAGCTAATACCACTAAGCATATAACAGATAGAGAAAGAACTCAAATGCTCTAAAACCCTGTAGGCATAGTTTGAATTATTTTTCGTTCGCACATCGAAATCTCTATAGCCCGCTTTACACTTAGCCCGCGGATCGCGTGCGAACATTAAGTGTGGAGCCATTTCGCATATTCTTCGCGGGCTCGCGCTTTGTTCCCCGATTTTTGTCGGGAAAGGGACGGAAGTAATTTTTATGGGCACATAATTTATTTACTAGTGAAAAGAAAAGATTATCCAGAATAAGATGTGACACTCTCTATATAAAGCAAAACTACTATTCCATATGCATTTCCGAAAATTGGGTGAAAATAAATTGCGACTTAGATAAGGCAGTAAAGCACTACTGCCTACCATTCCTTATGTAAATTCCCATAACAGCGAACGAGGCATGACCGCTTCCATGGAGTAATGAGATGCCGGTATCGTAAATTTGTAAATAAATAAAGAGGCACCCTATGGAAGTGTTTCAATTTTCGTTCCAGTCCCCCTCAAATTTTTAAACCTTTCTTTGACATGAGCTTCTTATTACCATCTACTTCACGCAAAATTCTCAATTCTCGCTTGGGTAACGGTCACTAAAATTTTAGCGAATACTTCATGAGTGCCACATCTTATTTTTGATAGTCTTTGGTGAAAAGTAAGGTCGTAGTCACTCATGGGGTAACTGCTTTTTCAAGTAAGCAGTTTCATGTTTTCCTACGGGGATGTATGCCTGCAAACAATTCCGTTCCACATAATTTCACAAAAATTTTAATAGAATCAACAGGAGCTGTTAGCTCTCTCTGAGAGTGGGATGTCCTATTAGATCGGAAATTTGTACGGCAGGTTTTTACCGCATTTGAGATCTCTTATGAGTTATATGCTTAATGCTAATCCCATAGAATAATAAAGCTTACGCTTGCGCATACTTATGTGTAAGCTTTATTATTTTATGCTAATACATGAAAATGTATCATTAAAATTAGGTGTTACTTACTGCCTGACCCATTTGCCATCGTTATCATAATAACCGGACCCACTTGGATTTTTCAAATAAGCAACAACCCTGCAAAAAGAACACATTCATTAAAAATTACATTTTATGTATCTTTTTTATCTCACATCTTATGCCGTTTTCCATTATAATGTTGACTTGCGTGCTGCACAGACGTTAAAGGTAGATCGCATGCATCGCAATGAAGGGCATTGGGACCAGTAGGACCATCCTTTACCAACTAAAATGAAAGTTTTGCTTAAAGAATTGCAACAGATGATAGATGATCTCAACCCTCCGGATCTTGGGCATGGGTTCCCCGGTTTTCTTGGACCACTCATTAAGCCAATTGGTGATTTTCTTGTCGTGTAACCTTGACACGTAATGGTCCCTGGCTGATCGAACGGAGTTCATACCGATGCTGCAGAGATTGCAGCGCAGGGGCTGAATCAGAAAATTAAGCTCTGGTGGGAATGAACTGTTTCGGCCAACTGAAAATGCATTGTTATTACAATTTATAAAACCATATTAGAAACATTTCCACAGATCTGCTTTTCTTCCTCGTCCGTTTTCCTCTTCCTAGTAGAAATCCCAATGCCGTCAAACCTGTGCTGGCTGTTGCCACTGCTGTACGCTGAAACTTTGTCATCTTCATCCGGCTCGCAACTGAGGAGAGGCGAGGTGAAGGTTTCCATAGAGTCGTCATCCTTCCATGACCCGGGATCTTCATCCGCAGGCTTTTTGGGTGGAGCCTTCAATGGAATTCGAAACCCGGCGGAAAGCTTGTTGTTGATTTCTCCTGAAAACCAGTTTCTGGTACAAAGAGACCTGTCATTAATTCAAGCACTTACCGTTGAATTTGTCGGAGCTATACTCCATCAGTTAGAGTACCTCCTTTCGCGGCTTTTAAACACAATAACCGGCTTCCACTCGAGCCTGCGAGAAACTCTCGTTGCTTCAAGTTGACATTTTCGAAAACATGATATATCTTTACAGCGGCTCTCAATGAGTAAAATCTTATCCGACGCTACTGATGAAAATTTTAAAGAAAATTTTTTAGTGAAATATTTTTTTATCGCTGGTATATAAAAAACAAAATATAATGCTGATTACCTAAATTTCTAATGATATATTTTATATGAAAGTCTTATTTAATTAGGCGGATAGTTTGTTTCTTTCGGGGACCAGAATTTGGTTTCCGTTGATAGTGAAAATAAATTCTGTCAACATAGCAGGCAGAAAAATGTTCGCCACTATGAAATATTGAAATGACAAATACTTTTAAGCTGCGCATCAGAAATCCGCATATATAAAGAGACCCGTAAAATAATTTGCAAAATCAAAAGGTTACTCTCAGTTCATTCATGTACTTGATTAATTTATTTTTAGTTTTTGTATCGGTACAACAAATAATTAAACTAATCGATAACGAATTGTGATCAATACGTGGAGCAGGCGCCACCTCCTAAGATGTTTTTTTAAAATGTTTTGCAACTCTCTGCAGATTCAAAATTGTGAAATTACAAAACGAAAATGAACGAATTACACGAATATAACTATATCTTCATTAACATAACCGAATCAAATCTCAATGAAAAACGTCTATATTAGTATATTTATAAGTAAATAAATAATAAATTAAATTGTAATTGTAGTCATAAATTTCACTGTTAAAACTTTGAAACCTGTTATAATGTTAGCAACTATGTATAAAGGGTATTTAGGCTGTGTGCCAAACCAGACTTTTCTTTTGAAAAGTCGACTTTTCAACGAAAAGTAATCTGGCGAGTAGAATTTTCAATGACAATTCAGTACTTTTCCCCTTATCGAAAGCAGAGCCACCACTCTCGTAAATTTTAACGAATGAACACTGTTTTGACACATCACATACGCTGATTTTCAAATCTTTTGAGGAGAAATTTTTTAGTCTTTTAAAATATTTGGTAAAAAGGTTTAAAGTTAATTGAAGACGTTAGAAAAATGACCAGAAGAGAATATTGTGAACGTTGTAAGTAAAAAATTATTTGAAATAGTTTGCCAACATTTGAAGAAATATATTTACAACTTCGATATCTTCTTCGTCCATTTCCCGACTTTGGGTGTGTATAAGTCAATCCAACGTCACTTGAAAAGACTCCTGTTGTTTGGCACAGGCAACTTAATCTAGCACATTTTTACCGTTCTTTTCAAAAGAAAAGTCTGGTTTGGCACACGCCCTTAGTTATTTCGTATATCATGAATTTGATACTTGCCTAGCAAATGAAGAAATTAATAATAATTGAAAATATTTGTGTGTAGTATTATTTCTTCACAAAACTGTATATATTGTATGTATGTATAATTGAATTTGTTAAATATTATTTGCTTTATTTGAGTTAATACGGGATATGGGTATGTATTTACTTTTTCCGAAATATTTTGCAGTACGTATTGATTTTTTGAATATGCTAAAAATGGTTAAAGCCAAAACCAAAAGACATAACATAACGTTCTTTGCGTTTCTACTCTAGTTGGGCCAAGGTGGATTTCTTTTGTTATTTTTTCTCGATTCATCGAGGCGAAAATGCTTTGTCAACAATTACACTATCCGGGGCACAGAACATCATTTTTTGAAAAGGTTTGCTCTGAAATTATTGTTTTTATTTATAGATTCTTGCCACCAGTTTTGAGAAATCTAGCTTTTTTTTATCCTGTCCCTTTTTAAATTACTGCAATTGTGGCCTACCCGTTTAATTTACATACTACAAAGAGGTGATTAGAGGTTCTGGTCCGAAATGGAAGCTTAGCTAATGCATGCACCGTTTTCGATAACGTAAAACAATTTCGAAAGGATCATGCGCCGACAGGTCACGAACTTCTGTATGTCGTACTCGGAAAATGACAAGTCGGCGTGAAAGATGTAGGAGAACAAAAGCGTTAATTTCTCGGGTTAGTTTTTAAGTAAATCGTTTCTATTTTACTTGATTGCGAAGCGGCACATTTTGATCATTATGTCATTGTGCAACCGCGGCTAAGCAAGCATCATGTCGAGCAGCAGAGTTCGCAAGTATTCCGAGAGTCTTACCCAGAAAGTCGGCCCCATGAAAGCCACTCTGCCGATGTCTTCTCTCCTGCGTGGGACTGGATCGCAGTTGCACGCCACCACAAATTCAGGGAATTGTAATTTGTTGCCCGTACTATCGCCATCGATGCGACACATTTCGCCGGAGCACTCCATCTCTGGTCATAGGAGTCCGGGGGCCAACTTTAAAGGTAAGCGCAGTCTGCAGTCTGAATTCGACAGACTGGCTAAATATCTCCAATATACTCCAATCTAGGAGTTTCTGAAAATGTTATCCGGCGAACTGCATCTCTGGACACTTTGTATATGCGCCCCACACTCAACCTAGGCTTGTCTACGGTGCTTCACCTGGACAAGTCGACGCAGACAGACGAATCGTATTTTGACCGCACCAAGGGCTCCAGTGAGTTGCTCAAGGTGGAGTCGTCTGAAATTAAAATTGAGAAAGTGATACGGCAGCGCTGGCAGAGGTCACAGCGGGGAGAGCACTCAGTCAGCTCACAGACGCTGAGCCCTATGCACGGTATGACTAACTCAAATACCTTCCAAGTACTTCCCCTAACCCACACTTTTGGAATTCAGGAAAAGCCAGCCCAGTTCAAATACCACAGAGAACTAACTCGCAAGTCTACATAAGACCCATGCGGAGCTCGATAGAAGGTCTCAACCAGGAAATCGAAAAGATCGTCCTTTACACCGGGCCGACCCATGCAGGAAGAAATGAGTTTGGATTGGTATAGCCACTGCTCTAATTTTTTTTGAAAACTTTTCTATTTGACGTCATTTCTCTAGTTTTCCAGGGGAACCCCGGAAGGACATAGAGCTCCTTTGGCAGAATTGTTTCATAACGACATGCGTTCTGTGAACACGCAGACACCTATAGGGGACATACTTTCTTCAGGTAAATAGACCTTTAATCTGACGTAAATTAACAATAACTATTCAGTAGTTATTAAAAATCTTTAAATCAAAACGTGACATATAAATTGTATTGCTTCGTTTTGTCTGGCGTGTATTAACCCTTAACCACAGATAAAATAATATACAGATGCAGAATGGCGTACTTCTGTAGCGAGCAGCAGCCAACTCCTTGTAGCCAACTAAAGCTTTATTCCTAGCCAACTGGGCTTTCTTCTTTAGCTATGTTCAAACTCATTCAAAAAGTGTTCTACAACACGAAGTTCTTTATAACAGTAGGATAGTTAGCCACTCGATCAAAATACTGTTTATGTATACATACAGTCGCGAACAAAACATTTGCAACTGATATCATTAATTGTTTAATGTGCTATTAGCTTTAAAAATAATAATTGGAACATCTTGATTTTAACTCACTTCATTACCTGAAGGGTGCTTTGTACAAAGATATAATAAAAATTCTCATCGCTCACATGGGCACCAAACCTTGGAACAAATTTGTGGTCGTACTGTACTTTTCCGTTAACAAAACATTTGCACCTGCTTGTAACTGTTAGTTTCTCGCAATTGTTTTAGAACGATCGAATCAGCACTGTACTGATATGGCCTTACTAATTTAGTTCTGCAGCAATAATCGGAGAATTTGAACGTTCTTGTTATACGGATATTTCAGTAAATTAAATAAAACTTTGAAACCTGAAGTGACTTTTTAAAACATGGCTGGCAATAAATACAATGAAGAGTTTAGATTAAGAATTGTGAACGATTTCAATAATGGACTATCTCAGAAGGAAATCAGCGAGAAATATTCAGTACACAAATCGACTGTATCTAGAATAATAAGAAAGCACCTTTCAAATAAAACTCTTCAAACTTTACATAAAAGAGGAAGAAGAAGAAAAACGACAGAAAGAGAAGAATATTGATTGCTCGTGAGATTAAAAAGAATCCAGATGTAACAGCCAAAGAAATAAAGGACCGACTGGGCCTAAATATTAGTGTAATGACGATTAGAAGAAGAGCTATAAATAGTAGTTTAAAAAGTTATAAACCAGCAAATAAACTTCTTTCAAAGCGCAATATTATAGCCAGGCTGGAATTTGCTAAAAATCACGCGTCTTGGTCTTCTCAAAAGTGGAAGACTGTCCTATTTTCTGATGAGTCGAAATTTAATTTACGAAGATCGGACGGAGCAAATACTATCAGAAGACCACCTGGACAACGCTATAATCCCAAGTACACAAGATAGACGGTAAAATTCGGTGGAGGTAATGTGATAGTGTGGGGATGCTTTTCTGCAGCAGGAGTTGGTCCTATCAAGAGGATCGAAGGAATTATGGATGCCCAAATGTATAAAGAAATCCTCGAAAACACTATGCTACCTTACGCTGAAGAAGAAATGCCCCTGTTATGGACGTTCCAGCATGACAACGATCCTAAGCACACTTCATGCTTAGTGAAGAGAAGAGCTGGCTAAAGGATCAAAAGATCAATGTTATGAAATGGCCGGCACAATCTCCTGATCTCAATCCTATTGAGAATCTCTGGCAGATTGTTAAGCAACGGCTTCGACCAAACATTTATCGCCAAAAAGAGGAACTTTACCGAGCCATTGAAAGCGAATGGAAAAGGATACCAACAAGGACAATCACAAATCTAATTGATTCCATGCCGAAAAGATGTGCGGAAGTCATTAAAAATAAGGGTTACAGTACCAAATAGTAACCAAAATTAAATTAAACAACCATTAAATTCAATTTAAGTGTACCAGTTGCAAATGTTTTGTTATCAGAGAATTAGGTTTAAAAGGAATATGTTACATTTTTTTTTTTATATATTTGAGGAAATACAATTTGTCAATTTTGTTTTACTTTTGTTCTTAAAACACCTTAGGTAATAAAGTGAATGAAAATCAAGATGTTTGTATTATTACTTTTAAAGATAGTAATGCATTAAAGAGTTGCAAGTAAGAGTTGCAAATGTTTTGTTCGCGACTGTATATAAACACATTAGTACCGGTGGCACATTTGTGCGTTTCGTATAACTTCACACGATATTGTATATAAATTATTATTCGATATTATGCAAACCAGATGTACTTGGTGCATTAACCCTGTTTTATCTGTAGCCTTACTTAGATTCAATAACATTTGGAAGAAAGGGTTTAATTTTTTTTGGGTAAATAAAAATTAGGTACATATTGGATAATAACGATTATGAAATAAAAATTAATTGCAGTCGCTGATATTAACACATCGCAATGAGACGACATATTGCCGATGTAGTAACTAGTTAATTGTAGGATAAATAGACTGCAAGGAAAGAAAAAATAACATTCAAAATACAGAAAGGAAGAAAAAAAAATGTAACTGCACGAATAGAAATTATATTGGAAGTACACAAATAAAGTAAACTTTTTACGAACGTTCATCCATTTTAACAGAAAAATAACTGCTAGTATACTACTGGGTAATTTACTGGTTAATTAACCTGATGTTATGTGTGTAATATTTTATGCGTGTAATATTGCTTTCACTTTATTTCTTTTGCTTTTTACTTTTTTTTCAGAACGATATACATCTGAAAGCCATGCACAGTTTTTTCTAATTAAAACCAAAATCATGAAATCCAAGATCTGTATGCGATGATTATAACACTCATCTCCGATATCAAACCAATCTGGGAATTTTTCTTGTGTTTTTTCAATGCATTTATTAAAAATTAAACTTTTTAAATTTTTCTTGTAAGAAAACTGGTCAAAATTTCTTTTAAATATTCTGTTGTGGTGTTTGCATATTTCATAAAATTCATATGACGGTGTTTTCAAGCCTTTTATCAAATTGTTTTTCCTTTATCAATATATTTGAAATATCAGTATTTTCTGTGTCAACTTCTGTCATTTCTTTAGTACATTTAGTGCAAGGTGTATTCATTTTTTTCATCAGTTGAGAAAAACAATATCCAGCAAAATATTTTAGTGCAATATCGGCGGTTTCTACAGTTTGAGGTTGTTGCTCTTCAGATAATTCGAATAATCTTTCTATACCTTCATCTTCCTCGTCTTTTGATATGTCTTTCAATTGATTTTCTGAATTGACCGAACTTGAAACATCCTCTGAAGTTTGGAATACTGCATCCCAATCAAGGCTGAAATACTCATCACTATCTGTTTCGCAATTTGAAAACGAAGACGTAAATAACAACTTCATAGTTATAATTTTTGCTAATACATATATGATTGAACTCAAATAGGCTGGGATTAGTTTTATTAAAATTTCTAGATCTTACGTGGGCAAACAAATTTTCCAAAGTGTCTTGATTAAATTTAGTAGCATATACATAGTAAACTGTTGTATGCATCTCAAAAATTAACATAGTGATCTTTATTATGGAGTCAATGGAAATTAATAAACCCTTAAAGCAAAATACAGTTCCTTTAGTTGGAAGCGGTTTCATGTTTATTATATGTATATGCTTTCATTTCTACAAGAAATTCAAAATTTTGTGAATCTCGCATCAGCGGTGGATTTCCATTCAAAATGTCGAATAGGCGATTCATTTTGCCGAAACAATTTGCTGTGGCTTCAGCCTTTTGTTCTAAATTCATAGTGAACTTCTTCAGACCCAAAAAACTCTTGATACCCGATGACACACTATGGCTTATCACCTGAACAGCAAGCTTTACATTCATTTTCTGAAAATCAGATGGATAAATGTGGGAATAAGTAAGCTTTGGACATATTTTCGATTTATTTTTTTTTTCTGAATTATATATGAATGCTACATATAACGTCCCACGAAATAACACCATCGGGGGTTGTAATTTCACTTGCTAACAATCTGTTTCTGAATGTTTTAAATAAATGAGGAACATCATAAATAGCATATCTGGTTTCATTTTTATATTCAAAAAAGCATTTATCTGGAGATATATTTAACGTACGAAATAGTTTTGTATTTATTGGACCTTGATCGCAAGTAATTCCCTGGACATTCACCCCAATATTTTTACACATTTCAAGGCATATATAGGTATAATTCATCTTTTAAAATAACTCCAGTTACAGAAGAAGAGCAGGCTATATAGTAAACAACATGTTTAAAGTTTCCGCAAATACTTATCATAAATACAAGTATGTTTTTAGCAAACTTTTTCTGTAGTTCACCATCTCCATATACTTCATATCCATCTATTCTATCTAGAGTTCTATTGTATGCCAGATTCTCTTGAATAGACATTTCGTCAAACATTAGAATAACTTCTTTATCTTTATCTTGCAATCGATCAACTTGGTTTTTGACTTCTTGTAAAATATTATAATTAACTAAATTAATTAAAATTTTTTGCTTTCGTACCTTATTTACCTTATGCAATATTAGCTTGCTCCGTTGTAACGCCTTAATTTCTGTCTCAAGCTTTTTATTCTTTTTTTTTTAACATGTTTATTACTTTGTAATGGTTGGAGCATACAATTCGAGTCACTGGTGTAGATGCTCTTGTACTAAAATATTTTGAGGCTTGATTTAATTCATCAAGAGTGATATCATTTTCTTCAAATCTTCTTTGATATGTAACAAGAGCTTGGCAAGGATCAACATGAGGAGAAGGTGAACGAGTTCTTGAAACAGAAGGGCGAAATTCTAAATTCAGTGATGGTACAGCATCTTTTCTTAAATATTTTTTTCCCAGATATTTTTCGTCAAAATGTGAACTACAAATATATGGCTTTTTCTTAACTTGTAGTTCGCTAAGCGAACTGGAACAAGCTTGCAACCAATTAGAATATTTATTTGATCCTGGTTTGGGAAAATTAAAATATTTATGAGTTGGATAATTCTTTGCAGTAGCCTGGCAACAAATAATGCTGCACTTTATATTCCAATTTTTAGATCTACCAGACATAATTAAATTCTGTATCTCAAGATCGATATAGATAATCCAAATGTGTCAACAAATGTACAAAAACCAATTAACAAAAACAATTCATAAAAAAAGATCAAAAAAATGTCCCCAATTCAATGCCAGTATCAAAAAGCCAGAAAAATATTAAAAAATCAATAATCGAAGTCAGTTCAGAATTCCAACGAATGTACTAAATTCAATGCCAAGATAAATAATCGCCGAGAGAATATGTATTTAATTTGATGAACAACGAAAACGCACAACCAATCACTCCAAGATGAGAATTCGAAATGAGACCGAAGTAGAAGGGAGTTTAGCTGGAAACAAAACGTGCCTGATGCTTCCATATATGTATGTACATATGATAAGCCCTGAGCCCAAGCGCACAAAACTGTAAAGTAAATAAAAGGATCGAGTAGCTATATAACTTTTGAATGAGTTTGAACATAGCTAAAGAAGAAAGCCCAGTTGGCTAGGAATAAAGCTTTAGTTGGCTACAAGGAGTTGGCTGCTGCTCGCTACAGAAGTGCGCTATTCTGCATCTGTATATTATTTTATCTGTGCCTTAACCTTAATACGTTTTCTAAACTATCGGTAAACGGCCGGCGGCAGTAATATATTTTGTAAGTTTTATAGCTCCTTCACATTCCCTGAAAATTTTTTTTTAAATAATACTCTAAGAGACATACACATATACAATTTTGCCGTACACTTAAATTTTGCTCTGAAAAAGATGGACGGTCAAATGTTAATTTAATATTAGTGTCAAGACATAAAATTGTAATTATATAGATTCTGTATAAGGGCTTTTGGAAAACGCTCTTTTCTTTGCGATAATCACATTTTACTATCTAAGAATGAAATGGAAATGGGGAAAATGCAAGCTGTCCCTCCTCAATTTTGTTCTTTTAAGTGGACTTGCAAAACAAACCTATCACTTAAGATTGGAATGTAACATATTTACATTTGAAATATTCCAATAGGACGTGTTTCAAAGTACTCTTCTTGGCGAATAACAAAAATTGTATTTTACTTTACATTAACCCATAATTTGAACCATACAATTTCGTGCATATAATTAACACAATTTTTACCAAAGTTGTCAAAAAGCACGTCTTAATTTTAACAAAAAATTAGTCTCTGAGTTTAATCATTTTTCCACAATTAATTTTTTGATTTTTCGTTCAATAATTGTTAAATAAATTATCCTCCATATCCTCCTCCTGAATCTAAAAAGATCTATGTGGTATACCTATTTCTCTCATGACGTGTCTTTTGAAAAGACTTGAAATCATTTTAAATCTATGTATGTATATAAATATCATCAACTTATAATTCTATTGTAATTCTGGGTATAACTTTTATATTCGGTTGTTATTCGCAACGTTGCGTTTTACTGTATGTGATTGCAGTGTTAATTCTAAAAAAAAATGCATAACGTAAGTTATACGATTGAAGGGTACAAGGAAAGAAAAAAGTAAGTCAAATCTTTTTCAAAATCGAGATAAACCATTGCAAACTTAAAAATCCAATTCTAAATTATACAAATTAGCACTTAAAAATAGTGTACACGCTTAATCCAAATTTTGTACGACAAAACATTGTAAGTCCGTGAACGGCAGAAACTTTCATAAAATCAGAAAGATCCGTATTTTGTTTTCTCTGCCCATGACAAAATTTGTTATTATTTTTTGCAAAAATAATGGCGCTCCTCGGATTGCGTTTTTTCATGGCTGTTTGGTATACTAGATATACAGTGCAGCGTGAAAGTTTAGGACCACTAACCAATTTATAGTAAACTCATATTTCTGAAACTTTTTATTCAAATGTTCCTTAAATTGATCTAAAACTCATTATTATAATAAAATCAGGTATTTTTGAATTTATAAAAAAAATATCATTTCGTTTTAAGTTGTAAACAATACCAGGATTGGACAATTTCTCAGATTAGTACCTGCGTGAAAATATAGGACCACAAATTTGTTTTTTCAAGGTATTAATTACACCTTTAAAATAATAGCCTTTAGGTGGAATACAAGCAGCAATTCTGCGAGTCAAAGCTTCAAGAAGGTTTTAAACATTTCTTCAATTTTTCGACTGTCTTTGGCCTTCTTTATGAAACTCTTTCACCCAGAATCTTCCAAACATTCTCCATAATATTCAGATCTGGAGTGTAAGTTGGCCACGGTAAAACAGTTATGTTGTGGTCATTAGCATGTAGCTCCCCTTAACATGTTCCATTCCATAAATGGATAAATGGAATAAGTTTATTGCTTAGGATTTCCACATATCACAGATCCTGTGATATATATTTATGTATGTACACATATTTACATTATTAAGGGTATTCATGAAACTAGATAAGTTTACGTATCGTGCATTTGCTTATATTTACGCGCAGCATTTCATGAACGCACCACTTTTAAAATTGTGTATATAAGTGTAAATCGATCAGCGTCTCGGCTGTCGACTAATATTAAAAAGTAGTGACATTGAAAATACAAAGAGTTAGTGAGAAATTAAAATTAACAAAACAGTGGGAAAAATTTGCCTTTAATGATTTGTTAATGCTAGAATTATTCGGAAACAAGGATAGTAGTGTTCGTTGGTTGTAAAAATTCTTTTACCAAATTTACCTTTTCAATATTTTAGATAATCGACTTACCTTAAAGGCCGGTCCAGACACTACGTTTTGCACAACCTTCTGTCTGCGCAGTCTTCCGACGGAATGAAAACGTTGGAATTTTTAGAGCGTCTACATGGTGCAGAGATATCTGTATATTTCGCTCAGTTTTGTGTGATATCGTCATGGAGGAGGTACTACTCTGGTCAATTATGGCATGGTGTCTTGTTAAACGGTGCTACCGTCTACATGCGGCGACTTTTCCGCACAGTTCAAGGAAATCTATGCTCTCTAGCTCAGTTTTCGCTGCAACTGTACCGACTTCGCGCCGGATTCAAATCTGTGCACTTTTCCAATCTACACGCAACGTTTTATCTGCAACGTCTTGAACTGTGCAGGCAAAAGGTTGTGCAAAACGTAGCGTCGGGACCGGCCTAGACTTTTTTCAGCATTGACTTTTGTGTAAGTTTACTAGATCGTTTATACATCGAAATTGCCGCGTAAAGTTACGAGGTTTGTGTACTATTAAATTTTCTATACAAACTTTGAGAGTTCATTTATGAGGCTTGTAAAATTACGCGAATACGAGGTCAATACGCGTTTGTAGTAATTAATACCCTTATTATTTTATACTAGCTGATCCGACAGACGTTGTCCTGTCCAAATTTCAATAAATTAAAAAATGTTTAGTGCAGATGGGCGGCACATTATGGCTGATTTAAATGATATGTATCTACATATGTATATTAATTTTTCAATACGTACTGAAGCAAAATTGAGGCAGGTAAAGTTGTTCCATTAGCTATTTCTTTTAAATCTATACTCCAATTGCCGTGATATTCAAATAAAGGGTCAACTGTTTGCTACGGCAGCTTAGCTTAAATCTAAATTGTAGCTATAGCTTTGAACGTACGTAGGGTATATTTTAATTTGATTGATTTCATTTGCGCTAAAGAGAAATTTGTTGTGATTGTTAAATTAATACACTCATCAAAAGTATTAAAGGATAATTAAAAAAATGCAAAAATTAATGAAATTTTTGAACAGTTATAAATTCACGAAAAATTATGCAATTTTAATGATCCAAACCATTTTTGAAAACTTGAAGCTTCCTGTTTATGAATCCGAAGCTTAAAAATGTTTATCATCCTCCTCTCCTCTGTGCTAAACGTTACAAAAATTAGAAAAATTATCTCTTAATATTTTATGAACCTTGGAAGTGTGTATCGGGTCGAACAAATTTTTTTTCAATGATTTTTCTTTCCGCTTTAATGTGTTATTTTTTAATTTTTGTGGAATTTTTTTTTTATCGGCTGTTAAAGCAAAAGTAACTGTTTTGATTTTAAACTCCTGTGTCTCCTGAAATAATAATCGCACAATAATGTTCATTGTGCCATTAGAAAGCTGAAAAGTGTTTCTTCACGATTGTGTAAAATCAATTTGTTTGGTGTATTCCAGTTTTTAATTTAATCACAGCACAAAGTTAGGTCCGAGGCCACTCCCCAAAAAAATATTTGACTCACTCTCTGTAAATTTCTCATTTACATCAAAAGGAAAAAAGGAGCCCTTATAAGATCACTTCGTTGTCCGTCTGTCTGTCTGTCTGTCTGTCAAGACCTTTTTTCTAAGGAACGCGCGGAGATATCAAGTTCAAAATTATCAAATGCTTAGGTCTAGGGTCGCTGGGAGCTGCAAAAAATCAAGCTTCTAAGTCAACGCAATTTATGCCGCATAATTTGGTACTCTCCAATAAATCAGAACCAATTTTATACTTCCCGTTGACCTAGAATCATGAAATTTGGCAAGAAACAAGGTCTCACAGCACAAGTAAAGGATAAAATCCGAAAATCGTTAATTTGTAGTCTTATCACATTAAAAATAATTCACGGAACACTCGGTGCGCGAGTAAGGGTCTTGCTGAAAAGAAACTATAACGAATAGTCATCGCATAAATAATGGTTTTTTTTAAAAATATTTTTTTATTTTAAAACATTAAGATAAACAATATTCTTATTTAATCTAAAATATATTCTCCTTAATTCGCTACAACGCTTTTCCATCTTTCTCGTGGTTTTTAATAATACTCCCCCAGTACCGTTGTCGTCCAGATTTTTTCCATCCAAATTATTTGAAGATTGCGGAATAAATGATAACCAGATGGGGTAATGTCTGGCGAACTTGGTGGGTGGAGGTCATGGTTTGTCAGTCAAACTCCTCCAGCCATTATCTGTCATTCTTGCTGATGTTTCCGAGCGTTGTCCCTATTTTATTTATTTTTTTACTTTTCCTTGAAGGAAAATAATGGAATGAATTTTATTTTGTGCAATGAAAACGTAAAAATTAATTTCTTAACCTACTTATTCATACATTATATTTGTGTATGTATATTAAAATAGAAGTGGAAGCGCTTGCTCAATAACAATTGAAAAGTTTTGAGTAAGAGTTAACATAAATGAAATATATCTGGCCTAAATGCATCAGAATTTGAGATCATTCAACGACATATGTATGTATATTGCTTTCTAAAAAATATTGACTAAAAAAAATTTTGAAAACTACAATATTGATACTTAAACGCAACTCCAAAACTTAGCCTATTAAAGTTTTAAATTTCATATTCACCACATGCATTGCCTTTTTTCTGTAGGCATAGGTCAAAATGCTTCATTATTTCGACCGACAATGTTAGGGCCCTATCGCGAGAGTCTACATGTTACGGATTGATTGTGAGTCGAATGGACTTAAATTCGATAAACTCACGATAAGGCCCTTATTTCATACAAATAAAATTTGTGATTGTGAGTCCACTAAACTGAAATTAAACTCCTATAATCTGCAGATGATAGCCATAGTACTTCACCTGAAGATGTTGCATCAAACGCTTCACCGCGAATAAATCGTTTTTTAGCTAGGGAGCCCCCCGATGGTTGTGAAAAAGTAAGTAAATTTGAATCTTGGGAACGTTCCTAAATACCTAATTTCACGTTTTCCAAAAAAAGGTTTGTTTAAAGCCAACGGAAGCAGACCAAGGTACAACAACACACTTTAAGCCATGCGTAGGTTTCCAATTGCGACCTTCATTGGGGTCAGCTTTTCAGCCCTTACAGCCCACACCATCAACAAGTAGAACAGCTGAAGCTGCAGCCGAGCCAGCTGTTGAATCATCTAATGATCAAAATCCAGAGGAACAATAATGTGTAAAAAGTAAAGACAAATGAAAAAACAGAAAAGCAAAATAATAATTTTCCGAATGCTTATAAGTAGTACAGACTAATTTCGGTTACTGATCTTTTCAACATGACTAAATAATCTCTCCACACACCCACTCACACTGGTTTACAGATGAAATGACGATAAAAGTAAAAATTAGGCAAAAAAATAACAGATGTAGATGAAAAGAAACACGCAGGCAGATGTTTGTTTTAACAGAAACTAACCTGATTGAAGGACTGATGAAGATGCACTTATAAAGTATATAAAACTAATGTATAAGAAAATAAGATGAAGAGAACAACTTAGAAATGATGTGATGTAATTTTTATATTTTTATTGTAAATTTAAGCGCTGTTTGATACCAAAATAATACGCATTATATAAGATCTACCCAGTCAGGAGATGAGCAACTGTCGATGTTTTTTTCATTCCTGCAGAATTCGAAGCCCTTTTCGTTTGTTTTGGTTTCTCAATTCGAAATTTACCTAAATGTTTTGTTAATCGCTATTATGCATTTATCTGACCAGAGCCAGCAGAATGCGTACAATAGTCCAATTTACGTAATTTACGTTTTGCTTCGATTTTCGTGGTATTTTAAAAATTTCATCGAGAAATTGATATAACACAATCCTCAACCGGAAGAGCTCGAATTAGATCGGACCTGGTCCATACCGATATGAATTGGTAATCGTGAAACTTATTTCGATATCAATAAATATGGCATGGCGCGAGGCGGTCAAATACGGCTCAGACACGACAGGACCGTACCGGCTGTACTTGTTGGGCTTATGTACATATTTCCGCCGTTCTATGTGATTGATTACCTGCTCTGAGTTATATTTCCAAATGTGAATGTACAAATAGGTTAAACTCAAATATTCATTGTACGTTATTTATAGTGTCGGAACTTTTTTGCCAAATTTATTTTGTGACTTTTAACCCACATTGCGACGAGAGAAAGATGAATTTTTTTTTCTTGAAATTGTTATCGTTTTGTGTCAATCGTAGTTAAGTTGTTGTTTCATTTTTACAACTGTTTTATCCGGCTGGTTGAGATTGTCTAACCACCGGACTAATATATGTATGTATTAGTTTTGTGTGAATGGTCAGACTATAAATTTGCATTTGTTTTATTCTATATGTGTAAAATGCTCTATTTATCTTTGTCAGGGCAAGGATTTAAGTTTGGCGAACAAATTAGACGATATCGTCCTAGGAGGCTTTTAAAAATTCTATTTTGTTTCGAAAAAAGGAAAAAATAAATAAAAGATTTATACAAAAACAAAAATGTATCAAAAAAATAACACATTCAATGAGAATAAGACTGATTTTATACTTATTTTGGGCTTTCCTTTAAAGTTCTATCAAAATTTTGGAACATAATAAATTCGCGAATTGCGCACCATTACCAAAAGCGTTTAGTGGAGCGTATGGAGGATATCGAAAAATTGCCTGATAATGCAAAGATAAAAAGCATTTCGTACACTATAACACTGATTCAGGCGACTTTTTGTGATTTAAGAATTACAGGAAAATACGAACACTTGAATCAAGGACTGCATATAGAAGATGTTTTGCACAAGTAGTGATTCTACTGGGCGAATTTTTGTCTAAATTGAATTATCTGCCTTGAAACTACTCAGTCTATATGCAATCTTTGCATGAATTCTATTTATATTTTGAAAAGCATTCTTCGGAGTTAAAAGTGAACTTTAAATAAGCGGGGTACTCTTACGTTTGCCTTTGGAGACTCATAAAAATAACTGCGAAAAAAATATCGAAATACGAATTGATTGTGTGCAAAATACTAAAAGGTGTATATTTTTTATATATAAAAAAGTTAATTTTAAATATTTAGGAAACCAAAAATTTGACAAAAGTGAAATTAATATTTATAAATATGTGCCTCGCCTTTGGCTGAACAAAATTGTTTTAAAAAAATTCTAGTTAAAAAATTAAAAAAAGAGAGTGAGTAGACAAAAGATGCTTTAATAAAAAATATCAATCAATGCGAATTTCGATGAAGATGAACAAGACAAATTTACGATAAATGTAGTACTCGTGTTAAACCTACCCTTATTTTATCCATTTCCCCAATAAAAAGAACGAAACACTCATTTTGTATTGTTTACGGTTTTGTTTCAATATTGTACCATTGATAAGTAAGCAAAATCAAGAACTAAAAGTATATTAAAATAAATATAACAATACTTGTAAAAAGTGGGGATAAAATTGAAAGTAAGAGATAAAAAACAGTAAAAACGTTGATTGCGGAATTTTGTAATTGCGATATTTTTTGTACGAGCATTCAGTAAGTAAACTTAAAAGTGGTGAGGGAGAAAAATATACAAAAACAGGCATAAGGAGGTGAGTATAAAGCAAATGAAACCAATCAACAGAAATGAAAGTAAACATAAGATGATTATTATTAATGAAAATAAAGATGAGCTGTCTGAGGGAGATTAATTATTAAGTAAAACCAAAAATACAAATGAAAATGCGAAAAACAAATATTTTCTTATATGCAAAATTAACTACATATTCAAAACTCAATGGATAATAATATGTAATGAATACAAATATAGTGTAGAGTTCTTGTGTACTGACATATCTATACTGTAGTAAATGACTGAGAAAGCAGTTAATCTTCGTCTTTTAATAACCTCTGTACTTATTTGGTCCTTAAATTTCTTTCTAGCTGCGTTTTCTTCGTGTCGCCAGAACAAAAGGAGATTTTGCTTAGATGCGAAATTAAACATGAATAACCTATAGAAAAAAATTAAAGTTTTCTAAAAAAACATCAAATTGCAATGACTTCTATCCATTTTTAAGTCAAAAATTAATCTGAAAGTTCCGTTCAAGATTTGAAGTATTGCTGAATAAAAATCATGGCAATTTGATGCAAATTACTTACTTACTTACTTACCTTACTCTGACGAACTATCAATAAATTTCAGTTCAATATAAACTTTCGTATTGTTCAGGAGACACGAAAAAAACGCAGCTATTACATTGCTGAGTTAATGATTTGATCCTGATTAGATTTCCCAGTAAATTTTGTATTTAATTAAAATTGGCTAATAGTGACTGCTGAAAGTGTAAACACAAAATGTCGAATACACGATACGTTCTTACTTTCAAATGCCCTAATGCCTCGAGAAGAGAAATCTGTAGGTTTATAGATTTCCGGCGAATGAAAATATAAAAAGAAAAAATGGAAAACACTCAGCCGGTAAGTTACTGTGTATTATTATTGGTGGTGCTTAATCTAACAATCGAAGACATTTTAAATGAAGCTAAAAATCTTTAAAACGATAACAATTCTTTGTCGGCAATTTTTTTTTTACCCAAACGTCACACTTCCATGGTCTATAATATTTTTTAATTATTTTTAGAATTACAGTAAAAGAAAATCGGATGATACATTTTGCGCCACCTTGTATAAATAAAGTAATGTGCGTCTCCAAATCATTTATATTTTATGAGTGATAGCAAGAAGGATCATGTGTTTTAAATCACATAGTTTTCTTTCACTTGCTCCACAATTGTGTCTATATATATAGCTTTACAACACAGCATATTTTGCACCATACGGACAGACCAGGATATACATACATATATCTCAACTACATAGTATACATATTCATATTACAGAGTCATATTTCTTTGTAGTTTATTGCAGTCACAAAAAGAAAATAGGTTTAAGAATATAAGACTTTCTTAAGACTTGGCGAGCCGCGAGCCCGAAAAAAATTAGTACACTTTATTTTGGATAAGATTGGTAACAACATTTTAAGGTCTTCGCAAATTAAAATTCTGAAAAAAAGTCATATAAATTAAATTTTAAAACCATTACAATAAAAATGTCGCAAAAACGATGTGGGCTCCAAGGAAATAACCACTAGTAAAATAAACTTTTATGCAATTTTAAAAGGGTTTCATTAATTGTTACAAATATAAAACTTGATCCCGCAGTGATTTACTGCTTGCAAAAGGGAACAGCTGATCGTAAAATTGGCTGGCGTGTTCTTTTAAATATAATTTTGTTCATCCATCAGGGCTAATCAAAATGCCATTAAGGAGTTCGGTCAGTTGGTCTGTTGATCATCAAATTTTTGAGAAGAGCACGGTTTTACTATAGGCCTTCGTTGAGGCAGATGAGTAACGCCCATAAGATCGAAGTTTTCTGTAAAGTTTTTTTAAAGTCAGTATCCATTCTTTTGATGTTGCGGGCAATTATCAATAGCTGGACAGAGTTTTCATTTTAAGAAAAGTACATAAAATTTGAGCATGCACATATTTTTTTCATTTTTGGAATCATCAGCCAATATCAAATTTTTCTACTCGGGTCTTCGGAGGTCTCAATGAAACAAGAGATGTTGTCGGGTTGCCGCCCATATGGTGAAGGCACGAGACCGATGAACGCACACGTTTCCGACAAACTGTAGCTGGTACCATCTCGCGTACGTGCGTTATCGCGCTACTGCATTACGTGATCTCCCGCAAATTGTTCATGATCGTGGCGAGATCGCCTTCGTCGTCATAGTTGCCTAAGGTCAATAATTTTTCTCTTAATAACGAAGCCAATGAATGATGTGACATCTGAACAACATTTTTATTAGCTTCACATAGTCGTTTGAGAGGGGCTCGTCTTCGAGCCGCTTAAAGCAGCCAATCAAATGCGGGTAAAATGTTGACCCTTTTCCATGTGGGTTTTGTTTTTTATCTTGGACTTTCATAGAATTGAGAGTGGCCGAAAAACAACGGAACAGCGTTGTATCTCTCGGTCGAGAACAATCCTCATCAATTTACATTAATCAGTGTAATTATGCACGTCACATTTGTTTGATTACATTGAGTTATTTGCGTCTCTTGGGTCGTTTTCACGCTAATTGTTACGCAGATAACCATCCCTTACTACGATCCACAGCTAATCATTTAAGATAACATTGTAAATTTGAAAATATTTACAATGGTGTTTTGTTTACTTGCAGATTAAGCATAATTGAATGCACGGGAACATAGAATATATTTTGTGTAACGTAACTTGAACTCTGACGAGATGAGTTAGATATCTATTTCAACAAACTTCAAAATAGCCGAACGAATTCCAACAGCATAAGTTACTAATCCATCTAATAACGCTAATAGGGGCAGATCAGGGTACCATTTTCGGAACAAATACATATTCTAAAGTTTCTTAATATTGTAATACATTCTTGTGAGTTGTGTTGGAAAAAGGGAAACGATCATGTCACTAGATAACTGATGATGAGCTATCGCTCAATCAAGAATTTAGACTATAAAATACTATTGCATCGTAGCTGATGAAAATATTTCGGAAATGAATGATGTATATAAAAACTCGTTTTAGAGAGTGTAAACTTCAGAAATAAAATTGATTTGTACATACATATGTATATAATCTATATGTATACCATATACACATATACATATGAGATATACATATGTATAACGAAAGTTGTGAACGGCCTCCAGGCTGTATTTCTTAATCGATTTTGACCAAACTTCGCCTATACGTTTATTCCCTCAATATTGCGGCTAAGTTCGTAAATGTTAGGAATTGGTCAAGGTGATGGGGATTATCCCTATAAGTTACATATTGTATAAAAATACTTTGGACCCGATCTTTCGTATATTTCTTAACCGCTATTAACGAAACTTAAAATAAATATTGACTACATGTACATACATATAGTTCTCGCCGTAGTCGTATTAACAAAATTTAGGTGATGGGTTAACGGAGAGAGGGGTTACGTCAGTGTAAAAAATTGATTTTATAACCGCGACATCAGCTGCATTTCTAAATGGATTTTGATCAAACTTTGCGTATGCATTTATTGGCTCGATCGAGGTCATGTTTGGGATTTGGGGAAGAGGGAGGGGATCTTTCAGCCCACTATATATTTTAATTTATTTCCATGTAGACCGTATACATATTTCTTAATTGGTTCTGATTAAATTTGGCTAACATATTCTTCATGGCAATATCTTCGCCATGATCGCAAATGGATTGAATCAGTCAAGCGGGTGGGGAATTCAACATTGCATCCCCTTATCTAAAAAAAAATAAAAAAAAATAGAACCGACTCCAAAAAATCTCAAGTTCAAGCCCTAAAAAATCTATATACTTATGTAAAAGTCAAAGTTTGTTTGTATGTTGCTTTTAGACTTCGAAACCGTTTGGCCGATTGTTATGAAACTTTGATGAGTTCTTATGCGCATGCCAACAAAGGTTTCTGGCCAAAAAAAAAATTTGTCATGTTAACGTAAAAGAGCTAATTCAATTAGATTATAACACTTTGAATGCCATACGAATTTTATACGGAATTTCAATTCAAAAGAAAAGTAGATAGTTTTACAAGCTCATTTCGATTTCATTTCGATCGGAATACAGAACATATGGGCAATAGTTCATTTTTATATATGATAGATTAGTATTCCCCAAAAGTTCTTCACCGATTGCTTTGAAATTTTGATACAACGTTGCATTCGAATGCGCACGTGTTTAATATACCTATACCTTTTTAAACTGTCAGAATTTACGAATTTGGTACTTGGGGGTTTTCGAGGTAGTTGATTTCATAAACTAGAATTTTAAAAAATTTACAAGATATTTCATCTATTTATACAAAAAGAAAGTTTACATAGGCTACTGTTTCTTTGTCTGCCTGTCTAAGTAAAGAATGGAAGGGGGTGAGAGAGCGGGGTGGACGGGAGAGAGAGAAAAGGGGAGGGGGGGAAGAGAGCGGGGGATATAGAGCTAGAGCAGACAGTCGCGCAAAAATTACTTATCCAATTGAGATGAAATTCTATGGGCACATTACGCACAGCCTCCCAAATGACATATATAATATGCCTGTATGTAGTTTACATCGCAATTGAAAAGGGGAGAGGGGTGAAGGGGAAGACGGAGGAAATGCTAAGCAGTGATATGTTTATGGTGGGACATGCAAATATTATTTATGCGATTGAGAAGAAATTATATGAGCATGTTGTATACTTAACCTCCTGACAGACATTTGACAAATTTTAAATCTGTGAAATACTTGTATTAAAGTTTAGTTTTATCATAGGAATGGGTGTGCCCGGGCAACGCCGGGTATAGGTATAAAATAATTATATTATTATCAAGACTTTCCTAAACTTTTGAAGTTGGTGTGAAAACCCACATATATATCATTGTACCCCCGGAGAATCTTAGACTATTCAACAGAAAAAGAATCATCAAAATCGATTCACGCGTTCATTATTAGTTATGCGTGAACAGATATTAAATCAGTGCATGAAAAATCACTTATGCTCTCATCCCTTATTTTACCACCCTAAGGGGTGAAATATATTCTTCAAATTTGAAATGGGACCACCTCAGGAGCATACCCTTCCAAACAAAACAAGATTTTTTTAAATTGATCCACAATTGGCGAAAATATCGCTGAACATACATAAAAAAAAACCTACAGACGAACATAGAACCTCTTCCATTTTTGGAACTCAGTTAAAAATCATTTTTACCCCACATGGAAATCTACCTATTTCTTCTGGTTTTTGTTATATTTTTGTTATATGGACAATAGGTACTAGAGGACGCGAGAGGTACATAAAGGTTGTTTCTTAGTGCGTATGCGGTAATAAGTGGAATAAGAGATCTGACCTAGGCAAATAAAAAACTGTATGGCAGAGGTGCAAGCCAACCGTTTGGGAGTCACAAGGTGATTCGTAAATTCCAATTTTCCATAGTATTATTTTTATCTTTTGATCTACTCAGTGCAGCGATATGCAACTTACATCAAAAATCTACTATTCTAATGTTCTTTCCAAAAATTTCACCAATATTGACCTCACATGCATCCCCCATTGCAGATGCAGTCACTTTCGAAACAAGACAAATAATTTGTATTTTCCTAAAATGCAGCTATTCCCCAGATTTTTTGCGAAATTGATGTAATCTATGGACTTATTTTTACTTTTATCGAACTGCCTATCTTATTAACTTTCCAGCAAGGTAAAACATGTCCAATTAAAGAAAAAGCATGAAATTTTATTCGTGGACAACTTTATGTGGTACACTAAAAGATTGTGAATTTTAAAGATTTTAAACTAAAATTAACCGCAAAGTGTTTTTTATTGAATTAAAACCGATGTAAGTCAATGCTAGCATCTCTCAAAAGCTGCTCAAAATGTCATCTGCCACTTTAGATGCATACCAATCCCCTCCTTCTTAGTCCCTGTTTAAGATGTATTGTGTTTAGTTAGGCGCTCCCCGTATTTTCGTCGCTACAGTCCCAATTCTGTGATTCATGATTCCTTTCTGCATGTTAAAAGGACATCTTTAATCGCTCCCCATAAGAAAAAGTCTAATGAAGCTAGGTCTGGAGATCTTAAGAGATCAAGGAATAGGTCCACTTTATCCAATCCAACCCTCAGGAAATTTTTCATTGTTCCATTGTGTTGGTGAATTATCCAGAAAGAAGTCTAAAGGTACATCTGGTAGTGTATTCTCCAAAAAGTTCGCACAAATTTGGCTATTAAACACTTGCGGTTCTATTACGGTTGCCGATGATTCTGACCCAAGCATTGACACTGAATTTATGCTGAAATGATGTCGCCTTGGTGCTATGTGGGTTAGTATCCAACAAGATAGGATGTCTCTGAAAGAACTTATAATGCATTTTCTAGGTTGACCTCCTCCAAATTTTCAATCAGGAGACCATTTAGAATCGATTGGCATACACCTGTTCAAACCTTAGCAAAACACCCTGTATATGTACATATGTATGTACATATTTTGGTCAAATATGTAATGTGTGTATAATAAATACTTCAAGAAAAATATCAAATGAGAAAGGTTTACAGTATTAGTGATAGTTTTATATTTAGGTACACGTGAGAATATATTCTCTAAAAAAATGGTAGATACTTTAGGATATACATATCACTTTGCAAATTTGCAAAACACAATATTAACGCAACAGAGTGTCAAGATGCATCCAAGTATGATTGACTAAGTCAAGCTAATTACAAATTAAATTTTGTTAAACTTTTTATGACTTTTCTGGAACAAAAAAAAAATTATCCTACCTATATCTGTGTATGCTAAACAAACATTTCCGATCTTTTTCGTGGAAATTTTATACCTATGTTAAAAAAATTTCCCAATTACTTACAAGGCAATAAAACAAAAACAATTTTTCGACCTCTATTTTACCTGGATCTTAGAAAGGTAGTAAGAGAGGCAATTTGATAAAAATAAAAATTATTATTAATTCAATTAATACAGAGAAACTGATTGATTGCATTAATTATTTAGTATTGGATTACCTGACTGATAGGTTTTCACACCGCCTTCAAAAGTCTACGAAAGTCTTGGTATTTAATGTTGAAAGTAGTAGCAGAGGACTTTTAATATAATTATTTTATACTTTTTAGGGTTTGGGATTATTTGGAGTCGGTTCTATTTTTTTTTTAAAATTTTTTTTTTATTTCATTCTTTTTAGTATGTAATATTTTTTAGTAAATTTTGGTTGGTCCGCCATTTTGAATCCTAGCAATCGGGCACCGAATATACATACAATCAAATACCCTCAAATAGTCACATATTAATTTTGTTTATGAGTTCCAGACATTTATCATTTTTATTTCAATTTACCTCTCTTTTGTGGTGTCCTTTTGTCCCTAAGGGTTTTCATACATACATATCATTGTACCCTTGGAGAATCTTGGACTATGCAACAAAAAAATAATCATTAAAATCGATTCACGTGTTCAAAACTTATACCTGTAAAGCTATTTTCACATAATTTCAAAGATATTGTAACAAAAAGCCGTCATGTTTGGTCCGCCATTTTGAGTCCTAGGAAGGTACAATCAATGACCCATGCATGTACAATCTATGACCCTCAAATCACGCACCTAATAGTCATTTTGTATACGAGTCCCAGAACATTTATCATTTTTATATCGATTTACGTCTCTGTTGTGGCGTCTCCTGACCCCTCAGGGTTTTCATATACATATATCATTGTACCTCCGGAGAATCTTAGACTATCCAACAAAAAAAGAATCATCAAAATCGGTTCACGCGTTCAAAAGTTATGCGCGAACAGACATTAAAAAAAAAAAATACATACGGGTCGAATTGATAACCTCTTGTTTTCTGGAAGTCGGTTAAAAAGTGGAGTAATTAGTAGGTTTGTTGAAAGAACCAATGAAAAATGCATTGTCCAACCATTTCTTACACTTGTATACACACATGTGTACATATATCTATGTAAATTTAATTAATTAATTTAGCTCAGTATCTAGTTTTACCGCTGTAAAAATGTTTGTGCTTTTCCGGTTAAATAAATTAATAAACAGTTTTTTCCCGACAGTTTCTTCTAACTAAGTATTTGTAAGTAATCGAATTTGAGATTTCCAATTAATCAGAGCGTGTTCTAAGGCATGTACAATTTATGCACATACAAAATAAGCGAGATCACTTGTCCCTCAAACTAAAGGTTACTCAATGTCATTTCTCTGGGAAATTGTTAAATGAATAAATCAATTGCAATTCAACTTAATTGCAAATAGGGTTAAGTAAGAATTGTGGATCACCATTTGTTAGATAACTCGTTCTTCAAACAAAGTAATTCAGTGATAAATTTTCCTGAGATTCCTCTAAAATAAAGCATCAAAGGAAATGCATCCGACTTCCTTCCACGTTTTTACGACCCCCTCATTTTTGCGCAATCTATTGAAGAAATTAGAACCGAACAAGACAAGACTTAAAATTCCGAAAGCAGCCAACAAATTGCGCTCGCTGGCTGGAGCGTCAGAATGTCTGCCAGGGCAACTAATCAAGAACAGATGAAACATCTGATCGCCTATCTCTGGGAGCAGTCAATTGCATGCAATTGAAACTTTTTCAGAGTTTTGTGCTCTGTCCGCACATGTGAATGCACTTTTTACTGCAACAAAAGTGTTGATACGCCACATATTGGCAATTAATTCCAATTTAGCCTATTTTCGCTATCTTTATATAACATACAGTTCAAAGATGACAGAGAACACACAGAGAGCGAACGCTCCCTTTACAATTGGTATTAATGGTAGTGATACGCCAGAAATGTTCCCCATAAAGTGAATGTTTCGACAAACCTGACAATAAAATATTTAATTGCCTTGTTGCAAATTTAATTGCTTCTTCTAATAGCTTAATAAGTGGCGATTGCATTTAGTAGTTCTGTGACCTCCCCACACTGTCGTTAAGATGTAAAATTGTTCTGGGTATTTTCAGCGGAGTCGGGCAAAGTTTTATAGCATATCCTTCAGATTCCAATGCCAGCCGGCTTAGGCAATATATTATGGGGTTGTCTGTTTTGGTGCCAAAGCAATTGTAATTTGATCACATCAAAAAGATTCAATTAAAATTGATGAGTAAGATCTAATCCGGTGCTATTTTCTTAGCGGCTAAGTCATTTTTAAAGGTTCAGCCAAGAAGCTTCATCCTATTTGGTTATATTGTTATACTAAGTAAATACTAACAAGGGAAGCGTCCATGTTGCCTCCTCCGAATTTGTAATAAACTGGTGTTCGAGTTTAACTTGAAGTTTAAATTGAGGTATAGATATTTTAATGACTCTTTTTGTATAATAATATATGTAATCTTTAAGATGAATAATCGGAATTCAATTTTCAAGATACAGGGGGTCAAACGCAAGCACACAAAACAAATTTAAAAGTTCATCATTTAAAGTGATGATGCCTTGAATCTTTCCTTATTTTTTAAATTTTCTTTACAAAAAATTAATCGTTACAATTTAGTTAACAAAAAACTAGAAAAATATCAATTTTCTAGTTCAAACGAAAAATGGGACAAAAATAAAAACAACAAAATTTCTTAAAACTACCGATAGGTTCATGATTGCGAATTTGTAATAAATTTGTATTCTTAAAAGCTTGCAGGGCATGCAGAAAAATTAAAATTTAAGAATAAGTTTGTTGAGAAAGTCAAAAACTAAAGATGGCACTACGAGGAAACCAGCTCTTTTGAAATCAGGCAGTTGGTGATAAATGTTTTTGGAGAAGGTAAAACCGAGCGGGAAATTGGAGATCTTATTGACAGAAGTTCCTCGACAGTTCAGAACATTATAATAAGAAAAAATTAAATTAAAAATTTAAACCTATTTCAAATAAATCGGACCTGTGAAAGTTGGTAAGACCCTTTTGTTAATTAGGAAATGAGGTGATGATCTTTAAACGCCTAAACAGATCTTCATAAATTATAGCTAAGAACCATCTCGCTAACGTCAGCTTTCAAACAGAAAAAACCGGATCAAAATCGATCCATTCGTTTGGAAACACAGATACACACAGTAAAGTTAACACCCTTTTTTTGCGTCGGGGGTTAAAAATGTACCGTGATGAAAATAGGATCGCTAATGAGCAGGGAAAGGCAGGGGAAAATACTAAATGATGGCGAAGAATGTTTAATACTAAGTGAAATTAAAAAAAGAACCTTTCAAAAGGCCTAAAGAATTAAATACCATTATTAATGAACAAACTGGGAAGACGGTTTGTGACCAGACAATTCAAGCATGTTAAGCATGTTGTTGCATTTTTTGTGTTGTTCTGTTTAGTGTTGACTAACAAGGACCAAATAATGATACAGGCACATGCACATGCAATGACGCTGCTTGAGCTTTAACTAATGTTATTGTTCTATAAACTCAATTTGGCTCAAACCGGATTAAGCTTAGCTCAAGTTGACGTAAGTATACATATGTATTTGTTTATATAAAATTAATTTCCCATAAAAAGCATTAAAGACCAATAACAGATCAATTCAGGAGCTTATATTTAATATCTGCTCTATTACTGCAAGCTTATTCCTAGCTGTTTGAACTTTTCCTATTTCATTATTTTAAACATTTTCAGAAATGGTAAACTAAAAAAAAGTGTAGAAATGGGATATTGCAAGAGTTTATTTTACCACTTACTTTTGTTCTCTATTTAATCCGCACCGCACCAAAATCTGTGAGCCCGCCAATAAATCCTGTCATATGTATTTACCAACTGCAACTTTTTCGATGAGGTATTACATATGTAGTTAAATGGATTATGGGAAAACAAAAAACATATAAGAATACTCGTATCCTATCGGAAACATTTACGGAAGCAGCCATTAAAATGTTGGACATCTAACTAAAACATTATATACAAAAATACACAGGTGTGATATTCACACCCCTTGTAAAGCTAAGTAATAACGCTAAGTAATTAAGTAATATGAAGGAAGGTTAAGTCGGTTACTCCACGGAAGACCCCAAACTTAAGAAGCGTATTCCAAGATAGATCTAATGAGCGAATTATAGATTTTCATGAAATTCCTTAGTCTAACGTCTGATACAACCAAACTTTACCCATAATAGAGTCAAAATGTGGAGAAAACTACTTCAACACGCTTTAAGACGCTACTTTTCCCACCCCATATTTGGAATTGAAGTTTACACGTATAAAGAGCGGATTTCGATTTGTACCGCCCCTGGTGCATCACACTCCAGTTTTTTTCCCCAATTCCTTTCCCAATGATCCTTCCATTCCTAATCACAAAAATCATAAATAAAACACTACTATAAAAAATCATAAATAATACACTACTATAAAAATTAGTTTAGAAATAACCCGAGTACAAATTTTCAAGGTTTGAAGTGAGGCTGTACAAGGGGCGTACAAGGGCCGCAGTTTGAACGTTTTGCTGGGTCGTACAAGGGTCGTACGGGGTCTTCTTGCAGGACAATTGGGCCGTACAAGATTTTTCCATGGCCGGACGCGGCCGTACACGGGTCGTACAAGGCCCAATCGACAATAAGGACAGGTCGTACAGGTGCCATTCAACGCTGAGCGCAGGGACTGTTTTGCGGCAAGCAAATAAATATTATACTTTATAAATCAAAAGTATTCAATATTTTAAAAAAAGTTCTTTATTAATTAATAAAAAAATATATAAATATTTTTTTTTACAATATTAAAATTAAGAATTGATATACATATAATTGATATACATACATATAATTAATAATAAAATGTTTTTGTTCCATCCACGGTAGATCTCCTTTTCAACCAACTTTACACTTCACTGGAATTGCTTCACTAATTTCTCTCATTGATATTTCACTCGTTTTCACCCAACAAATTAATGTGCACTAGATTTTCTTTTTATAATTAAACACGTACCTAAGTGCACTACGTCAGAACGTTACAGGACAAACGCTCAATGTTAGCTGAGTACTGTCTGTGTAACCCGAAGAACAAGCTAAGGTCAAGTGTCATAAAACAACCCAAAAATTCGTGCGCAGCGTTTATTGAGGGTTCGTTGAGGGTTCCGTGGGACCTTTTGACAAAGACTATGGAACCTACGTTACAAAGACTGTTCACTCCTGCAATTTAGATTTTCAGTTTTTGTAACCTTGGTACCGTTATTCCTCCCAACCCCACGATTTTGCTAGAAGTCGATAGCATGCTCAAGCATTGTGGTGGAAATGAGAGAAACAATGCAGAGGAATTTAGAGAAATTGATACAGAGCTACAGGGTGCCGACTGCCGTGCACTTAAAACTAAAATAAAACGTTCATAAATAAATAAATAAACCTGTTTTATAATTGGTCTCTTATTTCAAAATATCAGTTTTAATGCCACTATACATTTCACCACAAAATATTATAATTTTAAAAATCACAGTCGTAATTTCACAAATTATAAAGAACTTCTGTTAAAACACAATTAGAATTAATCACCCTGTCCTTTGAAGCAAACGGATTACCGGTGCGGGCCGGCATAAAATCGCATTTGATTTAGCATTCGCCTTCGGCCCGCATAAGGAAAACCCATGGTGAAAAAACGTAAACAAACTTATATGTGAACCCCTTCAATGTGTGAGGGAGGCATTCGAATTTCGGCATTTCCTATCTGAAAAGCACGGCCGGCTCGCCACCAACACAATGACAAGAAAAAGCATTTGCCTCCGGCCCGCAAAGTAATAGGTGAACTCTTGTTTCATAGTGTTTGTCGGCATTTGTGACTGCTGCCGTCGGTCGTTCTTGCTTATTAGGCAATTTAAATGAGAATTTGGAACTGGAACAAGCTCTCTTTTCGACTTATGGATAATTTTTTTTTTTTTTTTTCTGAAAAGTGGCCATGGTGGGGGTAAACTGCGTCGCAGAATTAGAGTGAACATCTTTGTAACAAGGTTCCATATTTTTTGCTTTTGAGTCATAAAAATACCGTAATTAAAGATTCCTTCTGAAGACGGTTGCCCATGATATCCCTGCTGCATAATTTTTGAAGTGAAAACTTCTTTAGCGGCGTTGTGCACTTTTTTGGGATGGGTAAAAAATGTAAAATTCGCGTCAGGACACGTGACCCTGATCGAAAGTTCGTAAGACGGACAGGGCGCTTCCGCGAGTGTGCGTGTGTGTTTCTACACAGCCTGCTACGCGCACAACGAAATACAAAACTACTATTGATGCGGTCTTTATTAGACATTTAAATAGATTCGAATCAAAATTGTTCGTTTCTTACTTCAGCTACCATAAACCTATTGTATCAGTTTTAGAGATTGGCGATGATGATGCTGGTAATGATGATGGTGAAAGAGTCGTTGAAATTATGGATGAAAGTTTATTTATCTGAGAGATAAACTTTTTAATGTAAAATAATTGTAATAGTTCTGAAGTGTTAAATTTTTTATGTAATATAAATTGTCATGTTTGTGTACGATAGCGCAATAAATGAATATTGTATTTTACCACATAAATGATAGTACTTTTATACTGATAAATAAAGCAATTCCAAAATATTCAAAAATGCACAACGTTAATGTTCAAGTTTTCACTTCTGCCGGCACTCCCGGAGTACCACCGTTGTTTTTTTTTTTCTTAAATTCCGTCCCTCGTTACGCAGCTGTGATACGGCCGGCCTGGGCCTGGGGCCCTGTACGCCCCGATGTGCGGCCCAGTGTGTGGCCGTTTGGGCTTTACACTCCAGTTTGGGCCGTGTTCGTGTAGGGCCCGATATACAGCCCGTGAAATTTTCCGGACCCTGCAACCCGTGTACGCCCTTAGGAAAACTGAGCGGCCCGTGTACGACCGCTGTACGGCCCCGAGCATTTTTACTCGGGAAGATATGTATGTGTTATGGCTATACATATTTTACTTTGTCTCTAACATCGTTTCGTACCGTCTTTTATACTCAAATCTTTATATTCATTCCACAAGTCAACGAATTTAATATTTTTTGTTGGTGCCGAACGACAGTTTATTTCTAGTGTATTTTTTTTTTTTGCAGATTATGAATTTGTAAATCGGAATGCTTAATCAGCTGTCATTTTCGAAAAAAAATGGAGTTAAGAAACACAAAAGACCCTGTTTAGACCTCTGAAAAATAAGTAAAATATGTATGTTATCATAAACTTGTAACGTGTCTCATTTGAAAATCTGAATCCTAATCATATGTTCTTCATTCATCATCTATTTCTATTGTATGAAGTAATTGGTTTTTGAAAATACGTAGATTAATTTCGGGGAATACTTTGAAAAGTTTTTAAGTTGTATGTAATTTTATAAAATACCTAAAGTTTCAAGCTTCCATGTGAACCCGTTTTTAGCTTTTGGGACAGTCCACTAGTTTTTTTTCACATGATAGCCAAAATAAGGCCTTCTTTGTTTTTAAGCTCTATTTTTCTCGAAAATGAAATCTGATTGAGTAATTTCATTTGCAAATTCATAATCTACTGAAAAAATCCAATAGAAATAAATTGTCAATTGTTCGGCTCCAAATTCATTGCTTATCTGTGAATAAATACAATCAAAGACTGTAAGACGTCCCAAGCGGTGCAACCACAATTTCCTAAAGCTTAACAACAGGCAACCTACATCAGCCGACAGAGCTTTCCGAAGAGGCTTGATTTTGTGGTCTACTTTTCTGAGTAAAGAGCTCTCTCCGCTGAAATTTTTCTTCTCTTGCGCATAGATGATTTTGCGAGACGCGGGTCGCAGGCGGCGTTTGCTTTTCTATCGGGAAGAAGCAAGTCGTTTGTTTGTGTGCATTTTGCATATACATACGTCGGATTTTTGATTCTATAGGAATTTTTGGTAGGTAGATAGCTAACAATAAATATATTGTTTATCAATCGTAGGTGCTCTATAACGGAAGTGTTTAGAAAATATTCTTTACTGAATGATATAGCAAACGCCGCCTGCGACCCGCGTCTTGCAAAATCATCTATGCGCAAGAGAAGAAAAATTGCAGCGGACAGAGCTTTTTACTCAGAAAAGTGGACGACGAAATCAAGCCTCCTCGGAAAGCTCTGTCGGCTGATGTAGGATGCCTGTTGTTAAGCTTTAGGAAATTGTGAGTTGCACCGCTTGGGACGTCTTAATATATTATACAGTCTTTGATACAATCTTATAACTATGTTTAACGTTAGAATTAAATTGACTTTGTTCAATTCATTACATTTGAATTGGAAATATTTGATATGTAGAAGCCGGATTTTGTAGCGCTTTTTTTAATGCGGCCGTCAATTAAACTTTGCTACATACATATTTTATAACAAATTTTTACCTAGTTTTCTCAACTTTTATCACATTAGTGGCGTTTAAAAGCCAATTGGTATGACATGACTATCACCTACAGATGTCCATGAAGGTCACACAAGGGTAAAAATTTATAACTGTAATTAGGGACCAAAAAAGTTCATTGAGCTTGAGCTCGATTAAATCTTTTTAAATTAGAGATTTTATTTAAGATGTGTACAAAATCTTTTGTGATCTTCAAAAGTAAAAAAATGCATGGAGGTCACTAACGGTAAAAATATATCAGAATAAAATTGGCATAAAGATCAATCACAGCTTAGTCATAAAACTCTCTTAAAGTTCTTCGTCCCTTTCGCCTTTGCACGTCATCTTTAGCTTTAGGGTTATCCGTCGTTATTTTTTATTTTTTTTATCTAATAAAAGTGTTATTCTTATTATTTTACTTTGATTTTATTGTAAACATCTTTAGTGAATATTAAAACACAGACTTTATTTGAATATTGGTGATTTTATTTTTGCCAGCTACGTCCTGCTTACAAGCCTTTTCCGAGAATACTAAAAGTAAATGGCTTCTCCGAGTAGGGAAATCACAGTAGCAGGCCAACTGTGGCTAACTTCTGACGCCACACATCATTATAAGACCGTTTTTATTGCATTCGACGCGTATACTTATGATTGATGGCCACGCGAAAAAAATACGCCATTTTGAGGCATTGATTTTTGGTGGTAATAAAATTTTGCGAATTTCTCAAAAAATTTATTAAACCTACGATGATCGTTATAACATACTTTTTCTGCAAAGTTTAATTGATGTACTATTAACCCTATTTTTATAATTGTAGTTTCAGAAGCTTCAAAAATATAAGGGAAAAACATTTTATTAGCGTTCATTTTTAGCAATATAAGTATACCAGTGTTCATGGTATCTCAACTTTAAAGAACGTAATTTTTGAGTTATTTGTTGCTATACCTTTCAAACCTTGAAAATGAAATAGAAATGTATTGTGGTCTCCTTTGAAAAACGTTCACCACCGCCCAAGATTTTTTTTTTACTTCAATAGGAATAAATTAGGACACTGTACATTTAAAATGTCCTCAAAATTCAAAATAACCATTTTTTAAACCCTCACAAATATGTAACGCTGAGCTACAGATAAAAACTACACATGTAGTCCACTCCACATATATACAATGCATGTGTCACATTAAACATACATATATGCCCCAGTAAATTGTTCAAAATGTTCTCTCACATACATATAGTATGTGACGTCGTGCTTTGGTAAGAAAGGACTGTGTCAAATGTATGTGACGGTTGGTAGCGAACGAGTTAAACAACCGAAGGCCTATAATATCCCAAAAAATATTTGGTTTGGCAAGATCATGTGGTAAAAAATGTAAGAATTTTATCACAACGAGAGCAATTAACGGCGAAATTTTTACGAAGCAATGCTTAAAAAAACAGTTGTATCCATTTTTAATGTCGCACAGTAAATTCACTCTCTTTTGGTCAGATTTTCCTACCTCCCATTATTGTAAATCAAATCAACCACAAATTTTTATAAAGAAAAAGTAGTCGTCATAGTTTGTTGAAAAAGATGCAAATCCACCAAATTGTCCAAAACTTAGGCTAATTAAAAAATATTGAAAATTGAAAACATCGAAAGGGCAAGCGGCTGACTTGAAAATTTTTCGCCGCAAGTGGATCGCAGCTGCCAATCAAATACCTAAGCGAAAATCATGTGCAAACACTTATGAAGCAGATTAATAGTAAAGTGCGATATCGTTTTTCCATAATTACATAGTTATTTACGATCTATTACGTATATTTTATTTCTGTTACATTAATATTTAGTGAATTATTAAAATGAATTTTTTTCTGTTCGTTTCTTTACTCATTACTTGTTTTTTCTACCAAAGTGGCTCATTCTTGAATGAGTCAGTAAAAACTTGGCCACTTTCCTTCCGTCATATTTTCGATTAGGTACATTGGTACATAAGATTAATATTGGCAGTACCATTCACAAAGTATTAAGAACTTCGAGCCTTATTTGTGTATACATTTACAATTGCAAAATACACCTGCAGCTCGTTTCTGTAACATCAATTAGAGAATATCTCTACTGGAAATAGAGAATTTCACATCATTTTGACGTCATTTTCCACTGAAACGTATCAACACAACTGATAAAGCTATAGGCATGGTGAATTCGCTTCACGTCACCAGAATAGAGAAGTTTCTCAACTGAGATACAGAAACGAGCTGCTGGTTTCGCAAAAAACCATGAATCAATTAGAGAGAAAAGAAATTGTGAAAAAATACCTGGAAAATTCCGTTATTTCGCTAAACAAATTAAGCAAACTAGGACAAGAAAACTATACGATCAATACCTCACTAAATATGAGTGTTGTATTATGGATGACGAGACGTATTGCGTAGCCGGTTCAATCAATTTCCGGGAAAGGAATATCAAATAGTTATTTTAATACGACGATGAAATACAAGATTTTAGAACAAAACCAAGTTTAATAGTAATAAAATAAAATCGCCTAGAAGCACTAGACGGTTTCTCAAGACGACAGAGACGCAAAAGTATTAAGAGTAGATCCAGGAGGTGATACACAGTAAAGTATTTATGCAAATGCGTCATTTTTTATCAAATGTTATTTTATACACTTTCTTATGTAGTTAAATTACCACTACAAGCTTAATCGTTTTGAATAAATATCCAAAAATTTTCTAAAGTACTAAGTAAGAATCCATCCTTATTGTACATTACTTCTTTCATTAGAAGTCAAAATAAATATCTTTGTGCAACTACATATACTCCTTCTTGGTGAGTTTAGATTTTGAAGAAAAAAAACAAAGTTGCTCAAATAACTCTCAAATTGAACTTTTTATTTTGTATATAGATAGTGGAGAGGGGGGCAAGACGGGGTAGCGGGTAAGACGGGGTAGTGGCTTTAACTCGAGATATAATTGACCAATCACGACCGTATTAGTTCATGATGTTGCGCCGCTATGATGCCAATCTAGAGAGCACATTGACTAATTAGCGAAAGCACGTATTTTTTTGTTTATGCGGAAAAACTGCTTTTTGGCACATTCCTTCTTATTTTTTCATTTCACTTAAGTCGTGCCTGTTGCCTATATATTAGCTGCGTTTTTTTCACCGGGGTTTGTGACCAGATTAGCGTCAAATGAAAAAAACGACTCAGGTTAAAAACCCGGCTAAGTCAACATTTTAAATACGAAATACGCTAGTAAGGTATCTCCACTAGCGCCACCTACAGGTTTTTCCGCCAAAAATTCTAATGCAAGCCATGTGCTCAGTCAATGGAAACAAACGCAAAAAAACGAGTGAGTGGAACGCAAAAAAACGAGTGAGTGGAACGCAAAAAAACGAGTGAGTGGACGTCGGTGCTGCGTCCCTCTTTGCGATAGTGATAGTGAGAAAGACAAAACCTTGCATTTTTATTCATTTGCAATAGAAGTTTTCCTTGGCGGGACTCACAGGTGGCGCGGTTGTCGTTGATGAGAGATACCTTACTAGCGTATATGGGAACAGCGCCTCTGGTAGAATATTTGGAACTAATCATCTGGGTGTGTGACCGAAACCCTGGTCAGGGACAGGATTTAGTGACTTACATGTAAAACCGCTGATCTGGTCACAAACCCCGGTGAAAAAAACGCAGCTATTGTCAGCACAGATGAGGTGTAAAGTTTTTCATATGTGACAAGAATTACGCCAACAAGTAAGAACTTGTTTGATTCTGAATTTTACTTTGTTTTCTTTAAATAATTTGCTAAAGTTCGTTGGGCATGAAGGGGCAAGATGGCGTACCCCATACCCCATCTTGCCCCTTCATAGTATGACGCCATAATAATTTAAACTTTTCCATATCTATTGTTGTAGAATGGTGAAAAGTTATAAAGGAAAGATAAATAGATGCTTGCTTATTGTTGCTGATAAAGTTCACATGGGGTTTGTACCCCATCTTGCCCCTTAGAGGTACCCCATCTTGCCCCTTAGGGGTACCCCATCTTGCCCCATAGGTGTACCCCATCTTACCCTAACAGGGGGCACGATGGGGTGATGTGACATTATGCATGTTTTCATTATTTTTCATTTAATTATGTTACGTAAACTTTTTAAAAAATGTTGATTTTCAAAGACTGATTATCAAAGAATATTATGATTATAAAAAAGTCTAGGAAAGAATAACGTTGTTAGTTTTATTGAACTGCAAACGTTAAGTACCCCGTCTTGCCCCCTTTCCCCTACAATATATTGATGTATTGCTTATACATATGTATAATTTCTGATTACATTATAATTTTATAGTGAAAAAAATACCCAAACAGCTGGCACATGTATGCGCAAAATATCAAGCATGCGAAAATCCTAAACCGCTAAGACTAACGCCATCCAAAATTAAGTGTGATTTTTTTTATTATTTTTACGTCCACAAAGTTCCAGAGTAAGGAATAAAAAATTAAGTACATAATGCACAAATTACTAATTCCTCAATGCAGCTACAACATTGAATGTTACACTCCCTCTTCCGGTTCCGCAGTCCCGCATTGTTATTGGAATTGTACAAAGACTAAGGTCAATTTATTTGCCTTGTTTAACTACCACGGTAGATGAGAAAATGCCATGCTGTGTGGATTTCTGACAGACAGTATAGAAAAAGCACGGTTGCATTATTAAAAAACTTATTAAAAACAAAAATTGTCTTATTTAAAATATAAATGTATATGTACGTATAACATAAAACGAAAAAATAAAAAAATATCAGTTTCATTTAATTTATATAACCTTAACTATTTAAATTTTTTCCTCATCACTATTCAGTACAATTAACGTTTTTCGATTGAACGATATCTATCAGTTTCACTTTGTGGAAACTTTTTTTCGTTGTCCACACTGTAAATTTTTTCTCAGTAGATTATAGAGATTTGCAACTAGAGTTGGTTGGTTCTTAATTCTAAAGAAAATCGAATAACTAGAATCCAGTTTTAATAATTTCCTGTATGTATAATTTAGTACATTGGTTTTCTAGGAAATGTAATTAAAAAAACAACGATTTTTGCCTGCTTTACTAGTAAAGTTCATCTGAAATCTAGGAAAATTACTCAATTATGTATCCAGTGTTAAGTTGATTTCGGACGCTTGAAGTTCAGTAAATCCTCTAACTTCATAATTCACATGTTTATTATTTCAAAGTTCAATTCTCTATTTGATTTACCTACATGAGAAAATGAGCTGTGATAGACGGACAGAAGAGCAGGTATCGATGGAGATTCCTGAAGTGTTCCGTTTTTTTAAATTTGTTGCGAGACAATAAAAAAATCACGTGATCTTGACATTTTAATAATGACGCGCTCTGTCTGCAAAATGTTCATATTGTTGCTAATGCAGAAAATAGCCCATTAGAGACCTTTGTCCCCAATTGGCACGTTGCTGCCTTTGTGGTTTGTATGTATGTAGTATGTAAAACAACACGCAATGCAACGATCCGACAAGCTGTCTGGCCAAGCCAGTGATATTCTTGTCGGACGGAGAGAATACAAAAAAAGAAATAAAAAAAAAATAACAGGAATCTCGCAAACCTGCCAGCACATTACATCATTAATTCATGTAAATTAAACCAACGCTCGATTAATTGCTGCAATCAAGTTGAATGACACGACTAATCTGCTGCGTTCGTTGATTCCCACGTCATTGGTGCGGGACATTACAGTTGTGCACCTTGTGTCGAACGCGAGACCATTTTCTAAGGGTCATGGCACCACATCTCGAGCACAGTCTCGAAATTGGGCGAACGTGCATATTTTGGGCCCTGGGACTTAATCGCTAGCAGTTTCCTGCATTAGTTTTGAATCCTCGTGCGATTATGTAAAACGGCTGCTGGCAACAGAACACGCGACAGACGACGTGATGTGAGCACCCGACAGTCGTCACGATCTAATTGACTAATGCAGCGATCGCATCATCACCTAAATTGATCTTGCCAGTGATGCAGATAAGGAATCGGCGCAGACCCGGCACGGCACTTCCCTTTGCAGTGTAGCTTCACGAAAATTCCCACTGTGTGAGAGTTGAAAGTGCATACATGACTTCTGCAACGTCCGCAACAAGAGTTTCTACAAATACAATAAATACGTTTGTATATAATGTATATGCCGACGAAAATGCAAAAACGTAAAATTTTTAATTGAAAAAATTTCGCAGCCATAAACCGAGGAGTTTTGAAATATTTCACATGCTTTGTTTTTCAGCAAGGGAGCGTTTTATGTCGTGCTGCTTCAGGTTCGACTATGTATAATAATAACTTCTGACAGAACTAATAGGCCGCAGCAGTTCATTATAATGGGAATATCTGCCCTTCTCGGCCAATGCTTTAATGATTTAGGGATGGATGGATACGAAAAAATGATTGAAAAGGTAATAAAACATGTTGCCATGCAGCGACTGCATACCCGACAGAGAAAATTGCAGGTTCAGCATTAATAATTGTGCTATTAATGTGGTGAATTTGTCGTCTCTCGTCTTCGGCTATATGGCTAGGCTAGGTTGTGATTCAGTTTTGTTAGTTATGCTGAGGATTCTCAACGTTAATATAATAATTTCTTCAATACACTTCATTTTTTATGTTGAAGTCACCAAGAAGTTACATGCTTTCTTCACTTTAAAAAATTGGTAATACAGCAGACTTTTACTTATCCGACAGAAATCAGATCACTGTTATGTCCTAGCCGATGTCCCAGGATTTTAGAAAGTTATAAAAATAAACGCGTTTAGATAACATAAACAGTAGGTATTGTATTGTACGTATTTTGTTTAGAAAATGGAAAAAATAAATTAAGGCAATAAACAACTTTAATGGATGAACATAGCGTCTAGTAGTTTTGTAATTGTGTTTCGATTAATATTTATTTGAGTTGACAAGGAACGCGAAGAAAATTCCTTTTAGTGTAATGTATGTAATTATTTTGAGCACAGAGAAAATACTGACATTGCCATAGTTCTAAATCCAGTGCACGGAGAGAAAATTTTGCAATCGTGTTGCATAATGTGGTACCTACTAGTTATTGCCAACATTTCAGCAACCACAGAATAAAATTTACTATATCCTTTCCGTGTAAAATTCTGTGAATCACAACAATTTTATTGTGCTGCAACAGTAAAAATTAAATACTATTATATACCTAATTTCCCCACTGTTCTGCTCTGACCCTCGGTAGGCGTAAGGTCCAGATCCTATTCAAAAGCGCCCTTTTTCCCTTCGGTTTGCTTTGGTTTTATTCAATATAAATTCAGTTGTAACAGAAAATTTATTTAATGCAGTCACTCATCTCATACTTCACACTTAAATCAAAATCAGTCGATTTACAAGGATTTTTTATTTTAAAAATGTCTACGTTCCAATGCTCTTTATCTCCAGAGGATGTTATAAATCATATCCGTTACATAGACAACCCCAGTGTAATTAAATTAATTATAATTACTGGGAAGCCTTCTGATAAATGCGCTGAATACCGAGCTTGCGTCAAATGCCTGATAAAGTACGCGTGCCTTCTACGTTCAATTTTGTGCTACATAGAAATCGCCTTATCTTCGCCGATTTCCGACAAGCGATTTCCATTTATTGAAAAAAAAAGAAAACATTATTTTCTCGTGATTAATTAATTCCTTTTGTGTTGTAATACATCGTCCAATCGTTTATTATCAGCGCCTGCTTGCCGTAGCGCACTCATTGTAGCTGCGAATGTTTTGGTTGCCGTACTCCTCCGGAACAGCCGAACGACGCACGCGGGAATTGTTCTTTGATTGATAACACTATGCGAGCGGGATCAGTGATTGGCGTAGGCTTAATCTGCGGCTCAGCGGAAAAACGCAATGGTGGTGTGTAGCAGTGTTGATCTGCCCCTCTGATAGACGCGGAGATGGGAGAGTGGAAAATTAATCGGACTTTTTCTAATGCTATCGGCAACCTTGACTTGGAGGTATGCACTTTTCTGGTCAGGGTTGTCTCTTGACCCTTGATTTATTAATGCCTAACGGTTTGTTTTTCAGAATTGAATGAAATTGCTATATCAGTTATAAATACGATATTGGCGAATTTTGATATTCACTTTCATGCACTAGACATCCCAGCTAATACTTAAAAAGAGCAGAACCTGCATAATGAAAACAAAATTGATTAAAATTACTGGAGTAAATAAAATAGATACACAAAACTTTTTGCGACATTCTATTTAGCTTTCTTGTGTTCCCTTCGGGTCTATAAAAACCCGCTTTTCATTCCCACCCTTCGCTTCTTAATAGAAGAAATAAACTCTAGCACCACTTTATCACCTCTAGGTCCGACTCAGACTACTATTCTTATCTTACTATCTCTTCTCTTTTTTTTAACGCTCCGAATCTCTCTATATGCAATGCTTACCTGGACCGCATGAAATTTAAACTTATCTCCGACCCTAAAAAATTCTGTGATTTTGTCAATATCAAAAGTAATCTAATGGATACCCGCCGATCCTTAAATTATGACTATTTCTCATCACCTGACTCCACCGCCATTGCTAGTCTTTTCGCTGATTTCTTCAATAAATCCTTCAGCGATCCTGTTCCTTCATTTATTTTCGCTATATACGTAACTGCCATAAACCTCGTTCTCATCTATTAACACTGATCGTTCTCTTGTCGCTACCAAAATCAGCTCTCTCACTGTCGACTACAATCCTGACGGTATCTCCGCTATTCTCCTAAAAAATGCTCCTAATACTTGACCAAACTTCTATACAGCCTCTTCTCGTTTTCCCTTTTCTGGGAGTGTTTTTCCCTGTCTTTGGAAAGATTTATTTATTGTCCCTATCCCTAACCATACAAAAGGCTGTAAAAAGGCGACGTTTCAAACTGAACTTAAAAAGAAAAACTTTTCTGCATCCCCAAACTCTTCGAGAGCCTCATATGTACATACATATATGACACCTGGTCCTTCTCTAACTCCATTATTTCTACAGTCAATCTCAAAGGCAGATCCACAACTACTAAGTTAACAGTTTTCGTGCCCCGTACACGTACTCTTCAAGCTATGACAAAATCTCCCATTAAATCATCGGCCTCGAACTTGAAATCCTTGGCTCCCCCGGTTTATTTCCTGGATTAAATCCTACCTTGATAATCGACAAGATAGGGTTCGTTTTGACTCAGCGGTCTCTAACCTTTTTGTATCTCACTCTTGTGTCCCTTACAATAGATAGTCACCTTGGTCCATTGATCTCTACAGACATTAAGAAATAGTAATTTATGCCGATGATACTCGTATGAAGATCTTTAAAGGAGTTTCCAACACTTCTGACTCTTTATTTCTACAAGACGACCTCCTCAGCTTCCCCGCACCTGATGTCAGAAAAACTTTCTTGGTGTGAGCACTTCTTAATGCCAATCAATCACTTATTCCCGCAAAAGTCTTCCCACCACCCTTTGAGTAGATTTAACTCGCTTTCCGTTCCCAATTATATGACTTTTGATGTACTTTAATAAAAGCATGCCTTAAATATTTTTTTATACATATAGCACTATGAAGCATAGATTTCTAATTAATGTTATTGTTAACCCTTTGCACTCGACAGAAGCCTCAGGCAGGCATCACAACAATGTATACTATAAATTAAGGTTGGTGAAAAAAAGCTTCGAGTGCATAAAGGGTTAAGCCTGTAAACACACTGCGTAAACAGATTTAACTCATTCTGATTAATGAAGCTTTGATATCGTACTCTGAATTGTAGCCTGCTAAAATTTACAGTTTTTCCAGTATGAAATATTAATTATGTACAGTGTACACTAATCAACAGTTTTAATGCTTGTTTGCCACGTTTAATGCCACAGAACCAGTGACAGATATTTTTAACAAGACTTTTTCCATAAATTATTCCATAGCTCCTACTACGCATACCTATATTAGAGAACTAATTTTTCATGAGTGTGCGATTTGCATGAACTAGTAAATGTGTATAAAGTATAACGATTTAACGGAAAAAATGAAACTCATAGAGTATTCGAGAAAATCTCGTAGTATTTTAATATAAAAGCTATAGTTGAAAACTTTTATTTGACCCACATTTCAATCTCTTATAAGATTCCGTTATTTTGTAACGAGTTTTTAAAAATGTTCAAAATACGATATTTTATATGTAATCTTCAAAGCTATTTTTTTCGAAAATGTGGCGTGATAGGACATTTTCGTTTGTGGCATCGTAATTTACGAAAAAAAATTATGTGTAGTGTATTACTTATTCTGTGACAAAATTGTACTGAACAGAATTATTAACTCTTAAAGTGTTTACTCAAAAAATGTCTGCCCAGCAACCTCTTTCATTAATACCACATGCTTATACAAGGAAACCTAATAACTCCGCAAACTTTCACTTTTAGTCGCCCAATTATAACAAAACAAATGAATGCTTGTGTATCATTTACATGATTTCGCAATAGTAAACAGAATTTCTAGAGATTTTGCAAACATGCTTATCTTGTATGGCGATTTTTACAATATGCTACAACTCCGCCTTGACCACTATTTCATTGAACACGTTATAGGAAGTTTAGTCGTTATCAGAGTAAATAATGTAGTAAGTGATAAGTTTTCGATTCAAATACTTTTGATATGATTCAATTCTAGAAACTCATTTTCGCACTTGAAAGAAGCAATGATTAAATTATGAATTCAATAGCCAATAATTTAAAATACTGCAAATTCACATTTTTTCAAATAAATTTATTTATTAATGCGTGAATATTTGTATTTCCATGGCTCTTAATATGATACATTAAAGCATCTTTTAATAACAGTCTTTGGCATTTTTTCAGAAAATATTTAAATTTATTTATCAGCGTAATTAGTAAAAACAAGATATATATTTTTTTTAATTTGTACGACCTTCGTAAATTACAAATATAAATCCCAGAATTCTGGGGTTTGTTTAGAAATCATTCTTATATTTCTTTTAATGCACATGACTATTAATAAAAATTTTTAGTTTATTACACCTACTAATGACATAACAATAAACAATGAAATAAATATCCTTTGGCATTCATAACACGTGACCAAAAAAATAAATATACATACATATATAAGTTGAAACTCTTGCCAGTGAAATTCTACATTTTTGGGTAAAAATATTTAGTAAGACCAATCTGCAAGAAAAATTTGTCTTCTTCGAATAATTATGCGCGATTATTATGGATTTGATGATGCTAAAAAAAGGAGTCATGGAGTATGTCGGGACATGCTTGTATATAAGTTTTCGTAGCATGGCTACAATTATGTACAAACGCGAACGTGATTTTTCCCGAACAGTTGAAGTCCAATTTAGCATAACGTGGTCAGCAATATCTCGTAAAATACATATTTGACTAAAATAAGATGTGTTATTTTTAAAGGTAATTTCAGTATATATGCTAGTATTCCAATTTTTTTCCAATTTTTTCCGGAATTGTATTCAGGGTGATATCTTGGCCAACACAAACCTAAACGAAAATGGCTAATTTGGAATCGTACATTTTGAAAACGGGAAAAAATTATGAAAAACAGTTCAAGAAACCTTGTAATAATTTTAAATTCCCTTTTCAACGATATCCCTCTCGATGGGGTAAGTTAATATTTTTTTTCATCCCAACTAATAGTCCCTGGATAAAATGGCTATGATATACGGACGGACATACGGACGAACATGGTAAAACTATACTGTTTTGCTGTGGGAACCTAAAAAGAAGACTGGACTATTTCAACTATTTCCTTGGTACACAATGATAATACTGAAATAGTTGTGAGTGAAGCTAGTTAAAGAAAATCAATTATCTTTACTTTCATATTATCGTTTGCGAGTCAATTTAATCCTTTTGAGTGCCAACAGTTTTAAATATAATTATACAATTACAAACTAAAGTCTTAATTTGTGTCGATTGTGCGCCCAGTCCAAACTACTGAAGTTGTAGAACTATGAAATTTGGACAGTAGTTGCGTTTTATGACGCAGATAGCCACTAAAACATTATCCCCAAAAGAAGTGTAAAAGTTTGTGCGGGAAGCAATTTTTAAACGAGCCCTCTACGTTTACCTATTAACCTGAAATACTGCGTACATACATATGTATATCACTAAATACATAATCAAACGCACGTGTGTTTTACTAATTGACGAACTTTAATCCGTAAGGGCGTCAAACGGAGTGTTAGTAAAGAATTAAATTAATCTTCAAAGAAAGTCGCAGTAAAAATGCATAGAAAATCATTAATTATGTTTAGCATGTTTTAAATAATTATATGCATTTATGGAGGCCGATATGAGACTTTTGAAATTCATTATGGATTTTGGTATCATTCTTTTTCGGTCTCATCATAACGGTTTCTGAAATAGATAGATCGATTTTCATAAAACTATACCTATTCAAAATTGATGCAATAGTGCAACGCAATTAAATTTTTAACTATACATATATGTACATATGTCCATACTTCACTAAAGGCTTTTTTAATCCATATTATTAAACTATAAATACGTAATGAAAATTCTTTATTAAAATTAGCCTTTGTGGATTTAGTATAATAAATTTTACAAATTCTTAACGTTCCTAATTTATGGTAACAATATAATAAGTCCATTAAACATATTAGTATAAATTACCGAACGCGTAGTAACCTCTTCAAAATATTTTCGTAAAAAGAGAAACGAATCAGCAATAAAATTTATGACCACGCCTGAGCAATTGCGATAAAGACTAAACAATAATAAACCTGCATTGATGATTACATCGGTATTCTGGCCATATTTGATTGATTTGAGAAAGTCATAGATAAAAAGCACAATAAAAATAAAAGCTAGTAGATTACCAAAAGGTTTTCAGGAAGACAGACTCCAGACAATTCATTTGTTTTTTTTTGAAGTAGTAAGTTATCTAAAAACCGTCAATTTCTCCATATTTCATTTTGTGCTTATAACATGATATACTTAAATATGGGTTGTTTAATTGCCTTTTATTATATTCTAAACTATGATCACCTATGATTTACTACCGTGGTTCGACCAAAAATTCTTTGAAACGATCGTATTACAACCGTCGTACGTACAGCCGAAATGAAACACTATAAGGCCGAGCTTATCCGCCAAAAGGATGATGTGTGACCTTTACGCTTGAACAAAATATTGGCGCGTTGATCAGAATACTAAACCTTATTTCAAATATTGAATAGTTTTACTCTGGCATTTAGAAAATAACAAAATATAATAGCACTAATTTATTACTTACTTTCATTTCGGAGAAAATTCTATATTTAAATTTAGGGCCCTGATCTAACTTTCGTACGAAAACAAAAAAAATTAAAAAATTATTTTGGTGTTCTAATTTTCGTACGGAATGTAAAAAACTATAGGCTTTTATCATTTTCCATATAATGTTTTTTTGAGGGAAATTTTACCAATAAATAATTTCAAAAAAATATTATAAATAAAAAGCGGTACATTGAAGACAGAAATGGATTTCCTTATGTTATTTGTATATTTTGAAGCAATGGAAGACAAATTAAAGAAAATAGGAATGAATTCACTGCAATACCATAGAGGCATCGAAGATACCTTAAAAACAATTGCAATTCGTTGGATTTTCCACCTTCTATGAGCATGTACAAACAACAATAAAGTAGATTTTTTTGCATATTAACAAATTATTGCAGGAATTCTTCAGGAAGGAAATTATATTTTACACAATATTTCAGCCTCCACAATAAATACGAGGAGGAGCATTTCGCCAACATTGAAATTGGCCGCTTCTCTCCGTTTCTTTTTTGAAAGTGGATACCATCGAGGTGAAGGCAATGAATTTGATGTCAGAATTGCATTATAAGGCCCACCTTTTGCAAAATTCAGCATTACAATGTCGGAAGAAGAGAAACTAAAATCAAAGCAACGTTTGTTATGAAAGGAGTAGATCTCCTAGAGTAATAGTAATAGGTTGCATCAAAGCCACCTTTTTATAATCACATAATCTTCAACAAATGTTGTTCAACCTCATCATTATCGAAAATTGCAATATGAAAATGTTGATTTCCACTAACTTCCATAACACTCGATGATTGAGGATATCTGTCACTGTCACTATTATATAAGCAGCTTTTGATGACGTCAAATGATGCGGTATTTTCAAGTTTTCCACTGTTTTATATAACCCACTTAAATTAGCCACAGATTTCTTAATAGGTGTAATGTAATGTGCAACATCTTGTTATTTCCACAGCCAGCACTTTTTAGCTCTTCCTCATTGTGAGTAAATTTTTTCTTAATGCCCATCTTATAGTCTAACAGCACTTTCTTCCATCCGTTAAGCTCACGAATCGGGGGTCCCGAAGAATTTAACGGCAATCCGTATTTACATTGATTTATAAAATACATCGCTGAAATGTACATTTATGACTATGTATAATACTACGACTATGACTATATTGAATAAACTACGACCTGCGCTGCATTTGACAACTGCAACAAGATGCTTTTATAGCTGGTTTTATTTTACTAATACATATCTCAGTTTATAACTAATAGCTCCAACTAATAGATAATCAAGACAAAATCATTATCAGTTGTATTTCTAACGCAATTATAAGCTCTAAATGAAAAGCGAATTCTGTGAAGAAAAATAACTAAAATAATACTTTTTGTAATGAATTGAAACTTTTTATTAGTTAACCCTCCGAAGGTGAAATGTTCACTATGCCAGTATATTCCAGTGAGTCTCTCAGCGTATTCCGGCGTCTCCCCTGGATGTTTCAAGACTATCAAAATAATTTTCTGGTCTCTTCTAGAAATACTTGAGTCTTCCATAGGAATACTCCACAGCCTTTCGAATATGGTGAACTTAAAAAATTTCCCATTACTCATAAAAAGATGTCTTATGGGAAGATTAAAATCTTCGTTAGAGATAGTGGGATTCCCGAAATCCTTTATACGTATACGGATATCGAGCATTTTTCAAACTTCTCCATTTTTATTTAGTTTAAAATTTGAAAATAATTTGATATTAATAATACGTCATTTAATTATATAGAATATTTTTATTCTTTTTTTTTAAGAGACACGAGTAGCTTTTACAGAGTTTCGACCATGAATCTTAATCTCTATTTAGAATACGACCGTCTCCCGTACAGAGTCATAATAGCTTATCTCATCGCGTCTCTCTGAGTGACTACATGCGGGATACTCCTTGGGAGACGGAATACTCTGGGATACTGAAAGTTTTTATCTCGGACTACGCAACCATGAAAAAGTTTCCAAGAGACAACCAAGAAAACTGTTCGGATTCTTATTCAAAAAAAATTTTAGATATTACATACATACATATGTATGTGTATATCTGGCGTGGAAAATAAAACTGCTTTTTAGACTTTGAAAATGCAAATAGAAGCATTGCATTAACCATCGTTTTTGATAAATTATAAGTATTCATTCATTTACATAAACTAAGCTAAAAACTGTAATAACTGACATGATCAAAAATCCGTCAATTTAATGGGTGTGGTGAAAATAGGTACATATATAGTACATTTGTATGTACATATATACATATTAAAGGTCAGTAATTCTAGTGTTAAAAAATCGGTCCTTTGTAAATTTATCTTTATTTAAGCAAAATGCAGCAAACATTAAAATTTCATTTAAGCTGATAATCATAAAAGTAAATTTCACTTATCAATATCAATTTCCTCTAAGACCTGAAGTGTTCGTGTCAAAATGTATAAATTTTTTTTATTACAAATTACTGTATGGTGCAATTTACCACGCACGAACAGCAATGATTGCATTTTGTTTAAAAAAATAGGCGAATGATTCACTTCACCAATTAAAAACTTGAAGCAGAATGATAGGAGTTACGAAATATTTTTATACATATGTACATCATTTCTGTGGGAAAAAAAATGTATTGCAAAATATCATCTCAAAGCTTCTATCTCTATGCTAATTTTGAAATCATGCTGCAAATAAGATCAAAGTAGCAAAAAAATACAAAAAGTAAACAAGATCAGCCAATTTTTATAGATCTTTCAGACATACTAAAATTTGATAATAAATTGAAAGCTGAATGAATTGGCATTGATTGTAAAAAATGCCACAACAGTTAAAAAAAATTTAATGAGAAGATGAGAAAGATCAACGTCGTGTCCCGATCTTCGATGTTCCAAAAAGACCGATCATTCCGCTCCCGACGAAGATGCGTCTCCAAAGAAAATTTTCTTGATTTTCCCACTATTACGGAGGGGTCGCTCGCTTTGTAAAGTAGTCCCGGTCTTTGGTCGTTTGGCCACCGGCCGAAAAGAAACACTTTGTGTTAATTTGCAATTGAGAAAAACTCACCACTTGCAGCGGCGTCGTGGTCAGTCCCCGAACCCCACCGTTGTGTTCTGTCTCGTGTGTGAATATATTCTTTTGAAAATTTCCCCTCCTCTTTGGGGATATTGCGCCGCTGTTTATAAATACTAAGCATACTATGAGACCTATTCATTCGCATAAAAGTACTTCGAGTGGTAGCATCCAGTCGTCGATATTTGATAAGTCTCCGATACTCAGTTCAGTCGCTCGGCGCCTTCTCAAGTCCAATCGCAGTGTGGTGTGATTCAGTCGAACCGCTGGTTTGTCCCGGGATTTATTGTGGTCAGCCGAACCAGAACAGTATCGTTTCGTCTTAGCGCTCAACAGGAGCATCCAATCTACCTGCTGGACACATTGTTGAAATTTGGCGTTATCGTTCTGGCTAAGACCAACTGTTTCTCATAGTTCGGGTATATTTTTGAATTTTGAATTGTTGGGGACAGTGAAAAATTTTAAATAAGGTGCGAAGATATCGTACGACATGGCTGTTGGAAAGTTAACCGTTCTTGCCGTCCTGTGCCTCGCCATTGTGCTTAGACTAGCGCCCGCCGATGGGGCCTTCATGCATAGAGTGAGTGTTTTGTTCCTTCGCATAATGTCCTTAGATTAGTTCATGAGTCCTTCCCCATTATGTTAATTCCTTAAAATGTTCCCTTCGGTGATTCGGTGTGCTTCGTTGGCCCCGTCAATCCAATTAATAAGCCGGTCTAATAGTGCATGGTGATTATTTGTTGAGGAGGTGGCAGACGATGTGTTTTATACAATATTTAATTTTTATAGTAGTGCTAAACTGCTAAAACATTAAAAATATCCGTGTGTCTCGTCGGCAATTTGGCATTGAGCTTGCAATTGACCGTTTCATCGCAAGTCACCACGTCCCGTAAAGTTTAGTCGAAAAATCTTTTAAATAGATTATACACCGTGGATGATACTCGTATCCAGAGATCCGAGATATAAGTCGCGGGGCGGCAGCAGCAAACAGGAACGGTGCATAAGCTGGTGTATCATTTGGCGCGATGCCCAGCATCAAGAGATCCGCCTCAGCTTAGTGCCGAAAGAATTATAGCGTTCGTCTCGACGCTGTCTCCTAAGACATAAATTAGATCACACCTAAAATGTATCCGACTTTCTTCTTCAAGCAAAATCATAACTTCTCCCCGTCTAATTTGCCAAGCCACTTTATTTATTATTTAGCGTGCTGCTGGCCGTTTAAGTGACACGGTCGCTGAGGAATGATGGGTCGGGGATCACTTAATTGCGCATATATTTAAGATGTAAGCGAGGCGTATCATCATCTCCTCGGAGCGGATCAGAGCCCAGCAGAGCGGAGCGGAGAGGCAGCCGCGGACCGCACTATGACATAGGCTATATAGCTCTTATAGTCTATTCTGTGCTGTGCGGTAATACCGCGAACGGAGACGAGACGCGAAAATAAAACGTCGTCGTCGGATGGTGAACGACTGATGTCTCGCGTCCGTCCCAACTCCCAACCACGTTATATCACAGTTTTTCGTCTTTTAAGTTGCTTTGCTCTTTTTCTACCGCAAAATTTAATTAGCGGAGCCCCAGCTCGACCAGACAGCCGGTCACCAAAGTGCTTATGTATAAACGTCACCTTGTGTATTGACTTCTGCTGCAGTACACCTATGGGATGGATATAGATGGGACGGGTCGTCCAACCGCGTAAATGCATTCATCCTCCCGACATGCAGCTCCACTATAACCCTTTATACCCACCGACGACGACAAAGCTTTATGGACTTGCCTCAACCAGTTATATAACAGAAGGAATCATTTTGCTGCTATTACTCCTAGAAAACCGATTGATTGATTGCCGTGCTACCCGTAAACTGGGAAGGAAATATGAAAAATTGCAGAGCTATAATTTCACGTTCAAATCTGCCCGGTAGACCTCATCGAAGCTCCTCGTTAAAACCCGTCCGCAATTTCCTTTGGTTTTTCTACCTGTAGACTGTCGTGTGGCCCGTGAGTTTTTCCCTAGGAACGATATATACAAGAAAAAAAATATCGAGCCGGCAAACTGCCAAGGCAATAGTGAATCTTGTACATATGACTGAGTGACTGAGGCCGGTTCAAAATTGCATCAGAAAGACTGTCAGAGAAGTGTCTATCGGAATCTTTTTATGTTTTCATTAATTTTTTGCTAATTAAAGCGATCTTTTTATGCATTCACTTTGAATGAAACAAAATTTTGCATAGAGTTACTATATACTGAAAAACCGGTATGTCTATTTTTAAAGAAAATGTTAACGGAAAAAAAAACGAGGAGACTCAAACAGCGCAACTTATGCTAATTTTATTTTATGATAGAAAATTGGCTTATGGTTTATGTTGCTGAATAGACTAGTCCAAGAAATTCTTGTCGAAAAAGTCTATTAAATTAAAATAAATTGAATACAAATTCATTGGACGGCATACGGGTACACTTATTAAAAAAATTTGCGTAAAGGCATTATGAATATATAGCGGTTGGAACAAAAGCGGTTCGACCCATAATTTAATCAAATAGGTACCAGTTAGTATGAAAGAATTATACTATTTTTATACATGTACATATTAGAAAAACATTAGTTAAACTAGTTACTTTTATCCGAAATAAGTTGTACTATATGTACTTGTAGAATATGTAGATAGTATACCTATAGATTTGTTTAAAATCGATTTTTACATAAGATCTTGAGATATTATATACACCAATTTGAAAAACGTTTTGAAAAAAAGAGTTTAAACGTGAAATGCAGGGAATATTCGTTGCCGTGCTCCTTTAAGTGCGCTATTACTCAGGTAATAGGAATTTTGACATGCGGACACGCTTCAAATATTCTTAAAAGTTTAAAAGATAAATCTAAGCACAAACATTTCTTTTCTCGAAAATCTTAAGGTGGTAACCTCTTAATTACATACATGTATACATATATTGGGATATGACAGGCAATGTTGCGAGAAGATATCTCTGAAAATGCCTGTATTTCCTTTTTAAAGATTCATTCCCGTTTACTTATTAAAATCGTATTGAGCTAATTGCTTGTAATTTTCTCAGATGAGAACAAATTTAACTTTGAAGGTCCAGGTGGCCTAAGCGAGATTTGTGCAAAAAGTCACTTTTTTTCCAAACCAGAAATTTTTGGAGGTGTTTCCTTAATGGTCTGGGGGTTTAGTCGCCATGGGCCATTCGAACTTGCCATGGGCCATTCGACTTGCAAGAGGTCTTAGGTCAAAAATTATTTCCATACATTAGGCGTTATCCTGAAAGAAAACTTGATCGTTCAGAGGGATAATGCCAGGATACGTAAGCAATTAAACTAAAAACAAAATATCAGAGTTCTTGACTGGCCAGCACATTCTCCCGATCTATGTAAATCCTATGAGAACATATGACCAGCTGGTCAGGAAAGCTTACAGGGACGAAAAGCAGTTCAGCTCAATTCATGAGCTCAGATACGCCATTCAAACAATTGATATTTTTGAAATAAATGTAGGTATGTGAAAAAAGAATTAAATTTTAAATGCGGGATTTAAAAAAATAAATATGTAAATTTTTTCCTGCCTAGGTACATTAGGTATGCCCAAGGGCAAAGTAAATAACACAAAAAATATTGAGGTTTTAAAATATTATTTTAGGTTGAATTTTAATAAAATGATCATTTTTAAAAAAGTAGTGCGTTCATGTTTTTTTTTATGTTCAATAGTTTAGAATTTATGGTATGTAATTCAATTTGAATGGAAATCATTCGAATAGAACCTGTATTTCGTTTGATTTAAAATAAAAATTTCACTACGTTGTACTTCAAAAACGCAAAATTCGTGACTATATTTAGCAGACCCAGTCACACGCTTCACCAAATAAAAGAAAGCAACTTCCTCGGAATTTTTTTTTTTTATTTGGATGAATGATTAGTTGTCCCCAGAGGTGAGACGCGACACGTTTACGAGTAAATCTAATTTAATATCCTCTGACTTCTGACGTGAATGACATAGTCCACATTTCACATTTTAGTCGACTCTGAAATTCGAATCGTTTGCCTTCTTACCGCGTCTGGCTGGTCTCAGTGTCTGCAGCCACCGACTCGACGATCACACCCAAAAGCATCAAAAATAACCCAAAAACCGACTAAAAAGTATATTGTGAACAGAACGAAACCACCAGAGTTATATAATTTGCCGGTACTTTTCATCTGATTCTCTTTATAAATGCAAATTAGCTGCCAGCACGTATTTCACACCGTCCCAATTAACAACTCCTCTGTGGAACTTTTGACTTTATGTTAATTGCAATAAAATGATTTCTAAAATTCTTATCACCTTGTTTTCCTGGAAGAAACATAAATTCGCAAAAAAATTCCAAAGAAAACAACATGAGACGCGAATCATGTGCGGGCCGGGGTGGTCAAAACAAGAATTGAGCACCTTATCGGTCGATAAGGCGAACTTAATATTCAATGACATTGGTGCCCCCCTTGACGTAGTTCATTGATTGACTATATCTGGGTTTAATTAAATGATGCATACAGTTGCCACTCCCCCTGACTGGTGCTTCTTCGGTACATCTTTGAATTTGAGATGTCTTAGAACAGTTGAAGGGCAACACTTCCTTGGGGCAGTCTCCCGCTTCATGCATGCATACATCACCAGAGGCGATAAATCATTGGGTGCTTCCCGAGCTGAGCCCCAGTTCAGTTCAGACGCAGTTATGAATGAATGGGGCGCTTGGTTTGAATGGGAGCGGAAATTTTATGAATGAATTTGTAAAAAGATAGCCCACCCGACTATACTGCAGTATTTATAGCATTTTCTGTCCGCTTCTCCATCTGGAGGCTGGAGTAATCCATCTTAATTACATTTTAAACTTTGTAATTTCTTTTATTTAACACTTCGTTCTGTTGCCTTACAGAGATCTATCGATGACAACAACAGCAAACCGAAAGCAAACTGCGAAAACAATTCACCATGCGGATGGGCCGTATACACTCCATTTACCCGGCAAATCAACTACTTCATGCAGAACTCGTAAGTCCAATTAAAGTTAATTAATGGTCTCGGTGCATGCAAAGAGTTTATTCTGATTACCTAGTGAAATGGAGGTTTACTTTATGATGCAATTTCTTGCGAAAACGCGGTAATCTCGCTAGGCTTAAGGTCTTAAGGTGGGAAGGAAGCCTTTTAAGTTCAGCAGTAACCAAGGTTCTTTGCGGCCAGTGATTCCACTTTTAAAGTGATTTCAGGTGGAAGGAAACATTTGCCTTTATTTGATTTTTGAAGATTTATATATTTTTTAAACTGTTTAATAGGCTTTGAAAGGGTTTGTTCTTAGTGAACCATGCTCAAAAATAGCACATATGTACATATATTTCCAACTGCAGTGATAGCGAGAGAATTTAAATAAGTGATAATTTTGTGAACTTAATAAATTGCTACTTTGATTTATTTAAATATGTTGCAGAAGGGCTTCGTGAAATTGCATTTACGAAAAACGCTTTAACAATTCATAAAAAAAAGAACAACTTACAGGAAGTTTTAAGGTAACGTTGATAATTACATTTATTTTTTGCTGCAAATTGTTCTGAATTCTGCCATTTGAAATAATAATCTCATACAAAATAATTTTTGACTATGTTCTGCTAAAATATGAATCCAAATTCCATGAAATAAAATGAATATTTTTAAAAAGTTTTTAAGTAGTTGTTGCTTTGCTTCACATTTATTATTTAATAAAATAATTTTATTGAATTTGGTTTATTAATCGTAGACTAGATTAGATTGAGTTTGGGGCGAGAGGCTCTGTAGTCTCGCAGTCTACATCGTTCTTTTCGCAGTTGCTTCCGAAAGCATGTCTTCGAAATAATCGCGGTTAAAGTTTTATTACATTCATATGTATGCATGTAGGACCTAACAAAATCTATATGTACCTGCAAATTATGGAAAAAAGCAATTAGTTTTTTTTTCAGGTTTTTAGGTGTTCAAAATTTCAAATTTAGCATAATTTGCTTAATGGACTTAATCCTGTATGTATTAATATAATTTATGGCTTTTTCTTTTTTATTTAATTTAAAAAAAGCTACTGTTGAATCGTATTCTTGTCTTAATACAAACTTCGGTAACTTTGGTAAAGCTGTTACGTCTCTAGCTTTATAATTGCGGATTGGTATTTATCATTTACATCAAAATTAATCGACTACCGCATGCAAGACGAAAATTTAGTTAAAATATGCGATGGTTATGCAAAGTAAATGTTTAAACATTCTTGCTAGGGCCAAGGTCATGAACATGACGTTTTTAAATTCGTGTACAACATTAAATAGGTTCAAACATGCTACAACTAATTTTATGGGAAGCAAGGGTAATCTGTTTAGGCATATGTTAACTTTATTTAAATTTAGTTTTTTTTAAACTACGAAATCGATAACAACCAGAAGTAAGTACTTTAAAGATAACGATGTATATATGTAGTTGTATGAACGAGACTGCTTAGGGGTAATAAATACTTAATAAATCAATCCATTCTTTAGTAGTTCCAGTTTCAATAAAAACAATATTAGTTTTGAGAAAATTAGGGATGATAAGGATACACACTTCATCATATTTTGCGCGTAGAACTTATCAATACTTATTTGTATATAGTATATTAACAAAATTAGATTGAAAAAACTTAAAAGGCTTAAAATCCATTTTTTTGAAAATTAATTTTAAAAGAGGTAAAAATCTGGGATCAAAATTATTTTCCACCAAAATTATGACCTCAACATCGCCCAAAAATTGAATCTCAGTAAACTCGTTAGCAGGTTTTGCTATATTATGTTAACTACTGCTGTGATGACATGAGAAATTTCGTATACCTAAGTAAAAATATTCTCTTAATTATAATCATAAAGCTTTGTAAATATTTTCATGGAGTAAATTAGTCCCTCAATGTTCATATCTTCGTGATGTTGCCACTGTTTTGAACCACAAGCCTTTTGAAACCATCAGTTCAGTAGATAAATCTTAGTTGCTAGAGCAGGTGTTTTTTTAGATAAAAAAGTAATCGTATATAACAATATTTTTGATTGTTTAATTGATTTTGATTTTCCACGACGTAGACGACTTCTATTTTATTTGCAATCATGGTTTAATAACGCAGTTAAATTTTTATCGTTGATCCTCATTTTACGAGTGTTTTTCAGTATAGTGTGATATTAAGCATGGGTAAATGTTAGTTTTGATGCACCTCATAGCCTGTCACTCATAATTGTGCCAGTGCCTGTTAAACCTACCCCATTCTGAAAAGTCATGCCAGCCTACCGATTCGATCTGATAGAGACAAAACTTCATTTTGCGAACATAACTTCGTAACAAAAATGTTTTAAAATGTTCTTTCCGCACTTTTTCTCATTGTAAACTTTGAAAAACCAATATTAGGTACTGATTTCTTATTTCACTAACCGTACCGTTTGTTGGTAGATTTTGGTGAAAGAAACCTAATTTGCGTTTACTTCTCTTGCCTCAATTGGGTAATTGATGATTTTAATGCCACATCAACAAACCCTTCTATTTCTCAGGAATTCAAGATGAAATGGAATATTGAGAAGATAATAATAAAACCAAAAATAATAGAATTCAGTAGAAAATTTACTTAATTACACCTTGCGAAGAAATGAAGGTATATAATTTTACATTGGCGACAATGGCCCCAGGGCCATGAAATTTTGCAGGCTCCTTCCGTTTTGGCTAAAACGAAAGGATCTGAAGAAATTTTGCCCTGCTCGGCTATAATTTCCGAGATATTTAATTTTTAATTTTGACAAGCTGTCAAAATTAAAAATTAATATTTCCCACCCCAAAACTCCTTTCTCTACCGCGAAAATTTCACTGCACTCTGGGATCATGTCCCCATTGCACATTTTACATCATTTCCTACACTTAGTAACTAAGTAAAACGGGGAAATCTGCAAAAAATCCAATCTTTATTATTAAATGTCAAAACACTTCCCTGAAATGCCTACTGGAGTGATTTTCCTTCTACAAAATGCCTACTGGAGTGATTTTCCTTCTACAAAATGCCTACTGGAGTGATTTTCCTTGTACAAAATGCCTACTGGAGTGATTTTCCTTTTACAAAATGACATCAAAAAATGACATCAAAAAGGAGTGTGATGGCCGCTTCAGGTAAGTGTTTTGACATTTAATAATAAAGATTGGATTTTTTGCAGATTTCTCCCTTTTACTTAGTTACTAAGTGTAGGAAATGATGTAAAATGTGCAGTGGGGACATGATCCCAGAGTGCAGTGAAATTTTCGCGGTAGAAAGGAGTTTTGGGGTGGGAAATATTAATTTTTAATTTTGACAGCTTTTCAAAATTAAAAATTAAATATCTCGGAAATTATAGCCGAGCAGGGCAAAATTTCTTCAGATCCTTTCGTTTTAGCCAAAACGGAAGGAGCCTGCAAAATTTCATGGCCCTGGGGCCATTGTCGCCAATGTAAAATTGTTCCGAAATGAAATCCATTTATTACTTTTATAATTAATCGCTGGATTTACTTTAAATTAAAAACGCGAACATTTCGATAATTGTCACAAGCGACAGATGCTATGTAGATGACAAGCAGTCGGTGATTTTCCCAATTTTACCGAGCTCTGAAGCACGAGTAAAAACTGGTAAAATTTGGTAAAAGGGGTAGTGTTGTCAAGAGATAAATTTCTACTTTGCTAAGATCAAGATTAACCCTATTACGAATTGCGAGTCGAACGTTCGCCGTGGGTCGAAAATTTTGGCGAATTAATGCAACCGTCGTATTACGGGAGGCGAACTGAACAGTCACATTTACTAAATCAATATATGTATGTACGTACATACTCCGAATTGCTAGGCTTTCGCATCCAAGTATATCAATATTCAATATCATGAAAGATACGTACATAAGTAGTTTAGGTTATAAAATTTCACAGGGTTTCAGAAAGAATTAAAGCAGTTTTTCCAAAATCGTATATCAAAATAAAACTGTACCTTTGCTAGATTTCTTATAAATATCATAGATGAGTGAAGCATGTATTTCAAGCACTAAATTTAATTACTAATTCAATTATCATATATCAAATGAATTCAAAATTAAATAAATGAAATATATGAAATAAATGAATATCCCGCAATATTGAATTATGAATTTTTATTTTAATACAGCGCAAAGAACGTATGAAACAACGAAAATAAATGCGCTGCTTCGTCATATCGATTATCTTATTCTGTAAGTGTCTAGTAATGTGATAAGATTAGAAAATTCACTTTAATTTGAATTTAGCTTTTGGTATCAGACTTCCGAACATACACAAAGGCATATGAGACCAACATATTATTGAATTTATTATATCTAGTATAAAAATGCATTCAAAATATGTTTTATTGTGTTTATTGCAAATGTTATATCTGAATTTTCTCTTTTTTTTTTATTTACTTTCAGATGCATATGTCCTGAAGGTAAAAGCTGTATCAGGACTGACGACGATATTTCAGTGAGTGCCTTCGTATACCGATGCAGACTTCCAAAGTCATCATAGAGGATCATAAATTTTGAGCAATTTTCAAAACACAACTACAAACTAGTTTTAAACGTGTAGCTATAGTTTTTTACCACGTTTTTTGTTAAGTTTGATTTTAAGAGAGAGAAAAAATAATTAGAAAATAACGAAAGCAAAATTGAAAAACAAAGTTAAATGTTGCTGCGGTGAATAATTCTGGGAACGGTCAATATCATCTCCTTGCCGAAATTTAGGTGCAATTTATCAGAATACATATATGAACTAAAAACAAACAGCTAACAAAAGAAAAGCTAATTTGAAATCAATTGAAAGGCATATAGCCAAATGCGCAGCTAGCTACTCCAAGTCTCTTAACGTACAAGCGGCGACAGGGGAAGAGTTTACTTAGTTCCTCCTTATTATATATATTTTTTTTTATTTATTGACATACAAATCAGCATTTCATTACTTCGCATAAAAGCAACCGACGATATGTAAATATTTAACATTCAACTCTCATTTAGCATGTTCCGCAAAATGTTTGTGCTCTTTGTGCGCCCGAACAAGGCCCAAAGAATGTCACCTCCTCAGAAACATAAATAACCGCGATGGTGCCTAGCTTCAAGTGGCCGGACAAACATCTTACAATTAGTGAGATGACGGCGCATCTTGAAAAGCGGGATCACTTCAGATCAAACTGGAATCACCCAGCCTGGTTGTTGCGATTTCGGGTGCTTTAAATCATTTCGTAGAGAGAGGAACAAATGCAAACAGTGTGGAGATATGCAGGCATTAGGTTAGGCTGATTTCACGATTTTGGAATGGTTAAAACGGTAGAGATTTTCAAAATTTTTTCACCAGGCATTCAATAAGAACTTTCGGTTAATGTCAGCATCATTGCACATTACTTTACATTTATTTGCCGAAAACAGTATTTATCCAGTTAAATTCAAACAATGATCCGATCAATTGTACTCCACAAAACAACACACTCCGTTTTTTTTTATATCATTGCAAAACACGATAAAACATTTTATACAAAAAAAAACAACTATTTATTTAAGTTAAGTTGCAATTCAGTATTTTAAGTACGGATGCCAAAAAGGATAGCAGTTTGATTTTTTATACATTTAAATTTTCGATAAAATTGGAATGCTTCAGGAAACAATGTCTTTTGTAATCTCATTAATAAAATTATTGTCAAAATATGAATGTTTTATTTAATCGTATTTTATCTAACCCTTCAAATAAAAACAACTCCTAGAAATTTCAATTTTGTAAGAAGACTATTAACGGATTCCTATCATCCTTTGCATTTATGTGATGAATAAGAAGAACGGGATTTCTATAAGTTATTAAACGCTAGAAAATCTGAAAATTCTCTTAGATATTCTTTTGTTTATTGATCGATAAATTAACAAACTCTGAAAGTATTGTATATACGAAATAAATAAAAGAAAGACTTTTTATATGGAATTCACAACCTTCAAAATCATTGTGTATAAAATTCTCTATACATATTTTTCCAGAGAACACATGTGGTTGATGTGAAAATATTTCTTTGTGGGGTAGCACCTTTTTTATGTCCAAAATTCTGAATATAAAAAAAAACATCCTAATGTATACATAGCCAATCATATGTACAAACTTATACAATTCAATGAACTTCTATGTAAATATACTCGTAACACAAGCCATGAACGGATACAAGAGTGCGTAAAAAATTATATGAGGAGTGTCTGCTAAAAAGTGGTGGAAATACCCTCTTATGGTCATTCAAATTCTTTTCACTATTTCGAATCTGAAAACTTATACAAGCCGTCCTTACTTTAAATCAAAAGTGAATAATTTCATAGAAATGTTACCCTTGTCCTAATCAAAAGGAGTTATTTGCTTGCACTAACACTTGCAGTTGAACTACGTTGAATATTTTCATCAAAAAATGCTTTTTTCTATATTGGCATGGCTTAAGTCAGAAAAGTTTGAACAAAGATATTGGCTTTGAATAAGTATACTGGATTACAAAATTTAATTTATTTTTTGTACTTTGTATGAGATGTTTAATGATATGTAACTTATAACATGAAATTCTTTTGCTTCCATGACGTCACATTCGAGGATCCTATATGTTATGCTGACGACGCCAACATTGTTCGACTTGTTTCCAGTTAGATGGACTCTAATCTTTTAAACTCTGACTTAGACATCTTTTATAAATGGTGCTCTATTTATTGTCTCTATCTTAATATTATAGTAAGTCTACTAGTATGTCTTTCTGTCGTAGGAGGAGGAGGGTCCTTTTGAATTTCACCTACTCCCTGGACGGTTGTCTTCTTTCACGAATTGACAAAACCAAAGATTTGGGAGTTGTTTTGAGTTCTCGGATGTCCTTTGAAGACCACATTGACGCGACGCTATTGTAGCCAAAACTAATGCCACCTTGGGGTTTGTTAAATAAGATGGTCCAAAGAATTTGACGATCCGCACATTACTAAAATACTTTTTTGTACATTTGTTTCGCCCAATACTTGAATACGTCAGTCAAGTTTGGTCGTCTTCTTATGCGATCCACATAAACCGTATTAAGCCTGTTCAGCGAAGATTCTTGCATTTTGCTCTTCGTGGTCTCCATTGGGCTAACCCTAATTCTTTACCGCCTTATACTGAAAGGCTTAAACTTTTATCGCTTCAGTGCCTCGAGGAACGACGAAACATCTTCCGAACTGTTTTTACATTTGACTGCATTCAGGGATCAGTTAATTCTCCGGAACTTTTAAATAGTTTTAAAATATCTGTTCCGTCTCGTTTCTTGAGGAATCACAATTTCCTTTTTGTTCCTTATCATAATACGAATTATGGTTTGAATGAGCCGAATCCGTCAATGAATCGCTTCTTTAATTTGCACTTTCACAATATTGACTTTAATTTAACAAAAGTTCAGTTAAAGAGTCAGTTTTGCTAAGGTTTGCTAAAACTATGTACATATGTATAGTAATCAGTGTAATTGATGAATTTGCCTGAATAAATAAATGAATGAAAACTTAAAACAAATTCTACTTTCAAATTTCAAAATTCAAAGAAAATATAACGGAATGTGAAAAGTGCTTATAACATAGCTCAAATGAAAGCCTAGATTCCTATCTAAAATACCAAAATTCTATAGCTAAATCCTTTATTTGAGCTACATTACAAACTCCAACAGTAATCCGTTATTTTATAACAAAACATTTAAAAATGATCACAGTAATATATTTTTTTACTGTCAAAAGCTATTTTTTTTTTCAAAAACGACGTAATTGGGAATTTTCGCTTATAGAAATGATATATCATTTGCCTAGGAGCAAATTTAGTGTAAAACAATGCTTTCAATTAGAAATTGAGTAGGTAATTATTATTTGAATGGGGGTAGGTAGGGTAGGAAGGGTGGAAAAACGGGTTGCACTCCGGGAGTGCCGGCAGAAGTGAAAACTTCAATTTCCATATTTTAAACACATTATATACACGAATTTTACAAGTATACAGACTGTCGAGCCATCAACAAATTTGTATGGAAAAAGAAGGTTTCATTTCTGAACGTGTGTGTGTCAACTATTACTAAATGTATTTTTTATTTACTCTTCCTAAGCCTAATTGGTATAAATACCAATCAAAAATTTCCAGAATATCTGAATAAAAGGTGCTATTTTCAGTTTCGATTTACTTATTATTTTGTTTGTTAATAAATTTGTAAAAATAAGTATCCCCTTCATAAATTTTATTGATAAAAATACTTCTCAAATAAAATAAGAGGAGACATTATTTCCGATATAAGGGTTGTCAAACAGTTTGTGATTTTAACTATAGCTTAAAGCCCGGTATGTTGTTGCCAAGAAATTTCTTGGCCTATATGCAAAACACATGTAAAAAAAATAACGTTCGGCAGCCGAATATTACTTCTTCAATGTGGTAAAAATTATTTTTACATAAGGGAACGTAATGGTTAAATCCGCAACCCCTTGACTGATTCCCCCCTTTTGAGAACATAGCGAATTGTATAGCCGCATGGACAATATGTTAGCAGTGCTACTTTATTATGAAAACGACCTAAAAAACTTAAACAAGGAAACAAAGCCTAAAATCCAAGGTCTGTTGAACGGGGCCTTAAAAGTTATACATGTTTCTGACTCTGGTTCTTCAATTTGCTAAATTCCCGATTCGAACTTGTGCCTGCCAGGAACAAGAACGTGTGGTGTGAACGTGTTAAAGCGCCATCTGCTGTTATAAGCATCCAGTAACGATGACAACGTAGGCGGATATTTGTTATCTGTGTGCTAAAATGAAATCAAATTTTCTAAAATATTCCTCACGACATTTGATAGCAATTGATCCATAAAACCCACTTTAATCCAGTGGTAAAACTTCTGGAGGAGCCTTAAAGAAGTAAACAAAAATCTGCGTGCTGCTTTATTTCATATGCCGTGGATTGGTTCACCCACGTACAAATTTACACACTGAGACCTCTCCAAATTCGTTTATTCCTCTGAGGTCAAACGTATTGAGTTGGCTGTCACCGCTGTCATTTTTACAGGCTTTAAAACAAACGCAGCAGATTGTTGCAGAAAACGGGCAAAAGAGTGCAATCAAGGCCTTATTATGGGAACTACTGACTCAAAACTTAATTTTCGAAAAGCCATCGTTCAGTTAACAGCAAAAAATCAGGTAAGTTGGATTCCAAAAGCTAGAATAAACTCGCTCGATGGTCGACCAACAGTTTTCTACTAACTTAATTTTTGTGGAAAAGGTAATCGATGCTAAGGATGAATCTTTCTGGGAACAATTTTGGGCTGATCATTCGACAAGCGGCCAAGACGTTTTTGCCCTTATACCATCCTCAGAGATACGACTACTGCGGGAGGACAATCCGGCAAATTTAGCCACCCTATGCTATAAGGCAACAGAGCGATTGGCACGGGCAGTGGACAACAGCTGCAGGACACAGGCCGAGCAGCAGGCCGCCCTCAACTGTGTGAGACTGCTGACCAGAGTCCTCCCATACATTTTTGAAGACAGCGAGTGGAGAAATTTCTTCTGGTCGTCTTTGCCTTCGGGGAATGAAAATGACGAGTCTGCTACACCTCTAGCTCAAAGCCTACTGAATGCAATCTGTGTATGATCTGAAATAGCTTTAAAATAGAGTTAAATAATCGATTATCGATTTTAGGATCTTCTATTCTGTCCTGACTTTACAGTAATTGCAACCCGCAGATCAGGACCTGACAAGGCCGAGGAACTAGCCAACATCGACAGCTGCGAGTACATATGGGAGGCCGGAGTTGGATTTGCTCATTCCCCACCTAAAAATGCCCAAATGGAACAACGACGGACAGAACTCTTAAAGTTGCTATTAACATGCTTCAGCGAGACTATGTACCGGGCTCCAAATCTTAGTGAGGAGCCCAACAAGTGGATAGCGTAAGTTTCCTAATATTATTATCTCTTAAACTAATCAGTTATTGCGCTAAATTAAATTCATTCACAAATCACCGGTCGTCAAAATAAAAACTTGTTAAGATTTGACTGAGGTGGTCTGATGAAAGTGGAAAAATCATATTCTTCGGTGAAGAATCTATAAAAGTAATGATTCGGTTTCATTGTAAAAAGTAATACAATTAGTTTTTTTTTCCATGTCGTTTTGGTATTTAGAAAAATGTATATGAAAATATATGAATTCAGTGAAACGTTCGTGTTGTCACGAGCTATTAAATAAAAAAACAACCACAATAATTGATGAAAAAACTTCAAATTTACCGAGTTTTAGATTTCATGAAGGTCAGGACCATTTTGCCTATGAATTGAATTGGAAAATGCATTGCTCGAGCTTTTCCCAGAAGCGAATACAGGCCCAACTATAATGCCCATACTCGGAATCGTAAACTATTATAGGATTAAATTTGATATTTTATCGCAAGTTTGCATATAGTTTCTCACGAAAGGGTATGAACATTATAGTTGGTTCTCAAATTAAGGTAACGGCAGATATACAGAGTGCTTAGGTTAAAATAAGTGCGACGAAAGATTTGATCTAGACAAACAACAAATTGTATGGGGGGCATGTCAACTTCTTGGGAGTTCCAGGTTAATTGGTAAATTCCAATGTTCCATGGTATGCACATCACTATTTTTATTTTAAAATCTGCTAAACGCAGCGACATCCAACTCAAACCAGAAATTGACTATAAAGACATTATTCCAAAAATGTCAACAAACTTGACCCACCGCTACCCACTCCAAGGACTATCGCTTACGAAACTGGAAAAATAATTTTTATTTTCCTAAAATTCAGCTTTTCCCCGAATTTTGTCTGACATTCATGTAATTAATCGTCTTCCAAAGGACTTAGAAAGCGTGTTCTGGGTTGACCTCCTCTATGAGAGTAAATTATCGATTCCGATTTTAAGGGTGAAGGATCAAGAGACTATCCAAAATGAATTGACATAACCTCGTTCGGACCTTAACGATGTATATAAAAAAACTAAATTTCTAGTTGTTGGTTTAATTTAAAAAGGTGACCAGCTAATTTAATTTAGCAGGAAAAAACATTGAAGATAGGATGAAAGAGTAAAAAATTATGTCTACCAATAATATTGTTAATGATTAGCAAATTGTTTTTTACTAAAGAATTAACAATCAATGACAAATAATCTGATTAGTTCTAGACTATGCTAAAACTAAATTAAATATAATAACAATCAATTATTCCCCAAAAGGCATTTCACCAGTGCAGATAACCGACATGCTCTGCCTTTGTTTACATCTCTACTAAATTCAGTTTCTGCATATGATCCTGTTGGTCTTGGAGTCCCATACAATCATCTCATATTCTCGGATACGACAGAGCCCCTAGTTGAAGCATGTCTACAAATTCTTATAGTAACCCTGGACCATGATATGACCTTGCATAGCCCTAGCTCATCATACGATGAAGGATTCGGCGATAATCTGTTCATCAACTATCTCTCCCGGATACACAGAGATGAAGATTTTCAGTTCATATTAAGAGGAATTACGAGACTGTTGAACAATCCTCTTGTACAAAGTTATCTACCCAATTCAACCAAAAGACTGCACTGTCACCAGGAACTTCTGGTATTTTTCTGGAAGATATGCGACTATAATAAGGTTAGTGACCTTTAGTTCTATGAAAAAATTAATTAGTGTCTTGGATTTATCGATATTTTTCCTGACCAAATCTATAGTTTTAAAAGTTTGGCGAAATATGACGATGGTCTTTAAATTTATTTTTGCTTGCCTTTATTTATTTATTTATCGTTAGATTAAGGGGACATTAAGGGTCCAAATTTTCAAAAAATCGAAATTAGTTTTATGGTGATTTGATTATAATAACAATTTAATCTTAATTATATTATTGTATGGAGCAGGCATTGGCATAGGTAAGATTTTTCTCAAAAAATGATTAAAAAACCAATTTAAACTCGATTTTTCAACAACCATTTTTAAAACGGTGGAAGCGATTAAAAAAAAACACGCGACCGATCATTCTGCAATTTTAATATATTATTGTACACACATAGAGCCTCGGGATGAACTACCGAATGAAAAATTGGTCGAAAAGTTGTTGATTTATACGAAGTTTTCGGTGTATGGGGGACTAGCCTCCATTTAAATTTTATTTAAAATATTTAATTTGAAGTTAAAATAGTTTTAACTTTTATTTCCACTTTTATTATTATTTTTAAATTGTTTTAGGTTATTATTCACATGATATTTGAATTTAGGTTTTTACAATTATTTTATTATTAATTTTTACATTAGAACTTTATCGTCCGAAGTCAATCCGAAAAGCTGATATTTTCTATTTTAAAAAAACAAAAAACTTCATCTAGTGGCCTGCTACGATTTCCACTTTTTATTTCACAGCTTGCTTTGTTACAATCGCCACAGGTGCCAAAAAAAGCCGTATTTTGAAAAATGTCCGCCATTTTGTTATTTTTAGACGGAAATTTTTCCTTGTAATCCATCTCGTAGCCCTTTTCATAAGGATTAAAACCCATTAAAAAAAAATTTTGAAATTTAAACCCGTCATGTCCCCTTAACCAATAAACAAACACTAGAATTTAAAGTCATTGGTCCATGTTTTCTTCTCTCATTACTTCCAGAAATTTTTATATTTCGTGCTTAAAAGTAGCGATGTTCTCGACGTACTGGTACCAATTTTATACCATCTCAACGATTCCCGGGCTGATCAATGTGAGTATCTTTCGAATCTGCTTGTAAAAAATATTTGACAAAATGTTTTACGAGCAGCCCGAGTTGGGCTAATGCACATCGGAGTATTCATTTTGCTACTTTTGTCCGGAGAAAGGAATTTTGGAGTTCGACTTAATAAGCCCTACACAGCTACTGTTCCCATGGACATACCAGTGTTCACAGGAACTCATGCAGATCTGTTGATTACAGTTTTCCACAAAATTATAGCTACAGGACACCAACGGTTGCAACCTCTTTTTGATTGCTTGTTGACGATTCTTGTAAACGTATCTCCTTACTTAAAAACTTTATCTATGGTTGCAAGTGTTAAACTGCTGCATTTATTGGAAGCATTTAGTACTCCGTGGTTTTTGTTCTCTGCTCCCTCCAACCACCATCTGGTGTTCTTCCTTTTGGAGATTTTCAATAATATCATTCAGTACCAATTTGACGGTAAATAAAATTTTTGTTTTTATAATGGGAGTAATGTAGTAAAATGTATAATTGTTTTCCAGGAAACTCTAACTTGGTATACACTATCATAAGGAAACGGCACGTATTTCACGCTCTCGCAAACCTGCCGTGCGATATGGCTGGCATTGCTAAGTGCATGAGTGCAAGAAAAGGTGGTCGATTTAAAAGTGCTGCTCCTATTGTTAAACAGGCAGAATCAGTACTTCCAGTTCCAGATGAAGGGGAGTCTGACGGTGATAACAAAAGTGAAATTGTCGAAGAATCAATGGAGGGATCACGGCCTGCTATGCCAGCAGAGCCAGGAACCCTTAAAACTTCATTATTAGATACACCAGGTTTATATTTTGATATATTTTTTGGGCGTATGTTATTGCATTATTAAAAACTAAATTTAGGAATTGGACAAATGACTGAAAAAGAATCGGCACATCCTGGAGAATTTACTGAACCTCAAAAGGAGAGCGACAGCGAAAATAAGTCAGAAAATATTATGGTACTTACTTTTGTTAACAAATGAATAGCTACATTAATAGCCTTTCATTTTATATTCACAGCCCAGTTCACCTGAAAAGGAAAATTCAAGTTTCAAAAGATCCGTTGCGCAGGTAGGCAGAGGTTTTTTTTATTTATATATACATATATAAATCGTATTTTAAAGTATTATTACGCCTGTTTAATAAAATTACTTATCTTAGTTCCTTTTTTATAATCATAAAATATTAAAAACAAATTTTAATTGTAACTCATTATTCTCAGAAATATTTATTTTACCTTTGATACTAACTTAATTCATTCTTTTTAGCGAGGAAGTATACGAGTAACCCCATCGAATGGATCAAACCCAGCGGCGTGGACACCTACAGCTGAGTGGGTGGCATCGTGGCGAGCAAAATTGCCGCTGCAAACAATAATGAGGCTCCTGCAGGTACTTGTTCCTCAAGTGGAGAAAATTTGTATAGACAAGTATGTGCCCTCCTTTTTATTTTATTTGTATTTGCTTCTCAAAATATATGTTATAGGGGTCTTACTGACGAATCAGAAATTTTGAAATTCCTGCAACACGGAACTTTGGTTGGACTGTTACCCGTGCCACATCCCATCCTTATAAGGAAATATCAAGCTAACAGTGGAACAACAGCTTGGTTCAGGACATACATGTGGGGAGTTATTTATTTGAGGTAATTTGAGATTCAGTGTACATATAAGATTCTAGATGATAATTTAGAAATGGCTCATTTATGTGGTGGGGGTAGTAACATCCTTAAATTCTCCAACTATTCACATGCGAGTAAATATGTTATAATTGTTAAATGATGAATAGAACTCATTTAGGCCTGACTAGAATTGAGATTCTTCTAACGTCAGTTGGGACTTTCAAGATGACAAAATTTTAACAAATAAAAAAACTTAAGAACCGCATAGAGCCTATATGAGATTTATTTGATTATTTATACAAGTCAACAGACACCTGCCCTGGTTGTACACAGTTAAAATCATATAAATGTACCTAATTATTACATCAACTTATCTGCTATTTTAATACATGTATTTTTAATCTTTTTGGTACTTAAATTAAAATCTAAACTATCAGAATGGTCATTGTACGATCTAAGTAAAGAATTAATGGGTCCAAAGGTCGCATAACAGGTCCGATGAGCCCCAACATGCAAAAAATTAAATTTCTGAGGTTCCTTGTCGGTACATTAATTCTTATTGACGATAAAAGCTCGGGGCAATCTAACTCCCTGGTCAACAACAAATGAACAGAAATAACCTTGGATATCTCACGTCGACGCTTCAATGTTTGTAGATTTATTAGTTTTAATCTATACTCATAGTAGAGGAGCCCAAGCGTGGATTTTTGAATTTACTCGAGTGCAGCAGAATAACATTAGGGGGGAAACCTTGCACTCTGTTCAGTACCTCCACCATACATGAACCTTTGATATAGCGTCGTACATCTAGGGCAGCCGATCAGAATAGTAAAAAAAAAAATCTGTCATTAGAAAAACTCGAGCGCGTCAGATTTAGTAAAGGTGAATTTATCACAGCAGAAAAGTATGTATTTCAATAATCTGACGATTTAAGCGTGACATAAGGAAATGGGAGAGTCACATACTTAAAAAAAAAACGTCACCTGGACATTCTCGAGCGCGGTTGATTTTTCTCCAGTTTGAAAGTAAATCCTTCAAGGATCACGGAAATAATATAATCTGCCGATTTCCACAAGCCGAAGTAGTTAAAATCATTAATAAAGTGTGGTGCGTGCAGCTGCTGAGAACTACATATGTATTTCCCACTCCGCGCCTCTCTTTCCTTCTCACTTTTTCTCTATCCCTTACTCTCTCGCACCGTCCCACCACTACTTTCCGTCTAAAAAAAAAAAAATATTGAAATAATTTTTTTTCAAACCTTCAGATTAAGGAAATTCCTCCACATAATTGTCAGATTATGGGTCAGCATGACAAGGACATAAAGCTGAACCGTCTGTATATTAATCTGACGCGCTCAAGTATTTCAATGTCACGATTTTTTTTTGCATTTTGAAAAATCAGACATTGGGTTTGGTCGCGTCCAAATCGTCAGTCTTTTAAATAGGAGCTCTTTTAGGGTTTACTTAACACCCCTTCTTAACATCTGACGCGCTCGAATAAATTTTTTTTTCTTATTTTGTATCCTTTCGTACCGCCATCCCCACCATTCAAACCGGCAGATTAATATTCCTCCGTTATCAGAAATACCTGGAGCGCATACACTATTATCTGAAGCGCCCAAGTATTTCTCTGTAACTATTTTTTTTTTACATTTTTGAAAACCTGCACAGGCTCCCCCCACGAGTGGGGGGGACATGCATCATATAACCTTTTTTTCTTTTTAACATCTAATCTTCGCAATCCAATAGGTCCCCACGACGCTCGAGTAAATCCCCATTTAGCGCCTTGGGCTCCTCTACTATCATAACGCGGTAGGTCTGAGCGATTCCGCCAGGGCAAATCCCTCAACGCAAAACGGAGAAATCTCTTTTGTACTGACTCAATCCTCACTATATGCGCAGAATAAAACGGAGACCACACAACACAAGAATACTCTAGGATTGGTCTGACGAGTTCCACATACAAAGCCTTTAGAACGTAGAGATCTAGAAACTGCCTAGACCAACGGCGAATGAAACCCAGGACAAAATTGCTTCTACTAATAATGCAGTCAATATTCCGCCTAAAGTCTAATCTTCGGTCCAAGATCAAGGTACTATCTGTCTCTGTCTAATAAGTAAACATAATGAAATATCACACAATACAAAACTACCATCAAACTCGCGGAAATTCTTTTGACGTCAATCATAGGCGACAAAATTGATGCGTGCATAAATAAATAGGTGTTCTCCAAAAACACTAAAGTTAATTAAGTAACTTATAAAAATTTTTTTAATTTTAATCATGGTAAAAGTAAGAGTAGAATAGCATATGTATATGTACATACATATGTTTAAATCTAATATGGATTATAATTTAATTTTCTTCTTATAGAAATGTTGATCCAGCCATTTGGTATGACACGGATGTTAAACTGTTCGAAATCCAAAGAGTTTAAAAAAGAAAAACCAACAAAACGCAGCAAGAGTTAACCAGCCGTCTACAGAATGCACTGACTAATTAGAAATAAAGAATTTACTATAAGAATGAATGTATGTATTTATCGCATAACAAACACAAATCATATAATCTTTAGTTTTGACTACGCTTCGAACATGTCTACTATTTCCACTATTGCTGCTATCGTACTATTGATGGGGGAAATATCTAAACAATTATAAAAATTCTGTGTAGACCACAACATTCAAATGTAAGCCTTAAATTGGGCCTAGTTGTTTTTTATTTGACATTCCAATTTTAATTTTACTATGTTGTAAGTAGAGTATCCTCTAATAATGTGCAAAGTTAGTATAGTTTTAATTTATGATGTAAATTTTACTGTACATTACATCGACTATTTAATTGTTTACAGAGTGCCTGTAATAAAATGTATGAACTTTGGTTCGTTTTCCTTGAATTACGCTTCGATTGTTAAGTGTGTAAATCTTCGAGAAAAGGAGTGTTAAAGTAACTGCTTCATTCAATTTGAATCAATCAGTTTCGCATTTCGAAAAGTGGTGTACTGTAAAATTGTTCGATTTTGTCTGACGCTTGAAATTTAATCATTAGAAAATTTCATTCCTCTGAATTGCATTCTACTACTTGTGCAGCCAAAATTAGTCGCAAATCATAAGTTATATAAATGAAATAATCATATATTTACTACTTACAATAACTAACTTTTTTTCTGAAAGTTACTGAGGATCACTTGTTTCCCTTCCTTTTTTAATTAGGAACAACAACAACACTATGAAATAAACAAGACCGTAAAAAAACTCATATTTTCATTTGATAAAATAGTCGTAACGTAACATTGCTATAGTGAAGTGTGACTTGATGTCGCACTATGCCACTTACGCCAATATGATGCAATTTGAGTCCAATAGAGTTTGTACTATGAAATAAATAGTATAGGACCATTAAAAGTAACTCATATTTTCAGTTTTCCAATTAAATACGCGTTATAGATAGATTAGGGCGCATAACTCGAGACGGATGTACTTTAGAGCTAACCTGCCATAAGTAACTATTGATGTTATGGAAGTACTTTACACATCTAACAAGGTGGCGGTAGTGTGCCATAAAAAAAAATAGGCACCATTTATGGGCATAGCCCCTTCACATTACTGAACTACTGAACTCAATTTTAGAGGAGTGATATTCTCATGAATTCTGAGTCTGTCAACACCATAAATCTTTAATTTAAATCCATTAGTTATTTAAAGCTATGATTAACACGTTCACGTCGGCGTGTACCACCGGTGATTCAATACTTCGCATATACTTTCCGTTATATTTTCTGAAGTTCACTATAACTCTAAGCTTGTAAATATGCTTAGTGTTTACAATAATTAAACTGAAGTGATTGTTGTCATCAAATTTCATACTGCATTGTAGTTCGGCGCAGCCACCCAGTGGCGAGAAACTCTCGGTGTGAAGGTGTTAAAGAAGCGGCAATACAGTTTCGATCAGTATTAAAATATAAATTTTATTTTGTTTGTAAAACTGATTTAATTCGATTAATTGAAAAGGAATAATTGTAACATTATTAAATTGGAAAAAAATAATCGATCAATATGGGATGGGATAAATTTTGAGCCAAGCCAATATTAATCGAAGATATCGAGTAGATATATAAAGTATTCTTTTCATATTTCACAAAATATCAAAAAATCGTTTGCTGAAAGAATACTAAAATTCTGGGGGACACATTTGACACAAGACCCATTCTCCACCACTTTTTCAGTTATTGCTGTTTCAAGCTTTGAAGATTGGATGAGTATGTTTTGGCAATTTGATGTATTTTTCTCAAAATTTTAACATTTGATATATGTACGTGGCGATTTTTAATATTGAATTCAATGAAAAATTTGCACAGATATAATATGTAGTATTAATAGAGAGACAACTAAGATAGCGTAAGCACAATGCAAAGCTTAAATGTTAGAAACGATAGTGATCCATTTTTAAGGAATCTAGGCCGACGACCACGAAACACTCAAAATATTAATAATTACTTCTCTTAAACATTCTCTAGATTTATTGACCTATGCAATCATATATAAAACAGATAGTTGTCATAGCCCAATTACGATCAATACTAATTGCCTCGATTACTTAACCGAATGAAAATCATTCAAAGCAATGGGGACACAACAATCAACACTTCTGACTCTTCTGAGTGAACATCTTCCTTGAGCAACATCGCGGTTATCGTTGCGCGCAGAGACTAGAAAGTACTCGCCAAGTATATTCTTACATGGGAATGCGTCACGACAATGTTTGAGATAAGAAGGGGTAGGCTACGCCAGTACTTTCTGCAAGAATCCAGTTGACGGACAGAAGAATTCTTCGAGGGCGACTAATTGTTTAGCATTATAACATCATCAATTTTCATGATGCGATCGTCTGAGCGAAATCTAAGTGGACAAAAGAAGTTTTCAAGTTTCTGTGGACAAATATAAACTTTAAAGGTCTTTTGGAATTGGAATAATTGTTTAATGTTGGTAGATTTTTTATGGCTGGGATAATTATGTTTAACGTATATGTAGTCATTGTCCTTTGATTTTTTTCTAATATTTTGAATGAATCATTCCTTTTTTTTTTTACAGGGTACTCACTTTTCATTGCAGGGTACCTAAATTTGCTAATTGAATAAAATTAGTATATCGAAGAGTGAATACTCCGAATATAGTAAGAGTTTAAAAAAAATTAATTTCTTTGTCGTTAGAAAAACAGCACAGATTCTTACAAATAAATTTTTTTTTTTTAAATATCTGATCAATGGTGTAGAACGTTAAAAGAACACCATAACAAAACAATTAAAGTCGGAAAGATTATGGGTAGCTCCTTTTTTTGGATTTCCAGGGTATGATCTTCATTGACTATCTAGAAAAGGAACAACATAAATAGTTATTGTGATGATTGGACAAATAATTGAAGATAAAACGGCCATATTTGGCGATAAAACAAATTGCTCTTATCCTTGTCATCAGGAGTTACTGCCTCATCTGCTGTATCCTCCAAATATGACTACCAGAGAGTTTTATAGAGTGCGATAAATTATATTTTCTGAATGGTTTTTATAGTACAGGTAAACCTCCTACAACGTGATAGATACTTACATATGTATATGTATGTACATTTCTTGAAAATACCGAAATGTGGGAAATCGCGTTCCATTTTGTGCAAAACTTAGTAGGTGTTCATTATATACATAATTGCGCATCGAACAGAATAGGTCCGGAGTCGATATCATTATTTGTTTGTTCACGAGATATGTGAAACGAAAAAAGCTCACGAACGTACTCACGCACTTACAGATATTTTTCTAAAAACGATGGTTTCCGGACTCATTATAATAACTTCCAAATGGGAAGTTAATAAAATTCAATATTAATATGCATAAAAACTAAAAATAACCAAAGTTAAAAATCAAAAATAAACATGTTATACTAGCGAAATTCCTCATCGTCACTTATAATATACATAGTTCGCAGAGGACGTTTAACTGACTTTATTTCAAAATGTGAACTCGCTTGTTTTGCAAATCTTTATCAACTTCTTGACAGGTACATAGAAAAACAGCTTTGGAGATTTATGGAGAGTAGACTGGAGCTGGATCTGAGCCAATGAGGCTAATATTCCCCCAAAACATAATGCTATCAGTGCTCACAAGAAAAACTCACTTGACTTGAAAAAAATAATATAGTTAAATCTACATATATGTATGTTGAAAAATAAATCCTTATTTTGCTAGAGAATAAGATTTTTTTATTTCACTACCATTTATTATCCGGACTTATCAGACTACATTCGTGTGTCTTCTTTTTACAGTTTTATTACACCAGCATCATTTTATTCTTTTCCATAACGTGTAAAGATCAATAGAAATTTTAAACTACATATGTAAAATAATTTAATAAAGTACCATCTCAAAAAAGAATAAATAAATAAATTTGAAAAGTAAAATAATACTTACCTAAATATAGATTTGTGCCAATATAACAGATGGAAGTAAAACACATAAGTATAGTCAATTTTGAGGAATTTATTTAAAATTTGGTAGAATTTTTACAAAAGAACTTGCCTTTGTGATACTTAAGTAAAATCGCAACGCAATCACAATCACACGAAAACAAAACATTTTCTCGAACCTATATTGTATCAGTACCAACTGTCCTTTGAGGAAGGACTTGTGCTTACTTACGTCATAGAACACTTCAACATTACAAGTACAGTTAGATTACATTTAGGTAAATGCTACACACGGCTAAGTTTCATTTCTTTCTCAGGAACATTATAGTTACGGCTTAAATCTACGCGCAGAGGCAGAGAGAAAGTATATAATACAAAATAAAACTATGAATCACATTTCATTGCTGGCTTAGTAGCTACGGCCTACGCTATATTTACAACAGTCGAGATTTCAATGGTTGGAAACATTTCTCATAAATACTTCGGAACTAAAACGAATTATAAATATTTTATATTATGTATGCATGCCTTGGCAGGCGTGGGACATTTCAATTTAAATGAAGAATTGGCTAGTGGCTGAAGGACTCTTTAGAATTTGCGGTTGTCCCGTAGGTGTGCCCGTTTTCGAAGGACATTCTTTTCGCATTTTCCCCACCACGAGCGTTTCTTGCAGACTTTCTCTGCCTTCAAGACGAAGCATTTTGTTTGAACGATGTTGAAGAATATTTTACCCACCATACTCGCATCGGATGAATCTGCCATCTTTAGGCACGTGCGAAATCTGCAATGAGAAAATCCAGATGATAAATAAAGACCATTTTCTTTTTTTTTTTTTGGGAAATTCAAGGAAATTTGCATGTGCGTAAAAATCGGAACCACAAAAGAATGGGAATCTGGCCTGCCTGAAAATCCGCTGACACAAGGATTACGACTATGGTACGTTAATGTGCGGCGAAAAGGTCCCAAACTTATTCATCCTCTACTACGCCCCAATAACTCACAAACGTGGCGCGCAATCAATTGATCCCATTGAATGACTCGTTACGGTCCTCCAGAAAGGATAAAGTCAAGAAATCGTTTGTCCGTTCCCAAACGAAGGGATCAACTTGTTCCGTGGGCAGCGCAATACACCGCATTTACCGGCAACAAGAAAACCCAAGAAATAGAAAGGAAGGAAGGAAGGAAGGAAGGAAGGCAACGTCTTCGTCCACGAGTATTTGGTCCATTAAGCAGACAACACTTAACCCAGCTTCAGGGCGGAGGATTGTATCAAAAAAAATCCCCCCTGGCATGTAACACGGCGGCGGCAGCTCCTTACAACTGAACTCCCCGTAAATTGGATGAATGCCAATTAAATCGAGACCAAGACGTCGGAATCGTCAGGGCCGCCGGAATGTCTTAATTACCTGTTACGCCGAGACTAAGGCCAATCAGCTCAATCAAATCCTAATAATTCGGAGTAGGTTCATTAGCTGCCGCCTAGGACTGGCCCGTCGATCGCTCAACGGAGTGCCAGTGCCAGGCGACGGACAGTAAATTTATTTGGACGATGCTCAGACGAAATGTGATGTCGTAAAATTCGATCAGTTTTCCGTACTTCTATTACCATTCGGTGGGAAAATTGTTGCATTGTGTATAATATATGTACATATGTATATTGTATACATAGACAATATAATACAATCTTCAATCACACCGAAAACTTAAGAATTGAGGTAGGTTGGGTTTGCTCCATGGTCCTTGTCTATTGGTTATGAGTTCATATATAACCCCACTAAATATTTTAGTGACTGCTATGCGTTCAAATGGTCTTTCAATTGCAACGACTAAATATTTGAATGAAGAATCAACCAAAGTCAAACTTGAGTTAAGTTTGAGCCAAACTTGAGTTAAATTTTATACAGACCTGAGTTAAACTTTAACCCTCTGCGAGTCGAATTTCTTGTTTGACTATAAAAAAATAAATGTAAAAAAAATTAATAAAAATAAACCTATAAAAATAGATAAGCAATGGATTGAGAAGTTTTAACCATTTTATAATAACGAATCACAGTGTGATTTTACAGTAATAACGTTCAACAACGGCTTACAACGTTCGCACTATTACTACTCCGATGTAAAATCACCTACTCCCTTTTTGAATGAGTACTTGTAAAAACAACAATAAAATATACTCGTATAACTAATAGTTTTTGGAATAATTGAGGCCAAAATTTTAGGCCCAGCTTATTATATTTACTTTTGGTTTTTAACATATTTTGTTGTATGGTTGGTTGGTTGGTAGGTTAAAGTGGCGACCCAACCGGCTGGGCGGGTCCAAATAGCGCTGTGGCGCGCCGTTTTGATGCCACAGAAGAAGTCTCCTAAAAGTCCTAAAAGTAACCAAACATTTTGTTGTATAATTTGAATAAGTCTTGCTTTGTACATACATATATGTATTTTATTTATTTATTTACTAGGTGACTCGTAACCGACCTTGCCCAGGCACTGTTAATCTATATACATATATGCAAATATACTAATGAATGTCTGTAATGCGACACTAAAACTCTTATTCCAGGACCTAAAATCACTATTGCCCATATGTTTTGTATTCCGATTGAAATAAAATCGAAAAGAGCTTGTAAAAATACTTTTCTTTTGAATTGAAATTCCCTATAAAACTCCTGTCGTAAAATCATCTCAGTCAGTAAACTTTAAACTTTAATTGTTTTCATTCAAAGTGTTATAATCTAATCGAAGTAGGTATTATGAAGTTTTTTTAGGAAAAGCATCTGAAATGATACCAGGCGCGCGCCACTTATCGGATCGTGTTCGCAGTATGTGGTTTACCGAGATTTAGTCAAGATGCACATTCTGTGAAAGTTTCAGCTCAATGGGCCGAATAGTTTTGGAGTTTTGGTGTCGTTTAACAAACAGACATTCATTTTTATATACATACATATATAGATTTATATGTATAATAACCTTGAAACAGAGTAGGTATAATATTTACTTGTTTCCTCATTATTCCAGAAAAGAAAATTGTATGCAAAGGCCTGAATTGCCAGGCGAGTTCTGTACTTTAACAACTACCTTCATCTTGTAATTTTTATTATGTGATTTTTTTCGAATCTGTCGATGACAATCTACCACTTGACATCATTATCAAAACTGCATATGTATACATATACATAGAACAGATTTTATATTTAAGTAAATATGTACATATATATAGCAATTATATTGAATCTTAATGTATTTCAGGGTTTTCAAAATCTTATTTATTTAGATTTATTCAGTCTACCGCTTGCGTTTTGCTTATGAAAAATTTATTTATATTTGTATATCCATAGGTATAGTATAAACAAATCAAAAAATATGAATTATTTTCCTTAGATAATAATTGAATAAGGCATTTGCTATGTGTTCTCCATTAAATTATCGAAACTCTTCCCTATCATTCAAATATGAGCAACTTTTCATTCATAAAAGCTTAACCTACTCTGCAAAATTAGCATAATTTCTTGCTAGTTGCATTTTCTATCAATCCAAATGTAAGAGAGTGATAGATGCTGAAAATTTATGCAGTTTCAGTAAAAAAATGAAAGAAAAACCGAAATTATGGAACCTTTACAAACTTCTTCAATACAACAAACTTGGCTTTACCTTCTGCTTTCATGTTTTATAAGTTATCCAATCATCTTGGAATCTCAACATTAATTTGCATTATAAGTTGAATACTTTCATATTGAGAAGATGAAAAACACGTGATTTTTACTATGCTTTCTGCGCTAGGTTTGCCTTTAAAAGAATATTGTAGTGATCTCGTGGATGGATGGACTTTGTTGTACTATTAGATTTTTTAAAGTTGTTTATTCCATTTATACTAGAATTAGATTTTCGAAAATAGTTTAATGGGATAAAGTAATGTGATGTGGGAAGCTTGTTAAGCTTTCAATTCGACTAGAGTAGACCGTTCCGTCGAACATAAACTATCTAGTCTAGTTATTTCGCAAATTTCAAAAATACCTGTCTGTAATATCTACATTTTATAGTTGTTGTGGTATTTTTGTGGAAGTTTGTTTGCAAGGTACTTTTTTCATGTTACATCTGTTTTAAGCAAATACAGAGCGTCTGATTTAATTTCGATCTCATTTTTTTTTTTCAATTCAAAATAAAGTAATAATTGTGAGGATTTAAAGGGCAGTGATAACTAATAGCACCACATGCGTTACGTCCGATTTATTCGACTGCGTTCACGACTTTACCATTACGGGGTGCTCAGTAGAATAATGCTAACAGTAAAATTTACTGAGAGTCTAAGTCTATATAATTATACTGTTATCCGCATAGATAATGGGTTTTAAAAGCGATTTGCATTAATCTGACTATATAATCGATATAATTTATCCAAAAAAGAAAACGAAAACTGAAAAACTTCATTTTCTTAACTTTCGTGATGTGATCGAAAACGGTTTGGATTGGTTGAATGTAGGATGATGTTAATGTCACATGCCAGTAGTTTTGTTTGTCATTGATTGCCGTTCCTTAGTGTCTTACGATTTTGAAAGTTATTTCTTACCTTTTAGTAACATATTGTGATATTTAATGATTTCCTGATCATATACTTGAATTCTATTCTATCAATTTAGTGAAAGCAGACAGTAAAAACCTGCCTAAAATAGAATCAGTTATAGTCGAAAGTTTTCTTCAAAAATAAACCCGACTTTTACGCTGCTGAGGTTGAAATAAATTGTAAAAACAGCAATTTAAATAGAAATCTGCCATCATTGAATCAAATAACACGCTCGATATTAATTTATTTATTTACAATTAAATAATTAATTCCAATAAAAACAGAAGGCAAGGAAATACCTGTATGTATATTATACATATTCATATATAAATGTATGTATAAGCTGAATTTGGTTCTTCTAAAATTTCATTTGTATATTTTAACTTTAATTTCTTCAAAAACATAATATTATTAAGCGTTTTAAATTTCTTATCTGTCTACTGTAAACCTTTAATTGGAATTATCTATTACTTGAAACTTACCAAACATATGTAAATATTAATGACTATACTGTTCAAACGATGATTTTCTATTTAAATACAATATTGTCAAAATTAAACAAAATAACAAGTTACTGTTGCTCTACTTAGATTTTTGTTATCGAAGAAAACAAATTATGTATTATGTGGTATTATACATAAGCAGAAATAATTAGTTCTGAATTTAACCAAAGAAATCTTTTGATTTTCTTTTCTTTTTAAGTAAATAATTGACTGGTCACTTTTTCTGCATTAAATAACAACTGAGTGATAAGGTAGTTACAAATTGAATTATTTCACTTATCGACATCGGGTGATTAATTGATTTTCCTTGAATAGTTGTATTCCCACAGAAACATAGTGCAAACACTCAATTTGCCCCTAGGGAACCCTTTTTACAGCCGATACAGTAGCAGTCTATAGGCGAGCAAAATAGCATCAACAATGCACTAGGAGTCGAAGATGCGGAAGCGATAGAGATCAAAAAGTGGCAATAAATCGGTTTCTTTTGCGGGGTTCAGATTTGCAAAATGCTGTCCCTATTTACCCGGTCAACTGAAACCAATGAACCCTTAGTTGTTGCTTATTGGGGTGTAAACAGCGAATGGGAACGAATGGTACCCGGCTACGTGCGATTTCCCAGATTATGCCACTTTTAACAAATGGATTTTTGCTTTCCCCCGGTCATTTCGCTTGGGGTGGTATTCTTGGTAATTGTTTTGCGAACTTAACGATAGTTCGACCACAAAGTTTTTCCTTTGAGGTTTCCGAATAGTAATATTACATGGTCAAACAAACTACTACCGAAGAGTATTATGACATGACATGAGTTCGAAAGACAATGAGTCCACTAGTCAAAGTGTGAATCTGGCAAATGAAATAGATATGATTGCGGTAAAGAAGGTAAAGATGATACTAAGGTGATAAATACAAAACGGGAGAAATTTCTATTAGGCTCCTCACTGTTTATCTTTCCACTTGATCGATTCGAGAGACTGGTAGCTGTTTTTCATTGTTGATGCCCAAAGCCAACAATGCGCCTCATTCCCTATGAAACCACGCTCGAAATGAATTATAATAGCGCGGTCTCATATGGTTACCATTTTCATAAACTTCTTCCTTACTGCCTTTAAAGATGCGAAGCGTTTTTGTCCTTTTTGATAAGAAAATAAAAAAAAGGCATTGAAACGCCTCACCACAATTGAGAAAGGAGTAGGAAATTGCTTTCAGGTACACACCATGCACCTCCACTGCCTAGTATCAATTTACATGTCTTCTGTGGTTGGCAATTTGCAGTAAGCTATTACTTGAGAAAATATTAAAATTGCAAATTAATAATGTATGGAACAAACGGGCAATTTCAAGACATATGCTTAGGCTGATGGATGATTAGTGCGTCCTCACAAATGCTTTGAGTGACGGCTAACTGCTGGTGTGGTTGCAAATCAGTAAGTGGGCTAACTAGTTTTTTTTGAGACACCGAGGAGTGTCAATCATATTTATGAAAGGTATTCAACGCAAATTTACCTCTGCCTGTTTAAATGCCTAAACATTAAGGTTTTGCCTACATGAGTCTTTAATATCAAACCAGACACAATATATTTTCAAAATGTGCTGACACATTATGATTAGTAAGGCACCTTGAAATATTGTTACCTTGTTTGACGTTGCATGCCGTAGTCTTCAAAAATTTATTTAAAAAATTTCCCCTTAACCCGTTTACATAATTTTTCTTAACAGGAAGATGCAAGCGAACGTTAACATGGTTTAATCCTTGTAATTCGCCGAGACAGATGTTGATAGGGTATTTTTTTTCTTTTCTTTTTCTACAAAATTGATTTAATGCTCATTTCACAGCTGGCACCGAGACTACCTGTGCCTTTCACGTGTTTCTTTGAAAATTAATACAAAATCCCATCGTCGATTTTGTCGACGAGATAAAAATACATAAACAGGTATAAGCGTTGTTTTTCCCTAAACTGGCGACAAGAATTCTTGAGGCTTCAACAATTTGTTTGCTTGCACTCATCCACTGAATTCCTAATGTCATCCTCAGGGATCGTGATAGATGGCTATATGTGACCCCTTGTAGTAAGAAATCTGTGTGTCATCAAGGCTCTAGGGTATCCAGTGATTACATCGCACAGAGCGTGGTTAATTACCCTCGATTAATCCTCGAATTCTCGAGCGCAATATTATTAATGACCATCGCGTACTCATCGCAATTATTTTTTGACCAAACCTCTGCGTAGAGATAGTGTATTATGTGGGAGTACAGACAGACAATGGCTTCTTACCTTCGCCTCTTCAAATCATATAAGGATGGGAATGAAGTCCTCTGACATTTTTTCCAGGTTTCCCTTTTCCTTTTTCAAACAGTCGAGAGAATGGCAATCATTGCGCCGACACTCGATAGATGCAATAAAACTGACAAAAACAGTCTTTCGGCCTTTCCAACAAAGAAGCCTGTAAGGTGAAGAGGGTCGATCGACCAAAGATTTATGTGCCTTTCCACGGTATTTGCGACCACGTCAGAATTATTTGTAAATTGCACCTTACGGGAGGGAATTTCGCTTGAAATCTTCACAGAAGTACCAAGTGACGGCACAATGGTGTGGCGATTCTTATTACCTCTGTTTTTTTCTGTTTAATGTGAAACTTATTTATTTTATGGGTTTAGACTTTTTAGACACAGGCTAAGGTGAAAGAATTATTACCCATGTAGGTGTTACTAGGCTATAGGTGCTTAACTCTTCTGTCAACAAACTTTTCAACGTCGTTCAATAACCGAGATAGTATACACATGGGTATCAACTTAAGGTATAATCTGTCTCATCCATGTTTCTTTTCTAATTTTTCAGAAGAAAGTCACGATAAATTTTGAAGACTTTGTTATCAATAATGCTATTGATTTTGTTATAAGGCATTGTTAATATTGTTCATATTATTATTATTATGTACCTAGTTGTTATTATTATGGATACCCCGATTAGTAAAGAAGCACAGTAGTTATGTATGTATGTAATTTCAACTTGCTTTCTAATATATGTGTACATATGTATGTGTATATTATTTGAGGAAATCTACTAAATATTTATTGCACAAGAGGTTTCTTTGAAACAATTGTTTCATTAAAAGCTTAATATTTGAAAAATAACATTAAATAAGTAGGTAGACACCCCGCTAAAATGTTATTCACAGAAATGTTAAGCAAGAAATATTATTGATTTTTTCGGTGTATTGCTTGGTACCTGGTTTCACAATTTAAAGCAATTTTCAAAAATAAATAATTCTAATTAGTTGTACTATTGTGGACATCATTATATGAAGCAATAAATAATTGATTAAAAAAGAATTTCGAGTTTCGATGTGTAACAATTAAAATAATGTTATTATAAATTAATGAAAGCGTATGCTGAAATACTTTAACTTTGAAGTTATCATTAATTGACTAATGGCCATAAAATTGTAACATGGCATAATATCCGAAAAAAGACCTCCAAGAAGTAAATATGTATGTTTTCAGAATGCATATAAAACATTAATGAGCAACGTTATCTAAACTTTAGACAGGTATGCTCATTGATGTCTTATATGTACCCAATCCCAAACGAAATGAAGTATTTAAATGCATATTTGCCGTCCTCTTGAGAGCAAGCATGAAAACACTTGACGCGAGGCACAAACTGTCAACGAATCGCTTATATTTAACAATGTGTAGCTGTTTACATCATCGGCAGCAAAAATCATTTTAACGGCACCGGGTGGATATTCTGCTTTTGAAAAGAACGATCTATAAATTGCAAAAAGAAAAGATCTAGCCTACCTGTGCCTCCAGGTGGAATCAATGACAACCGATTGATTTAAAGAATAAATTACTAGACCGAGCGAACTTATGGGACCATAGCTCGGTTTTCTGCCTACATAAGTAATTTAAACAGCAAATTAAACTTGCATTTGTAAAATTGTGAATGATGCTTCGAAAATTTTAACTCAATAGTATTTTCTGATTAGGTGATTTGACTGAGAATTGTAACGATTATAAGTATATAAGAAATCTCATTTTTTTAATTGATGCATTTTGTTTTTATAATGTGGGAATCTACGTTAATTCAATTTAAATATAGATTCAATCTAGAATGTCGATTGGAAAGTCAACAGATGCCGTGAATTGAAGGGGTTTTTACGTTAATGTTTTCCAAAATGCATACATACATATGTACATATGTATGTACATTCAATATATGAAAGTAAATTCCTAAGCAATTTTTTTAAATTTAATCGATTAAATTAAATTTTATAAGGTTTACGAGAACAAAATTCGTCATTCAAACAATTTTACAAAAATAAGTTTTTTTAAGGCAACAAATGTATGTTAAACCTTTCATACTTTTGTAATGAAAATATGCAATGAAAAAAAGTCGTATATTTAGGTTTAAATTCATGTAAAAGTTAAATATCTGTGGATAATGATAAATAAGGACTTCAGATTATATGTAAGTGTAGTAAAATATTAACAGTAATTCAGATAAACTGCAATGTAATGTTACTGTAAAAATTCAGCCAAGAGTATTTTCCTCATCAAAAGGACTGTTAAAAAACAAAAAAGAAACACTAATCTGAAACATCACCTCAAAGGGATTTGAACAGTTCGAGGAATTTGTTAGAGGCCTTTAAGTCTTAATTAAAGGATATCTTATCTTAATAACATGCATATGCTTCCTGAAATTGGGAAAGAGGTGACAGAAAATTCTTATGTCGGAAGGCTTCAATCGAAATAAAGCAACAGATACGATAGCGTCAAGATTTATAACTTTATTAGCATTCTGTGTAATATGTTAATGTGTTACAGAGTTGCTTTTTAAAATACGAGTCAATTTTGAGATTCGTAAAGATTGCTTTAAGTTGTTTTTATAAACTAGCAATTCATTATCCAATTTAGTTTAAAGTTCCTTTTAGTGAAACGAGAGCAAGCATTTAATTAGACTTTACGTCATGAAATCAAAAGGTTCCCCATTTGTGAAGTATATATATGTATGTATAGTAATCTACACATGGGACTAAATAACTTTTTGCGAAAAGGTTGAACTAACTCAATATTTTCTTTGACAGCCTATAAAAATCAAAATGCTGGTTATAATTTATTGTTGCCTAATTTATGGAGGACCAAAAACTAAAATAGTTAACCAATCTCTACTAGATGTATTATTGTTTTTTTTTTTTTTTTAGTAAAATCTGTTTTTAGAAATTATAATGTTTTATAATATTATTTTTATTATATATTTTTAATAATTTTCTATGTTTTTACTAGATACACTACTAAATTTTTTCTAATTAGGCCAAATGTGTTGTTAATCAAAAAAAACGAAATTTTAATATTTTAGAGGAACTTATCCTCTACCTACACTAAAGGAAAAATAACGACAGCAACTACGATAGTTACTTAGATACACAAATTTTAGCTAAAAATGGGCAACATACCTTTCATCGCATTTACAATGCATCAGAGTGCTAACGCGCCAGTTGTACAAACCGTATTTGGTCTCAAATCCTGTAATCCAAAAGGGACAGGATTTATCGTGCTGTCTACAGCATCGGTCAGCCTTTGAGTATCCACCCAAATCCGAATACTTCTTAGCGCTCCATCCTTTGCCACACCATTTAGTTCCAGGAACTCTTAGCAGACTTGATAAATCTCTGCGTTGTCTGCAAGTGTCCTTTTGTTTTTTAAGATATATTTTTTCTCAACATTACTTAGCTTGTGTAAGTAGTTTTGTGTTTACTTGTATAACATGTGGTAAAGAGAGGGGTAAGGGCGGAGCAAGGGATTTCTTAGGGATTTAGAACGTCTCAAAAAAGAGATCTGATTTGAAATGCTGCAGATTCTTCGATTTTGTTTTACTTTTCGTTTGAAAACAAAATAGTTGCTCTTGGTTGAATAAACAGACTAGACCGGAGGGGCTACGCAACAAACTGATTCGGCAGACAAATCCCCCCATGCACACAATCGCGACCGCTTTTACACTTGAAATCAAAATACCTAAAAATTGACAAACCTTGTATCACAGCTGCAGTGGCTTATTGTGAAGGGGAGGTAATTAAAAAGCTGCCACTTTGTAGTCATCGCCTGGATATTTACTTTGCAGTGGTCATGCTTTCGGCAACATTTATCCGCCCTGGATGCGCCTCCCAAATTGTTATAATTGGCCGCCTGATGACCACGTCCGCACCACTTCGTGTTTGGTACCATTAGGAAATCTAAGAGGTCGCGTTTTTTCCTAATACACAGAAATGTACAAGACAAAAATCAGTTTAAGGATCAAAATAAAAATAGAACTGAAAATATAAACGAATGATTCGAAAAAATGAAAATAGTGAAAAGCTGAGAGAGTGCTGTAAAACCGTGAAACAAATAGCGTGCAACATGAAGCGCAAACAAGAGGCGAACATAAAAAGCTCTGTAAAAATAACGAAAAGGATGCGCGGTGCGAAAGCCGGTGGAAACTTACGAGTAAAAAAGCTGTGTCCTTGCAGCTTTCTACTATATATTTTATAGCGTGCCTTGCGTGACCACTTGAGAGCAAGGATACCCTGGTGCCCCTGGCCCCGGTGTGCAAAGCCCCCATTGGCTGGGCGCTACATGGGTGAGAAGCCGAATTAATTGGATACACTAACTCCTAGGTGGGAAGTGTTTCTTTTGCTTACATAACTCCTGCCGCTCGGAAGTCCCAACTGGATGTCCTTTATGTGGAGCGGAGCAGATCCAAGCGGTACATAAGGACTCCGGCGCAGTCGTAACAACTGCGGTCGTAGGTGGGAGGTGAGAGGTAGGCGGTCCAGGAAAGAAAGAGTTAAATGAAAACAGACAGGAAACCCGATTTTGAGGAACTATCGGTTTTTGTTTATTTGTTAGAGCATTAATGCGGGATTATGTGTGTTGGCAATGTTAGTTTTACAAATGTCTATGTGACGCTTTGGCATATTTTACTTTTAAAATTTATGAAAGTATAAACACAATTATTTCATTTAATGATTCTATATGAATTTGTATAATATCCTATCTATATTATTCCATTTAAAATAAACAAAAAACTTGATGATCAAACAACAATATTTTAAATATATTATAATTCTCAAACATCTATGTAGCTAGCAAAAGTTATACGTTACGAAATGATTTGGTTCATTCATTCATTCGCATAACTACGTATTATTCAAAAGTCCAGTAAAAAAATTAAAACGCGAAGCGCTTCAGAAAATCTTAGTTCAGAAGCTGATGAGATACCTACATATCTCTGCTTCTAATTAATAAAAATTCAATTCAATTCATGAATCAATACGTTGTACGGTGTAGAAAACTAATATACTGTTGAAAGAATAACAATTAATTATTATTTAAGATATCGAAAAAATCATCGTGTAATAAGATCTACAGTTCCCTCTGTGCTTCATTTATTCCTAAAATGTATTCATTTTAATTTATTTACATACATATATGGGTTGAGAAAAATGTGTTATTATTTTAACTATACGAGTATTACATTTAAGTATTCATTGATTCTAGCAGCTTTCACGAACATTTTATAAGAACACATCTTTTTGAAATTTAAAATTTATTATTTTGGAAAGTATAAGCGCCAAACAATTTTTGTATTTCCTTCTTGTATAAATATTGTATGTATGTAGGTATATTGATTCATAATCTTATATAAAATAAAAAAATATAAACTTATTTTTAACATCACATCACAGTGGTCCTTTCCCTAAAAAATCTTTGAATATTTCCGAAAAATAAATAGAATTTTTTGTTAACTGATTGTTATTTAACAAGCAGCTAAATTTTCTAATTGAATTTCTAAAAATAAAATCTAGCATTTTTCGTTTAAAATTAGCTTTCAATCTCTGCTAGCGTGCATTTATTTGAAAAGTTTTTTTGTCTAAATGTATGAATTCTCTGAAAAAGTAAATAATGCCATAGCGTATAACGATTGCGTACAGATATGTGTATCAATAAAACGTACAAAACTCCATTACCTTTCAATATGGTGAGTCGCATTCCGTCTGGTTTTCTCGTCCTTGCTATTCAAACCCTGTACGATTTTCTTCATCTGGCGGTGTCTTTCTTTGCATTTGATCTTCAGGTCATTGTAATTCAGCCACTGTCTCGTATCATAGGGAATGTCCTCATACTGCTCGATCCGATGGTAGGTTAAATTTCTCATGCCGAACGCATCCTCCAACTGGTCCTCATCTGGCTGAGCATAGTAGTCTTCAGGTATCTCATTATTCGCAATGTAGCGATTGAACTCATGATTCGAGATAATTGAAGGTCTTGCGTGTGCTACGTAAGGCGATGTAAAATTCCTGGCTCTTGCCATGTCGATCTCCTTGTAAAACTTGTGCAGAAAATTGCTAACCAAACCCTTTTGCCGGACATATTCGCAATCGATCAGCTCACCAACACTTGAGTAGATCAGTTGAATAAATCTGGCCCCGTCCGAGACCTGCCACAAGCTCAAAGTTTTGCTGCAAAAGAAAAGTTTACATGTTGATTAAGAGTTCAGTGTCAGGCAGTCAAGTTTATTAAATTTCAGACATTAAAAAAAAAAAAAAAAACCACGCCGTATAAAGTCCATTAACAAAAATATGCTTTTCACTTTGATCTTGTTCGACGAACTTCAGAGGTTATCTAGGCCGTCTGGAGCAGTTTGGGTGAAGAAGTCATCTGATGACGTTCATTTTAGGGTCGCTTTTGTAAGATGCAAATTTGGGTATTTATGGAATTAGATTGCGTCCTGCAAACGGTTTTCACCCACAAATGGGAAAATACCTTAACGTTAGACAAGATCAGTCGATGCATCGCCTAATCAAAAATGTAAGCAATTTAAGCCCACATTACCTAATAGCTTTCAAGCACCGCATTTTCCATTGAATGAATCATTTTAAAGTGGAGTGACACGCGTTTCGGAAAGCTCAGGTGATACAACTGGCTGATTACGTTGGCTGGTTGGCTGAGGTGGATCACGCCATACCTGGGGCAGACCTCACACACCTCTTTTCACCAGATTCCTCGAAGTCAGGCCACCTTAGCTTGCCTCACCGGCGATCGTCATCTCTGCTCCGAACCATAATTAGGTTCATTCGCTCTTTTATGCTATACTCTCTCTCTCCAACGTTTAGCCAGTTCGGCCTGAAGGAACTAGTTATGCGCCAAGTGAAATTCCATTTCCGATCGTGCAGAATGGCAACAATTCTGGTGAATTCCACTGCAAATCGTACGATACCAGTGACGTCACAATTTCTTAGCTGTGTCTTACCTCAGGTGATCGCTAATATTCATACATCGGGCCAGACATACGTGCACATGTGTGCTGGCGGTGAATTTTTTCCTTCTTTTTTCACTTTTTGCTGATGCAAGCTATTTATGTATACGGCTAATATAATATAGCGCCGAATCGATAGTATGTATGTTGGAATCTTGCCAAGGTAAGACGACTTCAATCTGAGCTTGCTCGAACCCAACCGTAACCTAAAACACGTGAGAAAGCGAACTGGCGCTCGAGACTGCAAACCGCAGGGTGAATAAATTGTAGCTGTTACATGACCACCAGCCCCGGTTTATGTTGGGCTAATAAACTTTTGCGAAAATTCTTAATATACCTGCGAATTTTAATCTGTAACATCTCAAATATTCTTTCTCTTTATTTGTTTTCATTTTTTTTTCTAGAAAGATCACGTGGCACAAATCGGGTGACACTAAATTGCCTTGAAGATGGCAGATTTATGGATATACACACCGGATGAAGAAGGAGGAAGTTTAACGGGTTTTGTAAAGACTTGTAGTAAATAAAATTTTAAATCATTATAAAGATACATAAATGGAAAAGTTCTTGGCCTTAGGAATTAAAATTTAAACCTTCCAATAGCACAATAATGTGAGAATCATAAAAATGTTCACCTTCGTGTTTATAACCATAATTAAAGCTCTAGTTCAGTTGAATTGTTTGCAACACAATTACACTTCAAATTTTAACTAATTAAATCTATGTTTTGGTATCTCAACATTCTCGAAATTACACTTAGAACATTTGGACTATCGTTTATGATATTATTTAAATTTGACGTATGTATATAAAAAATACACAAACTGTCAACTATGTATATATGTATATATTTCTATATTTTATTAATTTGATTGACACCCCGCACCTCCTTCAAAATATTTTTGCATCTTTTGGGAACACCCTTGATTGCAGGATTCGTCTTAGCATTAAGACAACATTTTTTAAGAAAATTAGCTTGCTTCATTTAAAGTGCCGTTTCAAGGTACGTATATAAGTATAAATATGTATGAAAAAAAGGTTGTTTCTGGCCTGTTTACTTTTTTGTGCGTCTATCATATCAGACGTATTTTCATAATTAATTTGTTTTTATATTCTTTTCCTTAAATGCCCTTTTGTATGGAATTTAATTAAATTTTTTTATAAAGTTAAGGAGCATTTTTTACCCTGTTAAAAACTTGACCAACATCCATACCTCTGCGATGTGAGACAACAAAGTTTTTTTTTGTATTTTGGGATTGTAACTACGTCTATTTCGAAAATATTTTTACGTAAAATAAAATCCCCTGTGGCGAAGTTTTAGTAAACAAATTATAAATCAATTTAACAGGGTTTTACGTCACATCCAAAGAATAAATGACTGCGGTACTAATCAGATGATTTTAATTAACCTTGCCAAAAATCATGGTAATTTTTGATAAGAAAAAGATTAACAGCCGTATTCATAAAAATATCTTAAAATTGGTTTTAAGCATTCATTACTTAAAACCCTCTTTAAGACTAATGAGCGTTTTAAAAGCATTATTCATAAATTCGCTGCAAACCCTTTGCAACTAAAATAGGATTAAAGTAGCTTTAGCGTTCTTAAATTGAAATAATGTGTCAAAGTTCTGGATTTTTTGAATTGATTGATTAAAGTAGGTGTGAGCTTTCTGTAAATTCTCTCAATTTTCCCAGCTGTTGTAAGAGTGTTTTAACGATATTGGATGTTTATGAATAAAATTTTAAGCATTTTCATTGTAAAGCCTTTATAAATCACTTTTAAGTTTTTATGAATACGACTGTACTGTAAGTATTTCAGTGTAAACCTAATATTTGAATAGTAAAGAAAATAGTTTTTTTGCTATTTTCGCAATACGAATTTGGATAAGTAACACTTTGACTGCCACCGACATATGGATGACACGTATATTAAATGTGAAAGGGTTAATCCCGTATTTTTTCAAGCCAAATTTTTGTAACTGATAATTACTCAAATCGACTTGATCAAACAAGTATTCATCTTAAGCAAATTGTTGTCATCAGAACCAAAATCAAGTGGAAATGTTCATTTTATTAATTTTACAGTCCTATAACTGACACAATATATCGCAAAAATCGAAACTCAATCTTTAACATATGGGCACGACAATTCACAGAACATACATATGTACCTATACGTCCAGAAAATTACAGTGGTATATAGCAAATATTGTAGGTCCGGTCTTGGCTTTAAACCAAAGTAAGCAATCTTAAAATAATTAACGTAAGTGACATAAACACCTATTGATGAAAACAAGTACATATGTAAATAATTTGAAGCCCACTGATTAAAGAAATAAAACTACTCTAAACATATAATAAAAAAAAGGTTATAAACAAGGCAAAAACAAACCAAAAATAGCAAGCTCCAGGCACATACCAGAAAAAATTATAAGGTTGGCACAAAACTCATTACCCAGCTCTCGACTTAAATTGAATACATCAAGTCATACAAATTAGGTTTAAAGCTGAAAAATACACAAAATCAAAAGACCCATTAAAAATTACGGAGAGTACTTGTCAAAAACTTTTACAATGTTGAAATTTCATAAAAGACATAAACACATCTGTGCTTGCTGTGTACACAATTAAAACAAGGTACTGTACTGGAAACAAAAACAAAATTTAAAATTATGGTGCAAAGAAGCCTTCTTAGAGAATCCCACTTGTAGTGATTCACACAACCTAGAAGTGTAGGTTTCTTTCGGTTTTTCAACAATTTTGAGATGCAAAAATTTCTGTTTGGGATTACAATGGTGGCTTCGTCGTTGCGATGACGGGAAAGATTGCATCGCGATCGCAACAGACCAGAGGTTCGGTGAAAAGAAGCGAACCATCGATACCGATTTTAAATCTTTCAAATCAGCATATGTTTTTGGGATTAGAGCCTTCCAAACAAAACAGACATGCTGACGTTGAAGGACCGCTTAATATTTCGTAAGAATTTGTATGTGGTTAGAGAAAATCGTCAGATTGTGCCTAAGGCGTTTGCGGCGATGCTCTCCAGTTTCCTGTATGAGTGACGTTTTGGTCCCTTCTGTGTGGAGCCCGTTGTGACCGGACTAGACCCCAAGACCTTCAAACCGTTCACTTTGCAACGTGGATCTAATTGGGTTCCCAATTGCATGCAATGAATTCTAAATTCTTGCTTGAAAAATCGAATTAAGCTGTGTTGTAAAAGAATATAGTGCTATATCCAAATATGCACTATGTATGTATGTACATAGTGTAAAAGACGTGCTATGATACCTATACAAAATTGATTTTATGCTGCAAGAGTAATTTTAATTAGCAAATTAAAATTAAAGATAGTTATAAAATGCACCATAATCCGTCTAAAATTTAATTTTTCAATTTTCCCACCGCATGTTTCCTGAAATTATATAGTGATGCTTTGCAATACTTTCCTTAAAAAAAACAGTCCTGAACTTGATTTACGATTTCAATCAATAACTTCTTTGTAACTCTCCTTTTTAGGGACAATAAATAGGTACAAGAAAAACAAAACGTTTTTACAAAAAAAATAAATAAATATAGTAACCGTCGACCACACCTCTATCAAGCGATGGACCTACTCATTAGGAATCTACAAGTTAATAAAAGGAATCATTAATAACTTCGCTGTGCGATGGACGCATCTATTTTACGGCGTTTGATTTATGACCCTTCGATCTACATAAAAATTTCCTAAATTTCAAAGGTGTAGGCAAACGGCCAATTTGTAAAGTGTTTGGCAGCTGCGACGGGCAATGGTGTGCTCGTCCAGTGCGTTCAATCAGGGGCCCGATCGGTTGAAGCGTCGAAAACATAAAGGGCCGGTTGACAAAATACAAAACTCGTAAAGAAATAATTATGTGGACGTCCCGGAGTGAGTTAGAGCGCTTCCCTATCTAATTGTGCCCTAACCAAAGAAATACGTTGAAGTTTTCCAAAATTAATGGTGAAATCTTCGTGTCGCATCCAGTTTGAGATGAAATTCTTAAAATGCCGTATATCACTCGCCGCAAAAGGTAGTTCATGACTGGGCGGCGCAGTGCAAGGGAGCCGGTGAATGGAAAGACCTTTAATTAAAACAGTCATCAAAAATCATTGAAGTTATTCACTAGGCCAGCAGTTTTTTGATATTCAAATGACAAGCGATAAAACTAGTTCTGATCAATAGAAACATGAAAACGACAAAATTTTTACGTCTAGTCACTTTTGAAAATTACCAGTGCAGCTCCAGCAGAGGCGTAAGATCCTCCAGTTTACCGTCGAATCCATTGTGTACGCCGCTAACTGGAATCGTATTAATGGGCAGTTGCTCTGCCTGCCTCTCACCTATTACACCACGTCAAGCATCGCATGTTGATAACATTAATCATCCACCTAAAGACACCCATTCGATGGGCTTGATATGCGGTATCCATACGATAATGCTTTATTTTCGGGCATAGCACTGTTCCGGCATCTTTATAAATGACCAATAACTTTGGCTGTACCATTGAGAGCGATTCACTGTGATTTGTAGGTCAATCGTCAATGTATCATTGACCGTTTATAAATTATTATTAGAAGCACATCTGACGAGACAATAAGATTTGTTGTCATCATGCTTACATATGTTGACGATTATTGAAGTAATAAGTCTTTCGATTGATAGGCCTTGTGTGTTCTATGCGTTTCTCTATCAGATAATCATTACTGTCGAGAAAATTAATTTAATAAGGACTGCCTTATTACTATCATAAATGTAAAACCTTTATGAGATATTTTATTTTTCAATATAATTTTACTCTTAACAGTAGGCAAAGAGATCTGTCTTGCAATTCGAATTTTATAAATGAGGACTTTGATTTATAAAGTAAAGTTCATAAGTGACTTCATTGTGTCATTACGATTCATCGCAATTCAACAGATGTTGGGGTTATGAAAATATGCATATACAGTGCACTAAATTTAGATACTTTGATGTATGCCGACGTAAAATGAAATGGAAAAAATAGTTTATAATAAAACTAGACACATCCATACTAATCACTTTTTCATAATATATTGAGGAAAACTTAAGAAGTAATATTTTAAACTCATCAAAGGTACCAAAGTATAATCTAAGAAATGCAGAAATTGTTCAAATTTTTGAACAAATATAACTTTACGAAAAATAATTCACCTTTATTGAATCAAAACATTTTTGAAATCTTGCACCTTCCAATTTGTGAATTAAAAGCCTAAAAATTTTTATCATCCCCCTTCTCTGTTCTAAACGTTAGAATGATTAGAAAAATCATTTCTTTTTTTTTATGTTTATGTTTTTTATGTTAAGAATGTCGTGGAAAAATGTTTTTTAAATGAAATAAAAGGAAACATTTGAATGCTTGTTTTTTCCGCTTAAATGTGTTTTATTTTAATTTTTGTGAGATTTTTTGTAACCAAGTTAGCAGTTGTTAAACCAAAAGTATCTGTATTGACTGTAAGGCCCTGTATCTTTCGAAATAATAACAGCACAATGATGTTGAGTATCCTCTTCAAAATATTTTTTTCATGATTGTGTCAAAACAATTTTTTTGTTTCCTGAGAATTTTTGTTTTTAAAGACGGCATTTCGTCGCATTTTTGTTAAAAATGGCGCAACTTAAAATGTGGATATGTTTTTTTTAAATTAATGCGATGTTTTTTACTTCGTGTTCACAACTGTCAAATGTTTGACACAATTAAAGGTTAATTTTTCATTTTCTTTTTGCGTTTAACTTATAAAATATGACGCCATTAATGAATTGAAATCAATTTTTATTGCTTCATCACAAACGCGTTTAATAAATCGAAAAACTAAGTAATGTAAAAAAGATGTTAGTATACATAAACATGCTTAAAAGATGAATAACAAAAACTATTCAAATTATTCAGACAACTCATGCTGTAGATACATACATATGTCATGTCATGCACATTATTTTGCCGTTTTGATCAATTCAATTCTAAGTCGTCTAGCCTGATTGATATCTTCTGTCGGCACGAGTTTACTTATCAAAATTCGTTGCACGCCCAAGGCCCAATCAGCTTTCGTAACAATATGTGTCTATCAATTAAAATAAAATCTGAAACATGTGCTTTTCAAATCAGATAACCGTTCACGGTTTCATCTAAGACTTTTTTGCCTCTATCTAAGCTCATGGAGTGGTCAATAACATTGGAAGGTGTAGACACACCTCCCCGATGCCTTGACCAACACTATTTCGAAATATGTACAGACTGAAGAAAGTAGTACATAAATTTCGTAAAATCGCCAGATGGTAGTGCCACCAAAACCCCAGCTAGAGTCCCGGCGGCGGCGATAATCTCCCGGCGTAATCGTGTAGTTTCAAAGAGAGTCCCAGTCGAGTACACCTCGATGCCGGTTATTGTTTCTGACAGCCTCTTGGCTATTGACACATATAAAATTTTGAGTGCCTCGTTATCGATGATATGTGGAGCTAACAAACCAGAAATTGAGCTGGAAATCGTGACTTTCACCCGGCCACCATGGGCAGATCCGAGGGGAAAGAACTTTATATTTTTGCAATGGATGAGACCGTAAAGCTGGGGCCGGCCGTTCATTTCGAATATTGTAAGTGGATGGGAGATGTGATACAATCTTTCTGTCTATCTAACGCATTAATAGAATGCGCGCTTTACTTTCGTGATCGTGCCGTTACTTTTCCCCGTGGGAGGGTAATAGTAAAAGGAATACCGCCAGGTGCGGGCATCTTGCAAAATTAATTACAATTCCATTTGATCTACGTGAGTCAGAATCATATTCTAAAAATACTGAGCTAAAGTTCAAACTCAGAGTTGTTGTATAGAAAAACCAAGTATAAAATTAAAACCGAACTCGGTTTTCCTATGTATATAAAAATTGAAACTGAGCTTTTGCTCACTTTTTGAGTTCCATATCAAAATTGTAAAAAGGAACCCTTATGGTGCGAATTCGTCCGTCTGTCACAGCTGCTTATTTAAGAAATTTCTAATACCATCGACTTTAAATTTGGAATAATTTTTGTTGTACCCGCTTTTATTGCAAATGAGAGTTTTCAAAAATATAGCCGAAATGAGTGGTTGAAATTTTAAAGTAGGGTAACTAGGTTAAGTAGCTAATCATATTAAAGGACTTCATTTGTACATTCTAGAATTGGTTTTCAAATCCTTTTATGGCGCATAGTTTTCGACTTTAATTTCTAAAAAAATACAATCCCCTCCCTTTTCACTAAAATTTGCAAAGCGAAAAATCTGAAATAATTAAAGATTTATGTAAATATTACAGGAATAATATAACAATGTCTCTACCTAGTACAGTTTTGTTTTATAAATCAGCAAAAATCCTTTACAAACAAACTTAGTTATGCAGTCCCAAAAATGAACTTTATTGCATGCTAATAGTACCTATAAATATTCATAGAGTATAATTTAATGAACAAATAATATACCTAATGAAAAACTTTTTAGTTTCCTTCTAAGATACGGAACCCTTGGCGCGTGAGTATGACTCGCAATTGTCCAGTTTTTTTAGAATATGAGTGAATGTGAACAAATAAATATACACCTTTTATGTTATGCTGCAGAACAATTGCTTAGTTGAACTAATTAAAATTGCAAATGATTCCTAAAAACAGTGCAGTACTAGGTCACCTGGTACCACATAAAAACGGACAAACAATGGCCTGCAAGGTGAACCTAACTATCTACAATATCCGGTTGAGTTCATCAAATCGGCGCCAACGTCCGGTAAATAAGTAGTTCCCACAGAGAACCACATGTCTAATTTAGAAGATTGATTTCCTATTAGAAATTTTTAAAGCATAGAAAACGACTTTGCTTAATTTTGACGCACTTAAACAGTGAATTGCATGCCAATCAACAAATCCAATCAATGACGCAAGTATACAACTTAATTGGTGGTCAATGTTGCAAGCGGAGTTCTTTCGCTTTCCTAATAACTGAAAAAGAACAAGAGCAAAAAGTAATGCAGACAGTTCTGAAGATCGTGCGAGAATTTTTAGCCGTTTTCTTTTTGTTGTGTGTGCTTATGCATCCATGTGCCCCGCCGGACATCAGCCGATTCTATTAATAATCCCGCGTGATTCCCGCTGCATAGATTTTATGCTCAGCGTCCGTTTTTATATAACACCTCAGCTATTCAAGTTTACTCATTGCGTTCGCGAGCGCCTATAATTAACGAGCCACACACCGCCACTATATACCGCAAACCGGCACCCATGGGTTGATTAAGGGAAATAAAAATACAACAAAGTCCAAGCTATAAAATAAAAAAGTTGATTGAAAAAATGCATTCTAAGTACTTTACTTCGCTGTTATGAAATATGGTGGAAGCGGTAATTATCAGAACTCCATATCTTATTAAAATACATCGGAAAACTTTCTGGTATGATATTAAGTTCAGATTAATTGCAGATTGTTTGCTTATATAATAATGTCGAACAAGACGATTTCCTGCGGAGTCGAACTGCTCGTGTTCACTTTTTTCACTTCGCATTTCACATTTAATCGAGCAATTTTAAGGATTTTGCTTACGTTTTACTTTTTACCTCTAATTAATTTAATTATTTCAGTTAAATATGCACATATACTTATTTAGCTAATTGCGAATCATAGCTTTAAAGATTGTTTGAGAATTTAATAAATATGGTCTAGTTTCATATTCGATGAACTAGACTAGACGAAAAGAGAAAAAGTAAAAACATTATATTGTTTGCAAATTCTAGCATACAAAGTTTCAAGCAGTTTAGAAAATTCATTGCTGAGAAAAATTCATTAATGCGCTGAAAATTGAATGAGCTCTTATGCAAAGATTTTTAACAAATTTAAAGAAAATAAATCATTTAACAAAAAAGAATCTGTATATACATATGTAGGTTTAAAGCGGTTTTTAATATATTTTTCTTTTTTCTTCGATTAAGCACTATAGTATCTAAATGATTTCAAGTTTCATGTGGATTGTACAAGTGCTTTTTGAGAGAACGTGGTCAACAACAAACTTTCATTAAAATGTTATAACTAATTAAAAAGACCATCAAATAGCCCTATATTTAAGTGTCTTCAACATCCCAAGTTAAATGAGATAAAACCAAATTGAAGATCGCAAGATTTATTCAGACTAAACTAGATCAATGCAGATCTTTGAATGTAAAGCCCATAGAAGCGCTAGCGAAATTCAACTCAATTTGCAGAGACCACTTTTGTTTTAATCAAGCAGTGAAGGCGATAATAAAATGCATGTTTTAAGGAGAGGGCGAACAGAAATTACAGAAAATATAATAGCATTTAAAAATTTATTTAATTTAATTATTAATCAACACCTTTAGCCATTAAAAAATCAAACTTTTCATTTTACAGGTATTTGAGTTCCCATTTGCCAGGAATAGAGTACGTATGTACTTCGAACTTTGTCACGTCACATAAGTAACGAAACTCAAAGGATATTTGATTGTTTGAACTTTGGACGCACTTAACAAACTCATTTCAAGTTTCAACATTTCTTTGGCGTTATGTTCAAAAGACCTAATTGGGAAAATGGTTTAGTCTTCATCTTAATTGTTTTTCTCGTCGTCTAAATAAAAACAACCATACAGCATACAATTTTAAGATTCTCTGCATTTCTTCACATTTATGTGAAAAATAAAATTTGTATGCCTCATAGGTCTTAATTATGAATCTAAAACCAAGAAAATTGTAATATACATGTACTTACTCTCCTTCTGCTTGTATTACCATTCAATGATATATAAAGTTAAAGTATAAGTTATAATTGCAGTGTTCAAAATTCTGAACAAAAGGAAGAAATTACATAACGAACATTGATCTAAACTCATCATTTATTAAACTGTAAATCCATTAACTAATGTAAACTGTACGCATTTACAAATTAATTGCAGAATTCTTAATTACTTTAGGCAAACATTTTTTTGATAATAATAAAAATAACCATCTTGTAAAAAGCACGCAGTTATCGCACAAATAGATGAAAAACTATACTTTTGCTCAATACTCGTATATTCAATATAATATTTTGCATATAATAAAAAAATTCATAATATGCGAAGCAAAATATGTAATACGAACGAACGGTTTTCCAAACCAAGATAATGTGAAAAGATTTGGTTGACTAATTCAAGAATCAATCGTTATAATGCCGCTAATTCGGCTAAAATTATAAGTAGGCTTCCAAATGTAAGTCTAAGTTTTACGAGGATTATTTTCTTTTATTCAAATTCGTAACGATTATTACTAAAATATTTAATTATGTATTTAAATCTATATAATGTTTAATTTAACAAATTGTACCTGTTCTACTTAGATGTAGGAACATTTTAATTAATCCGAGAAGACGGGCCGGGCCTTATCATTCGCGTACTTAATTTAAAACAATTTATTGAGAAATTGGTTTTTCTCTGATTAAATGTGTTTATACTTTTGATTATTTCGCTAGCAGCAAATCGTGGAGCACGTGCATTACGATTTACGACTCATATCAGCTTGAAAGTGTCATCGAAAACATTGTAAGATAGACTCGGACTTTCCCATATTTTGGGTTTATAATAACTACATATAAGAAGGTTTTTTTAAAAAGTTAGTTTGATTAAAATCATTAAAAGTCAACATTATATAAGCAGAAATATTTTCCTACAAATTTTAGTCAGTAAATAATAAAGCCACAATTAAGAATCATATTTAATCCTGGCCGCATATACAGGGGAATTCAGCACCACATTTTTTTAAACTTATACATATGTATGTATATCCTAAAGTAAGTAGGAATTTTCAGCACGCTTCTTTGCATAGGCTAAACGCTAAAGTATTTGGTTCGGCTCATGGAGAAGTCCCTTTATGAGACTTACTGATATTATGACTTTGAAATTTGAATCATGCATTTATCATTGATTTTTGCAATTTTTTTACTTCACCATAAATTTACAATTTTTTTCTGTCTAGATATGCTTTCATAAAATAATATAATTTGAAAGACTTCAAAATTCGTCGATCTTAATTTTTGGAAATTGTCATAACTTTGTTTGCATCCCTTCCTATTTTTGAATTTCGCTTCTTTTTCCCACATATTTAATTTTCCATTTTTATTAGCTGTTCAAAACTCCTTATTTGTAATATTTTAAATTATTACGTGTATTTCTTTTAGTTGCTATATTAAAAGTAATTAAAAATGCTAATGGTAGGTACTAAAAATGTCAGTGCGAATGGAATTGTCATCTTATGCGTTCCGTACCACTATTACTAGGTTTTTTATGTGTCAATAAGTATGAAAATAACTCTTTGAAAGGCCGAATCTTTTTATTACATTGAGTTAGTAATTTAAGCCGTATTTGGTATTAAATTTAATTCAATTCTTCTTACCGAATTAAAAGATATGATAAGTATTCTTACTAAAAAATATGATAAGTATGCTAAAACTGTTTAGTAACCCGATCTTTAAACATTTGTGCCCACAATTCGCCCACGTCAGGGAAATAAGCTCATAAATGAACGAAATTAAAGCTTTAACATGAAATCTTTTTGATTACACAAATGCAAGATTCCTAAAAAAAATGGTTTTATTAATAAAAAGGAGCCAAAAATCGAATTATCTTTAAACGGTACATCCGCTATCAAAACCGCAATAGCTAAGATACAATAGAAACCGAAAATGTACAAAATTAACTAAAATTAGTGATAATTTCAAAAATTTCAGAAAATTTTAACCGCAAAAAGTTTCTGATGGTGGCGAACATTTTCGACAATTGCTAAGTGACCGATAATTGCCCTAAAACATCGTCCAGTCAAGCCAGCATCGTACGAAGCGGGCAAGTGGAAGTTGGAGAGAGTTTGGTTTGAAGTTGGCTAATAAGTGCGTCTAAAGTTGTGCTACGAATAAAGCCAGTGGTTATGACATCCATAATTGCATCCCGTCAGAGGAGGCCCAATTGCCCCGGCCGGTTGCTCTTCACGAGGACACAAAACAAGTCGAAATCGAAATACGCTTTTGGCATTCAGCACAGCACCCACAAATTAGGTCTGTCCGCCGGACCCACCTACGACAATCAGACACCCCGTACTTATAATCAGGAGGTGACACCCTCGATTGATGCGCTATTGATCCTTACCTGGAATTGTTGCCGATGCTGGTTTCCTTCGCCGTAAGTCCGTTGAACGAGATCCGACGTTCTAGCTCACCGTCCGGCAGGTAATCGGTCAGGATGAAGCTTTCTTTTCCGACCCATTGAGGCAGGTCGGCGTCCAAATGGCTGTCCACATCAGTAATCAGGGAATGTCTTCGGCCGTGAAACTCTTCGTCGTCGTTGTCCAGAAATTGCAAAGTCCGATCGGATAGAATTGGTTCACAGATGCACAAGCTGGCCATCGACATGAAGAAAATCGCCAGAACCACGGCACACCACCAATCGATCAGAACACGACGCATCTTCTCTATTCTTTTTTCGATTTAAAAAAAAAATGTTTCGCGGACGCACTTTGATCCGTTAATTGATTCGTTAGAGACTCTGGGAATTCGGTTAAATTGGCCAATTGACCGGACCAATTAAATCTATTCGAACAAATCGATTGAATACACAATAAATCAACGCGGAAAAGAAAACTTTATATTATAATTTGGCACTGGGCAGTGTGTGGCCACGAGAGCTGCTCAAAACTATTTGCCGGTAAAATTGGTATTGACCTGGCGACGGTGGTCGCGATTACTTTTCCTTGCTCTTTTCACCTGTAGATTTCCAATTTCCTTCACCTATAGAAGCCACCGGTGTCTTAAAGACGTGCTCGCCCGATGTCGCAGAGTACAATGCCAGGCAGCGAGATTCCTTTGGTGCGGCTCAGCCCGAGTACCTCGTATTTGGTGGAATCACACGCGAGAACACAAAACACGTCCACTCTGGGCAGCAGCCAAATGGCGAATAGCAGCAAGCAGCAACTGCGGCGACGGAAGACCGCGAGACGAGACCAAGAAATGCGCGGACTCGACAACGAAAAGCGGCCCGCTGCCCGGCTGGCGCTTTTCCGATTCCGAAGACGAAGTCAGAGCACGCAGTCAAGTGGCACCTCACGCCACGCCATGCTCTGCGTGGTGACGTCGCAGCGTGTTGTGGAGGTTTGCTGCCTTCTGTTGCACACCTGGCGGTGGTCTGACTTCACCTGTAAACGTTTTGTTGATTGTTGACACGGCCGCTCGTCGCTGCTCCTGCTCCCGATGCTGCAAGCCGTTACTGTGATATGTGTGATTTTGCAAGTGACTTCCATAGTTCCGCTCAAGCCGCTGATGAGTGGCAGCGAAAAGAGGCCACTTCAAAATTCAATTCAAGGAAAGTGCGCCTCCTCTGCTCCTCTAAAAAGTTTGGATTTTGAATTGTGACTGGACACATTTTCTCCAATCCACGTGCCACCTGACGATACTTTCGCATTCGAAGCTTTTTTACTCACCTGAAGAACTTATAACCGATGACGGGTGGGCTTTGATTGGTTTCCGGAATATCACGCGATGTACAATAACAATTAGTCAAGCTCTAAAGCGTTTTGAATCATATTTTCCAAATTGTTTACGCTTCTTAGCAAAACGTTTCAACGGATGTTTATCATCCGATATTATTCTCTTAAACTCGGTAAATTTGCAATATAATCCTCAAAAAGGCTTTCGCAGAATCATCTCTTCTTTCAATATAAGATCTGTTCGACGTCATTGAAGCGTGTCTGGAATTTATTTAGATTACAATTCTTTTAAAATCGTCATAACTTTGGGATTTGTATCTATTATACATATCTATTAATCTATTATATAGCTCTACCAAACAAAGTTATAAAAAAGTCTTTTGTAGTTTCAAGTAGCTTCTGAAATACATACATAATATGTATATCTACCTTTCAATTTTACTTATCCAAAATACGATTGAAATAAAAGCAAAAATCGTCGACAGTACACTAAAAGTTCAAAGAAAAATCTTTCAATTGTTATTTGAACTTCTACATAAAGTATATTTTAAAAATATAAAAACTTTAAATTTGTCTCCAGCTTTCCATTTGTACTAAGCTATGATTCAAGTTTAATAAAAAGGTATATTTTTTGTGTGCAAGTTAGTAAAATAACAGTAAGCCTATCTTTTTCACAAGATATTAAAAGAAACGAGGTACATATTACTTAAAAGTAATACATTATTCAAAATTAAAATAATTAATAACTCCATGTTTCTCTGGAAATGTTTTATGCATTAAAAATGTTTTATGCATTAAAAAGGGTTGTTTCCGCATAAATTGCAAAATTTGGTGGTAGGTTTTGATTTAAGGTATCAGTAAAAATATAAACGATCTTTTGTTGACATTCCACTTGACTAGTATCTTAAAATTGTTGTAATAGTCTGTTATTGACTTGAGCTACTAAAAGAGATTTTCTAACTATTATACCACCAGTGCCGCACTTTATACGGTATGGGATACTCCCTGAAAATCCGACTCTGTGTCCCCTACTACACATATTTCGGATATTTGTTTTAAATCATGTGATCCAAATCTTATATATGTATGTATGTATATAAAACAAAGTCGGGTTAGTTAGACCATTTATAACTCAAGGACGGCTAGACCGATTTTTATGATCTTTAATTTGTTGGATTCGTCTCCGCCCCGACTAACAGAATAACTATTAAAATATCGGAAAAATTCACGGAAAAAGAATTTATGAAGTAAATTCATTTTCTCATACATATTGTATGGAACCGTTTTTTTGATGATATCTCGAGAACGGCTCGACCGATTTGGATGATTCTTTTTTTGGTTTGTTCGTCTCAATAAAGGGGTGTCTTAAAAAAGGGAAAATTGGGAAAAACCAAAAGGAAAAGCACAAAAAAAATTTAAAAAAAAAAATAGAACCGACTCCAAAAAATCCCAAGCTCTAAAAAGTATAAAATAATTATATTAAAAGTCCTCTGATACTACTTTCAACATTAAATACCAAGCCTTTCCTAGACTTTTGAAGTCGGTGTGAAAACCTGACCGATATTAATCCAATTAATCCAGACAAACTGATTGCATTCATTATTTAGTATTGGATTAATATCAGTCAGGTTTTCAAACCGACTTCAAAAGTCTAGGAAAGGCTTGATATTTAATGTTGAAAGTAGTATCAGAGGACTTTTAATATAATTATTTTATACTTTTTAGAGCTTGGGATTTTTTGGAGTCGGTTCTATTTTTTTTTTAAAAATTTTTTATTTCATTCTTTTTAGTGTAATATGTGTTAGTAAATTTTTTTTGGTCCGCCTTTTTGAATCCTCGCAATCGGGCACCGAATGTACAACTAAGTACCAAAACCTTATCATGTGTATATATTTTGTTTTTTGTTGATTTTCTCAAAAAGCGCTGAATCAATTTCGATAAAATTTATATGGGGCCACCTCTGAAGTAGGACCTACCAAACAAAAAAAGAATCATCAAAATCAATTCATAATTGGCGGAATTATCGCGTAACGACATACAAAAAAAAAAAAAAACATACAGTCGAATTGAGAACCTCCTCCGTTTTTTCGTCGGTTAAAAAATAGTAGATCGGAAAATAGCACAATAGCTACTTCGATTAGATTATAACACTTTGAATGCAAAAATTTTAGTCAAAGTTTACTGAGATAATTTTACGAGAGAATTTTAAAATACGGAATTTCAATTCAAAAGAAAAGTAGTGTTAGAGCAGGTGCGTTTTTTGATAATAGCATAAGTATAAAGGTTACCGGTCGATTTGTTTGTTTTGTGCGAGTGTTATTAATAAATCTTAATGTGCGAGTAATAATATTAAAAATGCCCCGACCCAGAAGATCTAATCTTTCCCAACAAAGCTAATTGCATTACGGCTTTATTAGGAAAGAATAGATCTACTGGGTCGCGGCATTTTTATATGCTTTGAGAAGCTCGAAGTCGGGCCATACTAACGCGGCTCTGTTGGCAATGAGAAAAAGTCGAGCTTATCGCACAGATCAACAACGAGATAATCTTCGACGCGCAAGAAGAAATGCTTCAAGTGTTGATTAGAATCGAGCAGCGTTTCTATACGATTGCACAATTGATTACAGCTCGCATCCTTTCGTTCGCATTGGTCCAATGGACGTGATTTTCCTTTGAGTTTAAACGAATTCAATTTCCGATTCGTGTAAGCCAGGCACATCCAAGGAGTTTAAAAATTCAGTTGACTGTTAAGGCGGCACAAAGTTCGCCGGGACAGCTAGTTTCGAATAGTTCTAATTAGTTTGCGTCCTTCTCGTTATTTTAAACAAATTTATCACACTAAAACATTAAAATAATATTTGTAACAACACATTTTAAGTTAAATGGTTTTATTGATGATGTATACTAAAAATAGAAATTATTTTAAGTTCGGACTTTGATCAGTCTAAAGTAAAACCATGGGACGTGTCTAGTAAAAAATCTTCTTATCTTGGAGTGTTCCCAGTGTTATTTTAGACTGATTAAAGCCTCAAACTGGTGACCCATAAATAATTATTAATTGGAAACCCATTAATGTAAAAATGAAATAGGTAAAAAAACTTTAGATTATTTTCCTGTATACATACAAGTTTTTTTACTTTTTTAATTTTACATTTAAATAACATAATTTAATTTATTTCATTCACGAAAATGAAGGATGAAATTATACTCGATAGGTACTTATTTAAAAATTAAGTATTATGCCAAAGGATCCAGGTACCTCAGGAATGTTTGCATATGTATAGACTCGAAATAGAATACGCAAGTTTTCGACAAATTTCCCCTTACAAACTGTTCAATTGGTATCCTTGGTACATGTAATGACTGTACACCCTGTATATATGTACAGACATATATACATTAGGGTATACTTTTAGGATTCCGTAGCAAAACAAGGAACCCTTATAGTTTCGCTATATTCATCCGTATGTCACAGTCATTTTATTCTGAGATTATTAACGCTATGGCACTGATATTTGGGCCTGTCCGAATCCAAGTCTATGTCTACGTCTTCGTCTCGTTATAACAGTTTAGCTCATCAAGCTAAGCAATCTAAACTGTTATACTTCGTAGCTAAACTCACATCATAGACATGAATTTGAACAGAGCTGAGCTTGGTTTGTCGTCATGAACTATTATAACGAAACGAAGACGTAGACATAGACTTGGATTCAGACAGGCCCTTAGTGCACGTATAGACAATTATACCAGCTACAAGAAAATATTCGGAAAAAAAATTGAAGCATGCAAAGTGGGCATGAAAAAAAGTCTTTACGTACTCCACCGAGTGGGATATCGTTGAAAAGGGAATTTTAAATAATTACTTGGTTTCTTAAACCGTTTTTCAAAATTATGCTCCGTTTTTGAAATATTTGGCTTGAAAAGTGTGTATTTTCGATTAGGTTTGTGTCTGTCAAGATATCAGCCTAAACGCAATTTTGGAAAAAACTTAAAAAATTTAGAATTCTAGCACATACATACATATATGTATTAAAATTACTTTTAAAAATAACACGACTTACTTGAGTCAAACAATTTACGAGATGTAGCCGACAAATTATGCTTATTTGGCCTCAAAAAACTTTTCGACAAAAATCGCACGCGCATTTGTATGAGTGTGCGCAAATATGCATATTTGTATGTACGTATGTGTTTATGTATGTATATATCACTATTTTATGATTTTATTTAGCATTGTATTATTCGTATTTTATCTTTTGTAGTTATGCTACGAAACCCTACATAAAAATGCCCCGACATACTCTTGACTGCTGTCTTGTTTTCTAGGCCCCATAAACCATGTTTAAGTTCTAGATCTAACCGAAATTTTGGACTGCTAGATCATCCCGTGAGCGGCGCAAGCAAAATTTAGATTTCCAGATAATTACGAATTTATCATAGCAGCATTAAAGGTTGAATTTACAATGCCATTATTAAATGTTTGTCTATACTTTAGAACTACTGGTAAGATTTCATTGTTATAACTTTAGCAGTTTGGGTTGGGTGTTCATACATTGGTAAGGAATAATTTTACAAAATATTAGAAATTCATATATGTAATATAGAGATTAGAATTATATAAAAAACGCATAACAAAAAGGAAGAGTGTGACATATATTTCCATTTTGCTTTTAGATATACATATGTATTTCCAAGGACAAAGGGCACAAAAAACACACTTCCAAACACGACCTTTTTGGAAAATGCTCATTTTTCACAGGGATTGCCATTGTCTGCAAATTTCCTGCTGGTGGTCTCCACAAGCCTGAGCAATTCATTAGAAAAGCAGCCAGAAGGTAGTTACAGTCAGCAATAGAGGAAGCGGAAACGGGGGGACACATCACTTTCATAACGTTAATAGGAACACATTTAGTGAGCAGAAACAATGACGTCCAACATTCATCTCACATGAGAAAAAGATTACTTGGCTGTTAACGTTGAGGGAAGGCGGGGGAAAACGACTCAGAGGATGGGTGACCTGGCTCAATTGGCGAGATGGCACCCAGGCAGCAGTAATTAGACAATCAAAAGGTTAAATTTCCATAACGAAAGAAACACGCGAGTGCTTACTATGAAAATGTTTTCGCAATTAAAGCGGCAAATGTACAACGACGCGACGGCACTGTGCATGAGTTTTATGCGGGCGGTAAGATGTATGAGAATGAGGCGTGCAGCTCACACCGTCCAGCATCCTTGCGTGCGTTTCTTTAGTTTTGACTAATTTAGCAGAGTTCAGGTTCTAGGCCATTTGCTTGGATCATAAAGGTACTTTATGGCAATAACCATACGAATATTAAACTTGCTTCTTTCCATTCGAAAAGCATGAAAAATCGATTTGACAAAAATCATAAAAGACCCATACGATATACCTAACGATTTTTGGAAGACTACATATTGGTATTTTATTTAAAGAAAACCAACTAATGAAAAAGAGCTGTTCGAATTTTACAATTCAATTAATCGATACGATTTTATAACTGAATTAGCACCATTGAAAATACGAAGGAACCAAACTATGTAAATGGAAGCGGAGAAAAATGATTTATGGTTAAAGTTTAAGCACGGTTGTGAAAGCTCTCGCTGGGAAAATTCATGAACGTTAAATTTATTATGAATTGGAAAAAAGTTGAAGGCTGTGAAAGGTTATGCCATTAAAGTACAACAAATTATTTTCTATTTCATATATAACTTTAAAATAGTCGATGGTATGATACAGATCACTATAAGCCTTAATGCCAACGTGTTAACCACATTAATTTTACTGACAAAGTTTTAAAAATTGCTCAATTGTTTTATAATTTTCTTAAAAGAATCTTTAGCAATACCTAAAAATAAAGAAGACAATTGGGAAGACCTTAGACCTATCAATGTGCTTCCAATTGAAGAAAAAAATTCTTGAGGGTGGAGATTACCTCAAGATATCGTGCAATTGTATATAATGTACATTCTTATAGAAAAAAGTAAACGATGTGATTTAAAGGGATGCTAATATTTTATAGTTTCGGCCAGTATAAAAATATGAATTCTATGTTCAATAACATTACTGCTCAATATGAGCAGTAAAAAAATGGAAACCAGGAGTAAAAATATCTTGAAATCAATAGCTCAACAATACTTGAACGCGAGAAAATCCAATTGTTGATAGTCAAATTATTAAGTGGGTAGTAATTACTGTATGTACACTTACATATGTAACTAAACCAGAATTGATCAGCTAGAGATATTGGGGTAAGTATTTCTAGCTTTCGCAAAGTACATGGTTTAAGAATAAAAAGCGTCGAGATCCGGAGAACTATCGTACATATTTGTCTAATTATTCCTTGGATCATTTTGTTAAAAAGATGTTTAAAGACCTGCTTAAATAATTAATACCCGAAAAAAAATAATTAATGAAAGAACACTAGAGTTTTAGACAAGTCCTCTTGTGAACCTGCTCTTATTTACCTTATTTTTTAAGGAAATAGGAAATTTATGTAGGCAATTGAATTTATTGAATTTAATTGATTTTAAGTATACGTTTGAAATGTTGGACATGGAATATTGTTTTTTTCGCCAAATCTGAATCTTTTTTTAGCAAAAGGTCTAAAAATAATGGGATACATTTTATTTTTAGCTTCATTTTAATTTTCGACAGTTTATATTAAAGCCTTAAATTCCAATACTAGAATTTCATATGTATTAACATACCCAGTAAATGTTTAAAATTCTTAACAATACAATGATTGTTCTAGAATATCACGGACTGCCTATAAAAGCCTGACATTTCAGAAAAAAATTCAACAATTCATTGGGCAAGAAATCAGAATGGACAATTGAGGAGTATCTGCTCCTCAAAAGGGGCTATTTTTACCTTATGGGTTTTCAAAGCCTTTTATTAATTTCATTACTAATCTGAAATCTTACATAATACTGTGTTTACTTTTGATAAACCTTATTTTTATGGTCCCTTTAGCAGTTGAACTAGGTTTAATATTTTTTATCAAAAAGTGCCACTTCCCATTTTAGCATGGTTTAGTCTGCAAAGTTTTGTTCAAGGAGAGCTATTTCCTACGGTCGATTGTTTAACATTTCTATGGGCTTTGAATAATTTATTAATTAACAATTGAATAATTTGTACTTTAAATAATTTCTAATTATTGTTGCAATTTCTATGGGAGATTTAAAAAAAAAGTTTATATCAAAGATGAAGGTTTGATTTCTGAACGTTGTTAATTTCTATAAACTGTTTCTAAATTTATTTTTTATTTACTTATCCTAAGCATAATTAGTCTAAATACTTATCAAAGGGGACTATTTTTACATCGCGTCGTTCCAAAACAAGGATGCTATTTCCAGAATATCTGAACAAAAGATGGTACGTATTTCCATTTTTGATTGTTGTAAGTGTTGTTTTCATAAATAGCCTTATTAAAAAAAATATGGGCACATACCACTGTAATTTCTTTTTAATGTATGAAAAATTTCTTTAATGTGGAAATAACCCCTTTTGGAACAGACACTCGTCAATTCTTAGAGAAGACAAAATTCGAGCAAATTTATGGATAATGGGTTTCGTCTTTGCTTAAATTAGGTAGGAAAACTTAATTGAATTTTTACCATCTGCTAGAACCGAAAAACAGTTTATCATGGAATAGAACCGAAAAATAGCTCAAGAATTCTAGCAAGCAAATTCCTTTTTCATGCATTAGTATAAAATATTGCATATTATTTTGTTAAGTTAGATGCTCTAAATCTAAAATATTATTATTATTATTTATTTATTTATTTCGCTTGATAATGAAATGTATAATGTTGCTAGCAGTAAATAATTGTAAGGTATAGAGTTGTATGTAAGTACGTATATATTTCATCTAAGATATAACCATTACCTAATGTTGCAATTTCCTATTAACGTTTAGATTGAGGAAAATTGTTCAAAAACCTCCGAAGATGCTCTAAAATAGATTACCGGCAAATCGAGAAGTTTAGTACAAGCGATTATGTACTACAATTTTGCTTTTTCAGAAGATCCAATTACTGTCGTACAATATACTTAAATTCATGTATTAGCCGACATCAGGACATTCTTTTGGGCAATGTTTTTTAATTACATATAAGAAATGAAGCGCATAAATTAATTTATTTTAATAAGGAATACATGACAAGCTCTACAAATTAAAAAAACGTTATATACATATTTATAATTAAAAAAGCCTTTTTATTTAAACCATTTTCATCAGTAGTGCATATTACATACTAATATGAAATAAATTACTCGTCATCATTTCTAAGCTTTGGTTTTTGCTATTTTAGATTGTTCGCTAATGATTAACATGGATAATTTTATGTAGAAGCTATCCCACGGCAACGATTATTATTTCTTATGCTATTAATATTATAAATGCAAAAGTTTGTGTGCGTAACAATTGTTAATGTACGTTGCCACACAACTCTGTAACGGCTGAACGGATTTTCACGAAATTTGGTATACAAGGTGTATTGCTAAGGTCTGAACAGGAGTATTGTTTTTTTTTTTGTATTTACAGGTGGTTTTGAACAGAAACAAACATTTCCAATTATACAAAACACAGTTTAGTTTAGTTTATATTTCTATGACCCCATCCGACGTCGCGTAGTTATTCGTGCTAAATTGGTTCAGCATCATGGAACAATTTGTTAAAATTTCATTCGTACTTTCGTATACATTTAAATCACCTTTAAAGTTTTTTGCACACCTGAAATGCTAATTTCCTTTAAATATGGCAAGAGTCGCTGACGGCATTCCAGCTTGGATATTCTGCACTACCAGGATAAAGTGGTGCGGATGTTTTCAAATTAGAATATTATATAATTTTCGTTTCTTAAAAATTGCTTTTCTACTTTTTATTAATGATATAAAAAATGCCATGTTAAATGCAACGTATATCGCTTCGAGCGACGTCGTCATTTAATATCAATAGTGTCCCGCACTTAACATTACGGAGGAAACGATATGACAACATTTTAAATAAAATATAATGTGATATCGGTTTTGTTAAAGGGTATGTTTTGTTTTAAGTGCTTGTAATACTATGAATACTAGCAAATTAAACAAGCTATATGGGGATTATAGTCAAGTATTTAAAAGGAAACACCGCTATGACACAAGCACATTTAAATTACCTTTTTATTATTCTTACATTACTCAACTTCATTCTCTTCATTTTTTGTATTCTCTGCCATACATCTAAGCTGGTTTTCAAATCCTTCTTCTAGCTCCTTTATTTGTTCCTCTAAAGCCACATCATCCTCTACAGCCTCTTCTCCGGGAACAGCCACGGGATCTTCATCTCCAAAAACAACTTCTTCAGGATCTGGTGCGCGGGGTAGGAATTCCTCACCAGGGCACATTTTATCGAATATTTCTCGTGCATTAGTAACAGTCATATCGTAGCCAGGCTCAAAGAATGGTCCACAGGCCGTAAAAATATTCTTTGGCAGGGGATCCTTAAGACCCATTTCGCACTTCATACATTTCGGAATTGTAAAGTACGCCGAATACAACACTGTTGGTGAGTCGTCTTTGTTGAAAATTTGTTCAACGAAAGGTTTTAAGTCAATTTCGGGGTTATCAGTAATCGAATTTGTTGTGATGTGAATCAAGTCTGTTAACCCAAAAAAAAAAAATAAATTATTGAAAGGAAACATTTTTGATGTTAATTATTACTTACAAAGACTTCGGGGACCAACTCCACAAAATCCAGCAACTTGCAAAAAAATTGCTCCCTGTGATGCTTCTTTTCCTGGAAGTCTCAATATATTAATTCCATAATTTCCAGAATTCATTTCCTTGTCTCCAATTGGAGTTGAAGTAATAAAAACTGCCCGAGCAAGTCCTCCACATTGCTCTTCGTCTTTAACTGGCGCTGGTGCGTCTTTGATCAAACCTTTTGGAATGTTTCCGTGACCAAGCACTAAGAATTTTGTTGAGATCTCTCGACCACCACATTTAACTTTTGTTGCTTTCTTTTCGCCATCTACTTCTTCAATTACTATATCGTCAACTGGCTTTTTAAGACAGTACACGCCCCCAAAAACAGCACATAGGCGACAAAAACACTGGGGAATATCACCGCAGCCGTACAGAGGGAAAAGAAATGGGGTGTTGCCATACTTTCCGAGGCTTTCTAAAAATTTTTTAGTTCTAAGAAATCCCTCTTTTCGAGGTGTGTCGTCGTTTGACATGCTTATAGCATACAAAACGCAATGAATTACATGTTCAGAAAGGGAAGTTGTCTTTAAATACTCTAGGAAAGTGCTTCCCTCAAGTTCACCAGTGTCTTCACTATCTTCGTAGACCACACATTTGGTAAGGAGTTTCATAAGCATCCTTTTTTCAACCACATTAAGTTCTTTGGTATTAAATACATCAGTCCTGGAGCAGGGCACTATCTTCAATTCGCCATTTCTCAAGGTGAGGATTTTATCGACAGCACGAAATTCAAGATATCTGCAGATGTTGGAAGTTATCAGCAGTTCGATCAGCTTGCCCTTTCCAAACATTACTCTTGGGGACAAGTCAATGTTAAATTTTCGAAATTCTTTCATCATCTTCTCCTTTGTCCAATCATTTTCTTCAGTTTCCTCTTCAGGTTTGTTTGGAGCATACCAATTCTCGGTTGGATTTTTAAGCTTGCAGCTATTTTCTAAGACTTGCATATTTTCCGACACATCTGTTGCATTTTCTTTGGAGAAATTAATAAATTTACCCAAAGCCTCCAAATTAAAGGAGGCCCAAGCACCACCGTAAAAGTCATTTGGATCGATGTGAAGCACACTTTTACCTATTCGACTAGCTGCAGCGGCCACTATGGACTCTGAAAAACCTATAAAACAATGTTTTTCCTTTAATAATATGCATTATCTATACTATGGAAATGTATACATTAATTTTATAAAGATAGATAAATCACAGACTTGTGACACAGTTTAAGCAGTGGCACTTTTGAAGGTTAAATAGAGAGTTATGCAGAAATGAAAAGTCTATTTTCAAAATCACATAAAATTAGAGTTCCATAATCCGTCATCTTGAAATCTGAAAACCATCATATACTTAATTTTATGAAAGATTGACTATATGATTTAATGTCGAGAGTGGCTATTTTGATTTATTAGCATACAATTTAACGCTTTCGTCACTCAACGCAATTCAGCTGCTATTCAGCCATTGGTGTCACCCATACATAAACGTGTTAATAGGTTTTACGTATTAGATTAGGTTTTTATGGAAGATAATAATGAGAAAAAATAGTTTTTAATATAAAGTAAAATACATGTTCAGGTACTCAATTTGGGTAAATACTTGCTTCATTGGTTGTGAGAAATCTTTTTAAAAATTAAATATTAAAATATTAAAAAGCTTAGACGCGAAAGACATCAGAGTCATCGAATATCTGTATTTGCAACAAGGAGCTATGTACTGTTAGCACCGATAATGGCGAAATGAGCACGAGGCACACTACTACCTTATTTGTTCAATATTTACTTTGAACAAATATGGAAAGTAACAATGGACATTGGAATTCGAATTAATGGAAATCACGTTCAGAAAATATTTAGTAAAGTGAAATTAAACAAAGGCTGAAATAAACGTATGGCCAATCCACCTGTAATGCGTAGGCGAAATAGAACGACAAAAGAAAGCGTGTTAAATATAATGCAAAGAACGAGCCATCATAGTATGCGATTATACAATTTTTCCTGTAAGAACGAAGAGTCCAATAGATGGACAACTTGGCTGAATGGTCTAGCTGTTCAAATATACTTCTATTTATAACAGCGGAATCAATACCAGTTCTACAAGAGATGATAACCAACCTCTAAAGTATAGTGGTACTTTGAATAAGATAATCCAAATTTCTTATTGTATAGTAATCACAAATTTTATATTTTTCATTTTAGACATTCTCACGAAAACCGTTTACTAATAAGTGAACTATTCGGACGGTTTGCGCAACCTTCAACACTTGTTTATTTACTTATTTATTCATTCAGTCTACAGATCAAAAAACCTTACAGACTAGAATATTAATAAAGGATATCAAAATTCAACAATTCAAAGTTAGGACTAAATACAAAATTCATTAATTAATAGGACACAATTTAATAATTAGAAATTATGGCTCAATCAGTTGATCGAAATATTTTCAAGGTATAGGATTTGAGATTTAAAAGTTGATCTACAAAAAGTGAAGTCAAAGAAATCATTGAAATAGTTGAATTTAATAATGCTTTTGGTGATAATCTCCTGAGACCCATAGTTGGTTCTATGATAAGGAGCCAATAGCAACTCAACTTGACCGAAGTGATTTTTCTGGAGCATAAATCATTATTAAAGCAAGTAACTCAGAGCATTTTATATCATTGCATAATAGATCCCTTATAAATAAGGCGCAACTACAATCGCGTCTAAACTCAAGTGCAGATAAACCAAATAAAAGACGTCGAGATTTATAGGATGGAGAGACATTTTTAAAAATATTGCATTTGAAGCATAAGAATCTAGTAAAGTTCTTTTGCACTGCTTCCATCTATTAATATAAGTAGTATATATAGGGCACCAGATAACAGCGGCATAGTCCAGCAGAGGCGCAAAAGAAAGCTTTTTATCCAGTATAACACCTAAATCAGCTATGTCCTCAACGCGAACTAAATCCTCCGAATTTAAAACATAGTTATAATTATAACAACCAAATGTTCTGCGAAATGAAATAACCTTACATTTAGAAGTGTTAAGGTGGAGGCAATTAGCAGAGCACCAACTTAAAAGCCTATTCAGATCCAGCTGTAACAATAAGCAACAATTATGATCAGTTATTTTAAAGAAAATCTTTAGATCATCAGCATAAATTAAGCAACGAGAATGAGAGAAGCACTCGACAATATCATTTATAAATAATATAAATAAAATTGGACCACAGTGGCTACCTTGTGGTACGAGAGAATTAGCAGACAAAATTCTAGAACAGTAACCATTGATAATAACACTTTGTTTTCTATTAGATAAGTAAGAGGAGATCCATTGTAAAAAGGTGGAGTGAATTCCAAGTAGATGGAGCTTATTAATAAGCACAGATATATTTACTTGGTCAAACGCTTTAGATAAGTCGGTGTAAATTGCATCGACCTGATAGCCGTCTTCCAAAACATTTAAACAATAATTGGTATATAAAGCAAGATTAGTGACTGTAGATTTTCCCTTTAAGAAACCGTGTTGCTGTGAACATATAAATCTTTACATAAAAAAGACAACTTATTCGCAACAATACAGTCGAGTTATTTAAGAACTGTTTTCATTAGTGAAACAGCTCTATAATTTTTTACTAAATGCTTAGTATCATTCTTAAAAATTGGTTTAACAATTTTACTTGTGTAAAAGTAAAAATTGAAATTTCGCTTGGAGCCTCCAGATCGTCGTTATTCAGCTCTATTTCAAGCAAATGGTATATTTAGAAATTTATTAAATTCTTGCGACACTTATTGATGCGTATTAATTGAAATAAATAAATAAAAAAATATATCATCGCCAGTGTTGGTGCCGCAAGGGTTTTTAAATTGGGTTATGGGATACTTTTTCATCAAATATTAACTTAAAATTGGACCTAAAAACAAAATGTGGATTTACTTTAAACACCCTAGTAAACACCCTTTACACTTTCTATAGATATGATCTAAGGCAAATAAATATAATTTAGTCCAGAAAATGAACACAAAGTGTAGGGAAATTAAACATATGTATTTGAAAGAGTACCGATAACCTTTGGGATAAAAACTAAGAATCTTTTCAGTCCTGCTAAAAGGAAATATTCCCAAAAGGCACGACTGGGAGGAGCGCCTGCATGCTTCCCTTATTGATGCAATCGATGTTTGAAATAGTAAACTTAACACGCAATATGCCGACAGTTTTTTTTTTTGTTCCATTTTCCTAGTAGTGGGGAACGTGTTTAAGTTTGGCTGCTCCATGTCCAGATAACAAAGAAAAAATTACTCAGTCACCCTCAATTTTTATGCACACGTTTTGTACAGCTTAAAATAAATCAAAAGAGCTCAATAATGAATATTGAGTAAAGATGCTTAAAACATTTGAGTAAAGATGCTTAAAACATTTTCTATTTCTGCAACAAGGAGAAACAGACACTTTTCAATTCTTACCAGTTCCTACGACCACGACGTCAAATTCATTGGGAAGTTCTTCTTCCATTCTGCAATTGTTGAATTACTATCGTCTCAAGTTAATAAATGCCTTCAACAATTCAGTAAAATCGCAAAAATCGTATCCGAACACCTCAAAGCTGAATCACGAAAAACCACTAGTACTAGGAAATGCCACTTCGAGTGACATCACATCGCTGTCAATATGTCAAAGAAGTCAGCTGTCCCACCTTCGCGACTACTCTAAACTAGATGTCGCTGGCATCACTTAAGGGTTATTGGATTCTACTACCCCACCTGCACCTGTTCCCATAGAAACTTGTCAAACAATACACAGGTAGACGCGAGGTAAACAAACCAGGAAGAATTTTACTTTAGCTAAGTAGAATCGCAATAAGTGGAAAAATTTTCTGAAAAATGGTAATTGTGATCTGACGAAAGTGATAATGTCCTTTGATAAGGTAATTTGCTGCAATTTTGCTTAATAATTTCTTCCCGACACTCCTTTTAATGTTCTGCTGGGGAAAGATTCTTTTTAAGCACGATGAGCCCCACGGTCCTGGCGATGTGTACTTCATTTGGCAGAAAGGGCTCTCGGGATCGCTGCTGGCGTCCACAGGCGGCGATGGAACCGTCGCAGTGTTCAACCGGCAGGGCCAGCTGATCGAGAGGATCATGTTGCAAGGGTAAGTGCTGCATTTTGGAGCTTCCTAAGGCGTACCATCTAGAAATTCTCACATTCATTTCATTTTCACAAAAGTTCCCTACCCCCTAAAGAAGGGAATTGATTTTCAGGAGATAGACAAAATTTCAAACCATTTACCGCTAAAAATTCAGTCTGTTGTGCTCGATTAGAACAAGAATAAAGAGCGAAGTTCGTTTGATTTATTAAATAAACAAAAAAATCATAGCATCTTGAATTCAATTAAATTCATATGTAATCATCTTAAGTTTAATGCGATAAATTTGCACGTTTGTCGTTGCAAAAGCTCCAACAAATTGACTGTTGCTTCGTAACTTTTTAATCTATGGTGGCGATTTTTACAGATGTAATAGCTTAGAGAGACGAACGATTAGAATAATCAGAAATCCAACCTGCTTCTTCGATATAAAGTTTTTTAAATCTCTCATAGAAATTAGAACAATAAATGAGTCGTTATTTTTGAAAGTGGTATAAGTCCACTGTGTGAAAAATTTACGTGAGAGCTATCTAGACGTTAAGATTTAACTGGGGAAATTGTTGAAATGATATGTTAAAAAAGTGGACTTATACCCCTTTCATAATCAACAGCTGAATTGTTAATAATTAATTTAAAGCCAAGAGAAATATTAAACAAATAAACATAGAAAATAGTTCTGCTTGAACAAAAATTTACTAAGCTGTGGGAAACAACACTTTTTGACGAAAAATACTAAATGTAAGTTCAACAGCAAGAGTAAATGGAAACAAATTCCTCTTTTTGTTTGAAAGCAAAATAACAAGGTTATTATTTCTGAGAAATTGGCACTTTGACCAAAAGTAAACACCATTTTTTCGGAGGAATTCCAATTTTAGATTAGTAGTACATAGATACTTTGAATGATCAATAAAGCGGAAATATCCCTTTTTAACAGATACTGCTCATTTGGCAGTGAAATTTTAGGTTGATTTTATACTAATGCTTAGCAAAATCTCAGTCAAATTTCTGCTAATTTCCACCGCTTGTTAATGTGCATTCCTCCTAAGGCAACTGCGTATCCATGAAGGGAAAAAAACACATTGGTTAAAAAATAATTTGTATTAATTTGTCTAAAATATTAAATAACATCAATTAGCGGCGGTTCAATTAGCAAACAACATTTTATTGACGACGATATTACGCTTACCGTTTAAGGAGTTATATACAGTTCTATGCATTAAAAAATTCGATTTATTTATTATTGCTCTTTCTGTTAGTAAATCCTTTCAAGAATATCTCTAAAAAGTTTCATAAGAGTATTGCTTATCATCAAAAGTTATGGACGCATAGCGCTTCCTTCGTGAAAAGATGAGTTAAATTAAATCAAAAAGTAAAAGTAAATAAAAAGTAAAACAAATTTCTAGTTATTCAATAATATTTTTGCCGCGGATTTTAAAATCACAATTTCTATAACATTTTATAACTATTTTAGATTTATGTATTGAATTTTATAAATATGGTTACTAATGCAAAATTGTTTTATATTAGCTTATATTATCGAAATTTTGGATTGAAAAATGTGCAAAAAATTACTGTTTATTAAATAGTTTTAAGTATTCACTTCTGTCGGCAGTCTCCGATGACTGCCTGTTTTTTTTAGTGGAAAAATACTGATATTTGAACGCTTTGAAAAATGAGCTTTTACTAAACATATCATGAGTTTTTGCTGCAAAAATAATCAGGAAAATCAAATCATAACCAATCATAACAAAATCACTTAAATGATAGGCTAAAATACCCTCCTTGCACAGAGGCTCCCAGTTCCAGGGCATCGCATCGGCTGCACCCAATCGAGGCAACTCGTGCTACTGGGGATAGTTTTATTTTAAAGCGCCCATCGCCTGGAGGTAAAAAAATAAGCGTAAAATTTATGAACAGTTTTATAGAAACTAAATTTGAAAATACAGTTGAAACCGGATATAACGACATTGAAGGAACCATAGAACACGGACGCTATATTCGACAGTCGTTATAAGCAATATACACAAATTGACACATAATTTGAACTTGTAATATATATGTACATATGCATATATGTATGTATTTAATTGACACATAAGTAATATATAGGTGTTCGGCGTATGAACTTGTATTCAAATAAAATGTCGAAAAACCAAACAAAAAGTTTATTTTGAAAAAACTTGCAGTACAGTACAGCTTATAGACTGGAACAAGTATGACGGTTGGTCGTTATAGCCGATGAATTTCAAGAAGTTTCGTCGTTTTAAGCGATATGTCGCTTTATCCGATGTTGTTATAGCCGGTATATTTACATAGTGTTTATATAGGGATTCGGCCGGGACCTTGCCATTTGGTCGTAATAACCGATCCGTTGTTAAAACCGATGACGTTATATGCGGTTTTGACTGTAGTTTAAAAATTAAGTAAAATTCCGTTACAATTAAAAATTCGAAAAAGGTCTACACTTAAAAGCTTTCCGCCTTTCTAAATATGTATATGCACTGGCTATTTTGCGTGTTAATTGAAACTGAACTTAAAAGCTAAAGATTACTTTGTAGAGTTCAACTTAGACTTTGAAAAGAACATGATATAAAAGTTAACATTTTGATTCTTAAATACCAAGGATTTTCAATAGAACGGTGAAATATCGTAGATCTCTTCTGAAAGTTTAAATCCGTATTTACGAAAGTTTCTATTTTTATAAATTGTAAGTCTGTGTTCATTTATTTATAGACAATAATATTTTATAGAAAAATGCATTCCATTGTTTCGGAGAGACGTTAATGAAACACCACCGGAGTACCAAAACATAATTGTTTCTTTCTTTTATATCAAAATCGTCGGCGAAAGATGTTGTAGACAAAATTAGTATCTAATAAGTTTTTTTTTTCAATTTACAGATTATGTTCAGGGTTTTCATGGGACACTGATGGTGACCTCCTTGGAATTATCACGGCCAGCTCATCGCAAGTGACTCTATGGGACGCAAACTCTCAACGTCGGCAAATCCTTGACACGGGCCTTCGCGATCCACTCAGCTGCATAATCTGGTCAAAGCAAAATCAAATCTTAGCTGTAGGTACCTCAAGAGGAAATCTAGCGATTTACAATCACCAAACATCTAAAAGAATACCGATTCTTGGAAAACATTCGAAAAGGATAGTCTGTGGAGCATGGTCGGCTGAAAATTTGCTCGCCCTTGGAAGTGACGATAAAAGTTTTTCGCTAAGCAATGAAGAGGGGGATTCTTTGCGAGTGGTTCAACTGAGGGATGTGCCAAGCGACATGTACTTTGCGGAAATGAAAACAGACGAAAGAGTTCCAGGGGAAAATGCCATTAGTATGATAATTGGCAAAAAAACCCTTTACCTTTATTATTTGCCTGAGCCAGACTCTCCTACTGAGCTGGGGTTTCAAAGCAGGTATGGCTCTTTGGTACAACATAAATGGTTCGGGGATGGTTACATTCTTTTGGGCTTTTCTAACGGCCATTTGGTTGCCATTTCAACTCATCCTAAAGATGTTGGCCAGGAATTATGGCAGGCATGTTTGATTTCGTATAAGTTTTTCTTATGATTTAACATTGTTAATTTTTTTATAAAGGTAAAAAACCACCGAGAACTTCTGTCAGGAGTTGCATACTGTCCTGTTTTAGACATAGTTGCCTCATGCGGAGATAATACGTATGCGTTTCTTTTCATTAAAAATAGTGCTTATATAACAAAAATATCTTTTTAGCGTCAAAATTCACTCTATAACAAACTTGCAAGAAACAGAAAAGATTATTACGCTGCCAGATCAATCAGGTGTTCAGATGATTGATTGGAGCAGCGATGGCCAACTCTTAGCGGTCACCACTGCACATGGCTCTATTTTCACATTTGTAACAAAACTACAAACAATGTTTGCGGTTTCAGCACCTCGCATAGCCATACTGAGTAGTTTGGCTGAAGTTTCTATTTATAATTATACACCGGAGAAGGTATACTTTAAATTATTCTTGGAGGAAAGAAAATTCATTTGCTTTTTTTTTAGTCAAAAACTCACCCAGCGAAAGTAAATTTAGAGGTGGAACCGTCTTTTATTGCAATCGGACCATACCACTTAGCAGCCGGTATGAATAATCACGTGTGGTTTTACGATCTCGGGAGAACACTAGCTGACACTCCCATGCTTCTTGGGGATCGGGAATTCATCTCTGAAATAAAAGATGTTCGTTTGAATGCAGACTTTTGTGCTGCACGCTGTGGTGGCCAACTTATTTTGCAATCAATTGAATCGGAAAATCCTGCAACCAAAGATAAAACAACACAATCATTTCCAGAGGCTGTCCCAGGGCTGAATGATTCCGTCATAACTTGCCACGCACTAACCAATGAATTTCTTATATTTGCAACTGATGTAATTATTAATAGTTTTTATAATTGCAATGGCCACTTTAGGGTCCTCTATTCTAGATCGGCCACTTGGTGTACTTTTCTCTGGATCAATGGACCACCTGCTTAAAATATTGTCACACTATGGGAATCCAAAGTATACATAGCGACATGGAGGGTACTAAATTGATTTTTATTGATGACCATCAGCAGGGCTTTGTATTTTTACCAGTAAGTTTAATTGAAACTTTATAAAGTTATTGTTTTGTTTATCTTAAAAATAACGAACAGGTGTGGGGTTAAATGTCGCCCGAGCCGGACGCAAAAAAAACTTTATCAGATTATACCGGTCAACAAAAAAAAGATTTTTTTAATAGAGTGTCGGTTTATTTCATAATTTTTTTTATTTGCCATGTATCAAAATAATGAAAAAATACCCACACCCTCCGTAAAGTTTGCTTTCGTAATGTTAGTAGCAATAATACAGATTTTGAAAACCGTATTTTGACCAGTTTTGACTAATCAGTAAAAAATAAAGGCTCTTCACAGAAGTTTAAAATTTTACTTAAATGAAAGCCTTTCTTAGTCTAGAAATATCAAGTGCCATTTATCTCAATCATTTTAAACATCTTGGTGACAAAAGTTTTTACGAATGTGCGCTAACCATGTTCTTTAATCGCTAGCTATTGTATGAAGTAATAAGTTTATTGTAAAAAGTCAAATTAATGGATAACTTCGAAATGTTTTGAAGTCTTTTGTGTTTTTATATATTAGTTTAAGATTCAAGCTTTTATTTAAGGTGTTATGTAGCTCCTAGAACAATTCGTTATTTTTGAATGATTTTTTATAAATGGTAAAAATACGGTGTTTAGCACTTCTTAACCTTCTTTTTACTATAACGGAAGAAAATTGAGTGTATTTATTTTTGAATTTGTAGTCTACGGAAAAAATCCTATAGAAATGATCTGCTATTTGTGCGGACTCACATTTGGTGTTAATCTGTCTTATCGGTGGTATTGCGTATTGAAATTCTAAATAGTTTTTAGGTATATTCAGTATCAATGGCTAGCTGTTAATATTCCTAAAGAAAGATATTTCGCCTGAATAACAATATTAACACGTTAGCCACTAATATCGATACTCATTATCATCGAGATACTTCTTTTTTTTTGCCGGGCCTTGGTTAATTTTGCATAGGCTGCGACCCGTCTTTAGATGGATCATTGTTAAAGTAATGCTTTTTATTATTTGGTAATGCTGTGTAACGTTCAGTAATGTTAGGTAGGTAATGATGAGTAATTTAGGTAGTAGTAGATGCAATTTTTTGATTTACCAATTCACGCGGTGATAATATAGAGATAGTCCAATTATATGTACATACTGCCGTAGAAGTTAAGCTAAGGTCAGACATTGCAGTTTTTACTGCCGTGCAGCACAAAAAACTGTGAAAGTGTTGAGTTGCTATGTGTTGCGAATTTTAAAACTTTTTGGCAGAGGGAAAATGTCTTTAAATTATAGGCATTGGTTGAAGAAAACCTATGCCTATGGAATGTTCTATCCAAAGAATACCATGACCATAATAAAAGAAATTGAAGAAATTAAAGGAAAAATACACACTGCGAACGCAATTCAGCAAAGAAGAAACAAAAATTAAAACCACAAAATCAGGAAGCAGTTCTAATGAAACATATGTATAAATCGAAATGGGAATTTTTCCCCACGATGCAATTTATGTTTTGCCATGAGATTACGGAGAAAAATGCAGATTCTATGGTTAGTTTTTTTATTATTCCACGGTACCCGGAATAAAAACATTAGTGATTTGTCTTGTATATCGCACCTTAAAAAACAAGAAGGAGAAATTGAATACAGATCTACATATGCAAATATTTACAAAAATTTACCTGTAGCTAGAAATATCAATGTTATAACCAGTCGTTCAGCAGGTATTATCGCTTTTCTCATCGACGTATCTTTTCTCTTTATAAATGGTGTTACTAATGTTAAAAGTTCATCAAATTAGGAAGGTGCAATTCTCAAGAAAATTTTATATAAATTTTCATCACCCGAACGTAAGTTGTGCAACAAACAATTCCATGCCCCGGTTTTTGCTCTATTGGCAATCCAGGGTTTCACCCAACAGTCTCTTTTTTTCGATCTGTAAATTTTTTATGCAAAATTACTGTCAAACAGACCGCGACTAGCATTTCTGGATCGTCGAAGTAGTACATGTCGACTGTACACTTTGAATTTTTATACAAGACTGCGATCAATTAAAATGAAAGGGGCTGCTCAGGTTGCGAGATGTAAAAACTGCACTTCAATGTGTGAACAGTTTTGCAACTTTTTTTAAAAAAACTGCAGATACTGGGTTGCGTGGAGTAAAAACTGCAGGTTGCAACAACCAAGTGTGAACAGATCATGCAGCTTTTACAGCTGAAACCTAAAATATCCACAGTAAAATCTGCAATGTCTGACTTTAGCTTTACAGTTAATACAGTAATTCATATAAAAAGTAAAAGCAAAACAGAAAGATTTAAAAGTTAAATAAGTAGAAAAAGCTTAAAAGTGAATGCCAGAAAATGAGAAATGAGCAATAAGGGTAAAAAAATGAAAAAGAAAAGTAGTGAAAACTAAAGAGTTCTGATGAAGAAATTACTTTTAAAAGTAAGAATTAGAGGAACTCAATAATGAATGTTGGCTAAAGTTAAGTAATGTCGAGTTATTCAGAGTAATGCCTCTGAAGTCTTGCACTGATGAATTACAAATACTTTTATTTATAATGGTAATGAAAAATGTCTGCATTACTAACATTTCAATTACTTAAATTAACGTATAGATATAGTTTCGAAGTTTTGTTAACAATCTTTCCGACCACCTTGTTTAGTTACTCTTCCTCTTGAATTTCCCACGAGGGGTATATCTCTAAAAATAAAAGTGTACTTTCAGACAAGTGAGGAATCGACTCTTATAGCAGACTTTCCCAAAAAATGTGAGGGCGTCTTATGGGACTATTCTCAGCCTAACGTTTTTGTAGCCTACGATAGCAAAATTTGCATCACGTACAGCTTCGTACGGTACTCAATCAATGGTAAGCAATTCTATAGATTCAACAGGGATCCATACAACTATCAGCAATGTTTCCTCAGGCAAACACACAATCAAAGTGGGCGAAACAAAGTTGCTATCGGGCCAAGTGCCCCTTATGATGTACGATGGGGAGATTTGTCTATGTGTGGACGGGGGTAAATTCTCGACCTTAACCCTGTCCACGCACCTCGTTACGCCGGGCATTGAACCCAGGGACCATCTCAGCACTTTAATTAAACTCCGAAAGTTCAGGGACGCTTATAAGGTTTGCGAGAATATTAACGAGGAGAGGACCTGGCTGGAGCTTGGTCGGCAGGCTATTGAGGACCTGGAACCAGAGTTTGGTGAGAAAGTGACTGTTTTGAATTTTCATTAAAGTTTTTGTAAAAATAATTACTCGACAGCGTTAAAGGTGTTCAGGAAAATTGGTAACGCCTCAATGGTGTTTTCGCTGCAAGAGGTGAAATATATTGAGGATCTCAATATGTTGAGCGGTTTCTGCTGTCTGCTGCTGGATAAGTCGGAGGAGGCAAAAACGTTCTTTGCAAAGGGTTCAAATCCCAAGGAGGCGCTCGAGCTGTGTAGGGATCTGCTACAATGGGAGCAAGCTATGATACTGGCCACCACGTTGGCCCCCGAGCAAGTGCCATTCATTGCGAGGGAGTATGCCCAGCAGCTGGAGTTCACGTACCTTTTGTCCTGGCATGAGGGAATTCGAGAGTTTTTCTAAAACAATTTTTCCCCATTACAGCGGAAACTTTTCCGACGCACTTTACCACTATGAGAAGGGTTTCAAGGAAGATATTATTCATGGGTCCGGGGATACGATTGCGAACACCTCGCCAGAAATTGAGGAGCACATTCGTCTGTGTAAAGCTGGGATAGCTAGAACGTCTATAAAAACTGGCGACTTCAGGAGGGGGGTAAGGGTATCTAACCTTCTACCACCAAAAGTAACATTTCCTTTCAGATTCAATTTGCTGTGGAACTCAATGAAAAGCAATTGTACCACGATTGCGCCGAGTCTCTGAGTGTGGTTGGTCATCTGTCGGAAGCTGTTGGTTTGCTTGAAAAGGGAGAGTTTTGGGATGAGGCCTGCGCCTACTATATACAGCTTAAGATGTGGAACAAAGTTAATCAAATTCTGCCCCAAGTCACAAGCACAAAACTTCACGTCGCTTATGCAAAGGCAAAGGAGGCTGAAGGGCACTTCAAAGAAGCCTTAAGCAGCTATAAAATAGCTGGCGATATGGACGCAATTGTTCGAATATACTTGGAGTACTTGTCGGATCCGCACGCAGCTTCCGAGGTTGTATTGGAATCGCGGTCTAGCGAGGGCGCCAAAATGTTGGCAAAGTTTTACCAAAAGATTGGAGACTATGAGCAAGCTCTACAATTCCTCATTATATGCGGATGTGTCCAGGAAGCGTTCTCAATTGCCCAAAGACATAATAAATTAAAGCATTACGGAGAACTCCTTCAACAGTACGAAAATGCAAAATCAAGCGATTACTTAGCATTAGCACATTATTTCGAGGAAGAAAAATATACCCTCCTTGCTGGAAAGTACTACTTTTTAGCAAAAGAATTTTCTAAAGCTCTAAAACTTCTTCTGAAGGCATCTTCCTTTAGCAACGAAGAATCGATTGCCTTATCTCTAGCCATAGACTGTGTCGCAACATCAAACAATGACCAGTTGTCCAATCAGCTTATAGAATTCCTGCTGGGTGAAGTAGATGGGTCACCAAAGGATCCCAAATTTCTGTTTCGTCTCTACATGGCTCGCAAGCACTTTAAAGACGCTGCCAAGACAGCTGTTATTATTGCCGGCCAGGAACAGGTTGCAGGGAATTACAGGAGTGCTCGAGACTTGCTCTTTTCTATGTATCAGGAACTGAGAAGAAATAACTTGAGTATAGCATCAGAAATGCGGCATAATTTGGTACTACTGCACCGATATACACTGGTCAGGATTCACGTGAAGCTTGGTAATCACTTTTTGGCTGCGAAACTGTTGGTTCAGGTCGCGGCGAATATTTCACAATTTCCTTCACGTAAGTTTTCAGGAAGAAATTATTTCTTTCAATCTAAACATTAACATTACCGCTAAAACGATATTTAGGATAATGCTCGATAGAGAAGCTCTTATACAGATTTTCCAGTAACTTGATGAAATTTAATTGTTTCAAAACTGTTTTCACCAAGGTTGGCTATTGGTCTATTGGGCATCGGTTTTATTACTGATCTTATATGAAAGTTATAGAGAATTCATTTCTTTAAAAAAATCACTATATTTGTAATATTTTTCGCACTTTAAATTCACTCTTTTGTAAAACAAGTACTTCTATTTTAATATTTTATTTCGAGAAAGTCCTTAGAGCCTTTTTGTAGAAAAATTAGCAAACAACTATAACTTGTTTAATAGTATGTATAAGATAACTTAGCCTATAGTGGTTGTCCTGCAGCAGATCCTAGTAGCTTCATATACATATTCGTATAATAATTATAATAATAATGTAGGGGTAACAATTTCAATAGAGTTATTAACGACAATTCACGATTGAAACGGTTGGTTAACATATTTCCTGCGTCTTGTAGACACGCGTTATCCCAAATCAAATCAGTGTTCAATTGTGTGACCGTGTCTATAATTAGAGGCGAAACGTCTCCTTAATCGTGACAATTAATACCCAAGGAGTAGTATAGCATGAAGCAATTTAACAGTCTACATTTCAAATATTTTCTAAAATTTTCTTCGCAGATTGCTTCAGGATCAAAACATAAAGATTATACATAAATAAATATGTAATTGATTCATCAAAGATGGAATTGACAAAATACAAAACGCGAGCTAGATTTTCTCAATTGATTATCATGATATGACGATATCCGAAAAAATTGAATTCAATTCAACAATGTATTAAAATAATTTTGGTTTAAACAATTGCGAATAACTGTTGAAACAATTTATTAAAATAATTTTGCTTTAACCAATTGCGAATTAAAAAAAAACGTATGTTTTTGGAGCTATGCTTGTTTGATGCTATCTGGTCTAGAATTCGGCTTGGGTTTTAAGGGGTTAAAACATCTGATGCATGCTAAACGTTTAGTTTTGGAAGTGATCTGTCTTCATAATTTTATACTCTTATTTTTTATTTAAAAACGATTTTCTAAATTAAAGATGTGTTATTTTGTCAGATTTCTTAACTTTTTGCTTGGGGAGTTAATCAATTAGACCTGTATTCAAATCATTACCCTTTCTAATTCAGTCCTTCCGATTAATTAATTCTATGGTTGAGAAAATTAAAAATTGAAAATTTTATTTTGGGCAACTTTAATTTTTTGTAGGTGAATTTTATCAATTTAACCGTTCAAGTCCAGGTTGCTTTTGGCAGGATTACATGGGTTTGGGTTTCGCTTTTGAGTGAAGGAACATGTATTGCAATTGATCGGATTAAATTTAATTTTCCATTTATGGAAATAATCTTGGAGCTTTTCGTGCCCACGTTGGAGGGCTTATGTTAAATTAAAATAAAAGATGCCAATTTTCGAATATGAAAGAACTTTTGAAATTTAGGTAGGCATTTACGCGGAGTTTACTTCAGGCACACATTTCATCTTTCTTGTACTAGTATAGCAGTTAATTGATTTTTTTCTTTGATTTTTCATCAATCATTAAAAAACTCGTTCTTCGACTGAAAAAAATGATTTCTTCTTTAGTAGTCATTGTATGAACTGCGTTACTAATTACTTTACCAACAGATGTTGTCCCTATATTGACCTCAACGGTAATTGAGTGCCACCGAGCTGGCCTAAAAAAGTCTGCCTTCACCTACGCATCAATGCTAATGAGACCTGAATACCGCAATCAGATTGACCCGAAATACTCTAGAAAAATTGAGTCAATCGTGCGGAAGGCCCCGAAGGGTATCAAAGAGTTCAAAGATGACTTCGACGAGGAAGCCATGGAGTGCCCCATCTGTGATGCTAACCTACCGAATATGGATGTGACCTGCTACCAATGCAAGACGACGCTCCCGATCTGCATAGCGACAGTAAGTCTCCTTAAGACCAATTAAAAATTTCGTTTTGGCCTACTCACATTCCTCCAATTAACGCTTTCAGGGACAGCACATAATTAAGGAGAATATGGCCGCGTGCCCTGAATGCGACTTCCCATGCTTTAGAGCTGAAATGGAAAAGTAAGCATAGCCTCTCATTGTTTTAGGCATTTAAAAATGTTTGTTGTCTTGTGCATTTTTAAAGGATTCTTTCCGAGACGAGTCAGTGTCCCATGTGCAGTGAGACCGTGGACTCGAATCGGCTCATGGACGTCGAGGACATCCGGCCCTACATCGTAGCCACTACTTAGCCATGGGGAAACACATTTCGTGAATAGTGCAAAACATGCTTTGGCTTTTTATTTATTTCCTTTTTCGTTTCAATGTGAACATTTTTTGCTTCCGTTCCGTTTGCAGCTTTCGAAAGGTACAAATAAATCATAACACATCTGCATTTTACTGAAACATTTGTGGTTTCTCTGGATTAGATGGGGGGTGTGTGGGTTTTTTTTTTGTATTCACGTCTCTTTCCGAAGTGGAAGGGCTTCGGTCATTTGTTTGGAAGATTTTCGATCTCTATTTTACTTCGTTATACTATCAAATTATGGTGGATAAATATATAGTATATTTTTAAAAAAAAGTAAAACAAACTATATAACGAAAAAATCAATTGCGACCAAAAAACATACAGAGAAATGTGAACGTAAGTTTGATCAAAAGCGTTTAAAAATACGAAAATACGAAAGATATCGGGTCCAAACCACTTTAATATACCTTATGAAGCCCCTATATCCTCATTCGCTTAAAACTTCAAGGTCAAGGCTAAGATCGCCACTAGTTGGCCCCTTTGGTACCCTACAACTTTCGTCCGAAACATTTTCTTCCACAGTGGATAGTCTTCGATATATCGGGGTGTGCCTGTGAAAATGACACACCCTGCACATGTGTATATAATTATATGTACATATATGTACAAATAAATTTTATTTTTGAAGTCAACGACCTCTAAAACTAGTTTTAGCATTAATTTCTAAATCTTTTCATGAGATACGCTGCAATAGGTAATTTTATATGAAATCTAATTAAAAACTATATGTTCAGAATGGTTCATTCAATAGAATGAAATAATGTCGTACTCACCAATCGCATACGGTGATGTTTCTACTGCTCACCAATGAATGTTTCCACGAGTATTTCAAAACGAGTTCACTTTGTTTAAAAAAAAAAACCGGCTAAGTGCGAGTCTGACTCGCGCACCGAGGGTTCCGTAAAATATTTTTTTTTATGAGATGTAACTACAAATTAACGATTTTCGGATTTTTTCCTTTACTTGTGCTGTGAGTCCTCGCTTCTTGCCAAATTTCATGATTCTAGGGCAACGGGAAGTACCTACCCTATAAATTTTGATTCCCTTGAGAGTGTCGAAATATACGTTTTTTTGCGGCATAAACAGCCATATCTTTTTTTTACGTTAACTTAGAAGTTTGATTTTTTCACAGCTTCAAGGGACTGTAGACCTGAGTATATAGTTTTATTTTCAGCTCGATAAAGGGTCTTAACAGGCAGACAACGGACAATAAAGTGATCCTATAAGGGTTCCTTTTTTTCCCTTTTGAGGTACGGAACCCTAAAAACAATGAGCCTATTTAAGAATTCAGCGCTGCAAAAGACCTGCAATCGCAAGTTCACAATTTATTTTTTTAATTTAACTATAATTATATTTATTTCAGTGAAAGCTCGAGGACATTGGATAACTGAGAATGTTGTCGCAATGTTGTTGCGATAGAACATGGCACATACTACATATAGTATAGAATAAAAGTGCTTAGAAAAGCACATCAATAACTAATTTCTCAATATTTAAATACAAATTTAAAACTTTGACTCGACGAAAATTTGAGCAAAGAATGTATGTATGTATACATATGTATGTAGATAAAGAAATATGGATTTTATTGTGTAGTGTCCACAAACGGAAGAAAGTAAAAACTCTCATCCTTTATGGCTTTGACCGATTGTTTGCATTGCTAAACTCTACTGAAGCATTGACTACGGAATAATATAATTTTGTTTGTATAGGTACGCCAAGTAATAATGAACGAAGTGGCGAAATGCATTAATAGAGCTTTTTAAACTTGGTTTTTCAGCAAAATAAGAAACGTTTTTAGAAAAGAAAACATTATGTACGTGTTTTAATATTTATTTTGAATATTGTTTATAATTCGATATTTTTCATTATCATATTGTTACAAATTCATAAAATATAGATAAGTGTAAATATTTAAGGTTTTTGAAGGGAATTCGTACGCTTGTAAGATTTTTTATTCTTAGATTCTCTTACACCTTTTTTCTATTGCTAGTCACTTGTAAACACGCATTTAGGAATATCAAAAATGAGGGCGGAAACTGTGTATGATCTTTAATGTGCATGAAATCTTTTATTGCATTAATTCTATGATTTTCTAGACATATTCATCGTTCAATTCACTTGAAATCGTAGCATATCTCACTTTCTTAAGTAACAAAACAATTATTAGACAACTTCAAAAAATTTGACAATAAATGTAAAATGAATTGGTTACTGTTAGGGCTTGTATTAAAGTAATCATTCAAATAATTTTTCATTGTAGCACATGTTCTTAGACATTTCAATAGTCCAATGAAAACATGCAATTCTGATATTTCTCAATAAATAATGTTGAAAAAACAGATGAAATTGAGAACTACCAAACATAAGTCCAGTGACTAATTCGCTTAAAAATTCAGCAAATTTGCAAGCTGACAAAATTAGTACCGAATTTAATTTTCATCTATGTAAAGATACATTTGCAACGAAGTAGAAGTATTTTGTTATTTTGTTTTTAATTGGAAATTGTTTGCATTATTTTGAGGTGGGTAGACAGTGTAGAAAAGCAATTTGTTTATAAGATGATACATAATATTTATATATACCGCTTTTTTTCCAACAAAACATTATATGTCCATATAATCAATTTGGTTGGCGACCCTCTATAAATAAATAAAAAAATAAATAGTCGAATTGCTTAATTAAACACTTTCTTTTATGTTAGGGAGTGATAGTTTTAAATCCCGATTAAATTGAACAAAAAACACAGCAAAATCCGAATATTTTATTTAATTATTAATTTGAATTAATTCATTTCGAGATTATAAATAAGAAGATTCAATCCAAAACTTTTATAACGTTAGAAAAGTTTTAAGAAAAATAGGTTCCAAGGACCGAAAGATTGTATTACCGAAAATTTATGAAAAAAATAATACTTAATTGTCAAAAGAACTTGAAATGCGACGTGAGCTTAACATCGTAGATGATTCAAAATAGGAGGATCTTCGGATCATTCCATGAAATTCACTTTTTTTTATAATTTTTTCTAATACTTATTTCGTACAACGCTCAGTAAGAGTTATAGAAAAATGGTGTTTTATATATTTATCTACGAGCACGCTTTTATTTCCAATTTACGTATAGATACTTGATATGTATTTATTTTATTTAGAAATGTATGCCATTAAAAATAATACGGGCACAATTATCCCATAGAAAAATTAATATTTATAAAAACATTATCGTCAAACTTTGAATTCATGAGATAATTATAAAAGCAGTTCATTTGTTGCACACAAACACATATAGTAAGATTGAAAAAGACCCGAGTTTGCTAAAGTCTCGGTAAACCATCCTTCTGCAAATGAATCAAGAATTTTTCCATATTTTTGTATTATTGTTTTGTATTATAGATACTATGTTTTCTTTTTTAAATTTTAACGGCAATTATTTTTCTATAAATTGAGTGCGTACAACAATTCAAATGTGCTCCTTCTCAAAAATGTCAAAAAACTGCGAACGTTTTTTTTTCATCCGACTGCAAAAGGAGGCATATTTTGATGGGCACCATTCCGTTTGCCGAAAATAAATAAAGTTACTAAAAATACTTGCATTTTGAATTTGCTCAAGCTGCATGTTGGCTCAATACAATTTTTCCGGAAAAGAAGATAGGTCAGGAAAGACATTCCATAAAACAAATATACGGAGAAATGTTAAAATATATTTTAGATCTTCCGATTGTCGCTGTTCTACAAGGACAGCAACTGAATGAACTGAATTTTAGTAGCTGAATTAGTAAGGTTATGTTGGTAGTTCTTATGGTGGTTAGTTGTTACGAGAACGATTTGGGGAACATTTAAAATCAATGCAAGAATAACGAAATATAAGGTAAAATTATAATGTAAAGAAAATTTTGAATCCAATTAAACTTCTTTTAGTGAATATACTTCCATGCAGGTCGTTTCCGTTTTTATTTTAAAAAGGGCACTAAATATTTTTATCTATTTAGCATTATTGTTTAGAATGCACTTAAATATCGTAAGGTATATTGAGGCTTTCTTATTTAATACTTTTAACGCTCTCTCTCCCACACAATTAATTCATAATTTTGGTGATATAATCTAATTTACCTTTAAAAAATCTTCAATCTTATCATTGTTCGTTATATAATGCTTTAGGCATTTCGCATTTTCTAGTTTATCCTGCTTGTTCTTCCTTGAACATTTCTATTCTCATAGTAGGTTAAGAACTAATATATATTTTACAAAAATCATCTTTACATAAATATAAACATTTTTTTTTTTTGCGAAATTATACTATTCATTTATGTTGTATATCACAAAATGGTTCGGAATAAATAAATAATACTCTTTATGTTATCTGTAAATAGATATCTAATAAAATTTGCTCAGTCAAATATATTTACGTTTTTTGTTCACAAAGTTGGTAAATCGTGTGAAGGTTTGTTAATGTATAAAATCACATAAGAGTTTAATATATTGTAAATAAAATGTTCTAAAACTCGTATATTTAAGCAAAATTAAATTCAGATATGCATTATTGTTGAAAGCTGTTGGTTACAAAGTAAATACAATTAAAATTGAATAGCAAAAAATATATAATATTAAAATTATTCACATTTATTTTGGATCAAAGACATTCTGTTCGAAAAATGTTTTAAATAATTTGTCGTAATCGAATATTTCTATTGCATTATGTAAAAATGTTTGCGGTTATACATATAAAGAAAACATGAATTATATGATGAGTGTCACCACATAAGCTCTTATAACATTAAGAGGAAGAAAAAATGGTTAACATAAAAATAATTTTGAAGGATTCTAATATTTAAAATTTTCGTCATTTGACACTTTGAAGCTAAAATCAAAACGAGTAGAATCTCATTCTGTATAGAAGAGTGTAAAAATAAGAAATTCGAAATGTGTGAACGATATCAAATATGGACATGTTGAAACAGTTAAAGAGGTGGACATAATTGGGAGCAGTTACTTTAAGTTTCAGAAAATTAATCCTTTTTGTCATCTCTTAAATCCTTAGGTATAAAACTATCTCAGAAAGGAATTCAGTGCTCCTTCTCAAACATGTATAGCAACATGCATCAAGTTGCTGTCGCTAGTTTTAAAATTGCAACCCTTTCCAGGTGAAAGCAATGCTTCAGAAATAAAGTTTTTAATTAATGTCTATTTATAGATGACTTGATAAGACTTAATGTGTGTCAATGGCTCAGAACTCGCTCTAATATAAATTAATTACCCAATTGTACACTTTTGACCCCTAAAACAATTTTTTGTTTCTGAAAAAGTAATAATTTCTTTTTTCTTAATATTTTAAGTAACTTTTCTTTTAAATAGGTAATTTAGTAATTTAATTTTCAATAAAATCATCGAGTTTGGTGAACGTACTGGAAATATGTATGTACATGCTAACATGCACAATTAAATCTGAATTTTATTTAAATTTTTGAAAGTTTAACATGTTAACAAAGTTAAGATAGGTTGAATTGGAGTGGCTGTCAGTTAAGCCACACTTAGCCCGAAGAAGGCCTCTTGTGGTTCTACGCGAGACAAAACCTTTAAGTTTAATCCTCGAACTTAGATTCTTCGATAAACTTCTAGAAACTAGATTCTTAATCCTAACTGAGCCTAGATGAGTCAGATCTTTAAAAAAAGTAGAATTTACATACAGCAAGAGTAAGGAAGAAGTTGATACGTACTACAGATAATAAGACCTCATTGTCTCTGGTGATACTCTCCTCTTCCTCCTCATTGTGCATGCAGAAATCATGTTAACAAAAATTTCAAGTCCAGGTTCCAAAAACGTTTCAGCTCCATATACTTACATTTGTATACATTTGTATATGTATTAAAATATGTACATACATATTATTCCACTTCCTGTGCTTTCAGTTCATTTTTTACGAAATTGTTTTTTGTTTTTGGTTTTTTATAAGAAGTTATCCACTAGAAATTTTGAACACAAAAATTGTTTTCTTTTGTCATAAATTATTTAAAAAAAAAACATTTAAAAACAATTAGCAAAAACGTTCATTGGGCCAAGTGAATACAAATCAGTAACTTCATATTTGTAGAAAATACTATTTATGTGAATAAAAATATAAGCTACTGAAAATTGCAGCAAATATATTTACTGGAAGCATTTACTACATAGTCTTCCAAGCACATACTGATATTGCAAGTAAATATTTGAATTGAGTGAATAAACAGTAGGTAGGTTTTACTTATGAAATCTAGCACTTACTAGCATTTTTTACAAGTTGTATTCGAGCAGCCTTAAATTCAAAATTCAATTATGCATAATCTTTAAGGAGTAATGGTGGAATTTATGAATTGTCGGGAAGCAAGAGTATATCGTTGTAGGCCGAACGCGGATGCACATGATTTCGATATAATGTAAGTAGGCTCCCCATAAAAAGCGCGGAATGGATTTTTAGCTACTTCTTAATTTAATTACTGATTATGTTTTCCAAGACATTTGCTAATGTGATGCATTACAAAAACAAAAAACAAATAGAAGTATTTAGTTTAACTATTTTTCTTTTTAAAAAAGGATACCAGTCGAAATAATAGTATTATAAAATTTTATAGCTCATTGAACTAGGATTTATAATTATAAATATCGTTAATTTAACTACATAATATCAATATGTCATAATAAAAAATAATATTTTTTTATCAGAAAATTGTTTGACATTACCTGGGTCGTGTTACGTTGTTTTACGAGTGAATTGAATTTGTTTAATTACAGATTATTTGTAAATAAGAATAAGGAAAGAGTTTCAACTTAGCTCTGAAGTGATTTGTTCTAATAACTATTTTAAATGTCAAAGACTTAGTCAGCTGTCAAAAATGTAGTTACCTCGTCCAGTAGACTAAGTGCCGATCGACACTAAAAATACCAAAAATTTAGTTTATTCGACATTTAATTACTATTCGCAGCAAATACTGACAAGTAAAGGGTTATTCACATAATTTCTGACATTTATTAGTACAGAGTTCTTTTACTCTTAGCAAATGCTTTTCTAAAAATATTTAGTTTCAGCAAATGCCTAATTTTTATTCACTTTGCCCATCGAAAGATTTTTAAAAGTATTCAAAATATATAACTTAGATATATGTATATATGTATGTACATATGTAGTTTTCCCAATGCGGTGTATCTGATATCTCAAGTTTCGATTGACAACTGTACTTGAAATTTTGTAGATATTTAGATAAGTATAATAGCTATCGGTTCTGCATCAGATTTTTTCGACAAATCTAGTTGTTTACCAAATTATAAAATTATTAATGGAAAATAGCAACAATAAGTGTTTTAAGTTATACGTTTGGGTGTTCATACAACAGTTATGTATAACTTTTTTAAATAGAAAAGAAATGGAAGAAGTTTGTCAAAATGTGCATATTAAATGTTCAAAATAAATGTTTATATCGAATAAGAGCCCGCATGCGAGCTACGTATAAAATTATTTTTTTTAATAGTGTCAATGATTTAATTTAATATCCTTACCAAAATCAAACCAAATGTTGTTAAAAAAAAAAAAAACGGGGCCCTATTTCGTAATGTAACTATGGAGTTACTAAGGTTGCCTTTAGAGATTGTGCGACCTTGCGTATTTACTTTATTATTAATATTCAACATTTCAGTTCGACAGATATCTGATAAAACAGGTGAGGTGAATGTCCTACTCTGCATGTTGATGCCTACAACTATAGTTTTCCATGAGGCTTTCTGGAGATTACTAAAATTGCAAAAAAAGAAATAAATTGAAACAAGCTACATGAAATTATGTCTTCCTGAATTATAATTGTATCCAGTGCGCAACCATAATCACTAAATATTTTAGTATTAGTGCAGTTACAATTGACTACCACCAAATTGCCTGTAATGCAATGTCACTAATCACTAAATGATCTGAAAATTTACTGCCACTTAATTAATTATTAATTTAAAGAATAGTCTAAAGTGTTTTTAGAATTTTTCTATGAAAAACCGATAGACCAATTTATTTGAAATTTTGTACATTAATTAACTGAGATTTCGGCTTTCTAATTATTATGTAGAAAACTTAATCTTCTACAAAAAAAAAATACTTCAATCAACGTTTTCTCTAAACCACTTTCTTCGACCTGGGTTTGATTCACCAACCACTTTTCGCTTTGCAATTTTGCAACTTTTCTTTACAATTTCTGTTCCACGAACGGGTGTTTTCGCCAAGTGAAAAGTAAGGAAAAAATATATAAAATGGGACATTTTGCATTTTCTGTTTCATCAAACTAAAATTTGCAAAGTGCAAAGCATTCATTTGAAATTCACCAAAATATTTTACTTTTATCTTCAATTTTTTTAAAAGTCATATCAAATAATGCAAGAATGTTTATAAGAAATAATTTCAAAAATTATATATTTATTTTTTCAAACTTCCAAGACTCATTTTGGAAAATGTTTTCGAAATAATTTTTTTAAGCGTCAAATGTAAATATAAAGAAAGCAATCGTATAAAGAATGAAGTATTTTTTTAACTAACTAATTGCCTTCTCGTAGCTTCATATCCATTCGGAGTATTATACATAAATGGAAAATAAAAACTACGCAGTGGAGGACGTAGGGCACATACATACATATGTGTGTATATGTAAGTAAAATATACAATTTTTAATTGGTGAAACATTCTGAAATAATGCAAAATGCTCATTTAATGAAATACTTCGCACTTGTACTTTGCAGGAAATTATTTTTTTGAAAAGTTACGAAATGGAAAGTGAAAAGTGGTTGGTGAAAATTAGGGACCTGATTAACAGCATACAAAAAAAAAAAAGGAAAAAAACTATTTATGAACGACTTCGTTCAAAGTGAATTTTGTGATATTACACCCTTGTTTTTCTATCAACTGTTTTCTTTCGTACAATGTCGTAGAAATTCAGATGATTAGATACAATTATTTTAAGAAACTTTTTTGTTTGCATAGATTAATTATACTGCTGTTTTATTGAAAACCGCAAAACGGCATTTATAAAAGGACGCCATTTTGGAATCGGCATTGTCTTCAAACGACAGACAGCGTCGTATAATGTATGTTCTATTATCTACACTTCAGTTAATTAATGCACAAAATTTCAAATAAATTGGTCTATCGATTTTTGGTAAAAACCCTCTATAAAAATTGTAATAATTTTCCAACTTTACACTGCCTTAATGAACTACTGCATAGCAACATTATAAAAACGTATTGTGTATCAGTAAAAAAACTTTGTTTTTAATAGTTTAGTAATAGTAAAATTTCAATTTAGTGATACTTAGTTTGCGCTGTGCGCTACCATTTATCAATATAATGACAAAGGTGTTTTGCTGAAATAGTGAACCACGCACAACTGCACTCTCAATAAATGTCAATGCGTTACATGATTTAAAGTGGGAGAGGTAAAAAATTATCAAAATATGGTGCCATTGCACAGAAATTGGAATTTTACCCTTTCTTTTTTGTAGAAAATAAAAAAAATAAACTGAAACGTGCAAAAATTAAATACAAACCTTCACCGAAGTGTACACGAAAAACAAATAAAAAACATCGTAGGCTTCTAATTATCATGCCTCTGGCTTTATTTATTTAATGATAATAATCTTTTCCATTTGAATTATTCTTTCTCCTGCTCACGTCTTTTAGCGTCTACTCCTCGGCTCCGTATCTACAGCACAGTGATCGCCTTTAAGCCTAGAATACTAAATAATCTACGTTTGTTCTCCTACCCTATAAAATTGCAAATTAATTTTACTATTACACTTTCACGTTGCGTTTGCTTTTAATTACTTTAACGCCTAGATTTAAATGTATATAAACTTTGTTGCATCTAACTAAGTTAACTGTGTTTATGTCTCGTGTGCTCTGTACTTCGCTAAATTAGGCGCGAATTGTGTTTGAGGACATTTCCGGCTGCCTGGCCAAGTTCACACGCAGGACTGCGGGATGGAGGGGGTGGGAGTAAGTAATGAGAAACAAGGAAAAATTTGATCCACACTTACGCTAGAGGGGAATATATTAGGCTCCTATCACGGCAAAAGGACATTAAAATTATGAAAATTCGTGGAGAGGGATACTTTGTAATTTTTCATTGTTTCTCACTGCTGCAGATTGGACATCAGTTCGGAGGCGGGGTGAACAGACGTTTTATCCTAACTATCTACGTGGAATGCAAAAATTCACTCAGATCCATAACACTTTGTAATAATGCACAAAACAGAAAGAGTGGGTTAGGGATCGTGGTGAAGGGGACAAAATTAACAGATAATACTTAAAAACTATTAAATTCTTTAAATTTACTGACTATGCAAGCGGTTCGCTTTTGGCACTGCCCCGACAATTCTAACCCTAGGACTGGCCCCGCTTGCGGCGGAGGCGGCGCCAGTGGAGCCTCCTGAAGCTTTGATATCATTACAGTCGCAGAACTGCGGTGGTGGAGCAAGGACGATGTTCTCGGGGCACGGGATGCTGCACCCGCCGCCGGGTACCCCGACAGGAGGCTGATCCACCTCCACGTCGTCCTCGATCGGCGGCGGCAGCTGGACCAGGGAGACTGCGGAACGAGCCGCCCGGCTCATCGCAATCGCGGCCGCCTGCTTCCGGGTCAACGAGTTGTGCCTCTGGAATCCTTTCGCCGGAGGACTCGGACTTTGGTCCCCGTCGTCGTCACTGCGCTCGTCTTGCTCAGCAATTATCGGCGCACTCTGTTTTTTCACAAGGGTTTGGCTCGCAGTGGTGATCGAGGTCACGGTCGGCGTGACCACCGTTGTGACCGTAGCACTGGTCTTTGTCTGGGGCGCTGACACGGTTATAGTGGGCGGCTTCTTCTTAATCGTATCCGTGTTGTTGGTGGGAATTTCCTGGTCGCTGCTTACTCCTGACGACGAGTTGTCGCCCTCGTCATTCTGATCAAGGGGAACTGGCCTCACGTTCCCATCGTTTTGACTATCTGGCTTTACTAAATCGTTCGGGTAGGACTTAGAACTCTTCAGTTTCGTTCGCATCTTCTGGATTTCATCAACTGAGAATGAGTGAGGGATCGAGCTGGAGCCAGAACTGCTTCCGCTGTAAAAAGAACATCAAAATAGTTAGAAGAATGTTAGTTACTAACAGACCCAATATGCTTTAAGGGGGGAAGGCTTCAAAAAATTCAATTAAACCGTTTATAAAACTATTGAAGAATATTCTCTGAAAATTTCAAAACAAAATTCCAATTCGTTCCAAACTTATAAGCGATTAAGTGAGCGTCCCTCGTTAAAGGGTCGGAGCGCGTGGCATGTAACCTTTTCTGTTACTTTTTTTTCAAACGCGTTTTTCTCGAAACTACTTTTTTATAATTTGCCATATGTACATACATATATACGCTCTATTTGAAACTCAATCCTAAAGAAAATCTTTGTTAAAACTATTTTTTATTGTAAAAAAAGACACACAAAAAATGGTAAATAATCATACCCTTTTTTACAACCTTCTAAAAAATAGTAATTTTCGATTTTTTTGAGATAACTGAGGTTCACAGAAGAAAAGACTAAGAGATCCGCGTCCAATGAGAACTGTCACCACTCTTTTCTGATTTAAGAAATAATTCCTTACAATTTCAAATCCTTTTTTCCCCAAAGTAGTGTTTTTTTTTTCATTCGGTTAGTCTTTTGTCAACTGAAGACATGTAGTACTATTGAAAAATATATGCGGAACTCCAAAACTTAGGATATAAAAAGGTTATTCTAATGCATGACATAATATGGCCTTATTAATCCTTTCCATTTTAGCACGTTTTGTTTCGAGGATTTCTTTTGAATGAGATAATTAGATCCTTTGTTGTATCTCAAGGAAACCGGGTGGGTATTGCCTTTAAAGATTGTGCTCGCTTTGTGTTAGGCTTGCGTCGCGGCGACCACATATCACCATATGTGTCTTCTTTAGCTGGCTGCTCTCTCAAAACCTACATTGACTTCAGGATGTTGTGTGTACTGCAAAGAATTATTAACAATAATGGCCCGAGGTATCTCATTTTCTTATTAACCTTCCTCCGATCTCAGCGTCATAATAAAATTCTTTCACGAAAATTTCTAAATATAGTGTGTGAACCCTCTTTTCCTGTCCAAGTCGCTCGGCTGTGGAATTCATTGCCTGCTAAAATTCAAAAACTAACGGGTCTTGGTTCTTTCAGAAATATATCTTGAAATAATATATCTTAATCTATATTCTTAGAATCATCATGATGTCAGATGTGCATACTTAGTTCGGGACTTTCTATCTAGTTAGTAGATATCTCATGTGGCTTCCTTATACTTGCTTCTATTCGTTTATTTATTTACTCTTTCATTTTATTGGGTTTATATTTAGTAAGTATTTTTCCCCCGTATGTCCTTGGTTACAATCATCGTACTTTATATTCAGTCCTTTTGCTTTTCTTATTCTCCTTTATTTAAAAATTAGCTAATTCTAGTTTTTAGCCTTAGTAACCTAACTAACTTTTCCGAAGGTTTAGGTACACTTAAAAAGAAACTTTGTTCGTGTTGTACCAATATTCAGTAAATTATTATTATTATTCTCCTGTTTCATCACTTTTTTCTTCCGCATTATAAAAAATGTTACGCTAGTAACAAGTTTGACTTATGCATCTTTTTGGTGTTGTTTAAATTCCCTTTTTATTAATATTAAACTATTTAACACTCTTTAATAACTATACATTTTGATTAATCCTGATAAGTTTAAAGTGTGAAGGATCACTTACAGTCGCCTCTGTTTTGATGGTCACATTATGGCTATAGTTAATAAAGTAAATTCCGTCCATGTTATACTAATTAACTCTTACACTACAGTTTTGTTCGACCTAATTTATTTTAACTTTTTTTGTGTCATACTGGTTAGGTCTCTAAATCCGTGATATACACGTAAAAGTTTGAGCTGAAATTCGAAATATATGTCTAAAAAAATGGTTAATAGCAAAAGCGGAAGCACCATCTCGCAAATATGAGCTTTTAAACATAACCAAAAACATTGAAATTAGTTCATTTGTTCTGGAGGTACGATGACACAGCCAGACAAGCAAACAAATAGACGAACAGACAGACATACAAAGGCTTCAAATTTATAACACCTCTCTTTTTACATCGGTGGTTCAAATTACATTTATAGAAGCCAAAGTTCAAGACGTTTACATTGAAAATTTCTGGAAGAATTCTTGAAATTATCGAATTATTTGACTATTTGACTGGTCTTAATTTCTGGTACTCTTGCAAAGACATTTATATAGTAAAAAAATATATCAATCCAATGTCCATGGGATTGAATCCGGATTCAATCTAGATCAATCCTGCATGAATATGTAGTAATAGTCTATCTATGACCACAATTGACAAATTCTACTTCAAACTATGTATGATGACGTGCACTCTTTTATAAAGCATACCTAACGCTATCTTACCGAATTTTATTAATAAACACAGCATCAACAATAAAAATTACACTTCAAATATGCTAGGGAAACTAGCCATGCAAAAATTGTCGTTTTCTGGCTAGTATATTCAGACCTGATAAGATTTTAAAGTTTGGCAAATTTTCTATTCTAAAGCTGGGTCCAGAAGTACGTGGTACGAAGTTCGTGGTACGAGCCTAAGATGAACGAGGAAAAATCAAACTGCAGTTCATTTCGGCGTACGAGGTTATTCCCCGCCCGGGTCGTCATTTACACACTGTCAATGTTCGTGGTATGGTCAACATCGTAATCGTGAAAAATCACGAAAGTCTGCACCCAGTTTAACAAAAGCACAATGATGGGATAGTTTCAATTCGACCATATTACATAAAAATAAATAACTGATACTCACCTCGTGTTGCTGTTGCCACTTGTCTCGACAGGAGCATCCATCAGAGCAATCTTCTCGTTGAGCTTGGTGTTCCGGGCCACGAGGATGGAGTTTTCGTCCTCGTCCTCCGACTCGCTGAGGCTGTAGTCCGGCTCGGGGATAGGAGGAGCCGGTCCTGAAGGTACGCTAGTCGGGATGCAGTTTTGGTGCACCGTGTGCTGGTGGTTGTGATGATGGTGTGGATGCTGCTGATGCGTCTGATGGTTTGAAGGCGCCTGCTGCCTTCCAGGTTGTGCGTATTGGTTTGTTGGTTGTTGATGTTGTGGCTGTTGCTGTTGAACAGTCGGTTGTACGGAAGTCGGTCGAGAGTTTGCTACTTTTCGGTTCTGCAAAGATAAAATCATTTAAAATTTGATCATAGTAAATGCACCGGGAAACGACTTACCTCTTGTCTTGCCCTGTAGGCAACGTTTCTTATATCCTGAGGAGAAGCGTAAAGCTTAGCATTCGCGGTTGGATTAAAACTAGATCTGATCTCGGCCTCTGACCCAGCTTTTTCGTTTGCAGCGGCTGCTTTCGCGGCGTTTTTGGCGATGGTCTTTTGTAGGGCCACTGTACTTTCGTACTCGGATCCCCGAGACACATCCACCTTGACCACTTGTCCGACTGGCGGTGGAGGCGGAGGATGATTCGGAGGAGGCAAGTTGAGTCGCTGCATGGATCCGTGAATCGTGTTGACATCGTCCTGAGAATGATGACCTTTCACGCCAGCAGTCGCGGTCCAAATGGATGAGGACGATGAGTTCAATTGGGTGTTCAAATCCGGCGTGGAATGGAAGTTTCGTTTTAGGTCGGCACCTACAGTGGGTATCGGGCAAGGTTTTCCACGTAGAGTTCCGTTTTTCGACTTTTTCCGTTTCATCTCAGCAACGCTCGCGTACACCAAAGGACCCTTTTGGGGAGACCCACTGGGCGGTGTTGCTGCCCCACTGTCCGTTCCAGACTGAAATCGGGAGCTGGTCATCATCGTAGAGTATCTGTTTGACCCATCAGCAGCTTCTCCCTGCTGCCGCTGGAACAGTTCTTCTAGCTCGGCCGCAGTAATTCTGCTCGAGGTTGGTCGAGCTTTGATGCTGGCAGTTCTTGGCTGTATGGGGGTTCCGGGATTTTGAGTGGGAGTAGAAATCGATTCAATCGAACTGGACTTCGTTGGCATTTCTTCGTCCTCCTTCTCGCCACCGTTTTCTAGACCAGCTACCATTGATTTAGCGCGTGCTCGGCCGACACTTAGAGTTGTCTTAGGATCCCTTCGAGGAGGCGCTGGAGCAGGCATTTTCGATGGTCCCAACGACATTTTTCTGGGCAGTGTTGCACACTGTCTCGCTGAAAGCGGAGTGCCCAGTCCTTGCTGGATGATTTGGTTTTGTTGCACTTGATTTGGAAAACTTGGCGAGATGACTGTCATTGAAACTAGGGCTCCAGATGAACGAATCAAATCAACAACATGCTCATGGGAAGAAGCCCTCACATCTTCCCCGTTTATGGCAAGGAGGAAGTCTCCAGGCCGCAGTCCCGACATGTCAGCAACACCGCCAGGATCGACGTCGTCCAGATACTGCAGGGCAGGAAATCGGTCAGATGGCTTCAGTTGCATCAGCGGAGACGACGCTTTGGCTCCGCGGAGCACAAAACCAAAACCTCGTTTGGCACGGTGAAGAATTACAGTTCGGGGCTCCAGCATGGATCTGAAAGGGTGGAAAATTACATAACTTATTTATTTTAGGCTGCGGGTGGGAAGGGCGGAAAACTTACGGCTTTTTTATCCTTGGTGCAGTTGCACTGTTAAATTGCCCATTCCCATTGGTCACTGCAATTTGCGGGGGTGAGTGCTGATATCGGCTGGCGGTGGACACGTTCGTGATATTTTTCTGCCGAATGTTCACTTCTTGGACGTACTCAGCCGGGAAGAATCCTGACCGATTTGTGCCGCGGATGTACCCCTCCAGCAGACCGCAGTCCGTCGAGCCGACCACCTCGATCACATCGCCCGGCTGAATTCGTATGTGGCCCACCGAATTCCCGGCGTAGGGCTCCAGGCAAACGACGGTAGTGCTGGGGTGCCCGATGGAGCACGCCGCACTGTCCGAATTCGTGCCAACACCCGACGAGTCGCTTATTATGTCGCTCGTATCGCCGATGCTCTTATCTGTGAAAAGAGGCGGATACCCGTTTAGATTCAACTGGCAAGCGTCCTAAAAGTTCTCTTAGCATAAAAAGTCTCCTCCATCCTTACAAACCTCATATGCATTGGTGGGCAGCCCACGCCAGCCCTTGGAACCCGCAACCACATCGAACTTACATACTTTATGCTTCCACCCAATTTCGAAAATATAGACATTTTTTTTAGTGCATACATGCTTAAGTCTGCGCTCGTTTCACAAAACAAGCTGCTTTGTGGAAAGAAGACGAGTAGATAAGGCTCATTTTTGGCCCCATGCAGCTCCAAAACAAATTTTTCTTTTTCTAGAATATCGACAAAATTTAAGATCCAAAAGCTCTAGCCGGGTAATAGACTAATCAACTTTAACATAAATCCCGCTCACTTTAATTGTATTGATTTGCTACTAGTATAACTTATAATATCAATAAATTTCAGCCCTTATTAATATTTAGTGGTTGTTAGACCACTATAGAACTTTGAAAAATTCGAAAAAAATTTGTTGGCATAAATATTCTTTAAGAGCCTTAAAAATAAAGTACAATATATTTTACAAATCAAACGACAGACTAACGTCTGGCCATTAGCATTGCATCTAAAACTCTAAACACGTTTTTTTTAAACAACATTTTTTAAGTCGGCCAGACCGTTTTCTCTGTCAAATCTCAACCGATTAACTTGAAATCTTATATATTAAAAACTACATATTACCATATTAAATCGAAATTTTTTTGATTCATGATTTGATCTACAAAATTCCAGGAGTTTTTGGTTTCGCCGTAGAGTACTGAAAACAAAAGTGTCTCTGGGAAAATGCTAGGAAGCCACCATTTTGTTTTTCAGATCTCTCACAAACAATGATCAAGAGTTGTATAATAAAGAACTTTTTACCAAATTTCGAAATGTTGTATAGTTTTGCTAAGAAACATCCACAAAGTTTGCCCTATTTTTCCTCTTCTAGAGTGGCCTAACTCCTTGAACCATGTTTGAGAAAATTCAAGATCAAAATATTTCGAAAATAATTTATATTTTCTGAACGGTTACACCAATTCGAATGACAAGAATATTAGAAGGTATTTATTGAAGAAATGGAATAGATAACTGATGATGGGAGTATTGTAAACAAAACCCACTAATTTTTCTGTTTTTTTAGTTCCTGTAAATTTTTGAGTCAATTACTAAAATTCATTTAGGTACATCAATTTTTCATTACATACATACGAGTATTTATATAATTTTTGAAAATCAATATAGTGGATACAAAATTCCGGAAAAAAATAAAACATTGTTTTGAAACAGATTGAAATAATCTGAGTCAGCAACTAATAATACGAGAGTATTTAACTGGAGACAGTTAGGTGAGAATTTATCCAACTGATTTATTATATTTAAGTTTAATAAGCAATAAGTAAATAAAACAGAGCGGTAACTGTTTAACAAAAGACATTTCTTTGTTGACAAATTTTTAGTAAGCTGTAGTTTTTTTTGTAATTTAGTCTTTTCAGCTTTATTAGCTGGTTTACAGCTTGAAAAAATTCAATTCACCAGTATGATTATGTACTACCACCTTCAAGTCTTCAAGATAATGTAGAAGACGTTTTCGGTTTTTCACGTTGTCTACAACAGGGGTTAGACCTGATTCACCTATTCTGACAATTAACGATTTGGAATTCTTCGTCTTTACTTCTTTTCATAATGAGTAGTTTATCTTCTTATTACCTTCAAAGTAGTGTAGAAGTGAGTGAATAATCATACATATTAAAATGTTTGCGAGTATGACTTTTCGTGAGCAAAAACTAAATATAACTGGTTTTGTAGGGAATTACACATAATATACTACTATTTTAACCAAGTAATCGTTAGAAAAGAGACATTAATTAAAACTCAATTTTCGAGATATTTGACAGTCTGTCATTAGTTAAAGTCACATGCTATTAATTTGGACTTTTTCATTTATAACTACTGATGCCGATATCACGGTACACGCCAGGTCCAAACTAGGTTTGCCCGAGCTTCGAGCCATGTGCTGTCGAAACGTTTTCTAGGTTTACCTGGTTTCCGACCGAAAGTAGGTTACGTTCAACCCCATGAATATTTTGGGGTCTATACACACAAATAAATTAATTAACTGCAATGTCATCATTTTTTTGGTGAGAAATTTGTTATTTTTATTATTTGTCTGGTTTAATTTAGGTCTCCGGGCACGTGATTTGGCAGCTTGATTTTTGTCATAAGTGAAGGTTTATTTAAAAATCAGGAACTGGTGTACAACGGGGGTTCGGATCCGATTTAAATAAAATTTTGCAGACACATTCTGTTCCTGCTAAAACGGAAGGATTTGAAGAAATTTTGCGGCGGTCGGCTATACTTTTTGAAATATTTAATTTTTAATTTCTAATTTGTAAAAGGGAAATATTCGGTTAGTGTGCAATTTGTAAAAGGGAAATATTCGATTAGTGTGCATTTTGTAAAAGGGAAATATTCGGTTAGCGTGCAATTTGTAAAAGGGAAATATTCGGTTAGTGTCAAAATACGTAAAAATTAAAAATTAAATATTTTAAAAAGTATAGCCGACCGCCGCAAAATTTCTTCAGATCCTTCCGTTTTAGCAGGAACAGAAGGTGTCTGCAAAATTTTATTCAAATCGGATCGGAACCCCAGTTGTACACCTATGCCAAAAATCAACTATTTTGTTTACTTTAATCACATTTATCATTATTTAAACAGCTTTCAACAATTCGAAAATGTTTTGCTGTCTTAAAGTAACATTTTGTGATATTTTATTGATAAGATTCAAAATAAAAAATCCATTAGAAAATTAGGAATCCTATCTGTTACGTTAGAAAAATGTATAGGTATAATAAATTATTCTATTTTTGCACTCTCAAAATTCGGTTTAACTTGCTCTTAGCCTTGCAGTCGTTTACCCAGAGGATGGGTGTACAAATGGGTTCCATTTGAATTGCATCGTTGCACTAAATTAAACATAACGTGTTCTGCTATGTTGCTACCCTAGTACTTACTAAAAATTCCACTTCGTTAGCGTGACACCTGGCAAAAGTGGACGGCACGGCGCGGCGCCAGCCGAACGTCCTTAAAATTTTCACACTTGAGCCCCCTTTTTTGCATTCCGGCGGAGCAGAAACATTTTCCAATTAAGTTCCGACTCGCCGGTAATGGCTTCGGACGCCACTGGAATTTACAAGTTTTCGTCCGGGTGTTCTTTTCGTTTTCTTTTACTATCCAGGGGGATGTGCATTTTTAACACGGCTGCTGCAATGTCTGCAACGAGGAGCAACGGAAACGAGGTCACCAATTTATAGCGCCTGAAAAACTCCTATCTTTGAACCACCCCCTCTCCCCCCCCCCCCCCCCCCCCTCGTCTTTAAACCTTCAGAAAGGCCAGCGAAAACAAATGGCTCCTTGAGCACACTAATCCCTGCCTTGCAATGCGCTTTTCGCCCCTCGTCTCCTCTCTGTGGACGTAGGGAAGCCCAGAGGTGGCTTACTAAAATTTTTAGTATTCCCAGCATATTTCTGGGTAGTCTGGCAGGACCTGATGGGGTTTGGGGTCACGTAAAAGCGGCCAACTCTATGCTTTTCACAGGACATTGCCGGCGAAATTGAGTTACTTCGCCTTTGCGAGGGCGGTCTATGCTGTTAAGCTGGGGAGTATTGGAGCAACGACGTTCTGCATTCCAATATCATGTTGCTGGGGACCCAGCAGTGCAATGCCATCGTGGTTGGTCATTATTATGTCCAGGTCCAGCGAAATGGAGTTGGAGGTGGATATTATTTAGAATTCGAAATTTGATGGGTCTTGTGCAGTGGGCGGCAGTGCACTAACTCTGAATAGCAGATGAAATTCTATGAAATTGTGTGCAAAACATATACAGCCATGCATTATGAATTTAGACGAAAAAAAGACCGAACTTCGGAAAAATTAGGGGAAAGCTGGATTTTTCCATGAACCTTCCTTTTGTGGTTCTAAACAAAATCCCAAAAGTCCCCATTGATCCAGGTGCCGCTAAAAAAGTTATTCGGGGTCAAAGGTCAAAATTTTCGGTTTTTCGAATTTTTCTCGAAAATGGCAAGTTTTATTAAAAATATACAGACAAAATTTGTAGATCATAAAATTGTCTACAAAAATAGTCCGTATACTTTTTTTCCTAAGAATCACCATTCCGAAGATATCGCCGATCTAAAAGTTGAAGGCGTTACAATTGGATTTCATTGCGGATAGTGGGTTTTGTTGTTGTATTAATTATTATAACACGAATAACTTCGGAACGTGCCGTCGGATTCGAGTGCGGTTTTTTTCTTGAGAAAGGCCCCACGGCAGGGAAGCTTTTTCTCAAAAAAAGTTACGATCCCTTCTTAAGATCGGTCCTTCACCCCTAAAATCGCGATTGGAAATTTGGAGGAGGTCAACCTAGAAAATTCATATAAGTTCTTTCAGAGCCATCCAAGGATTTTGTTTGATAACGCATTAGAAAGCTGAGCCTTCAAGCTTTCCAACGATTACTACCCACGACTCAATCTGTCAACAAACAAGCGGGAGAGACCCCGTCCGAAAATGGCAATATCAAAGCCCAAAATTTGACCTTGACCCTTCATTCTGCCGATTTTTTGTATGGGAAGATCAAAACTTTTTTCATGAAGATTGAGAATAGAATAATTGTCATACATTATGTACATATATCCACCAATCGATCAATTTTTTAGTCATTGAAACAAGTCGAATAAAAAGAATATGTATGTGTCCTAATTTAAGGTTAGTAAGTAATTTGTAAAAACAAAAAAATTTTGAAATCAAAAGTTGAAGTTTCATAAAAATAAATGTGAGGTACCTACGGACTTGGGAATTATTGAAAAAACAAAATATCGGTCAAGATCACCTCTAGCACGTTGGCAGATGACCACTATATTTTCGATTCTGGAAGCACGTGAATAATTTCATCTTTTAACTCCTGAATTGTTGGTGGATTACCATCATAGACCATTAGACCACAACTTTCACATAGCCCCACAAACTTATTGATTAGATTACGGGCAGCGCCCTCAGAAGGCGCTTGATTACGAGGAAAAATTAAACGAATTTTACGCATTGACGCCGTAAAATTGTCACCATTTTGATAACCAATTTTTACTATTAAAACACTTCGTTCAACTGTATTGCCCGGGCGGAAATTGAGAGTGTTTGTGTGTGTAAAGTGTGTAAACGGGTCATGATAGTGTTCGCTTTTCAACCGAGCAGGCAGCTCAGAATTGACTAATGCACATGACTAGTGTAAATGCGACGCTCATTTTCATGAAAGCAAGCGAACATGCAACTGACTCATGCTTGCGCTGGTGTAAACGGGGTCTTAAGAACGACAGTCCAATATTTAAAATTTCATCACATGAAAAATAATTTACTTTCTAACCTCAAATTTGGAGTCCTTTACAAGAATCCGGTTATTGTTTAGCACTCGATTGTTTAAACGCTTTCGTAAAAAAAAATTTTGCCAGTTTGTGAGAAACAATTTGTCAATTGAAAGAACACGCTTACAAGAGATGAATGCTCCATTGCTATTAAGGGAAAACGAGTAAGAAAGATTTGTATTGTTACATATCATGCATTTTTAATGGATTTATACAGCCTTGGCCAAAAGTATTAGGCACCCCCTGAAAATCGTAAAATACAGTATATTTGTGCAAATTAGAGGGAAATAAAACTATAGTTACGTTTAACTTATTGACCTTTATTGTTACTATTAATATTTTGTCGGTCCGCCCTTAGCTTTAATTACAGCAGCTATTTTCTTAAGAATTGTACGTTCAAGTTGTAGGCACTCTTCAGGAGAAATTTCGTTCCACTCTTGCTGGATGACTTGTTTTAGTCGGGTTTTGGATGTGATGTTGTGCTCATGTATCTTCGGCTCCAGTATGCACCAAAGATGCTCAATTGGATTGAGATCTGGTGACTGTGCAGGCGACTCTAAAAGGTCAAAATTTTTTTTTCTAAATATCGCATACTGGTTCCAAATGTGTGGCATGCCGCGTTGTCTTGTTGGGTTTTTATGTTGTCGGTATTAGTGTCACCATAAATCTTCGTTATAGATGGGTGTAGAACCTTTTCCAACACGGCAATATATTTTTCGCAATTCATGCGTCCTTCGCAAATAAACATTTCACCCACTCCAAGGGACGCCATACAATCCAAATCACCAAGCTGCCCCCTCCGTGTTTAACCGTGGACACGACGCATTCGGGAAGGTAAGCTTCACCTACCCTCCTCCTCATAAACGTGACACCAGGGGTGCCAAACACCTGAAAAATTAAAAAAATTTAACATAATTTTCAATATTCATGAAATGTTTTCACAAATGGACTGATTTCGATTCTACCATTATAAATAATTGAAATTATACAAAGTAAAGCTTACCTCAAAGTTTGATTCGTCGGACCATATCACGTTATCCCAAACGGCCTCCGTCCAAGATTGATGTTTTAAGGCCCATTTTAGACGAGCTTTTTTATTTTTTGCTCAGAGCAATGGTTTCTTCCCAGCCTTGCAACCTTTCAGCCCTACCTCTACAAGTCTTCTTCTTATGGTTCGAGCACTAATCGTCCTGCCAATCTGATCAGGCAGACCAGCAGCGAGCTCAGAAGACGTTTTTTTCGGATTTTTGAGGTACTCTCGAATCAATTTTCGATCATCACGTTTCTAACTCACTCTTTTTGTACCCGTTTTTTGTCTATTACTGTGTGATCCAGTATCTAGAAAACGTTTAATAGCACTTTGCACCGCACAACGCCAACATTTCAGAGTTTTTGCAATCTGAACTTGAGACTTGCCTTGTTCATGCAAAAACCGAATTTACATCCGTTCTTGCTCACTAAGCTCCCTTGTTTTAGGCATTTGCACACTATTAGTGACTAACACTTTAAACTCCGTTAAAAAACCAACAATATTTCGGCACTTGCTTGCATTACGAGCAGTAATTGCAAATTGAAATTTTTTTACAAAAAACTCAAAATTACAGATTTTCCCAACAAGATGTTTTATGGTCCTTCCAGGAAAAATTTTATTACATTAATTACCATTTATGATTGCTGGGAACATATTGACAAACAAAATAAATCTTTCTAGCAATTATTTTGGACGATACCTGAAAAAAACTAGGGTGCCTAATACTTTTGGCCAAGGCTGTAGTTCCAAGAAAAAAAGAACTGATGCCTAGTGGAAGCTATCAGTGAACGATAGGCACAGGATATATGACTTTAATACGAAATACTATCAGTGTAAGGTTTTCCGAAAGTTATATGGAAGAATTACATACGTCCCTTTTTGGATAAAATTGGACCAGAATAGTTTTTTTTTTTTCTGAAGACCTATCATTAAATTAAACAAATTACTACCAATTTCCTCTTACATGTTTAAAATTATTCTTTAGGTTAATTTAATCGCTTTTGTCTCTTTGAGCAAAATTGAGTAGTAAAGTCTGTCAAATTTTGTTCGATTTGACCCATATGATGATACCGTTTTCGCAAATAGTGCAACATTTTTAACCGCTGCGAACTACGTGACTTCTCTAGAGCTTTTACAGTTACAAAAACGAACTCAATCCAGCAAGGAAACATACAACAGTAAATGTCTAATTGTAAGTCCAGAAGGAGGTTCTGAAAGTATTAAAGTTGGAGAATTGTAATTAAAAATTACAAAAGCTTTTGAAAAATAAAACTGATAATACGAGTATTCTGAAATACGGTCGAAAATCAAATTAATTTGGGTGAATGAATTGAATATTGATATAATCAACAAATCCCAAATGAACTTATTTGCTGTGTGTTAATTATCGGACCATACTCTATAAAGGAGATATAAGAACGCTTTATTTTCTTATTGCTTTAGGACATTCAACTCTTGAAAAGCTTAAGTAGTTAAAACAGTTTTTCTGTAGATATTCCCACATTGTTTTGGCAAAACTGGTGGAAAATTAAGGATGTCTCTACCCTAGTTTTTCTAAATAATTCTACACGAGTCTTGAAAATATGTAAGTTGAAATAAAAAAAATAAACATTTTTCATTTTACCATTTCAGAAGATAAAAGATGTTTTCTTTTAATAATTGGTTAATGTTAAAAATTCTTTATAAATGTCTTGAAACACAAAACTGGAAACATCGTAAACTTAATGTATATTTACACAAATTTCAATACAACTTCTTGAATTGTGAGTGTGAATTTTAGAAGTTAACGAAATTTCAATGTTATACATGTCATGATTTCCTTATTTAGTTTATTTTTACTAAATATGTATGTATTAATCAGGATATTAATAAATAATCTGATATTATCGCTTGTTTCTGTTTATCCATCTATTAAAACTGCTGCTACTAGCTGTCACTCCTTCTCCTTTCACAAGAATGTTCGAAATTCCAAGTGCTCAACTTTAATAATTAAAAAAAAAAAACAACTTATGCATTGTTTAGTTTCCTCATTAAGCCCTACGGCTTAAGTCGAATCTTCATTTTTAAACTACTTACCAAAGTTACGATTTTCGTTTTCATAGAGGAATTACACATACCTATGTAAGAAATAAATCATGCACATTAAAATAAATACATCATACGGCATGCGAAAAGCTAATGTTATGTAAGGGGATCTGACAGTTTATGAAAACAATATGTAATTATGACGATAATGAAAAAAATAACTTTGTTTTGGTAATTTAAAAATTTGCAAGAGTTTTTCGTAGATTAACGTTAGTTTATTTATAGAGTTGATTCCAAATCTATCTTTAAATATAGTGAATTTATTTGCATTGGGCTCACTTTATTATGTTATATATACCAAAAGTACTCAATACCTCACTGAACAGGTATTTCATAGCGATCATAAAATCAAAGTGTTTAGCAGCTTTTTCCATGATATCTATAAATAAAGATAGTCCATTATCTATCTTTAAATGTCAAACATTATCCGATTATGATCTCGTTGACTTTAACAACCAATTAACCGATTTCATGAGTATGTATGTATTATATAACATATGCTTACATATCACAGTAATACAACCCTAGGTAGGTTAGTCATTTAGGAACAACAAATGGATGCGAAAACATGATTTATTGAAAATATGATATACTTATTGAAAATGGCGGCTAAACCGTATAAGGTAAAAGATATGTATGCATACATACATACATATGTATATGATTTGCACGTATGAAACAAATATTGAATTTTACATTAATTTAGTAAATTCAAGCTAATTCGACGTAGGTGAATTCTTCTAAATAATAGTTACGCAACCAGTTCGGAGTGCATGATTTCTGTTTTTCCTTTTGATATACCTCCATTTTCTTTTTTTTTTATAATAAGTAAATTAGAATTCTAGAAATCGATTTTAATATCCGACAAATTTTTCCCGATTTAAAAGAACTAAAATGATTAAATTTGGTGCTTCGTTAGTTAACAGTTGTTTTTGAATTCTAAGGCAATTAAAGAATAATGTTTTTGCGCTTCAGTTTTAATGTTCAGAAATTGAAATTTAAGATTTATCTACCAATTAGTTTAGTTACTGCACCAAATTTTATGAAAATGTTCACATAGAATGTTTTTGGAAATCTGTAATAGGCAATTATGATTATTCATTATACAGTTGCAAAATAAGTTCATGTAAGTAGGTATTATACTGAAATTAAATAAGACGTATCCCCTGCAAGTTACATGTTTCATATTTGAAAAATAAAACTAGCAATTTTCTCCTAAAAATTTTTGGCCTTCTTTTTTGACTTATTATAGGTATTTTAAAAAATGTAGGTCAAATAACTCTGTAGGCTATTCTCGAATAGGTATTGTATTTGAGTAATATATAGCTTTTTTGTTAGGCTGTATAAACTCGAACCCAAATAGTCTCTTAACATCTTTAATTTAATTTAATCATTGGGTTTTCTTTACATACTGATTTTGCCCAAATTTTCAATATTAACACCGAAAATAATTTCTGTTACCCTACAAAAACCATCATAGATGAATGAACTCAGATTCCAGTTTTAACCATAAGTCTCTTATTGTATGTATATAAAGTTTATATAACCTCTTCGAATTTGAATTGCATGTCTACTATTGCAAGAATTCTTAATAAATTAAGAATTCTTGCAATAACTAAATTAAGAATTCTTGCAAATAACTTAAAAGTTCTTCACTTAATTTTTAAGAAAACTACGACAATATGACGAAAAATGTACATATTTTTAAAATTTTCAAAATCTATTATAATATCTTAAAAAGCACAAGAAAAAGTGATAAACATTGGTTCTCTCCAATTCAAGGTACATATGTTAATGAAAGTTAGTTCAGTGTAAGTTATTCAAGTATTGAGCATTTACTTATGGTGTTTTTGGGTAAGTGAAAATTTCTATCGCGAATAATACAAAATAAAAACATTGTTGTTACTCCATAATGTAAACATTTATAACTATTGATAAGCAATGACAAAAGTTACATAATATGTTCTTACCAACATTTTATAAAAGGTGCCAACGGGGCCCAAACAAATAAAGTTTTGAATCATTTGGGAGGGATCGTCCTCTATCTATGGTTGCTTATTCACAGGTCATTTCCAACCACGCTTAAAATATTCTCTACTACGAGTATATAAATTCAGAAAAAACAAGTTTAACTTCACGAGTGTTTAATCAAATATTATGTACTTAGTACTTGCTTTATGCTAGATGTGACGAAGTACCTCACCTAGTCTTGGTGTTGCATCATTCTACGTATTTTTGTTTGTTATATATATATTTATGGATGCTGAGGCATGTAAATGTCATACTTTTTTGTCCAAAGCAATTTGAGATTGATTATAAATATTTGTAGTGTCCCTCTAAACATGTATACGTTTTCAGAATTATTAGGTATTGTAACATGTTCAAAAATTAACCTAATATTCAAATGATTATAATTTTATTTTGCTAACTGTAATATAAGAGTGTTTTTAATAATAATAAATGCGAATATGTAGCCAACACATTTCACTAATGCATGGTGGTGTGAGCTCTATAGAAACTTAAGAAAGACTTATAATGGGTGTCGACAGGAAGTGAAGCACGCAGAAAATTAAACGGCGACAGTTTTAAGTACATATACATAATACATAATCGTTAAATTTCTACCAATCAAAAATAATGCACCATTATATGTTTTCAACTAGAACAAGTCATTTACAGCGATGAAACCCTGTCGGACTGTCTCCTTATGATCTTATATGCAAAATTTATCAAAAATAAATTAAGCGCTGACCTAGGGGTTACGACTCAACAGCAAGCGTAGCTGAATTTATCAGCATAGTACATATATCGTGCAAAAGGATTTCTAATATTTCTATGGGTTTGAACTTAATTCAACATTTCGTTTTCATTTTATTCGGCAACATTCGGAACGTTTTTAGTTATAGCTTATTCTTTGTAAAAAAAAAATTGTTGCATTGGTTTTTCTCTAATCAATTACACTTGATTATAAAGAGGAAAACCTTTATAATATAATGTATGTACCTTCAAAATCTTACTAAAAAAATAATATGCAAAACTACAAAATATGTTCAAACCACCAAATTAAAAATAAATAATAGAATTAAAACCGGGAAAAAATAAATGAATAAGGAAAATACCTGTAACAATGCTGATATCATCTTCATGGGACCGATGACCAGATGAGCCTTCAGATAAGCTGGAACTGGCCGAGCTGTACGGCAAATGCTCGGAGGGGCAAGGGGATGGTGGGCCCCCGCAGGAGCTGCGGGTGAGGGTGGATGTGTTACCACCGATTCCACCACCACTGCCACTCAACCATCCGAGTCCAGAGCGTCGTCGAGGATTATACCTGGGCGGACCACGGAAGGGGACTGCGAAAGAATTGCGTTGATGTTTTTTTTTTTCGATAAACAAAAGTCCAAACAAGTCTTAAATCAAATTACAAGAAATCACTCCAGATAATCCGCAAAATAAAATCAAACAAAAAATAAAAGTCTTAAAAACGGAAAAACAAACACCAATTACTGCTGCTCAAGTTGTTTTGCAATCGCTAATGAAACAAATTATAAAAAAAAAAAATTGATTTCAACACGATAATGATCCGCAGCTATTTTGCAGCTCACTCAGCCGCCTGTTTGTCATTTTGTGTGTTAACTGAGTGATTAATACCTTGCTGCTCTGTTTGTTGCAACGCCAATGGGTAATAATGATTGTAAAAACTATCTGGTGCCAAATAAAAAAACATAAACAAACTCATAACATCGAACATTTTCATAAGAAGCGGCGGCGAGTTGTGGATTGAGTCTTTTGCTGCGAATTTCAAATAGTTCCGTCTTTGAGCTCCCATCAAGGCGGTTAGATTATGCAAATTACTAATTTCTTACGATCTCGGTGACAGGCAGTGAAAAACTTTAAAATTTGTCGAAAAACCTGATAAATGAGGCCCGTGATTGATTTCTGGGTGCTCGCTGACGCGTGCAGGGAAAATGGCTCAAGCCAAGCTATAAATAAAATGAAAAAAAAGGAATTCACCACGACCGATTTACCTGAGCGCATATAAATTAATTACACCTTAGAAACACAGATCAATTAATTTCACTGCAAGTTCGCAGATAACAAGCGAATGTTTACAAGCCGTGCTCGTTTATTGGTTTACAAGCAAATGAGGAATTTTCTAAAGTATCGCTAAATTTATATTTCAGAGCGCCCCCGTGCTCAGGTGATACAGCCGTCGCCGGGGCGCTTGGAGCCTGTGCTCGACTGGTCAATTTGCAATTTGCGTATGTTGCGTGCACAGATCGCCCGCTGTGAGGCCGAACATATTGCGCCTAGACACACCAGCTCCAGACGACGGACGATTGATACGCGTGAGAATGGGAAATTGCTCGATTTTTGCAAAGTTTGCTCTAAAATCTGGAAAACGGACAGTAAATAATGCTTTGCAACATTTTAAGTGAATATATTTTATGTTTTGCAATTTCTGCTCATACCAGTACCAATAGCATTTTATCGTCTCTGCTGTTAACATCTTTAGGACCAAAATATAGTTTCAGATAAATTTTAGTCGAACTTTGTTGTTCATGATGTGAAAACATGTACCTAAACACACTGACAATACATTAATTTTTAATATATCGTAAAACTACATACATTTTATGTAATCGTATTTCAACTATTTTTTCTGCAGACATATCTCAGTTAACGCGGATTTTATTCATAACACTTAAACTTCAGAACGAAATGCAAAATATAAATTTTATTAGATAACTAGCTGGGCTACCCGGTCTCACCCGGTGTACAAAATTTCGGTCGCCATATTGGATCCGCCATCTTGAATTTCCATATTGCGAACGTAGATACGCATAAGGACATCCAAAAACCTCCAAATACCAATTTTCATGGCAATCCCTTGATATTTTCAATTTTTGGCCGCCATTTTGAAAACCGTGAAAAAAAAGTAGCCTATATGTTGGGCCGGAATATGGAATACTTTCACCCAAAAAGTGAAAATGATCGGATCCAGCGTGTAAGCGTAATTGAGCGACAAACAAACAAACAAACAAATTTTCGATTTTATATGTACAAGAAACTCATAAATTAATATGTTGGCATCGTCCATTATGTAAAAACTTTGATATACATATATAATATTTAATCTCTATTAGGTGAGAATGCCATGTTACTTATTTGAAGATTCCATATTATAGGTATACATACATGTACTTTTTTACACATGTATGTACCTAAGCATCATTTTTCAATTGATTGAATATTTTTTATATTGAGATAAATATTAAAATTATTAAATCTAGAAAATGTAGTTAATTAATACTAACCAATGTTAGATTAAAATAAGTTTTTTCGATATCATATTTGTCTTTTATATAAAAACAACCACAAATAGTGTGAAACTATATTAGCCAAATCTTTAGTTGTTTGTATCAACCGGTGTCTGACACCGCATGCCGTAGAAGTTTATTATTTGTTCACTATTACAAATCTGTAGTAAATTTTTCAACACTTCAATTTTTAAATGAAAAAAAAATGAAGCTGGCTGTGTATTGGAAAAATTATTTTTCCAAAATAAGAAGAATTATTTTAATCACATCCCAGTTGATTGTTGAAATGATGTATAATGAAACATTAATTGGTGAGAATATTCTGATAAATTGATCTAAGTTACTACATATGTTTTCATAAAATAATAATAATAATAATAATAATAATTTTTACTGACTACACAAACGCGAAGTTTGTTTATAATTCGGATTCACTCATTTATGTATTTGCAACGCGATTTTTTTTGGGTGCGACGCTTTTAGTGTGGGCATAATTATTTAATTCGCCACGTTAGCGATACTGCCATTCACGTTAAAAGAGACCGGACATTTACATACATATATCTATGTACATATATGTATATTAAAAACAAAATTGAAATTCAAACGCATGAAAATTTCGAGAACACTTTGTCGCAATATTTAGTTCGTGTAGCGTTCTATTAAACTTTTCAATTAATTGGTACAAACATCAAATTTTAAGTGAATTTGCTTCGCAAATCATGAGCTCGTTGCAATACTTCAAACTTTAAATACATGCTTTTTGCAAAATATAATCAAATACCAATGATTCTTTTCGGATGACACAAAAAACCCTACCAAAATGAAAAAAATCCCAAATTATAGAAATTAAAAAAACTTGAGTTCAGGGAAAAAGTGAAGGTTATTTGAAGGTTAAATTACTTTCTTTATGAGAATTCACATTTTCTTTAGCGATTAGAGTTTTGAATATAAGAGAGGACAAATTTTTAAAAATTTAAAAAAAAAGCTATACTCGTACATCTGCAACAATAATGCCATCATACTTTTCCCTTATAATGCTTCTCATGTTTTACTTTCAGCAGTGTTTTTATTTTTGAAATATTTTTTCGCAGATGGCCATAGATAATTTTTATCTAATAAGATATTTAGTATTCATCGCCCACAATAACACATCGGATGTATTTACGACCACTCGAAGGAGTCTTATAATTATCTATCAAATATAACCTCAAAAATCTACTTGCGTCATATCGAGGCTTGACAAAATGAGAATACCGTCGAATTACTTCTTGTCAGTGCTATCAGCTGATACCGAAAATTGTTTTTATTTACAACGGTGAATAGAATCAATTCGAAGTTCAAATTTGACTCCCTAAAAATTATTCAGGAGATTATCTATCTTAGTAAATACGTGCCCTAATGTACATAGGTACTTAAGGATACAGAAATCATAGTTTTGTCAAGAAAAAAATATATTATATATATTAGTTATCTATAGTTACGCAATAAACTTAATCGTTTTCATAAATTGACTATGGATACGTCATTTAGTAAAGCACGAGTAAATGAAATTTTAAAAGCGAGATTGAGAAATTCTGTATGTATTTACAAATATTAAAACGTGTAGAGCTTCTACCAATAGCGCACAATGTCCAATGTATTCGAAATTCTGAAAGTAGGTATGTATATTGACAGAAGCATAGATATTACCATTAGCCTCTGCACATCAGATAAAGTTGGTAGCTATCTTAGAAGGTAATGAGCAACATAATGAATGCACTAACAAAAAAATGCAGCTAAAGCGATCTTCTACATAACAAATACAGGAAATGAGTGCATAAATCTAAGAAATGTTTTCAACTATTCGCTAGAGATTTACTTACGTTTCGCTCCGCCCTAAGGACGTACGCCAGATTTAATACAGCTGGAGCAAATTAAATTCCCTTTGAAACAGTTAAAAAACTACACAAACGTAGCGCTTTGCTAGCACAAAGTACATTTATATTCTATAGATATTTTGCATGTCTAAAATTCATTATAGGAAAAATATAGTATAGGCAAAAAAGGTAGATTGAGTGAGAGAAAAATTCGAAAAATAAAAAGGATAGGCGTAGAAGACATACGAATGATCTAACAGCTGTAAAGTAATTCTTTTACTGGAAATAAAAGAGCGAGTATGATGAAAGTCATATCACAATAACAACAAATATCTAGTGCAGAAGGCTCCTTAACTTAAGGAATATAAATCTTTAGGAAAAATTGCACAAAATTAAAGAAAGGGACTTTGGTCGCTGCCGGGGAACAAGATTAACTAAATTTCTTTAAATGATGACTGGAAGTAGGGAATGAGGAATTGAACAAAATCAATATAACGAATCATGAAGCGATTAATAGCTGAATAAAAAGATAATCATCACCCGTAAAACGATTAATAAATATTTTGCGTTGACTGTTGGCTGCTGTTCATAAATTACAGCGAGCAGGTTCGTTGTGTCATGGTTATTAATGATGAGCTGATTAAACATGCGGATGCAGTGAACTGAACAGTAGAATTGCCTGATTGTGGTTTAGAGGATCGTCCTTTTACTCTTAGCCCTTGGATTTGGTTCAGTGGGAGAGGAGTAGGTTTAGTTGTTGTATTTACCCTTCTTTAATTTGAAGACTCCCATGGACGCTAAAATGCTTTGATTTCGACTTAAGTTTACTTTGAGAATTAAAGTCCAGTTTTGTAGTCTTATGGCCCAAGAAAAATAAACACACAAATATAAATCATAAAGTTGGAAATAATTTGTAATAGAATTGGGCTTCAAAATAATATACAAGATCCACGGGGTCAATTATGGATCAAAGGTGTTACGGGCAATGTGGTTAACGTGGGCATTTTGTAAAATGACCGGGCATCGTGTATATCCAACTCTTTGGGCAATGTACATACTTATATGTTTTAGCCAAAGCGCACAGGCAAGCACGCATTTGGGGAGGATTTTATATTTTTAAAATACAGGGTGTTTTGCTAAGGTCTGAACAGGGGCATGCCAATCGATTCTAAATGGTCTCCTGATCAACGTTTGTTCGGACACCCCCCCCTTAAAATCGGTCCTTCCACCCCAAAATCGCGATTGAAAATTTGGAGGGCGTCAACCCAGAGAATAATTCATAAGTTATTTCAGAGATATCCTAGAATACTGGTTGATCACGCATTAGAAAGCTGAGCCTTCAAGCTTTCCAACGATACCACCCACGACCCAATCCGTCAACAAACAAGCGGGGGAGACCCCGTTAAATTTCGAAAATGGCAATTTCAATGACGTGACGTGAATGTGACGTCACTTTCCAGTTGGACTTCATTGCGGATAGTGGGTGTTGCTGTTTTATTAATTATTATAATACGAATAACTTCGGAACGCGCCGTCGGATTCGAGTGCGGTTTTTTTCTTGAGAAAGGCTACGTGACAGGGAAGCTTTTTTTCAAAAAAAGTTTCGATCTTCCCATACAAAAAATCGGCAGAATCAAGGGTCAAGGTCAAATTTTGGGCTTTGAAATTGCCATTTCCGAAATTTGACGGGGTCTCCCCCGCTTGTTTGTTGACGGATTGGGTCGTGGGTGGTATCGCTGGAAAGCTTGAAGGCTCAGCTTTCTAATGCGTTATCAACCAGTATTCTAGGATATCTCTGAAATAACTTATGAATTATTTTCTGGGTTGACGCCCTCCAAATTTTCAATCGCGATTTTGGGGGGGAAGGACCAATTTTAAGGGGGGGGGGGGGGGTGTCCGAACAAACGTTGATCAGGAGACCATTTAGAATCGATTGGCATACCCCTGTTCAGACCTTAGCAAAACACCTTGTATATACTCTACAAATGCGTGCTTGTCTGCGCGCGAAAAGTGTAGTCTATAGGATTTTAGCTAACGGACTGATTTTCCTAATGAGCTAAGACATATATGTATACATTGTCCAAAAAATTGGATATTCAACACAATGCCCGATCATTTTACAAAATGCCCACGTTCATTTCCCGTAACAAAAAGTAATGAAAAATGATCATTCTAAGAAGACTATCATTCAGACATCTTGAAAATATTATATTTATTAAAAGAAGAGGACATGTTCATGATGGAAAACATTGTCATATAAAAGAAATATAAATAATAAAATGTTGGATAAAAAACACAAGGCACCGCTTTCAAAATTTAAATTGAACTTTTAAGGAGATTTTCCTTTTATTATTGCAATGTTTGTTTTATTCGATTAAAATAAATCAATACACACACAAGTCTGTTTTTACATGATAGATAAATTTCGTGTACAAAAAATCGTGTAAAAAAATATACTTACGCCCAGATCTGTTTTTACACGATAGATACGAGTATGTTGCGTAAAAAAAATTTATAAAATATAAAATGATTGTTGTTTACATATATTCATGTGAAATCAAACATGGTCGAGCAAAAACAGAAAAAAATTCGTGTTAAATCTAACTCGCGTAAAAACAAACATATGTGTATATTATGCAAAATTGAAGCCCAGGAGGAATTTACAAGGACTTTCGAGACAACTCTTGCAGACATAAAGCAACATAAACTATCTCAATTTCTTAGATATAGCATTGTGTTGTTTACCTCAAAACCAAAATTAAATGAATACCAGCTTTTGTAAAGAGGCAAATACATTTGCTGAATTTACAAGAGAAAAGGAAGAACATTTTTTTTTCATGTCACATCCAAGCTGGAGCACGTATTTTTACTTCCTAAACTTTTCTATTTTTATATAAAACCTCTTTGTAAAGTAAAATAGCTAGCCGAGTCGTCATTCTCTGCATAAAAAAAGGAGATTTGTATTATTAAAAGCTCAATGGAATGAGTCCCTTAACTGCCGTCGTAGGAGCTAAAATTAACCTGACCATATCGAAACACTTTATCTCACGCAAATTTAATCGCACAATAGTGAAACATTGTTGCGTGTTTTCGCCACATTCATTTGCGGATTTTGGCTGAATGAGAGTAAATTCGCGATCATTATAAATTGGTAGAATTACTGCACAAACGGGGCTAATCGGAGAAATGACTTTAACACTCATCAGAAAGCTGCAATAATGTTAAAAAAGTCGAGAAATTATTTGTGAAATGGATTCCTGCACGCATTCAGATGGGTATAAGCTCTGACCACTTTGATGAAAATTTCTATGAAAGGCCATTTAACTGGTATTTCTATTATATTTGGTGATTGGCGATATTTCGAGAGGGCGATGATGTTAAGGTATGTGATTGAGAGATGAAAGCAAAATTTATGCGATTAGATGGCTACTGATTTGAGAGTTAGATCCAGCGCAGAAACAATGATGTTCATAAAAACAATTAAACAGTGATGTATAAAAGTAAGTACAACACAAAATGACAAACAACAAACGAAATATAAAACACAATTAGCAAACGTCCAGCATTAACGAACAAACGAACAACTCAATTCCGTTCCATAAAAACTTTCATTAAATTTTGCGCTTTTGCATAATGAAAGAAATGAAAACGCAGAAAACTGGTCTAATTGGAAAGTTATACATTAATAAAATTCATGTGAAGGAAAATAACAAAACAACTGAGAAACAGTAGTAAATGCTTGGCAAGTAACAATGAACGAAACAATTCGAACTTAACCGAGGCAAATACTCACCGATATCTTCGGACTTGTAGTTTTGTATCATCTCGGCGAGTTCCAGGTTTCCAGCGATGACTGCTACCTGTTGTTTTTTTGGCAAGAAGAAAACGAAAGTTTGATGTAAGATTTCATTCGTAAATAAGAAATTTTTTTAGGTAAATATTAATAATTCTATCGTTAGTAACTATCCTATATCTGCAGTATGTTCTTTATTCCAAATTTTTAGCGCTTATTAATTGGGGCTTGAAGGCGAATATTATACTTATAAATAACTCTGCTTTATCGACGAGGTATCACTTCAAACATATGTAGGTTTGCAAAAACTCATATTTTCTCACAATTCTTTACGAGTTTTAATATGTTGAGCGGTCTAAAATTATTACAAATTCCCTTTTTTTATTGGAATTAGATGCATCTCTTTTGATTTGTTTAATGATAACTAGTCACTAACGTTAAATTCTTTTGATCCTATCACGTCACATTTTTACAAAAACAGGATGAAAATTAATACAAATCGTATTTTGAATATATTTGAAAATTGAAAACAAAGTTCGGAACGTGAAAAGTGTTCACAACATGGTTCAAGTGAAAGTTTAAATCCTTAGATATGTAAAGTAACACAATTACATAGCTCTTACTAAGCATACTGGAGCAGTAGTTTTTCATTCACTATCAAGTGTATGAAGTAATTTGTTTTATGAGAAAAGTGAACATCTTAAAGTATGTATATATTTTGGAAATTCTTAAAAGCTTTACTATTTTATACCGATTTTTTAAAAACGTTCGAAATACGACATTTCGTACTTTTAAACCTATTTTTCTCAAAAACACGACTGCTAATTCGTAGTCCATTTAGGAACCAGTGTTTTTAATTATCACATTGTTTTGCATTCTTTATAAGTGGCTGGCTAATCATAACAATTTTTTTTCTTTTTAATTCTGAGAACCTTTTTTAAACATTCCATCAATATCATTGTAAGTTTAGGTACGAAATGTTATTGAAATCGGTCGAGGGCTTAATAGTCTAAGATCCCGTTGCAAGATTACTTCGTTCATCGAGTTTTTAATTAAAACCTAATTTTTACATATATATATGAATGGGGGAATATATTTTTTGCCGGGGTGCCTATCAAAATGTTGCCGCAAGTATTTTTAATTAATATAATAGTAACTGACTTTTCGGGAAGAAACTTCGTTCATCGAGTTTTTAATTAAAATATACGCCAATTCACAGCCTGATATGACAAGAACTTAAAAAGTGTGGGGTGCCATTGCGCAACCTGCCGCAACCTTAGGGTTGCCACGTGTAAACAGGTGAAAATCTGGTGAAAATCTTCGTTCATAGGGTATCCTCTCAAGCTATATATCAAATTAAAGCTTATGTTTTTCTGTTCACGAAAAAATAGGGGTGCCTATGTCAAAGTTGCCGCAAATTGGGGTTGCGAGCGTTTAAAGATTTGGAGGGGTTAACCTAGAAAATGCGTTATAAGTTCTTTCAGAGACATCCTAGGATACTGGTTGATAGCGCATTAGAAAGCTGAGTCTTCAAGCTTTCCAACGATACCACCCACGACCCGATCCGCCAATTGGAAAGTGACGTCACATGGAGCATCTGCTCCGTAGGAATGAACCATCGAAGACGAATAACTTCAGAACGCGCCATCGGAGTCCAGTGCGGTTTTTTTCCTGAGAAAGGCCACATGACAGGGAAAGTTTTTTTCAGAAAAAGATTTGATCTTCCCATACAAAAAACCGGCAGAATGAAGGGTCAAGATCAAATTTTGGGCTTCGAAATTGCAATTTTCGGAGTTTGGCGCGGCCTCTCCCGCTTGTTTGTTGGCGGATTGGGTCGTGGGTGGTATCGTTGGAAAGCTTGAAGGCTCAGCTTTCTAATGCGCTATCAACCAGTATCCTAGGATGTCTCTGAAATAACTTATAACGCATTTTCTAGGTTAACCCCTCCAAATCTTTAAACGCTGGCAACCCCAATTTGCGGCAACTTTGACATAGGCACCCCTATTTTTTCGTGAACAGAAAAACATAAGCTTTAATTTGATATATAGCTTGAGAGGATACCCTATGAACGAAGATTTTCACCAGATTTTCACCTGTTTACACGTGGCAACCCTAAGGTTGCGGAAGGTTGCGCAATGGCACCCCACACTTTTTAAGTTCTTTACATATCTGGCTGTGAATTGGCGTATATTTTAATTAAAAACTCGATGAACGAAGTTTCTTCCCGAAAAGTCAGTTACTATTATATTAATTAAAAATACTTGCGGCAACATTTTGATAGGCACCCCGGCAAAAATATATTCCCCCATTCATATATATGTATATGTAAAAATTAGGTTTTAATTAAAAACTCGATGAACGAAGTAATCTTGCAGCGGGATCTCGTACTATAAGAAGGTCCATATCTTAGAAAATCTTCAAATTTTCAATTTAAGTTAACAATAATGCTCTTGAAAGTATAATACATCTTATCGAAAGTATTCTGTGAACATTTCATAAAGATCTGAGCATAATTTATGGAGATATGCGGTTTGAAGCGAAGTCGTTTTAAAAGTCAGCTGCTTTCGAATTTGAATCAGTTATTTCAAACATAAAATTGGTCGTACTGAATGGAAACAGTTTTAATTTTAATGCGTTTTTTAATTGCGCAAAAATAAGCATATTTTAGCAAAAAACTGAATTTTTACTTTAACAGTCCGCCATTTCTATCAAATTCACAATTGTGCATATAAACGCCACCGCTCAGCAGGGAAATATTGTTTTCTAAAAAATCCCGTTGGTACTGTGAAATCTGATCCTGTAGACTAGAGTTACAATTAACACTGCTGCCCGCCTATTTTTTTTGATGGAATGAAACGTTCTTGAATATGGACTATTCGAATAAAAAAAAGTTTTGATTGCAAAATATTCATCTACGTCTTAAAAATAAAATCGCAAAAAAAACCTTTAGTTTGGCCTCTCAAAGATATGGACCCCCTTCAGAAACTAAGGCGGAACGAAGAAATAAACAGCGAAAATTTCATTGAACTACATATACATAGATTTGTTCCTTAGAGAAACGAGTCGCATTTAGGGAGCTAATTCAGGAAGAAGGATATTTGCAATTCCGCTCAGATTTGAATCAAATCGCAAAATTTGCTATACATTTCCCCATTACTTTGCAGTGGGTCATAAAACTGGTGAATGTGTGCTTAGCTGTAAGTTATGCATTTATCATGTAACACATATTGCACATTGCAGGAAACAAATAAAGGCACAGAATTATCGCCAGCAATTTAGAGTGAAAGCACACATGCCGCGCGTAGAACACAACGGATATATTTTGCACTTTCTTAAAGAGTGCACTTCCAATGAATTAAGTATAATTTTAGGAATTGTCTTCCTTACCGTTTTTAAAAGTATAAACGTTTTGTAAACATAGGGGCGCTATAATGGAGCTTGAGAAGGAAACGTTTGAAAAAAAAAACGGTTTAATTCTTAAAATATGTATAGCCTAGGAGCTGGCGGTGAAAAATCTACTTCATTAAATATTTTCTGGGTTATTGTTAGACACATCAGCTGTTTAAAAAATTGAAGTTTTCATGGTTTTGAGGATAACAGCCAAAAAGTCTTAAAATAAAGCAGCACGACTAAACTAATTAAATTTTAAAAATCAACTAGGGAATGAAATATCTTTATGTAAAAATAATAGAATATATAATGAGGATAAATTTAAATTCAATTTTTACCTGAATTATAGTCGTAACGAATAACTTAAAAAATTATTCTATGTAAATGGTCAACATTTCGGTCAAGTTCTTATAAAGAGGAAATTGGTTAAAAGAATGTAGAATATATCCATACTTCATAAAGACGTTGTAAATATGCTAAAACTTGTAAATCTTAATTAATTTGAGGAAATGAAGATCCTTATCAACATACGCATTTGCAGGACAAGCCGATTGATACCATACATACATAAGTATATCGACTACTTATTAATTAGGTAAATTTAAGAATGTCGATTTAAGGCATTTAGACCATTAATTCTCTTGGTTATTCAAATCTTAACAGCCGTAGATATTGGTGGAATAGGTAAGGCGGAAAGAATTTTGTACATTTTCAATCATTCTCGGGAAAATTATGTATGTGAAATGATTTTATTCGAAAATGTTCAGTGCAGATATAAAACATTATTTTTGTGTTGTTTTATACTTTCACATCGTAAACATTTTAAACATACATTAAGTGTGAGCTGCAGTAACTCATTTTTAAATTACTACGACATTTAAACATTTAAAACACGTGGCTACGCACAACCATAACAATTCTGTTCTCTAAAGCTGACTTTACTTACACTGTAAGAAAGAAAACATTGATCTGTTAACAAAAATCCAGAAAGAATCCATGTAAAATCGAATGTTTGAACGATTGCAATTAGTTTCCCTAATTCTAAGATTGTTTTTATAATCCTATAGCATTCATCTTATTCTATCCATACAGCAGAGTTTATTTTAAAACTAAAAAAAAATTAAGGAATTGACTTGAGGATCATTTGTATAACCTATTTATACAAGTGCTAATGAACAATTTTTTTCAACAATCTCTTGGCTACGATAAAACTCTTTAGTGACGACGTGTCTTGTCTAATTTAAGATAAAGATGTGTCAAGATGTTTTGACGAAAAATAAATGTCAAAGCTCTAAAACTCATAACGTTCCTTTGACGGCAAAGCCAAAAACATTTTTTAGTGCTCCAAAGATGTTTCAAGAGCGTACTCGGTGCCCATTTGTCGCGATACTAGGTACTCAAACTAAGAAAGCTCATTACGGGTAAAGTAAAGTTGCTTTATTGCGTAATTATTCCAGTGTCACCTTGGTTTAAAACTACCAGATATTTAAGAATGTATTTTACGGCGAACATTTTTAACATAGATAGACCAACACCCAGCGAAGTCCCAAAAAATACATAGAGTGGAAAACCGTTGACCACTCGAGGTAGGTTCGAAAAGTAAGATTTAAGGTGTAAAAAGTATAATAGATTTAATGCTTATACGACTACAGTTATTGCTAAGATTAAGATTGATAAAGTTTCTAATAAATACCTGATAGGGGGTTTGGTTTGCATAGTTCAGTGCGCCCCTTTGGGCGCCCCGAAATAGAAGCATTCTAGCACAAGCCTCTTGGTTGTTAACAGCGCATACATGCAATGGTGTATTACCGGAAGCATTACGGCCATCCATGTCCGCACCATAAAACAATAAATGTTCCAAATGGTGGACTAGACCATGTCGGCATGCCTAGTGTAACAATCCAAAATAATAAAAACAACAAAATAATAGAGTTAGAAAGAGTATTAGAAATTAGAGAGTTTTTAAATTTTGTTTATATTCATTTATTTAGGTACCTACTTATTTTCTAAAGGAAGTTTTGAGAAATTACTCGTTCCTCCACCAGAATGTACAAGATACTATTAACAGCGTTTATCAAACAAAGCACGTATAGTTTTGCAAAAAATTGAATTTTCTTTCTTAATGCTATTATGAGAAAGCATCCCTTTAAGGTGTGTTAATCTAACTAATTTCAGCTATAATTGCGATTCTTAAATTGCCAATTGCCAATTGCCATATATGTAACTGCACGTTGATACTTATTTGTCTATGGTTGAACTGTCGACTCAGCGAGAGGTGTGAGTTCAATTATCGATGAATTTTATTGTTTTCTTCTTGTTGCTCTCAAAGGGGTGCAGTAACAATAATAAATAATTATTAAATTCGATTTAAAAAGACAGCTTGATACTTGACAATTTTCGATTGCACAAAATCTGTCTACAAAAGAAATCTAAAGTGCTTTATAAAATATAAATGGGTAAATTCACGTCTCTTTAAAAGTTAAATTAAAAAATCCCGTGTAAAAGCTTTCAAGATTCTAAATAACAATAATATGCATAATAAAAAAATAATAAAAATCAATTTTCAATTTCCAAAACATGTTTTTAAAAACGATGTGTTCTTTCTATTACACGAAATATGTGTTAATATCGCATGCAAAAATATAAATCCGATATCTTTACAAAATGGAATATTGAACTATTTCCTATTGAATCGTTTGTATCCAAGCATACATAACAACATTTTAATCGATATAATAATATAACAGAAAATACAACAAAGCTTAAATTATTGTTTTTAACATATAAAGATCAAACTAAATTTATATTAAATGAATAAAACTAAATGTATCATAGCATGAATACCCCTAATTTGCACACTTTTGTAAGCTAAAATGATTTTTCTATCCTTAGCAATTTGATTTTAAACTTTTTGTTTAGGAATTTTACGTTAAAATTGTAAAGCGTTGCCGAAATAAAACTGTGACCTTTCAATTGTTGAAATATAAGTATACTAAGAGCAATTTTGTATGAAAAAAATTATCAGATACAAGAGACTTACGAGGGTTGTCTGAAAAGTTTCCGTCCTAACAAACATACATACATACATATATATAAAAGACATTTTTTCTTCAAATTTATTTTTGTGTTTGTTAATTTTTTATTCATGTTCAGGTCAGAAACTTGTCACACAACCCTCGTACGTGTTTTCAGTGATTACTTGAATTGGCATTACGGTACCCGCAATTTTAAGATATATTACAAATCTTGACTTCTTAAAAAAAGATTAGATGCAATTGTAAATTTTGTATCATATTCGGTGTTTAATTCACTAATGGCGTAAGTTAGCAAAATGCAATCTCACTATTAAAATTTTTAGCGTACTCGTGGATGCCTATGGAAGAATAGTTTGTTCATTCATATTCGAGCTTTTCTGCTTGCACACGAAGTAGGCAAAAGCTAAATTAATGAATAAATTTGAGAAGACCATCACGTAGTCGGGAACGGATTGCCAGTTGAAAAACGACGGGAAGTGGGATCTTTCACGTACGTGAGGTGATCACTAGAATACAGTCTAACCAGACGAGTCCCACCCAACTCGGCGAAATTCGCGAGAACAAGCCAAATATTGGAGCTTCTCAAGCATTTCTGCATTTTGCATAATAAGCGATAAGTTAGATTCTCTATTCAGATCTAATTGTAAAGCCGCACCTTCGTGACGTGAGGTGGTTATTTGTTCAAATGATAAGCGCGGTATGGAAAAATAAACGATTGGCATGAGGAGCTGAACGAAACTCATTCAAGACAATCGACGTAAGTCTGAAGAAAACATGTCTCTAAAACGTACAGCTTCACATGCTAACCGACACGGTCATAAATATTTTAAAATTGAATAGATAAACAGGGACGTCGCATCATTCCCCCAGTCACAGGAATGGATGGAATTCCAATTTGTTTCATTTTCAAAGTTTGCGAGGGAGGAGAGTGATGGTTCTATTGAATGGCGAAATCCGCAAAACATGATGGCAGACAAACGAAATGGAATAGTTTTATTTAGCGAGAATATTTATTTATGCTCATCGGATTTCAGATTTTTATCGGGTTTTGTTTGCGCTTGATATCGTACATTTATTCATTCATTGATTCGGTTTTATTTGTGTAGAATTTCCACGGAACGTGCTTTGTTTGAGAACGCGCTGATGCTACATAAACAACATGTCACTACTAAAGAGGAGGGTCAACAAACAAAAAAAAAAAATCATTTTTAATTCTGTAAGTGTGAAAAATAAACAAAATGTTGATTAAAAAATGTAGGTGTCAACTTACCTGATGCACTTCTTGCCAGCCCTGGTTATCCTGGGTCCCCAACGTGGCATGGTCATGGAGGAGGCTCTCGCAGATTTTTGGATCCGTTTTTCGGGTCACAGACAGGTAGAGCGGGGTCAGTCCTCTTCCGTCCTTATAATTAGGTGATGCACCTAATTCTAGAAGAGTTCTGGAAGTATATAAGCCAAAAGTTAGCCTACTTTGTCGGCATCGGAAGGATTTAGTATGCTAATTTTAAAAATAAGCCGTGGGTCTATTTATCCCATTTTGGGCAGAGCAAGTGTTTCAGTTTCAGGTTGTTATCACCTCGAGAACTTGTGTAGGCTGGACGGAGCACAGTAGGTCGAAATCGATTAAATTTCGCCGGCTAATCACTGAAGTCGGCAGCCATTAGTCGGCCGCATGAATCAGAATTAATTTCCATTACGCGGACCGGTGTGCCCCAGGTAGTCCAATTTGATAGTTTGCGGAGTGCTCCGGTGATTGCTTGAAGGATTTCTGCTTGTACCTGAACAGATGTTCGCTGCTCCGATAAACGACGACAACAACGTTAACGGCTTCATTCAGGTGGAAATCGGAGTCTGGGATTTGGGGGCTTCTGTGTGCGTTCGAGCTTGCTGTATCCGGGACAAATTGCGCCATAACAAATTATATGCGATTTGTTTCAGGCGAAGTATTTAGTCAGCGAATTAATCGAAATGGGCAAAACTGCGCGCTCTGGTCTGATCGTTTTGTTAACATCTGCAATTACTCGATCACCGCCGCGGCCCTGGGGACGGAGGGGAAAACCGACTAGGCGCACATTAAGAGATTTTGAAATTAGTTAGGTTTTCAGTCGATGACTTATGTTGTCGTTTATGGCTTGGCTAGCCGCGGTTACTATAAAACTCTACCGTTGCGCACTTTTCATTTCAATTTTTAATTGGGATTTATTCTTAAAAACTAAAATGTATGATACTTTTAAATTTGCAAATAATTATTAACAATCTTTTAATTTTTCCTTTATGTTTCACCCTGGATTTGAGAAACCCCAAATCAACTTTAACATTTTGAGTACCGAAAATTTCAAATATGTTTATTTTTGCAGACAAATTGTTTTTCGTGTATGCGTGTATGCTTTAGGAATTTTTTCACATATGTATGTATGTTAAAATCAAGTAAATTTTTTGAAACCTTTAAAATCTTAAATTTAAATTTTAAGATTTTGAAATTACTCAAAATTATTTGAAGAAAATTTTCCCCTACTTTTTGTTTTTTGTTTTTTAAAAAAATTCATAGTTAACATAAATTCAACGTCATTTTGTCAATGTTGTTTTAGAAAATCAATTAAAAACGGTTTCGGATATAACCACAACAATACTATAATATGTCATATGTAAGTATGCTTTCATTTTTTTTGTTGCTTCAGATTATTTCTGCTAAAGAAATGTGTAACGCCAAGGCAGACAAAGTTTTTAGAATCATCCACCCCCGTCATTCAGAATTCATTAACAAATGAAATACCACCAATAAATTTTTTTGTTTTGTTTTTGTTTGTACATACATATATGAAAGTTGAACATGAAATAAATACACACAAAAAATGTTGATAATGTTCGATTATTTTTCATGCAAATATTCAATATTTTTCGTATCTACTTTTAAACCAGACTGACCTCTGGTTTAAAAGTAGATACGACATTCTGACATTCTTATTTAAAATTTCTTAAGCTTAATAAAATAAAATAAATAATTTACGATAAACTGAACGATTTAATACGCTTAGCAGACAAAATTGTAAATCATGATTTACTAAAATCACTGGTCAGTTGTGACAAATAAAATGCGCTCTTCTTCTTCTTCTTGTTATTTGTAATGGGTAGCGCACAGACTGAACTGAAATATTTAATTATGTACAAATTTTTATGACTTTGCGGCATTATTCCATAACAGATAGCGCCTAAATTAATAATTAGAATAATTGATAATTTACGTGTGCTGTTTGGCTAGGGTAGGTATAGCTAACATATAGTTAAGCATACTCGTACAGTTTGTTGTTGCTATATGGTAACTAGATGAAAGCTAACATTCTGTGAAAACAAAACACGATTTTTGACCAAGGGTAGGACCTAAACCTACAATCTTCGAATCGACGTTTAGGTTTAGGTGCTCTAACCAACTGAGTTATTCACGGCTAATTATTGATGCCTTCAAATAATTCTGAGCTCTGATGAGAAGTGTGCCCGACCTATCTCACATTTATATACTACACATATAACGGTAAAACTAACTAATTTGTTACTCTAATGGAGAATTATTGCGAGATTTGTAAAATGTATTCTTTTTCATTAAACTACCACTGCAGACTTGCGGAAAAAGCTTCTTGGGCAAAAATATTCCCTTTTTTGTGGTATATTAAAATAAATCATTTTCAAACATATCAGAGCACTCGAAGCAAAACCTTCAATCAATCACCTTCGCCTTCGCTTCAGGTTCAGTGTTATCTCCAATTGAACCCAAAGATAAATCAGCTCAAATCGTCTTCGTCTTCTATTTTTGCTCAGATTTTACCGCTAGACTTAAAACCTGCGTTTAAGATATTCGCGCACAACAATTCATTTGACGGCGGCCTATGCCCGGATGCTTTTAAACTGCGCGCGCATAACTGCCGTGCGATTTTCTCTTTTACCCCGCGAGCTCAGACCAGCCACTGTTCTTCCCGGTGCTGTGCAAGAATTTCTACTATTTCGCGGTGTTTCTGGTGCTGGTGTTCCTGCTGGTGGTCAACGGAGTTCTTGGAATTCTCTGAGTAGGAGGTGGCTGCGGAGCAATTTTGCGCGCGCAAGTAATTTTTCGTTAATCGGTGCGGGAAATGGTTCAGTAAATTTTCAATTTTTCAAGATCGAACCATTTCTTATGGCTTTTAGTGGTCTTGCAATAATATTGTGCCAGACTGTAAGTAGTGTGTGAAGGCTCGAAAGAAGCGGTTTGCTAAGGAAATTAGTTCAGCAGAAAACCATGCTTTGCTGAATAGTTGCCTATTTTCTTTTCTGCCGGCACAGCGCAGTTACCAACAATGAATATGCGGCCTAAGAGTTGGAAAGAACCTTTTCCATCAGAACAATGACCCGACGCTCTTGGATGGAATATTTCAATAGGGAAGAACAATTTTTGTACTCACGTCACAGCTTCGAGCGAGTCCCTTTCGACTGCTTTGTGCAGGGCAGTTGCTCCATCCTTGGTCCGATAGTCGAGCAGCGCTCCACCGTTTACCAGGGCGATCAGCAGTTTATTTGGTTTTTTGGTTCCTGTAGCAACGGTAAGCGGGGTCTCACCGCTTTCCGGGCAATGAAAGTTCGGGTCCAGCCCTTTTGCACACATCTTGGCTATCTTTTCGACGTGCCCACCATTGATGCACTCAAGAAATCGCCGGAGATTGGCTCGTGTGTGCAGAGCCTTAAGTTGTCGTTCGTCGAGATTGAGCATCTTGTAAACACGACGTTTGTACTTAAGCTGTGAATCAGTTGTAAGGAAGGAATTTCGGTTATGCAAAAGAAATAGCAGAAAGTGGGTCATGTTTACCTCTAGGTATCCAACAGGGCCATTAAAGGGATAATCGCCGAGTCGACGTTCCTCGTCGAGGAATTTTCCGGCTTTTCCATTGGACGGCGGGCAAAAAAGTCCGTAATTAAAGCTTTCCTTCAGTTCCTGAAAAAAGAAAAGAAAATAGGGCGTTTCAATAGATTGTTTTTCAAGTTAAGTAAAAAACATGAAGGACTTTTTAAAACTAATAAAAACAATATACTCGTATTCGGTTTGTGATATTATATACGAGAATTTTGATGTAATGAAATTATAATGTTTTTAAATTATTTGTATAAAACTTGGTTGTGGATTCGAAAAGCCAGCTTGAGCGAGATAACGTATACATTATGTATACATACCTACATACACTGAAGAAAAAAGAACCAAAAATCAAGCATACACTTAACAAACACTTGCAAGTTTTCAGCCTACTTCGCTTTTATAGTTATAATCAACAAATTAATTTTATTTATTTATACGCAACTAAATATACACTAAATATCTATATCAACAAGGTTCTGTTTAAATTACACATGTATGTATATATGTATTTATGTATAATCCAAAAATATTGGATTAATATATAACAAAATTTTTAACAAGTTTTTGAGAATATACACAACCAAATTGTTAGTTGATTGATGCAACAGAGTTTTTGTTTTCTTTTTAATGTCAACCAAGTACATAATCGGTTTAATTTTTGTTACTAAGTCCTGCTTAAAAGAATAAATTAATCCAAAAGAGCAATAAGATAGAAAAATCGGTTTGAAAAAAATTCTGTGCTTAATGCTATGTGCTTGTATTCGATAATATGTATAACATTCGAAAATGTGCCAATTTTCATTGACACTTTGACACAAAGTAGTATCAAAAACTCTTCAAAAATTTGTCGACGTTTTTAGAATAAGAATGCGGAAAAGGATACTAGGTAGTGGAAAATACATAGAGCTGAATGCAGTCGATTTTTTAAAAACTACATATATATGTACAAGCGATCGACGCCGGACTTTTTGTCTTTTGTGTATCCATCAATCAATTTATGTTAAGTATGAATTCCATTTTTTCAAATTTCAATACAAAAATTTAGGCTCGATTCTAAGTCTGATGGATGTGTTGGATCTGTAAAGCATGGATCCCACAGCCCAAAAGATCATCGCATCAAAGTAATGTTGCTCTGAGTGCTGCGCATTTGTTGGTGTTTTTGAGAAGTTCTGAAAACTGGACCAATAATCCCCAGCTCTATTGATGACGTGGGCATCCCAGGAGGACCACATGTATGTATGTTGGTGAGGGCAAAGTGGTCTTCTTTGTTGGGAAAAAGCTCAGCACTGATAGAAGAACATGCATACGTATGCATGAGTCTCACGATGAGGTCTTACTTGACCCATAAAACTTTTTCTTTCGTTTCAGTAGTCTGTACGAGGTACTTGACTGAAGAATGATTGCTTGTATGGAAAAATAGACCCGACGACGACGTCGACAGACGATGGCACAGATCCAATAGGAGAGAAAAAAACTTTGTATGTTTTTTTTATTTCACTTTGCCTACGAAGGCAAAGGGTTAAACGACTTTTTAAGAGGATGCAGATGGTGGTGGGCGCATTTGTTTTTCCCAGCTACTCCCAGAAGAAGCAAACTATTTGAGACGTTGCAGAATTTTCACGATGAGGAAAAATTCTTATACACATGTTTTCTTTTCCTTGCTAGAGAGACAGAAACTAGCATTATTTGCGGAAAAGATACAAAAATGTAAGTGTTGCAAAAGTTTTTGACGATTTTCATATGCATACTACCTGCGTACAAAGTGATTTATGCTTAAATATACTTTTGGCGAATTTTTATTAACACAAATATTTCATATTTTGATGGTTGAAGTTTAAAATTGTAAGCACTTCTTTAAAAATAGCAAATTAAAGTACGACAGAATAATACCTTTCAAAATCATAGGAAAATAGGCTATTTATAAAATAACAAAAGCTGAATCTATTGTATAATAAGGCCAGTCGCTTACTGAGTTTTCTAAACTTTTCAGCCTCCGTGACGTGACTTAAATCCTACATTTTTATGTACATATTTTCATCTGATAAGTCCAAACTCTTTTTCGTTTGTGACACGAAAAACTGCACGTTTTTAGGAGTTTTTGGGACAGGTTTTGCTCAGACACCAATGAAATCGCTTGTACCTACATAACAGATAATCAGCATAAGGGAAAAGGTTAACGATGTCATTAATAATAATTATAAATAATGAAGGCCTAAGATTATCTTAACATAACGACTTATTGACGATCACTGCGATAAGAAAACAGCGAATTAGCTAATCGAAAATGTAGGTACAATTATAAAATATTTGATTTTGTTCGTCATGGATGATGTAATATGTTTTAGAGGTATGAATCATGTAAACTGGTTTATCGAAGAAATTTTGACTGGCAGCATGATCAGTGCAGAATGGACATTAAATTATTAACAAGTTTCTATTCGAAATTTTTAAAAGGAGGTACATACCTACATACAATAAACTACAGTAGGTACCTGCTCATTGAATTATACTCAAAACTTAATTTTGTGAAAAAGAAGCAATATAAAGTAAATACACTTAAAACGGTAGAAAATTTTTATTGGAAACAATACCTACATTACAGTTACATTTATAAATAAAAAGTATAGAATGAGTCCATTAGAAGGGTTTTCACACATACCTAATTAATATTTTGTCCATCCCCCTTTGGCTTTTAATAATTCATTTATGTGACGTGGAATACCTACTTTCTATACTTGTCATCGCCGTTTTTTTTACTTCCTCATCTTCTCTCATCTTCCTATTTGTTTTGTCACCCAAAAAAATTTTAAAAAACGCTGCTCTTATCGTCCGTTATATTCAAAATATTTTGAAAAAGTGATTTTGTTGCATATCTTTTTCTTAGGAAATACAATCACAAGGCCATAAGAAAACGAACTAAATAGATCACAAGGCTATAAGAAAGAAATAACTATAAAAGGCTAGCGCCAGAAAATTGGAAATTCTCGCAGACCAGGGAATTCCTAAAAAAAATACACTTTTGAGTATAATTCAGTGAGCAGGTACTGTACATAAATGTTAGAAATTCAGATTGGTTTTTTTTTATACTAACTTTTATACTTTTACATAAGTTTCTCTGTTGTAAAGTACAAAGAGATTTTGCCTAACTTGAGAGTATTTAATCACCCAATTACTCACCCCCCGATGCTCGATATTAAAAAATGTCATTGGTTTGCGTTTAACTCGATCTAATTAACTAAAATCAGTCGCCTTTTTCAGAAATTAAAGTTGACATGAATCTGAGTCGAGAAGCAGCAGCTACAGCTTGCTTTATAATATGTGACAATCATACATTTACAAAAGCACAATAACACCCACGTGTCAATAGGTCCACTTTAAATTACATACCTACTTATCTGAATATGGTTAGTATTAGTTTACATCCTCAGAAGGTTTGCTCAAAATCGTATCCACTTCTGCCTCGGATACCTCCCCCCGCAGGCATAAAACCTGGCTCATGCCGCATTATCGCCAGAAATCATTTATTGACTTGTCGCAGCAATAAAACTTCAAAATATGGCAATTTAGCCAACGCACCACGAGCCGTAAATTAGCAGCGAAACGAACGAGCTAATTTCTCGCATGAGCTAGTCAACTTTTCACTCATCTTAATTACAGTGTGTTTGTTACTCGTGTTCTTTCTAACCGAGGGAGTCTGTGGAGTCGGACGCACGGACGACGACGGGGACGGTGACGAGAGGGTTCAGTGCGTTACTCTGGGACCATACCTGCCTCGCTTTGCCTACCTACACGTCTCCTAATTAATGTCGTTGCTATGCATGTTTAATGGCAGCCTCTGGAGCCGAGAGCGGTTTGTAAGGCTCTTAACGATATCCACGAACGTCAAACAGTGACGGCCTTAGAACGGGACATTATTATTAGCCGAATCCACACCCTGAAGCTGCCATAAATAATTAATGCCTTCGCCAAACGTAATTCGTCACAGATCTATGAATTATTGTCGCGGCGCGAACATGTCGCACAAGCGGTGATGGCTCGAAAGCGTATACCTGTAGTACGTTCGCACCTTAATTGCTCGAAGTATACAAAAGACAATGCCATCGGCCTTAACTGGTTAACCACGGCGAATCCAAGCACATTAATAAGGAAAGAAAAAATTATCAAAATATGACACAACTCACGTCCTTCTCGTGATCTGACCGAGATCTAGTCAAATTAAAAAAAAACTAGAGCAAAAACAGAAACGAATTAAATAAATGGCCTCAGGTGACAATTCATTTAACTCTATTTAACCTGCGCACGCAGCTCGCTTGCAGCAAGATCCGCGGGGAAAAAGTCGATGAAACTACAACTCCATGGGAGTTTTCACAGAAGCAATCCACTCAGTCGGATTCACAATACTTTTACCTGACTACTGTTTTTCTGGCAGTCGCCTGGTAATCGCCGATTGTTGCGTTTTTGTCATCCAGTTCGCAAAAAGCGCGGGAGACAACGACAAAACGTATTGGCAAAGAAAACATCTGAAATTTTCCTAATCGAAGGTTAATTTCTTGTCCAGTTTGAAACCAGTGAATTTTTTTGCCACCGAGCGCTTAAGTGTAATTAGCTGGGCCACACCATGAGAAGTGGTCGCAGTGGTTGTAGAAAATTCTATGGTTTTTGCGCTTTTAATTACCTAAGATGCTGAAAAAGGTTCGAAACCAAGATGTCTTTGAAGTGTTATGAAAATAAAGTAAAGGAAAACAATAGTTAAAAGGTAAGCTGATTATCTTATGGCTTCAGGCTAATTTGCATTAAATGTCTTTTTAATAAGCACGTTCCGTTAAAATTTGTAGAACGGTTTGTTTTAAGTTTCATTTTCTTTTTATCTATTTATTAACAAACTTACAAAGTTTTAATAATCTATAAAGGGTGTTTTGCTAAGGTCTGAACAGGGGTATGCCAATCGATTCTACATGGTCTACTGATCAACGTTCGTTCGAAGACCTTAGCAAAACACTCTGTATATTTAAAGGTATACATTTTTTCATGCAAAAGCACAAATGTAAAATCAGTATGCTGAGAGCTATGGTAAAAAATAATAATTAAAATAAACCGGACTACAATGCGGCGTAAAACAAATACCTAATGGAAAAAAATCGAAAACAAGTCTAATAAAATTATACATCCATAATAAAACATCTGCTGGAATGAAAGCACTTCAAAGATAAAAAGCAATACGGATATGTATTTGCTTTCATAGTTGTTTTATTTTTGCCTTTGATAAAGCAATAATAATTACATATGTACCTATGTGCAATGAAATCAAGTTTAACTAAATACATATGTATGTACATATTTCTAAAAATTACAGTTACAATTTGGATCATTCATTTTTGAAATTCTTCGACTTTTCACACTGTAAGTCCGCATGGTGTTCAAATTGTTCTAGTTTTAACCGAATAAAGACTAACGCTAAATAAAAAAAAAATTACTTTTAGAAAAGTGTTTGTTTTTCACCCTGCTTAAACACAAGAAATCCTATATTCATTACTGAAAATAACCTCAAGCTCAACTGCTTAATTAATTAGCAGCAAACTAAGAGATTCTCATTTATGTCCTGCATAGTTTTCACCCCTTCGCAATCTTTTGGGAGCATTTTATCTGATATCAAAAGCGAAAAAGGGCATATTGAAGTTTGTTTGAAGAAAAAATTTCTTTTTTAATGTATGTTATATGTATGCCTGGGAGCTGCCTTTTCCTTTCAGCTTAATTTGCATCCATTGGGACGGAGGAGCCTGAAAGCATCCACGATCTCATTAGCCCTCTTTAACGGAAAAGTTAATTAAACTAAACACACAGTGCAGGGTATCAAATGTCCTTGTCGTGGGTATGAATATGAATGACGTCCAGATAATAACCTTTGGTTGCACCCCCTTTCCTCGCGCAGCGAACCTGTCGTCCTCCCTGAATGGCAGCCCTCTAGAGGAGCTCTTCATTATTATTATTTGCATTCGACTGCCGAAACGTGCGTTTTATTAAAGTTAGCCCCCTGTACAATTTCTCCCTTTTTTCTCAAATGGGTACCTACATACAACCGAGGAATTTTCATGGGGTCGAATTCGCATAGGGTGAAATAATATGGGCGGCAAGTACGAAGACCGTGTGGTGGAATCTGGTCGTACCGAAGAGTGCGCGTTTTATGAAAGGGAAATGCCAAGGAATTAACAAGTTGCAAGCAGACGACCGGAAAAATTTCTGGCTTTCATCGATTTTTTCCAGATCGAAAATTGCAAAGGGGAACGATGCTGGTCGACTGAGTTCTATGTTCTATGCAAACCATTGGGGGGAAGGAACCAGTTAACATATCGTGCGAAGCTTATGATAAGATTCGCAACAGAACCCGAAGAGGACTGTGATTTATTGTGCTAAGGGTGAGTCCCCAGCGAGCGACTATTTGGGGAAAATATGTTGGGGTGTGTCGAAAGGTGTTACACTGCGAAGGAGCAGGAGCCAACTTTATTAAATAATCATGAAAAGAGGCACACTTTTTATTTTTCAGAAAAAGATTGAAATGATCAACCGAGTTGGTTTTTTGTAGTAGAACTTAAAGTGTATGATAATATACATATGATGATAACATAGTATTATTTGTAAGTATTTTACTTTTATTTCTTCAACTATATATGTACATATGTACCTACATACATACATACATATATGTTTTCTATCGCTCTCATGCGCACTTATTTTGTAAACATTTTCTAACCGTTTTGTTAAGGGGATACGACGGGTACAAGACAAAGTGAAACAATAAAAAGGAAAGAGCTAAGTGTCGTGGGACACTCGATTGGAACGAAGTTTCTTTCGTTATATATGTCAACAACCCTGAAAACCCCCAAGTACCAAGATTGGTGCAAATCGCATGAACTTTAAAATTTACGGTCCGCCATGGGCACTCTTCATATAAGATAACAGCTCATGCGCACGCTTAAACTTCATTTAGGGCCGATTTTTCAATCGGCAGACAAGTTTTTTCCTCAGAGAAGAAATCAAGTTGGCCGTGAGGAATAACTATTTTTCACTCTATTTGTCAAAATTAACTGACAAATAACAGGCCTGATAGCTATTTAAAATCAGAGCCAAGTTGATTATTCGGAGAATTTTATTCGACGGATAAATTTATCTGACGATTGAAAAATTGGTCCTTAATCAAATAGGAAAAAAAATAAATCTCGTCCCGAATAATGTTACATCAGTATACCCCTATTAGACAAGAAGGTTTAGTATGTTATATGATAATTTTGCAAACATAGTTTTTTTACAATCTACATAACACCAAAGAAATTAAAAAATATAATCAGAGCTTTTTTTCTTTTTCGTAGAATCACGCAAAAAGGCAGGATGCAGGATGGTGTAAGTAGAATTTCACCTTTAAGCACCTACCCCATTTTGACCATTCGGGTGGTGATTCTACATACTATATAAATTTTAGAAAAATTAATTTTTTAGTAGGTATATGTATATTTTACTTGTAAGACTACAAAAACAACGCATCCCTTCACAGGGCGTCCTTATTTTATTCAGTTATTGCGCTATGAATTCAAAACAAAAATTGGATGAAAAAAATAAAGAATAGTTTTTTCTAACTCATGGAGCTACTTCGATTGTCAATTACAACACTGATAACGCCAAGTTCGCCACTTTTAATTAATATGCACCCCATTCTGAGCGTTGGTTGTAACCTACCACAAGTCACAAACTAAGTAATTACTCACCGCATTCCTACATATGATTTGACTGTGTCTTATGACCGGTCACTGAGAATAGTCAAGAGAGAGGTCTGTTCCCTTACTTCTGCAGCTAAAATTTTTCTGCATTTTCCTTATTCATGTGGTGGGGGCTGATATGTAGGAGTTAGGGAACGACTTTCTGAAAGTTCCTGAAAAATGAGTAAAGTGACATTCAGAAAGTGAAAAACGCGCGTAAATTTACACAACTGGCATTTGTATTTGACAATCAGGAAATTTAAGGCAACTCAGACCTACTGCAAAATTCTGATTTTTCCTGCAGGAGGGGAAGTTGTGACGTCAGCAAGAATTAAACATGAAGTCGAGTTAAGGAACGACTTTCTGCAGTTTTCTGATAAGAAATTATAATTCCTGCAAGTAAGGGAACAGACCTCATATTATCGATCTCGTTATTCTTTTGTTTTAGAAAATTTAAGCGGTACACATCTTACCTACCTAGATCATCTTACCGCACTCTGCCCTATTATGCATGATGGGCGCGAACTTTCATGTTTAATGGATTTTTTTTTCAGCTATACAAATGTATACCTACATATATTGTTAAAAATAAAAGTAATATCTCGATTCCTAATAAACCCAACGATTTTTTTTTTTATACAATTCTGCATTAATACAGTTGACGCATTTCCCAAAGCTTTCAGGAAAACACTAGAAGAGGTTGTATCATCTGTCTCCCCTCTTCTACCTGTTCCAAGAGTAGTAAATTTTACATTTATTGCAATTCAGTCGTTAAAGCACGGGATTCCTAAATTGCATAAAAGTAAAGTCTCATTGAATGATTGAATTGACTATTATTCTGATGACAATTAGATAATTATATATCCCTTTTCTTAGGGGAGAGGGGAAATGCACTTCCGCACCTAGTTGACCGAAGCCACCCATTTGCCGGGCTCCCTATGTCACATGGGCAGGTCTACCGGCTGAAATCCCGCTCCCCGCCACCAGGAAGAATGCAAATTTTAACGGTGTTTTGAAATAAATTCAATTCGGTTAATTTTTTCCAATCACTTAAATCAATTGTAAAGAGTTTGACCCTTTTCCATGAGTACTAACTTTCAAAAAAGTGTACCGAAGTAGCTGTTTGCTCACTACAAACCTTCAGGGCCAATAATCCCAAACAGCGGTTAATCTCGACGAAAGCAACTTCAATTGCTTCCTCCTATACTTTCCTTGGTTTGCTCAAAATCGTAAAATTGGTGCAATTTAGCTGCATTCTGGGTGAATGCAATTTGGGTATGTAAAAACAGCTCCATAACTGACGGTAACTCATGCAAAACAACATGTAGAAAAAGTGTGTGGCCATGCACCCGGGAAGGAACTGAATTCTTTTGATTGACGGGGATTTTTCTCCTAAGGTGTTCCGCTCACTTTGTTGTGAGGTGCATTGTGGTTGCCACAGTCTGTCAGTTGCATGAGGCGGCAATTCGCCTTATAAGACCCCCGGGTTTCCGCATAGTTAACTTACGGAAGCAGTAATCAGGTGCTCTGAGAAGGCGCTACTTCCGTATGCCAAAAAACGCCTCTAGCGACACCTCAAGATGCGAAGATATCTAAAAGTACCATTGTCGAGGATCATGCAACATCTTGTAAAATTGCTCGTTACCCAATCACATTAATCACGCGGTCTCGGTAAATTGCTTAAACAATTTCATTAGTCGCAGGGCGATGTTATAATCCACCTGTCGCGGCCTCATCACCGAGATAAATTATTGAGCTTAAAGATTTGGGGCCACTTTCACTCGTCACCCGAAGGCTTCGTCCGTTGCGGGCCAATTCATATAGCCGTGTCGTCCCAAAACCACAAACAATTAGCAGGCAAGTAGAAGTTGCGCTTACGCAATCTCCAGCCACTTACATGCAACCTTCGCGCAACTGTGGTGGGCTGACCATTGGCCGTCCTCCTACAATTTTTGCCAGTTTCCATGAGTTGCAGAAACGAATTCCCAGGGAAACGCGGTGGAATTTGATTGTTTCCCTGACGGTATGCCCTGGCATGAGCGAACTTCGGCTAATTAGACTCGCGATACGCACCCACGGGTTGCGTAAATCCCCTTGCCCGGCGCTGGTCGGCTCATTCCTTTTCTTGCCCTACTGACTGATTGGCCGCAGAGTGACTCATGTTCTTCGCAGATGAGGCCAAGCTCGGACTTCGCCGCGTAATCCGGACAGACAAGCCAAGTAACTGTCGGATCGGCAAGATGGTAACTTTTTGCGCTGCAGTTGGTCAATATTAGAAAATCAAGCGGAACGGAAGGAGATCAAGAGAGACGTGGCGCGATCGCTCTTAAACCAAAGATCGCTTCGTCGACATGACTGGTCCAACTCTAGCCAGCAGCTGCGGCCGAAGCAGGAAAAACAGTTTTTAGCTCAATCTTAATGTACCTACAACTTCAGTCCAATGTAAACAGAGGCGTGCGCACCGCGAAAAACCTTCCCGCAATGTGATTTAATTGCCACGATCTCGTCGATCGCACCGCACCGCGCCGACGAAGCACGGCCGGCCAAGGGATTCAGTACGATCTAAGCGAAATTTTAATGGAAATTCCATGGGCCGCTATGAGTCCAGGGAATGTTAATGACTCGCCCGAAGGGGCAGCTACCAGCTATTACTTTCAAAAGTTGCGCGCTCCTGCAAAATGTATAAATCAATCGATCGCGCCAAAGCATGAGAATGTTTCTAATTTGCTCGCTGAAATCTGTTCCGAGGCGCTGATTGTGGCTCAGGTTAACCGAGAAAAATTCCTCGAAAAATCGCGAAAATCGTGATAAATGGACCTCGGACGACTAGGCCGGCCAATGTTGACCAGCGAGGTTGGCCGGCTCAAGACAAGAACAGATCGATGCTTTAGACAAGTGCAGGCTCGATATGCGGTTTTGATCGATTGCTTGGGTCCGGAATGTTTTGCTGGCCTTTGTGGGTAAGCGATATATTTGCAGCAATGGAAACTTCAATTTGTTCTAATTTTCTGCAATACAATGGAAAAATATGAGAGAGTTACGATAACAAATCATGGGGCATGCATTGCAAAAAATGGTTTAATACACATTTCTTTTTAAAAGCATTAAAGCATGAGTTTACGATGTGCGTTTTACGGCAGTGAAGCAATACATTTAAATATAAGACTTTACACCTTTTAACCTACGCCGGATGATTATTGTAATGATACTTTTTAGCTTCCTTTAGTACCTTAAAGGAATGTCAAATCAAAACATCTTCCCTATACATCATATTACCTAAGCTGAGAGTTTGTACAATATGATGTATGTATATAGGGCACTTAATTTTATTTATGTATAGTGATATCTCAATGTGTCAAAATCCGTTCACAAGCGTTGTCGGGACAAATTGAATTTTTATGCAATCTTTTACAAGTATTTAGTTCAGATATTATTTCAAGAATTCTCGTAAAAAAAAAATTTTCCAAATTGTATGAACTCCTAGTTTTACTAGTTAAGCCTGTATTCCATTAAATTGAACCGATCTCTCCTTTTTAATAACTTAGAAATCTTGGTGATTAAACTGTTGTTATTCGGTTAAATTAAACTTATTTTTCCTTTTAAAAAGCTTCAAATAAAGGTGGGATATTTCTGGATATTCTATAAAATTGAACCTATGTAGTTTGCCTTTCATTAAATCGTCGTTAGAAGATATGTATGTTATTCGAATAAATTAATTTCGTTTTTTAAAGCTATATATCTAAATAAAATATTATTCCAATAAAAACTAATTTTTTGTTTTAATAACTAGTGAATGTCACAAACAATTACCAATTAAGATTAATTTATTCGTCGCATATCCCTAGTCCTACGAAATTATAGTCCAATTGAAAGCAGGAGCCTATACTACTTGAGGTAATAGGTTGACATATTAGGTAATAGACAGTGCACCAGTATATTTGGACCTTAGACTATTTGAAAATATACTTCTGTTACTTTGAGTTATGTCGGTGCACAACACAGAAGAAAAAGCCATTATCTCAATTTTCTTATTTTCTAATGAAATGCTACACTTATGGTATTTGTATTTTAAAACTACCGATTATTAAGAATATACGCCGTATACTGATAAATTTTTAAGTTATTTGGGCATAACATATGTACATGTAGTTCATGAAAATACGTACATATATGATGCTCTGTAATCTAAGAATAAATCGAAATTCACTTTGTGTACATCGGTGATCCAAGATTTCAAATGGGTGTGTAAAATGAGAAAAGGCTGAAATAAAATTCTAATAACCGATAGACTGACAATTATACAAAAAATCATGAACATACATACATACATGTCTTGGTTATCGAATCGTTTTTTCTTTTATCGCAGGCGGGTTAGTGAAGAATCCAGAAGACAAGCCCAATCCAGAATCACACCCTTTCTTATTAAATTCGTGGCCAAAAAAATGTGAATTATTTATCGTAGTGATTGCGTTTCTAATAATGCGGACAAACGACAAAGATACAAAAAGCCTTAATCACGTGCACACGCCTTAACCGCGCTGCCCGTCCCGGGCCTTTCCGTTCCATAATTCTCTCACCTCACCCAATGAGTTGAACAACCAAATTATCCTTATCACAGCTTGGAAACCCTTCGTCAACCCCCATAACCTGGCTTGCCTTTAATAACGCTAATTGACTCTTTGAGCCCGAAATTATTTGATCCCGGCGAGACACCGAGTGGATGGGCGATTTCCTGCTTTATGCAAAACGCACCCCGGAAAAGCACACTTTCCTGGTGAAAAACAAAAAGAAGTTGTCGTTGAAGGATTCGTCGGGCAGGCAGACTGCAAAAATTCCAGAACATGTGCTAGGCCGCCCAACGTGACAAGTGGAAAAAGGGTCCAACCCCTGAAATTTATGTCGCTTTTATCGTTGAGACATTGCAGGAGTCCCGGGCAATCCCACTTATGCGAGGGGCGAGAAAAGTGTGTCTGGCTTGATTACGAAATCAGGGCGGTGGCGCGCTGCCCGACACCTCCTGGTCCTGGCTCCTTTTCTGCATAGGCCACTTGTGCGTTGGATCGCGGGGGTTGGCTGCTGCACATTCCTGCGTGTGATTTTTGCCGTGTACGAGGGTGACGGAGGGTGCGTATCTGTTCGCACAGACATCGGGTGAATTAATTCCACTCCCAGGGGAAGCCCACTCCCTCGGTTGGTGCCATTGCACGTGCTTAAGTAATTACTTTTGCTCGACTGCCTTTCTAGGCTGGGCTACGGCCATTGGCATTCCCCAGGTTCGATGTCTGCACAGGCAGATGGGGTGCCAGTCGCTACACCACCACCACCACCGCCGTCTTCAGCCTCCCGCAAATCGTCACAGCACAACTGGCAAAATCGGATTAAATTTGTAAAATGTGTAAATAAATTCTTTCGGCTGCGATTGTGAAGTAAATGGTAAAACGGGATTCGCGCAGTCCTCCATGGCCTCCTTGGCCTCAATAGGGCGGAAAATTGAGTAGTAAACGGCGAGTGTCTTTGTTTTCAGCCCTGCTCCGCCGTCTGCTTTGCCTTTTGTGTCGATGCGGACGGATTTAGTCGGAGGAGTTGCGATTGTTTTCGAGGAATTACATTAATGCGCAGAGCGCCATGGAGCCAATAGAATCGGGTCAAACGCCTCCACCAGGATAATGAAGTGCCTCTAGGAAGCGTTTAAGTGGTGACTCATGACGGGCATCCAAGATGGGTATCACGATGGATGGAGCCATTTCTTATATAAATTACAACTCTCCCTCCGTGACCCATTTCAGTTACCTACCTACTTGAATTGATCGGGCATTTCATTAGATGATTCTCAACGGATCCAATTAAGATTAGCACTAAATGTAAGATTAGATTGATTTTTGCTGCCAAAGGTGAATGGGTTGTAATGGTTTTTGTCAGCCACATTTAAATTTAAGGTTCGTTCACCGCTTTTCTTATCTGTTGTTATGCGGTTGCGAGCTTCTGGTTAAACCAGTCAAAAACTTGTTAATTTTCTCTATCAATCAATATTCTTAAATGTTTAATTAGCTGATTTACCTATTCTTTAAAGTATAGGAATTGAAGAACGCTCATCTTACTACTTTACCAAATTGAATAAAGACGTATACAGAAAATACAAGAGTTGATCAAATATAAATCGACAGATTTTATATTATATGTATGTATGTATAGGTATGCTTTGTGATAAAAGCAAGTAGACAACATATTGAAATAAGATCGCAAACAATAGTCCACGCGTTCTATGTGTAATTTAGGAAACTGTCGGGCGCCAAATAAGTTTCATGACTTCTTCCACTTGATTTCAAGCTCCAGGGGGCAGCTGTCTTCCTCTATATGTATACGCATTATAAGCGGACAAAAACGAAATGATAAGAATCTGTTATTTATTTTCGCGAATGAATTTTTAAGTGAAATAATAAGCGTATAAATTTATCATACCATGTCCACGAAAGTAAGGATTTTCTATAAGCTTTATACCTTTTGAAACACTTTGTTAAAAATAGATTGGAAGCATTTGATTTTGATATTCATGAAATGGCCCTAATCCACAGTAAAAGTATATGCCTTGACTTATTTATAAGTATAATACGTTAAAGATATTGAATATTTGTCTTTTATACATGTATAAATATTCTTAAAATTACACCTCTCTAAGTATTCGTTGCATAAAATGGTGTCTATTAAATCATCCCGGTGTAAAACTTGTATGACCACGTCGATATTAGATAGTAATTTTAGAAAGCTTTGATATGGTTTCAATTCAAATGTTTTGTTTCTAAAGAAGCAATTGTCCAAAACATCGAGAAATGTGGACGAAGCGCTTCGAATCTGATTCAACACTGATACATATTTATAAACTGCAGTCTTCAAAATGATGTGAAAGAACTTATTTTTTTTTGGCGCAATGTCACTTTTATAAACGATTAATCCTACAAACTTGACCCTGTGAAGAATAATATAAATTGATTTTTTTTTTGGTATGTAGGAATAGTCTTTAAACGCACTAAAACCTACCCTGCTTTATAGAAATGCTCTCATATTTATGATTTGCAGCTCACTACCTAAGCATAAATAACAAAACTAATAGTGTGGAGAATTGTGGACTTTAATGTTCCATAATACAAACTTCATCGCATTTATTAGGACAACTAATTGAATTTGTTGTGCTATACACACTGGAACTTTCCCTAAAGTGGAGGTATATAGTTCATTTTTGTAATTTATAATTTTTTCTCATATAGCAATTAAGTACATGCACTTTACCCATCGTGCAGCATGTTTCTATGTTTTCTTGAATCACGTTCTCCCGTAAAACAATTTTATTTAAAATCTTACTTTATAGCTTTTGCTTACAGTCTTTCAAAATGCGCAGAGTTTCCCGGCATCAACATTTTAGCTACTTCCGCATTTTGAAATGCGAGTCGGGACCTCCCTTCAGAAATGATTACAAAACCCACACGTCTCCCCATTAACATGTGTCGCCGTTCCCAGTCGCAAATAAATCGCGGAATTATTGTCAAATGCAAATTTATTGCCACAAATTAAAAGCGAACGAGCAGATCGATGCAAATGCATGTGCCATGGCAGCGCACTTGCACGGATCTCCGTCTGTCGCGCGCACGGATTTTACTCCGGCATTGTTCCCTGGACCGAAACCGCCTCCTTCTCCAGATACCTGCAAGGAGGCGGTTTCGGCCCAGGGATCGATAAATTTCACTTCGTCAAAAGCGCCACAAAATAATAAACATTCCTCCGTCATTAGCTGAAAATATTTCGCACCCATGGCATGCATTTGCAGAACTGCAGAACTGCAAAACGCTGCACCAGCCGAGCAGCGCTCCTAAATTGCACCGCTCCGCTGCTGGAACCACGACGTTGGGCCGTTGTTGTGGGAACCTGCAGACCGCTCGGACGACGGCGGCTGTGTCCACTCGGGCTGCTTATTAATAAAAGATTTTTCCGGTCGACCGAGGCAATTTTCACACCTGACTAGAATCGACCAGACCTTCATCCCTCGCCAGGTGCTGCCAGGTGCAGCCAATGAACTCGCCTCGAGCTTTTGGCGAATTTGCCACGGTCCACAAAGTGTCCGCATTCTTTGGGGTCTGCAATTTTTTAGGTGCGAACCACCCGCGATATCTTCCAATCGCAAGGACGTATGGCAGCCGTCTTCCACGTTCCAATCGATTGCTTGCAAGCCATTTGTCAACCGAGGGATTTTCTGTGAAAAATGCCTTCGCGGTTGCTTGTAGGTCTTTACGCTCTTGGGCAATTTATCTTACAGAAAACGATTGCTAAATCGCCATCACTCGCCAGAATTTTAAGGAGCGGATGGAGACAAACGACCGCCTGGAAACTGTCGAAGGCCCATTAGGAATCCAGCTCTAATCTGGAATTCAACGCGTTGGGACTAGAAATGCGTCACGTGCTACTTTTAATTGAACCCGCGCTTCCTTGCCTCCTTAAAAGAATATATTCCCAATTTTTTAAAGTGTAATTCTATGTAAAACTCGGGATATAGTCCCGAGAGTTAAACTTTAAATATACATTTTACTCAAACTACATTTTTCAAGTTTGGCGTAGACAATTAATCGAGTTCTATTAGTCAGATTGATTCGGGGCAAAAGACTATATTTTTTTATCGTCGATCAACTAAGCAATTTAAAAAAAGTTTCTGAAAATTTCAAATAACTTGCACTTTTTCATAAAGTGGTGTAAAACTTCAACTTTTAACTCCTTAAGAATAGCCAGGCGTCAATCAATTGGATCATAATCCGACATTTTATTCTTTTACCTTCCACAGAATAATTTATGATGCATTTTCCACTACATAAAATGGAATTATAATATATAAAATTGAAATGTTTTTTTAAATACGTAGGTATATAAATTCTAAATAAAATATTCTTCAAATTAAGGAATTCTTCGTTCAGTTCTTCTTTAGCTCCGTAACTATAATGTGATTTTTATATATGAACTTTTAATTCAAAATCAATGACGTAGTTTAAGAGAGCTTACATAGGTATGCATACTATATGGGAGGAATGAAAAAACAATAAATAGGAAGATAATATATTCGAATAAAACTCTTAAATAAAATTCCTCGAAAATACTAATTTTCAAATGAAAATGTTTGCCTACTAGCTTTTTTGGTACTTGCAGTACAGGTAGTTTGGAATAAATTCAATTCATTATTTTTAAAGTTGGTCATTGATTTTTATTGTGGTTAAAGAAGAGACTCAGTTTGGCTCAATATTAATGAGCGAAATTATCGATTCCGGACTTTAGAAATCCCATTACATCCAGAAAAATGCACAGGTTGTTGCAACTTACACAGAGGCCGCGAAACATGCGTTGAAATCATTGGATATCGGCATTGGATCATTATCAATAAATTTTTGCTCAAAAATATGGATAACATTTATTCTGGCGAGGTAGAGCGACGCTGCGTGCCATACCTACATCGACTTGAGCCATCGATTTATTGAAATCACGATTTGGCAATGTTGTGATAATACATTATAATAATAATGTGATTCAAAAATAAAATGGCCCTTTAAATTGCTTTCAAAGACTGTATGAGTGATCTACCAGCTCTCTTCTGTTTCGTAACCCCATACGTGAAATTACTGATTTATGCAGATGAATCAGCAACAATTAACGACTGAAGCAAACATTATTCGTGTTATTCGTGACATACCGCCGATATTACTCGAAAAAATAACTCAAAATGGTACTGATACAATACGCTGCATGATGAACATACTTATTTTGTTTTTGCTAAGCTCTTTATGCATACACTAAAGTCCTTTTTATATTTGAACAGTAAGAAAAATCATTTATTAAAGCAGCGACAGCTGGTCAGTTCTCGCGGGCGGAGCTGTTGCGCCCCTTGGGCAAATTTCGACTTTCGGCGTATACACAAGTTTTATTCTCGTCATATTCTTGTATGTAGCCTCTTCTGAAGGGTGCGATATTCTACAAATTACAATTGTATACCAACGGAATAAATCTCTATAAATTAACAATATATTTACATAGTACATAAATATAATAGATCTTCAATAAATAATTTCATGCTGTTTCGCTTTGCTTACTTACAAGTTTAATTTACAATGGAACAGAAGTAATTTGCACACTTCTCAAAATTTGTAATTTGTATTCGAGTTATGAATCAATTCGCAAAGGTATCACAGATACCTAAATTGATTCGAAACATGTTATCTCGCTTTTGATTTGAAGCAAATTTGTCTACCAAGTTATTATCACTAAGGTTTGTTTTTAAAGTGTTCTAATCTCCACAACGGATCAATTTTGAATTGCTCAATTTGTTTCCTCGTGTTGGCTGGAAAAGGCACCGCCGATCGCCCCCGCATATTCTTCCGCCTTCTCAGAAGACAGGCAGATGATGAAATCACAGTCACGTGTTCTACCTCGAAGAAATTTCATAGAGTCGTGCCAGGTAAAAAAGGCACTTTCTCAGCCATGGGCGTATTTCTCCGGCGTGTGGTGTTTGCGATGGCGACGGCCCATCGCCGAGCTCCATTAATTGTTTTCGTAATTGTGGCGGCATCTATCGATCGACGGTGGATTCGTCCACCGAATGGGCATTGGGAGCAGCTTCGATATGCGTTCGATGCGTGATTAATAGCTCTGCATCCGTGCCACTGTGAAGCCTTTTTTTTTTGCTCATTTTCAGCTGTTGAGTGCTTTGCTCTGGATTAGAACGACCGCGGTGGCCGCGAGTTTCGGAGGCTGGGTACAGACAGCCTGTGGTTTATTGGGTTCAACGCTCCCATTCCCGGCACTGGGGCTCTTTTTGGAGACCTGTTCCCCAGCTTGATGAGCTTTTAATTAATTTTCTTACCAAGGGCCAAACTCCTGCTTTCTTTCGCTGCCCCGCCCACGAAGACGACTCTTTTCGTTGAGTAGTAAAAAGTTTCGCGGCTATTCTTGCAAAATTGGAGCAGCCACAGCGGCATGAGGAGCCAGTCATCGTTTAGAAATTAGCCCGGCATATGGGCTAAGTGCTAAACGATTTTCGCGGGACAAATTGAATGGAATGAGGCTACTTACGTTTTATAATGGACGGGTGATTGTCACGGAATTTTATGATAGATGGCATTTGGTGATGAATATGCCGCAGGGGAAATTTCACTATTTTACAAATAGATTTGTATGATTAGTTGTCTATAGCTGATTTCTTAACGTATTTGCAAACATTGACGTGAGTTACAACAGTAACGTTTCAAAACAAAATATCTAACTTTTGTTGAAATAAGTTATATATTTTGTTTGTCTTTATCGGGAATAATTATTAGAAAAGCAAAACATGTTTAGATCCTCAATGTGTAAGAAAACTGCCAAAGGACATCATCCGATTTTCATACATTTTTGGTCCAAATATGAAAGTGCCGGCCAGAAAAAAAAAATGTTATATTCTGGTAGAACTTGTCCATCTGAGCATTTATTATTATGGCACCAAAGCTGTAGGACCATTGCCCTGTGTTTTATATGAGTTTAAAAAATCTGTCTTTTCATGCATTTTCAATTAAATGATCTGACCTTTTTACACCTTTTAGTGCTGTTTTAACATCATTTTGTGCATCTATTGTGCCTTAGAATATTCCTAAAACCGTTTTTACATTTAGGTTGTTGTTAAAAAATAAAAGAAAAAAAATATAGTTTACGTAATATTATGTTTTTTAAAAATTATCATTGTTTTACAGTTTTATACGTAAACGTAATATTAATTACAATCTAAACAATTAAGTCGTCATCATCTGGTAAAACGCATTCCTTTCTTTTGGCTCAGCTTTAACCTTTTTTGGATCTATCATTCATTATCATTCAATTCCAGAAAAAATAAGTTCTGTCTTAACGATCACGTCGTATTTTAGTTAGAAAATCCCCAAAAAGTGATTTTCTATGTACAGAATCGGTATAGGTTAGAACCATTGGTGCTATTAATGTTCAAAATGTCATGTTACGGCAAAACATCACTTGTTTTTGCTATTTCATTGCGTCGAAAATGCATGAAAAGACAGATTTTTTAAACTCATATAAAACCCAGGGCAATGGTCCTACAGCTTTGGTGCCATAATAATAAATGCTCAGATGGACAAGCTCTACCAGAATATAACATTTTTTTTTCTGGCCGGCACTTTCATATTTGGACCAAAACGGATGATGTCCTTTAAGTAAAAAAAAGAAGGGTCTAAAAGGAAAAAGGAAAATAACCTACATATGCAAAACCATATCAAGGGATCAATTTGTAAAAATAAAATAATTTTCATTTCATAAAGTTTTAATCAATTATCCACCAAAATATCCAACATCATCCAGCAAATGAACGTAGCAAATTCATTTCTGTTTCTGCATTACATTTTTAATAATAAATATTTTTAATGTCAGATGCGTAGATAATGGAAGTGGTGAAAATTTAGCTCACTTTCCTAATGACTTTCGTCCGAAATTTAAGGGCATTACAGAAAAAAATGTCTGATAAAGAGAAATAGTTTGCTGTGATGTCTGGCGAAATTACGGCCGGATAAATACATATTTTAAATATGTAGCTTTGCACAATTAATTTCAATTGCAATTAGGTACATACATATAATACCGAAATTGACCACGGGAGGATTCGAACCTGCAAATTCACTGCTCTTACCAGCTGTTCCTATGTGGCTACCTAGTTGACGCCGATGTCTTAAAGCGCGACGTTGCGTAAAAATTTACAGCGCAAAGAAGGACAGCTGACCAGAGATACTTAATATTCCAACTTAAACACATTTATATTTTTTTTTTCAAAACAGAGTTTTAAGACAGTGAACTCCAAATGGCGACTTCAAATTTTAACGTAGTTATTTGCATTAAATTTGGAGGACGAGTGCTTTCAAGGTGTGACTCTATGGGTCTAGTATAAAAAAAAAACACTATAATACTTAGTTTAAAAAACTAAAAAATTCTTTTTTTATTGTTATAAATGATTTATAAGCTCGGGAAACACCACTAACTTGTATTGTCACCGAAGTTATACATGTTCGCCAAATTTCATTGAGTTTGGTAAAGTCTAAGTATAAAAATTTTGCATTGCAAGATTTGACGACACGTCGAGACACGTAGTGTATAAGTTAATAAAAAGAATTTAAAAATATACGAGCTCGAAATGACGGGTTTCAATATGGTGACTAAACAGAAAAGATCTGTAATTAAAATTCTATATCATTGATGCCGACTACATTGTGTGAACATTAAAACAAAATTGTATTTCCTACCATTTCCATTCTCAGCTTAATTAGTTTTTCCAAATACATACATATTTCTAAATTAAAAGTTCTATGAATGGAACACTGGAATGGGCCAAATGGCTTAAAAAGTATTATACTTGCAAGTATATATTTTTCTATATTTGAATGTAGGTGCTTTAAAATTTTATTAAAACAGCCTGAGTAATATTATCGATTTTATCATGTGCTGCAAGCGTTTTTTCACTATAAATAAAAAAATTGAAGAGAGTAGAAAAACGTCAATAATGGGGCATCCAGTTTTGTTTACATAATTTTAGAATATAGATTTTAATACCATTGAATTGAGCAAACATTTCTTTTTTAATTTGAAATAGGTAAACAACAATATTTAGAATTGGTAGATTTTTATTCAATCAGTTTTAACGAAATAATTTTTTGAACCCAAAGCCTTGAGAGGCAACATATTAATATAAAAAGCAGCTAATAAGCCTATTTTAAGACAAAGCCTAATTTATGATTTCGGCCCATGAGAAATCAAACAACAAAATTTTTATTCGATAATGGCCCGGCATTGTGGGCAAATATATAACACTTGTGTGAATTTTGCCTAAAATTTAGACTTTAACAGATACCATATTAAATAGTCAAACCTATGCGTCAAATGTAGCCTTTTGTCACTGATTTACAAAATTGGAAAGATTTACCTAACCCATGATTAAATTTTAGTCATAATTTGCATTGGCGCCTAATATCTTGTGTCAAGTAAATTTCCAATGAAGAAATTGGTTAACGTCAGTAACCGTCTACATAGTAAAAATAGTTTTGTTCATTACGATCTACGGAAAAATTCATTTGATTTGATATCAAAAAAATTGTTTATGATAATCTACTTCACTTATTACTCCATTTAGTATTTCCGTTTTCCCGAGAATTACATTCTGTAGTAATCCACCGGAACACGTCCATTATCTTGTCAACTAAATTTGTTTGTTCAGCACCGGGAAAGGGGGAGATGGACCCAGCACCATGAACACCTAATAGTCCGTCAATTTCAATTAAATTATTTCCCGCCATTCGATTCGATTAGAGCCACGAGCGTGCAATTTGAGTTAGTCTTCGTTGCCAGCAAAATGCCTAAGAATCCATCGAATTCAAGGTAATTTTAAAATAAATATTGCAAAAGAATTCCTAACCTCAAAGCATTGGTATCAGAAAATTTTTGCTGAAGGACCTCCTAAGCACTTTCAAAACCTATAATCTTTTCTTCAGATTCTGATGATTTAATGGCGATTTCACGCGGATGCTTGGCACAGGCACTGCAGCACCTTTTTTTTTACATTTTGCACCTTCAGCTCGTCTGACGAATGCTATGCAATTTCACGTTGCATTAGCAAATAATCAACGAAAGCCGCCAGACAGTCAGAAGGGCTCCCCAGTGGCCAGCCATAGGTAATGGCGTGCCCATTTGTTTTTAACCGCAAAAGGTTTAGAAGATAAACCACTGGCGGGTTCTGGATGTAACTGAGAATCAACAGCAAGCACATTGCGCTCACTTAGCTGGAGCGTCTTATCCAGCATTAGCTTAGCTGAGGATCACCGCGATATGCCCAGGGGGGATATCTTCGAGTGCACCTAAGTGCTCTGGAGCTGCAATACAGCGATCTTTCGAATAAATGTGAAATAAAAGAAGAAGAGGAAAAATCTTGGACAGATCACCTAATGCCTTGTCTGCTGACCACTGATCGCGCGCCATTTCCAACGGAGAAGAGCGCTCTTGGAGGAAAATAACAGGCCTTTGCGGAAAGTAATGTTAACTAACTGCGCGACACAGCAATTATAGTAGAAAATTTACCGGTGCAGCATTCTTTGTTGGTATCATAGCACTAGAGTGTTCTTCCTCCAGAGCTGAAGATCGGACGGGTGATCTTACAAGGGTTTCCTTGTTTTGAGTTTTTCCTGTTCGCAGCAAGACGACGAAGAATGGAAGAAAATTTCTTGATCATTGCATGCGTCATCATGAGCGTGCGTTATAAAACCAATCGAAGATGTGTTCTTAGTTTTTTGCAGTTTTACTGTGATTATTTTACGGTACAGTACGTAAAAATCAGAACTGTTTAGGCATTTACAAAGTGCCTACATATAGTGACCCGAAAAGTAAACACACCTCCGCCAGTAATCACACAAAAACAAAACCTACATTCCATCAGATACCTTGAGATTTTACGCAAAAAAAGGTGTCTGTGGCCATTAAACTTTCTGCCAAAAGACAGCGCTCGCATCCAACAGGTGAGAGCTTTTAATCCTCCAAAGGTTTACTGTTACAGAATTTATCGCTTGTTTTTTGGCCATGGGCTAGTCTACAATTGTTAACTATTTAAATGCCACGACCAAGGTGAAAAACTCAATCGATCCCCAGTCAGGAGGGATAATGACTTCAATTTTGGTCGGAATTTTACCACCTGCTGATCGTTGTGCGTACCGATCAATGGCGGAGACCAAAAATCACAAAAGAACTCCGATGGCAAAGAGACAAACGGGATTGATATGTCAGAATTATTTATGATTTGCGTAAAACGGGTTACAGTCTAAATTGTAGGTTAAATTTTTTCGGGATTTTTAAGATCATAGTTATACTTGTTTGTTAAGTAATTTTTTAAAGAAAGGAATGAAAGTAACTGTCTATTTAACGTTTTAAGGTTTTTGATTTTCAGTTGAACAAAACTTATCTAGAAAAAAAATACAATTACAAGAGATTTCTAGAACAAATTCCAAAGCTTGTTTTGATATCCTTATTTCATGCAAGAACCATAAAAATTTATATTTCATGTAGGTGTAGGTATATTAGACTTAATTAAATCTAAAACGTTTTAAAAATTTTTATAAATTTCAAGTATAAACATTGTTTTGACGCGACTTAAGAATAAGTAGCGGTGCACCCTGGCGTAAGACCAGTTAGAAAAAATAACTATTATATTTATCGAACTGAGCCCTTTTGGACATTTTTATAAAACATATTAAGAATATAAATTTGTTTTTTGCATTTTTAGTATACATCTTGACCACTTCAGAGGGCGTTTTCCAAGAGATACTTTTTAAACGGCTCCACAGTTTTTGGGATACCTGTAACACATAGAGTAAAACTTCTAACGGGCATTCTATTCATAAGACTTACAACTAGTGACTAAACCTAAAAATTATGTTTCACCACCTGTAATTTTTTATACAGGGGTAGTTTGCCTCCAAAAATATGGAGTTTTCTTTTTTACTTTTCAGAAAAATGTTTATAAAATGATAACATTATTAAAAACAGAATATTTTTTAGGTTTAGTTACTAAATACTTTTAGTCTTATGAATAGAATCCCGTTCAAATTTTTACTCTATTTGTTACAGGAAACCCAAAAACTGTGAAAACGCCTTCTGAAGTGGTCAAGATGTAACTAAAAATGCAAAAAATCTATATACATATATATATATATTTTTAATATGTTTTATAAAACTGTCCAAAAGGAATCAGTTTGTGCGTTGATACCCTTTGCTTTCCTGCGCGAATCCCCACACCAACTCCTGGACACAAACACTGACGTAACAATAAACCAAATATCACAAACTTTTCTTTTAGAGATTTTATTTTCTAATACATATCACAATTTACATAAATATAAGTTATTCAATTTACTGCATGTAATTCGCGTTCGTTAACTTCGTAGGCAGGCGATGACCCTCGCGGTCGTTGACTGACCTAGATTAGCTTCATGTGCGGCACCGAACACAGTTCAATAAATATAATACGTCTTTTCCCAAAAAAAAAATTAAAAAGTGTATTTTTTTCCAATTATGAAAGGAAAAGTCCGCTTAAAGTTTATTATAACTTTGATATATGTATGTTACATATCTAGGTATACGCAGAACCCGAACCCGAGTTCGTAGGTATCTTCTGCTATAAAAAAAATGGAGACACATTCACTTTCAAACTTTCCAGGACATTTTATATACATAATGAGTCGTCATTTTTGAAAGTGGTATAAGTCCACTTGTTGAAAAATTCACGTGAGAGCTATCTACACGTTAAGATTTAACTGGAGAAATGTTGAAATTATATGTTAAAAAGTGGACTTCGTTAAGGTCTGCCAATCGATTCAACAGAGATTCTAACTTGCCTATGTGTTAGCTTTTAATTAAAATAATTGTTTGAATATTGAGATTCAGAATAAGCAAATCAATATACCTAATTCAATTCGATATTAATTCTCCCATGAAAATTGGCATATAGACCAAATATGAGGGTCATCCGCTTTCGAAAAGCGCTCAAAGTAAACCGACTCGCTTGGTCTTAATAATCGCATCTTCAAAATTAGAAAATCTTGCAGTAAGTTGTGTAAATTAAGATCTTCTCCATTTCATTGCTTAACCGCTTTAAAAACTGGAGTAATTGGTCGTTTCAAAATTTGGCACGGACCTTGTTATCACCAGAAATTGTCTGTTGTCCGTTCACATCGAAAATTCCAATAAATCACGGCTTTTAACGGTCGAGATCGTGACGCATTAAGTGCATATCAGGGTATCTTATTAATCGTCCGAAAGTGTTCAGCTCATTAGCAGCTGCGTACCCGACCAAATAGGCCCAGCAGTGAATTGCCATGCGTTCGTCCGGAGGCTCCTTGGGGCAGGTATTCGCGAAACTAAGCGGCTTAAGCGGAATTTCTTGCCGCAAAAGCACACGCATTTCGGATCACTTTATGATCTGCAGCCGAGAGGTACACTGGGAAATGTTTGCCTGTCCAGCTGGCCTAAGCGACCAATATCCAATAAATTTTATTTATAATAAAGTTTACACTTAGAACTGGTTTTTGCACTAAATCGCCTGTTCGCAGTTTATTGCTCATTTTCCTGGAATTCCTTATCCGGCTGCTCGCATCTTGGCGCGCCATTGCAACGAACATGACAAGGAACATATCAGTCAAGGTGCTCCACCGTCTAGAAAGTGGCTCTTAGCCAAAGACTTGAAGCCCGTAGGCTGTGCAAGATCGTTTGTCTTGTGGGCTGGCTGTTTGCTAAGCGCTCGAAACACGCGTTAGATGCAAGTTAACAGGCATGAAATCAGCTTGACGAACATCTCATTTACGCGCGGATCCGAACAGCCCTTGAACGACCTACAGCTTCCTGCAAGGGGTCTCTGCAAGTCGTTTTGTTTTTTTCAAACTTGCTATCAGTCACATCGCTCAAAATCGATTGGCCAATTATCGAATTCTTCCGATTTTTTTGTATTTCGGCTAGCTTGGTTTTTGCCTACTTCCATGAAGGCGGTTAAGCCTGGAGGAGTCTCAATTAAGCAAAATGAATTCGATTACTGCCGTTTTGTAATTCATTTTACGTTTTTTCACTCTCGATTAACTGGTGCTCACTTTGCGCCGCTGGACCATGCAAGAAACATGATCGCCTGGAGAAAAATAAGAAAGTTCGCATAAAAAAATTTCTGGACCTGATCGCCACCTAACATCAAAACCTCGAGCTTTTCATGGGTTGTGAAGTTTTTCATTAATTTGACGGAATGTGATCACCATCGTTGTCGGACGGACGATCGACTGGACGATTGCTTTTTCATTGCTGCACGTGCAACCAGAGTTATGTCACAGAAATGCATGAATTCATTAATCACATGCACAGCCGGAGTCGCGGGACTGCTTCTGGTGCTGCTACTTCAGCATCTTTCAGCGCGTAACAAGATTGTTTTGGACGACAAGAGAACGCAAAATGTTGTGATCGGTTCAAGATGGAATCCATTTATCTTTTTGAGACTCATACGAAATCGTGCTAAGAGCAGGGCCAACATTTGTGTGGGCACCAGTTTTCATATTTGGTACTTCCTCACTGATTTTACGATAACTCTGTTGAAATTATGTTTTTTTTTTGTTTTCAACAGTTACAAGTGGTAGGTCATTTCTATAAGATCTTTTCTGAAAATTACGAATCCAGTGCCGAAAATATGTATTTTACCAAATTACGTTGATGGCTATTATTCAAAAATTATTAAATAACAATTTAAAGAAATAAGGTATCATAATAATCCATAGGTTTTTTTTTTGCGCCTGTTTTGCTTTCAACTCCTATATAATAATCAATTTAACATTGAATCTCAGGAGTATTTCGAAAAGATATAATAAGTTTTTTTTATAACTTTTCATTAAAATAACAACGTAGGAATGGTTATTTGTTTTTTTCAAACCGACTCAATACATATTCGAGTTTTTGTACACCATTCACCATTCAACTCTTTATACAGTATATCCCCAAAACTATCATAAATAATTTGTCGTAAAACTTTTAATTTCAAAAGCTTATAAAACGTTTATAGTAATGAAAAATCAAATAACATAAATGAGGAGCGTCGGAACAAAAACCGTTAAATCCCATTTTCACTTTTTTTTGTTAATGATCTCAATTGGTTGTTTTCCTACATATCTTTCTTTGTCGTCAATGTAAACTGGTCGAAAACTGATAAATCCCCTCCAAATCCTTCCGCGAAATACCCGGATCTGAACATAAACCGGTAAATCCGTCAATCGTACCAAATGAAGATGACGATCGGAACAAAGATCGTTAAATCCTTAGTAACACTGAGATATTCAGCCGCTTTTTATCATGAAATACCGATATATCCTGCAGTGTTTTATCAAAAACCGATATATCCAGTTGGTTTTGTCAAAAACCGATATATCCACTTTTGTTTTTTTAATATCTCAACAAATACCGTGCACACGAATGTAGAATTCAGGTTTCCAAACAGTGATTCCAACATCAATAAATTGATAAATTTTGTTCAATCCCAAATTAGAAAACCATGAGCTTGGCTATATTTTTACAATTTCCCAACAAAAACACAAAAGGGATTTAGCGGTTTTTGTTCCGACGCTCCTCAGTTGGTTTGGTCAAAAACCGATATATCCATTTTTGTTTTTTTAATATCTCAACAAATACCGTGCACACGAATGTAGAATTCATGTTTCCAAACAGTGATTCCAACATCAATAAATTGATAAATTTCGTTCAATCCCAAATTAGAAAACCATGAGCGTGGCTATATTTTTACAATTTCCCAACAAAAACACAAAAGGGATTTAGCGGTTTTTGTTCCGACGCTCCTCAAATAAACTTAAATAAAATACAGCATCACTACATATTATAAATTACAGTCCCCCGCCGCGCCGTTGTTTGTGCTAATCTCAGAAACTACAGTATACTGATTTTTATACGGTTTTCACCAATATAAAGAGGGATTATCTAGGAAGGTTATAGTGGTTATAGGCTATAATTTGTGAACATTTTGAGAAAATAAGCTACCGGTATAGAGATATTTGTGTCCGATTCACTATCCCACCCATCTGCCTACACAGTAAAAAAAATTTGATTTTTACTTATAAAATAGTAACCTAGTAAAAATCGACACTTCTGAGTAGCAATTTTGCAAATTCATATTGAAACTTAAAAATTCATGCGTAAATTTAAAGAATTTCTGAATTTTACTAATTATAATAAGTAAATTTGACGTTAACTATCAAAAATTACACACAATGTGTACAAATTTACAATTTGTTTTGTAATGTTTCAAAGCAAAGTATAATACTGGCAATTTGAGGCGGGATTGCACTTTGATTATTTGGGACGAGACTTCGATGTCCCATAAAACGTCTGTTGAAGCATTGGACAAAAAAATCCGAGATTTGCGTCAGAAGAATAGCGCTATGGGTGGCTGTACGGTTTTGTTCTCTGGAGATTTCCGTCAAATCTTGCCAGTAGTATAGGAATATGTATGGGGTTATAAATCTGTATGGGGCTAGGAGAAATTATTTTATACTTTTTAGTTCGTTTTAAAAACGTGGTAGGTACCTATATTGAAAATTTTTTTTATTTAAATAATTATTTTTTTAAGTTATTTGAATTAAATTGAATTGAAAAGTCAACTATTTGTAACCTTTCATGAAAGGAGAAATTAGTAGGTAGGTATATAGCTTTTTATTTTCCACTAAATAAAATGAAGGAATAAAATAAACTACATTAAATTTTTGAATTGTGTTGACTGATATTGTTTTGCCTAACACTGTATTTCCTCGACGTAATCTGCAGCATTATTAAATAAATCTTACTTACATCTAAGTTGATTGTATTGTTGAGCAATCAACCCGGTGTATAAATTAAACATTTTATGAAATTTCCCTTGTTATAATCAGTCGCTTCAATGGAAAAAAAGCATAGTGTGAAAGGGCCTTTGTAGTCAGTCAGTCTTAATAAAGGAAATATATAAAACCCTTTTTTTTTACCTTGGGCATAAGCATTAAAATACAATATTACATTGTTCGCCTATATAACTACCCTCGTTAGCCTAAAACCTTAAGGTAAATCTGCGGAAAAAATTAAACTGAGAAAAAAGATAATATCTCCAACTTTATCCTAATTACCCCCTTCTAAAAAAGCAATTTATAAAATTGAAAGAAAATGAAATAAAAAGTAAAAGGTAGCCGGTAGTCGGTAGGGGCGGTCGCACTGCGAACAGTGGGTAGATAGGTAATAAGGAAGTAATAATTTAAAGAGCTATACGGGAGAAAAAGAATAAAAAATCTTTAAGAAATGCTTCAGAGTTTTTATGTGCACTTCTTTCAGAGAAGGCCATACCCTCTATGGGAAATTGGACGAAAAAATCTACTGAAGCGAGAGATTAACCTTGTGACAGTGGCCGAACAATGGGCCACTCACCTTTTGATAAGGATAGCCAGAAAGAGTACCTGAGGCTTTGTTAAAAGGCGAATATAAAGTGGAATGGGGAAGGTGGAAGATGATCCGAAAGTTGCACAAGAGAAAAGTTCTGGGAAGCATCCATGTGGACCGCCGCCGCCGTGAAGGTTTTCCCATCAAGCTTAAAAAGGAGTTTAGCAAAGTTGGTGACACTCGGGGAATTAAAAGCCCTTTAGAATCGCGAAGCAATTTAAGTGAAAATAAGTCCTTTTAGATTTAGGAGGAGATTGGAAAAATCTTCGGACATCATACGGGCAGAAGTTCTGCTTAACAGTATATCATATGTTCGATCTTTTATATGTATTTAAAAGTAACTGGATGGCTTAATTTTTTTAATTGCACAAATTACACTAGTTTTAGTTTAAATTTTTTTGCTATATAAAGGTAGAACATCTATAGAAAGATTTAAAAAATCGATCTCCTTAATACTTACTAAAAAAATATTTATTTCATAACTTTTTGAATGAAATGAGCTATGATGAAATCATCGACATTTTGAAATTTTCAGAAATGATTATACAAAAATTCTGAGGCCAAACAATTTAAAATAAAATTGTGTTCCATCGATATGTCATTTTGCAGTAAAAAAAGCGTGCTTGTCAACTAACACCAAATATTTTCAGTACCTAAATAGTTAGAATGATCAGCGAAACTATTTGCGATTGTACATAAATCAAAGAAAACAAATTCGGCTTTTTGAAATTTCAAGCGATCGTAACCAGTTATCATTCGAAATTTTTAAGGCATTTTTGACTTGACATTCATTGGGTTTTGCTTACTGCATAGGTATATTAAATTGCCGTGCTTTTTGACCAGAAATAGGCTCATAATTTATCAAAGTATTCATAAGGACGAATAATCGGCTCCAATGTTTCAAATCAAAGATGACCAGAGCAGTCAGCATCAAAAGATCGACGAGTTCGAAATGTCATTGGCGATAACTTAAGACGCAGACCAGTTCTGCGCTTTTCTCGGTTTTATGTGCACGTTCTGGATGTCTACTAGTTCTTCGTTCTTCGCGTTGCGATAAGGTCAATGACTAGTTGTTCTAGAGCTAGTGGTGCGGCATTGTCCCTCTATTGGCAAAGATTCGAGCCTCGATACAGTTTAGAGGTATCAAGACAGACCGATATGCCTATACCAAGATCAGAGCACAGTTCTTCGTCTTCTTCGTCAACCTTTCTTCCAATATTTTCCCTTTTTTGCCAGATCGCACTTCGAAGAAGTGCTCTTACATTGACTGCCGTGTTGTTGCTTGAGGTGCTGCTATTGCGCTGGAATCTCTTGGAATCTTGATATATTCCGTCGAAGTTTTTCACCATCTTCACCGCGATCCTCAGCGCTGATCTCTCTCTATTCGAACTAGGTCTCAGCTTTAGCGTTCGAGAAAAACGTCCAATTCTAAGATTTTTCCTCGCTTATAGCTGCTTAGCTTCAGTGTAATTGCATTCGTTTACAGTGGCCGGTTGTCATATGGTCTCTCTGCTTTTTGCTGCTGAAGCTCCTCGCCTTAGGGACTGATCTCACTTGATGGAGTGCACTTCAACTTACCGCTGCAGCCCCACTGGAAATATCCAGGTTTTATTGCAAGAAGTCCGTTCTATTTTAAGATACCTGTAAGATATCCTCGTTGGCGAATGGCACTCGTGTCTAGCTCGAATCCGCGGTAGTGGACCTGTGACTTTGAGCCGGATTTATTTGCCTAGGGCTTCACATAGAACGACTCTGAGACGAATTTCTTGTTAGCGCGGTGTACACTACCGCGTTGCATTGCAAGACTGATGAAGTTTTTATACGATAGGCATCCCTAGGGGTATTTATAGCCCCTCAGATTAGACCTCATGAAAGCGTTTTGCAGATTGGAAAGTTGTACCAACTGAAGGAATTTTAAGATCCTCAAAGATTAGCACTGATCCTGGGTTCATTAGGAGTGTCTCTGAAAAACGCGACACGATCAGTGATCGTGTACTCAATGCAAAAATAACAGTACTTCAAGTTCAATGTTTCCCAGCTGCTCTAAATGTGATCCACGGCACTTCTCCTTGAACTTCCTCGCCGCACCCACCGACAATAAATCATAACCTCAAAGACTCACGTCTCCGAGAAGACAGCATCCGTGGCGACAAATTAGCTGCGGTCTTTTGCCATTTTGCGCGCGGGTCTCTTGCAATCGGAGCGGAGGCAGGCACTTCTTCGTGGGGGAGAGGAAGTGCTTCATCTTTGGCTGCGACGACGACCGAAGACTGCGGTTCAACGCACCCATCCTGAGTGCGCATCTTTTTATATCAGATCGCGTAACACCCACCAGCGCGATCCCTCAGCGTCTTTTGTGCTCGTCAATGGCTGCGCTGTTAACCGCTCATCAAGTCAATTTACGCCCGAAACATCCGCATGCGGCTGCTCTTTGCCGATTTGACGGTGTCTGTTTGAGGATGGAAAAATTAAATCAAATGTAAAACCGGCCTGGTCAAAGGTCAGTTTCATAAACCGACGTTGAATTGCTGCACACAAAATTAAAATATGAACTTGTATTTCAGTCACGGATAGTTTTCAATTGATGCAAGTAGAAGTTTTTGTTTTTCTTTCAGCACTAAATACACTCAAAAGTATTCATCAAATTCAAAAATTTATGACAGAAATAAAAAAAAAGCATTTATTTCTAGTAAAAGATTGTTTGCAGACACACGCAAAGTTGATAAAAAATTTCTAACACGATCATGAAAGTGCGTTCCAAAACTATAAAAGTAGATGTTGCACGTTAATTACATTTTATAACCTTAGAAAGCTTTCATTTGAATTACGTTTTAAATTCTTTTGAAGCTACACTGTTTTTAAAAATTATCCGATTGTATTTTATATTTCCTTTGCTTTTAGAAAGATTTTGTTTGCAAAACTGACAGAGGAAACTGATCCAAAGACAAATGTGGAAAAAAGTTTTAGTTTCTTTGTGGTTTTTAAAGTGAAACTTTATTATCATCGCCACAAATTTTTTCGTTCATCTATCGCATGTCGCATTACAGCCGGCCGGTGAGTAAGGGGTGCCGCGGAGACGGGGTAAAGTGAAAGTCGCTCGGCAGAGCAGCCAAGGCCAATATAGCAGCGCCAATGGCTCGCATCAGCTGACCGTATAGCATTTATATTCTCTCACTAATTCGTGCAACAGCTTCGCGGTATTTGTGTGTTTTGATCAGTGTATTGATGTAAATGTTGTTGTTCACTTGATCGTGATCGTGATGGACAACGATACAGCGTTGAAAGCGTCTATCATCTGAATGATTGTATTTATTATGTATTCCGTACTCTAATACGCAGACTGAAATTAAAATTTATAGTTGGATATCTTGTCTACCATTGATTTCCCATTATAATTCCCATTTTCCAATTATTAAGTTAAGATGAAAAACGCGATTTTAATACCCTAAATCGAATAATCTTCCGAAAATTTTCAGTTAAATGCGTACGATCCCAAAAAAATTTGCACTTGCATCGTGGTTTCATAAAACCACACAATGTTTTTTTTTAAGCATTACTTGCGGTATGAGAAATGTGATTGGAGAAATTAATAAGCGCCCGAACGCATAATTTTAACATATAAACTTTAAATTAATGTTATATGTTTTAAAAAGAAAATGAGCCAGAATATCTTTCTTTTAGTGTGTTTAATGACCTAGTTAAAACAAATCGTTCAATTTGCCACTTCAACAGGCCGCAGATCGGTATCTGTGGGTAATTGCTACAAAATATCGCCCCAAATTCCAATAATACTAGCCATAACTTCCACCTAGGAAACCAATAACGTCCCTAAGAGTGTCACGTCAAAAACCCATTGCCCTTATCGCCGGGCAATAAATAACACTTCCCAACACGAAGTTTCCTCCGGTCCCGAAAAGTCGCTCAACGAAACTCTCATAGAACAAAGTTTTCCGTCATAATACGACCAATAGTTCCCCGTGGCGCAATGTTTCGATTTCTTAATTTGTCACACTTTGTCATGGCATTACTGCACCGATGTGTGCCCCTGATAAGGCGCTCCGCCGTGTAACTTTCTGATATCTCTGGAGCCCCAACACTTGCCCCTATGCATTTCCACGTATGAAGCCATTCCGCAACATGTGGAAATGCGAAATTGACGGCAAATTCATTGTGCACCACTGCAGCAGGGAGTGGCAGACGTATTTCTGTTTCTGAATGGACCCAAATGGGCAAATCGGAGCCCCGGACATCAGGCTGCAGGGACAGCAGCGTGTTTAATTGAAAACATGAGACATTTTTCCCTAAAATATATGACTGCACCATTTTAACAATTAATTTTCGACAGGTCTGGATGCTTTGAATATTTCTAACGTAACTTAAGTACGCAAGACAGTGCAGTTCGCTGGTGCGTGCCTCCATTGGTAATCAAAAGTCACATTTGACATTTTAGATAACTAACCGCACTGGATATGAATGCCTCACCTGGGCAGGTAAATGAGCATGCGTAACACCCTCGAGTAGACACATTATGCGCTTATTTTCATACGCATGCTCCGTCCTAAGTCCAGACGATGCAAGGCAAGACTGTCTACAAACCACGTCCTTCTCAATTGCGTCGAATTTAATTAAGTTTGGTGGCGCAAACAAAGCAGGAGCAACACGAAGTTCAGTTTGGAAATAGAATGCTATCAGCCAGGTGTCAATGATATTCCGCCAGATAAAGCCATATTCCAGCCAAGAGCCGCCGTAGACCCGAGCTGGACGTCAGGCAGCATTCCCAATTGGCAATGGAGCAAAATGCAGCGGTCTGTCCGGGGCTGGAGCGGCTGGTACCGCGCACTGGCCGCCTTAGCCATTACGAAAGATTTTTTCGCCTAGAGCCTGCAAAGCAGCAATGAACCAATCAAACAGGCTCCGTAAATCCGAACTGGTTGAAATTACCTTTAATAGCGTTCGGTAAAAAGATAGACAACCAGCGATACAACCGTAGTCGCGACCGCAGCCTCAGACCACATGGCGGTATTAGTCGAAATAAGGTGCACTTCAGCGCGAATAGTCCGCCCCATCCCGCTTCTGACACCATTGCCTGTGCCGGATAAACAGCGCAAAAAGACTTGGTGCGTCGCGACAACCGGGGCAACAATTTTATTGCGGACGTGTTTCTGGGTATCGCAAATGTATCACTGCAACAATAATTGCGTTTCGTTGCCTCTTATGCCCCTGATTGGTTATAATTACCCGCGAGGACGTCGGCGACGACATGTGCGTATACAAACCACAGTCGTTTCCCTCCTTAATGAAAATTAAACGATTTCGTACACTTTTATTGTGTTTTGAGGAGCATATACGATCGCAGAAGTAGCCACGAGTGAATTGCCGTCATTTCGGCTGATTTTTTCCTTGGGGGAAAGTTAACTTTTAGCGCAATATAAAAATCAATATTGCCACATACAAATTAGACCCAGATTGCAACATTTGGTAACATATGGCAAAATCTAACCTAATCGCAGCATAAGATTGATTATGTTCTCAGAATGTTTTTTGCTCTTCCTGCGGTAACAACAACTTTCCGAATACAAAAACTACAATCACAAACAATAAAAACATGTCAGAAATTACGGCAGGATTTAATTTAATCAAAATCTAGTAGATATACCTATGTATATGTACAATGTACATATATAAGAAATACTACTATGTGTAGTTTTTAATCAGTTTTTATATCTGGGGAAATAATGTCCATAAAATCCATATAAAAACCATGTATATATATTGTGTTTATAGCACACTAATCCACAATAAAAATACATAAAAAAAATAATATGCAAATAATCAAATACAGGGTGTCTCAAAAGAAAGTTCACATTTAAATCTTTTTTTAAAAGAAAAGTCTTAGCTTTATTGAAAAAATGTTTATTTTATATTGAAGTACACTGTTTGGGAATTTATTTTTTAAAAATAACATCGTCCAAATGTAAACCGTTGCGCTCTCGGCATTCATTTAGTCGGGCACTAAAATTGCCTATGACAGCTCGGCAGGTAGTCTCCGTGCGGCATAATGAAGATCTGTGCACATTTAAAGCAACAGCACGCTTCCGAATCGAGAGGTTTGGATCATCTCGAATAGACTGAGTAACACTGTCCACGTTTTCGGCTGTTCTTGATGTTCTTGGCCGCCCAGATTTTGGTTTCTCCAGAGTTGACCCAGTCTCTTCAAACTTCTCAACCCATTTTGCCGTTTTTGTAAAACTCACGTACGCACAACGCACGGTCCGCACCAGGGAAACGCTCCATAGCGACTAAATTCCCAAGAGCCAGACTACCGACTGACATACCCCCCGCGCCCCTCAGAATAGTTGCTTTCGCGTAATAAGATAAGCAAATGTGAACTTACTTTTGAGACACCTTGTATGTAAATATCAATGTATGGTTTCAAAGCACTATAGGTATAAAGATTATAGTATGTTTTTTTTTATATTGAAATCCTTATTTAACCACAACCAAAATTATTTCAGCAGCCCTTTGAAACAATAAAATGCAACTAAAATAACGTTCACTATAAAAAAAAGATTTAAATTAGCAATTTATACAGGATAAAAGTACCTTTCTAACGATACTTCGTTAGGATTCGTGTCCAAATGTAAGATTTATGGGGGTTTAAGTTAAAAGTTTATCGAAATTTTCCTTGAAATAGCGTTTTCTACGGAGAATCCGAACACCCTTATATTTTGTAGTTTGCATTTAAATGCCACAGTCATGAAAGTTTGAACGTATTGAATAAACATATGCAATAAAGGTTGCTCACACCTTTTTGTATACTTCACATTGCATTGTTGCACCTAGTACTGATAGTTCTACGGCTACTGATTTGTTTCACCTTCTATATCGAAACAATAGCAAATACAATAAAAGGCAAATACGCTTGTAATATATCGAGTTCTAGATAAATTAATAAAATTGATATTAAGGTTACTTGGTCAATTCATTCCTTTAAGTTGTACTTCTCGTGACGAAGCAACGCCTTCTCATAATCTTTGTCACTTGTCTTGTTAACATATGATTACAGTTTTATTTAAGAAGCAAATATGAACTCACCTGAAAGTAGAAGAAAAAAATTATGTTAGCTACCAAAAATTCTAGAAATTTACAACTGAATAGCAAGCTAATTTGAATTAATTAAGATTAAAGTAAAATTGCATAAAAACTTTCTTCGGAAGATATAGAATATGCAAGAGATGCAAATGATGGCCATAAGACAAAAAAACACAATCGTTCCAGTTTAAGCATTTTTTTTAGCATTAGGCACTCAAGGCTGCCTGGGAACGTCTGTGTTTTCATTAATTTTTTACAAGGTGTTGATTGATTGTTATTATTTTGTCACCGTGTTACATTTACATAGTCATTAATGTTAAAAAGATGGGATGTATGCCAATTACGGATTTGGAAGGTGTTTGTTGTATAATTTTGATGAAGAGGTGAAGGGCAAGTTTTCAGTATAAATTCGTATTATTTAGCTTAACATTTCATTCATTCATTCTCAAAGCTTAATAATATTAATATAAACGAAATTGTAACGGAATGCATCATTGAAATCAAAATTATCTAGGGGATTAAATCTAAGGTTAAGGAATTAAACGATTCCACGAGGGTTTTGCAAATGTTATGCAATATTGTTAAAATTATATGATCAATATACATAAATGAGCGAAACCGTAAAAAATGCAAATCAAGTTTAAACTGTAAATTATAGCATCATTATAAAGAATATATACATATGTACATTGCTAAAATTGGGTTGATTTGGAAACATTTAAGTATACCTATCATTTGGAAACATTTAAGTATACCTTTTCATATTAACCTTCAGCGGGCACGGCACGGCACGTTTTGGATATATGTATGTATTATGAATGTATGGCAAGACCAATTGTTCTAAACCTTTTTTTATTCACATGAAAGAAACGCAAATAAGCAATTCTTATAAAAGTGTCCAAAAATTGATCTAAAGGGAGCATATCTGAATTAAAACCTTTAAAATATGATTCTATATCAGCTGTTCTATGGTCCTTCCGCCGCCGCAAACCGAAATTCAAATCCTAGCACCGATTTCCTACAATTTTTATTTTATGTGTATTATATTAAGCTGGTGAGCAGACCTAATCTCAAAGGATTCAATCTATCAAAATAAAATGTTGGGGATATACTTTACCAACAAACTAAACTATGTATGTATGTACATACTTGCAAAACGAACAATAATCAGCATATCACAAGTACCTATGTTTTTAAGGTTAGGTTCGTCAAACTCAACATTCTATTATTTTGCACGAAAAGACTGTTAAGCCATGTTTCCATCTCCCCAAAATCTCGAGATTTTGAATAAGAGATTTAAAAGTGTTTCCATCTGATAGCGCGATTTCATTTGACACTTGATATTTGACACTTGAAGTTAAAATTAAAATGAATGCACACACAGCCACCAGAACTTGCTCCTCACTTGAGCTCCACTTTTTTTTCTTCTTATATATTCGTTTTCTTGCCACCACTTATTCCATTTTGAATCACTAAATGAAATGACAGATATAAATTTGTCAATTTTGACGCCTGCTGAATAGTGGTGAATAAACTTTTTGGGGATGCCACAACGAATTAGTAGATTTTGATTGAGATTCTCTCGAAATCTCAAGATTTCAAAATCGGCTATTTGTATGGGAAATCTAATAGATTGTCATGTGGATTTCGCGAAATCTCACAAAATCCCGAGATTTTGGGGAGATAGAAACATGGCATTAGATGTGAGTTTAGGAATTTTACTTGCACAATGTGAGGCAAGAGTTTTTGCTTCATTGAAATACATATGTATGTATACTGATATATTTTTATATAAATATTAAAGCAAAGAACACAGTTTTACCAAAGAACTTTATAATTTTCGAAATTCATTTACATTTCACTTAGTAAAATTCATAAAATTCAGAATTTGGGTATATGTAATTATACCACTATCATGATTCTAAATTTTTCCTTTTTTTTCAAAAAAGGGCTCGTCATGCAGGTCAAAAATGTTTGTTCAGTTTATTGATTAAGCAATCTTCCCTAGGCATCAACTGAAATTTTCGAAACATTTCTTCAAGCAAAACTAACTCCTGGAGGCATTCAACAAAAACAATTTTCCTTGTTACATTCCTTCAGTTGTTTTTCTCACAACTTCACCTCCTTACCTAACCCTAGGATCCCACAGTTATTTGTAACCGGATACCCGAGCTCAGTAGCCGGGAGAGTCCGGTAATCCCGGAGACAAAAGGACATTAAATCCCATTACCCGTGAACCACCCAAAACGACAAAAGCACTGGTTTAATCCGAAAAAGGGTAAGTCAGGTTATGGCCCTAGTTCCACTCCTAAAATTTCATGGCGCCATAAAAACAGGATCCAGACAAAAAACTTCGAAATCCATTTGGATGACAAATCGTTCTAGGGCTATTCTGTTCTGGTCCCGCATTCGGTGCAGGTTCGTTTCAGGGTAGGTGAGCGGGATAAAGCTGCTTATAGTATCTCCCCCGATTGTCATTTATCCATGGAGCACAAATTGTTGATATGACATCATCAAAATGTTGGAATATGCCTTCTCCGAACAACCGGGTTGGATCGATACCATCACCAGCAGGGTCTGGCAGCACCCCGCATACCCCGCACCGGGCACCGCCCCGTCTGTCGTCTGTGTGCCAGAGCCGAGAGCGCTTCGGCACCATTTGGGAAGAGATTCAGGGATTAAAAGTTCTCTGCTACTGTGATAAATTATTCCCTCTGCGACAGACAAAATGGGGTTGGGGGCGCGCATACAATATCCAGCTGACGAGGCGTGTAGTTTTGCGTTGTCCTGATTAAATTTTCATCCCGCCCCGCGTTGAAGGCGTCGGTTTTTCGCCCTCAGTCTGAGTCGAATGCGTTTCAATTTCGTAGATTTGCTGCGATTAGCCAAAGCAAACGGTCCACTCAACCTGGATTTGTTTTTCAGATGCTCATGGAGGTACAGCTCCAAAAGTTTTACAAAATGTTGTTGAACACGAAAAGCCACCTTGTGGCATATGAACACGTACGCAACAATCTCATCCCAGGTGGGCTCTCCTCAGCCCTAATCTGCTAGCGTTCTTATGAGCTTGTTTAGCTCCTGACATCCTGAACTGAATGCAAATAGCTTAAGGAATTTTGGCAAGGTAAATGAATTGAATTTGAACAATTTCCCAGGCACTCCCAACTTTTGGGAGGTGTCGTTCACTTCTCCGGGACCTTGCGCAGAGAATAGACAGATTTTCCAACTATTTCAATTATCTTCTGTTCGGTAGAACACAAAGTGGGTCGGTAAGGCTGCGGCGGGGGAATAGGGATCAAATTGATGATAGTATTGCAAGCCATTACTCAAGCTTTGGCATTTTGCAGTAGCTCATTTCTAAGGGATGGGGTGGATCGATGGCGTTTCCAATTTCAAGGAGCAAAACAGGTGCGAACAACTATTAAACTTTAATTGAGATTGCCACTATGTTCGACTTTGTCTGAGGTTTCTGGGGTAAAAGTTTGTAACTGCTCGTTGGCACGAAATAATTTCTTTTCTCTTTTCGATTGAAGCAATATTTAGGTCAGGCAGAGTGAGAAGAAGGATTTTCCCCTTTTGTTTACAAAATTATGCAAACTATACTTTGGAACGTGAATTGGATTAAAGAGCAGAACTTCGGTGGTAGTTATGCTTTGTACTGATACTGCTTTATAGTAATTTAATCAAGCAAAGTACCTACTGAGGAACTCATAAAATGTATTTTAGTGAAGTTATAAAAGAAAGACATTTATATATATATGTATGTACATATATAGTATAACGTAGGTACTTTTACCCAGCGCTATCCATATATCAAGATTAAATGAAAGTTGATTATTAGGAATATCTGAAAAATAAATTATTCATTCAAAGCTTCTTTGTTTCGTAAGTAATGGATAAAACTAAACAGAAAGGTAGGGAATGGTAGTACCCAGTTTACAATCCTACGTTTCGTGAACTTTTCGTGGAAAATTTACCAAAATTTGCATATAATCTTTGTTATTTTTTTACTAAACTAATCCTCAGGCATGCAAATGTGCATATTGTAAAATTAATAAGTCATAATTAATATTACAAGTGTATGAAAATCTGTACACATCAAGGACTTTGATACTTCCCGCGTTAAAAATAATGTGAGTGACCTGCAGGTTTGCCGAACAAATCTCTTCAACATGTATCTGTTTCAAGAAGCCAACAAATAAATCAAATTTTGAAATGGTTACTTGTTTTTAATTTGTATTGCTTTTGGATTATTAAAACTTATTCATTTATTTATTATTTGTCTCTCATATCTCCTTTACTTTTATGCACATTCCAAAAAAAAACTAGTTTCTCGACTTAGACTGATCAATAGATAAGTGGACCTTCGAATTAGTAAATAGCGTAGGAATTTAGCTATTAGAATAAACATAGTATTTTTGTTTTCGTTTCAAATGAGTACATAAGATCGTTCTAATCGTTTTAATAACCTTTTCAGTAATTAGACTGATGCTGTTTTTCAGCTTAAACGGAAGTTTCTGGACCGAACTAATAGCGTGTATGTAAGTTAAGCCACTCACTCTCACATATAGGTACATGTGTTGCAAAATTTCTGCACTTGGTACTCGTTTATGTGCGTCAAAAACGGCAACAATTTGTACTATAATAAAGATAGCTATATCATGCTTTGTTCTCCGATTTTTCTTTAATTAATTAGGATTTCTATAGTTATCATTATCTGCCATCTATGTGATCTTGAAAACGTAAATAAGACAACTGGAACTATAGTGATATACGAGTATCTTTAAATGACAGAATTTGAACGAGTTTAAAAATTTTATAGGTATACATATGTAGGTATGTAAGTATTTACCATAGTTATAATAAATCAAGATTTAGTTTTTTTTTTTTTTTTTTATGAAAAAAAGTTCGGTTAGTACATGCTTTCTTGCACTGCGACCTGGAAGGCCTTTGTGCAAACAACGCTCAGCAAAGGAAATCTAGACATTTTAGGGAGAATGGGCCAGATTGATCAATTGACCAAATAAAGTTCGAATTCACGAGCTCAGAACCAGAAGTCACGCTAATAAACCACATGTCCACCGAGCTACTGACAGAGAACCAAGCCTACTGCAAGCAAATGATGAAGGACCAGTTGGGAATCGAACCCACAACCTCAGTAACGATAGCCCGGTTCTCTTATCACTGAGCTACCGAGGTTCTCTACTTTGACCCACAGTCGATCCTGCAAATTTTTAATGTGGACCCATTGCTGAAAGAAATATTAGATATATTCCTGTTTTTTGTCTCTGGAAACATTTTTAATTTTCATAGTAACATTTTTACATTAAGGTCGGTATGCTGTTGACAAGAAAAGGGGTCAAGGAAAATAGGCACATATTCCTTGAAGGAAATTTGACAGTTGCACGTATTCACAAAATAACTGTTACTACACACAAACTGTCACTTTTACCTCAAGGAATATGTACTCGGACACATATTCCTTGAAGAAAATTTGAATTTTTGATATTCAGCGTCACTAGCGCCTGATAGTAGAACTAAATTTTTTCTTGACCGACTCCTTGCGAACAGCATACCGCTTTGACAACCGGAACGGAAAAAATTTCCTTGAGCATTCCTTGAGTGTTTTTTTTACATAGGTTTTGTATAGGCCAAGAAATTTCTTGGCAACAGCATACCGGCCTTAAATATGAAAAAAGTCAACTTTTCAACTGATTATTCAAATAAAAAAGGTTTTCTTTCTGAGGGCAGGTGTATAGACCTAAATATTAAATGTTTACATATCATAAGGAAAATATTTTAAGAGATAGAGGAATTCGAGATTTGGAGTCGAAATTAAAATTATTTAAACTGATACTGCAGTACCGGTACAAATTTTATATGACCTACATTTCCTCCCTCCAGCGCGAATGCTCCACTGTGGACTCGAGTCGTGTTGCACGTACAGGAATGCTTTTATTACTGGTCAATTCCATGATTTGTTCACGTTAACCCAATTTGGTGGAAAACAATTGAATTAAAAGTGCAAAAAAATCGCTTACAACTAAGCGAATCGCTTGGTCAATTTATTTTCTTTGGTAGGCCACGACCATGGCACAGCTCAGCTACTGCAGAGCGCTACGTCAGGCAAGTGGTCTGCGCGGAAATAGTGCCATTAGGCACGCGAATGCCTCGCCCTTCCGCGCAGTCGAGTGTGTCACTTCCCACCAGGCTCAGGAGGGATTTCTTGAGTTTCCCGCAATTTCCTGAGACGATTTGCGTTAATTCCTCGTTTCTGGGCACGTACTACGGAATACGACAACAGTGGCGACGGTCTCTAAATATTGCCAGTCGTGCGTTCGGTGCTCACAGTCAGGCGGCTCTGCGACATTGAAAATCCTTCCTTTTCTTGTCGGGCAACTTTTCTTCCACGGACTATCGCCACTTTTTCGTTTGACGATGCAACGAAACCTCCATCAGAGGTCGAATCTCGGCACGGCGATAGTCTTCTTCTTGATTGTGCCGCACACCGCACCGCAACACGAGGCGACTGGGACTCTGGGTCTATCGTTCAAGTGGATCAATTATCGCCATCTGAGGAACTGGTTAAATAGAGGAAACGTGATCTGTCTGTGGCCGGAGTCGGTTCCGTTAGAATTTTTCACCTTTAGAACTCATTAGGCAAATTTTATAGCGAGCCGGGAGAATTCTGCAGATTCATTAGCTCCAGATGGAATCCATCTACTTTAATGAGTCTGCAACGGCGGAAGAGATCACTGTTTTATTCCGCAGATAGTATCTATGTATCTATGTCTACAGACTCGTGCGTATTCCGTGCAGGGGTTTCTACTTCACGACCCCAGTGGTGTATAACTGTGTGAATTGACATTTTCGATTTTTTAAACTAGATATTTTAACTACTTGGGAAAGAACAACCAAAAATACAGCCAAAAATTACTAGTTTAGCGTCCCACAACTTTAAATCCTTTATAACGTGTAAAATGAGTACCTATAGTTATGTTGAAACAGAAATAATACGCAAATTTAACATTTATGTACGAACAACACACCAATTACAAGTGCATTGTATACCTAGTATACACTAATGTTCAAGTGAACAAAAATTATTACATATTAAAATCTCAAAATAAATGAAAAAAATATAGTTCAGTAGATATTGCGTTTTAGAATGAGCATATTCAAAATACAAACGAGGAACTAAAAAACTTATAACATATGTATTTGTATTTGACTATCGGTTAACATATGAATGTTAGTACAATGTAACTCTACTATAGTAGAGTGAGAGCCAGCGCCTGCTTTTATACTTTAACATAAGTCTGACAGCGCTGGCTCTCACTCTACTTATGTATGCGCAACGCTTTTTCGGTGTATTTGACCTTCTACCGACTCTGTGGGGATGTTAGGCCCTTCTGATGGGTCTGGCTTCAAACCTTGACTTAAAATAGTTATTTGAACATAATATACAAATCCCAGAATTTATACTTTAACGTTAGTAGGCCCGATTATTTCACACCTTTATTACCTTATACCTGTATAAGGCACCGTTAGTCAAAATTCGTAACCCCTGAACGTTCTTACCTACAATAGTGAGAATGCATACACAAAATTTCAGCCTTTATATGTCTGGCAGGCGCTGGCTCTTAGTCAATACTCATAGTTTCAGAATGAAGAGCAATCATGTTGATTCTCTACAATCTACATTACTAAAATGAATCATATACATAACTGCGAATAAGAAAAAATTTGCTTGCTTTGATAAAAGCTAAGAAAATAAAGAAAGAACTGTTATTCTTAATGGAAATATCTAGAGGTACGTTGCTATTATTTATAAATTAATAACCTAAAGAAAATTTAGTAATATTTATATCATTTTATAGCGAATTTAAATAAATTTAACATTCATACAAGCTAAAAAATAATACTTTTTTGAATTATCACAGCCACAGCTAACTAGTGAGAGAAAAACATGTGAAATTGTTAAAAAAAACCCATGTATAAATATTGTCATATTGCAAGGCGACTCTTTTGGCAAAACACTCAAAACAACTTAGATAAAGATTAGGCCAAAATATTTCGGGAAAAAACCAAAAATTTTGCTAAATTAGGTACCTCAAAACATTTGGCAATTTCATACGAGAAACTAGGATAAACTAAAAATTTTAGACAATTTACACAATCTAAGGAAGCCTAAGTATGGTATAAAACAAAACAACAAAGTGTAAGGGAAATTTTTACCTAAATATAAACTTTCAAATAAAATATTTTTCTCGATACTGGTTTAGATAATTTTAAATTTTACAATAGTATTTTTCTCTATTCAAATTTTAAATTTGGATGCTTTGATTCGCCTTTAGTAATACGACGACTGCGTAAATTCGACCCGCGAGTTGCGGCGAACGTTCATTTTCAAACATAACTTCTTTACTATTCACTGTTTCCATTGTCAAGAACAAAATGGCCACTATCCTAAGAACATATCGACAAAATTAATGACAATAAATAAATAAAAGTATAAATGTGAGTTTTCAACACATAAAAGAGCTAGTAGTATAGATATAATCTTGAGGAGTCTCAAAAATGAAAATTTGTTTTCTGGAAAGAACATAGACTTTAAATCAATAATAAAAAAATTCATATTTTGAATGTTTTAACTCAGGTCATATCCGTTTAAGTGCTATTGAGAAATAACAAGTATTCCTGAAAGCTTCTATAGGAAATCTATGACTTTTTCAAAGTCCATTCAAAATTATATTTTCATTCAATGATGCGCTACAATCCCACAAATCGTGGAAAAGGCTATAGAACAGCAGAGTCTTTAAACTCGATACCACGTTGTAATGCTCATTATCGCTGGATGCTTTTTAAAAGTCGGTCGTTTAGGGTGAAAAATCGCCACATAATCGTTGTCCACTTGCACTAACTGGCCACAGACCAGCTCTCTACTGCACCAACCTTCAGCGGCATTTTTCAATGTCAGGCAAGAGCACTTAAGAGTTAATTTGCTTCCGCTGCAATTTCACGGCTAATCTCGGCTGAGGCTTATCATTATTTTTATTGCTGGTGCGTCACCTCCCCCGCTGCTCTCGGATTACAATAGCAAATAGTGCGACTCAGCAGTAGCGCTTTCAGTGGCGCTTTCGTACTCCCGCATATGACTTCCGCTTCTGGGAGATGTTTGAGGGGGCTATCATCGACGGATATAGCGATGGCGAAGTGATGATATAACCGCAGAAGTATAGCCGAAGGGTTTGGGGCGCAGTACTCATTTTCGCTTATTACTTTTACAGTGCAATTGGAAAATCACAGCCATCTTTTTAAATTCGAATTGCAATTTTCCGTTAGATAAGCATCTAAGGTACTACATATATCGTCCAAAACTGAGCACTTCCCTTACAGTCCGGGAGCCGGCAATCTTAAAAGTACCGTCATCGGGATTTGAAAATTTTTAATGAAAAACAATAGTTTATCCTTAGACGTATAAGATGAGCTTGGTCGGCGTGGATTTAATTGGCCGGAAATATGTTTAAATAAGTTATGTATTCTGAAATGACGGTGAATTTTGCCGTCATCGCGGATTTTGATCAATCTTAGCTAATTTGATTCGAAATTTCATACATTATAAGAAATAACCCGACCGATTTTGTTTTAAAACGGAACGCAAAGGACATCATCCATTTTGGTCCAAATATGAAAGTGCCGGCCAGAAAAAAAAAATGTTATATCCTGTTAGAACTTGTCCATCCAAGCATTTATTATTATGGCACCAAAGCTGTAGGAACATTGCCCTTGGTTTCATTAACATTTGAAAAATCTGCCTTTTCATGCATTTTCGACGCAATGAAATAGCAAAAACAAGTTATGTTTTGCCGTAACATGACATTTTGAACATTAATAGCACCAATGGTTCTAACCTACACCGATTCTTGACATAGAAAATTACTTTTTGGGGATTTTCTAACTAAAATACCACGAGATCGTTAAGACAGAGCACATTTTTTCGGGAATTGAATGATAATGAATGATAGATCCAAAAAAGGTTAAACCTGAGCCAAAAGAAAGGAATGCATATACCAGATGATGACGACTTAATTGTTTAGATTGTAATTCATATTACTTAAAGCTGTAAAACAAGGATAGTTTTTAATAAACATAATTTTACATAAACTTTATTTTTTTCTTTTATTTTTTAACAACAACCTCAATGTAAAAACGGGCTTAGGAATAGTCTAAGGCACAATAGATGCACAAAATGATGTTAAAAAAGCACTAAAAGGTGTAAAAAGTTCAGATATCATTTACTTTTCTAAGACCATTTAATTGAAAATGTATGAAAAGACAGATTTTTTAAACTCATATAAAACAATGGTCCTACAGCTTTTGGCCGGCACTTTCATATTTGGACCAAAAATGTATGAAAATCGGATGATGTCCTTTGGACTTATGAAGCTGTGGTGGAGTTCTTGTAGGGGTTTATCGTTTAGAGTCCGGAAGCACTTGGTAAAAACGAACGTCATCCCGCTCATAAACTACTGTAACTGCTTTTATTCGCATAGTTCAAAATGAAAAGGATGAACTTGCATTTTGCTTGTCATGACAGCCCAGCCCAAAAGCTTCCCTGCTATATTTTGAGAGTCTCTTCATACGAGTATCTTACGTAAAACCGTATCTTATATACGAGGGGAAAAAGAATTTGAGAATTTGGATCGCAAATTTTAACTAAATTCGTGATATTTTCTACAATCTTCTAAACAAGAGAATTAAAACATTGCTAGTTAAGTATACCTAGACGGACTACATCTTAAAAAGTATAATACGGATGGTATGAAAAAAAATACATATGCCTTAAAAAGGAAATTTGTTGGGTAAAGGACTGAATACAATATCCAGTTGTGAAACCAATTTCATTAAGCTCACCATTTCAGAGGATTAAGCAGATGGTCATTGTATGCAAATACTTACTGTTAAAAAATGTAAAAAAAAACGGTTAACAACCGCTCCGAGATTATTAAGAAAACTCCTTAACAAGACATCCTCAGCGATCGGCAGCAACAGGTTCGCGGACATTACGAGGAGAAGCAGAAAATTAATAAAACGCTTAACGATCGCACGATCACGATCATGTAGATAATAAAAATCCCATTAAACAAAAATAAAAAAATAAACCACCGCTTACAGAAAAACACCTCACTGGACTTGTACCGGCGGGGTCATAGTACGAGCACTAAACGCTCTTCGCCAGCATAAAAAAGCGCGCCTTCAGTCGCCGCCACCGGCGGTCATTTGATTCGAAAATCGTTAAACTTGCGAAAATGGAGAAAATCGTTTTTTATACATTTTATCATAAAACGCTGAAATGTGAACCACACCTAACCGTCGATCAAGGAAGAAAAATGCCCAAGGCTTAGGCCTAGACAGACACTGGACACCGCCTCCCAAGAACGCAGGGGAGAATCATTTCATTCATTTTTCTCGAGGCGACTGATCATCTAATCGTGATGAGGAGATTGAGATGAAAACGAACCGTCGCCGACAGTTTTTTTTCGCGAAAAACGTCACAGAGGGGGCAAAAACGCGGAACATTTTATGTAGCGCGAGCAAAAAGCTTTGTTTTGTTAAAAAAAGGCTGAACAGATGCTTTGCATTCCCAGCCACATGCCCAGAGTCACAGATACTATCGACATTTATAAAGTGATCATGCAAAATGGCAAACACGCCGGGTATAAGTTACACTCTTCTGCTCAAGCATATTACGAAACACGAAGGTCGACAATGTCCAATTTTTTCCCCTTCAAGGAAACAGCTTTTTTCCTAATGTTGTTGTACAAGTCGAAATATTACCCAAGCAGATTTTGGACTTAACGACCATAATGGCATTTATTATTGCAATCAGTTATTATATATATTATTATATATGTTCCAAATACGCAAATCTTAAACAAGTATATACATCCCGAAGTATTATTAATAAAAAAGAGAGAGGATGATCCTGCCAGTCGAAAAAAGTTTATTTGATAATTTATGTAAAAAACAAATTAAATAGAAGCGTTATCACGTTTTAGAACCTTTAAACTCGTCATAATACAATTTTATATTTGACCCATAAACGAACTTAGCTCAAATACAGACCCAAAGTAATTTTGTGCTAAATTTCACTTCGGTCGGTATAGAGAAATACATATGTACACACTTTTAAATTATGTTTATTTGTTCAAAAGAATGCCCAACAAGAATCATCATCGGTTGTAGCGTGTATAACTGCGAATTAAGATTGAATCTTCAATCATAACTTTATTCCAATGTTGCTCGATAAAGGTCCAGAAACTTAATTCTCAGCGGATGAAGATGAAAGTCCTGGATAAATCAATTGATTTTTAACCGACGAAAAAACGGAGGAGGTTCTCAATTCGACTGTATGTTTTTTTTTTTTGTATGTCGTTACGCGATAATTCCGCCAATTATGAATTGATTTTGATGATTCTTTTTTTGTTTGGTAGGTCATACTTCAGAGGTGGTCCCATATAAATTTTATCGAAATTTATTCAGCGCTTTTTGAGAAAATCAACAAAAAACAAAATATGTACACAGATAAGGTTTTGGTACTTGGTACTTGGGCACCGAATGTAGCCCGATTGCGAGGATTCAAAATGGCGGACCAAAAAAAATTTACTAAAACATATTACACTAAAGAATGAAATAAAAAATTTAAAAAAAAAAAAAATAGAACCGACTCCAAAAAATCCCAAGCTCTAAAAAGTATAAAATAATTATATTAAAAGTCCTCTGATACTACTTTCAACATTAAATACCAAGACTTTCCTAGACTTTTGAAGTCGGTGTGAAAACCTGACTGATATTAATCCAATACTAAATAATGAATGCAAACAGTTTGTCTGGATTAATTGCATTAATATCAGTCAGGTTTTCACACCGACTTCAAAAGTCTAGGAAAGTCTTGGTATTTAATGTTGAAAGTAGTATCAGAGGACTTTTAATATAATTATTTTATACTTTTTAGAGCTTGGGATTTTTTGGAGTCGGTTCTATTTTTTTTTTTAAAATTTTTTTTATTTTAAAATGCACAACTGAACAAAAATCTCTCTACTTCGGGTGTTTCCATTTTCAACTGTTAAAAGGAATAGAGTTTGCTGCCGTGTATTACCCATAAAATTGAATTATAATTCATCAAATGATCATTCAGAGCTCCCGTGTATGCCCGAACTTCGTAGAGCAGTGACATTAATTAAATTGAGATGGGATGTGGTACTGTATCAAAATATTTATTTTAAAAAGAACGACCCGAAAACTTTCTATTAAATCAAAATTTAAATGTTTCTATTTTGTATACGTACCGTTAAGTTAATTTTATTCGATTTTGTAAGTTGTGGACAATATGTTATGTAGGTACCTACGTTAAAGCAGTTATCAAGAACCTTTTTTGTTTTTTCTAATCTCCTTGTGTTGCTATTTTTGCTATACGATCAACAAATTAGGAGATCTTATCGAAAAAGACAATTTTTTAGACCTTTTAAACCTTCAGTCATCAAACTGAACCGAGGGTCTCATCCGGACTCGCTGTTCTTTGAAGAAAAAAATGCACAATTAAATTAAGTTTATGAGAAAATTCTACAATTGGATTGCTTTCCTCAATTAGGTTATTATTTGAATGAAAAAGATTAATTTTAAGAATAAAATTTGTTGTAAAAATCCTTTTCAATAATTTCGACTTGGAGTTTGGTGAAGCACGGAACCTAAAAAAATACGAATTTTTCCGTTTATTTCTAACAATAACTGTATGACTTTAACATCTCATTCATAATCCAAGTTAAAAATTGTCTAAAACATGTTCATGCAACAAAAAATTTTAATGCAATGAGCTAAAAGGCTTTTTACGAAGAAGTCCCTCATTGCCCCTGAACTCCTTGTTAAGAGGTGGCACGGCGGTTATTCCAGACAATTTACCTTTAATCAAAAGCTGCTTACACGATTACGCCACAGCTTCTCAGGTGTAGTTTGAGTTAAGAAGCAATTAAATAGGAGGGCGGTACGCTTTGTTTTGTTGACTTCGTTTCCCCGGGGGCAGTCGTGGCGGCGGAACAGTGGATTATAAGATTTGAGTCACGATGAGCAGAATCAATCAATGGCGCACTAAGGAATTACTTGTTTGGCCCTCATTATTTGTGCTTGCCGTGAAATAGGAAAATATTCAATAAGATGATTGGATCTGCTGAATATGCTTTTTATTGAAACGCTTGCATATACATTCTTGGTGTCCACAAATAAGTAGTCGACCAAAATTTACCCGCAGTATTTTGCAAGTTCGACATCAGCACCGTCAGGCTGAAATCGAAGTGTTTCAAAATTCGCTAGATCAGCTCCCATAATTCAAATTTCCCCAGCGCGGCGATCGCTCTGTTTACCACACACGCCGAAAGGCATCAATCAGTAATCCATCGCTGCGCCAACATAATTTCGTTGATTAAGCAAAAACCGCAAAAGGCGCCTTGATTCCGCCTTACGTTCGGTTTCAGTCAGCAGCACTTGTGCCACTTTCCGCCGAGCAAACCATGCTTTGACCCATTAAACCTTCCACTCGCACCGGCAGCTTCGAGAGCAAACTGAGATTTTTTTATCGCCCCCCCTCCCCCGGACTCTGGACCATTACACATGATTTGCTTCTTGGTGCAATTTCATATAGGGTTTTTTTTACCCAGCAATCCCGCCGCCATATTTATTTTGATAAAGTTTTTGTACAAAAAAGTGTAAATCTCTTATTCCTTAAAAAACTATAGGCGAGATGTCTTCCAACGTCTAGCGCCCATGCGAAATGTCTTCTAGTGCTTGTCTTCAGGGCCCCATTTGCGGGCTGCGAATACCCGGCGGGCCGGAAAAGTCGCACTTGAATGAGGTTCGTTCGTTCGGCGCACTTCACCTTGGGGCCCACCTTTGGGCCGCCTTGGGCTTTCTCTTTCGTCGCAGAAGCCTCAGCCGGCGGTGGTCCCGCTCCGGAGGTAGGGCACACTTTCCGGATCGAATTAGTTTTGCTCACTTTCATTTATGACTCTAAATTTTACGAGGAGTGTAACGCTCGCCGTCATAAAGGGAAGTGAACGTCTGTTAAATTCCTCCCCCCGGGGGGCTCCGGTGAGGGAGCCTGTGACAGGAAAAGGCACTACCGTCGCGCGCCGCAGCTGTGCGCTCCGGAAAAGTTTAGAATCGCTTCCGGGAACAACTTGCTTCTACTAATTGCGGCTGTTCGCAGATAATTTCTGTGTTGAGCCGACAAGGTGCAATTTGCTCTTTTACGCCCCCGAGTGACGTATGGTAGGAAATAGGGATCCATTCCAGGAAATTTCCTGGAGCAAGGACGAGGTAAGAAAAACGGGAGGAGATACATTGTCTTAGTTCCTATATGTACAAATATTTCTGTACTCCATGAAATTATTACACAGAAAACTTTTTAAAAAAAATTCTTTAAAGGGCCGATTTTTCAATCGGCTGATAACTTTATTCTTCGGATAAAAAATCATTTTATCTGTGAGGAAAAAATTTTTTTCACTCAATTTATCAAATTTAACCAACCAGTTGGCCAAGGTAGAAAATATTTTGGGCAGGTACAACAATCCACCAATTTTACTTCGCGCGTTTCATAAGCACACTTTAAATTGGCATTTATTTACCAAAATATTTATTTGTTTTGATCCGCAGAGTGAAATAAAATTCCATTTTTGAAACTTAAGTTCCTTGAAATAGTTCTATGGAATTATAACAAAATTCCTCGGTGATATAGCTTATATAGGGAATCCTCATTTGAACTTTAATGTAGCTATATTGTATTTATTCAATTTTGTTATACATATTATCTCTCAAACATTTTACCGTAAAGAAAAATAAAAATTATATAAATTATACTAGCTGACCCGGCGAACTTCGTTTCGTACCACCTAACAGTCAATGAATGTCGTGTTAACTTTTAACTAAACTGAATTTAGGATGTTAAAAACGTAATAAAATGAATACAAAAAATTTATTAAGTTCAATAGTTTATTAGGATAATTTATATAAAGAAAATAAAAACTCGGCGCTCTTCTCGTGCGATTTCTCGTTCTTCTTCAGTGGATTGATTCGCAATGTTCCGAAGCCTAACTGCATTACGGCTTTGTTGGGAAAGATTAGATCTTCTGGGTCGCGGCATTGTTAATAATAATACTCGCACAATAAGATTTATTAATAACACTCGCACAAAACAAACAAATCGACCAGTAACCTTTATATGCTTTTTTCAAAACCACCTGCTCTAAAACTTCTTTTAAATTGAAATTCCGTATAAAACTTCTGTCGTAAAATTATCGCAGTAAACTTTGACATAAATTTTTTGCATTCAAAGTGAATCTAATCGAAGTAGGTATATTGTGCTGTTTTTCGACTTATTATTTTTTTAACTTTTCCTTTAGAGTTATCCAAATTTTATTTCTTCGTAAATCACCCTTGAATTGAGATTGATTGAAATCAGTTAATCCATTCTCGAGATATCATCAAAAAAGCGGTTCCATACAAAATGTATGAGAAAATGAATTTTCTTCATAAAATTTTTTTCCGTGAATTTTTCAGATTTTTTAGTAAGACTTCCTAAGTCGAACACATTTATGTGGGCCTGCCGAACGCAAGGGAATTGGGGAAAGGAACAGCAGGGCAAGGTAGTTTTAACCCTTCTAAAGTCTCTGAAACTGGGAATTCTAAATTATAGGGTCTCCGGGATTAAACAGAATATAGTTTTTCGCCCCGAAGTCCGAACATAGAGAATCTAAATGGAGTTTATAAAGACTAATTAGATGTATGCATTTATCTATCTTCTTGGGGGTTAAAATGGCGTTCAGTGTATACAACAATAGAATTTTTACAGTAGCTGTGCTTTTTTCACAATCGGATTCTGATCAGATTCAGCAGGAATTTTTGTATTGGATTGAAATTTACACGCAAGTTGCTCAACATCAAAAAATTTTTATTTTATAAAAATGAAATCGAATTGCATTGATTTATACCCACTTTGCGTCAAAAGTTAATCCAAAATTTGTCCGGCCCAAGAATTGAAGTTTGGGTGGACATGGCAATTTGATGCATTTATCGCACATTTTAAAATTTACAAAAAGGCTTATAAGCTTCAATTCAATGAAAAATTTCCGAAGTAATTTGATCCGGATCTGATTGTGAGAAAAACGCAGCTAGTGTTTATTCTTAGTTGCTCCTTAATGCTTTTAGTGGAATCACTGGGATAAACAAAAACTAAAATCCCATTACCAATTGTAAAAAAGTTATTGAAAACCACTTTAAATGGGAAAAAATTGATAGTATAAATATATTCACATCAAAATAACGCTAAATCTAATAAACACTTATACTTTTCATCTGACGGTGTTTGACTTACATTACCTTGTTATTACCTTGCTTTTTGCATTCAAAATAGTGTGTTTTGTTTGAAAATTGATGAGCCAAAGGGTTAATAATAATTGCCTCAGCTTTCAAAACTGGAATTGTTAATTCGTTTGGTGAAACATATTATATAAAAAACCACTCGTATAAGTAGTTATTATAATTAGTAGCTCGAAGTTAATTCTCGTAACAACATCCGAACAAGTTTTTCCACAACTTCAATATAAAACTGGATTGTTTAAAAATAGTTACGTAATCAGAAGGCATTGTCAATGTTTACACAGTGTTTTTGTGGCCGCAAAAGGTAAATTAATATGACACTTCGATGTCCATGGAGGTATCCATTTAGGTCGCAAAAAAAGTATGATCAACTATCTGTTTTTGCTCACATCGCAGAAAAATGAACAAATCGAAAATTCTCTAATGATGGACTATAAAAACATTTCGTTACCATGCACCCCGCAACGCATGCAAAGCGGGCGAACAAATGGCGTTCATTAAGAGCAATCTATGAAAAAACATTCCGCAGAACAAAACCAGGCAAAATAGACCAAAATACACTTCCACCTACCCTGAACCAGAATGCGACCTTCAGTCGGTCCAGAGGCCATCATCACCCATCGAGGAGAGAAAAATTGTTCGCGACATCCAGAAAAATCGTGATAAAGTAGCGCACGCGCACACACATGGCCCAGTAGGAGTAGGATGATTCGTCCATAGATGGCGTTGATTGCAGCATCGTCATCGGGAGCACCGTTATAGTTATGTCGCCATTTTGACCAAAATGCGTGTAGGTGTGTGTGGGGTGCAATTCAACAATTAAAGCGTGTGCACAATAAGCCACCGTTTTATTCGATTTTTGCACATCAAAAGAATGGTGGGGGAGAGAAAAACATACAATAAATTAAAACTACGGATAGAGCGGGATTTAGGGTGGCTTCAAGTGGTTAGCGCTTCTATAATCTCTCGAGTCTAGCCAATTTAGTTCTTAGTCTCCTTGGGTGCTTAATGGGAGGATTAATGCGATTAGCCAGCGGTGACAGCTACAGAGTTAGTATTAGGCTATTGCGATTAAGAGTGCCCCTCGACATTTTCCTGTGACTGCGTGACAAGAAAGTCGTGAGGACCTGTAAGGGAAATGGAAACTCGGGGAAATAAGCAAAACCAGAACACAGTGGGAATCTTTCTCAAACAACTTTAATAGAAATCACAATCAGTCGAACTGGGACAAACGAGTTTATATGAAGATTTACGGTCAGCTGCTGCTGGGTACGGCCAAAGCAGCTCCCTTTATGTCTCAAACAGGCGTTGTTTATGAGAGCCGCTTCAAACCCAACAATAAATCGAATAAAATTGTCCGCAAAAGGCTTTTTCTTCGATTTTCGCTTAATTTTCATGCAAATCTTCGCTAGCGCCACTTGAACGGCTGCGGTGACAGGTGGTCGCTTGATGTCTGCTAGCCAGACGTGAACACTGGCGCCCGTAAAATGATTTAGGAGGAGCGCGAATTTATCACGCGAAGGTGTCGTTTTGGCGAATTATAGAAGCGAATAAAACGAAACCACACATAGCCGACAGACTGGTTCTCAGCTTTCGACTAAAATATCATACTAAGCAGTTAATGCACTTTGCTGCTTTTTATGATAAAATTATTCTTAATTGCGTCCTCCGGCGATTTTCAAAGGTTTTTTAGTTTCTTTTGTCTATTTGCGTACCTACTGGTGGACGCGGTTATTATCACATTGGTATCGGTTCATCGTGATTGATTTTAATTTTTTATTAACTGTAATATATGCTGATAAAATTCACTAATACATGGCAAAACCTATAGGCGCTCTTTGGAAAGTTCTTATTTCTATTGACGCCACATATGCGATAGGTATTTTTAGGCTGTTTATGGCTTCTAAGAAAACTACACATGAAAGGAGTTATTCTGTGTTGTGTTAAATCTGTTTAAAAACTTTTGAGGAGGAAAGTCAATTTTTGAGAATCTTTGCAATGTTTTTGTTTAACTATAGTGGAAATTTTTTGTTTTAATAATAAAATTCTTAATAGTTATGGTTTTTCGACTTTTGAAAAAATATCTGAGATTTTGTCCCCGACCGATTTAATTCTTCTTTGAACATTAGATTCATCAAAATTTAAGCGATAATTATTTTCTCCTTGGATAAACGTTTCTAAGGGGCGCAAGCGCCTAAGTTCATATCCTAATAAATTAGTGCTTTTGTTAAAACATTTGTGGAAGAAATATGAATCGAATGTTTTAAACCACATATATATTGTACGCTGAATAAAATTGATTGATTTAATTTTAAATAAATAAACTTTTAGCAAAAAAATCCTCTAATACGACAATATCATAAACTTTCATCATCACCACTGGATTAAAGTGGCCCACCGTGTATATGTTTTTGAATGGCAACTCTGTTTCGGAGAGTCGACAGGTTTATGCCATATCACGACTTTGCCTGATAGACTTGAAAAAAGTCGAGTCGATTCTATTGGTATAGACTCTCGCGATTAAGCCCTTAGTTTTGATTTAGGTTTACAGAATTTGGTAGGTTTTAACCTAAATATTAACAACACAATTACAATTTAATTTAGTAAGTATACCTTTATTTTTGATTTCGAAGTTTTCAGTTTGATTTTTCTACATATGTAGGTATAGTTTATACCTATGCTGCTAAATCGTTTTTTTTTATATTTAAAAAAAAAAAAGACGCTATAAAATTTAAAAATTATCTCCTAACGCTAAAATTATACAGAGACGAAATTTGAGGATCTGCGTACGAAATTAAATATAAAGAATTATTCCACGGAAATAGCCACAAAGCTTCCTAACTAAATTATTATATTCTGTGAATTTCTCTCACTTTAAATATTATACCACTGGGTAAGAGTACCCCATAGAGTGTGCGTCATCTCAAGGCAGTATTATATTGGATTCATGTATGTAACTTCATAAACACGAAAAATTGTAGGGGAAGGTAGCAATTTTCTTTACCACAAATACGAACTACATTTCTAACTCTTGAAGAAATATGTGTGTGCATGGTTCTTGACGGCATAGCTAAATCTGTTCAATACGTCAAATTGATTATGGTTATTCATTATGACGATGGCTTAACAAGTTCTATTAAAATATTTCAATTGTTATACCTATACACGTCAAAATTTAACTACTATTCTATTTTATTAGGAAGCTAATTTTGAAAGGTGATTTATCTACATACTACATATCTTAGAAACAAGTTTATCAGCAACAATTAAATAAAAATAAACATGTCAACAATATTTTGATGCAAACCAACATATTACAAAACTAAAATGAAACACCCCATATATCTTTTAAGGGCATTTTACGACGCAATCAGTTTTGATTGTTATAATAAAGCCTTTTTCAATATTATTTAAGATAGCATCACAAAATAAATTTTACTGACTAGATTTTTATTGAACAAATTAGCCATCGTTTTTTGTTCCAAATAAGATAAAGACCTTAAGTTAGTTGGATCTTCAATAGATATGTATTTATTGATTTTAAAATTCTTTTACATGAAGAACGACAAATGTATCCACTTTTATTGAATACCAAGCACGTTCCAACTCGGGTATGTTATGTTACCCCGATTTGAAATCCACTATACGTTAAAATAATTTTCTAGAAATTAATAAACCTAATAGAGGATTTAAAATCAGTGAACTGGAAATTTGAAGTTATTGATTGTCTTTCAAATCCCTTAAAGTTCAGATATTTTGGTCGCCATATCAAAGATTTGATAGCAAACTCAAATTAAGTGACAATGAGAATTTTTAAGTGCATATACATATACTATCTAGGTATGTAGGATATTAGTTATTAGTTACTTGTAGAAATTACAAATTTTCTGGCGCTATTTTCGATTCACATTTTTTTATTTCTGAATTTCTGTATTACGTAATCTCTATTTGCTTTGAAAAAAACTATGAAAAATAAGGTGATGGGAGTTCTAATGTTAACTGATTAGGCCCTTTTTTGTACGAAACTGTAACAAGCCAAAAAACAATTCAACGATATTTTTCATTTTATAGTTATCGATACGTTTACATGGTATAGGTAAACGTTAAAAATTAAATTGCCAAAATTCATCATTTTCAGTTTACCTTATAATTAATACAAAAATAATTTGTATATAAGATTTAATTCATTACCTACTCATCTACTTTCTGTTCATTCTTACCTTAGTGTTAATATAATTTGTCTGCAATTGGATTAAGATATGAAAATTAGACGGAAATTGATTCTTAAAATTGAACTCTTATCATATCTAAGATGCTACATTACGTGGTCTAACTTTACCTCCTTAATTGTTTTACTTTATCTTATCAATTTCACATTAACCACGCCATAAATTGTAGACTTATCTGCCTGATTTTTACTGTTGGCCACCACAATGCGAATTTCGATTGAGTAATGATACCATCGAGACCTGGAAATTCAATTATTGCGAAAGTTGACACTCGCTCTGTTTGTCGAACAATTGTCGTGCGAACACGGCCATTGTTTGCCTATACAAAAGAACAAAACTACTGGATCCGATTGGAAATTGGAATTCGGTTGTCCAGACCTGTCCCTAGTAATTGCATTTCGAACACTTCGCCGATAGGCATCAATGCACCTGAAGCCCAGTGCACATTATGCGCGTCACTGCCCCATGTCGTGTTTGCTTACGTACACTCGCCTGGGCCTTTTCAATTTTTCGATTCTGCCCGTTGACGGTGATGGCAGCTCGCGGATAAATCCTGTAATGATGCCAGTTGGAGAGCGGATCACGACATTTCCAGGGCATCACCCCGCCGTGAATAGACGAATTACGTTAAGGCTTAGGTGTTGTGACGACGCCAAACCCTCGACTAGATCGTGACCAAAATCATCGGATAATGACGGAAACAATCGACTGTCGGGTATCGAATCAAGAGAATGACCTCAACCCCAAGATATGTTGGCACCAGCGCAGTGCTCCGTTTTCAAGTTCACGTGTAATTTTGTCATTTGTGCCGGCAAAGTGATTTTTCACCGTCAGATTATCCGCTGGGTGATTTGTTAAATTTCGCGAACAGGTAAATTAATGGCCTCGAAGTGGGAAACACGACGACAGCGATGGCATAATGGTCAGGTTCAAGACACCACTGGGCTTTGTGTGATATAAATAAGAAGAGATTGATGGAATTTGTCAAGATTAAGTTATGTATGTCTTTTCGGCATTTCGAGACACTTGGGCCAAATCACTAGACAAAATTATTAATTCTGTGGAACATTGCTAAGGATGAGTTAATATTATTAAAAATTATATAATAACAAAAAACTAAACTTAGGGTATGAATCACGTATGATTCTACGTTAGCTGATACTCTAAGCACACAACACTCCAAATCATGATTTATTAAATAAGTAATTTAGCACAAATTACTAATTAGTATACATATTCATGCCAGACAGCCAGTGCACTTCTTAATTAGAAACAATCGGCTGTCAGTTGTGGCAAACAAAATGGGCTGTTCTTCTTCACTTATTTGTAATTTGTAGCGTATAGTACAAAAACAGCTGAATTTTAGCACATTTTTCTTCATTGAGGCAAAAATGATGAAAAGAATTTGGTCATTTAGCAAGTCATTATCAAGTTTTTCGTGATATAGCGGCCTGAGCCCATGACAGACAGCGCCTAAATTAATATTAATATTAATCAGTAATTTCGTGCGCGGTTACAAGAGGCCAACATAAATAAAACCGTCCAGAGTTGCTCAAAATTTCGTAAACCTAAATTCTTAGGCTTGGAGGTAGGTAAAGCGACTTTATTATTATTATTATTATATTTAGCGAGTGAGTCTTCAAAGATCTTGTGCGCTAACCTTATTTTTTAATCTCCACCTACATTTAGATTTACAGGCGAAAGGCTATTTATGGTTTTTGGCAATCGCTTTCGATATAATTATCGAAGTTACGACAGGGGTCCAATGCAACGCCAATCCCCATTACTGCATATGTGCCTGTCTGCAATATCAAGTGTAAATTCTAAGTGAAGGCAAGTTTATATAAAACAATATTTTTTAAATTATATGTTAGAGAACAAAGTCCGTATTTGGCTAGAGAAGATGTGAAGTACTTTTTGCTTGGAGAGATCAACAAATCTCTTTATTTGGCTTAGTTTGAAGTAATTCATCTAATTCGTGTCATCCCTTTTCCTAACATCTGAGAAAAAGACACAAAAAACTCTTTGACAAGCCACAGTAAGGTTTCTAAATAAATGCTCTTTTTCGCGTGAGTTCTTGTATGCTTTTTCTTTACTATCTTATTCTTTCATGCGATATTTAGACTAAGGTGACTTTGTTAAACCGTGATAGCGATCTCAATGCAATTTAATGCTGATTGGCTGCCGGATGTTATCGTAAACTTCGGCCCCGAAAACCCATCCGATGCAATAGTAGTAAAATCGATTGGAGGTTGCACCATTTACCCTTCCATCACAGTATAGTTTCTCTATTTATTTTATCTACACTTTGAATCCTACGATTAAATTAAATTCTTTGGTCATCAATTCTAAGGTTTCTTAACCAGTCTGTATTGTAATATGTTCCGCGTTTTTCCAAACTTCTTGAAGGAAACTTTTTACACCCATGCAGTCCTCTCTCAAGTTTGGCGTGAATTTAGCATTATAGCTTTAGCCAGGAAACCACCTGCCTTCTATCCCTTTGACGACGACTGCCATTTCAATTGTAATAAAGGAGATGTTAAACAAAGTGACATAATCCAGACATTTTTGCTTCTAAGGATTTTCTGCATCACTTAAGGATGTTCCTGGCTGGGAATAAATTCCTTCGCTTTAATTAAAATTCTATTACATCATTAAATATTTTCAATTTATTATAAATGTTAAGGGTATCACATCCAAACTAAGTGTCGATAATTTGCTAATATAGAATTTTATATATATTTAAGTACAGTTTTCATGTAAAATGTACTAAAATTTCTGGACTTTTTATTAATAAAGTTCTGATTTGTTGAAGACGGTTCTTTATTTTTAAGAAAGTATAAGCTTCAGAAAATGTCTAAAATCTCTAACTTAATGTTATATATACATATACATATATGGGGTATGTATTATTTAAATTTTAAAACATTTATGGTACCATTTCTATTTTCCCATTCTCCTCAAGTCCGAGATTTCAATATTTCATTATTGTATCTTTTGAAGAACCTGAGCTATTCAAAAGGGATTATCCAGATCGGTACAATATTCCCAAGTACCCAAATACCAAGAAAATCGTCTGAGGAATATGATTCTGACCTGGTTATACGTTTTACATATACAGATAATTCTTGAATAACACGGTTAATTGGTTCCGTCGTGTTGAAAATGCTGTTATTCAACACTAATGATTCGTTTTGGAAATTACATTCATTCCGTGTTATTTGAAAGTTTAGGTAAATTTAGGTATAAGTACTTACTGAAGATTTATATATATATGTACATATTTGCGACTTTCGATTCGAATACATATTTCGTTGTGCGTTATTCACACTTACGCTAAAATGTCCGTCGTTAATATTTAACTAACACAACCAATTGACAATTTTACTCGCCAATCGAATCTAATTGGCATGGTCAATGTGTTCGGTAATAAAACCTAAACAAAATCAGTCTGGCAATGTTACACAAAAATTGAATCTTTTTTGCTACATTGGATGATTTTAATTTATAGTAAATTAAATACTTATGTTCATAAAAAAGTTAAATTCATTTAGCTCTTGACAGATACATATATCATTCTCCTTTCATTTCCAGAATTTAATAAATGTAGGTACCTTTTATGAGTTTAAGCGAATGGAAATAATAAACAATAAAAAATTATTTTGAATAGTAATGACCGTAAAGCATTAAAAATGTTGCAATAGCTAGTAACAAGCATTACTCATTTAGGTCATTTGAGCTTCACCGCAAAATTATAAATATTTCTACAACTTCCTTTTTAGATGTAAACCAATTTCGAGGTAATTGAGAAATGTGTAATCCATAAAAATATATCCATCATACCTATTTTTGCAGCTTAAATAATAGACAATTTACCTCCTCGTGATAATTAGCATGTCTTAGCTCACTTAAAAGTGTCGTAATCCATCCGCCAACATATTGTGACAAGCACATACATATCTCTTATTATCTCCTCTGTTTATTTAATAACTCAATCTTAATTGCTTTTCGTGGTTTTACACTTAATGTCAATTTCCTGAACCATTCTTAGAAAATGCAGCGATGTTGCTGTCTACGTCGCGTTTGTAAACCTACTTGGCGGCAAAATCATAATTCAGCAAGCAGATCAATCGGACGCTTTTGAACGAACATACATATATTTATGTCTCAATTTATGTTGCACTTGGCGAATTGGCGACATCATCGGCTTATCTTATCAGAACGCACACTGTAGGGCTAGCGACGCGACGCGACGCGACGACGGAATAGGCCTTCACTTTCCCAGTCTCGAGGGGACGTCGGCAGTGGCCGTGTCTTTAATACTTAGTTTTTTGCTGGGGAGCGATAACAATGCCGTCGCCAGTCTTAATACGAACTAATCGGGCTTGATTAGATAGGGAGGCTCCGTGGAGCGAGAAGGCGTTTTTGTTGGGGTTGGGTTTGTGAGAACCTCGTTAAACCGATTTCAAGAGTATACGGAAAATTCTTAATTGCATCATAAAAGCTTTTCATTGCGATTGGTATGACGTCGAGGCTTCAAAGTTGCACGTGAGGTGATGATGCATTGGTCATAAGAAAGTCTCGTGATTTTGCAAAGGTATGAAATGATAACGTGTTATTCGCCATAAAGACGATAAATCATGAGCTCTTATCACTACTAATGAATTAAAGGTCATGGTGAATCCATTAGCACATTTATTTACAGTATACTTATCGGTTTAGCGTTGAACAATAACAACATCAGCTTTGCCTTCTTGTTGTTTTGGATTGTCAGTGTCGCCTCAATTTCAAATCAGCAAGGCTCTGATTTTAAAAATATGGCAAATAAAATCACAATAGAAAGAATTTCTTAAAAATTATATTGCAGTGATAAAAATATTATCCAGACGAAATTTTTAGTCATTTTCAAATGACAAGTTCAACATTTTAAAACTTTAAATTATTAGGAGGACGAAAACTTTACCTCTATGACAGGTCGATAAAAAAACTATTTAATGTTTAAAACCATCACAATGCGGACGCATAAGGGTCTATTCACACTATCTACATATAAGAACACCGACAGTTAGCATCACATCAAAATATTTTTCTTGTGTGAAATGGCCTTTAATACATACATATGTGCATACATCACAACAACCAAGTATGCAACAGCAAACTTTGGAATGCCTAAAAGTAAGTATAGGTAGCCTTAATTTGAACAGGTGCTTTGATTTTAGTTTTAGGGGTTGGAAGGGAGTGAATTCTAATTGATCGTAAATATCCCGAAAATTACTTATTTTTCGAACAACATAGTTATGAGATAAACTGTAGTATATAAAATTAAACATAAAAAAGGTCCTCGCACTTTTTTCCAAGGGGCTTTTTTGTGTAAAATTTTTCAAACTACAATTTTTTTTCTACGAACTTATTTTTTCGAAAAATTGATAATTTTCGAAATATATAAAATGCACCCCCTATTAAATCCAACGTTTCAAATGGAGGATACTTTTGGGGATGTGCTTTAGATATCATAACTAACTATGTACATAAAAATCCAGTTTTGGAATTTTTTTTAAGCTGAAATCTTTATTTCCTGAACTAAACCATTGATTTTCCTAATGAATTTTATGAATTATTCTTCTCCGAAAGTTTAGTTTTTATTCTGGGAAATTACGCAGTGAAGTATACCCATGTATGCTGAAACAAGATATATGTACATACATATAATAAATATCTATTATAAATCAAAATAGTAGATCTAACATGGCGACTGAATTTGATGCCATAACAATAATTGTCAATCAGGAATTTTCGCGATCACTGATTTTGAATCTTTTCTAAAAATTTACTAATATGTATGTAAAGCAGACTCACAAAATAAGTCTATAAATTTCACACTTCTTCTAATAAAAATGACGACGTTTTCATTTTTCTCTGCAAACTAATACTTACATAATGTATTTGGCTAAGATACATTTCCAGTTAGTTTATTATTATTATTATTAGAAGTAGGCCTCACATGAACAAAAGCGACCTCCACATATAGATCTTTTGTGCAAACCCTGCTTATTCTAATCCCCACACAGACCTAGACCTTTGTAGAAACGACATAAAGCCGAATAATGGAAAAGTACATTACATTCTGCGGTGTTTATCTTCAACTATAAATATACACGTCTTTCTGATTGAGAGACGAAAAACAAGTGACGTGCATAACACCCTGTTCCAACGCAAGTGGTTAAATAACATTTATATTTCAAACAGTTGAAAGTTACAATTTTTTATACCTTTTAGTAAGACAATAGTTCGTAAAAGGCAGTGAGGGTAAAACTATAAATTTGTGTTCTGGTTTTCTCTATTGAAGGTTATTATGGTGAAAAATTAGGTTAAAATGCATATGTACATGAAGATGAAACGGATACCAAATGAAGTTTAATTCGCATTTTAAAATTGATAATACAACACGAATGTTCCTACAACAGAAATTGCTCTAACTACACAGACAGCCACTAGTACGTCGAAATAAGGAGTATAATAAATCTAAAAAGTTCAATATCTTACCTTGGGCAATGAGGCCAAAACTTGCTGTTTGACATCCCAAACCAAACGGTCAGCGGGGAACTGTAAACACTTGTAGACATTCAGCTCTGGGACGTGGATCCTGACCAATAGCCAGCCATCCCGCGGTTCTGGTGGTAGATCGTCATCGAAACCAGAGGATTCCATTGCGTCGCCACCTGCTTCGCTGCTTCGGTTATTTCTCCTTCGACTCCTCGCGCCTTTGACTGCTCTTTGTTATACGACGGGGAAAAATTAAAATAATTCACGCACGCACAAAAATCAATTTTCAAAGCAGTGCACGGCTACAATAATAATCTAAAGACTAAGCTAGGCGCGATACAAAAGATTTTTTCTTCAATATTTTTTTTTTCAATCAATTATTTTTTTCTTCGCTTTACGATTTCTTTTGTGTATAAAAATTGTTTTTTTTCGGAACGTTGTTGTTTTAAGGCATTTGAACGTCTCTGAACGTCACCTTCACTTTGCTACGCATATTCTCATTCCCTGCGGCTTTGTACCAGTGTCTGGGCGACAGGTATTCAAGGAAGGAATTTTCGCACATTACGTGATAATTGCGGTCGCCGAACGCTTCTGGTGATGTCAGTAATTACATATCTGGAAAAAATAGAAAGAAGCATATTTAGCAACTAAACAAGCAATGATCACAGAAACCTTGAAAATTTAGCAAAGAAAACTAGGTAAAGTGATAATGAAAATATTAAGCAATTTTTGTTATTTTAGAAAAAGAAACTCCGTCTGTCAATCATTTCATTTAAGTTCTATTTAGCTTAATTACTATAGTTAGTAATATTCTTTGTAATCCATTATTCAAACACACCACAATTATCGACAAGAAAGGCTAAAGAACGGAACACTTTCTCAAAATATTGGAATATTCCGGAAAAACTGAAAATAGACCTTTTAACATAATTATATGCATTTCTGGCATATTGATGTTCTATCGCTCTACATCGTGGTGCGTATTCCTATTCCCTTTATAATGTAGTTCATAATTTCTCATATTAAATATTGAAAGCTAATTAGATGATAAAAAAAAAAATAATTAAACGTATTGTTATAAAATTAGAAAACCTGTGTTTGCGATGAACAATAATCTTAGCAATTGTAATGCCTTTTCAAGAAACAAATAATGGGTTTAGAAATAATAGAGGTTAAACAGTTGTATTAGCAATTTCTTACTATAAAAGATATAACACGAACTTCCTGAACGTAACTAGTTCAAGCTCTGATTAAGACCTTCAAAGCTTTGACCAGAATTCTCAAAAAGAAATTTTGTTTTGACCAGAATTCTCAAAAAGAAATTTTTTATCTTTTGATAAATGTGGCGCTCATTATGAAAGTGATCTAAGTCCACAATGTCATAAGGTCCATTTGACCTTAAAAGAATATAGAAAAGTCTACTTTATGACATTTTGGACTTAGAAAACTTTTTAAATTACGACTTACACATATAATTTAGGTGTCACCCTGTTGTGAAATGTTATCCTAACTGTACTTCCCGCCATTTTAATCAAATTCTATACAGCTAACTTATTAGCACTAGATCTGTAGAATTAGTGATCTGCAAAAGCGGACGTGTTTTTCGGTGTTGAGTATTAATAAAATTAAAATTGCAAGCAATATCATATGGTTTCAAGGGCCTATTATTTATGGTCCATGTATCCATATATTTTAATCGGATTGGTAATAAAATTTTTACAAATTTAGTCGAAGGACTAGGTTTAAGGATATATATAAGGATTATTATTCTAGTCATAGCGGTGTCTAAAATTTATAGTCCACAGTGAGAGTCTTTAAATGGACATTTCAGCACGATAGGTAGAGTCGAAGCAAAATGGCAATTTTAGAGTAGTCATTTCATTCCTCTGATCTCAATCCAAATCGATGTGGAATGAAGTCGGCCGCAATATTGTAAGGCCATATACTCATTATTTCGAAATATCGTCGCACCTAATTTTACTTATTTTCATTTTGCAAGGGTGCTATTTATTTTGTCCTTGCAATTGAATCAAAGTTGTGAGTTTTAGTTAGTTATTATTGCTATTGTACATCTAAACAATTGTTATACCATTACAAAATGCTTACTACTCTCAATATTTAAATAAAAATTAAATTCATCGTTACCAAACGTAGTTTTTCAGTAGAAATTATTGTCGAATTTGATTAAATTCCATGACGTGGGAATATCTCGACGCCAAAAATAGATCACGGTTGTTGCAAACGATCAACCCGACGCAGCAGGCCATTAAGAACTAAATAGAGTCCAAATAGTCCCAAGTCTCAACATTTTCTTTCTTCACCTCGTAAGTTGACTTGAGTATAAATTCTCTGCAAATCGCTTGCAAATGACAACTGATTAAACAAAGACCAGGTAATTTTCATCGAGCGAGCTAATTAACTCCAACGCAATAAAACACACTCCCACGAGACCAGAGCATTCACCTACCCCCGAGTCCCGCGAATTGCTTGTCATTGCCAAAAATTCAATTAAGTAACCGTTCAGAAAAATCATGAAACAAGTTTCCGATTCGAATCAAGAGAAGTGGGAGCAATTGAGTGCGTTAAGCAGCGTTCCCACGGCCGTAATTCACACAAAAACCTAGCTTTTGGGTATTGTGAAAATTGGCAAAATGTGCTCTGCTCCAATATCCGGCCTCCCAGGGCACTTTTTAATTAAGTCGATAACGAGGGCGATACCAGGTGCGAAGTGTGTAGGTGGACAAAGTAGTGCGACTCCCTGAGAGGAAGCTGGATACGAAGGGCTTCCGATCTCTGACCTATAAAAGCTCCCAACAGACCTAGAGGTGGACCAGACCCAGCACCTTTTCATGTTGTTTCGGGACGAAACACAATTTCCAGATGACGTGGGATATGTTGGGTTAGGCCGCACCGGCGCAAAATTCCATCACATGATCAAGACCAGGTACATACATGGCCCGGTTAACTGCCATTCAGGCAGCAGTAACCCGTCGGAAGGAACTAATGAAATTCCTGGCACCAACTCGATCTGATCGCGATAGGTGTTCCCCGGGACCGCCGGGTACACTCAGGGGTGATTACCTGGCCTGTCGTTCCTGTCCTGCTCACCTTGCTGGGAACATGGAACGTGGACGCTGCAGAATCGAAATAGAGTTTTCTGGTCACGTTCAGTTTCAATCAGCGCATCGCAGTTTTCTTAGAACCCCGAGACGTTGAATTTGTTTATGGCGCCCTCCTGCCCGGCGATAGAAACCACCCTGGCCCCAGTTCCTCGACGGGTTAATGACAACGGAATGGTTAAAGAGGACTGAAGATGCCGCCGACGGTGAGTCGCATATGGCTTAATCGAGCTGCGATGAGGCAGAAGAAAGTTAGTTACCTGCTACGAATGCAGGAGGCGTTTCAGTGCAGCGGAGGTGTACTTGTACCATCCTCGCGGCAACAGGATGTTGTGTGGACTCTATGAAATTTTTATGGTAATTTTGGCTCTGGTATATTTGGAGAAAAATGATAAAAAGGGCAGAATCCGGGTATTATTTTTTCAAGGAGTTCATGTAACTACATACAACATATACAGTGGTGATCATAGAAATAGCACATGTGATCAAGTTTTCAGAAATGATTTCCGTTAATTCTTGTTATTGGAGCAAATCTGTTTTACATATAAAAATGAATATTTGCTTTTTTGTTTGTTCGTCTTTTATACATTCCTAAACCATGCATCCAATTGTGATAAAACTTTGGTAATTTGTTCTACGTACGCCCGCGAAGGTTTCTGGCAAAAAATAAATAAATAAATAAATAAAAAATTTGTCATGATGGTAAGGTAAAAATGCTAATAATAAATCGAAACACTTCGATTTAGATTATAACTGTTTGAACGCAAAAAAATTAAAGTCAAAGTTTACTGACTGAGATAATTTACGATAGGAGTTTTATACGGAATTTCGATTCAAAAGACAAGTATTTTTACAAGCTCTTTTCGATTTCATTTCAATCGGAATAGGTATAGAATATATGGACAATAGTTAGGTACTTTAGATCCTGGCATATGAGTTTATTACGCAAAACCTCCAAAATAAAATTTGTAGTTGACATCGCAATTGGAAAGGGCAGAGGTTTATGGCGAGTCATGCAAATATTACTTATGCGATTGACAAGAAATTCTATGAGCATGTTGTAGGTACTTAACCTCCTGACATTTGACAAATTTTAAATCTGTAACGTACTTTTATTAAAGTTAAGTTTTATTACAGGAATAGTTGTGCCCAGGCAACGCCGAGTAGGTATACATAGGTCAGCTATAGTGTATTATATAAACACTTTAATAAAATTAAATAAATCTCCGTCGCATTGATATCGCTACATTTTTAACAATTGAACAGTAACGAGCTAAGAGCCAAGTCGGTACCTACCATTTAAGTGATAAAATGGAATTATACGTAGTCATAGAAATAGCTTGTAAAAGAGACGCCACTACTTAATTTTTGAATATTTTCTACAAGAGAGTTGACAAAAATGATAAATTAATATTTTCTTTACTTTTTAAGTAATTTATTGGAAGTTCTGGTCATGGGTCTTACAAAACATTGCATACCTGAGAAAAGGGAGATTATTTATGAATTAAAGGGAAGTGCTACAGAATTTCTGCAATTGTTAAGGCCGTAGAAGGCTTGTGCAGAATTGTTTAGGTCACGTAGATCAGTTAACATTAGAAAATAAAATTTGCAAGAAGCCACCTCGAAAAATTTTTCTTAGTTATGAAAATGATTTAAATAAGACCGTAGGTATAATGAGTACAATATCGCTGCAAAATTGCCTTTTTGTGATGTATTAAAAAGAATGTTCCCTCTATGGTATATTCTTTAATATTCATTAATTTTTGAAAGAATGTGTTATTTGAAACGAATTTAATTAAAGTTCAGAGCTTCTGACATGGGCGAATACGAATGAAAGCGTTTTAAATGAGGAAATGAATAATTTCTTGTATAAGAGCAATTGTGTGCTGGAGTAAAAAATAAGTACATATAGCTATACTGAATCAAAGTCGTTGCCAGAAGAATATTTTTGAGGGTGATGTGGAGGATTTGTGGCAGACACGAATCTGGAATTATATTTAAGCAACAACCTTTTAATGGAACTGAATGTTAGTTGGTTTTGTTTATTTCTATTTACATACACCCTATCCTTTTAATATATTTTAACTAAGGAGACAGCGATTTATTTTTATTTATTTATTTTTTTCTTAAAAACTCAATTTACATAGGTGCTGTTCGTGCACACATTTTAAATTGTTTTCCCAAAATATTAGTGTATAGTGCCGGCCTTAGCCATTATTGAGGCCCGGGCGAGATATTCTTCAGCCCTTTATTTCTTGTCATTATAACTTTAATTTCCAACTAGCGAGCAAAATCTGTGTTCTCATCGAATAAAAGGGCGCCTATAATATTATTAGGGTCATAAAATAATCTTACCTCTTCTGATTAACTGTAAATGTAAAATAGTTCATGCATTTAGTTATATATGTACCTAATTAGGCATATACAACATTTCTCAAGAATTTTTTCCGCAGATTACGATTTCAATAACGGAAATGTCCCTTCACTTCACGTTTTCGAGAAAAACGGGTCTGAAGAGTATAAATCGTATTTCAGATATATGTAGGTATTTATAAAAATTCGGTACAAAATAACGGACAGGTGATTAAAATGTGGGTCAAATAAAATTTTGATCTTGTAGCTGTTATTCTAAAATCCTAAAACCTTTAAGACATTCCGGAAAACTCTATGAATTTCACTTTTTTCCGTTAACCGATTTTTTAGGGGTTGTGCATAAGAAAATTATCTGATACAGCGTTTCCTTAGGCTTTATCTTCAAAAAGTTAAATATACGTAACTGATGAATTTGAGTATTAGATGAAAAATGCGTGTGATAAACAGACAACGGGCTCCGAAGTGATTCCATAAGCGTTTCGTTTCGACGATTTGGATATGAAATACTTACAATGAAAACATTCAAAAAACATGCATCCTATACGTGCGTGTAACGAAAGGCAATAAAAAATATTAGTATGTAGTTATTGTACAGCTACACACTTTGGGCTGGTGGTTCTCCATTTTTTAATTTATCTCTTGTTTTGTGGTGGCGTTATTCTTTTATACTAGTTTCGCGGGTCAAGGTGCTGAGCTAGTGCGCCGGCGGCGGCCGAGCGATCCGTCTGAGTTGCTCTACCCTAAAGTTGGCAATGAGTATTTTCTATTGTAAGTATGTATAGGTATTTGTTTTCTGAATTTTTCAACTTCGAATCCTGAAGCAAAGTAATTTAAACCGGGAGTAAATGTGGCGCTGCCGAAAACTTTACAAAAAAAATAGGTTTCCCCACAAGGGCTAATGTGAAATGTAAAAGCCACCTCACAACAACTGGAAACTTTCAATTTCCTTAACCTCCAGGAGCAACAATTCGTGATCAAAGAAACGCATTCTTTGAAAATTCAGATTTTCTCTAAGAGAATTGAGGGCAAAGAAAAAGGGAAGCGCCGACGGGCCAAATAGACATCAAACAGACAAACAGGCTTTTGCCCATACCCTTCTCGAATCCCTACGCAGACCCAAAAACTTTGTTTCTTGAGTTAAAAAAAAATTTTATTTGTGTTTGACGGCGAAATACGGCGGTAGTCGTCTTTTTCCTATTTTAATTTCAAAGAGACTGGCCGGGAGAGACAAGTGCGTCGTTGTAGGTTCTATTTGCATGACGATAAGAAAATTTTTTAGATTTTGCGCTCGCAGATAAGGGCATCGAGTCCAATGGAACGGAACGAATTGTTAATTCAGGTAAAGGTCAACGAGACGATAAGAGCCTCTTTGGCCGGAACTGTAAAGGGATGAGTGAATTTTTGCTTAAAAGGAGGGCCGTCGACGACTTTCAACCCGACATCAGTATTATTGTTATCGCTCTGTTAACATTTGTATTGCGCTGAAAGGGTCAGCAGAAATCATCCCGTTCAAGGAGCACATTCCGCAGCGGAACTTAACGCAACAACGTTTGCAAAGTAGAAATGTCGTCGTTATGCCCTTTTCTTGGGACCGGACGATGACCTTGACATGTTTAATTCTTTGCATACTCCCTTTCGCCACAAAAAAAAAAACATAACTTGTTGAGCACGCCTTTGTACCAACCCTGTAAACAAATTGTTAGCACGGAGATTAGCAAGCGAAGCGGCATCGAGCTTCATCCTTCTTAGCAGTGGGGCCTCGTAAAACCATATCATCTTAACATGACTTACAGTTTCTTACCTTTTAGACCGAACACAGCCCCGCCTTTATGTCTTGTAAGCTCCTCATAACTCGTGATTCTTGGCAGTCAGCGCTGATTTATGAATATTCAAAGACGCTTAGCATTTCCACGGCCAGGGATCGCACTGTTCTTGGCAATACCGTCACAGAATTTGCCTCCTATCACATACTTCTCTTACATATAATGTTATATAGCAACTGAGGCTAAGGGAATTTCATGAAAATGCGATTTCTCCGCAAGTTTTTCTTTCAGTACGCTATATAAATAATTATCACGTAATATACGCAGACAATGTTTCATTTCCTTAGATGAGAATTCTAAATACATAAAACTTCGGGAAAACTGCGTATACCTGGTTTTTTTATTTAGAGATTTTACTGATTGTTTATTTTATTACATTTTTTTTGTGCGTTAAACTGGATTTAAAGTCCTCATCAGTTAAGTCGAATATTTAAAAGAGTAAAGAACAAATATAATATGCATATCATAATTAATTTTATCCGGCGTTACACTCCAAATAAATTTTGACTGATCCTAGAAAATTTTTAGCAGAACGAAATGGCTTTATTTCGAGTAAAACATTTAAGATAAGTATGGCTAGAGTAATAATTCCAGCCAAATCGAAAAACTCGCTAAAAACGACTTAAAATATACTTGATCTAAGTATAGTATCTCTACCCTGAACTAAGCCTAACTGCTACAGATCTAAAGATTCGTATATCTTATATTGTGCATGAGCGTATAATAATAATTACTATCTACTATAGGTATGTACATATATTTATGAGCACGTCATATAAAACACAAATATCGATTACCGATACCGAGGCCTTTCTTCCAATTTGGCGGTCAGAATGAGTTAAAAGTCGTTAGGCTGGAGAGCAAGACCACTTCGATTTAAGCACATTCTCTTCAGAACTACCCTAAAATAAAGACCAATCGCTAATCTCTACACTGGCGTTTCAAATTAAGGGTCATATAAAAAAAATCTAATATTTTTGGTGGTTTTTATACCGCCACATCTCCGCGATAAATAATCGGATTTAAACGATACATGTTCAATATTTATTTTGTTGTTACGGAATTATAATGGCGTTGGTATATGTACCTACTATATAATGGCATTTTTTCATCTCAGTGTACCTAATAAAAATGTGACAAAGGAAACGCACGGTGTACAGAATACAAGGTATAGTAAAGATACCGTGAAGGAAACGGAAAGTAGCTGGGATTTATTTTTCTTATGCCCAATTTCACAGTGCGAGCTTAAGTTCTGATCGTCACTTAAGCTCCCGTTTAACTATTTTTCGGTTTCACAGTGGGGAGTTGGGAGTGGGAGTTTAAGTGTAAATTACGGCTTAAATGATTACTATACTTAAGTCGCCAAAATCGGCCACTTAAGTCTCACTTAAGAGATATATTTTGACATTTCGTTTTAATACTTTGCACTTCAAATCATGTTCTTCCTTCATCATTTGCAATTCCATTTCGTGTTTCTTTAGTTCTAAATTGTGCTTCTTTTTAAATATCTCCATCTCTAACTTATTTTTTCAAAGTAATTTCTCAGATTAATATTTCTGACAACTGCTGAAACAAACACAGTGTGCTACATAAAAGAGCAAAATGCCTAAACTCTCACTCAGCTAAGCGTGAAATAAAAAAGGACTGTGAAACCGAAAATACTTAAGCCGTCACTTAAGTTTCGCCTCGCGCTTAGCTGAGTGAAAACTTAAGTTCGCACTGTGAAATTGGGCATTAGCACAGATAAATAACTACATATACAGATGTCGCCTCGGCATAGGAAAACGAGAACGCATTTCTATTTCTGCAGTTGTAAACAAGTTCGGGTGAAAATGTTTCAGCAATATGAATCGAAGCTGGAGCCTCTGCACTTGCCCACTTGGTCGAGCGTCAGGACACGCGAGCAGCGAGGTGTTCGTGGGTGCCGGCTTGAATAAAAGTGAGGCGTGAGGGAATTTCAATGTTGCAATGGTTCCATCATATTCTGCATCAATACCACTGATGCAGGAAAAGGAAAAGAGAATGCGCAAAGGGATTATTCACGCCACCATAAAGAAATAGCGAAGCGGACGGGGGGGAAATGGTTCGCTGGTACATATTTTATTATTTACGTTGACGACTTTGGCCCTTTTTTAATTGATAAATTATCAATTTTGGCACAGATATTCTTCTTATTGACGACTTTGGCTACGTTTCAGGATTCATTATATGAATATTTTTTATGCGCTTATTTGTGACAATAGATTGCTGAAAAGGTAGCTCCTCGGAGATTCAGATTGAGCCAATACAACTCATCGAATGAGTATTTTAGATTTCATGCTAAAAGTTTTATTAAGAAAGCATTGTTCGTACAGTATACCATGTATGGTTTCAAAACACCACAAAAACAGAGTGAAAAGTTTGTAGAAAAATTAAAAAGTCCATCAACGAATGTAGCGAGCAGGGATTGAACCCGAGCACCTTGCGTGATAAGCAAGCACACTACACCGGACACTACTCTTCTTCTTCTTGCGCAGTATTAAAAAAGTTTTATACAAATTATGAGCTCCCTGATAGGTTCTTTAACTACTCTAACGTTGCTATATCTGTATATTTCCATTTCTTTCGCTCCTTCAGATCAAGTGACATAAGTTTCAATAATACCCAGCAACTTACTTGGCTGCGATTTGCTGCGCAACATACTTGGTTATGAATCTAGCTACAAACTTGGCTATGAGTGCGATTTACTTGGCTATTGGAAATGTTGCTCCGGCGCCTCTTTTTTAACATGGCATGCGACATCTCTATAGTTATTTGTCTGTGGCATTAGTGTCCTAACCTAACCCGTCAAAAGCTGGATGGAATTTCCTTCATATTCAATATATACATAGGTACAGCGATTGAAGGATCTCAGTGAGTAGAACGATGGTATTTATTTTTCAATTTACATCCGTTCTACCATGAATATCCTCTCCTAAACAAATAAAACCCCATGCTTTTCAACACCGCATTTCCAGCTTTAATTTTCATCAAGTAAATTGAGGAATGTAGACAACATCAATCCCCCTTGGAAAAGCATTGGCGTCGGCCTCCCCAGATGCAAATCCGATTAGAGATCCAAACGAGTTCAGTCAAGAACTGGCGAGGCGACATCACCCCCTGCATAAGGCGTCATTCAATTAAACTGTTTGGGTTCATCTCACATTTTTTGCACAATTCCAATTTAGACATAACTACAAAAGTTGAAGGGGGCACAGCCGCCCTTGTTTTTCACGCGCTCAAATGGAATGCAGCAAATGAAAATTGAAGTAGGGTCGTACACCATACGCCCCGTCTAAATTGGACATCAACGTTTTCCTACGTTGCCAGTCAGTGTTCATTTTAATAAACGATGAGAGTCGTGTGTAGAACTTGGTACCGTCCACTGCCGCCGTGAGGAAGTCGGACATCCGGACGTTAAGGGAACAAGTAAAACGCCGGGCGGGGGAGCAATCCGTTCAGGAATTGGGGCCGGCACATTTGTAAACTTTTTAATTCTATAAATTTGCTTCCCTTTTATCTTCAATACAGCACAGCAGAGAGCCGAACTGGACTGTGTGGCTTCGCTTGTTTGTTCATCGCATTCACAAAATTGTGTCTAGAACTTGCGAACAGTCGTAAATTTCGCCAATTCAATTTTGTTAAAGCGCAGAAGGCAAAAATATATATATTTATTACAATTTCGGAGTTCCGCAGCCATCCAGACGGCGCCTTCTTTGCAGATGGGAGAGCCCATCTATGTTTGGAAGGCGACGCGTCGGTCGTTTCCCTCATTCTCGCCGTGTCGCCGTTTTATCTCATCCCCAATACAACTTTCCCAATCGCCTCAGAAACGGGGAAGATCCTCCGAAGAGACGGAGGAAATGTTGACGCCAATAATTTCCTTTTAAATATTGCGCGAAAATTCGATTTTTCTTCATTTTTACAGCAATGGCGGCGTTGAAAATGGTAACGAGAAACTTTCCTTCGTTCCACAGATACTTACATCCCCATCCACATTTTCCTTTATGCTGCCCAGCACAAAGTAGAACGGTTGAGATAGATGAATCTTAATCGTGTAGAACGACGGATGGTGAGATGCCACTGACTTCGTGTTTAATGTGAGGTTAGCTTTAAAGCGGATACCTCGCCGCTCCACCATCGCCACCCTTACTGGTGATATAACGATGGTATGGGGGACTGGCTCTGTCGTCGACTAGACGATGTGGTGAATTTATCGGATACGGAATAGGGAGAAGTGCGATAGTCATTCGCTCCAGCATGCTCACACATATAGGTACTTTTTCCTTCCAGCTAGAACGGGTTTCGCTGGCACAGACTTAATAGAATTACGTACTGGAGTTTCAGACAGAATAGCAGAATTATTGCATTTCACTGCCCTGCAAGCAAATAATGGCTGACCACTGTACATACAAACAGTGGAAATATCCTAGGTAACTACTTTAGACAGGAATTCTGCTCAATTTTCAGTGAAATATTGTTGGAATACCTATAGGCATAACGTATGTATGTACATTGTACGTATATTCATCACATACAAGAAAAATAAAATAATGCCGGGCTCATATAAGATGCGTATTCGCTGTAAAATGACACAAATACCAATCTACATAATGTAACCTTTAATATAACTCTAAAACTGACATGACTGACAAACACTGCACAGGCTAAACCGGTGGGTCTAGAAGCTTGCACTTTTGGACAGAAGTTCCTTTATACAACGTAGGTGAGTATTTTTGAAAATTCATTCCCTATGAGGGTTAAATACGAAATGACACACTGTATATAGATGTTCGTCATTTTTGAAGTCAAAAATATGGAAATTTGTGTTTAGGCTTATTTTTATAAATAACACTGTTGTATCAATGTTTTTGTAAATTTATGTAGTAGAGGTACGACATACGAATTATGTGTAGTCCAAATACCATGTAGGTACCTTAGCGAATAAGTTGTTCATATGAGTGTTGCGCCAGTTTGAAGTTTTATGCAATGAAATAATCGATGTATGAAAAAAAGGAAATTTCATGAAAAACATATGTAAAATAAATGTTTTGAATTTTGATATGTATAAAAGTTTAAAGCACAAGCTTTCATCTGAGTCACGTTCTTCAGGAAAAATACTAAATTACGGTTTTTTGTACGTTTTAACCATTTCGGACTCAAAATCTACAAAACATAAAATATTTTATTTTATCGATAGTCATAAGCATAAACTTACTAACTTGCATTATTTGACTTAAATAAAATAGACAGTTTTCATTTGTATAGGTTCCTATTCCTTTATATAAATACAGGCAGGTAGTAATATAATTACTTTTTATTTGTAGAGGACTCTTGCATGAAAATGTTATCAACATTAGTGTGAATTTCAAACCTGGCCGGAGCCTCGCACGAGCTGGGTGTTCTGGTGTCAGGGACATCATACGGATTATTATTAAGAAGTTTAATGGCATGTGACAGTGCAAATGAAAAATTCATTGTCATTACAAAGAGCGCTAATAAAATTGACTCATGCTCATAATAGTGTAAACCAGGGTCTAAAAATACAAATATGTGTATGATAGGGCTAATAGATGGTAGAAATATATCTTCTTAAATCGATGATGTGGCAGTACTAATACCTAGTTGAATATGCCCATCTTGAATATCGAACAACAATTCGACGGCTTGTTAAGAGAAATGTAGTAGGTAGTGCAAAAGCCCTTTCTAATAGTAATGGGGCAGCCAGTAATAATTTTGCAAACCGAAGTTTTATGAGATTATTCCTGTTGCCAGTTAACGACCACATTTATCATTTCTAGCGTTACAACTTACCATAAGTCTCACTATACTGCGCCCCGCCGCGATAGAGATCCTTTCATCTTTCCAAAATGCAAATTAAGTGCCAGCGAAATGACTAATGGCAGTCAGTCATACACTTCTCCACCTTCTTCCGCTATTTCGCATCTCTTTTTGCGCAACCGCACCACCAAAGTAAATCGTGCGCAACAGCACAACTACAATCAGCGCACTGCAGCATCGACGCAATTGTTTTCATTTTCTTCTAATTTTCTCTAGCTGAATCTTCACCGTTGTGAAACAAAGCATTTTCCCATCACCCACAGGTGGCCACATGTGCACTGTACCAAGCTAGGGCTTATGTCATCTGGCACTTAGCCAGCAATCAAGAATTCTAACGCATCGAGCAACACCAGGAGAAAGTGATTTTCGGGCCGGTGGTGTTGCCGACAAAATTCCTCGGCAGTCAGTCAGTAGTTCAACCGAAAAGCCTGAAAAACCTGCCCCAGGCGGAGGGAGCAGCAGCACCGATTTGCTCACTCGCATGAAACCCCTTTGGTAACAACTTCATAAGGTGTCACCCGTGTAGTTGGATGCCAATTAATTTCTCTCATGTCGGCTGCGTTGCCTAATCTACCCGCCTTCTCACCGGTTGCCAATATGTCTTTTGTCTTCCCGCGGCGGAGGCGGTAGCGACCGCGGCTGCGCAAGTTCTGCATGGTGCTACTGCGCTATCGATTTAAGTGCAAGTCACTCAAGATCCAAGTCTACGGGGTCTGTGGCGTTTAGCCACTCGCGCAAGAGCACTGCGCAGCATGTAATCTTCCCAGGGCGCGATAAGGCTCCGGCCGAGGAATTCCCAGTCCCAAAAAGAAAGGAAAGAAACTTTTCAAAATTTATTAACTAGTAGGCCTGTCGCTCAGAGAGTTATCAAACAGTGCACGAAAGGGTTCATGGCGGTTTCAAAAAAACCTAGCCGGCGGCGTATCCATTGTCGCGTATCTAGCGGTTTGGATATAACCCAAGCCGCTTGTGTGGTAGCTCTATTGAATTAGACGACGCTTGTCTCGGACCAGCACTGACATTTCACTCCGCTAATGCTCCTAATGGACGCCTTATATGACTCGGAAGTGCAATTTAAGCCGCGCAAGGCCTTGGAGCGTCGATACGGACCGTTCTGTCGGGATGTTGGTGTACGTTGTTGATCATAAAATTACGCAAATGGGCCGCGTCTCTGTAATGAGGTGTAAGTGGGCAATTTGATGGAGTTTTGCATGAGATATAAATTCAATTATTCTCGATTTGATGTATCTAGCCACTTAGCCTGATTGTGGAAGGTGCCATAAATTGAGCTTTGGATATGTACGGAGGAGGATCTGTCCAAACTAAGCGCTGCAGGAGACATACTGTTGCCATTACCTAAGCCAGCTAAATGACCTTAGAATTTATTTAGCATACGCTTTTCAAATGGTATTTAAAAGGCGAGGCGGCCTATCGATAGTTTTATTATTGACCGGAAACGTCATATGATTTAATTCCTTTTCAACAGATGACGTCATATGATGTCCTCTGATAACCGAACATAATTAACTAGGTATATTGTACAATGTGGATAGGATAAAAAAATCCAAAACGGTCAAATATTTCGATAAATACACATCAGATTAAAAAATAAAAAATCGTGATTGGACTTTTCCACTACTGTCTGCTTCAAATATGCCGGACAAATGCTTCGAAGTGATGATTTGAGTGACATACACATATCTCTAACACTCTGCATGTCTGATTAGGTGCGTTCTTTCATCGGGTTCCCTCTCTCGTTCTGGTTTATGTGAAAAGAACGGTTTAGGTTAGCGACTCGTTCTGATTTAAAAATGGCATATGTACCTATCTGGCTGACAATTTCAGAATTGTCTCTGTTTGCAGGAAACACTGAGTGAAAAGTAATTTTGTTTTGAATTAAAAAAAGTGAATTAATAATTTGGAGAGGATGAGTTCCTGATCTTTTCCAGTTTAAAATTCCAATCAGAATGTCAGGTCGACAACATTTGCTAAACAGAATTCGACACGGCTGCCACTGAATATTTTAAAACTATTTATATAGTTCTTTGATCAAGAACCTGATAAATATGTGAGTTAGGAGTTGTTGTTCTATTTGTATGTAAAGCTCCTGCTGAACTAGAGTCAGAACTCAATGAAAAGAACGCAGCGCAGCTGTTATTGAAGAAGTTAAAAATAAATAAAAAAAATTACTAGGTACCTATTTGAAAAATTTCATGATTAAGGCCGTTTTCGAATTCACATGCACTTGCACTTCTCCCTAACACTTCCGAGCGCACTTGCACTTCGGCACTTTTTTCCGTCATAAATAGGTTGTTCGAATTGAACTATACTAAATTTTATTCGGAAACTGTTATTCACCTTGAGAGATTGGTGATGTGATTTTTTAGTTGTTTTCTAAAAATGTGTGACAAAATTAAATGTAACTATTGTATTTTTATAAACAGCGATCGCAATATCCAGAAAATCCACTTTAGCGTACTCGCGAGTAGGGGAGACCGGGTACAAAAGTAACGGCGGGTCGAAAGTAACAAATGCTCTGTAGGTTTATCCAATAAACAAAACACCGCTTCGCTGCCGTTAGATGATAGCCGGTGGCACCCCGCTGACTTGCATTCAGTCACCGCGCGCGCCACGTGGTGTTAAGTTGTGTGAGGCAGGCCGCACACTGAGTATTCAAATGCGGTACGCATGCAGTTTTCTTGCATCATAGAGGCATCATATAAGCAGCGCGCTTGTATTCAAATGAGCATCCGCACATTGAAACTGCACGCTAGCTGCAAGTATAAATCATGCGATCGTCAAGAATTATTCATGCTGTATAGAGCTGAACGTGCTCAGCTTGGATGATGCATTTTAGTCATTCATAGGATTTTGTAGCAAAGGATTTCAAAGAATTTCATAGCAAACCATGCACATTCTTATTTACAAATTAATTTCAGTAATCGTATACCATTTTACGAAATAATTTCTCAAGGTTTATCCATATTATATTCGTTTCTTTTTTTCTTTTTCAAAAGCTTATAAGCTGCAGCAAGTACTATCCAATTCTTAAGATAACATATTTAATTAACAAATTTATTTAAAAAAAAACACAAATTCCACCCACTTTGGTTTTGGGTCTCGGTAGTTTAAAGTTTCCCTTCCAGCTGCTATGCATAGATGATGTATGTACATATGAAGTCCCAATGTGCAACTTCACATGCATCATTCAAATGCTTTATGAATGAAGCACAAAAATGCATTGCATGCGTACTGCATTCGAATACTCAGTGTGCGGCCTGCCTGAGAGGACCCTACGTGATTTCACAAATCAAAAGTAAGTTTTTTGACCTTTACTTATTTAATGTTTACTTAGGGCGTGTGCCAACTCAGCTATTCAAAAGTAAATTTGTATGGGAGATTGCTTTTCAGCTTACTAATTGATTTTCGAAGGTTTGGGTCTTAGGAAAAAACAGCTCGGAAATTTGCTTTTCGTTGACAATTACTTACTTTTCATTTAAATTTCAAATATAGCATTTATGAAATTAAATGGAAACGAACAATGAGCAATAAAAGGCTGCTTTTTTTCAATTTTAAATATAACCGAAAAATGTTCGAAAAGGAAAAGTATTCGAAAAGTTGAATTGGCACACGCCCTTAGTATTAAAAGGATGATATTAATCTGAATATTTGGATATCAATTCTTGATTAGATTGATTGTACAGTGCTTAAATTCGTTTTTGTCTAGCACGTTCCGTTTTAAGGTTATGGTTCATGTTTTAACAAAAATGTGGTAGGGTACAAAAGTAACATAGCCCTATGGGTACATAGGTAACATGTTACTTTTGTCCCCGTCTTAATTTATGTACGTAATTTTTTTTATGTGTGTGTTTATTTCAACAGAATGCCGCGACAACGCATAAGAAACACCGCACTAATAAATAATTTGTTGATTTAATATGTCATATCATATTCATTACAAGCCCCTTTGTCCTGTTACTTTCGACCTTTGAGGAGGGAACTAAAGGAGGCGACATCCCATAGTAAAGAATATGTATCACAGCGTAGCCAAAAATTCTCGCCATCTTGAATTTTGAAGGCCCTTGACTGTCACATTTTTGTAAACAAACAGCCATCAAAGGTTCTTTGGCGCAGAGACGTAGTCAGAAAAAGGTATTTTTGTAGGTTACCTCGAGATAAAATTTTGAGAAGGAAATGGTTAATGGCTATTGGACGAAGTGAAAGTGATGTAAAAAAAAGAATTAGATATGCTCGAGCCATTTTCGTTTCAAGGATCTTTTTTCTTTTGAAAATAAAACAGCCATCAACAACTTTTAACGCCGCTTCTGACTTTTTAGAAAATCAAGAAGAAGAACGAAAGTTGCCACGGTTTTTTCATCACATGTCATCTCCTTTCGTTCTCTCCTCAAAGCTTTCGACCCACAACGTGTTACTTTCGGCCTGCCGACGTGGTCGAAAGTAACAACTGACGAATTTTTTTAAAGTCTTTGTGATTCGAACAAAATACACAATAATAAGGTAAATCAAAATACTGATGTAAAGAACATGAACGGAATTTACATATGGCTATATTAATTTTATCAAAATAATAACACCTAACCAGAAACCAAGGTAAAAGTTCAAAATGTTACTTTTGTACCCGGTCTCCCCTACACTACGATTTTGACAGATAAAAAAGTGTTAGTGTAAGGCAATCTACGATTTCGAACGCCCTACGCACTATTCGGAGTTTTTCGGAGAATATTAAGGGCGTGTGCCAATTCAACTTTTCGAATACTTTTCCTTTTCGAACATTTTTCGGTTATATTTAAAATTGAAAAAACAGCAGCTTTTTATTGCTCATTGTTCGTTTCCATTTAATTTCGTAAATGCTATATTTGAAATTCAAATGAAAAGTAAGTAATTGTCAACGAAAAGCGAATTTCAGAGCTGTTTTTTCCTAAGACCCAAACCTTCGAAAATCAATTAGTAAGCTGAAAAGCAATCTCCCATACAAATTTACTTTTGAATAGCTGAGTTGGCACACGCCCTTAGTGCGGAAAATAGATTTTAGTGCAAGGCATGTGAATTCGAAAACGGCCTAAGAAAGCACTATAACTTGATTTAGGATTTAGTTATTAATCAATTTTAAGATTTTCTTGCTTTTCCTCAGTGTAAATCCAAATTAAAATTTAATTTTTCCACTTACATATTTTATGACGGCAAATATAATTATCGGCATTCATATATAAAATAAATATATATGTATATAAAATATTAAATACCACTCTAATTTCCCTGAAAAATACTTCCGGCATATCACCGATGGTTTTCGCAGCAGGACACGTCTTCATACTCAAAATTGTACGTGAATTTTTACTTCCATATTATTGAACTTCCGATGATGCAGGCGCGTAAGAGTGCGTAATAGTATTTTCGATGTTTGATATCGCCATATCTCAGGTCACTAATGGTGACTCATAGCAAAAAAAAAGGATAGGAACAATTGTTGCGGAGAATTTCATAATCTACCACTTTTGTCTGCAGACCTATTACTACGATAACACTTACCGTTTACGAAAAAAATGCGAAAAACGATATTGAATAAAATTTTTAACACACGGATCGGTGGAGACTTTTGGTATTTTTTATTTGTAATAGGGTATTTAAAACCTAACCAATTTTCAGCTTGTTGTTGGCAATAGCTGAATATGCTCTCGGCAGCGAATGGGTTAAGAAACATCCGAGTAATTGAATTAACCTGGATCGTTTTTTTCATTTGAAACTGAACCAGACCTAGACCTGTATCAAAAAACGCAGCTATAATGATTCTTTAATTTATTTTTTTTCTCGTTCATGCTGTTATGACTGTTTAGTCTGTTTTTCCATGATGCTTTACTAACAAGAACCAAGCCTTGGACTAAGCTGATGGTTCAAAAAAAAAATCTTGTTATAAAAGTTCAAATCAATAACGAGATAATTTTTAGGATAGTAGAGTGTAAGTTAATATCAACCTAAATGATACATGTCACGATAATTTCATATCCCTTTATTTTCACATCCCTTTATTTTCATATCCCTTTATTTTCATTCGGGATCGGGTAGGTAATAATTGATAAACCATGATGCTCCTAATATTCTAAGAATAATACCAGTGAAGAATCGTATGTCATTCAAAGACTTCAAATTTTATGCATTTTATAAATATATTCAAATTTATTTGCATTTTTCAACATCATAAAACATTAAAACAAAACAAAAGAGTACCATTCAAATCGAGGGTGAAGGTTTTTATCGATATTTTTACCCTATGAATTCTTAATATGTATACTTTGTAAACAATCGCAAGGATCATATTGCTCCGAAGGAATATCAAGTTACTGACGTGAAAGGAGCTTAAATGTTATTAGTTAATCAAAAAAGGCTCAAAGCAATTTCTCTTTAAAATTCAAAATCAGAGTTGGGAACAGCAAGCGACTTTGCTTGCGTGTTTCCGTCAATTTCTCGTTCAACTCATTCAACCGTCCCTTAAAAGCCAGTCAAATGCGCCCGCTAGGTGTAAAAGCAATCTCAATCTGAAGATGCGCAACTTCTCATCTGTCGTTCCATACCCTTTCTGTTGAGCTCCCTTTGCATGCCTACCTTAAGCAAGTAAAACGAGATGAGCTCATCAAAGGCCCACAGCCACGTTCATGTTCGTGATGATGATACTTTTTAATTACTAATGCCGCCAGCTACAACACCAGCGACTCACTGAAACGTAAAAGTGCATTTTGAAACAGCCGAAAAGGAGTCAAAATGGAAGAGGACAAATTTCGCCCCAAGGACTCACTGTCACAACAACGAAAGGTGAATAAGCAGGCGGCAGATTCATTTCTTCAACGGCCCTTCAGGGATTGCGAAGTGACGGCATAGATGGCGCGGCGGGGTGATGTAAGATGTTCAGGGTTTTGTCGGAATGCTTTGTGCAAACCTATGTCTAAGGTGCTTGCAAAAAGATGTTGTGCTGAAAAATCTTTTCTTTGTAGTTTTTTATTCAAGGGTTATTTGACATCTTTTCAAAAGAACATTTTTAAGGCAAGAGAAACTTTAAGCTAGGGCACACAACGAATATCTAATTTGTTTTTCTCTCGTAACTCTTTTCTATCGTTTTTCAAAGCTTGAATCGAGATTCTGGGGGGGGGGGGGGGGGCAGCTGTGGCGCAGTATGAATTAATTTTATAAAGCATTAGCTGTGTCTGCGACTTCTTTTGTGCGACGTTTTCGAATTTCAAAGACATTTTTAAAAGTAATATAGGAATATACCCTGCACATCTTTTTAATGAAAACTAAGACAAAGACTGCCAACATACCAAGTTTCATTTAAATCCGCTCAATAGTTTCCACGACGTAATGCGCGCACAGTCAAACAAAACTTATAAAAATTCATTTAACCTATTATTTTCGATATTTTTGAAAATTATATACTGTTCAATTATTTATTAAATTTATTTTATTTTTGGCTTAATCACTTCAAGTTCACTCTATACTAAAGGCGAGGTCCTTATAGTCTTGTTATCGATTATATCAATTATATATCTACATTTAAACGTTGGTAACCCGTGAAAATGTTGCTTTCGGTGTTGGCATTATTTTACGTCAATATAATTGATATGACGCGTAACTTTAAATGCATGATTTTATTGGCAGGTTTTTTTCAAGAGTATAGGTGAAACCCTTAAAAAAGGAGATAAAAGAAAATATGGAAAAAGACATAATATTTATTTATTTATTTTTAAATTATTTTGCATAATATTTGCAAGCATGATGCACAACAAAGGAAACACTAATTGTTTTTCTTCGTTATCCATTTATTTATAGAAAATATCTTAACTAAAGTTCAAGTCTCCATATAAGCGTAAGTCAAAGAGCTATCAAATGGCGTTTAGATTTTACGATACTAAAAAAGTATTCAACCGATTGCTTTGAAATTCATATATGTATGTTCTTCTACTCATTAATTCATTAATGGTTATCGTCCGCACCAAAATTGCTTATTTTCGAAAATATTTTCTTATTTTTTTTAAACGATTTGTAACAAAAAAATTAGCAAAAAAAAATTTTTTTTTCTACAGTCCGCCATTTTTTTTTTTTTAATGAAATTCATTAATTTTGGTAGGGACCATAGCGACAAACCTACTGAACAATGATACATTCGATTTTTTTATTTCGGACAACATGAACAGCCGCTGTTAGCATGACCAGTGACCTGCTTTTTTTTTTGGTGTCCAATTGAATTTAAAAAAAAGGTATAAAAACTGTAAAATAAGAAAAAAAAATTTCTTTATACAGTTTAAGCTACAAATAAAAACATATAAAAAAATTAAAATGATTGAATGTTATTGTCTTATAGAAAAAAATTCCCTAAAAACAGGTAAAATTTATGCGTTCACACGAGAATACCCCCTTAACAAAACACCCTGTATTTGTATCCAAATGAAAAAACACACCTAATTTCATACATATTATTCATTCATAAAGACTGCCGCGATTAGAACAAATTATTATTTCAAAAAGCGTATACCTAAACTTAGAAAGGGCAAAAAAAACCCGGTTAACAACAACACACATTCCCTTATAGACGGAGTATTTATCGTAAAAGTAAAAAGTTCACTTGAAAAAGTTCAAGTCTATTAAAAGGCAATAAAACCTTTCAGCAAATCACAACTCAATAATTGCAGACAGTTTGGGTTTTTATCTCTGAAGACCCTCGCGAATCGCTTTTGCATCTGCCCTAGTTTTCTAGAAACCTAAAAAGCCTCTTAGTGGCCATTAGCCGGTGCCGTGTTCGAGCATTCACCCAGAAGCAACTCATATTGGCTATTGTAAAATATTTTGCGGAATACGGCGAAAAGAATTCGTTCTTGCAATTTCAACAAAAACAAATAAGATTTAAAAACAAAAAGTTTTTGACAACTTACCCAAAAGCAAGCAGTGTCTTTAAGGTGATCGCCACATCTTCTGGGCATCGCTAGCTTTCGTTGTTCGGTGATTGATGACACGACGGTTCGTTTATCTGTAATGAGAAAAAGAAGATGAATGTAAGAAAATATGGGATAATTACCGAACGCACGAACTCTATTACAAAATTGAATAGAACATCATTCTTCACAATGAACAAATAGTAGGAAAAAGACCCTCCCGATATAAGTGATGTGTATGTGAATGAAAAACATCACCGGCGAGGAACAAATCAGGATAAGGCTTTCTAGAGATGTAAAACTTTTTATGTATACCGCATTTTCTAATACCCTGGAGAGTGTTCAAAAATTTAACTATAGTTAACCAACCAATATTTGTCGTTAAAAAAACTCGCGAAAATTAACTACAATATGTACAATATAACCACCACCATAACTTTTCGCCGTTCATAAACTGTTGTAGTTAACTATATCTATACGCCGTATTTTAATTTTAACCATACTCCTTCAGTATGTCAGCCAATGGTTAACAAACATATTTAAATGTAACGAAGAAGAAACAGCTCTGCAAACTCTCTCACAGCCGGTTTATTTTTTTCTTTTTGCAAGTTTTGAATTTTCGTATTAAAGATTTTGTTTAAAGAAAAAAAAAACAAATATTTGTGCCACCAAAGAGACATTCGTTGTTTTTTAAATTAAAGTCGGGAATCCACCATACAAAGCATCTCATAGGGGACCATATAGAGATTTCATTTATAAACAAAAATTCTAAGTGTTGCCACAACGAATGCAAGTAGGTAATTACCAGAAAGAATAGGCATTTGAACTATTCTACCATCGTTTTGTGCAGTAGCCATGTCATGGTGACACTTAAAATGGATTATCATAATTGAATGCGTATACAACATTCATGCCTGTGCTGCTAACCATTGAGGAGTTCCCTAGTCAGGATTCAACCGTGAGTAGGTACAGCAACCATAATCATCGTAAAACTTAAAACCAGCATTTTAATGCGTACACAAAATTTTGTGTCTGTACTGTTGACCGTTGAAGAGTTCCTTTATCTGGAGCTAATCCTGGATGTCGAATCATGCTTATACCATAAAAATGCATTGTTAGCGGAACTGAACCAACATATAAAAATTCAACTCCGTAAAGCCCCGTTTACACTGGCGAGTTTACAAGCTACAAGCCGGCGAGTAAGAAGCCGGCGAGTGCAGTTTGTTCTTGTTTAAAAGCAGCTTTAGAGCGAGTGCGTCGTGTACACTAGGCGAATGCGTGTAAAAAAGCCGGCTTTTAGCTTGTAAACTCGCCAGTGTAAACGGGGCTTAAGATAGGAGGAAATGAAGGTGCGTCGAGCCCCACCCCGCCTTTTATGAATTCGATTCGAAACCACATGAGAGTTATGTGCTAATTATGTGCTAATTATGTACCGAATTAAAAAATTTTGTGCTGCAAATTAAAGTGCTTTTTTAAAAAATTCAAAAGGCGGGGTGTAGCTTGACGCCGAGCTACACCCCGCCCGGCCTGGAGTTTGTAGTAAATTTTTTTTTATAGTCCAGATTTATGTGCTTTTTATGTGCTTAACAAATATCAGTTAAACATTTCTCGGAATTGATTTTTAACGAAGATATAACAATTAATGAAAAGCTATAGTATAGGCACATTGCTTCACTCGGCCCAGGGATCGATTGGAGCACGAAAATCTTTCTTTATCCCAATCGTTAGCACATAACGAGCACATAATTCCCCTGCTCTTTATTTTCGGGCACATAATTATTCTTTTATAAAAAAAGCTTTTTCGAGTCACACCCCGCCCTAAAAACACTAAAAATGCCCCAAAATCGGGTCTGAGTGGAGCACAAAAATCCTTCTTTTGCCCAATCGCTAGCACATAAATAGCACATAATTCCCCTGCTCTTTGATTCCGGGCACATAATTATTTGTTTATAAAAAAGCTTTTTCGAGTCACACCCCGCCCTAAAAACACTAAAAATGCCCCAAAATCGGGTCTGAGTGGAGCACAAAAATCCTTCTTTTGCCCAATCGCTAGCACATAAATAGCACATAATTCCCCTGCTCTTTGATTCCGGGCACATAATTATTTGTTTATAAAAAAGCTTTTTCGAGTCACACCCCGCCCTAAAAATATTAAAAATGCCCCAAAATCGGGTCTGAGTGGAGCACAAAAATCCTTCTTTTGCCCAATCGCTAGCACATAAATAGCACATAATTCCCATGCTCTTTATTTTCGGGCACATAATTATTTGTTTATAAAAAAAGGCTTATCGAGTCACACCCCGCCCTAAAAACACTAAAAATGCCCCAAAATCGGGTCTGAGTGGAGCACAAAAATACTTCTTTTTCCCAATCGCTAGCACATAAAGAGCACATAATTCCCCTGCTCTTTATTTTCGGGCACATAATTATTTGTTTATAAAAAAAAGCGATTTCGAGTCACACATTGGAAAGTGACGTCACATTGAGCATCTGCTCCGTAGGGCTGAACAATCGAAGACGAATAATTTCGGAACGCCCCGTCGGATTCGAGTGCGGTTTTGTTTCTGAGAAAGGCCACATGACAAGGGAGGTTTTTCTCAGAAAAAGTTCTGATCTTCCCATACAAAAAATCGGCAGAATGAAGGGTCAAGGTCAAATTTTGGGCTTTGAAATTGCCATTTTCGAAATTTGACGGGGTCTCCCCCGCTTGTTTGTTGACGGATCGGTCGCGGGTAGTATCGTTCGAAAGCTTGAAGGATCAGCTTTCTAATGCGTTATCAACCAGTATTCTAGGATGTCTCTGAAAGAACTTATAAAGCATTTTCTAGGTTGACCCCCTCAAAATTTTCAATTGCGATTTTAGGGGGGAAGGACCAAATTTCAGAGACATCCTAGAATACTGAGCCTTCAAGCTTTCGAACGATACTACCCGCGACCCAATCCGTCAACAAACAAGCGGGGGAGACCACGTCAAATTTCGAAAATGGCAATTTCAAAGCCCAAAATTTGACCTTGACCCTTCATTCTGCCGATCTTTTGTATGGGAAGATCAGAACTTTTTCTGAGAAAAACCTCCCTTGTCATGTGGCCTTTCTCAGAAACAAAACCGCACTCGAATCCGACGGGGCGTTCCGAAATTATTCGTCTTCGATTGTTCAGCCCTACGGAGCAGATGCTCAATGTGACGTCACTTTCCAATGTGTGACTCGAAATCGCTTTTTTTTATAAACAAATAATTATGTGCCCGAAAATAAAGAGCAGGGGAATTATGTGCTCTTTATGTGCTAGCGATTGGGAAAAAGAAGGATTTTTGTGCTCCACTCAGACCCGATTTTGGGGCATTTTTAGTGTTTTTAGGGCGGGGTGTGACTCGATAAGCCTTTTTTTATAAACAAATAATTATGTGCCCGAAAATAAAGAGCATGGGAATTATGTGCTATTTATGTGCTAGCGATTGGGCAAAAGAAGGATTTTTGTGCTCCACTCAGACCCGATTTTGGGGCATTTTTAATATTTTTAGGGCGGGGTGTGACTCGAAAAAGCTTTTTTATAAACAAATAATTATGTGCCCGGAATCAAAGAGCAGGGGAATTATGTGCTATTTATGTGCTAGCGATTGGGCAAAAGAAGGATTTTTGTGCTCCACTCAGACCCGATTTTGGGGCATTTTTAGTGTTTTTAGGGCGGGGTGTGACTCGAAAAAGCTTTTTTTATAAAAGAATAATTATGTGCCCGAAAATAAAGAGCAGGGGAATTATGTGCTCGTTATGTGCTAACGATTGGGATAAAGAAAGATTTTCGTGCTCCAATCGATCCCTGGGCCGAGTGAAGCAATGTGCCTATACTAGCTTTTCATTAATTGTTATATCTTCGTTAAAAATCAATTCCGAGAAATGTTTAACTGATATTTGTTAAGCACATAAAAAGCACATAAATCTGGACTATAAAAAAAAATTTACTACAAACTCCAGGCCGGGCGGGGTGTAGCTCGGCGTCAAGCTACACCCCGCCTTTTGAATTTTTTAAAAAAGCACTTTAATTTGCAGCACAAAATTTTTTAATTCGGTACATAATTAGCACATAATTAGCACATAATTCTCATGTGGTTTCGAATCGAATTCTTGAAAGGCGGGGTGGGGCTCGACGCACCTAGGAAATGATTCTATTGCATTGCAAGTTAAACAAAAGTTTGTTTTTCATTTTTACTTGGGAAATACTTCTTTGAAAAATCTTCTCCACCGATTTGAAGAAATTAAAGCGTACTCTTCAAATGTGTGTGATACTTATAGCCACTGTTATAATATTCGATGAGATTACAACATCCATTTTAAATAAAAATTTATTACAAAATATTACTGCAAACAGAATTTGTTTTCACATCCCGTGGATAATTCTTCTACTTCTGCTATAACTTACCCATGGGCGGCGTAGCTAACGACCACTAGTTCGTGGTTTAGCATAAATCTATAGTTAACTGGATTCGACAAGCATATCAACGGTTTATCATGTGGTTAAACTATTGTTTAGTTGTTGATCACGATCCCGTGGCCGGTTTTCTTAGCAATAACTAGTAAAGCTAGATTATTTTCGTGAAATGTTCCACTTTTAGTAACTTTCCCAACTAGCGGACTGTTCACGCCAATAATTTTATCAGTGAAGAGTAAACCTATAAGAGCTTATCCGTGCTGCTAATCAGATCATGACAACCCCGGAAATATTGAAGGATCTCTAAGTTACACCAAACCCAACAATATAATTTACATACATATAAACTCTATTTGAAAACGAATTCGGATTAACCGAAACCAGATTTCGACTTGAAATGAAAAAGTCGATTCGTCGCACGATCGAACCTCGGCACGCCGGCCGCCCGTAAACTTGAACTCTAGAATTGGTCCGGGGGCAGACTGAGACAAGTGTGGGCACCAGAATTCATGCTGTTAATGGACTTGTCGAGTCGTCCATAGTTTGTTTCACGACAACAAGGAGCAATCGCAAATCAAAAGTCCATGTCCGCCGCTCAGGCAGGATTAGAAGTCAGAGCCTACAAAAAGAACGAAAATCGACCTTCAAACAACTTTATGACTGCCACCATTAGAGATAACTTGGGCAGCAAGGAATATGACACATTTTGCGATTTATTACCCCAGACCAAATGATTGGTAATATACTGATTCATCTCACGGCAACTATACTGTAATCAGCAAAATATTTTCTTTAATTAATGAAAACCGTTTTTAAATTAGAGCTTATGAAAAATTTCATTGAATCCATATTAAATTGCTTTTATTAAATAAAATAATAACGCTCACTTTTATCAAACAGTATAGGCCGTAGTTTCGGGGTTTCGGCACAAAAGACCGTCTGGTCGCAGTGCCCTCCGCTTGGGCGGCCCCCTTACTAATAATAATAATAGGCCGTAGTTAAATTATTTCATTTCATCAAATTATGTAAATTTGTCTTCGATTTAGTATATGTACACATGCGACAAGTACCCCAGTTTTCGCGTATGTTTTCAGTAGAAGCAATGACATACATATGTACATACGCAAATTATAATTTCTTTTCATCAGTCTGCAACCTTCGAAACTATGCGGACTTCCTATGAAACAACAGTGATTTTTTTATTAAGCTTGCAGAATCGTAGACAGGTTTTGTTTAAACTTTCATGAAGCTTCGACTTCGGTTCAGGGTGTTTCACAACTGAAGTGTGAGAAGCTGAGCCGTGTGATCGTGGAACGATCGAATTTCTTTGAATCTACAGACTTCAAGTCCGAGTACCTACATAAAAAAAAAATAAAAAATAAAATAATAAGAGGAGGGATGATAAAACTTTCTATAAGCTTCTGATTTATAAACTAGAAGATACAAGCTTTCAAAAATGCTTTGGAGCATTAAAATTATGATCATTGTGGATTTTTTATGATGACTTTGCTTCCAAAAAAATATCTACATATACAGCCTTGGCCAAAAGTATTAGGCACCCTAGTTTTTTTCAGGTATCGTACAAAATAATTGCTAGAAAGATTTATTTTGTTTGTCAATATGTTCCCAGCAATCATAAATGGTAATTAATGTAGTAAAATTTTTCCTGGAAGGACCATAAAACATCTTGTTGGGAAAATCTGTGATTTTGAGTTTTTTGTAAAAAAATTTCAATTTGCAATTACTGCTCGTAATGCAAGCAAGTGCCGAAATATTGTTGGTTTTTTAACGGAGTTTGAAGTGTTAGTCACTAATAGTGTGAAAATGCCTAAAACAAGGGAGCTTAGTGAGCAAGAACGGATGCGAATTCGGTTTTTTCATGAACAAGGCAAGTCTCAAGTTGAGATTGCAAAAACAGTGAAATGTTTGCGTTGTGCGGTGCAAAGTGCTATTAAACGTTTTCTAGACACTGGATCACACAGTAATAGACAAAAAACGGGTACAAAAAAAGTGAGTTCGAACCGTGATGATCGAAATTTGATTCGAGAGTACCTCAAAAATCCGAAAAAAACGTCTTCTGAGGTCGCTGCTGGTCTGCCTGATCAGATTGGCAGGACGATTAGTGCTCGAACCATAAGAAGAAGACTTGTAGAGATAGGGCTGAAAGGTTGCAAGGCTGGGAAGAAGCCATTGCTCTGAGCAAAAAATAAAAAAGCTCGTCTAAAATGGGCCTTAAAACGTCAATCTTGGACGGAGGCCGTTTGGAATAACGTGATATGGTCCGACGAATCAAACTTTGAGGTAAGCTTTACTTTGTATAATTTCAGTTATTTATAATGGTAGAATCGAAATCAGTCCATTTGTGAACACATTTCATGAATATTGAAAATTATGTTAAATTTTTCCATTTTTTCAGGTGTTTGGCACCCCTGGTGTCACGTTTATGAGGAGGAGGGTAGGTGAAGCTTACCTTCCCGAATGCGTCGTGTCCACGGTTAAACACGGAGGGGGCAGCGTGGTGATTTGGGTTGTATGGCGTCCCTTGGAGTGAGCGAAATGTTTATTTGCAAAGGACGCATGAAATACGAAAAATATATTGCCTTGTTGGAAAAGGTTCTACACCCATTTATTAGGAAGATTTATGGTGACACTAATACGGACAACATAAAAATCCAACAAGACAACGCGCCATACCACACATCTGTAACCAGTATGCGATATTTAGAAAAAAAAAATTTTGACCCTTTAGAGTGGCCTGAACAGTCACCAGATCTCAATCCAATTGAGCATCTTTGGTGCATACTGAAGCGGAAGATACATGACCACAGCATCACATCCAAAACCCGACTAAAACAAGTCATCCAGCAAGAGTGGAACGAAATTTCTCCTGAAGAGTGCCTAAAACTTGAACGTACAATTCCTAAGAAAATAGCTGCTGTAATAAAAGCTAAGGGCGGACCGACAAAATATTAATAGTAACAATAAAGGTCAATAAGTTAAACCTAACTATAGTTTTATTTCCCCCTAATTTGCACAAATAAACTGTATTTTACGAATTTCAGGGGGTGCCTAATACTTTTGGCCAAGGCTGTATATGTTAGGAGAATTTTGAGTAAAAAAGACAGTTGAATAAGAAATGGGACAACTTTCAGAAATGAGATCAGCCTTCTGATATGTGATTAACCACGGAGTATAAGTATACATACTTACACACAATGAACGAGTACCTACTTATCATAATTGCAAGATATTTACAGACCATATCCTAAATATAAATGAAAATTTATATATTTAAGAGAAACTAAACTACAGTAGGTACCTACATGTACAGGTAAAAAGAATACAAATGGAAAATTTAGAAGTTGTGTTCCGAAAGCCTAAAATTTTCAACTCATAGTCCTTTAGTAGAACGCTCATGGTTTTTTTTTCAAAATTATGTTCAATTATGTGTGTAAAATATGTTTAGTTGTAGGAATATTCCAGAAAAAGTAGCATAATATTATATTTCTTGAACAAAATTGTTACCTTTAAAATAAATATGTCAACAAGTATGATTTTTTTGGATTTGAAGGACCATAAAATTCAAATGGAACTATGTATGTTTAAATATCTATTATACAAATCTAGTTAGTTGAAGCTTAAATTAATAGCTGAATAAATTTCAGAAATGAACAGACTATTTCAAACTCCATTCAAGAAAATGCCATCCACGATTACCGTCAGCAAATTAAATTTATGTGAAATCAGCAAGTTTCATTTATTTAGAACAAATGTCTTTAACCTCAAACTAATCTTAAAGAATTTGTAATTTCAACAACTGAAACTTGTTTTATAAACTTAACGTGTCCAAACTTGGGCTAAACAAACTGAAAAGCCAATTTTGAAGGCACGCACAATTAAGCAATTGCACCGAAGGTCGCAGCGAGTTACGTTATGCAATATAAAAAACAAATATCCATTATGATGCATGTCCATTTTCCTAGCCGTTTTAAATTTGCAGGAAAGAAAATAATACTGAAACACTGAAACCCAAGCAAATTAGCTATTTACAGGTAGACCACTGCCTTGACCTCGTCGCTCTAATAACCGAAGAAAATTTAAAGCGAAAAAAAAGTAGAGCAAATCTCAATTAAGCCCTGATCGGACATCAAGGTGCACAATCTTTTTATCTTTGGCTATCTATTGATCACAGTTGATAGAAATCTAGTCGAAATTAGTATCTGCTGTGGGAAAATTGGTTTTTGTTATGAGACCATGTGTTTTTTATAAGAAGGAAATTTGCCAGTGTTATGTCTTGCTGAATATTCATTTTTATACAAAAATGTATCTTATTACATTATAAATATTATATGGGAGAACCCGATTAAGACTTTTTCTTCTTAACTCGATATGCATACATGCATATGTATGTATATGCACATATGTATGTATACAGTGTCGTCAACGTGATTTTTCGTCCGTCAGCGACTACTTTTATAAACATAATTAGCCTTACCTCGTCCCGCCCTTGAATTTAAAGCTTGAACTTGTTTAAGGACGTCACAATTAATTACCAGCGATAAAAGTAGATGTCACTCTAAGTCTAAGTGGAGCTTCCGTTATTCCGCGCATCATTGTCACATTTTGAGAAAAGCAACAAAAAAAAAGGCATTCAAATTCAGAGATGATGGGAAGAAGTGGTAGACTTAAACTCATCAGCCGCATCACAGACTCCAAGGCTCGTAGCGCAATGCCGACACGAATTACTCAACTTCATTCTGCCATCAATTAGCTGCCGGTTTCTCCGTCGTCAGTGCAATTCTCCCAGAAACCTCAGATTGGATTCCCACGTGCTGCCTCCAGCTCGTTGCACTCAAAATGAAATAAGAAGCGAAGGAAATAGGAACCGCCCGAAAAAGAACGCCGCTACGCCGCCACGCCGCTTCTAGTGCGCTGGTTAATTAAATTTAATTGCGCCGCACTGAGGCTTCCCAGTATCTAACCACATATGGAGAAAAATCGTGCGCTTTCTCAGGACCCCATCCAGCGGATTCAATTGAAATCTGCGCCGGCTTATTTTTCTTCTTCTTTGGGGGGCACCGAAACTGTTTCACCTGATTACAACAATTTTTGCGGTGGCACCGCACCGGTGAGAGGTGAACAATCCCGCGAGATTGTGATCGTTCTCGCATTCAATTATGTCGCCCAGTTCTCAAATATCTGCATACGCGCGAAAGGTGCACCAAGCTCTTCATGGCAGTTACGCGGTTGCGTCAGTGCGAAAAAAAAAAAAATTTAATCTAGCTCCGGTGCCATGGGAATGACTGTTTTACCTCATACCGCCGGCCACCTTCCGATTAGCGCATTAATTAACGATTCTTCCGCCGAAGATGCGAGTGATTCAGAGATTCCCGCTCATTTACCTGAGTTGGCGATGTTATCACACCGGGCATAGTCAAGCGGCGGCGTATCTTTTCGATACTTCGATATTTCGCAACCGGCCGACGCGAGCTGGTGCACGAATCTCAAAAATTCCAATTCCATGATACTCAGAAATTCTGGTGAATTTGCGAAAAAACACGACTTCAACAGAAAGCCAGTGACAAATATCTGAGGTACATATGTATGTACATAATGTTACTATGTCTAACTAATATGACGTAGCGAAAGCAATTTCTTGAGAATATAGTATATCTTATGACCTAGACATACAGCGCTCGTAAATTATTAATTAGTGGGTACATTATCAATTTAGACGCTGTCTGTCAGGACATTTATCACGAAAACTTCAAAATTAATGACTTGATAAAATAGCAAATGCTTTTAACAATTTATGCCTAATTGAGGAAAAATGTGCTAGAATTCAGCTAATTTTGTTTTGTGCACTATACCCATTAAAAATATAAAGAAGAAGAACCGCACATTTTGTTTGGCACAACTGACAGCTGATCGATTCTAATTAGGAAGTGGCTGTCTGTAAGCACTTCACTAATTAGTAATTTGTGCTCATTTAGTGAATTATGATGAGAGTGCGTGTGTGTGTCGAAGGTGTTGAAGACTCCAAATGACTTTTAAGCTATATCAATTATTATACATATCTTTTTCAGGAGATTTTTAATGAAAATTATTAGGAAGTAATTTTTACTTTTCGATCGCTCGATAACGATTGCTTACTTCGTAAATGACATAACTAAAACATATAAAATGATGATTTTTTGTTTGTTTGATATTTAAAAAATAATTATTTTTTTGGGTCACTGGTTAAAATCATAAAAATCCTATTTGAAACTTTAAGCATTTAGTCAAATTAGTTTTAATAGCGATTTAGGTTAGTTTTAATGGCGATAAGGTTAGAGTGTCTGAAAATAACATTTTTTTAACCGTATCTAGTACCAAATTGTAGTTAATTTCGTCTCAGTTCCATGAGTATCGCAAAATTGCGTCCAAAATGTTTCCACTCGGCTGATCTAAGTGTTGCTAATTGACAGATATTATTCTGAAACAGGAAAATTTGACCGAAATCACTTATTAAATGCAAGGACAACCTTGATAAAAAAATAATATTTATACAAATAGATGAAGCTGCTCCTTTTAAAAAATAGGTGCTACCCCACCATTTTCATATGCGTTCAAAACAAAACGACCGCAATATACAAACGAAATCCAAAAAGAAAATCTGGTCAAGGTTGTGACGATACACGCAAAGGTAGGTAATAGCAAAATTGTTCGCATATATTTCACAACCTTATCAGTGTGACATGCCTGATTTTTTTAAATGTTTCAATTACAATTGCGGTGTGCTTTGAGCTAAAACATTATATTTTTCTCCTCAATATTTGCTTGATGAATACCATTTTGGGGAATATTTCCAGTCCAAGACCGCAGCTCTTTATATCGAACTTAGCAATATCGATACTTTGGGCAGCTAATTTTAGGATGTTTTTGGATAGGTACTGAAGTTAAGTAATTAATGATTCACTGTTTTATGAGCTTATTATCACTGAAGATTCAACTTTTGCGCTTATGGTTTTCATTTTTTTCGAAGCACTTGATAAAGCACTCAATGAGTCATTAGGAAGTAAAAATCGTAAGTTAAGGTGGTATCGCACGCAGTTTTTTATTAACCTTCGAATTTTTATGAAGATTGTTATGTAGTACAGGGGTTTTTAAGGTCGCTGATTACGAATTTGCTATTCAATTTTTAAATTTTGACAAATCGGTTCTAATATGGGGAACACAATTTTGAAAAATTTTAAATTTTTTGGAAAATAGTATATAGGCGTTTTTAAGTTGAATGAACCCGCTAAATAAATATTAATGTATTTTTAATTCAAATATCACTATAGTTTATTTTTTTTTAAATGTATATATGGTAAACATTTATTCAATCATGCCAAATGGATATGTATCTAAATTTTTATCTTGATCATTGGATCCATTACTTAGTCATAAGTAATAGTGTATACAGGTGAAAAATTTCACAATTTTGATGTATCCCTAATTTTTATGCTACTTCTTGAAGCTTGGACCTCATTGCCCGGAAGTAAACAAACTGAACTCTCACCAAAAGTTTTGGTCATTGCCGCCCGATGTAAAGCGGCTTGACCTGGTTTTCTGGGAATCTAAAAACCAATTTTACTTGTGATCATAATTTCGTGTTTTTGGGTCAGAGTACGGCGCAATGACGGTGAGAGTGGAGCCCCTATTCGTCACATCTGCTGCATCGGAGTAATCACCTGGATTACTTTTCGTGAAAATATTATGGCTATTGTACTGGAGTGGCATATTAAAGCCGTCACCTCTTTTAGCGACCTTGCCGCCCCCAGGACGGAGAGTAATCTAGCGCAGTCCGGCCCGCTTTCCAAATTCCTCAATGAAAACTGTAGTTGCGCGCGAATTTTCAAGGTTTTCGCCATGTTCCGGTGCAGAAAAGATGCAATCTGCAGCGGCCGTGCATAATTATGTATTTTCCCTGGGTTGAATCGTGCAGCCCGGCCGGAGTGGAAAACAAAGTTGAGCGGTGCGGTGCGGTGCTATGCTTGCCGGAGCAAGTTGGGGTACTTGGGCAGGTGTGGAAAACGTTTCTAAAGCACGGTGCATATAGAGCCGTAGTCTAGCACTAATCATCCCGCCGCCATCTGAACATGGGGGCGGTATGTTTGAGACGTAACCCAAAACAAATCAGTCCTCGTGGAAACATGCTGACGATCAGCGAACTGACTGATTGCCCCACATCGCAATCGGATGGAGTCTGTTTAGGACTGAGGCTGAGACGCAAACAGCCAGAGCACGAGTGAAAGGAAGTCGTGCCGTGCCGTTGGTGCTGGCATGGCAAAGGAAGAAAACGCTGCACCGTTTTATCGGCGGAATAATCAATTAAAATTAATCAACCCCGCGATTAGATGCTCTGTAGATTGCTGGAGCCGTTTAGCTGCAGCAGCCCGGATTACCAGGGGGTCGCTTTTGATTCCCAGTACGCGATGCGGCACCACTGCACCGCGAACAGACGATGCGCGATGCTTTTGCGGGATCCGATCTATGGCAAGCATGGCCTGCTTTTTTCCGCCCGGTTCAGATTTAAAAGCGCACTCTTTTGCATATTCGAATGTGTGGCTATTTGTGCATCCAGTGGGCTTTAAAAAAAAAAAACGAGTGCGGTCGCAGCAGTGCGGGGTGCATGCAGCACCGGAGCGGCTAATCAGGTCGTCAGCATGGCAATTTGCCTTCTAATAGCACAATGCGCCGCGCGGCAAATGTGGGAAAACGGGAGGAAAACGAGCAAGGTAAGTTCGCCGAGGAAATATGTATGTTGCAACTGGTTCACATAAATTGCATAATTGCGCGCGAATGTGTTTGATTTATGCATGCGAGGCATTCACTTTTAAATGCAGGTGCTATTCCTTGCCACCCGTACAGACATAGGCTCCGCGGCAATCATGAGGACTGTAATCGGATTTTTGGGGTATTCCCGTCCCAACAACTCCACTCAGTAACGTGATCCTAAATCCCGGAAAATACGTACAAAGGTATCTTCATCACTCAAGCGCAATGGCAAAGTCTCACCCGTTCTCCACTAAAAGATCTAAGAAAGTTGGCAGTGGCTTTCTTTTGTTCCTAATCATCTTTTCGGGTCTAGTTATGATCGACATTTGGTGCATGCAAGCGCCGTGCACTTCAGTGCACTATTTGTGTCGTCTTTCTGCTTTGTCGAGCGACCAAAGAAATTGGAGTCGTTCTGGTCGCCTTTGGAAGATATTTAATAGCCTAGCCTCCTCACTGCTTACGCTGTGAAAAAATGACCGGAATGAAAGGCGATGCTCTTGCGTTCTGCATTTCCAGCTACACTGGCATGAATAATAAGTTTCTTTATATTGCACCATTGCAGTTGTAAAGCTAAAACAGCGCGGGATTTTCTTATTCATGAAAAATGATGCTCGAGTTTTTAACCTGACTTAAGACATGGTGCTTCAAAGATGTTATATTTAAAAAGATTTGGATAATTTTAACAAAATTATTACAGGACAATTCCAACAGACATAACGCACGTCAAGTTGTCGGAAAGGCAAGTTCACAATACTACCTACTAACCTATGGTGCTAGCGCATAAAACGCAAAATAACCACTATTAGAAATAAGTAGCTGATTTTGGTCTAAGCTAGACTATATACTTATATGTACATATGTAGCTAAACTCTTCTAGGAATGCAAACAATTTAAACAAACAAACATTAATTGCAATGCAATACAATTATTGAAAATATTACATATATAGACTAGCTGGTTTACCCGGTTTCACCCGGTGTACAGAATGTTGGTCGCCATATTGGATCCGCCATCTTTAAATTCCAGATTGCGAACACAGATTCGCAATAAGGACATCCAAAAACCCCAAATACCTATTTTCATGGCATTCCCTTGATAATTTCAACTTTTGGCCGCCATCTTGGGCCGCCATTTTGAAACCCGCGAATAAAAAGTGGCCTATATATTGGGCCGAAATATGTGGTACCTTGACCCAAAAACTGAAAATGATCGGATCCAGAGTTTAGCCGTGATGGGATGGGTTATCCGGTTTCAACCGGTGTACACAAATTTTGGTGGCCATATTGGATCCGCCATCTGGAATTTCCAAATTTTGAATAAAGATTCGCACTAAGGACATCCAAAAACCCCCAAATACCAATTTTCAAGCCAATCCCATGATATTTTCAATTTTTGGCCGCCATCTTTGGTCCGCCATTTTGAAAATCGTGAATAAGAAGTAGCCTATATGTTGGCCCGGAATATGTAGTACCTTCGCCCAAAAAGCAACACAATTTTAGGGTTATACATGTTCCGATTTTCTTTTTTCCGTCAAAAAATTTAAAAAAAACGATTGCACGGGGCCCAATTGTAAATCTAAACCATCCTTGGTGCCACTCAAACACACACCAAAAATTTCATCAAAATCGGTTTGGCCGTTTAGAAGGAGTTCAGTGACTTACACACGTACAATAGAATTAAAGATATGTATTATATGTAATACAGTTATTTCGGAATATTAACACTGATATAATTTCTGTATTTTAAAAAACGTCTTTCTTTTCCTTCTACATCAATTCTACATTCTTTTTCAGTGATACATAGGGGAAAAGAAAAAAAAAACATTTGATTTATATGGTAATTCAATAATAAGCAAACAACGAATCCAATTACGCATTAATCGATTCTATGAAGTGTCCTAATCAACGTTTGTTCCGATTTCACAAAGAGAAATCGCTGTTTTCTGATCTCACATTAAGGTTAATAAGTTTTGAATAACTTGAAATATTGGTGTGAAGCATATTTGTTAGAAAAATGATTAAAGAGCGCAACTTTTTTAGTAACAAAAGTTAATTCTAGAAAGATGTTTCACAAGAGTAGGAAGAGAGTAAAGTAAAGGATACATAGAATGAAGTAACTTAGATTTCCTCCTACTATTTATTTCATGCTTAGCGCCATATATGGGCTGTGCTCCCAAACTGCGCTCAATAAGGTCCAGTCCAGTGACCAATGTAAAGAAATATACATATAATATTATTCCCCTAGCATGTTATTGCCTGAAACTTTTTTATTTATGAAATATTCCTGCAGCATAAGTAATGACACAAAAGAACATATTTGGGCTTTGAACTATGTATTTCTGAAAAGTCAATGACACAGTAATGTGTGCTAACTTTATAACTGTCCAATAAAATATCGTGATTTCCGTTGACGCATTCTTTTATGAAAATTATAAAATTTTGTTTTAATCAAAAAGTAGTAAACTACTTAAATGTCTTTATACCCACAGTTCTCCTAACATACCTACGAAATTTTCCTGAAATCAACATAGTTTTTAAACCGTCTTAAAAAAGGGCATTGACGGGCTCTATGGAGCATATTAAATCTTGATTAACGCTCATCTTATATTTAAAACAATTCTGCAATTTGGAATCCATTTGTCAAAGAATGAGTTAAATTTGCTTTAGGATAAAAAGCATGCATACAATTTCCGGTAAGAACAAGTGATGTTCATAAACTGATTAATAAACAGCCCATTCAGTATTGAACAGTTTGTTGGAAACGAGAATGTCTATCATTCAATCTCTTTCGAACAAATATCTTTTAAATGCGAACCGCTTACCACATAAAAAGTGAAATTATTAATGGCGGTCCCAATCTCATCAGCATTTGTCCGACGTTCACTATACAAAAATCAGGCAAGAGTATAGTGAACCGTAGTCTAAAGCTGGTTGACCTTAAACCCATCTTTGAGCCGATCGGGCGATTGTCTCCCAAAAAGTCTCCCGAAAAAGATGAATCGCCGACGCTAGTAATTAGCCGGCTTATCTACGTCACCTTCTGAATGATGGCACCAATCGCTGAACAGGTGAAGCTCCAAAGCGATTAATAAGCACGACTTTTTTGCCCATAATATCGCATCCCACAAAAATATAATTCGCTCGGCGGTGGAACAACTTCATTGCAAAAGTCTTCTATCCAGTTCAGCATACCTTACCTGTGTTGCCGGTGTGAATGAATGGATGCCTCGGAACCGCTGTAACCTTTTTCGTGAGCATATCTTTCCAATGTAACCGTCGTCGCGTCGTTTTCTCACAGGCTTACGATCTTTGAGAAATAATTTTCTTTCGGAAGATCTAAAAAGGCTGATTAAGCCACTTTTTGTGCGGGCCTAGCGTGTGGCTTGAGTGTGGGAAGAAAGTTGGATTAATTCGCGCGCGCGTACAAATTGCTATATTTGCAGTAGCTGATCACTTTGGCGTGCTTTTTAATTGAAGTTTGTTCGTTATGTCGTCAGGCATATTTGGCGCGTTTTCATCTTATATTTCGCAGTCGCGAAGAAAACTATTGCGGATTACGCCCCCGCCTGCCACTGCAACGAACCGGACTTAACAATAAATGTCAAACGACAGAATATGGAACAGAGACACACCTCGAAGAAATTCGAAGTTTGGTTTTGTTGCAATCCAGCTAGATTTTTGTTTTCAAACGTGTGATTTTTTTTTTTTGGTTTTTTGTAACTTCTTTTCCTCGATCCCTAACTGAATAATGAAAATCGGTATATTTGTCGCAAAAATTCAATATTTTTCAAGAAAAACAGAAAAATTAAATAGTCATTTGATTATTTTACCATTGAAATTTCAAGCTCCTGGTGGAACGTGTGATAATTGGCAAAGTTTGTAAACATTTCCATTTTAATTGTTTTTGATTTGGGTGTTCGGCATCTTGTTTCGAACAAACGTTGATCAGGAGATCATGTAGAATCGATTGGCATATCCCTGTTTAGACCTTAACAAAACACCTTGTATAAAAAACATATGAATCAACTAAAGTTCATCCAATAATTAAAAGTAGTCGATGTCAGCCGATTTTTGATTTGAAGTAGAATCACCAAAAGGGTGTCTAAAGTTCACAGTGCAAACTTTATAATATCATAATTTATTACATTTAAAATCTAATGTTTAATAATGAAGTGCACAACTCATTTCCTCAATGTGTTTAAAATTTGGATCTGTTGTACATATTTGAAATTAAAAGCTTTGCTGAGGTTAGCATTAGGCTGTATAAAATTGGTTGCTACTTAAGTTATTGTAATTCGCTACTTAAGTTATTGTACCTAATTCGCGGCTAGCTAATGCATACAAAATTGTAAATCACTTCATCCCACATTGAGCTATTTCGTCTGAAAATATGCAATCGTATACGAATCAATTACGTTTATTATATTTATATAAATATAATGTATTTATATACAATCACCTCATTTATTAAAATCCACAAGCCGTTTGGACTACGGAATGCGCTTAAGAAATGCACATACTCACATATTTATGTAAAACATACAGTCGCAAAAGGCTGAGGGTAGTCGGATAAAAATTGCAATGTCATAGAAAGAAAGGTAAAAGTCTATTTTTTCAGTATTGACTATTGCGAATGTAACGCATGACAAATAATATATGAAAATAATTTCCTACTGGGCACACAACTATAATACCTAATCGTTAATTCCAATTACACACCTTACAATTTACATCTTCCCGAAGATACGATGGAAAATGCTCTCAATATCTACCTATTCACTCTTTACCCAGAAAATACGGGCTATTCTGAGAAATTGCTCGGACTGGGCCACCCAACCGGAACTAAAGAGGTTTCCATAAAACCTCTTCACCAGAAATCGCCGATTGTATACATTTTCCTACGACATCTCTTAAAAGAAGTTTTCCAAGTTTTCATCAAATTAATCAGAAATTTCTAAGAAAATCTTACCCACCCTTGGCAATTTTCCCACGCTCGAGGCAATTACCATCCGAAAGAGGCACATCCACCCAGGGTGGCTCGCTATTGATTTTCTAACGTTTCACGGAATATTTCGGGCATAAAATCCATAAAGCCACACCCAGTCGAAAATATTCAAATTTTCACCGTTCCGCTCCGTTTTTTTTGCGAATTTTTATTGCTCGCAGAAAGTGAGAGTGTATTGAGCTGTTCACGCTGAGGAAGCAGACGTCACAGGGATTTTTCCTTGCCGCACCGCCCACGGTCAATTCCACAAAGCACGCAGGATTCTCAGCAGGAGTTTATTTGACGTACGACGCACGTCCTCAACTCCTTTTAATTATAAAAATTTCCTCACTTTATCGATTTTGCCCATATGTCTGTCCTCCGTCATAAGATGGAGGTCGCAGAAAGACCTTGAGCTTTTTCGGGCTCTTCACTGCCTTCCTTTTCATGCAATTTTTATTTATTTACCTCTCGGAAGAGGTGTGGGTTAATCAAATTATTCGTTGGATCAGAACAGGTGCTCGGATTCTTGCGTAGTGATTTGAGTCGTATAGGATTTTCGTTTACCTTAGGGTAATCTCGTGATTTTGCTTCTAGACGATATAGAGGAGGGCTGTGCAAATAATTCGAAATATCGAATAATCTGAAGCGAATGGAATATCTACTTCTATTCCATTCGATCGGTCGAATATTCGATATTTTGAATTATTCGAAACGAATCCAATGATTTGAAATGTTTTCAAATAATAATAATAATAAAACCTTAGTCGTTTTAATACCGATATGTTGTTTTGAATTGAAAACAGATAAGCAATTTGTATTTAATAATTTTTCTAGTATCAGATCAGCATTGTAAATCTTAGTGATTTAAAATAAAACAACCTTAACAACCTCAACCATAAACACATTTCGTTTGACTTTACTGCAAGTCTAAGCATTTCATTAAGTATATCAAAGTAAAATACATAAAATACTTTTAATTGTAAAGACCATAAGATCAGTAAACGTAAGTTCTGAAGATAGTTCATGGCAGTTCGAAAATCGAATCGAATAGCACGGATCTATGGAGCGAACTATGTGCACTAATTAAATTTTTATGGAGTTTTTTTAAATGCATTATCAAGAATCAAAATATCTGACAAAAAAAGAATTACTTTTGTTTAAATGTCGAACGAATAAATTCCCTTATGTAGAAACCACGCAAATTTTGCATATAAGTATATGATAGGTATATGTATGAACATAAATTAATAATCAAAACATAAGCAAAAAATATTTGTCCTTTTTTTCCGCATCGATCTTTACCATCATGTGCTTAGAAAGTGTCCCAACAATTTTCAATCAGAAGTTAGTTGAATTTTATATTTTTTCTTTTATTTTTCTATATTTTATAAAACTTTTAAGTGAGTTGTATAATTTGATCCCCTCGAATACTTATAAATAAACATTTTGCACATATATGAAATTTTCTACAACGGCTACATAGTAATAGTACCTACATACAATAAACTCCGTTTTGTACATACATACAAACATATATTTAGATTGAAATAATTTTGAAATATTTTCTTCTGCATGCAACAATTTTTTAACTTTTCTTCTTTTGAATTCTTTTGTGACCTTCAAATTAATCCAAAAGGTACTCTGTGGTGATTGTACTTACTTTTGTAGAATAACAAATAGTTACGGAAAACAATATTGCATAACATTCTAAAGGTAGGTACTAAAATTATTCAAATTTAAACTTACAGTTAATTCCGCATCCGATGATGTTTTCTGTGGAGTGGCATAATCAAGGTCGGGCATACTGTCGCTTTAATTTATTCATTGATAACTCAAATTCAGGCACCCCTCTCCCGTATCTTCTTCCTCTAGTCCCTCATATGGAATATTAAAATTTAACAAAATATTTCAAGATCCAAAATTGACAGCTCCTTGCTCATACATCATCCTGCTAAAAGGATTAGCTCCTTCATACAGAATACATTCATCACACTGTCTGCCACTCATTTCAGCACTTTAACAGTAGCTTACTCCAGCGGAGATAATTTGGTAGTGCATAATTTGTTTGATGAAGCTTTCACTTAGATAATTAATGATTTTTTTTGAGATAATTTTCAAATTACGTGTTATGTAATAAGAGAGAGTTATTTATGTTTATGATTGATTTCTTAATTTTCACAATAATTAAGAGAAGGTGGCAACAATGACAAAGAATGAATCAGTTATTTATTTCTATGATAAAAGAGCTCTTTTTAATAAACCTTTGCCACACGAGAAATTACAGATTAATTTGATTATGATTTGTTGAGCTGATAATAAGAGAAATATATTGTTCAAATTACTGTATGTATGTATAGGTACAATAAAATTTAATTGAATCCGGAGGAGACCAATTCTTCCAACAAAACTTTATGGCCGCCGAAGATGATTGATGATGCTATTTATTGAGTACTTTCATTGTTCGAGTTTTTATCTCTTATCTAACAAAACCTTACATTCACATCATAGTATTATTGTGACAATCTGCTAACTTACTCTACTAATACAAGTAGATATACTTCTAACGCTTTCGAAAAAATATCTATATTAAGAACTACCCTACCTGACACCTTTTATAAAAAATGAGATGTTCGTCCTTGGAGGGTTTGACGTAAGTATTGATTGATTGACTTATATATACACCCTTTAAATACAAACGCTTTTTAGGGTTCCGTACCACAAAAGGAAAAAAGGAACCCTTATAGGATCACTTCGTTGTCTGTCTGTCTGTCTGTCAAGACAGGGCCGAACTGGGGCGATCACTAGTATAATAAAAAACGGAGTCAAAGCTTAGTCTCGCTTTTTATATGTATAATAAAAGCGGTGAAGAGCTTGACGGGACATGCTTGTGTAGGGTTCCTTAGGATGACTACAAACAATAAAAGACGAATAATACAATGCTAAACAAAATAATTGAAATGCGCGCGCGATTTTACCCGAACAGTTGTCTGAGTCCAAATAAGCATAACTTGGTCTGCTACATCTCGTAAACTATTCGACTTAAGTAAGTCATATTATTCTTAGAAATAATTTCACTATATGTATTTTTTCAGAAATTGCATTCAGAGTGATATCTTGACCAACACAAACCTAATCGGAAAATTGCCAATTTGGAGTTGAATATTTAAAAAGAGGGGCATATTTTTGAAAAACAGTTTAACGAAGCTTATAATGATTTTAAATTTTCCTTTCAAGTAAAGTTACAAAAAACATTGCTGGCCCGTGGACTATTACATCTTAATGAATACTTACATATCTTTGTAGTGGGTATAATATCTAATAATAATAATAATTAATAGTCTCTGAATAAAATGACTGTGACATACGGACGGATGGAGGTAACGAAACTATGTATAAGGGTTCCTTGTTTTGCTGCGGAGCCCTAAAAACGAGTTCGATCTCAATTTGAAACTCGGTTTTTAGCATTCGCTCAGTTTTTTAGAATACGAGCTATTGTCATGAAAACAATAGATATAAGATGTTTGCGTATCAGGGTTTAAACTACGCCCTCGTCAAAAATAACATCACGCATAAAATTAACATAGCTACTTAGTTTTATATATAAATTCAAATACAGAGTGGACCAGAATAGGTGTCCGTCTTTTGCAAAAGAAGTAAATATTTCGAACAGTGTAGTGTTATTGTAAAAACTTACTATTTTTATTTTAAATTGTAACAACTTGACAATCACCATGGTGAGTATTAAATTACATGTTAGTTTTCAATTCTAGAGCTTGTTGAGAAATTCTTTTTACAAAATTTAAAACCGCACCAGATTTTCAGCAAAATCAAACAGTTGTAGTGAGCAAAAAATTTGTATTTCGCACTTGGTTGTTCATACCTCTTAGCTTTTTGGCGACCAACCATATTCTTTCCAGCAGGACTCAGCATCGAAGAAGACGCAGGAGTGGTGCGCCTCAAATCTACCAAATTTCATCACAATCATCATTTATTTGGATAAGGATTAATATCATGTTTATAAAAAACACCTTCGCAAATAATGCATTATTTTAGAACAAATTTGATTACCATAAAAAAGGTTATAGTGAGTCAACCTTAAAAGATATACATATATGCTGTCGCGGATTTTTTTTTAGAACTTTTAAAGGAGAACAATTCCGTCATACATGATTTTTCCAACATTTTCCATTGATGCTCCGCTCCTATTGGACGTAGCGTGATGTTATATAGCCTATAGTCTTCCTCGATAAATGGACTATCCAACACAAAAAGAATTTTTCAATTCGAACCAGAGTTCCTGAGTTTAGCGCGTTCAACCAAACAAACACAAACTCTTCAGCTTTGTAATATTAAGTAGTATAGATTTACATTAAGGACACATTTGGTTCACCCTGTATTAAATCGGGAATGTTTAAAATATAATAAATCGAATACCTTTGTTCAGAACTACTCTAGTAGTAGTTTGCTTTCCATAATTTGGTAAACAAGTTTACATAAACGATTAAACGATCAGCTATAAAAATGCCAGCATTATCTTCCTCTTCTTTTGCGTTTTATATAAATTTCAATCTTGACAGACTTACATTTCAACCAACATGGAAAATTTCCCACCAATTCGTTTCGCATAGATAGGTGCTCGAACCGAATTTATTGGAACCCGAAAGTGATTTCTTTCAAATTATGACAGTCTTCACCCATAAGCCCATCCTCTCTAGCCGAATGGAAATCTAATTGCCGTCAAAAATTATTTATTGGGCAGCAGTCCGCCTGGCAGCGAGAGAAGATCTGCAGAGTGATTCCCACCTCACTAGAGGAAAGTTCGACGGACGGCCACTTAAGAGCTATCATCAGGCTCCGTCTTGTGATTAAAAGGTTAAGTAAACGATGACGGTTGGGACGGCTTTTGTTGAGGTCCAGCCAAATCAACGCCAAAAGCGACATCGCAGCGACCGACTCACTTATCGCCACAATCAAAAGCCCGCGTTTGCGCCATTGACAGGGCGAATTCTCAAACAGGTTCGGACGGACGCGACTATATTGTGAAAAATTGGCAAGAGTCTCTTGACATAATAACAACGGCCAAGTTGCAAGAAGCTGCCTATGATCTCCTTGAAGTAGAACAATTGATTGCGTGGTTGTTTGGCGGGCCTTCAGTCGGCCAAAGATATTTTTTTTAGATGTCCTCAGCACTGTCGACCAAGTCAAGGCTCCCCAAGACAGCACATGGGCGAGTCCCGCGAGCTTGTGGGAAGACACCCTAATTAAAGCAGATCAACGCACGATAAATGCGGCCTTAATCCCGGTATAGGTGTATTTAGCTTTTGCGTTCATCACACTCGAATCCATCGAAATTCAATCAAACCAGCAAAAAAAGCGAGATGGCATCGCGCAAAAAGGAAACATGACCGGCACGGCACTTAGAGCACGAGCACCCGATCTGATTGGAGCGTAGGCTCGAGATCAAGCAAACCTGAAATTGTTCTCTGTTCTGGTTAACGACCCGAACGGGGTCTCAGGTCCGCAAGAATCGAATCCGATTGCTTCGGCCTCTTGCTGCTGCCTCTGACGACGATGGTCAAATATGGTTCGGCAGGTGGAAATCGGCACGGAATCGCGGCCACGATCAATTTGGCTGAGTGATCGCGCCAGAATCGATCAAATAAATATTTTGACAAATTCGTTTGAGTGAGTGACACGACTTGCTCGAGTGCACGCCCTAGAAACAGTTAAGCAAATAAATGCTAATTGGAATCTTGTGCTGGACCTTCTTGAGATTATCTCACCACTCTGTCGATTATATCGTTCGTTTGCTTCTCCATTCACCTCAATTCCCCCACTCGGAATCACAATAACAACCGTTGATGATGAGGATGAAAATGCCGCATTTAGCGCCAAATTAATTTGATTTTTGTTTACTCGATATGTCCACACTAGATGGTCACAGACAAGCGGTCACGGAAGGAGGAAACCTCTAAGAAACTCGACGGAACCTTTCTAACCGTTAGAGGTCTTTTATCACGCCTCAGCGGAGAAAACCGAAAAAAATTTGTTTTTTCGGGCTTTTGTTAGCGCGTCGCAAAGTGATTTTTATGGAAATCTCCACGTTCCAACGTTCGGTATTGCCATCACCATCACCAGCATCTATCGCATCACATGGGCATCGTCCACATGGGTGAAATAAGACGAATGTGATGGGCTCCCGAATAGGTGGCCGAGGCATGTGGCTCTCAATGAATTTCGGAATTTTGTAATCAGATAAACAGCCCGCGTCGTTTAAATAGTTTAAGGCCACTCACCTCTCGTAGAATGTATTCAGGGTCAGATATTTTGTAATGTAAAACGTAGGCAAACTACCTACGTGGAGACTCGGTTAAAGAAATGTCTTTGCTATTTTGTTCTTTCGCTTATATCTCTAATATAATTTTCGTAGGTCTCACAAAATGCATAAGGCCAACGCCTGTTACATTGTTAATTGTTCTGCTGATTGTCTATGCTATGGTTTGTCTTACATAATATATGTAACAGCATAGAGTGAACAAAAGTAGCATACATTACATATGTATAGGGAGATCAATATAGGCTTCAATTGATATAAGCAGCACAACTGGACACTAACTTGGAAACAGCTTATTCATTTTTGTTAAACCATAGACAAATAACTACACATATAAACATATTGCATCCTACGTTAAAAAAAATCCACCGGAGCAACCCCACTAGGCTACTCGATATTACTGCAACTTATTTGATCGGAAGGACCGAAGGAAATAAAAAAATACACAATGGAATATTAGAGTAACTATGAAAGGGCCCTAATGTTATATATGTACATAAACCTTCCATATCAGAAGGGTTCATAATCTATTCTTTATATTCATTTCCATTGTTAAGTGTTAAGTAAATAATTAATTTTTTATCTTTATTTTTTTTACGATATCATTATTGGAAAACATGAAAATCGCAAACCTTATAAATATTAATTGCTTATTCGTTATAGAAATTATGGCTGCCTACATTTCGTTACACATTTAAATGTTCAATATTGACACGTTCAGCCCGGCGCCCTTTTTCATATTCTTCACGATCGGTCGGAGCTGGCCCACGCTGCCATAAGTTGAAAACTATGGTGGTCTGCGCTGCCAGGTGAAATAGATGATTTTGAATGAAAAATGTTCCACTCCACGTGTTAAATTATTGGGTATTAAATCGACCATCAACCATTCTAATTTATTTACTTATATTACTTTGAAAAATTTCGTCGCCATATTGAGTCTACCCTCTTGGTATCGAAATTTTGAAAGCAGATTCGCAATCAGCATCTCTAGAAACTCCATGGCAATCCATTGAAAATTACCATATGTTAAGTTGAAGAATGTAGTACCTACCTACCTACCTTCCGACAAAAAAAAATGAAAAATATCAACCAACCGTTTCGGAGTAATTTTCCTTAAAATTTACAATTTTTGGCCGCCATCTTAGGTCCGCCATTTTGAAATCCGCGACTAAAAAGTTAGTTTGGCTTGAATACGATTTTATATATAAATATAACATACATACATATAGGGAATAAGGATATCATCACTATAACCACAAACTACCTAATATACAGACGACACAATCCCGAACAAAATGTGTTATCAATGAAAGTTTTACTGAGGCACGACATCACGAAGCTCCTGCCAATTTAAGTAAAAAGCTCAACTCTCTCTCGCGATTTCGATGGTCAGGCATAGGCGCCGGGCAAAGGGACTTAACTTTAATCCTGAATACATACACAAGATCTGATGTATAAGGACAGTGCACGCAACGCAACACAGCCGGCTTAGCGTTGAAAAAGTTCCGAGATGAATTTTCGCTCTCAGCGAAAATAAAAAGCTCGGATGGGTTAAGCCCCGTTTACACTGGCGAGTTTACAAGCTACAAGCCGGCGAGTAAGAAGCCGGCGAGTGCATTTTGTTCTTGTTTAAAAGCAGCTTTAGAGCGAGTGCGTCGTGTACACTAGGCGAGTGCGTGTAAAAAAGCCGGCTTTTAGCTTGTAAACTCGCCAGTGTAAACGGGGCTTTACGACTCGTAACCCATTTTTGCCTTCGCAACGCAATGTTCGAGTTGTTCCGTCTGTATATTAGGTAGTTTGTGCTATAACTATAGCTAAGCCTAAGTCGACTATGAAACTCTATCAATTCTAGATGCAAAATCGGAATACTTTTGTAACTTTACTATTTTTACTTTTTATTTTGGAGCTCTCGTCCGCCCACAGATTTCATCGTCACCACCCTGTGCCCTCCCCTTTTCAGCTTGTCTATAACTCATCAAAAACCATTCAAAAAGCCATTTGTTCCAGCATTCCAAACTGCTTAAGCTGCGTCCTTCGTCCCAAGCATGTCTCATAAATATGTTTCTGATTGCAGTTCATATGCCCATCGCTTTCATATCCGAAATCGAATCAAACGAGCCATAAACAAGCGAATCAAGGAGCATCATCAGCCGGCGGCATCGGCAGGAATCACATCCTTAAGCGAGCCTTGAGCGAATCCGACCCAAAATTATCGTCAGGCAGAAGACTCCTAATAAATTCCATCGCTGCCATAAATTATACCATAAAAAATCGCTCGGAAGGACAAAAACCCCCGCAATCAATAAAACCTCCTGGCGAACAAGTGATAAAATTTGGGTGTGACAATGGCAAAGAAACCGCCCTAGGGAGAAGGGGTTCCATGTCGAGGGAGTCTTCTCGACCACTTGTAATGCTGTGCCTGCGGTGTGATATCCATCGAATGAGAATACACGAAAAAAGCGAAGACGAACATCTCAGCGAAAGATGGTAAAAAGAAGGTAGGGCGAGTTGAGCTATATCTTAACAGTGTATAGAGACGGAGATCAGATCAACCTCCTTGTAGCCAATTTAGATTCGGCGAGGGACTAAATTATCGGGGTCAAGTGCTGGGTTAGTAACAGTTTTTTCGTGACTTGTTTCCACCGATGAGCAGCACCTTTGGGTGCCTTACTCGAAAGGAATACCAAATGAAGAAGGTGAACCGTTCTTATTACACGCCGAAGCAGAAATGTCTTCGTGGATACAATAAACAGAGAAATCCTTGGCTACCTAAAAGTTAAGGCGCTGACAAGAAACTTGCGCCCACTTCCGTGGAAAAGAAACTTTTTCTTCACTCCTTCGCTTTGCACGTTGTGTTACTTGTGCAAATCTCTTATCCTCTAACCCCTAACAGGAAAAAAATTAGGGAACAAAAAACGAGGTCGAATCAATTCGCAAGGCTAAGAAAAATGCGTTCACGAAAACAAAAAATGCGTTTCATACACAAAAATGTTCTTCTTTAATAAATAATTTAAGGTGTTACAGACAAAGCGATATGCAGTATATAGACGTTGCAAATATAACGTTGTAAACAAGACGTTGCAAACAAAACGTTGCAGTCCAAACGTTGCAAACAAGACGTTACGAACAAGAAATTTTCGAGAAAACTTCTTAAAATTGGCCGATTCCTTAAGATGCCTGCCCCCGGAAAGATACCCCAATAATCGAATGTTCATAATTGGAAGACCTTTTTGGAGTTCCAGCGCGAAAGTGGAGTCCCTCTGTGGAGGTTCCCAATGATTCTGAAGACAGGACACATGCCTTTATTTTAAACAATTGCACTTCAGTTTTTCGAAAGATTAATTAATTAATTTATTTTGTTTGTTTTGTTTTACATTTGCATGAATTCTGGTCAAAAAAATCTTAATTTCTGGTACAGTTGCTTCTTCTAAAAGCTGATGTTGATTTTTGTTATTCTCATCCCCTATGGAAGGTGCACAAGTGTGTTACTGTATTTCAACAGCTCGATGTCGGTTAATACAATGACACAAATTAAAGATGAGATAAAATTCAATGTTTCAAAAGGATTTAAACAATTTCTTTATTCAGGTGAATAAAGAACCTCATTTCTCATTCCCATTGCGGAGTTTCCGAATAGGGTAAAAAAATCGTTATGACAGCCAAATAAGCGCCAAAAAATTGTTGGTTCTAAAAACATCTTACAGAAAACACATCAAAAATCTAAAGAGCCAACAAGAACTTAAAAACTCATTAAGCCCTGACATTGATGAGACAAGCCCTGCATTGCATGGCGGCGGCACAAAAAAACACACGCGTCAAGTTCACCTACAAAGTTAGTGAGTAAGCGCAGCCGCAATCGGACCGCGGACGCGACGGCGCGGCGCGCTTGCATCGTCTACGGGACAAAAAACCGCGACTGGAATGGAATTAGACAAGCATTCCACTGCCCGCCCAAGCCCCAAAAGATTCCCCGTTGGCAAGACAATTCGGTAATTCCCGCCGCGACCAGTTTGTAACCGTCAGCTTCCCTTATGTAACAATCGGACAGTGGTCAGTTGAGGATTTTTGACATGACTGCTGCAGTTATGCAGATAACGGCATTCATGCGGTTAACCACCAATCGATTCACTTTTGAAACTATCAATTCTTTGTAAATGACCTTCAAATTATAATAAACCATCTAACGTAACGGCACCTATTATCGACCGCCCTCCTAATTCCGACCACTTGGCTATTTGGCGAATATCCATGTGGAAATTAAATAAAAATGCATTTTTTCCAAGTAAAACATATAAATACATTACTATACTAGTAGTTAGTAAAAAAAAAAATATTTAATTTATTCATTATTTTGTAGAAAAAATTATTAATGTAGTCGGAAGCTAGATTTTGCTTGAGTGGATCGACGAAATTCTAAAAATCGACATTTTCAAAATATGAGTTTTATTAATAATCGCGCTCATTTACTAGGATATTAATAATTACTTCCATTTTATATATTCTTAAGTAATATGATTAAATAAAAAATTATTGTTTTTATAGCTATTTTCAGTTAGAAAAATAGAAATATATTGTGGTCGGAATTAGGAGCAACAAAATTTATAGAGTATCCTAATATCGACCGCCGGTCGGTATTGAGGTATGCGGACAATATAATATGCTCCTAATTCCGACCACTTGGCTATTTGGCGAATATCCATGTTAAAATTAAATAAAAATGCATTTTTTCCAGGTAAAATATATAAATAAATTATTAGACTTGTCGTTAGTAAAAAAAGAAAATTAGTTAATTTATTCATTATTTTGTAGAAAAAATTATTAATCTAGTCGGAAGCTAGATCTTGCTTGAGTGGATCGACGAAATTCTAAAAATCGACATTTTCAAAATGGGAGTTTTATTAATAGTCGAGCTCATTTATTATGATATTAATAATTACTTCAAATTTATATATTTTTAAGGAAAATTACTGTTTTTGTAGTTATTTTCCGTTAGAAAAATTGAAAAATATTGTGGTCGGAATTAGGAGCAACAAAATTTAGAGTGTATCTTAATGTCGACCGCCCGCCGGTCGGTATTGAGGTATGCGGACAATATAATATGCTCCTAATTCCGACCCGACGGATTTCAAGTGTCGCCGGTTTTTATAGCAATTTTGAGGTAAAAAATCATAAAAAACAATAATGCATCGGATGCACGGGAAAATCCCACAAAGCAATTAGCAGTTATTTGTTTTATGTAATGAGGGATATGCAATTTCTTAGAATTTGTCATTATACTTAAAATACTTGAGTATTTGAGACTGCCTATAATCATGTGTCGCGGAGTGTATAAACATACTCTGAACTTCAGAATCATAAGCGACAATTTTTCATCACAAACACTTGAACTGTAAACTATTCTACAAAAAAATTCTAATTTTTATCGTGAGAAAAACTGTACCTACTATTTCTAATTTAAAGAAAGATAAAAGAAAATTGGTCACATAATTTTCAACACAGTTGCATACCATTTTGGTCATTTGTATTAAAAATAGTACATGAATTTAAAAAAAATTTATGAAATACATATTTAAGGGCAGACAAAGATTATATATGCTCCCGTTGTCACCATCCCTCTTCTCCTTGTCAAAAAGTGATGGGCTTGGGAATAGAATATATGCTCAAAATCAACGTTTGGTCCTAAAATTTCCGGCAGCACTGTATTTTAATAAATGTTATTAAATGTTATTAAATATTTATTGTAATAAGATAACAAAACGTATCTTTTCATATTTTATTTCAGTAAAATTTGTCCGGTCGGTATTAGGGAGCACAAGTGGTCGATATTAGGATCAGTGCGAGATGGTGGTCGGAATTAGGGTCCTAGCTCAACGATGGCTAGTGTTGTGTTAAAAATTAATTTTAAATATTTTAACAATGAAATAAACGAACGAGGATTGTTTATTATGATTGAGTATCGTTTTCTCATATTGAAACCGCTAGAAAAATTCGTATTTTTGCTACTGTTAATTTAGTATCAGAAAATAAAAGTAGTGAATCCTTAAGTGGACGGTATTCGGTGCCATTACGTTATTATATGTACATTTATCAGAAAGATTTAATGGTTGACAAATAAATATTTCAAACTCGAAATCCCTGACTTTGATGAAATTTGACAAGCATGTTAGCGTTAATGAACAATTAAAAAACAATTAAAATCCGGCAAATCGGTTCCGCCCCAGAAGAAATCAACTCCAAAAGTGGAAAGTGGAGGTTTTCATGTACTTTTATGGATACTGGGAGATTTATTATTTAATGGGATATTTGTTACATTATTTAAACTTAAAGAAACCTGGTGGTCTAACGCCGTGAATTTGAGGCATTTTTACAATTTTTTTTTTAAGGTAAAAATAATGAATAACTAACGATATCTAAACTGAAGATGACCCCTTGAATATGAACCTGGGCGACGTGTGAGATTTTGGGGCTTTCAGTTATCCAAAAAATAAAAAAATAAAACAATTATTAATCTATTTATATATGAGTATAGCTGTTGCGGAATCAGAAAATAAAAACAAATTTTTTTTTGACAAAAAAGCGCGTTCTTGAAATTTGAATACCCAAAACAGACCATTTTTCATTAGCTTTTTCACGTAAAAATAAGAACAATTTTTTGGTGGTCCCGGCCATAGCCACTGGTGTACTAAATAACATATTAAAATTTGAGATGATTCGGATGAATAGTTTTTGTTTTGTTTTCACCACCGTGCAGAAAAATGAAGTTTCAAAATAAATGAGTTTAAGGTTATGTATTTTATGAGGCGGGCCAACTATTCGCTACCTGCTAAAAAGGCTGTAGAACATAAAATACCGTCAATATTGTTGCAAAAATTTAACAGTACCTATATTTCAAAATTGAAAAAAAAAATTTCGATTTTTTGAAAATTCTAGACCACCTTAACACTATATTTTTCACGCTGAATTCGAAAGAATGAGGATCGAAACACATCCCCACAAATCAAAATACCAAACGTTTAGATGGTGTCTTTCTTTTAAATCATTTTCAAAATCTAACTTAAAGATTTAAATGCACAAAGATTAAAATTGGCGAAAATGGTTTCAGACATTTAAATCCCTTCCAAACTAGACACATATAAAGTTGTGTGCCTATAAATAGGACAGTCTGGTTGTTTATGTAAAGAAAAAAATTTTGTTATATATTTCTTTGAAACGTAAGACATTTATTTCGTTTCAAAATTTCACGAAACCCAAACTATGTATTCATGGAAAGATAAGTCAACAAAAACATCATTCCGTAGATTTATATAGAAATTTTACCTGAAATTCAAGAAATCTTAGTGTTCACATAAATAGCACATTAATAATAATATGGGTTGTTTTCTTTAAAAGACTTAAACATTAATAAGTATTTGTAGCATATCCCCTTTGTTTTGTTACAGCGGTTAATGTAGACCTCATAGAATTGATTAAATTTTGACAAATAAAGGGACTTATATTGTACCATTCTCTTTTAAGGGTCTCCCATAAAACATTCAAATTAGGTGGCCTTTCGTCCCGAATCTTGCCCCCTAATATCTTCCACAGAATCTCTATATAGGATTGTGATCGGGACTTTGAGCAGGCAAATGCAAAATATAAATCTTTTGTTCCCCTAGCCAAGACTTTACTAGCCGCGAAGCGTGCTTAATATCGTTGTCTTGCATGAATTTCCATGTGATTGGCAGGTCCGCTTCATGTTGATGTGTTTTTTTAAACTTATCAAAATGTAAAAGAAAATATATCAGTGCAAAATTCTTTCTAATGGTTCAAACAATATTTCTACTGGAACCAAACCCTTTAACACTGTGAGTATATTGTTAAAAAGTTCACGTGCCCACTTACAATAATTCCCTTGGCAAGCCGGGGTGAGATTCCGTATCTCGAAACGCTGAAGTCGTTTCGACGTCGTTCGAAGTTTCTTCGAGATTGGCTTCGTATCACTTAACTTTTTCGAGCAAATTGGATACGATTCGAGCTGAAATAATGCTCGAAACTAGTAATTGCTTCGATTTCGAAGATGGATTGAGCTCGCTTCGAAATAGCTGATGCCATTTTCAGTCGAAACGAATAGAAATGCTTCGAATCGAGATACAGAATTCCACCCCAGTTTTGTTTAATCAAAGAGATTGAAAGAATTGTTTAAAGTGTTTACTGAAAAATTTCCTGATAACTATAAAAATTTTTGTAAAAACTTAAATGGTATCTCCTTTCGGCGGAAATGAATGCAATAAAATAAAAATTAAATTCCTCCACAGGCAGATTCAAAGAACCGCTCCATTTTAGAGTGTGGCTTGAATTCCCTTAGCAAAATTCAACTGCGTGTAGATAATGATGATCGCAGGAACTCCGCAATAAACTATTGTATATCTTCGAGTTTTTGCTCGTTTGGGAATAGATTACTTGGTTAGTTATATTAGTTACGACTTAACATATTTAAGTAACAAAATCTTTATGCGTAGAAGCTTTTTCTACAAATTAAATACATTCGAAAGGGTTTTTTGGTCTCTAATTGCAAATCCGATGTCCAGATACAAATTTAAAAAAATTATCAAATTTTCATAAAAAGGATATTTCGACATATCTTTTAATTTTTCTTCCAATATTGGATACGTCATTATGAATTCCGAAAATATGACAGTAAATTTGCTATCATATACCTCGAACACCTCTCCGTAATATTATAAAAGATCCGCCGAATATTAAATAATAGCAAATTCGTATAATCAGTGACCACAAAAACCCTGAAGTAATTTACATAAAATTTATTAGTGAATAATTGAAAGTCCAAACAGTGGTATTCGTAATTTAGAATAGTTAGATTCATCAAATTAATTCTGCCTATGCCCTATACCAAAAATATGTACGATTATCTATGTTTGATACCATGACCCATGGTATGCAGACCACTTCACCTAAGACCGGTTTATGTTGTACTATACCAACGATGACTATCAGGAAAAGTCAAAGTACAGATAGGAGAACTTGCACTATCAAACATATTTCTCTCTTTTTTTATACCATTCATTAAATGACGGAACAATTAGCTCAATCCAAATTTGGAGACTTACCAATAAATTTACACATAACATATCTTATCTTCTCATCATCATGAGTTGCGAGTACTTTTCCCCCAATTGTCTTCAACGACATTAGATTTTTTTTGGCGCACAATTATTTCGTTTATCAAGGAACAATTACGACGTTTTCAAGTGGAGCTTATAGTTAGTTATTAATCCATGAGTTCAGCAATTCGCGAATTCTACGCTTCGTTTTGGCTTCCGCGATGACAGTACTAAGCAAACATTTGAGTTATAAAACACTTTTTCTGACTAATCATTCCGGAATTTACTGCTCTAATTAAAAATTGATTAAAAGTAAATAGTCGTTGAAACAAGAATTTAATCAGTTAGACACATTTTGTCCATCCTACATAAGTATCTGAAAAATTTTCTGGAAGATAATGACTTTGTGGAAAACAAAAAATTCGTGCATAAGGGGAAAAGATCTGGAGACTTTCTTAGTAGTAATTAGCCTAACCAAAGGCACTTACTTTCATAACTAGTTGTTCCCACTTGCCAACAAGATAATGAACTTGAAGAACAATTATCGCACATGAAAGATTGGTATTAGATAAATGAAGGTACACCCCGTATAATACATTCCTACAACACGAGTTCTCTCTAAAGCTGTTTGTTAATTTTATCACCCACAGATCATATTTAACTATTAGACTTTAATACGTATATTGACGAGAGCAATCTTATAAATTCCAGCTTATGAAATAAAAGAAATATTTGTAGTAGTGTCACCTTTAAGTACCATAAATGCACCAAAACTTTGTTTACATAATGAAAAAATTATATTTTGTCGAACTCTATTAGATAGCCCTATGTAGCGGAGGTTACCTCATTTAATGCGAATCAGTGCACTTGTTTCAGTTATTTTGTGGTATTAATAGTAAAATAGTAAAACAATTTAATTAGAAAAGTATTTAAGTTTACCTGCCACTATGTTTCACGCTTCTAACGAAACTATTTCGGTTACCGGAGCATTTTGTTGACGTTATTTAACTATTAACAAATTATTTTTTATAGATACGAGTATGTATGTATGTATGTATATCTCTAAAGCGGACCATGGTAAATTTTTTTTAGTTAACTTTACTGCGACAAAACGCTTCAGAAACCAATCCTAAATCGGCAAATTACGGAAACTGAAATCAAATACTGAAAATTCTTCCTATTAGAAATATGAGCCCAATATCGCACGACGCACACCGCGTAATAAGAAGTGCTTCAAAACAATGGCTATCATAACTCCTGAAAGAGTTTTGGTGAATAAATATTATTATTATTATTAAATTACCTATTATTAGATTAAAATAAAATCGAAATTCGATAAGTCAATCAGATCCAATGGTGCAGTTATAATAGCTTTTGAGTAATATATCTTTTATATTTTACTGTTCATTTTGATAGATTAAGATTAATATTTCCAATTGAACTAATAATCACGTCTTGTAAGATTAGCAAATGTTCTTACTTGAACTTGAGTCTGGATTTGCGACGCCATATGTATGTATATTCACTTGTAATTAGAATTCCCTTATCTAACCCCAGCTATCTAATGAATCGAAATGGCAGCAGCGGATACCGCATGACATGACAGAAAGCATCCATATTTTGTAAATAATATGTACATATACATACATATGAATCTATGAGTATCACACCGGACCTCCTATTATTACCAAATTAACTTGTGTAAAAAGAATCATTTTTATATTTGTTTAATAAGCTCCAACAATCTATTTACTAGACGAACTAGAAACCAGTAAGTCCTGCTTTCTAATATTATTAATTTAAATCAATCATTCTGAAACCTCCCGAAAGATTAGCACAAAAAAAAAAGAAAAGAACTATGAAGATAAAAGGAAGGAACATTAATCCAATTAAGAAGGCAGTCGCGGATGATTTTTCACTTTTCTCGAATTATTTTCCACTGCAGTTGCATTTCTCCGGAGGGAATTCAACAAAAGATTTCTTTGTCCGCTCGGCCTGCTCAAGATCATATCGACTGACTTTCTGCTCGACTAGTTCGAAAAGTGACCGAGCTCTAGTTAGCGCTGACCCGCATGCACCGAGGAGCGAAACCGAGCCTCCAATTATCCAATTTACGTGGCCGCCTCATTTCGTCGTCGTAAAGTGTATAATTACTTCGATAGTATCTCCCAAATATTTTACCGAAAATTAGAAGTGAAAAAGTTGCTGAAGGGCATTTAGAAATTGTTTTCAATTTTTTTCCTAAAATTTCATTTAATGGAGTGGAATCTATTAGGAGAAGTACGACGGTTTCATTTCAACTGGACAAGGGTGAATATCCTAAAGTCAAGTCGTAAATCGGTTAATTCTAGGGGTTCGAGGGTCAACCAAAATCCGACAAAAGAGAAAAACCTTCCAGAAATCACAGTTGAATGATGTGTGGGATTCCAAGGATAGGTTATTAAATGGTCATTAGTGGGAAGAAATGGAATGTGTTTTCGACTTTTTGAATTTTCTACTCAAAGAATACCTAAAAGTTTGTGAATGCATGGAATGCAAAGTTATTAATGGCAATGAAGGAGTAAACTGCCAAGTTGCTTGATAAATTGAAGAATTATGTGATTATTTATTTTAGTGTACTGATTAATGACTTAAAAGCTTGCTAAAACAGTTTAAGACTTAGAACATATGAACGTACGGAAGTGCGATATGACTTGTAAAGCGTACCCAAATCTCGTATGTTTTAGTTCTCGCACTTTGGTGCTAAATTTTTCTCTTTCTTCAGAGCACCCCCAAAAAATGGCACGCTCACGTACACTACATATGTGTGTACGTTTCAGCACTTCCTTATGTTTATGTTCTAAGGTTTAAGACACACTCTCGAAAAGTTAAAGACTGGGAATGGCAGTTTTTACTATTTCTGCAGTTAAAGAAATTAATAATTCTATTACAAATTCCCACAAAAATATATATTACTACCCTTAAATTGCGTTTCGTTAGGGCTGTAAAGACCTAATCTGGAAGTTAGAAATAAAGCGACCAGTAAGATGCTCTGGGCTTTTTTGCAGATTCACTAATATTTAAATTAATGGAAAACGAAAAAATAAAAACATCGAAATCACAAAATTAATTCTTCATGTCACTCGACGGCTGAGGCAAGTACCATTTTATTAACATATAAACAGCTTAAAACTAGTAAAACACAAAAAAATTGCGAAATTGTGAAATAAGGACAATAGACGGCCATATAGACATTAATTTATGTATATTTAATTTATACCAAAAGCATTTAATAGTATTAAAATAATTTACACTAAATAAATAATTTGTGTTTTTCAACGTAGATAAGGCCTATAACTTTGAGAATAAGTTATTGGTATAGTTAATCCAGAAAATTTCTGCATCAGTCCCAAAAATAAAATTGATGAAAATATCATTTATTTCACTTAATACAAGCTAAAATGATAAATGCTAACTAAATTAACTTGGTTATGGCACGGTTACAGGTTCTATGTGCTGCCGTCATCTACATAGTACATATTTATGTAGATTTTATTGTTCGACAGACTTTCAATGTGGTTTTATCTACCTTTTAAACTGCTGCGTATCTATTATTTTCCTTTGGGTTATTTACTTACCAATCCATGTCCTAAAACATTATGAAAACGTCATCTAAATCCGAGACGAGCAATCTTTAAGATTTCTTTATAGTTAAATGCAAAATGCTTCAGAAATAGGTTTGAAATGAGAAATACATATTAGAATGTACTATGATTAATGATAATGTTTGCCTTATTATTCATTATTGTGGTCCTCTTGTGTTCCAATAAAAAATTACTAAAAATATGCACGAAGTGAGGTGATGCGGCTGTAAAATATAAATAACGCCGCATCTTAAGAAAAACAATTTTCAATAGCGTAATTATCTGCGGTGCCCTACTCCAAAAAAATACCGAGACAAGAAATGCTCAAAACTTGTTCAAATTGGGACAGCTTTAAAGTCCCTTAAGACAAGTCACCAAATAAATCGATAGCGATCCCTCGAAAGAGTGCTTGCACCAAGAAATTCCAATTTCCGTCATTAACGTTTTGTGAAGGACGAGCACTTTGCCCAAGGGGGAACTTTCCTCTAAACCCTTAAATAAAATGAGAATTTTGCCCTGAACCTTTAAGATCACGCCCCCTTCCTCGATTAAGGATAAGGAGTGCTTCTCAAAGATCCACTGAAATTTTTGGAGAAAGAATCTTCTACAAAGAGTACCTGCTCCTGTGTTGCTCTAAATATTTCGGCAAGGCTCCACTTTACCTTAATTTGTCTTATAGTTATATATTTTTTTTTTCTCAATCAGCCTCCTTTTGACATTTAGGCCTTGTAGGACGAGGAGAAAAGTTTGAACCGGAAAATTCGTGGAAATCTTCCTTGAGAGCCTTCGTCAGCCAACAACAGTCAGGAATATTCTGGGGGAGCGGTAGCAACTAAACTACCAGCAGTTGGCAGCACTTTTCACCATGAGCCACCCTTGTCTTGTCGCATTCTGGAGCAAAGAACTAGGGGACACGGCGCGGTTCACGGGAAGGAGCACACGGGAAGAACCAGGACCAGGACCCAGGTTCGGGAGTCGGAAGTAAGCAAAACTATAGAGGGAGCATCGGGAGGACCGGGGAAAGGATACCAGCGGAAAAAAGCCGAAAATGTCGGCTCAACCCTCGTCTCACCGTTTCAGTGCTGTCGTCCGCAAGGGGGGAGACGATCGTAGGTAGACACGACACGAGTCCTGTGTGGATATTGGATAACGGTACATATACACAAACAGCGAAAGGAGCAGGGCGCGGACTTGGAGCTGCAGGACCAAACAGGAGGAGGACGGGCGGTTGAGGGGGGAATGTTGTGGACGGTTGTGATGTCGATACGGGACACGCTTGCAACAACAAACAGCACGTCACGTCCACAAGGGCCGGGGTGGTGGGCGGGTTGATGCGAGAAAAAAGGTCGTTTTCCTTATCGATTAGATCAGATGTGACATTTCCAGGACCTGGCTGCGGGACCCGCAGGGACGGAGAAGGAAGTGTGGGCGAGAATGTTTTGAAATCAGAAAGAATTTCCCTTTAAGATTTCCAGAAACCGAAAAATAAATCACCCCAGGGTAACTTTAGGTCCAGATTGAAGACATGGTTACAAACCTCGTTTCCACCGTAAAATATCCAAGGGGCCGGCAATCCTGTCACGGTCTTGATCTGGACACAGCGAATATTTTTCTTTCTTTATCCAAAACGGCAAGCACCACAGCCACCGTTAACTTTATGATCTCGCGAATTCCAACAGAACACACAGTTGCACTCGAGAACGTAACTCACGTCAATTTTCCTTTTATTTTTGATTTTATTTTTTAAGTAAAAGTCGCGAAAACGCACAAGAACACTGAAGGGAACACTACGCGGCTGCTTACCAATATAAAATTAGAAAAAAATCCAGGCGAAGAACCGGCTCGGCTCCCACTAAGCAGAGGGCAGCGACGTAAAAGGGCAAAAAGGGAGCACACAAAACACACGAAAAATCGCTTCAAAATTCACCTCTGGTCAGTTTGCACTGTCGCTTGAGGTTGTGGCGGCCGGTCGCGTTGCACTTCTTGGTAAAAAAATTTTCAAGAATGCCCAGAAGAGGAGCGTAGGTCCACCGGCAGCATCCCGAGGTACCGAACGACATCAAAAAAAAAAACACCTTCCTCTTCTTCGGCTCAGGGCTCGCCGCGAAAAGCTCGGCCGTCGTCGCGATTGCGGAGCGCACGGAACAAGGACGGCGCAGAGGAGGCAGCAGGCCGGACCGCACCACACAGGCACAGCTCAGACAAACCGGTTTTTATTTCGCCTTCAAATCTCGGCTACACTTTTGAGGAATGCGAACGCGAAAACGCTCCTTCTTGACTATTTTGGGTTCGGATCGATTTTTCAATTAACCCTAGCGGCACTTGCACATATCCAACCAACATCCAATCGGCCGACGCACCTCCGAGACTCCGCTAGCACTGCGGCAGGAGTTGAACGCCCTTCCAGCAAGGATCTCCCATTGTTGCAGAAGAGAACAGACACAGTGCAAGAAAGAACCGTTTTTTCTTTTCTTTTCTTTTACTTTCCTCCTCCTTTACACCAAAGAGCTTATTCGAACAGAGCGCGACACCCACCGCACGCAATCACCTCGACGATTGAAACTCAACTGAAATCAAACTGCTGAAACTCGTCCCCTCAGCTCACAGTCCACAGAAAACCGAAATCGAATAGTGGCGGCGGCGCGGCAACGGAAATTTTCTGCTCGCGAATTCGCCGTTTTTTAACAGTTCTCCACCGACTGGAGAGCCGGATGACCAGTGCTGCCGTCTCGCTTATTCCAACCGAACGACACTCGGAAGCTGAGCGGCCGCCGCGTTATCGCACATGTTTTGCTGGAACTGGAAGTGATAACAGATTCCAGGCCCCTCAGCGAGACGCTCTCTTCCAAGGTTGCCCCTGCTTCCAGTCGAAAGGAGTTTCCCACAAAGAAACTAAAACAGGTGATAAGCGGACCTGCCAGATAAAAATAAATACTCTGTTCTATTACAGTTATATCAGGGACCACAAATAATGATTACACTCATTACAATAATTTTGCCCCTAAACAAGTGATATATAGTTTCTATAGAATTATTCCGTAGATTGCAAATTCATAAACGAAAATGGCGTCATATTTTTAGGAAAAATAGGTTTCAAAATTACAAAATATCGTATTTTGAACATATTTAAAAGTTGATAATAAAATAACGGATTATTATAAGAGCTTGTAATGCAGCTCAAACAAAAGTTTGAACCTTTAAGGCCTCGCCCGGACAGAGCGCGCGAGCGAGCGATTTTTACAGAAGAAATCAAAAGCCTTAACTCTCCCTTGAACGGCCACAAAACGAGCGCGTGCGCGAGCGATTTATTGCGTGTAGCGTGCGATTATTTTGCAACCAAACTGTTTTGATTTCTTGAGCGTGTAATCTTCGCGTAGCCTCATTTTTCAGCGGTTTTGTTTAGGCTGGACGTATTTAAGATGAGCATAGACAAGTGTCTGTTAATTTCGGAGGGCGATTGTAGGTCTACACTATGGCAGGATGAAAATCCCAACTACAAAAATAAATGCATAAATCTATACTAATATTATAAAGAGGAAAGATTTGATTGTTTGTTTGCATTGAATAGGCTCCGAAACTACTGGACCGATTTGAAAAATTCTTTCACCGTTGGGAAGCTACACTATCTCCGGGTGACATAGGCTATTTTTTATTCAGGAGTTTCAAAATGGCGGACACAAGATGGCGGCCAAAAATTGTAAATATTAAGTGATTGCCATGAAAATTGGTATTTGGAGGTTTTTGGAGGTGCTCATTGCGAATCTAAGCTCTAAATTTGGCAATTCAAGATGGCGGATCCAATATGGCGACCAAAAATTTTCGAATTTCAACGAATTTAAGTGAAATTTAGTGCTATGGATATTTTGATACCACTAATTTTGAATCTACTGACAAAATTTGGAAATTCAAAATGGCGGACCCAATATGGCGACCATAAGTTATAAAATTTTTTACAAAAGTCGAGCATTTCAAGGATCTTTAATTAAGTAGTACTTATAATATACCGGGTGAAACCGGGTAACCCAGCTAGTATAAAATAAAATAAAAAAATTATAAATAATCTTTTTGCTTTCCACTTTTCTTTGAAGTTTATGTTGTAACTTATTTTTCAAAAAGTCAAATGTTTATACAGACATTCGAGTATATTCAAAGAATTTGTCAGGAAATCTTAAATCATGGTACAAACAAATGATGAAATTCCCCTAGAACGGATCGCTTTTCATTTATGGGATATACCCCATACTTCCTATTTTTCTTTAAAAAAACGTTCCACCGTAAGTACAGGCTACTGCTGTACATTAAGAACCTCCTTACTGTTGTCATGGTAAACATTTTCAATTGAAATTAAAATCGCTGATTGCACACTCATCCTGTGGCCACTAAAATCGCTCGCTTCATAAACGCTCGCTCGCGCGCTCTGCCCGTGGCCGAGGCCTTGCTCATATCAAAATACTGAAGTCTTTAAGACTTTCCGAAATACTCTCTTAATTTAAGTTTTCTCTGTTAATCAATCAATTGCTTCATACAGTTTGTTCCGTCGTCACCGTTGTTGTAGTCGTCGACCTGAAAGAAGACACCAAGTCTCACAATATATGGATTAAATCAACTTATCTGAATGGTCGCAATCCATCGGCGAGCTAGGTCGATTGAGTTTGTGATGTTTGTTTTTTTCTTATAAGGGAAAATCCTGAAGAAATAACAAATAGTTCATTATAAAAGATTCACTCTGTAAACCATGATCCAACAGAATATAGACTCTTGTCACACGTCAAAACCGATTTGTAATTTTTGATTCGATACTCGTTAGAACTAAGCAAAAATGTAATAGAGGCGAAATCAGGAGAAGAATAATATTGCATATTTTTCAACGGGGAAAAATCTTGAAGAAATCTGTTGGAAGTGGTTTGGTATGTGAAGTTAAAAAGTTGTTGAAACTCTGTAATCTTAATTGAACTAGTAAACGGAAGTGATAAGTTTGAACCCGAATTTTTGTGCTGTTTTTAAACCCTGTCACCCCACGATTCGGAACCGGCTAGGCAATTGTAAGAATAAAATTGAACGCTCATTTACAGTTGATTGTGAATGAAAATCACAAGTAGCGCACGGTCATGAAAAACCACTTCCCCGTTTAGTAAGAGTTATGGACTTTTTGTATTTCATACCATAACTCTAGATAAGAATTTAGGCTTTCATGTGACCCACATATGTTATGAGCACTTTTCAATTTTATAATATGCTCAAAATACGATTTGTTAGTTTTCATTCTATTTTTCTCAAAAACGTAATCATTAAAAAATCAAAAAAATTTATCTCATACAAGGTATTGAAAAAAATGCGATTTTTATAAACCTGCCCTGGGATTCCCTAACGATTTAGAGTTTAGAGTTTAGAGCTTCTCTAACTCACATAAGGTTTTCTAACTTAGAGCAAATCGGGATTCCCTAAACCACTTAGAGTGATGTACTAGATTAGAGACGAAATATTACATTTTTGCAGGAAAAATGACAGTTCCGCGAGTGAATTGCTCCCGATTGGTTTTAGTTTTCCTTTAAAGAAAAAAAAAATTAAACGAATTTAAGAAAATCCGAAAAATATTGCAATTTTCATTTATAGCAATCAATATAAATAAATCCATACTTACATTTTAACAATGATTCATTTAATACTGATTGATTAATTAAAGAGCAATTAAAAACATTAAGTTCTGTCTAATATTTTGCATGCAACCGCCTCGTCCGATAAAAACTCTTCTTTATTACGACATATGTAGCTGGAATGGGAGAAGACATTCTCCACCGCCTGCTACAAACGTTTTAGAACCTATGCAGGTCAACCGCAAGGGTGCAGATGATAAAGTTGTTCAGTAAACTTTACCTGCCTAGGCGGAAGGGAAAATATACAAATAATAATGCAATATTCGGTACATTCATACCGTATTAGGCTTTATTTATGCCAGGTAGGCGGGTTTTCCCGATTCATATGCTATACATCATTATTTTTCAATTTTGAGTTCAACGAGTCTAAGTCCTCACACTCAATTGATATGTGAGTAAAATCGTTCTAACTTAGAGCTCTAAGTTAGAGAAAAAAAGTTTAGAGAATCTCAATATTGCTCTAAATTTAGAATGAACTAGTACATTTATTTAATTCACCTATTTACCGAGAGTTAGCGCCACTTTCGCATTTTCCTCTAACTTAGAGTTGTCAAACGGACTCTAACTTAGACTAATTTTTGTTACGGAATCGCAAACTACTCTAAATTTAGAATTTAGACTCTAAATTCTAACTCTAAATCGTTAGGGAATCCCAGGGCTGTGTTATTTTTGAAATTTAGAACAACAAAGTTATCACATTATAAAAAGTATAATCAATTGAGGAATGTCTGTTTAAAAGGGGCTGTTTTCCACCAATCACCATAAGAAAACTTTACAAAAACCGATAAAAAAGTTTAGTTGTTTTTTTTTTTCAATAAGATGAATTACATACATATTTATGAAGACGATACTTTTATAGAAATAGTACCTTTTGATCAGAATTTACACCAGTTTCGCTTAGGGAATGTAAGTAAATAAAAAATAAATTTAAATACTAGTTACAAACAAAAACGTTCAGGTCTCAAACCTTTTTCCATATGAACTTTTCCTAAATCTCCCTACTATTAATGTAAAATTATTCAAAGCCAATAGAAATAGTCCTTTTTGGAATGGACATAGCCCCTTTTAATTTGGACAATAAAAATAAGGCTAGTATTAGTAAGAAACTAGGCACTTTCGATCAAAAGTAATGACAGCTACTTGGATTTAGTAAAAAAAACGGTGAATGACCCAAAGTGGAAATAGCCACTTTTGAACAGATAGGTACTCCTTAATTATTTCAGTTGTACCCTTGTCCCTTACTTAGATTCAATAATATTTGAAATAAAAAGTTTAATTTTTTTTTTTCGGTTAAAAAAAATAATAAATTCGGTCTCTGAATAAAATGGCTGTAACATACGATCGGATGAACGGACGACGGAGATTGTAAAAGCAAACAGCAATGAAGTCCCTCATTTTTAAGTTAAATCCATGAAAATTAGTATTTAGGTTTTAAGTTAGAAATTAGGAAACGTATTTCAGGATTTTTCAAAAATGATCGCTTGAGAGAGTAAAACAGACGATGAAAGTTTGTATGGGAGTTTCGTTATTTCTAAAGTTAAAACCATGAAAATTGGTATTGGTTGCGGGTTGATTTTTCAAAAACCCTAAAATACATTCAAACCAATAGTCTTAACAATAAGTATGTAAGTATACATACTATAAAATGAATGCGTTGTAGGTAATCGCATATTATAATACAACCAATTCTTTAATTTATTGTAAATGAAGTACATACATTACATATATGTATAACTGCATGCATATATATTGGAACATTTCATAACCAACTTAAAAGGTCACATTTACCTAAAAACTTTAAAAGTGGACGGTTTCCCAAGAATTTGTCTACAGTATATAAACTATGTAAGAATAAAGTAAATAAATGCAACTTATTAATCTCTGTTGTTTAAAAAACAATTAACAAACAATAATTTTTACAAATATCATTTATTATTCAAGCAGATTCCAATTTTCCTATATACATATGTACACTCATTAAAAGTATTAAAATACAAAACTTTTTCAAATTTTCAAAAAATGGGAATGATAAAACTTTTGGAACTTCCAATTCGAAAATAATAATTTTAAAGCTTTAAAAAGAGCTTTGGATCATGAAAATTGACTTCCATCACTGAGATTAAGTAATTATATACACATTATAAAAGTTAATTTCTCGAATTGCGTAGCAGTTAAAGTGCTTTTGAAAAACAACAACAATATGTATTTATTTGACTCGGCGTGTGGAGTGTTTTTTCAACGTTCCGGAAAATTTAAATACAGAAGTAGTTTGTGCGATGATGTTTCTAGCAAATAAAAATATCGAGAAAAAAGTAAAACCTAAAAGCAAAGACATTATAAAAGACTAAACTAAAAGACTTTGGCAAAAAAATTGGCTGGCTAACAGAAATAAATTTAGTGTCATGAAATTACTAAAGGAATTGAAAACAAATTATCTGGCAGATTTATATAACTAAATATTTAAGAATGAATGCACATGAGTTTGGGAATCTACTTGAAGAAATAAGACCGTATATTCAAAACGAAAACACTAACATGAGAAATAGTATCCCACCAGAAGAACGTCTTGTAGCAACATTAAGAGTTTTGGCTACAGGTCGTTCTTACGAGTGCTTAAAATTCTCAGCAGGAATATCACCTCAAGCTCTTGGTAAAAATCCTTTGGTGTTGATGGTTTTGGAGTAATACAAATTACTTGCGCATTTGATGGTGTTTCTGCTATTGTTGAGTTCTCCGTTAATTTATTTAATGCTGCTTTTTGAAGAGCTTGCATTATTAAGCCTTCCTCAAATATTTTTTAATGCTCATTCTGGAGACATTTTAATTTAGATGCTACATGCTATATTGCCCCAAGCCATCATATTGGTCTTTTTCGACTCTGCTCTCACGTAATACTTCAGTACAAGTTGTTAAGAAATCACTTTGTTCTTTTCCTTCAATATTTCTTTTAATTTTTTTATTTGATGAAGGAGTACTGTACTCGATGGGGATGGTGAAGGATACGCGAGTTTAGATGTTGTTGGAATTATCTGCAGAATAATACAACAATTTTTAATTTTTAGTTTCCAGCCTCTACACAGGAATGGTCTGAAATAGCAAAACAGTTTCAGAAGAAATGCAAATGCCAAATTGTGGAGGTGCAATGGACGGAGAACATATTAGAATTACTGCACCTCCGAGGAGTAGAGCATTGTACTATAATTACAAGAATTTGTACAGCATTATATTAATGGCCCTCGTTAATGCTAATTATGAATTCATTTACATTGATATTGGAAAAAATGGGAGAATTTTATGAAAGAAGAATATTTAATTGTCGTTTATCGAGGGCTCGCAACGTGCATAGTTGAAAATGCGTTTGGACTAATTTCAACTAAATTTAGAATATTACCATAGATAAATAAATATTTGTATATTTATTTGTCTATGATATTACATACAGCAATTAATGTTAAAATTGATAATACTAAACACATTATTTGTGCTATTTGTGCATTACATAATATTACTTGATAGAATCAAAAGGTAAATACATATGTGTCAGAAAATACATTTGATTCAGAAAATCCTGTTACACGTGAAATGCGTCAGAATGGGGCATGGAGAGCTGATGATCCTTATTCGTTTGCATCATTACAAACTACTTCTAGAGCAGGATTAGGGATTCATTTCGATTGTATTACGAACAGGGATAAATATTCAGAGTACTTTAATAGTAATGGCAAAGTTCCATGGAAGGACAATATGTTAAGAAGATATGGAAAATGTTAATTAAACTAATATTAAATTTTTAATAAATGTGTATTTTTATTTGACTTACCTGAGTATTTGTAATTGAATCTTCTTCAACTCGGTACTTCTTCTCATTTGTACTCCTTGTAGGTTCAGTTTCCGAACACAAATCATCGATGCTAACGACACTACTCGTTGGCAGTTAATGCTCTAAAGTGAACAGAAGTAAATCGTAGTACCACAAATTTGGTACACAGATTTTTTCTGTTGATCTCCCACTTCTTTTAGAAGATTCCACTTTTTTTTTACCTCTTTTCTAAATGTTCCTCTTAAGGATTGTATCTTTTTTAATACACTGTCTTTATCCACTTGAGTGTAATATGTTTTGTAAAAATGTAAGAGTTCATCGTAACTTCTAGTTTTTGGATTACGATTTTTGTATTCATTTGATTTTATTTTCCACAAAGCCGGGTGCTTTTTATAAATCTCTATGAAAATTATAATAAACTCCTTACAATTATTAACTTTTTCTGCCATTTTCGTAAACACCTGACACGACAATTTCCAATAACACGCCACTTTTTGATTTTTTCCATGTGTGCATAGATCAAAAGGAAAATCTGTAAAATTGAGTGTCAAGTGGAATGCAGAAAAAATTGGCGTGTGATGTTGACCATACCCGATGGCATAAAACTTGCAGATTGCGTGGCGCGTGGAAAAAATTCTTAGTGTATGACTTACTATTAATTCAGGAAATACATGTGTTTAAAGTCAAAACAGCTACTTTTACGTTAACACGTATTGGTTAATACAATTGCACAGAAATAAATAAAATAGGTACAAAAAATTTTTTAAGTTAAACGGTTTTATTAATGTAGACTAAAAGCTTATTTTTTAAATTTTTTTTTCAAATGTAGCTTCTGAAAATTCGGATTTTAGGACTTTCAGTTCTTGGGGGGATAAATGTCTGGCCAGCTAATAAAGAATCGAACTATGTAAAAATAATCTCGATACGATGGATGTTCATTTTATATTTTATAAAATTTATTTACTGAATTTTCTTTACCTTGTAGCCTATGCCCCATATTTGCTACGCCCTTGGCTTAAGCAGTTTGCAAGGTGACTGAATTGAAATTCCGGCCCAAGTTCGCAACAGATCTTAATCCAGCAAAATTCTAGTTCGAATTAAAATGGCAACTGCGCATGAGTCGCGCTTGCTAAGAGGTGTCGCAAATTCACAACACAAATCAAACATTGGGAAGGGAAGCTATTCAGTTGGCAAAAGCTTTTTTTTGTGACGTCACGCGATTCACAAAATATTGATTTACGGGACAATGCGAAAAGAAAACTAGTTCTGCTCTCAGATTTTCTTTAATTATTTGTTTTTTTTACATTTTTGTACATTTGTATTCAATTTCCTTTTAATTTAAATCATTTATTTTGCTAACAAAACGAGCGTCATACAAAAAGCTATCATCGACTGACGTCACGATGATTGAGCATACTTCTTAAATTACTTTCTCGTCTCTGCTCTGCTGAGCAAACACAACCGAAGAGAAATAAGAAAGAGAGCTGATGTTTGTGTAGCTGCTCTTCGCCCTCGTTCAATTCGCACTCTTTTTACAGAACGTGAGGTGCATGACGTCATGAGAGAAAAAATGACTAACGCCCCGACCCGATCGTCGACAAGAGTTTGTGTGTGCATATTAAATCCATACACGGAGCCAACTTACACATGCAAAAATTATTAGAGGAGGGAGAGCCGATTCCCGTGCTTTTCTGAGCTGACCTGTGTCGCAGCCACGAGCAACCGGCGGAAACAAATAAAAATTAGTTGACTGCTCTGTTCGGTGGGCCGAGGTGATGTCACTGGCGACCAGATTGCTTTCGTTCAATTTCTTCCTCGTGTCGTGTGAAGTTGTTGTTTTGTGCGCGTGCACGTCGCATTTACCATTTCACGTTTGAGGACGTTTCGGAAAATTGAAACTTAACTCTTTTAATTTTTACTGTCTGTAGAAATGGGTTCGTGTCGTGTCGTGGGATGCAAAAATAATTCTGGGAGAAAAGACTTTAAAAAAGCCGTGCGATTTTTCAAATTTCCTAGAGACGAAGCGCTTTGCAAAAAATGGATTTCGTTGTGTGGTCAAGAAATAAACAATTTAAATACCGCCACAATTTGCTCTTTGCATTTCAAAGAGGAGGACTACTCCTTAAAGGATAGATTATTAAATACTCCAATAGAAAAAAGGCATTTGAACGAAGGAGCAGTTCCTTCACTATTTTTAACAACCTGCTCACAAATTTTAGAAGATCAGGAAGAAAATGCTTCGAAATCTTTAAGAAAACAAATTGTTGAAGAAGCGCTGGAAAATGTTGGGTATATGTCTTCTTAATAAACTATTAACTTTATTATAGGTACTAATTACATATAAAATTATTAGGACAAAAGAAGAAACTGTTGCAAAGAAACGTAAATCTTACGAAGAGAAAATAAGAAATATACAAAAATCGCTTCCACCTCCAATCTGCAATAAACCAGTTGAAACTGCAACAACAGACAATCTACAAATAAGGTAAATACAATATTTAAAAACAAATTAGCAACACTATTAAAAAAATAGTTAATTTGGAAAATCGAGAAAGAAAAAATGTTAACTTGAAAATGGCATCTTATATAATTTTGATAGTTTGTTAAGGCAAAGACTTACTTACTTACTTTACATAATCTTTGGTTAAGGGGACATGAGGGGTTCAAATTTCAAATTTTTTATTATAAATGGAATGTTTTCAAAGAAATCAAAAAGATGTCTTGATGAAACTTTGTATATACATACATACATATAGGGTTTTCGAAGTACACAACACAATTTTTTTAAATTTTTGAAGTGAAAACTTCTTTAGCGGCGTTGTGCACTTTTTTGGGATGGGTAAAAAATGTAAAATTCGCGTCAGGACAGGTGCCCCTGATCGAAAATTCGTAAGACGGACAGGGCGCTTGCGCGAGTGTGCGTGTGTGTTTGTACACAGCCTGCTACGCGCACAACGAAATACAAAACTACTATTGATGCGGTCTTTATTACATATTTAAATAGATTCGAATCAAAATTGTTCGTTTCTTACTTCAGCTACCATAAACCTATTGTATCAGTTTTAGAGATTGGCGATGATGATGCTGGTAATGATGATGGTGAAAGAGTCGTTGAAATTATGGATGAAAGTTGATTTTTCTGAGAGATAAACTTTTTAATGTAAATTAATTGTAATAGTTATGAAGTGTTAAATTTTTTATGTAATATAAATTGTCATGTTTGTGTACGATAGCGCAATAAATGAATATTGTATTTTACCACATAAATGATAGTACTTTTATACTGATAAATAAAGCAATGCGTGCGAAATTATTCCCTAACCATTCCAAAATATTCAAAAATGCACAACGTTAATGTTCAAGTTTTCACTTCTGCCGGCACTCCCGGAGTACCACCCGTTGTTTTTTTGTCGGTTTTTTTGGCTGCTTCAACTTTAAAACAAAAAAAAAACAAAAATTCACGGTCGAGTGATTGGGGTTCACTGGAACGTTTGAAGAAAAGAAAAAATGGAGTTTGATCCTTATGAAAATTGCCTGAAAATAACAAAATTGCGGACATTTCTCCAAATACGTCTGTTTTTTGGCACGAAAAACTTCATATAAATCAAAAACTTTTCGAAAACTTTCCGTAGTTCATAATTTTTTTTTTTTTTTGATAACTTTCTTCGAAAAATCTTACCTACATATATCTAATCTCCAATGCTTACTCCATACAATAATATAATTAAAATTACATTTTTAAAGGTATATTATAACGAGATCAACATAAAACAAATTTGGATTTTTTGAAAATTTGAACCCGTCATGTCCCCTTAAACTTAAGCCGACCGCCCCAAAATTCCTCCAGATCCTTCCGTTTTATGGCAGATGATGGGTAGACAGGGTGCACACTTACTGAGCTACAGGGTGATTGATTAACGCTTACCTGAAAATTTTTAAATATTATCTCGAAATCAAGTGTATGTATGACTACCATGTTCACAATGCCCAGCTTGACATACATACATACAAGCGGAAAAGGTTAATATTTTTAATTCGTGTATTGAAACTCATGTCTTGGAATTATTTTTTTTTTCGGTTTCAAATTCGGTTTGCGGGCGCTTTTTCCTGTCAAAATCTGTTTCTTGGTGAAAAATGTTGTTAGGAAATGAGATTAATTTTAAGACCACTATTTTCATTACTTATGAAGGAATTATCCATCTACATATTTCATCAATACGGAAGAATGTCTGTTTAATTGGGATTATTGCCAAATGTTAAAAGAAAAAAAATACCAAAAATATAAATACCAATGTTTACAAATGCATAAAAGGAGACACCTAAATGTGAACGGCGGAAACTTTTGCATGCTCCTAATAGTTATTACTGCCCCGGCAAGGCCGAGTCATTCAATCACCAAACGAAATTCAAACCATAGACAGAGGGGCCAATATTGCCGATTTTAATTAATTGGAGTTGAAAGGTTGATTGGGATTCATAATCTCTTACAAAGAGTTGCAATCAAATCAATTTTAGGTGGTACGAAGTTCACCGGGTCAGCTAGTATGAGCATAAATATCACATTATTCTTACATGTTTGACGAAAAAAAGTTTTTCTCAATCATAAGTATAACATATAGTAATTAGTAAACTTTTAGAACAATAAGTGCAAAAAATTAACACGTTTTTATATTCCTATACCTATTAATTTTTCTGTGTTTTTAAGCTAGGTAAATAGCAGGATAAAATATTATATAATGTACTTGTTTTGATCACTTTTCAGGAAAGTTGATGATGATGATTTAAACAGAAAAATCAAAGAACTTCAGAGCGAGATTGAAATTTTAAAGACAAGTGTGAGCTCTTTTAAAAAAATGGAAAAGTCTCTTTCAAACATATTCACCCAAGGACAGATCCAAAAGATGAAAAATCCCAAAAAGAATATAACCTGGTCTTTTCACGACGTCTTGTCTGCAACCGGTTTACGCTCCACTGAACACCAAGCATATAAATATTTACGAAATAACAAAATTCCATTTCCTCGAACTTCAACTTTGAAACACTGGGCTATGAAAGTTGAGAGCAATCCTGGTATTTTGGCTGATTTTATTAAAGTAATGCAATCTTGGAAATTGAGGCCAGAGCAAAAGATCTGTTCACTGTGTTTTGGTAAAATGCGAATCAAGTCGAAACAAAGCACTAACAATGTAAAAATTGAAAAAAAATCTCATTATGTACAGGTAGTAATGGCAAGAGGATTGTTCAAATCGTGGAAACAACCAATATTTTATAAATATGATTGCAAAATGACAAAAAATATATTAGATAATATAATTTCTGAACTTTATAAAATAGAGTTTCACGTGGTTGCAATAGTTTCTAATCTGGACCAGAGTAATCAGAACTTATGGAAAGAACTGCAGATAGGAGTAATGAAGACATGGTTTTATCACCCTGACAATTTTAAAATGCGTATATTTGTATTAATTGATGCACCTTGCCTTCTAAAAGAGATACGCAATCATTTTATTGATACGGGATTCATTATGAATGGAAAACATCTGAATTCTGGTCCGCTGAAACAACTTTTGGCGTCAATGACTCTGTCGGGTTCTGAAATGCACACCGTGGAGACAAAAAAAGAAATACAGAGCAACGTTCAGAAAGCTCAGAGACCAAAAGTGAAGCGTCCAACTCAACTGTTTTCGAATACTGTATGCAGCTCTCTTGAACGTTGTATTAAAGTAAAAAATGGAGCTTCCGTAGAAGTTGCTAATTTTGTCAAACTGGTCAATGATTGGTTTAATGTTATAAACACCAATATATTGGCAACGGATGTTCACGCAAAATACTTCGGAGTAGATCATGATGAACAAACGAAAATTTTAAATGAAATGGACGATACCATCCTAAGTTTAAGAATTCCTGGCCAAATCAGTCTGCCCTCTTTTACGAAAGGAATCTTAATATTAAACTGCTCCTTGAAAGGAATTTCCAAATATATACAAAACAAGTATGATACGCGATTCATACTTGCCAGACGTTTTAACCATGACGATTTAGAAAATTTTTTTGAATCCGTAAGATTTAAAGGTCATCAACCAACAAAATTAGAGTTTCAGTACAGGTTGTGGTCTCATTTATCTACATAAATATACGTTTATTTTATTTAATGGATACTCAATTGCAAATTTTAAGTCTTTTTATATTACACTTGAAAATGTGTTTTAAAAGTAATTTTTTTATATGAGAATATGAGATATTTTACAAAAGAAAAGTACTGTAAAATTGAAAAATTACGAGTATACCGACCTAGGATAGATGCTGACAATAGCTGCGTTTTTTTCATCATCTTCGGAGTCTAGTTCTCTGCTTTAACAGAGAAAAACAACAACAACATGAAACCCAGAGATTTATCGAATTGTAGGTTTAAGAACTGGATGATTATCTTCTGCTCAATATCCATTTTTGTTTATTATTTCAATTTGATTATTTGCAAATTATTATTTTACTTTGATTGCTTTCCACGCTGTCAATTTTATTTGTCACGTCAAAAAGGCAGGCAAATCAATCTTTAAGAAACAAAAATCCTTATCCTAACCTGCATCGTTTTTTCATTTGACATTGAACCAGACCCCGAACCGGTTGAAAAAAACGCAGCTAATGTGTAAATAAATTTAAAATCAACACAACAATAACAGAAATGAAATATTTGTAAGACGTGTAGTCTTTTCTAAAATAAGAATATGTACATAAATTAATAGAAATAAACTGGTTCACAAAATGAATAAAAAAAATAAAATAAATATATTATATCTATTGAAATCTTAATAAAGTTTTTTTATTTCAAAACCTCTCAAAATATGAAGCAGATCTTTAAACAGCTTATTTATTGAATTCATTCCAATGAAAATCCTTGTTTAAGGACGTTCCCAAAGAGCAGTACAGCACTACACTCTTTCGCCTCCGCTCACACGCGCAGAACTACAAAAATGATTTCATTGCGTCGCCTGCCAAGTCGCCGTCTCTCACTTCACGAGAAGTGAAAATCATCGAAAATTAGCTCACTTAGCTCACTTATAATATGTTTTATAACAAAACCAATACCGCTTGCCATAGTGATTTTTACAGGAATATATTCGTTATATCTTTAATTAATAGTTATCAGTTTTTTAAAACAATTGTAAGAAAATTACTATTGTTATTTAATAAAACATTCGCTTTAACATCGATCGGGATAGGTTTCCCATGTTAAATATGCAAATTTCAATAGTCAATATTTCGAAATTTAGTCCCGCAAGAGCCATTGAAAAAAGTTTCTACGTACATATAAAGGACACTTATAAGTTTGTGTATTTAAAGTTTAAAAAAAAATCCTAAGAAAATTGATTTTCTTGGGAACGTCCTTAATTTATTTACAAATTATCCTAGATATCAGAATTATTATTTAACACAGCTGGCCCTGTGAGGTACAAATCGCCTCAGATATTTTTAATTCGTAAATCTGCTTTTGGCTACCACTATCGTTAATTAGGACTATCAGCATAAAATCTAAAACGTTAGTGTAGTTTTGATCGCGACGAGAAGTTCTCCATGTTCAATCTTTTTTCGTACGAAAGTGGTATAAAATTATCGACTTAGGTGCGGTCAAGGCTCAGATCATCATCTAGGTATATAAAAATGAAAGTGTGTTTGTTTGTTTGTGGCTAAATCACGCCTGAACGTTTGTTCCGATAATTTTCATTTTTTGACTGAACGTACTACATACATACTCCGCCTCAACATATACGCTCCTTTTTATTTTGATAAAGTTTATGATTTAAAAATGGCGGTCGAAATATGGCTACTGAAAATGTTAAACTTCAAGGGATTGCCGTGAAAATCGACACTAGGACGTTTTTAGGGATGCTGATTTCAAATCGGCCATCAAAATTTCGAAATTCAAAATGGCGGATCTAATATGGCGATCGAAATTCCTCAAATTTAAGGGGTTACGCCACCCTGAAATTTTCAAAAAAACAATTTTTTTTGGCTAAATAAATTGTTTATACTTTTAAGAATATTTTAAACGTTGAAGCCTTAGAAGATAGACATAAGAAAGTGCTGAAACGTACATACACAGTAACGTGTGCGTACCATTTTTTGGGGGTGCTCTGAAAAAGAGAGAAAAATTTAGCAAGCGAGACAGAATGAGGAAAAGCTATAGGAGCATTCCTGAATACTGTCGAGTTTTGCATTTTTGGATTACTTTGATTAATTTCGAGGTGCTCTTGCTCGGCAGCGTTAAATAACAATTTTAGTGGGGTACATGTTTTTTAATGTTATTTAAATATTAAAAAAATTACTATTGCAATCCCGAACGAGGTTCAAGAAGTCTGATTAGAATAGTGTAAAAATAACGATGAAATTTTGAAATATATGCAAATTGCAGTGAAGCGCAGATGATGTTTCTAATACTAAAGTGCGAGAACTCATACATAAGTGATTTGGGTACGCTTGACAAGTCATATCGCACTTCCTTACGTTCATGTTCTAAGGTTTAACCCAAGACTGTATATATATTAAGACGTCCCAAGCGGTGCAACTCACAATTTCCTAAAGCTTAACAACAGGCATCCTACATCAGCCGACATAGTTTTCCGAGGAGGCTTGATTTTGTCGTCTACTTTTCTGAGTAAAAAGCTCTCTCCGCTGAAATTTTTCTTCTCTTGCGCATAGATGATTTTGCGAGACGCGGGTCGCAGGCGGCGTTTGCATTTCTATCGGGAAGAAGCAAGTCGTTTGTGTGCATTTTGCATATACAGTCATGTGCATGAAAATAGCAGTGGTTGAAATCTTTACAAGAATTAGACAAAATTTTTAATAAAGGTGATGTGGAAAACATTATATTGCTATTAAATTAATCATTATTATATATTTCATTATTTACAACTAAAAAACATAACATTCTCCGTTGATAATTTACATAAATAATACTTTTCAATTTATATGTGCTTATAAAAATGTTCATTAAAATAGCAGTCCTTTTATAATAACAAAAAAAAATAAAGTAAAAATTGGGACAAATAAGAATTTTCAATGTAATTTCTTCATAATACATTAGTATTTTGTCCCGTAACCATTATTTTGAATAACGGCTGTGTATCTACGAGGCATGGATTCAACCAATTGACGGCACCTGCTTACTGGGATAGACTTCCACGCTGACTGAATTATTTCCCATAATTGCTGCTTATTTTTCGGTTTTGCCATAGAAACTGCCTTTTTAACATCTATCCACATATGCTCAATAGGGTTAAGGTCTGGCGATTGTGAAGGCCAGACCATGACGTTAATTCCGTTTTCCTCAAACCACTGTTTAGCCTTTCGGGAAGTGTGTTTGGGATCGTTATCCTGCATATAAACCCACCGTAAAGGCATTTCTTCCTCAGCAAATGGAAGCATTACATTTTGCAATATATTGACATAAACATCTGCATCCATTCTTCCTGTAATGCAATGTATGGGACCTATCCCATACCACGAAAAACAGCCCCAGACCATAAGACTGCAACCGCCATGTTTTACTGTACTTCTTGTGTACTTTGGATTAAATTCTTCACAGGCTGGTCTCCGAACATACTTTTGGCATCCACTAGAATCAAAAAGAACTACTTTTGACTCATCCAAAGGTCCCAAAGGTGGTCCCATATAAATTTTATCGAAATTGATTCAGCGCTTTTTGAGAAAATCAATAAAAAACAAAATATATACACAGATAAGGTTTTGGTACTTGGTTGTACATTCGGTGCCCGATTGCGAGGATTCAAAATGGCGGACCAAAAAAAATTTACTAAATCATATTACACTAAAAAGAATGAAATAAAAAATTTAAAAAAAAAAAAAATTTTTACCGACTCCAAAAAATCCCAAGCTCTAAAAAGTATAAAATACTTATATTAAAAGTCCTCTGATACTACTTTCAACATTAAATACCAAGACTTTCCTAGACTTTGAAGTCGGTGTGAAAACCTGACTGATATTAATCCAATACTAAATAATGAATGCAATCAGTTTGTCTGGATTAATTGGATTAATATCAGTCAGGTTTTCACACCGACTTCAAAAGTCTAGGAAAGGCTTGGTATTTAATGTTGAAAGTAGTATCAGAGGACTTTTAATATAATTATTTTATACTTTTTAGAGCTTGGGATTTTTTGGAGTCGGTTCTATTTTTTTTTTTTTTAAATTTTTTTTATGGATCTAATTTGACTGGCCTATGAAACGTAAATTCCAGATAGTTTGATGGAAATGCAAATTATTTGAACACTTTTATAAAAGTTTGAAAATTTAAGATTATAAGAGGATTCACAATTAGTTGTACTATTGCATAGCTGACCGGCGCGATCCCTGGATGCCCTTTTCCCCACCTACCCGCTGGAGCCTAATTACGCGGCCCGCGAGGCACTCGATCCTCCTCCATTCACAATGGAGGAGCTCACGAGGGCCTCGCAAAGCCTTGAAAACAAGAGGGCGCCAGGGCCCTACGAATTTCCAGCAGAGGTGCTGAAAGCGTTGACGTCGAGCCATCCTGAGCTCTTGCTTGAGGTGTACAATGCCTGCCTGAAGGCGGGATTTTTCCCCTCCCGCTGGAAGGTAGCCAGGCTTGCCCTGAGATCAGCAAGGGCAAGAGACCAGTGGGGTCCCCCGGGTCGTACAGACCGCTGTGTATGCTCGACGCAGCCGGCAAGTTTTTGGAGAAGCGCCTGAAGCCTCGCTTCAAAGCAGCCGTTGAGGCTGCTGGAGACCTTTCCGAGAGACAGTATGGCTATCCAGGAGGTAGTCGACGCGGCCCAGGCCACCGAATGCGGGAATCATTATTCTCGCCCGGTGTGCCTGCTGGCCACGCTGGATGTGCGCAACGCCTTCAACTTGGTGCGGTGGGGGGACGCGCTCAATGCGCTCGAGCGTGACTTCAGGGTCCCCCAATAACTGCTGCAGATGATGAGGGATTACGTGACCGATCGTACCCTCACCTTCGAGACGGAGGATGGCCCGGAGACGAGGGGCGGCCCAGGGCTCCATACTGGGTCCCGACATATGGAATTACACATCATATGTATGTATGACGGGATCCTTCGTATGTAGATGCCAGAAGGGTCTTTCCTGATTGGGTACGCAGACGACATCGCGGCGGTTATTACCGCCAGAGATGTCTACAAGGCTCAAATGAAGCTCAACAATGTTATGTGGACGGACGGACGGATGTGTCTGTGTGAGTGGTGTGTGCCCGTTACCGGCGGGCTTATGCTCCCCACCTTCAGGAACTCCACCCTGGAACCGTCTTGAAGACATTACTTCAGGGAGGAGTCCTATAAGTTAAGCCCAGCACACACGATGCAAGTTTCTTTGCTAGGTTGCTTGCAGGATTGTTTCGTGCTGCCTACACTGATCGCGATCAAGCACGCAATCAAAAATAGCACGGGTTCTATCACCGAAATCCTGCAAGGCAGTCAGCACGACGTCATTTTCGTGCAACATTGCGTCATTTTGTAGCTGCTTGGAGCCGTGCAGGCTATCATGCAGGAAAACTTGCATCGTGTGCGCCGGGCTTTATAGCGGGGTTTTAGCTGGTAGGCTTGGCCATTTGGCCAGGGAGTCTGGCACACGGGTGGCTTCGGTCACCTAGGTGCGTAACGCCATTTCCCCGCTCCCATAAAACAAAAAAAAACTATTGTATTTTAGGTCATTGTAATGAGTAAAATTTTCCAACGATATAATACATATTTCTTTGCGTTAACTATCGCCGCACGCGACGACAAATCGTGCAAACAATCGGTACAACAATTACATCGTGAATTTCCCGCAAGACTTTTTCTCGGTTTGACGAGAACGAACTATCAAAAAAATAAGATGTGAAATTTATGTAATTTGGGAGACATTTTCTCTGAGACTCAAAATGTTCTGTAAATGACAAGAATGGGGTTCATGATTGAAAACACCGATTTTGTTTTTAATTATTTTATTATGACCTGGTAAAACTTCAGTGCATCCTGACTATAAATTAAATTTTATACATCTTTTCTTCGATTTCTGCTAATGCGGAAAACATCTGTCTCTTTACCCGTAGCTGTAGCATAGTTGGTAAGGCAATTGTGGAGTTATACATCGACATGAAGAAGTGGTAAAGCGTTTCATCTTCTCTCCGACTGTTTGTTTTTGGTTTAGAAGAGTCTAATTTTTTAGATGATGTCTGTTGATCGTCTTGTTGACTAGCGACGGAATAATTAATCACACTAAATTGATCCTCAGTTCTAGGTAACAAGGCCGATTCGTCTTCCAAGTCGCCGCCTTCCTGATTTTTGTAGTAGGCGAATAGGGTGTCATGAAAGGATATGCCCGTCTGATTTTGGTCTGTGGGTTCTTCCTCTCTGCGACTTGCATCATCTTCACGCATTGAATTCACATAATTTTGATTACTTCGTATTAAAGCCATCTCTTCTTCTTTCCAATAGGGATGAAAATAATCCATTATACTTTGATATTTCCATTTCCCTTTTCGTGGGTATGCTGTCCCAAGTTTTACTAGTGCATCTCGGCATTGTTCTTTTATAAAAGAGTTTTTGATGATGTTCCAACTGTTTTTGGTTTCTTCAGCTGAAATGAAATAAAGAAAATGTACGCGTTGTTTTTTTTTTTTTTGCAGAAAAAATTAGTTCTTTTAATTGAATTGATCATAATTCTAGTTGTTATTTCCATAAAATTCAACGATTGCGTTTTTCTCGAAACGACTTTTGCAAACTGATGCATGCGATAACTCAAGCAATAATAGTTTGATTTCAATTTTTTTTACGAAAAGTTTTGTAATCTCAGTAGCTTAGTCTATGCGTAGCTGTTTTCTTTCAATTTGAAAATTACTATTTTTTAAGGTAACTCAAATGAAAAAAAAAACTTTAAAATTGAGTTTTTTTTCAAAGTGGCGCCATTTTCTCAACAACAAAAAAATTCAAAAAAGCGCATAACGATATCTACATTCCTACAATTAAGAAGATATTCGGTTTTTTTTCTGATGAACCATGCGGAGACAATTTCTCCAGGAGCCACTATGTTATTCCATATAACACTTAATTTTTTTTTAATTTTCAATAAAAATGTGGATAAACGTAGTTCAATATATTCTTAAACATATTCTTTCTTCAATAAAAAAAAACATTAGCAGTCTTCACGATGTGTCGAGAACGTGGAAATAGGCGAAGATCGAAAACGTCGAAAAGGGTCAGATTGTGAACGATCTTTTTCCATTTCTCTCGAAATCATCAAAATTGATATCGAAGAAGAAGAAGTTGAATAGCATATACATATAAACGTAACTTTTGCTTTATTTGCAATTTGTTTTTATTCCTTAAACCTTTTACTTTTTTAACTTAATTTCTTTAACTTTTATTTTATAATAACAAATCAATCAACTGAAGAGAAAAGAAATGCCATTTGACGTTGATTTGACAGTCGAATCGAACCTCAATTTCGCGGCGAAAAACATACCCTCTAATCGAAGAATAGACAAATTTCAAATTCATATAAATTTTCTTCGATGTCGAACTTATGTTTTCTCGATTCTCGACGATTTCCACGTTTTCGACACATCGTGAAGACTGCTATTAACTACTAAAAATAACAAAAAAAGTACAAAAAATAGCTGGTTTTCATACCGTCACAGTGGTGTTGCCCGTTAAGCCAAATATTTCTTTTTTGCAATATTTATAACCCATGTTACCCCTTAATTGACTCCGAAATTTTAAAACCCCAGTATGTAAGGGGGATGCGGGACTAGGCATGCTTACGTCGGGTGCGGAACGAGTTTGGGGGGGAAGTGACGCTTTGCGGGGGGATGCGCACTTCACCGGTCTATTTTTCCGCGGAACGCACCACTACAAATGGAATAGAACTGTCAATCACTAACACAAATACGAATATCTTATATCCTTATTGAATTCCGCACTCGATAAGCATGCCTAGTATAGTCTCGCATCAAATGCGGACTTAGTGCACTCATTCGGCGCTGAAGTCCGCCTAGTCTCGCATTACAATAACTCTTAAATGATGTCAGTCACAAGTCACAAGAGCATCGAAAGTTTTATATATATTAAATAAAAACTGTCAGAACATAAGTGAAGCTATGCATTAATAATGAAATCTGTACTCACCGTTGTTGCGTCCGCACGCCTCGGCGATTGCCTGCCAAATTGGCTCTGTTACGTCGGGGTTCGCGAAGTCCGGGTGCGTGGGGTCGTACAGGACGGGGTGCTCCTTCACGTCGCGAATCATTTTCATAGTTTTCCTCACCCTGCTCTTGTACCTGGTGAGGGGGTGCATGCTATACAAAGGCGGCGGCGGCATTCAATCTTCTTCAAAATGCTTCAAATTCACAAAACGACACTTTTCTTTCCCTGAGCCCGACGTTCTCAAATAAAACTAAAAACTGAAACCAGCGCTAAACTTCACTTCTCAGTTCGCACGCCTGCCGGCTCCACGTCGCGTCTTGCCGTGCCGTGCCGCGTTTTTTCGTCAGCCGCAGAATAGGGTCGAGTCGATCGGTGGAGCGGATATTTCAGAAATTGGCGGTGTTTGCCTGTGTGTGTGGCTCTCTCCGGTCTGGTCTCTTCTCACACGGCACGCCACGCCACGCCAGAAATACACCCTAAACTTTAGCTCTCTTAGAACGTTTGGAGAGGGAAGAGTCGCACACTTCAGCATTCCAGTTTTGTAAACAAACTTAAAACCGGAGCTGCCAGATTCATATTTTCTAAATTAAAGAAGAATGTTAGTAAGATTTATCTTTAATAATAAATTATGTAATGCAAATTTAACTACATATTTTAGACTTTTAGGCACTGGTATCCTAACAACAGGGTCACGGGTAGGTTATAGGGCTTTAAATATTTTTAAAATTCTGTTCCTTCTCGGTGTTTCAGGAATTACGATCCTTTTCGTTTCTTATCACAATACAAATTACGATTTGAATGAGCCGACTCCGCCAATGTCTCGCCTATTTATTTCGCACTTTCGCAATATTTACTTTTTTTTTTTTTTAATAATAGAATTATGACGCACTTCTCAGCATATTACTGGAAACATTCACCTAATTCTATACCTCACAGGCATGAGAATTTAGGCTCTGTGGATCCTTCGCTGAAATTCCTAAATAATGTAGATAAATATTAAAATATAGAAATAAAATAAATAGTTAAAACATCGCTATGTGCTTCTCAGACAAATTAAAGTTGGTATAAGGGTCGCACATAAGTTAAGAAAATATTATTTGTTATCCTTCCTTAACATTAGCTTTTACTTGTTTTTTGCTTAACGTATGTTTTAATCATCCTCTTAATTGGATTTTTATTATTTTGCTTTATGATCATATAAGTTGTTTTCTCACTGTTCATTGATAATTTATTTCCTTGTAACCACTGTTGGTATTTTTCTAAGTCTTCGTTAATTTTGTTTTCTAATTCTCCCTGCGATTCCCCTGAACATAGTAGTAATGTATTGCCTGCGTATATGACGGTTTTCGCGCTAAGGTTTTGGTATTTGATATTATTTATATATAAAAGATAAAGCAAAGGTCCAAGAATCGATCATTGAGGTACTCCAACCTTAATATGTCTTTCATGGCTGAGGATGTTGTTTATTTTGGTTTTGATAATCCTTTTGTCCAGATAATCCTTTAAGAGGTGGAGTGGCTGTCCTCGTATACCTATTTCCTCAAGACTTTCGAATAACACCTCGTGGTCCACAGTGTCAAACGCTTTTCTAAGATCCACAAAGGTTGCTACCACATACTTGTTTTTGTCTAGGGCTATGTTTATATAATTCATGGCATCTAATATCGCTGATGTGGTGTTACTTCCGCTTTGAAATCTGTATTGATTAGGGTCGAAACCTCCGTTTTTGTTAATAAATTCAACAATTCTCACGTGTATAATCTTTTCATAAACCTTGCTTAATGAGCTTATTAAAGCTATGGGCCTATAATTACTTGGATCATTTTTATCTCCTGTTTTATAATTGGGACTTCAATTTAACTAAAGGTTAGTTAAGGGGGTATTCTCGTGTAAACGCATAAATTTTACCTCTTCTTAGGGAATTTTTTTCTATAAGACAATAACATTCAATCATTTTAATTTTTTTATATGTTTTTATTTGAAGCTTCAACTGTATAAAGACATTTTTTTTTCTTATTTTACATTATTCATACCTTTTTTTTTTAATTCAATTGGACACCAAAAAAAAAAAGCAGGTCGGACGATAACCATTAATGAGTAGAAGAACATATAAGATATAAATTTCAAAGCAATCGGTTGAATACTTTTTTTGTTAGGACCATGACCGTTGTAGAAAATGATGTTTCGAGATAAACGCGTTTAAAGTTTCAAGAGCAGAACAAGTTGCTTACGGGGCGCGTCAGTTGTAACTTATTTAAAACTAGGAATTTCGGTCTGAATTTTTCACAGCATATTTTCGATAGGTTTTACTATTGAAATATGAAAAAAAGTGGTCACACGAGAATACCCCCTTAAAGAGTCAGCTTTGCTGTTTCCTTAAATTATGTAATAATCAGTGTATTTAAGCTTACTTGACAGAATTAATCTATTTAATCCAATTAATCGACAAACTGATTGCCTTAACTATTTAGTATTGGATTAATATCAGTCCGGTTTTCATACCGATTTCAAAAATCTAGCAAAGTCTTGGTATTTAATGTTGAAAGTATTAGCAGAGGACTTTTAATATAATTATTTTTTACTAAGCTGACCGCTGCTTAAAAGAACCTTACATTGTTTATATTTCATTTCGTTCATTGCCTGCTAATGCATCATTGCTAATACCAATAACGATTGTATCGTACTAGTGTATCAATCAAATAAATAAATAAATAATTATTTTATACTTCTTAGGACTTGAAATTTTTTGGAGTCGGTTCTATTTTTTTAAGAAAGCTTTTTTTTATGTAATATTTCAGTGACTTTTTAGTCAAATTTTTTTGGTCCGCCATTTTGAATCCTCCCAATCGGGCACCGAATGTACAATCAATGACCCTCAAATCATGCGCATAGTTATGGTTTTTATGAGTCCCAAGACATTTATCATTTTTATTTCAAGCAGCACCCTTCCATTCCCTTTGTAACATTTCTTTTACACCCTCCCCCCTCCTTGCGTATAAAGTAATTTATGGACGACCCATAAGAAAATGAACAATTAAATTATTTATAACAGTTGATCGAACTTCAATTTTTAAATTATAATAATTTTAGCTCACTCTACACCACACATAATTGCCGAATATCCATGATTTTTTTTCAGATTTTTTCCGTTTGATGCTTTTGTGGATTAAGGTGCGTAGCAATTATGTAAGCGTTTTTCCTGAAAAAATTATATAATATGTACATATATTATACAACGCATGTATATTGTCGAATTCATGCTTTAATAAGCTTCCATTTCACACCTTACACGGTACCCTTCAATAAATGCTAGATTTCAAATTTTTACATCGGTTAGTTTCAGAGATAATCGCGTATGACACATGGATTGAAAAACACCAATATCCTTCCATAAATATTTTCGTTTCACTAATTTTGGCACTTACCTTATTTAAGCAAAGAAAAAAAACATTTTCTTTCTAAATTTTACTATTACCTTTTGGAGTTTAGAAATTGAGGTCGAAACCTCGCCTCGGACTTGGATGGGATACACTCAATGTACGTTAAGGGTTAGCATATTAGATAAATTCGTTCTTTGAGAAATGCATTTTATTTGAATATTTCTTAAATTAATAAAAATTTCGCAAAGTATTCAATGACCTTAAACCTAGGTTCCAATTAGCATTTGCTCAGCTTCAGCCAAAGCAGCAAATATCTCCTTCTTCACCTGCAGTTGCAACAATTTAGGCATTAAATTTGCGGAATAATATGCGGACATGAAAAATTCATGAAGGGAATCATCATCCTGAAGAGAACTATTGCTTTCTGAGTCATATTTCGCACGCTTGGTTTCTGGTTCAAAATTTTCTTCTACTTCCTGATTTAAAGGTTTATTTCTGTCAAAGTAGCTCATTAATTTTGTATATTTCCATTTTTCTGGGATCTGCCTTCTCTGAATTTGAGTTTGTATAGATTTATAAAAATATTTCAGTTTATGCCACGTTTCTCTGACAAATAACTCTGGAAAATTAAAAAAAAAATTTGTTTACTTCTTGAATTTGACTGAAGTGAAAAAAATGCTATCATGGCTTTTATAATTTTAAATTCAGGTACAAAATTTAAATTTGAGAAGCCGGAAATTTTAAATTTTAACAGCTGCTTTTCACAATTGATGATGATGATTCTTTGAAGTGTTGTGATCGCCGTTACTCTTAAGAGGCTTCTGCACATACATATGTATGTATACGCATTGTCTCTAATTTCGAAGCAATGTAATAATTCTGAAATACTTGCCGGAATGTTATAATAATTTCATTTGTTTTCCATTACCCGATTACTGTATGCAATTGAAGGTAAATAAAAATCACAACTAGAACATATGTATCTACATAGGAACTCATGAAAAATTAATTCCCCAAAATGCTTAGTAAAGGCTGAAACTGAATCACATTTAGTGCAGTGCAGTGCAGTGTGCAGAATTTAACCAAATTTCTAAAAAATTTCGGCGTTTGACATTCTTCTTCTAGACTAGTTATTCTTAAAAATTTCAAATCATTAGAAATAGTTAAAGCACACAAAAAGAAAAATACCATGTTTGCATCTCCCGAAAATCTCAAGATTTAAAGCCGGGATCCCAATGTATCCGCAGCGTTCCGATCCGCTAAGCTGTCAAAGTTAAAATTCGATGGTTGCTTAGAACTTATATGGCAGCTCGGAAAGGTGGTTCCAATGGCACTTACGGATCGGATCGGAACGGAAAAGTTTGTTAACTTTCAACTTTTTCGGAATGCTACGGAAAGCATAACCTCAAAAACAAATTTAAATTGTGACAGTTTAATGATTTAATGCTTCTTTGCCTTTTTAGTCTTTTAAATTCTTGATATAGCTTGTACAGCTCACAAAACAATTCAAAATATTTCAACAGCTCACTTCTTTCCATTTTGAACTTCACTAACAGAATTGTCAAATTTCGGAAGCATTGGAACCAAGCTTCTCAACGGAACGGTGCGGAACGGATGGTTCGGAACGGTGCGGATACATTGGGATCCCGGCTTTAGAATAACCAATTTAAAAGTGTTTTCATCTGATAACGCGATTTCATTTGACATTTGATATTTCAAGTGTTATATTTTAATAATTTTCAAAAGGCTATTGCGCGTCCAAACAGCCACTAGCACTTGCTCCTCACTTGAATTCAACGTTTTTTTCTTATATTTTCTTTTTTTTCCACTACTTTTTCCATTTTGAATCACTAAATGAAATGACAGTTATAAATTTGTCAATTTTAACGTCTGCTTAATAGTGCTGAATAAACTTTTTGGGGATGCCACATAAGTTTAGTAGATTTTGATTGAAGATTTTCTCAAAATCTCAAGATTTCAAAATCAGAATTGTATAGGAAATCTAATAGATTGTGCGAAATCTCATAAAATCCTGAGATTTTGGGGAGATGGAAACATGGTAGGTATAACGTTTTTCGCTTTAAATCTCTTTAAAACATTTTTAAATTTCCTGTTCAAAACAAAATTTCAGTTTGACAGATCTCTATGTAGAGCGCTGTACGCATGTGATGCTCTTTCAGACTTAATGGCTGTTAAATAGGAATATACACTTTTATTTTAGCTACGTTACGAGAACCTATAACAGTAGGTTTCTCTTTTTATTTAAATTTTCCAAAATACTTTAAAAATATTTGTCTCCAATTTTTCTGAAAAATGTGATATGACGAAAAATGTTAGTTTCCGGATTTAAAATCTAAGAAATAAGTCTTATGTCGATCAATGTAATTAATGTAAAATCAATTTAAAAATAAGTTATTTACGATAATCTGTAAAATATCAAAACAGTTATTACTTACCATTTTCGAGATCTAAATCGGTCGTAATTTTCCTCCAGATTCTCCCTTTTTCATGCATATTGCTATACTTTGGATCATTAGAATCGTAAAGAGTGGGATACTTTCTTACTGTGAGTATTAATTCTCTGATTTTATCCTTCGGAATTTTATATGTGTATTTATTCATTTTGTTTGAATTAACTCAAAATTCTGCGGAAATCAATCGAACCACTTAATTCCGCATGACACTCAACACTGCACTGATCAGACTGTCTGCCCTCTGTAGAGAAAACAAAACAGAGAGTTTTCAGTTTTATTTAAAAAGAGCGTGATGTGACGCTCTTCGTGTTGGTCGACTGCAGAGAGAGGTTCTATAATTAGAACATATATATGTATGTATCGTGTAATGTATATATGTATATGTGCAAATAAACATACACGCAGTATATCACGTTTTCTATAAAATCAATTAGAGTTTGAGAACTTGTTTAGTCTTGCCATTCTGTACCAATTTCCACCAAATAAGATTTTATCGTTCGGTTTTTTTTTCACAAACTGATTTATTTTTATATTTCGAAACGTTACAAAAAGCGTTGGAATTATAAAGAATTCTTTGGATATTAACTTTGACTAATTTTAACTTAATATTTATTTTTATTATTAAAGACAACACTGAGCTAATCGCCCCATAAATTAATAACAACAGATAAATTGCACATAAAAATATAACCACCAACGCATTTCGTCCAATTAGGAAAAATCTGTAGGACTAAATAGGCTAGTAAATTTAACAAATTTTACTATGCTGAGGGGATCCGATTCATACATATATCAAACCGGGTTAAAGTAACAGGCGTCAATAAAATGGCCATTTAGTATACAGGGTGTTCAGAGGTGGGAGGGAAATATTACAGAAGGTGAAAGGTCAGACCGAGCCAAGCAAAAAATCGTATGGGTGGGGGGTATCTCGGACCCTTCGGCAGTTACAGGGTGATTCGTAAATCAGGATGTTGCCTTGCTCTTGTATATTAATCTTTTTTTCTACGAATCGCAGCGACCCCAAACCGATCTCAAAAAATCACTATTTCGAAGCCCTTTCCAAAAAGGTCAACACCGCCCCCCTATCCCCAACTCTTTAGCCACAATCACCCTGGAAGTTGAAAAAATTAACTTTTATTAACATACCTACTTTTTATTTTTTTTAAGTTACCTATCTAATAACCTTTCCAAAAGGTGCAACATGCCCAGGTAGAAAAAGGATACAAAAATTTATTTACAAAAATCCTTTTACAGAATATCATGACAATTCGAATTTTAAGAAATTATACTTAAGATAACTAAAAAAATACATTTTATTCACTTAAAAACTAATTACCGACCTTGCTGTCATAAAAATTGTTAACTTAACGACTTTTTCCATTATGGTGCAATAAAATAATTAGGTACCTGTGAGGATGTTTTAACTTCAGGAGTTTTGCAACACCTTTCGACCTGGGCATGTTGCACCTTTTTGGAAAGGTAATTATGTTAGATAGGTAACTTGAAAAAAATAAAAAGTAGGTATGTTAATAACGTGAATTTCGAAGAAAAGTGGGACGAAAGGTGAAAAATTGTGAAATAACAGTTAATTTTTTCAACTTCCGGGGTGATTGTGGCCAAGGGTTTGGGATAAGGGGGCGGTGGAGGTGTTAACATTTTTGGAAAGGTAGAGAAAATGTTTTTTTATTTTTGAATTTTTGAAAAATTCCATTCTTAGTGAGGCAACAATAAATAATGAAAATCAGTTTCGATGCGTTTAGGTAGATGTGACCCCTCAAGAGGCAATCAATATGTAACAATTGCACCGAGTCGTAAACAAAACGACATAATTGCATTTTTGAGTTTAAATATCTTCTGTTTTATTGGAGATTGCAATCTTGATTTATCATATGATTGATGATGATTTTATATGTAGGAACTCAAAGTGTTTTGCGGAGCCTTTCACCCTTCGTTCCTTATATTTTTCTTTTTCGAGGTCTTTCCTGGAATATTGTTGGGTTGCATGGGATCCTTTGTACATGCCTCAATCGTCAAGAATTGAAAGAACCTAAAATCGTTCCACTAAGTGTGCTATTCGGTTATTGCGTTGGAACATTACGGATTCGGTATTCTCGTTGTCACCCTGGGTGACATCTGTCGGAATATGTCGACAAAAATCGAGAGTCGTAGTATTCTCGTTCTCACTTACATCTTCACGAAGTGACAATTTTAGTCGTTAGGAAAACTTCAGTCAGAAGAAGTATGGAGAACGAGAAAACGTGAGTGAAGTGGTTTTATAATAGAAATAAATATTACAGTTGCTCATTATTTTTAATTAAAGGGTTAAGGTAACAAATAAAAAACAATTTGAACGCTTAGTTTTTATTATGGAGCAGAACGTGGATGTGGTCAAAGGCTTGCAATTTGCCGGAGGATTCAACACTGATAGAGTGAAATGTAACAGTGTGTGGCAGGAGATAACCACATGTTTGAATAGCTTAGGGCCTCCTGTTCGGACAACCACTGCTTGGCAAAAGGTACTTTTAACGTTACTAAGTTTGTAGAAATGTTGATGTTAAACTGTGGACTGACTACAAATTGAAAATAAATAAAAAATTGGCCCACAATAAAAAGGAAAGATCTGCAACAGGAGGCGGACCAAATAAAATACAATATATTTCCCCTCTGGAGGAATCTATTGTGAAATTATTAAAATTCGACAAAACTGTCAATCAAACCGGGAGGACGTTTGGGACCCCGCAGACGACAGTTACGAGCAGTGCTCAAGAAGTCGGGCTAAATGATGATGCATTAATTCCTCAAGAAACAACTGAACCACCTCTTCAAGAAGAATCGAATACATCTTATACTCACCACGAGTCATACCACTTCACTCCACGAAAGACTCCAAGGAGGCTGAAAGAGAATGACTACAAAAAGGATTTATTGGAGAAGCAGAACACTTATTTAAAAAGAATTTGTCGCGAGACAGAGAAAATCTCCAAATAACTATATCAAAAAAACATACTCATATGTACATATACACTCGTCAAAACAATTAAGGGAACGAAAAAAAAATCCAAATTTTTTAGTGATTTTCGACGGGCTGTATCTAAGGGAGAAATGATCGTATCGAGGACCTAAAGAAAGCGTCTTAAAGCTCCAAAACTCTAGTTCTTGGAACTTTAAGCCCAAAACATTTTAAAGGCCACGGTTCTCATACAATCCAAAGGAATAGCGCAAAAAAAAGTGCCCAAATTTTTAGTCTTTTTTGTTTCGGTCCACAGACTCGGAAAATTTTTTTTCGATTTGACTACCCTATGGACCAGATGGCTTGTTAATTCAGCTTTAATTTTCTTTTCTCAAATCCTTGCTACGTCGATTGGTCGCGGAGATATCCGAAATTAAACAAAACGGACACGCTTCTATTCAACCATCATCTCAGCAACCAATGATCGTACAGAAAATTTAAGGGCAGTTTCGGAAACTGGAATAAATTTCCTAAAAGAATCCGTTAAGGCATTTAAAAAAAAAATTTGTTTTGTCCGTAATTTCAATTTTAAAAAAGTCAAAAAAGTGACTTTTTCCCTTGTTTTGGTAAATCGACCGCATCTTTGCAAATACTGATGGAAAGGCTAAGGTTTGTAGGGACTTTTACGCCTCAATGTACCCCCAATAGCCCTGCAAATCCGCAGCTCGATCCATTGGACGGTTCCTTCGGCCCGATTGATCAAAGTTCGTAGAACGAGGAGCCGATGCGCTTGGGGGTATCAACGTTTGGTTAATTTGGGAAATTAAAAACAAGGAAAATGAGGGCATGAAAAGGGTTGATGGCTTCAAAAATGAGTCTCTAATTGTTGTGTTTATTAGCTAAAAATTAAAAAAAAAAAGAGCAACGAAATGCAGAAAAGCTAAAATTACAGATAGCAACTTTAGATTATAAGAAAATGAAATTAGACTTATTAGAAAAGCCAAAGTAAAATTTTTAAGATAAAGGACACGCTGGCAATATATTTTTGTTTTTTTAGGTTGTACGAGAAAAGAAAAATATTTAATTTTATTAAGTTATTATTATATTTAGAAAATTATTTATTTTTGAAATTATTTTTTTGTTATATCTGACTTAAAAAAATAAAGTTATACTAAACAGTTATTGAATTAGAAATTTTGATGGTAACTAACTGGTAGATAAAAATCAAGTTGCTTTTACATATACATATCTATATTAGCGAGATTACAGAATTGAGTTCATAATGTTTATTCTTATATTGTTAGCACTTTCTTCATTATCGTTAATTTCCTCGCTATCATTAATTTCTTCTGGTTCGATTTCAGTGTCTTCCATTTCAACATTATATTTAATTCTCAGATTATGAAGAGCGCAACACACATTAACTATTTGGGTTGCTTTTTCGGGTTTATAATGTAACTCTCGTGCTCCCGAAAGACATCGAAATGTATTTTTCAATACCCCAATTGTTCTTTCAATAATGCTTCGGGTCTTAGCGTGAATATCATTGAATCTTCCCTCACGAGTGTTGGTTTCCCTACCATGGGCTCTGAATGGAGTTATTAAAAAAGGCTTCAATGGGTACCCTGCATCCCCTATATAAATTTATACGAGATGTATTCAAAATAACTACATATTTTATAAATAGACTTACCTAAAATCCAACTATTTTGTTCGCCGGCGTTAAATTCTCTTTCCAATACATTATGCAGTTCGCTGCAATTCCACACGAAAGAATCGTGAGATGCTCCTGGATTATTTGCATTTACAAATGTTATTCTCATCTTATGATCACAAACCTGAATAACTCAAAATATATGTGAATATATCTATTAAATAACATTTTTAAAACATACCAGCATGACATTTAGGCTGTGGTAACCTTTCCTATTATAATATAAATGCTGAATTGAATGCTCCGGAGAAATAATTTTCACATGTGTGCCGTCGACGCAACCAATGACACCAGGAAATCCACATTTTTCAAAAAAAGCCAGCTTATTTTGTGTTCTCTCGTCTTCCTCTGGGAATTTAATTAAATCTGCGCAAATTTCATCTTCGAAAATATTTAAAACTTCGCTGCAAATTTTAGAACAGGTAGATTGAGATACGCCCACATTAAAGTCGTCCCCAGTTCCCTTTTGGTCACTTCCTTCTGCGAAGAAGCGAAGTGCTGCCGTTAATTTAATAATGGGAAGTACGCCAAAGCATCTTGTAACAGGTCTAGTTTTACGATTGAGTATGCTAAGGAGAAAATTAAAAGCTTCCTTGGAAACTCTAAAATATCTGACAAACCTGAAAATTCATAATATTTTGCAAACTAATACATTCTTAATAATTTTGCAAATACATTGTATCCGCCATATCCAAGGGATTAGAATTGTCTCTTATTTTTCGCCTCCTTAATGTTAAATTTCGACTTCTCTCTTCCTCACTGTCATCAGTTGTATCGTCAAACCACAATTCTACTGAACTCATTTTTAATTAACCTTTTTTATTAGCAACTTTAAACCTCAAACGTCTATAAGATCTACAGATCACACTTTTTATTCAATTCGTCGCGTCAACTTTTAAAACGTCAAAACAATCGATACTTTAATTAAGGCCGAGTTACAATGTGGTCGCTGTCGCCGTCGCAGTCGCTAAAGGTGTCAAAAGTTAAAATGTATTGAAACGTCGCTGTCGCTAGTCGCGACGCGCCAGATTGGAATCATTTCAACTTTTACGGGCGTCAAGTGACATTTGTTTTGAATTTTAAGGCATCCTTAGCCACGTTTTATACATTTTAACTTTTGACACCTTGAGCGACTGGGACGGCGACTGGGACGGCGACAGCGACAGCGACCACATTGTAACTCGGCCTTTATTCAGAACTCACTTCATTTGCGACTCACGTCACGCGACAACGAGAATACCTAATATCTCTTTGCGTGGCATTTCTCTCCTCTGCTTGTGCTATCCTTCATTCTTGCAGTCTTATTTGCTGCTCCATATAATCATTCTCTCTTTTTTTGTGCTCCTCGTCCGCCTCAGAATGCTGTTGGAGAAATTCCAGAATTGTTGGATCCAGCGACTTCGGTGTTTTCTTCGGCCTACTACTAAGTAAATAAACAAAATTTAAATGCCAAAATTGAAATGCCGTTTATTTAGTAAGAGCTCATGCGGCGTATCAACAACATTTAACAGACATCAATAACGAGCATAAACAATTTAAAATAATAATAGAATGAAAACAGGTGACGCAGACCACTATCTTCAATAGTCTGACTAACAATCTTTGGGTAATAAAATATAATATTCACACTTTAATACACTTGTTCTGACCTACAGTCAAACACTTTTGAGAATGGGAAGTACCCACTTATCTAAAATAAAAAAACGGTAGTATTGTTATCAAGGTACAAATCCAAAGTACTCAAAGCATTAAGGTTTGATTTTCAGAAAAGTGAAGCTAAGTACCTCTCGAATACTTCCTGTAAATCAAACTTTATCTATAAACTGCAGTATTTAAGGAGGTGCTGCTGAAACCTTGCATCAGAACATTTGAGAAGTGTACTAACAAAACCAAACGTCCAACCTCTAGCCAAAATGAAATTTGTTGGGGTAATTTTTGCTATTATTGGTGAGTTTCTGAATAGAATAATATTAAATATAAACTAATATTGTTATTAATAATTAAATTACAGTTTTCCTTTCTACTGCTTACGCATGGAATGACCTTCCTTCCTACTGCGGAAAACCGTGCACAGATTCTCAGTCAATCACTTGTGCCTACAATCAAAGATGCTTCCAAATTTTCACGACTTTGTGCGAAATGAAAAAATACAACTGCGACTATAATGAACGTAAGGCTTTTATCGTTACTTAATATTAAACGCATTAACTTTTCGTTGTTTCCCAGGTTTCTTGGCTGTTAATATGATGTCGTGTCTCACGTCTTCAAACAAATGCAGATAAACAGAATATATCAGAAAACTGTGATGATGAATTCGTTAAATTTTTGTAAATAACATAATTTGTAAATATAGCACACATTTTCTGTTTCTAGTGTTTATTATTATAATAATGGGTCTGTTCTTTTTCTTCTTTTTAACCACGACGGAACGGAAAAGCAAAAGGTCTATGCGTTTAGGATGGGAGTTGTTTGTTTGTGTCTGCAAACGAATGTTGCCATTTTTCTCCCAAACGATTTGACCGATTTAGATCCGATTTTTCTGTAAAGGGTTTGTGATTCATCTGCGATGGTTCTTAGATAGGTGTTATTCCTTATCCAATTACACATATTGGTTGCATTTGGTTTTAAATTGAGATACAAATATAGGGTCCGCCAAATAACTTTTTTTTTTTTGAAAATGCTATAAAAAAAAACTACTGAATATTTTCTCAAATTTCTTTTTTTATTTGAAAGTATAATCCTTCCGGTTAATAATGGAAAATAATTTCATTCAAATGGCTGCCTCGGCTGGCCATGCAGTAGCCTACACGATCGGTCCAATTTTTAAGCACATTATCGATTGTGTGCAGCTGTATTTCACCAATGGCTTCACGAATATTGTCCTTTAAAGCGTCAATTGTCTCTGGCTTGTCGGCGTAACACTTATCTTTGAGGGCACCCCACAAATAATAGTCCAACGGTGTCAAATCGCAGCTCCGAGGTGGCCAAACGACATCAGCTCTGCGGCTGATAATGCGATCTTCAAAAACAGGGCGCAAAACATCGAGTGTAGCTTCGGCTGTGTGGCACGTAGCGCCGTCCTGTTGAAACCAAATGTTGCCAATATCCTCCTCTTCAATTTTTGTGAACAAAAATTCGTTCAACATGGCCCGATAACGATCGCCATTGACTGTAACGGCCACTCCTTGCTCATTTTCGAAGAAAAATGGCCCAATTATGCCTCTGGACCAAAATCCGCACCAAACAGTGACTCGTTTTGGGTGTACCGGCTTTTCAATGTATGCGTGCGGGTTTTCTGTGCCCCAAATGCGACAATTTTGCTTGTTTACATACCCGCCAAGATCAAAATGAGCTTCATCCGAAAAGATGATTTTTTTGGCAAAATTGGACCGATCGTGTAGGCTACTGCATGGCCAGCCGAGGCAGCCATTTGAATGAAATTATTTTCCATTATTAACCGGAAGGATTGTACTTTCAAATAAAAAAAGAAATTTGAGAAAATATTCAGTAGTTTTTTTTTATAGCATTTTCAAAAAAAAAAAAGTTATTTGGCGGACCCTATAGTTTTTACGGCAAAAATTTAGAATGAATATCTTCGATTAAAAGATATCGCAATTTCAAAGATTACTCTCAACAAAACGGTGTCGGCCGCACGGGCTACAATAAAAAAAATAAAAGTACGTTTTTCGTATATTCACTATAGATATTAGCTGTGTTTTTTTCACCGGGATTTGTGACCAGATTTAACAGGAAATTTTGCATTGAATTGAAATTTTAAAGACTGTCACGTATATAAAGATTTTAAAATTTGCGAAAGCGCATCAAATTAGCCATGATATTTACGCATACAACCTTCAAACCCTTAAACCAGATAAATTGTTGGGTTGCTATTTGACGTAAAATGGGTATAAAATCCAGGCAACTTGATTTTATTTTTGCCAAGCCAACATTTTTTGATATGTATAACTACTCATAAATTTCAATACAATGCAAAATTTCCTGTTAAATCTGGTAACAAATCCCGGTGAAAAAAACACAGCTATTAGAATTTGTGGAAATTGTGGTTTTAGGAACAGAAATATACAAATTATTTTAGATCTTCCTATACATTAATTCCATTGGGAAGTCATGTCTTTTTAAAAGAAAAATAGCCTCGTATTGATGGCTTCATCCATTATTTAAAAAACAGTGTTTAGCGCAGATTCTAAAATTCCTCTAAAATTTTCCACTGATTCAGTTACAACTTTCGTTACGAACTAAAAATAATATAAAATATATAGAGCTCGTTCTAGTTTTATTCCTGTGACCATTTTTTAACATCGCATATTTTTCAAAGCTATTTTAATTTTTAATTTAATTTGTATGCATAGTTTTTATCAATATGAAAGATGCTTCGATCGAATTAATTTCTCGATTTGTAAAGTTTGGAAGGTTTTGATTTTTCTTATCGTTAAATGTTCTATTAATAATATTAACAACTTAGCATCGTTTTATTTGTACTTTTACAAATTCAATTCTACAATCATCTGCAGGAGAATTTTTCATTGTTGTTATTGGTGGTCTACAATTCCAGATATTGGTTGGATATATTCCATGTCAGTTTTGCAGTTTTTCATTTATGAGGATGAACTTGTAGTTGTAGCAATCTGTATCTGCGTTGGGTTAAAATTGATAGTAGCACTATTTTTGTTATCAAAAATGCGATTATGCGATTTATTTCCACTGTCAATCAATTGATAGATGAGCACAGTAGCGACACAAAATCTTTTCAATTTTTAGTTTAAAGGCTGGAACAGAATGTGTAGCATGTACATAGCTGTAGCTGTAACTGTAGGTGTAGCTGTAGCGCAAGGGTTGTTTTGGCCTGCAGAATGGTGTAGCGTGTAGTTTATTTCGGAACGGTAATTCAGGTAACAGTTTCTTTACGAAAGGAATATTTCCAAGAAGAGCGAGAGAATTTTCTTGAATTATTTCTTCGTATTTCAGGTAAACTTTGCAAACACCTTCCGAAATTAGAAAAAGGATACAAATGTAATTTTGTAAACTACACCCATCAAAAACATAAAATGTAAAAAAATGCCAAGGTCTCGCAACGCAGTTCTTCTGCCGTAAAAAGTTGTGAGATCTTATGTAAAACCAAGTCAGTTATATTAGTTAGTGTCTATGGAAGCAACTATTCAATAACTTTGTTATAAATTGTTATCTAATCAATTACCTATCAACATTCATAGTGACCGTATCAATATTAGACATCTTTATTTCTATAATAATTATAATTACTTGGCAATTGCACGGCCAGTATTTTAATTAGTAGAATATGTTACCGTGCAATTGCCAAGTAATTATAATTATTATATAAATAAAGTTGTCTAATATTGATACGGTCCCTATAAATATAAATGTTGATAGGTAATTGATTAGATAACAATTTATAACAAAGTTGTTGAATAGGTGCTTCCATAGACACTAACTAATATAACTGACTTGGTTTTACATAAGATCTCACAACTTTTTACGGCAGAAGAACTGCGTTGCGAGACGGCATTTTTTTACATTTTATGTTTTTGATGGGATCTCATTTCTTTTTGTAGGCCATCCTCCTCTGTTTTTAGAGGGTAATATACATCTGTTGTCCATCAGCTACTAATTTTCTTAAAGCCCACTCCCTGTCTCTATTGATTTTTCTCAGATGCATTGATGTATTTTTCATTTACTATAATGAAATTTCGGGATTTTTCCTTTTTTCCTAGCTCTATGGGCTTAACGCTAACTAAAACTCAAAATTTGAACAAACTAATCGACTTGGCGGGGGCACTACCGTGCCGCCAGAACGATTCATAGCCTACTACATTCATCCTTTCAAAATTCAATCGCGGCCAGTGGCAAGCATGAGTACAAGCGCATGCGTTATTTTTTGAAAGAACGTAATTTTTAATAAAATCATTATTTTTCATTAAATATAATGAAATTTCGGGATTTTTCATTTTTTCCTTCCTTTGTAGGCTAAACAATAACTATGTTCAAAATTTGGAGCTTGTGGGTCTGCTAGAAGTAGCTTTTAATTTTGATGATCGGTGAGTCAGTGACAAAATTAAAGAACTTCGACCAGCGATAATTCGTAAACTAGTGGTTCAAATTTAATGTAATTTGGAAATATATCTAGCTATGTAATGCCCTCTTGGCCACTGAAAATTTAGGCTTCTAGTTTTTTCCGCAACGAAGTTACAGGGGGTCGAAAATGGCCCGAATGGCTTGGAGAAAAGGATGTTACGGCCGTGCGTCGACTTGGCGGGGGCACTACCGTGCCCCAGATTAACGAGTTTTTTTTTAAGAGGTGAATAATTTGGGCACATATTAAGCAGATTAGGCCAATTTCATCACGTTCCAAATTAAATATTTTTAAATTTTATAATACAAATTCTAAAGAAAATTGCATCGGGATGCTTTAAAAGTTGTATAAGCAACTAATATGCAATTTATACCAAAAATCATAAAGACAAATAGTCCCTTATTCATACCATGAACGATAATTCTTTTTTTACTCGGCTTATTACCTCCCGGCCGGCGTGGCTTGCAGTACGTGTAGCTGTAGCGGAATGTAGAAAAGTTCCTACTTTCAGCTACAGCTAGAGCTACAGCCACAGCCACAGCTACACATTGTGACGGCTTATATGCATACTGCATTTTATACTTTTGCTAGCTTGTGGTACTACATGCGCCACACGCTATAGCTACACATTCTGTTCCAGCCTTAAAGCTGACGCAGCTCTTTCAGTCGAATTGCTCTTTCCATGCTGTTTTTCCGTAAACTATCACTGGCAACACATCCATCCTTTGAACCTTTCACAAACCCTGAACTGTTCCGAATTCCGATGCACAAATTAAAAGAGTAAAGTTCTAATCTTGAACTTAATCCTTTGAGTCTTACGGCTGTCACCAAAATGATTTTCACTTACGATTGAATACACTAAGTTTTCTTTTGCATTATAATCGAGCTTCTTCCTCCGCTTGGAACAAAATAAAAAAAATGTTTCAAACTCAAATTCAACTCAACACCAAACCTAATTGCTTCTTGTCACGCATGCCTACATCACTTTACCTTTGGTGGTTTATTCAACCGATGGTCGCCCCGATTTCCAGAAGCGTTGCCGCAGCAAGTCGGGCCGTGCCTTGTTTGGGATTCCCTAGTTTGAACGGCAAAAACTAGAAATGTTTTCTTTCGGCAGTGCTATTTCAAAAATGAGAATTGGTCAATAATGAAAACAACGAGAGAGAAATATTTACATACATACTCAGCAGCAGAAAAATAAAAAAAGTCAGGTATGCTGGCAAAAACAATTTCGAGTTGCCGGAAAGAAGAGCGGTATGCAGATGCTGTATATGGGTATTTTCATCGTTTATCAGCCCTGCGGTGGAATTAAAAAACGCACCCTTCTTTTTCCTACCTAGAAGTCCCGGAGTGCGCTGGGGCGATGAGGAAAAAAACAAAAAATTAAATTTCGTCCGGGTCGTCGTGGTGCCTAAAATCTGTGCTGTACTTTTTGTGAGAACGGGAACGCACACTCGCATGCGCACACACCCCGTGGCCGTGGCCGCGTGCGATAAATTCGTGTTGTATGCGCATTGCGCACCTCTCACGCTCACTTAGTCATTCCGAGTTCTTTTCTCTCTTAAACACACCTATACGAGAAATGAGCAAACACGCAGAGTTTCGTCTTCGTGTGCGCACACGAGTGAGAAACTCGAAGTTGGAAGTAGTTACACTTGTGTGGGACGCAAAATTTCTCTGCGATGCCGGTTGCTCGTGTGCGCACACGAAACCAAAACCCAGTTACAATTTACGAAGGCTAGAAAACGCACGCGAATTTTCTCGCTGCTCTGTTTTATTTGTTATCAGCAGTGTTTTTAAAGTGAAGAAGTAATCAACATGTCCAAGCCAAAACCGTTTGATTTAAAAAAATATGTGCACTATCGTGAAAACACAAATAAATCGATTTGCTTAATGGCTGACTGCCATAAGCAGTTAAGTGGAAAAAGACCCGCGAATATTAGAAGACATTATCAATTAGTGCATAATATAAATATTGATACTGATGATCCCGTTATTTTATATACTCATTCAAACTACAGACCACCCGTACCGAACTCACGTGTATTCATTAGCATGGATCAAAACGAATTTTTAAAATGTTGCGTTGGCTTAGTAGCTGTGCAAAATGTTTCGCTTCGAATATTTGATGACAACGATTTTTTCAAGAAAATTATAGCTCCATATGAACACGAGTTCGGTATTAATATAAACTCAAAACATATGGGTTTAATTGTGGAAAAAACAAGTCAACAAATCAAAGAAACTATAATTAAACGTGTTGAGAATAAAATGATTTCACTTAAAGTGGATATTGCAACTATGAAGGAAAAAACTATATTAGGAGTAAATCTTCAATATATAAAAGACTATCAAATATGTGTGAATACAATTGGTAAGTAATACATGAGATTATGCTGCAATTACTTTTATATTCCATTGCTTGATTCATAATTTTACAGGTCTGATTGAAATAAGCAAAAAACGTACATCGCAATTTCTAAAGAAAGAAATTTTTAAATGTCTTCAAGAATATCAAATAGATATTAAACAAATATATGCAAATATAACCGACAATGTAAACGATGTAAAAGATTCCAACATTTTACAACAACTTCAGGAAGAAGGAAATGATAGAGATGGAAAAGTTATCCACCCAAAAGTCGCAGAAGTACTTTCAGTAGTTCGAAGTGCGGTTCATAGTTTGCAGTTAGCAGCATACGACGTCCTTAAAGTAATAGATCCTGAAGTAGACGAATGCAGAATCCTAGTGAGAGAACTGAAAACCTCAATCAGAGCTGACAACTTGAACATAAATATGCCAAATCTTGACAATGCGGCGCGGTGGAGCTCCACATACGACATGATCAATTCAATAATGTCGCAAAAGGGACAAATTGAAACATTGTATGATGTTATAGGCAATTTTGATTGGAACTTCGTGCAGACATTCTTGAGCGCATTTCGACATTTGGTTGACTGCTCGTTGAAATTCAAACGCGAGCAATACATTTTAGGCGATTTTTATCGCGACTGGTTAACGTGTGAATTGGAATTGGAAGACATAAGAAACACGAATTGCATTGCGGCCCTACTCTATGAAGCAATGATTAAGAGAAAGGAGAAATTACTTGAGGACCACGCATTTGTTGCAGCTTTATACATGGACCCTCGTTTCAATTTCAAAGGTTCTACAATGTTAAGCGAAAAGCAGAAAACAATGGCACTGGTAATTAATACACTGACTGGTACTATTCCTTTGTTTCGCAATTTTAAATTATTTTTTCTATAGAACCATCTTGTAACAACGTTCGCCACGATAAAAAACTTAGAAGAAGGACCGGCATCGGAGGATGAATGTGAAATCATAAATATAACGGATGACACAACGGATCCAGTCAATGTTCCTAGTACATCGCAGGAAAAATATTCGAAATTAACACAACACATGATTCAAATGACCACAAATGTTCAACATAAAGTTCCAGCGAAGAGAGGTTGGAGACAAAAATTATCTATGCTATGCGATCGGAGCATGGAACCACCGAGTTCTAATATTCTCGAATATTGGAAAAAATGTCATTGGAAAGACCCCCAATTATCCCAATTATCAAAACTTGCGCAAGTTGCTCTTGCTGTTCCTGTTTCACAAGTTTCTATGGAGCGTTCTTTGAATGCTTTGTCTACCATAGGAACTAAATCAAAAACCAAACTGTCAAAAAAGACTCGTTCGAATATTTTACTAACAAAATTAAATTTCGATGTTATACGATCATCTAATTTAAATTTCATAGAAGATGGACTGATGCAACATAAGTGAATAAAATGTTAATATAAGTTACCTATAACAAATTTATATGTATAAAGTGTAATTAACTATACAAATATAGCTACTTATTTTATTAAACTGTCTAAAATTACAATAAACAGCTTCATTAATTTTCAAAAGAATCTCAATTTTCATTGGTTTTTTTGTATGTTCTACTTGCAACATTAGTCTGCATAAGTGCCAAAAACGATCGCTACCTTCCTTTATAAACGTGGTTACTACTTCTAGACATGGAAATGTTTAATTACTGTGAGTTATACCTGAAGACACCAAAATCTATACTCGTTGACTATTGTCGCTCTTACGGTAGGGAAACGCTATAAATTTTGAGGAAATTCACCGAAGCATACCTGCGAGGTTAGAAATTTGTTAATAAACCATTTTATTATAAATTGCGGTATCTGCAATTAAAAAATAATATCTTTCTTAAAACCATTTCCTTGAAAATATCTGCATGTATTAGAAGGCCCGATATATGAAAGTGTTATTTGGAATTTTCTTTACTTTTACTGATATTCTAATTTACATACATTTAGGAATTTTTTGAAAAATAATTTCAGTCAAAAGTCCATTAACCTCAATTCCCCACATGTCTTCTCCTGAATTCGCTGTCATCGTGTATTCTGGAGATCGTAATTTTTATCAAAAATAATAAACAAAACAAAAATCATTATACGTTATTAACTAGTTTTCCAAGAATATGAACGAAATTTTCACTTTTTTTTGTAGCAAAAAATAAAAACAAATAAAAGCAAAAAAGACTCTCAACAGTGATATCATCCAAACTGGTAGTTAATATTCTTGACAATTGTCAAATTGCATGTAAATTTTGAAAATGATCGATCAATTATTTTTTGAGTAATTTTGCTCACAGTTTGAAAAAAAGCTTGTTTTGAGAATAACGTATAGTTACCGAAGCGTTTCGATCTGAAAGTTTGGGAACATACATATGCTTAAGAGGCTTTGCTGACAATTTATGAAATAAAAAAAATCGATTTTGTGAACGATCTTAAATCGCAGTTGTTTTTATTAAACACAACAGGAAAGATTACTTATGTATTATATTAAGTTTATAAAATTTGAAGATATATTGAAATCGAAAGTAATGTTTTTTAATAACGAATACTTTATTATATAAATCGATATTTGGTTTTAGATATTCGATTGCAAAACAATTTTGACTTTGCTTTCATTAAAAAACACGAGAATATATTTTTATCCAAATTTCAATTCATTAAAGTACCTGCATTATTTCAATTAAGTTAGAATAGAAAATAAGCAGCGAAATATTTCGCGCACGCTTTGCACAGCGGAAAGAATTTGTGCCTGCAGCTGCTGCCATGACATGAGTTTGTAATATTTTTGTCCGCTCCCATGTTTGGGTGACATCACTCGTGTGCATGCATGTGTGAAGGTCTGTTCGTTAACTACAAGAGCGATCTAGATCAAAAGAGATCAAGAGACCCGCGTTCGACAGAACTGTCACTACTCTTTTCTGAAATAAACTGATCGTATTAAGAGAGGAAGAGCAGCGAGGGTTTCTCCGTTTTTTCTTGTATAGACCGATCAAGATCAATCGATGCACAGACCAAATGATTCCAAAGTTTCTGACGATCTTGTGCGTGAGCCGTCGAAGAAACAAACTCAAGCACGCACAAACGAACTTTTAAGAAGCCCAACGCGTTTTGAATCATTCGTGTGCGCACTTGGATGTGCGTTTCCATGCCGTAGATGGGGCCTATTCCAAGATCCGTCGTACTCTAGATTTTATTCGGCATTTCATTACTGGTAATAGAATCCATTTTGATATATACATATATAATATTTAAAATCTTTCTGTCGAATCTAGGAATTAAATAGATTTAATTAAAAGATATAAGGCAGGCACACTGAGTATTCAAATGCGGTACGCATACAGTGTTATTACATCATGGAGGCATTGCATATAAGGAGCACACTTGTATTCAAATGAACATCCGCACATTTAAACTGCACGCTGGCTGCAAGTATGAATCGTGCAGTCTCCAAGAATTATTCATGCTGTATAGAGCTGAACGTGCTCAGCTTGGATGATGCATTTTAGTCATTCATAGGATTTTGTAGGGACAAGTTAACGGGTGCTGTGACAATCAAGGACAATGAAAAACGACCCAACATTCAATATCGAATTTGTGCAGCTCGTTGAAAATTATCCAGAGTTGTACAATTATACTTTGGATAATTACTCAAACCAACATGAAAACCAAAAAGCCTGGGAAAAAATTGCTGAGAGTTTAAACGAGTCAGGTTAGTATTTTTAATGCAATTTTATTTCGTAAAATAATAAAAATTAGACACAAAATGAAAGTGATGAAATATGACAGTTAATTTTCTGAATTCTTTAGTTAAACTGTTCTTTTTAAAAAATAATTAATAAGAATTCCACGGACATGTTTGCCTTCGTTAGTTACATGTTTATCGGTACTTGAATGCGTAGTTCTGGGAAAAAACGTATTCAAATTGTTGCTCTTTGTAAAGGGAAAATTTTCCTTCTTTAAGCCGTAAAAAATAGCTGTGTTCGACTGTACACAGTCTCAGTGAGCCAGCTCACATTAATCCAACTGTCAAATTGACTGGCTCAGTGAGCGCGTCTGGCCCAGAAAAACGGACAGTGAAGTGGATTGAAAATTTGAACATAAATTTCGTAATTAAAGTTGTAATTGTTGGCTGTGTTCTACATAATTTATGTATTGACCAACAAGATGAATTAAATAATGAAAGTGAAGGTGTTCCAAGATTCGAAATTTAGATACTACTACTACTTAGATCATACCGAACGTTCTTTTTGCTATCGATCTTGCTCGAGATATGTTTTCGTTAAATTCTCTTTCTGCTCTAGATAATCCTGTATTAGGAAAAGTTCGCATGATGTGTGCATTTAGCGGAAATGCTTCATTCATCTCCGATAAAAAAATATGGAATTACAGAATTTTCAGAATCCCCAGGCATTTTTTTTTTTTTTTTTATGGGAGTGGGGAAATGCCGTTACGCACCTAGGTGACCGAAGCCACCCGTGTGCCGGACTCCCTGGCCCGAATGCCAGGCCTACCGGCTAAAACCCCACTCCCCACCTCCAGGAACTCCACCCCGGAACCGTCTAGTAGACATTACTTCAGGGCGGAGTCCTATACATCCGCCCACAACGGGCGCACACGACACACTCAGTCACATCCGTCCGTCCTCACACACGCAGCCAACACGGACTCCTCACGGGAGCCATGTTTTTGTCAGTGCACCCCGTCCCTAGCCAGCCGGTGCTCCGGTGCCGGGCTCCCGCTTTTGTCAGCTTCCCCCATAATAAATAATAAATATTTCCACGCCATAATAAATAACACTCATATCCCCAGGTACTTAGTTTACATGGTTGTGATAAATTTAGTGTTTCATTTTTTTAGCGCTTTATCAAAATGAGATTCAGCGAAAACTCTCCCATCGCTATTCCGTCCCAAATCTTCCACGTCAATGGTCGTGAAGAGACAATCCGCATCAATACTTGCTAGAAGTACTATAGAAAATTACTGCTTATAATATAATAGGCGGATCCGGAACGCGAAGCCTTTCGCACACGAATGAGCTTTCCGTCGAGGCATCTAATGCAATTTGGTACACCATATAATTCCAGATATCTCTTAGAAATTTCCAGTCATTTTGCTTCATCTGGTATAGGTAGAAATGTTGAACTCCGGATATCCCACAGAGCCCTTGATGTTTCTTTAACAATTCCTCCTATAGTGTTTTCACCCCTCAAAAACTATTCGCGAAACCTAGATCTACTTGCAAGATACCTACTAAAGAAATTACATAGGTATATTTTTTTCTACTTTCAGTTCAAGCATGTATGAAAAAATGGCGCACTTTGCGCAGTAATTTTAATCGTTCGTTGAAGGATAAACCACCCAGTGGATCTGGAGCCCAGAAGAAAGGATATTACTTGACTAAATATATGACATTTCTGACCCCTTACTTAAAACCCCGACAGCAAACAGGAAATTTCCAAAAGCCATCACAAAACCCGATTAAGAAACCCACAGAAAAACGGTCAAATGTAGAAGACGAGGAAATTTACACTTGCGTAGAAAATGAAAATACCTTAGGTGACATTTCGGTTGAAGATGAAAAGTTTCAAACTTCGGGTAAAAAAGTTATTGCTGACGACAATACCCTATCTGCTGGATCAAATAATTTTAAACGAACTGCTGTGAAAAGAAAAGCTAAGGAAAGTGATGAATTTGAACAAACATTCATAAACTATGTAAAAAATAAAAATAAACGCGAGACTTCACAGCCAGATAATGGAGACAGGGCTTTTTTTGAAAGCTTATTGCCAGATATGGCAAAATTATCTCAGTCAGACAAAATTGATTTTAAAATCACGATTTTACGTGAGTTAAAAAAATACATGGAATACAGTCGTCCTTCTACATCTCAATCCAACTAGAATACAACTTCGGGTTCGCAATTTTCACCACAATCTTACGAATTTTTAATACCTATATACATAGAGTGCATACATGGCAATCTGCAGAAAGTGCGCCTGATAAAAACACTCCAAGTACGAGTACTAACAATTTGGACTCCATATAAACGTAATTAACTGCTTTTTATTTGAATTAATAAAATTTAATAAATGTTAAAACAACTTACCTTAAAGTTATAATTATTCTTTCCTCAACACTAATAGCACGACGAAAATTAGTATCTTTTTTTCTTATTGCTGGGGCAACTAATTTTACTAATTCCATAAATAAAATAACAATTTTATTTAAAAAAACACAAAATCCACCCACTTTGCTTTTAGGTCTGGGTAGTTTAAAGTTTCACTTCTAATTGGTATGCATAGATGATGTAGGTACATATGAAGATTCAATGTGCAACTTCGCATGCGTTATTCAAATCAAATGCTTTATGAATGAAGCACAAAGATGCATTTGACTACTCAGTGTGTGGCCTGCCTAAAAAAAACCATTACAATCTTAGACTAATGATTTATGTATATTAATGTAATTAAAGAATGAAATTGGCCAGCAACTTAAATAAATACGAAATATTTTGTACAAGATAGACAAAATAGAAAACAAAAATGTAAAACCCGTTGATTAATCAAACTCCACAACGAAAAATTTTGAAATGGAATTTATGAGTTTATGAATTTATGATTTAGAAAAGCAGCAAAAGACGACGTTACAGATATTTGGGACAATTTAAATGTACAACTCAAAAACTTGAGACCACTAATAAGGAAGTATAATAGTAAAAATAGATAAATATATGATTACATATTCATAAACGACAGTGTCCCATATTGTGTAAATTAAGGTGTAAATTTTTTCTAAAGTAGTGTGTTGTTAATTTTGAAAACTATTCCGGAGAGAAATGAGCGACGATTTCCTAAGGACCCGAAATTAGAAATTTGTTAATTGCTCTGTTGCGCATAGGTGGAATAAAACATCAGGACATAATAAATGACATAAAACAAAGACTGAGGATAGGGTGAGGTGCATATTCTAGAGTATGAGATGTGCGATGTGTAAATATCGTAGGCATGCAAGGAAGGAACTTTGTGTGCTGCGCAAAATGAGTGGTAATGAGGAATTTCATACAATTGCAGGTAAATATTAATGTGTTTTTGGGGTTTATGTAGGGCTCATTCATGAAAACTAGAGCACTGGCAATACCAAGTCTGAAGTCTCTCTTCTATTCGTTTTTGCTACATAATTGTACACGAACACAAAAACAAAGCGGCACGGTCCCATTCACACATCTTTCAATTTCTCTCCGTTCCCAGAACGAGTTACAGCTTCTCCGCGACCGCGCGCCGTCGGTTTGACAGACGCCGCTCTCATTGTTTGTGATCAAAACAAAAGCACAGCTGAGCCAAAGGTAGATAGGTTTAATAATAAGAAATTGATTTCGGTGACAATTTTGATAATTTCGTGAGTTACGACTGACCGGGGTGATTTGATACGAGTATCAAAAACGCGTTTGTGCGTGAGGAACAAACGCTTAAAAAGTTTGGTTTGAGAGTAAAATGGAAAGTTTAATCGAAGAGGTGAAGAAGCATCCTGCGCTGTATGACCACAGAGACGAAAACTTCCATGATAAGCAGCACAAAAACAACATTTGGGCGGAAATAGCAACTAAACTCAATTACAGCAGCGGTAAGTGCATCCATGCTTGATTTTATCATAATTAAATAAAGAATAAATACAGTAGACTCCCCTATAGCGCTAGTTTCTACATCTCGATATCTTTCAACGCGCTACAGCTAGCAATAGGCAAAATAATTTCCGCTTTTTCCGTTTGCTATTGCTTATGAATTTCTTAACTTCCCACTTATTATTTTGAAGCGAGCTACGTTCTTTTCATCGGGTTGCGACTCTGGTTCTGGGTTATGTGAAAAGAACGATCTGGGTTAGTAATTTATAGTGATGTAAAAGTTAGTATACCTGCCTGTCCCACATATGAATAAAATTTCACAATTCTGCCTATTTGCGGAGAACAACGAGTGAAAAGTCATTTTGTTTTGAATTAAAATTGAATTAGTTAATGATTAAGACAGGATTGATGTGATGAGTTGACGATTTTATACCTTGATTTTTCTGACAGTTTATAATTCCAATAAAAATGTCAGGACTACAACATTTGCGAAACAAGCTTCGACGCCATTTTGGAATTATTTATGTAGTTCTTTGATCAAGAACCGGATAAATATGTGAGTTAGGAGTTGTTGTTGTATTTGCATGTAAAGCGCCTGAACTAAACTCAGAATTAGATGAAAAGAAAGCAGCTATTGGGCCGTTCCACACTAACCTCATTTCTTGCACCCGGTGCAAGCTCAACCGGAGTCTTTCGAAAAATTCGAATTTCATTTCGAACAAATTCGGAAATCTTCCTCGTTTGCCTGCCAGCCAGCAACGAGGCCAGTGCTAAGGCTCGTTGAAGCGATGCTCTGGCCACTGGGTGCATGAACTAGCCAGGTAGAATTTCCCCGGCTTGTTTACGCATGTGTTATTGAATGTTTTGTCTCTAGGAGGTTGAAAAATTGGACAGTGCCAGGTCGGGTACAATAAAGACATTTGGGTATCTCTAAACCGGTCTCGCTTTTGTCTGGGCAAATTGAATTTCTTTCTTATTTTAAATAAGAATTTTATTTCAAAATGAAGTAACCTAATTATTTCAAATATTCAGTTATTTCAAAATGAACTAGCTCAATTGTTTCAAATAATCAGTTATTTGAAATAAAATGAATGTTAATTAAAATAAAATTTCATTTAAATAACTGCTTATTTAAAAATGAAATAAAGCTTTAACGAAGTAATTTATTTCAAATAAAACAAAAAAATAACCTTTAATTGTAAAATCTCATGTTCTTCACACGAAATAAAATGTTTTATTTGGGTTAATCACGTTGTAAATGCAAACGAAATACAATTTAATTGAAAAGTGTTTGCAATGAGTAGCAGTTAAAATTTAAATCGTTTTATAAATCATCTTTATTTACAGTACGTAAAACACGGTATTTAAAACAATCATTCAAGTTCCACTGATGGTGTTAATGACAATGTCTTGACAATGTTATCTTCACCGAAATAAAAATCATCGGCCTGTTAGTGGGTCCTTAGATGATCATTTTGAAGAGCGTGTTTCACTTACTGCAAATAAAGATGATTTATAAATCGATCTCATTTTTCACTGCTAATGCACTTTTCCCATTCAATTGCAAACACTTTTCAGGCAAATTGTATTTGGTTTGAATTTACAATGTGATTAATTCAAATAAGCATTTTATTTAAAATAGTTAATTCAACTCTCACTAAATAAAATTTTATTTGAAATGATTATTTCCGATCTTATTTCAAATATCGAATTCATCATAAAATTTAATTCTTATTTTATTTGAAATAAAAAATGCCCAGGCCTGAAGTACACATACTTTTCCCCGATGGAATTAATTAATTTATCTTATATGTACACACATGGACAATAAAATAGGTACATATACAAATTCTCCATTTTATTAATTAAATCACAACCAAATGTTGCATTTCTAAAAGTATATATACTTCAATTCGTTAGTATTTGCTTTAAAGGAGAGATATGAAAAAAAAAAGCTAAATGCAACATTAAATTAACATTCAACTTAAAAATTTCCGAAAATCTCCTGGACAATAAAATAGGTACAAACGACCCTTAATGAGAAAAAAGTGGATTTGTACTTTTATTTTTTTAGTTTATTATTATTTATTTGTTTGTGCGGCTATTAATATCCAGAATATCCACCCTTATTTTTAATTACGGCATCAACTCTTCTGGGCATAGACGATATCAATTTGCGGCATGTTTCTATGGGTATCTCGTACCACATTTGCTGAACAACATTCCACAATTGATCCTTGTTGACAAATGCTTGCTTCGCCAATTGGTTTTTGAAGTGAAACTTCTAATGCGACTTCCAAAACAAGGTTGCGTTAAACGTTTAACGCTCTTGGGGAGGTATTCTTGCTATGCAGCGAAGTAAACAGTGTGAGCGTGGTGAAATTAGCTAAAATACGTACTTGTTGTTCTATTTTAATTTATAATATTCATTATTTCATTTACTTGTTTTTTTAGTTTGATTTGATACACATATAATTTAATAGGGTAGTATTTTATTTTCAAATTTAGTGGATAAGAATTGTAAAAAATGAGTGAAAACAATCCCGCGGACAATGCGACGGATTTAAGGTTATGTCAAGGTACGTCTCTTGTGAGTATCAATTGATTGTTAGGTTTTCTCTTTTGAAATTACATCTTACCTTAGTTATCATAATCCCATTGTAAATGTTATAGATTTGGATATTTCTCCACTCGAAAATGATAATTAAAAGATGCGATCAATTGTGAATTGTAAGCAATGTTAATAAAGTTTGTCTTAAAGAAACAATATGAGTTCACTAAAAATCAGGGACGAAACGGTTATAAGTAAAATAAAAAAAAATTACAATTTAACTGTTATAATGACGATTTCTTTTGTTACGATATTCTAATAAAAGTTAACAATTGACATTTATTTTTTTCGATCAGGAATAACAATTATCGGATAACTTTTAATATTCAGATCAGGAATAAAAGTTATCAGATGATTTTTATTGTTTTAGATCGACAATAAAAGTTATCAGATAATTTTTATTTTTTCAATCAAGAGTAAAAGTTATCAAGTGATTTTAATTGTTTTAGATCAGAAATAACAGTTATCAAGTGATTTTAATTTTTTTTGATCACGAACAAAAATTATGATGTGATTTTTATTTTTTAAGGTTAAGAATAAAAGGTATCGAATGATTTTTATTTATTCAGACTAAGAATAAAAGTTATGAGATGATTTTTATTTTTTTCGATCACGAATAAAAGTTATTGGATGATTTTTATGTTTTAGGTAAGGAATATAAGTTATCATGCTATATACATTAATTCAAATGATTTTCAAGCATTGTTATTTACCTAGTCCTGTATTCAGATTCAGAGCCGTTGATAGGTCTAGTTAAACGTTACCAAGAAAATGTTCTCTAATAACGGGAAAATAACTCAAATAGATAATACTATATAGGATGATAACTTATATTCCTGACCTAAAACATAAAAATCATCCAATAACTTTTATTCCTGATCGAAAAAAATAAAAATCATCTCATAACTTTTATTCCTAGTCTGAATAAATAAAAATCATTCGATACCTTTTATTCTTGATCTTAAAAAATAAAAATCACACCATAAGTTTTATTCGTGATAAAAAACAATTAAAATCACTTGATAACTGTTATTTCTGATCTAAAACAACTAAAATCACTTGATAACTTTTATTCTTGATTGAAAAACCAAAATCATCTGATAACTTTTATTGTCGATCTAAAACAATAAAAATCATCTGATAACTTTTATTCCTGATCTGGCTATTAAAAGTTATCCGATAATTGTTATAAAGCTGTAATTATAAAAAAAAAGTAAAAATAACGATTAACTTTTAATTTTTTACAGTTAAAATTATAAATCTCAAAATTTGCATGTTAATGGAAAGTACATTTCTAACGGATCATATATTGCTACGTGTTTTATAAATCGGACCACTCCTTCTAAATGATTTTTTTATATAAAATTTGAATAATAACTGTTATAATCGGTCCCTGCTAAAAATCAATTTCTACCCCTTCCTATTTTCATTTCCACATTACGAAGTTTCACTTCTTCCGCGCGGAGGGACTCCACGCACTATTTTTTAAATGTCCCCATAAGTTTTCAATTGGGTTCAAGTCAGGAGACTGACTTGGCCAACTCATTATGGGGATATTTTCCTGTAAAAACCAATCTTTCTCCTCAGCATAGGGTAGCATGATGTTCCTCATTACGTCCAAATACTCAAATCTAGTCATGGTATCTGTTATTCGGTGTATTGGACCTACTCCGTTCCATGAAAAGCAGCCCCAAATCATGATATTGCCGCCGCCGTGCTTTACGTTTTTTTGTGTGAAGCGAATGTGGAATTCTTTGCCTTTAGGTCGACGAACATGTCTTTGAGCGTCATTATGAAACAAATTAATTTTTGTTTCATCACTCCAGAGGACGTTACGCCACTTTTTCTGACCTTCTGGTCCGGACCAAGACAGATGCTCTTGAGCAAAACGTAGCCTCGTCCTTAGATTTTTTTGCCGGAGAAAAGGACTTTTCTGGCTATCCTTCCGGGTAGGCCGGCATCTACAAGTCTTCGACGCACAGTCCGGGAACTCACCACGTTGTCAATTTCCGCAGCAATAACCCTTGAAGATCGAAATGGGTCCATTTTGGCTAGCGTGGCAATTCTTTGATCCGTCCTTGGAGACGTTTTCTTCGGTTTTCCACGCCTTTCGATGTCTTTTTGTGGCTTAAGAGCATTGGTGACGAAATTAGCAGACCGATTTAACAACTTTGCTATAGCTCGAATCGTTTGACCCTCCTCTCTCAGCCTCCGTACAATCCGCCTTTCTTCTAAGCTACAATGTTGATTTGGGCCCATTTTTTAAATAAAATTTCTAAAACATTCACACAAACATAAGCCTAATATAACAAAACTTTAATTGCGAATAATTAAATAACTGAAAACAACAATTTACTTCACTTTTAACTTTTTAATAGAACCATAAACAATTTGTACCTATTTTTCTGTCCAACTAAAATTTGAATACCGTTACAAAACTTCCATTGCAGTAGCAAACTGACTTTTTTTCTTCGTTTCTTTTTCAATAACAGAGTTGCCACATTAAATACTTTGTTTTAAAAGGAGAGCAATGTAAAAATAAGTGTTCCAGAGCTGATTTTTTGTGTGAATCGATGTTTAAGAGCAATGTACCTATTTTATTGTCCATATGTGTATATGCACTCCACTAAATTCAGGGAAAACAGATATTTTTTCTGGTAAAAAACATTTAACTCAGAGTGCTGCGATATCAGCATTAAATGTTCTTTATTTGGTTCGCTTGCCAAGAGAAAATGTTGGGTTAAAGAATATAGTCTCAAGACAGAAGGTAGAGATAAGAAGCGAAGGGTACTAATAAGGTTGCACTCGGTGCAAAAAGTGTCGCCGGTGCGGAGTTGCTCGTTAACCCACCCCTGGTATGGTTTAACCAATTTGGCTTCACTTGAGAGCTCTTTCTCCTATCAGGTAACGATCCTATTTGTGTGCATGTTCGAAACCAAAGTGATTTCGGTGCAACGCAGCCGATTTGATGCACCCAGTGTGGAACGGCCCATTAGCTGTGTTTTTTCACCCGGGTCAGTTTCTAGTTCAGTGTCAAATGAAAAAAACGATGCAGGTTATAAACCCAGATAAGGATTTTTGTTCCTTAAAGGTTGGTTTGCTTGCCTTTTTGAAGTGACAAATAAAATTGACAGCGTGAAAAGGAATCAAAGTAAAATAATAATTTGCAAAGAATTTGTGGGTAATTTAAAAGAAACTTTTTAATGTTTTTTAATTATTTATTTAACCTTTTTTGATTATAAAAAACCGATAAATGCGGAGCGAGATATAAGCTGACTAGTTGTGATGCCGTGCTCGAGGAAAGTGAAGTCTTCTTCTGTGTGTGTGTATCCCTGCAGCTTCAGTACCGCGATGAGATAAGGCGGCTCTGCAGTCGCATAAAAGTGACACTTGAATTTGAAGTTACATATTTGTGGGATTTGAATTCCGATATGCCACAAATCAAAGTTTAATAATTAATAAAAATGGATATTTAGCAGAAGATTGCTTTGATAAATGAAGTAAGAGATTCAATGAAACTTGTATTACATAAATTTGTTGCAATTTCTAATTAGCTTTTAAAATCTGACGAAGAATATCCAGAATTCAGTGATGATGAAAGTGATACATCTGCAGGGGATACTTCTGTTTAAGAGACAGGCATTGTAGGTGCAGGCGATTGCAAGAAACACTTCCGGTTAAATCGATCCACTGTGAACCGCTTAACAGGTTGATTTTATGCCTATTAAAGTGTGATCCAAATTTAATATTTCATATTTTAAGATAGATATAATTAGCTCTTTTCATAAATTAAAGCAACATTAAAACATAAAAATTACGCCTTATAACATCAATTGTTCAGATTATTTAAACTTGTCAAGTCTTATATAAGATTTATACTAATATAATAAAGCTAAAGAGTTTATTTTTTTGTTTGATCGCGCTAATCTCTAGAATTACCAGTCGGATTTGAAAAATTCTTTTTGCATTTGAAAGCCCAATTCTTGAGAAAGGTTATAGGCTATTTAACATCACGCTACGGCCCTTAGGAACGGCGCAAAAAAAAAGTATGAAAGAACGTTAAGCGTTCCCTTCGCAACAGTCGTGTCCTCTACGGAATTTGTTTGAGCTAATCTACGTTGATTGTTTTTAAGATACGTACATACATATATTGTTGTAGATATTACGATTTTGGTTGAATAATTTGCATTTTATTATTTGGTAAGTGAGTACTTAGGAAGTAGGTTATTGAAATAAAAAAAAATGGTTTAATGTATCACGTTTTAAAACGAACTAAAAATTGTGAAATAATTTCTCTTAGCCCCATACAGAATTAAAACCCCAGCCATACATATTCCTAACCCCATACAGATAGGAGAGAAGTATAGAGAATAGAATTTATAATATGTAGCTATGAAAAGATTTGTAAGATATTAAACGAAAAACGTGGGGGTGAAAAAGATAATTTATGCATGAATATTTCACCTATGACACTAACAATTTTATTACATTGCAAATGATTTCTCCACCCAGTTACTACCTACACTCCTTACAAATACTTACATAATGTTCCCTTATTCCCATCACTGGTTGCACTTACATAAACTTACCTTAAACATGAATAAAACCGTTTTTATGACGTTTGACACTGGGAAATCCAAAAAATCTAAACCCGACATTGAAGTTAAGCTGAATGGTATCTTACCCCATGGTCCGTCGACGATAAAGTTAGTCCGTGAAGTTAAATACCTTGGTATAATAATAGACGAGAACCTTAAATGGAATAGTCATGTGCTTTATGTTTGTAATAGGATTAGGAGTATGATCCACAGAATATTAATTATCAGGAATTTCTTAGATCGACACCTTATGCGAACGGTTTATTTTGCCTTGATACAATCCATTTTGCAATATGGGATAATTGCATGGGGTGCTGCGTATACATCTTGCCTTATGCCCCTAACTAACCTACAAAGTAAACTAGTCAAAATGTGTTTGAAAAAATCTAAGTTCTTCTCCAGTACTCAAGCTTTCATTGATTTTGACGTAATGACCTTGCGCCAAAGGGCTTTGCCTGAAATGTATGGGCCACTGGTGCCTTTTTTTTTTGATGGCACACTAACGCCACCTTGTTAGATGTGTAGAGTACTTCCATACAAACAATAGTTACTATGGCAGCTCAGCTCTAAAGTACATCCGTCTCGAGTTATGCGCCCTAATCTAGAACGCGTATTTACCCCCTTATGAATAGCAAGTCGAACGAAAAAGGTGACGAACGTTCGATTTGGTATTACAAATAGCGTGTGGCGAAATTTGATTCGCCTCAAAAGTCGAATCAATCGAACGTTTTGAATTTTGGAGGAGCCTACTATGATTGACTAATATTCGAATATTCTTGTAAGTACTAATATTTTCAGTTTTGTTAATAAAATACTTATGAAATGGTTACGATGAAGTGTAATTTGATGTCACACTATGCCATTTACGCCAATATGATGCAACTTGAGTCCAATAGAGTTTGTACTATGAAATAAATAGTTATAGGACCATTATAGGACTCATATTTTCATTTTTCCTACTTAAATACGCGTTATAGATTAGGGCGCATAACTCGAGACGGATGTACTTTAGAACTGAGCTGCCATAGTGACTATTGTTAGTATGGAAGTACTCTACACATCTAACAAGGTGGCGTTAGTGTGCCATCAAAAAAAAAAGGCACCATTTTTGGGCATAGCCCTTTACACCTTTGCCACTCTCAAATTTATTACTAAGAATCTACCAAGTTTTGCCAACCATCTGACCAATCACTATACCCGAAGGCAGGCCACTAGACCCTTAAGGGAAATAAAATGTAATAATAGTTTAATGCAAAGACATGTTGCCTACATAGGACCAAAATTGTATAACCAGCTACCATCTGAGCTAAAATCTAGTTTGCAATCTGCTAACTATAAATTAAAGTTAAAAAATTATGTGTTTGGTAACCCTGGAATTTTCTCCACGATTTTTAGCTGCTAGGATATCTCTCTGACATTGTCTGTATTAGCTTTTCTATTTACCATAGCTCTATCTTCTACTCGTTGGTTATAAGACAGTCCCAATCCTCACGCACAAGCTATGCTTCTGTGAGCGATTAGCCTTAACTCTAGTTAGACCCTTGAATTATTTATAATTGTAAGCTGTGGAGTGAATAAATAAATAAATAAAAATAAATTTAGATCAGGTTTGCGGCGAAAACCAGTATATACTAATACCACACAAAAATATGACTAAAAATATTGTCTATGCCGAAGTATTCTAAATTATTGTAAAATATAGCAGCAGGTGAGGAAGGGCGAAACTAAAAAACGTGAGTCACTTCAAGAATTTCTTTATTAACTTCACTTGTGTTACACATCGTACGAAAATTCTAAGCGAAGCGAAGTGACAAAACAAAAAGTGGCTGTTATTAATTCTATGAATCAGTAGTACCAACATGGTATAATGGCGTGAAGGGTGAATTGCTTCATTCCTATAATTTCAACATGAAAGAACTCCACTTTTTTTAAATCGCGGCAGGACACAACTCAGCAGCGCGCCCGATGGTGTCCGAGTAATAAGAGTTGCAAAAGCAATGTCCGTTCCCAAATCCTGCTTAACCTTTTATACTTATACTTCCTACCTCCTTAAACTAAATCCTTTGGCGCCTAGACTATGAGCATGCTAAAACAAGTTCATGTTTTCTATTCTGTTCGTTGCACATGTGCGAAGAACTTTATGATCATGCACAGGCACCTATGCTTTTGCTTCTTAGAATTGCCTAAAACGTGACGCATACTTCTTAAAAAAGGATTCATTTATTGCATTTCTCCTTTCAGCACTTTATTGCGAAGAAAACCTTTTCATGCTGATCCGCCTGAGTTATTTATCATCGCAGACATTCGGCGCTATTCTAAATTATCTTTTTTAGATTGCCATATTGCTGCTCACCCTCACAGACGCGCTGCTGAGAAGATATTTTTTTTTTTTTTTTTTTTTTTTTGTTGGAGTGGGGAAATGCAGTTGCGCACCTGGGCGACCGTGGCCACCCGTGTGCCGGACTCCCTGGTCGAATGACCAGGCCTACCGGCTAAAACCCCACTCCCCGTCTCCAGGAGCTCGACCCCGGGACCGTCTTGTGGACATTACTTCAGGGTGGAGTCCTGTGTTGCTGCCTCCACGAGGCACCTTCCGCCCGCCGCGCCGGCCGATCACCACCCGTCTATCGCCCCCCAGCCAACAGGAGCTCCCCTAGGAACTCCTGTTGTTGTCTTGTTCTTTCTGACGAAGGATCCCTCTCACGAAAGAGGTAACCCTCCGCCAGAAATCGTCACTTTGCAGCATAACCCCGACTATGTTGTCCGGGGTTACGCTGCCCGTCGCCGCCTCCAGATCGGCCCTCTCCGCTCCCCAACGGGCACATTCGAAGAATGTGTGGAGAGCGGAGTCCGATGAGGAGTCGCAGTACGAGCAGCCCGGGCTCGGCACCTTTCCCAAACGGTGGAGAAAGGCCCGGAAATGCCCGTGCCCCGTCAGCATTTGGGTGAGGTAGTAATCCACCTCACCATGCTCACGGTTCAGCCAGGTGTCCAGCTGGGGGATCAACCGAGCTGTCCACCGGCCCCGCGACTCCCCATCCCACCTATCCTGCCAGGACGCCATGGTCCTGGCACGGGCCACCCTCGCGGCCTCTCTCCTCCCCAGGGCAGACTTCTCCCGGTGGACGGACTGCCGCTCCCTGGCTAGAAGGTCAATTGGAATGACCCCCGCGACCACCAGCACCGCCGGCTCCGAGACCGTGCGGTAGGAACACGCGATGCGGAGCGCCGCGCGGCGTTGCATCGCAAGCATGCGCTTGCGGTACTTTTCCCACCGCATCGCGTCGGCCCAGACTTCTGCTCCGTAGAGCATTATAGCCTCGGCGGTGCGGAGCAACAGACGCCTTTTGCAGGGTCTGGGACCACCAATGTTGGCCATGACCCTGCTCAGCGCCGCCGTTACCGCAGCCGCCTTGTCGGCCCGGCCCCTGATTTCGTCCCAGAAGGCAAGCCTGCAATCGAGGCTTACCCCCAGGTACTTAACCACGCGCCGGGTCCGGACCGTCATGTCTCCTACCCGCATCTCCCTCAACAGATCGATGCGCTTCTTAGTAAGAAGGACGATCTCGGTCTTGGCGAGTGCCAACTCCAGCCCGTGGTCGCTCAGCCAGGAACTTACCCGACGCATAACCTGGTTGAGCCTCATTTGAGCCTTGTCGACATCTCTGGCGGTAATAACCGCAGCTATGTCGTCGGTGTACCCAACCAGGAAAGACCCTTCTGGCATCTCCATACGAAGGATCCCGTCATATGTGTAATTCCATATGTCGGGACCCAGTATGGAGCCCTGGGCCGCCCCCGCCGAGAGAACCCTCGTCTCCGGGCCATCCTCCGTCTCGAAGGTGAGGGTGCGATCGTTCAGGTAATCCCTCATCATCTGCAATAGATATTGAGGGACCCTGAAGTCACGCTCGAGCGCATTGAGCGCGTCCCCCCACCTCACCGAGTTGAAGGCGTTGCGCACATCCAGGGTGACCAGCAGGCACACCGGGCGGGAATAATGATTCCCGCATTCGGTGGCCCGGGCCGCGTCGACTACCTCCTGTATAGCGTGGACCGTCGACCTCCCTTTCCGAAAGCCGTACTGTCTCTCGGAAAGGTCTCCAGCAGCTTCAACGGCTGCTTGGAGGCGAGGCTTCAGGAGCTTTTCCAGAAGTTTGCCGGCTGTGTCGAGCATACACAGCGGTCTGTACGACCCAGGGGACCCCACTGGCCCCTTGCCCTTGCTGATCAGCACAAGTCTGGCTACCTTCCAGCGGGAGGGGGCTGAGAAGATATACCACGATCTTGAATTTAGTTATTAAAACCAAACGGGATTTCCCTGGTCTTTCCTGTGGCTCTTACAAACAATTATTTATAAATAATCCGATTTCTTTTAAATCAAACGGCGGGTGAAACCGCGGGGCAAAGCTAGTAAAGTATTAAAAAATATAAATGATAGTTTCAATTCTCATTTAAAGTTCAAAAAATTATAACGAAGAAATAAATATGTATTTAATTTTATAGCAGTCGAAGCTGTAACAGACCGTTATAATAGGTACTTATGTAGGTTCCGTGTTTATCTTATTCACTAAGATTTTAGCTATCGCTAAAATTTCTAGTTAGTGCTCATTATTCGTTTACAACGTACGAGTACTTTAGGTAATTAGTTAGAATGGTAATGTCTTTGTCAAAAGGTACGGTTAAAAAAAAGGAAGATTCGCGAGCTCGAGGGTAGTATAGAAAGAATAAAAATAGTTTAAAAAACTAAAGAAAGTAAAATTTTTTTTAGTTTTTGGTTTTATATTTAAATTGAAAACTTAGGTAACATTTATTAAATTGAATCGTAGCAGATGTTGCAAGGTTATTCGCTGTCATTCTACCTGGGTGCTTACTCGTCTGTCGTACACGTACCTAATTTAACTATCTATTTTTTTGTTTCAAACTGATTCTGTGCGCGACTGGACACGCATTCTATCCTCTCCATCTCTGTCAATGTTCTATATTGCCTCATGTAGAGATTTTTGTCATCTTAATTGAAATTCGCGATTTCATGCGCTTCAGCTTCGTTTTTTTCTAATCTTCGTTTTCTTTGTATTGTTTTTTCACTTTTTATTTATTTTTCCATGTTGTTGCTACAATTAAATAAAACTAAAACAGCACCCACTTATTATTATGCTGTCATCAGAACTACACACAAAGGCCAAGTTTCTTGATGATAATACAACAATTAGTATACTTAGTGGTTGAAATTCAGTTCCTTATATTTCATTACATAGTTACATACAGGTCGACCTAATAAAAGCGTATTAAAATCGGAACAAATTCTAAGAGATTTGCAACATTACAATAAATACCTTTTTCATAATACTTCAAACTTGAATATAACTTTCGTCGATTGAAAAACATTCGCAATAATATTTTACAATAGCAAGAAGCACAAAATCTGTTCAACAATAGTGCACTTTTTTCAAAATGTGCAATCTTTTGAAGCTTTAAAATAACCCATGTGTCATCAAACTGTTTGTAACCTATGTATCTGATCTACAGTAATATATGCCCTTGAAAACAGAATGCTTGTGAGCTTGACTACCTTTCTTTCTACTTTTCTAGCTGGCTCGGCTCTACACTATTGGAAAATTCTATTACGCGACTTTCAGCATGAAATACAAAAGCAGGAAAAAGTGAGAGGAATACGCCCGCAATCTTCCACATATGAATGGAGATACATGACCCAAATGAATTTCTTCTTACCCTTCATAAAAAGAAATCAAGAATATCTGAAAAGTAAAGATATTGGAATACAAAAGATGGAAAAATATGCAGATCCGTCTCGCCTTTGTAAGAAACTTAAAAGAACGCTTGAATCGCTAAGAGACAGCATACAAATATCAGATAAAAGATTTAAATCTGATCCTGGGAAGGAATTCCCTCCGGTGAAAGACTTGCAGGAAGAAAATCCTCTTTACCACTTCTTCATGAGCGTTTATAATTCTACGCATAAAATGCCCGAAAATTTGCAGCTGCGGATGAAAAAGAAAGTTTTCGATATTATGACTAATGCTGAAAATATGCTGAGACAATCAATTGAGAACCGGACATCTACATAAGTAAAATGTTTGTTATAGAAATTAAATAAATCGAAATTAATTACACAATGAATGAGTGTTTCTTGGTAAGGTCTTCTAATTGCACAAAATATAATTAGTCCAGTCAAATAACCAAAAATAAGGGGCAAACCTCGGAATTGGAGGGAATAAGCTGTAAATTTGCATAATGCTTTCTTTTGGTGTTCTAATGATTGACTAAAAAGTCTCTTATGATATCGTGTCTGCGTCACAAGTTATTCAAGGTCAAAGGTCACGAAAATCGGTTTTTCGCAATTATTTCGTTTTCTATGCGAAATACGTCATGCATTTGAGGTCATTATGAATTTTGTAGATCATAAAATTGTCTATAATTTTCATTTCAATCATTTTTTCATATCATCAACCATTCTCAAGATGTAGCGCGGAGAGTGGCAAGCGCGTCCTTATACATATGTAATATCTATAGGTGAACGGCGCACGTCGACAAGTAAATAGTTGACTATACAACAGGGAAGATTTTTCTCAAAAAAGTTTCGATCTTCCCATACAAAAAACCGGCAGAATGAAGGGTCAAGGTCAACTTTTGTGCTTCGAAATTGTCATTTTCGAAATTTGACGGGGTCTCTCCTGCTTGTTTGTTGGTGGATTGAATCGTGGGTGGTATTGTTGGAAAGCTTGAAGGCTCAGCTTTCTAATGCGTTATCAACCAGTATTGTAGGATGTCTCTGAAAGAACTTATAATGCATTTTCTAGGTTGACCTCGTTCAAATTTTCAATCGCGATTTTAGGGGGGAGGGACCGATTTTAAGGGGGGAGGTGTCCGAACAAACGTAGATCAGGAGACCATATAGAATCGATTGGCATACCCCTGTTCAAACTTTAGCAAAACACCCTGTATGCGAATAAAATGTAAAATAAGTTTTAAACTTGGTATCAATATTATCATAACTAAACCCTACAATTATCCTACTCCTGAAATTTTACATTCGTCTCATTATCTTGAAGTTCACATTTTTGAAGGTTTAACATCTATCGCAAGTGAACTGCACACATGTTTTTTTTAAAGATTTTAAGTAGAAGTTAAAGTAACTGCGGTGAAAGTTATTATAAAAATTATTTCCCTCATTTCTGTCGTTTTTATTTAAACAATGATAATTAAAATCAAATCTGACTAAAAAATCATCAATAATTTACTACAATATTTAATAAAAGTGTTAAAACGGCCATTTTTAAATGTTCATTAAAAATAAGGAGACCTATGGATATTTCCTGGGAAATTTTAGTGAAAGAGAAATTATTTACAAGCTTGCCGGAAACTTTTCTTTACAAATGGGAATTAAAGGCGAAATTGCTCGCTATTTTTGTTAAAAAGTTATGGGCAGCATCTAGTACGATTAACAGAAAGTCAATGCAGTGACTAAATTCCAAAAAAGTATTGCTGCAGCTTACATAATTTATTTTTCATTCGTTTCTTTTTTCTTTAAATTCCTAGGTGCAGAGGCTGAGCAAGAATGGGTACAGCTTGCACAAAAGTTTCGGGATGCGATAGAAAAACCAGAGATTAATATGGGAATAGATCAGCCGGTGAGAAAAAAAAGGAAACATTCTGAAAATATGGAATTTCTTCTACCTTTCCTAGTAAAGAAGGTTGAGTCTGATGTTAATATCACAAAACTCAGTGTCATAAATACTGATGCTGAGGATCAGTCTACAAATAATGCCATAAATCACCAATTTGCAAAAGATTCACCTGCCCAAGGCGATAGTCTTAACCAAATTAAGAAAGAGGAAATAAACACTGACAACATAAAAGAGGAAATTGATACTGATGAAATCGAACTAATCCCAACGATCAGTGAGCATATACAAACTGAAATTAAAGTTGAGGAAACTGAATTAGCTATCAGTGACGTCATGGCTCCTGGACCAGATAACGAACTAACATCAATCTTAAGGTGTGAAGCTGCTGAACTTGATATCACAGCCTCAAATGCATCCTTAACGTACAATAACGAAAGTTCGTTTGATGAGGAGGAGGATGACTGCGATGAGGAGCTTGAAATTGAGGATGAAGATGCTGAAACTGAAAATGAACAAAAACGAAATTCACTTTATCACTTTTTCATGTCCACTTACGCCAGTACAAAAAGAATGCCTGAAATTCTCCAGACCCGAATACTAAAAAAAATTTCTGAAGCCTTAACAGAGACTGACGCAATTATGCAAAAATCTGGCTTAGGTGAGAACTCTGAGTGAAATTCGTGATCAGACTGACGTGAGTGAATTTAAGTAGTAGGCATTAAATTAATAGCATTAAGTTTGTAATTAAGAGAAACGTAATTGAATTTGAAAATATATTTATTTATATTTCTTTTGGGTTTGTGATACCGAAACCAGCGTTTAAGTACACACGATTTCTTTAAGAATCTTACTTACGTTTGAAATCGAAAAATTATGGTTAAATTTTTTGTATCGTTAGAAAATACTTTTAAAAAACAAATACAAAATTTCAATAAAAATGCTCTCTAGAGATTAAAATGGTTTTTATTTCACTTGAAGATTATTTCTTGATTCGGATTAAATGAAACCGTTTTTAGATTAAATAAAACTATTTTCAGATAAAGTGAAACCATTTTCAGATAAAATGAAACTTATTTTCAAATTAAATTAAATTATTTTCAGATAAAATGAAACCATTTTCAAATTAAATTAAACTACATATTTTCAAATTAAATGAAATCTCAGAAAACCAAATGACAGTATTTTTGTAAATGTTATCCTTACTATGCTACTAGTGAAGAAGTTGACGATCTGCTGCACGTGGAATTTGCAAAACCATATCCATTACATAATTGGAGCAGTCATTTTGGTTTAATTGTCGAACACTCATAATATTGTGTTCAGTGCTAGTATCACTTAGTATTGAACGGACGTGCAATTTTATTTTAAAAAAGGCTTTCTCAATGGGATTTAGCATTGGCGAGTAAGGCGGCAAAAATTTCAAACTACATCCACTGCTTCTGTCTCTAGAATTTCTCGCGTTTTATGAATTCGGGCATTGTCCATTATTAAAAACAGATTTTCTAACTGTGGATCGCAACGCGGTAATTTTAAAGAAAAGGCATTTAATTTTTATTCGCTGAGGTTTCATTTTATTTAAAAATAATTTCATTTGATTTGAAAATGGTTTCATTTAATTTCAAAATAGTTTCATTTTATCTGAAAATAGTTTCTTTTGACGTGACAACGTCTTATAAATCGGTGCGGCTGGGAGACATATACGAAAACGGAGTAACGCCAGCCGGTCACGCCACGACGCGCGCGCAACATTCGAGAAAGAGGCACGCTGGACCGGTGCGTGCTTGCGTCTCTCTCCCACTCGAGCGTTCTTGGCGTCGGAGCAAAAGCGTCTCAATACAAGTTCACACGTGCGGTTAAGATATCGTCAGCTGATTGTGTAGTGAAAATAGGAAGTGATTAGATTCGTCTCTTACAACAATTACAACAATAAAGGTAAATAAATAATTCTACACTGATATTTCAACTTCATAAAATATGATTGATTGATTAGTTGCTGGGAAAATCACATAAGTAAATAAACCGAATTTAGAGGTTATGTTATAATATTAATAGATTGTGATTGTGTTACATTAAAGAAATAGTACAAATCATTTCTCAGTCAATCATAATTCATTTAATGTAGAAAAATGAGCGCGTCTTGCTATTTAAATAATTAAAATAACAAATTATAACCTCTAACCTGTCAAAAAAATGCGTCCACACAAACAAACCGAACCGACCAATCACCAAGCGAGGAAATATTCTCATGCATCAAGCTGGTAAACGCGGGTTTTACAAATTCAAAAATTTCATATGAACGAGTTTGCCAATAATATTAAGTAATCTCATTTCTTCAAAAATTGAAATTAAAAATAAAATTACTTTTCACAACTAATCCAACGTTAATAAATGTTTTAATTCTCCAATTAATTATTTATATTTATAAATATTAGGAAAAAGTTGAACAATATTAGGAAACTTGATTTCAAATGAGTTTAGTGAGAATTTCAACCTCCTACTTGAATAAATGTTTTAATTTAAAATGAAAAATTTATTTATAAACATGAATAATGAAAAAAAAGCTTAACAAAATTACAAATCTCAATTTCAATTGCGTTTAACAGAAATTTCGACCTTGTTAACAATCTTTTATAAACAAAATTGTTTATAACAATTTATAAAAATTAATTCGACTATTTTAAATGTTTTAATTTTTAGATTGATCATTTAACAATAAAAATAATAAGCAAAAGTTGAACAAACTTTAAGAATTCGATTTTAAATGTGCTTAACAGGAATCACCACGCTCAATGCGATGGAGCCGGACGTGCAAATGCCTTCAACGTCCAGTACACCGATGGAGATGTTGTGCCGACAACGTCCGCAATACCCTTCGCTGTGCCATACACAACCCATACTGCTAAAACGGTTGCCCAGCGATCACGTGAGTACAGGAAACGTAAAGCAGCGTCCAGAACTTCTGAAGAGGCGGCAGCCTTCGCAAAAGCGACCGCCGAGAGACAACGCAGGTGCAAGCTACGTAAAGCTGCTAACTTGCCAGCGGCACTTTGGAGTCAGCTACCGTCCCCTCTTCTGTCCCAGCGGAGAGAACAAGTGTTCCCCAAACTAACGCTCAGCGACAACGTGCATTCCGACAGCGCAGAGCTGCGACTGCTCGGACAGGTCTACAACCGGGTACTTCATCAAGCCAAACAGCAGTGCAACAGGCACAATCTGCCTGGTTTACCAAATGGTCATCGTCAATAAATAGATTTAAATCTACTTTCCTGGACAATGATTTTGGCCACGCTTGCTCGGTTTGTGACAGTTTGTGGTTCAAGAATGACCTTAAAACCATCACTGCTGTACAGCTGCAGGTAATCTCGGATTGGTTCGTTAAGGAAAATCGGCAACTGCGCAAGGAGGATTATACACTGGTTTGCAGCACCTGTAGACATTCGTTGAATAAACAGAAGCTTCCTACCCTTGCAAAGGTAAATGGCTTCTCATATCCTGAGATACCTCCAGGTTTACCGCCGCTGGATTCAATCAGTGAACGATTGATCTCACCGTGTCTGCCATTCATGCAAGTTCGTCGACTACGTCATGATTTCTCTTATGGAATTATTGGACAAGTGATTAACGTTCCAGTCAACGTACAAGACATGGTGAAATGCTTGCCCCGGCAATTGGATGAGGACGACGTTATCAATGTCAACATCAAACGGAATCTTGCGCACAAAACCAATTACATCAGTGGATACATGTCTAAACGTACGATCAAAGAATGGTTTGATGTACTTCAGAATTCAAGTCTATATCGTTTGTACGATATCAAAGTGGATTTGTCCAGACTGCAGCTTACAGTGCCATCAGAGGAAGATCTTCAGGATGAACCTGCTCATCGTATCGAAACAATCTTCGCCGAATATACGCCTGAGTCTGAAATTCTCGCTCATCATCATCATTTTCAATTGAACACACAACATTTGTTTGTATTCACATCTAAGAGCATATCGTCATCATCCTCACAATTTTTTCCACTGCATTTCATTTTGGTAATTTTTGCCTAGCTACCGATATGTTAAATATTGATGCAGACGGTTTTCTATTGTTACCATTTTTAGCTCTGATTAGTGCAAAAAAGTGTTCAATGAGATCTTGGTTGAATCTTGAAGTGAAAATAAACGTTAACGAAGAATCCTCTTTGAAAATGGTTTCAGATAAAAGTATCCAAAACGATTCCTAAAAGTTTTTTTTTTTAAATAATTGTTTATAATTAGTCAAAAACACCTAGCCACCAAAAATCCCTTGAAGATTTTATTCATTGAGTTGAGCAGAGCACGCAACTCAGAGGATTCCTAGAAAAATTCAAATGAATCCCCCTCACGTTTCACCTCAGCGCAACCCCACAAGCCCAACGCAGTGCAAGGGATAAAAGGGAAAGGAAAAGGAACCTTTCCAAATTCCAATTCCACAGCACAGGCTCTGCGACTGCAGCGCGCTGTTCGCCGATTGCTTGTGCGTGGAAGTCTCATTGGAAAGCACAACCCAATGTTTGCATCTTTGGGACTTGAAAATTTTTCTCGATTTCAGCCACATGAATAGTCTGATAGTTATACAGTCTGTGGTATTACTGAACTTACTCCTCAAATTGAGTAACAAATATCCTGGCAAAGTCGCTGAAGACCTAAACACATCAGAGCGGTGCAACTTAGTGAGTGACGATCCAGTTACGTGCTGCATATATTTCCACAAACTCGTTGGTACATTGATGAAAATGCTGAAAGCAAAACAGTCATATAATCCGTTTGGCCAGTACTTCGTTAAGGATTATTTCCTTCGCATTGAGTTCCAGCATCGCAGGAGCCCCCACGCTCACATTTTACTGTGGCTGAACGACGATCCACGTGAGACCGTCTCGGAAAATATGCCGAAGACCATCGAGCTTGTGGAGAAGCTGAGTTCCGTCGCCAAAGAAGATGTGCCCAAAGATACCATCTACGCCAATCAAATACACAAGAACACTTTCACCTGCACGCAGCGAGGCGAGACGACTTGCAGATTTGGGATCCCGTACTGGCCAATGCTTACTACCCGCGTGTTGGTTCCAATGCCTCAAACTGATGGACGCCGCCTAGCATTCCAAAAAAAGGCTAAGGAGCTACGGACCTGTCTCGGCGAACGTACATACGCTAGCATGGACGACTTTCTGAGAGCTAATGGTTTGACGTTCGATGCATACCTCGACGTATTGCGTTCTACATTACGCAGGCCAACTATGTTGTTCAAACGCAACTTTGACCAACTTATGACAAACACATTCAACCCTTACATTGCTGGTGAAATTATTTCCAACATCGATATCCAGTTTGTCTTGGATGATTATAGTTGCGCACAGTACGTCGTGGAATACGTGAACAAATCGACTCGTGGAATGGGTAACTTGAATCGTGAGCTGACAAAGATGATGGAAGAGCATCCTGACCGGAACTACACGGGCCAATTGAAAGCATTGAGTCTCAAACTTCTTAATGCAGTTGAAATGTCGGCCCAAGAAGCAGCATGGTATATATTACGGCAACCAATGAGCGAAACAAGCCGTCAAGTTGTATACATACCAACAGTGTGGCCATGGGAGAGACTGCGTTGCCGCAAACGTCGAATACAAAAGGATCGCGAAGGAATCGAAGCTGACAGTACAGACGTATGGACCAAAAACATCATTCAGCGATATGAAGAACGACCTCCCTCTTTGGAACCTGTATATTTGGCCGAGTTTGCTTCGTGGTATGCTAACTCTCGTGATTTCATCGACAATGAAGACGACGTGGACGTGCATGAAGATGAAAGTTCAGAACCGGTGACCGAGGAAAGAACGACATCAAGAGGATATCGCAGACGACTGATTGGACGAGTCATACGATACAGGCGCTACGAGATAGATGAAACTGTCAATTATCAACGTAAGATGGTACTGCTGTACCTGCCCTTCCGCAATGAAGTAGCTGACATTGTTGATTGCAATAAATTTCTAGAATTATTCAACGACAATAAGAATACAATCATGGAACGCCGTCAACTGTACGAGCACAATCTTAACATCGACAATGTGATGCAGGAGCTTGAAGCAATGATGATTCTGCAAAATTCAGACAGCAGAGAACCACCGCAAACAGAGTCAAGAAGAGTGTTTGTCGAACAGTTGTTAATTTGAAAATAGTTTCATTCAATTTGAAAATAGTTTCATTTAATCCGAAAATGCTATATATCATGGAAGACGAGGAACAAACCCAAACAGAGAGGCTACATCGAGAAAGTAAGCATTTTTCAACTTGTATTAGAGGATTTGAAATGTGTAAGCAGCATATTTGAGGAAGAGTTTAATTATAATATAATTATATGTTTTGATTAAGAAATTGAACAAATGAAAAAATTATTGTTCTATATTTATTTGTCGTGTACTAAAGATGTGTTTAGTCAGTGAAATCGAATTCACACAGTTATGAAAACCATGAATCAGCGGTATAACAAAATGATTCAGTGCCTAATTTGTTTGGAGTAATATTTTTCAAATATGTATAATACATTCCTTTGAAATTTGAAAAAGTTGAATTTTGTATTAAATACCGGCATTTGAGCACCTCAAATTTTTGACAGCACCAAAACCTCTGAAGAATATTATTATCGAGACATGGTAAGCTATAATTCATTAATTGAAACCAGAGACTGTAATATGTATGTATGTATGTATGTATGTATGTATGTATGATCAAAAAAATCTATAAATCACAAAATAATTACTATCAATAATTTTTGTTTTCCGATCAGTTGATAGTGATTATGAAGTACAGTAATTTTTATTTTTCGATCGCTCGGCATTAGGCACATTCGGTCCATTCATGAAGTGGATTTTTAACTTTTCCCATACAAAAATTTTCAACCTCATCAAAGGCGTTACTCGCAAATAAATTAAAAACATTAGTGTGAAGTTGGCGCATAATGAGATGAGATGAGACGAGATGAGATGAGACGAGAGATGAGACGAGACGAGACGAGACGAGACCCGAGACAGGACGAGACGAGACGAGACGAGACGAGACGAGACGAGACGAGACGAGACGAGAGACGAAACGAGACGAAAATTTCCTTTTTTTCCAACAAATAAACAAAATGTAATACTTCTTTTTTCAGCGTAGTAGCACACGCCGGGTATCCGCTATTTGAAATATTTTAAGTATTGCAATGCAGAATTTACAAAATTGTAGTAATTTTTTTTTTTTTAAATTTCCACTCACTGCTTCTGGGTATAGTTTTCCTGCATTTTCGCTGCTACTTTTTCCCAGACTACTTCGCGCCTTACTTTGTCCGACGCAAAGTCATTTTGTAGCTCCTTATATGTTTCAATAAGGCAAAGAGTAGCATTTCTGCTCCACCTTGCCTTTTCTTGGGTAATTATCTCCCCATTTTCCGCAACAGCATCTCCTTGGTACGTTACAAGCACCCCAATCTCTTCCATGGTGACGTCAAATTAAACCTCGAGTCACTTTGCTTCGACCTTTTGAGGACTGTCTAAAATGACTCGAGTAAACTTAATCGACTCGAGTAAAGGGCTGAATACATTCGATGCGGTCGTGAGTCGTAAGCAAAAGCACAAAGCTCTGACGCAAACTCCGAACACATTCGATGCGGTCGTGAGTTGTGAGAAAATCATTACATTGCGCGCGATGCTAAATTAAAGTTAAAGATGTCTGTGGGAACAGAAGAAGTTTTAACAATTGGGTTAGCTACAACATTAGTTGCATTGAGCGGAAAAAAGAAAAAAAAAACAGAAAAAAAAGAGCACGGACCAAGAAGTTTTTTTTCTCCTTCCCTTTAATATATTTGTATTTCGGGTCCATTTCGTCATTAAAATACTTATAGGTTTTCACCTTTTGTATTAATCGTTTATTAAAATCGTCCATCGCAGCATGAAAATGCGCGTCCTCTCCCATCGAATGCTTCTTGACGACTGAAAAACGCATTTCCCCTGCAGAGCTTTTGAACGCAGACCGCAGAGTTTGAGTTTGGCTCAGAGCTAGTACACACTAGGCGTTCTTGAGCGCGCGCTTCGCTAACGCGCGTTCCACGGACCAAAGGGTCCAATGCATCCGTACACACTCAAACGCGCGTTTGTGCTCAAGTACGCGTCAGACCCGCGCTCTCGGATTTTTGTTCGATCGCACGTTTGGTTAGGGTCAGCTGCGCGCTTTGAGATATATGCACCGCCGTTTGGCTGTACACATTCGATCGCGCGCTTCCGTGTTAGGATGCACATATTTTGTGAGAAATGTGGTAAAGAAGCCACACACAAGCAATCACTTCGACGTCCAGCCGGTATACTTGTCCTACTAATGCGCATCGAACGCCGTGTGCTGAGCGCGATGTGTGTACGCTACAAATGCGCGTTGAACGCAACGCCAAACGCCTAGTGTGTACCAGGTCTCAAAGTCGACGTTTTTTCTTACGAGCGCATCGAATGTGTTCCGACATGTGAGAATCCTGTTGATTTCAAGGAGATTGAAACTCGTAAGATTCTCACAACTCACGACCGCACCGAATGTATTCAGCCCTTAAGATATTGAACGGCAACTCGAGTCAAAAATCTCACGCATACAACCTAATCTAAGAGTTCACAGACAATATTTCGTGTGAATTGAGTAAGATATAATGAACGACATAGAGTAAGAGTAAAAAGAACTTGACTCGAGTGAGATAATGAACGCTCCGGAGTAAGTCAGATTTACTCGAGTCGAATCGAGTAGAGATATTGAACGTACCATTAAAAGTTCGTTTGTGCGTACTTGAGTTTGTTTCTTCGATGGCTCACGCACAATATCGTCAGAAACTTTGGAATCATTAGGTCTGTGCATCGATTGATCTTGATCGGTCTATACAAGAAAAAACGGAGAGACCCATGCTGTTCTTCCTCTCTTAATACCTTCAGCTTATTTCAGAAAAGAGTAGTGACAGTTCTGTCGAACGCGTGTCTTGATCTCTTCTGATCTAGATCACTCTTGTAGTTAATGAACAGACCTTCACACATGCATGCACACGAGTGATGTCACACATGGGAGCGGATAAAAATATTGCAAATTCATGTCATAACAGCAGCAGCAAGCAGGCACAAATTCTTTCCGCTGAGGAAAGCATGCCTGAGTATTTGCTTATTTTCTATTCTAATTTATTGAAATGCAGGTACTTTAATGAATTCTGATGATTTTCTTAATTAGTTTGAACATTGAAAAAAAGTGTATTCTCTTGATTTTATATGAAACAAACTCAAAATGGTTTTGCAATCGAATATCTGAAACCAAATTTCGATTTATATAATAAAGTATTCGTTATTAAAAAACATTGCTTTTGATTTCAATATATGTATCTTCAAATTTTATATACATACTTGATGTAATACATAGCTAATCTTTCCTGTTGTTTTTAATAAAAACAACTGCGATTTAAGGTGGTTCTCAAAATCGATCGAGTGGGAGCACCCACTCAGATACCCAGAAACTGTGCGTTATTCTCAAAACAATCATTTTTTCAAACTGCGAGCATAAGTACCTACTCAAAAAATAATTGACCGATCATTTTCAAAATTTACATGCAATTTGACAATTGTCCAGAATATGAACTATCAATTTGGATGGTATCACTGTTGAGAGTTTTTTTTGTTTTTTGCTACACAAAAAAGAAAAAAAAAGTGAAAATTTAGTTCATATTCTTGGAAAACTAGTTACTAATGTATAATCGTTTTTGTTGTGTTTACTATTTTTGATACCAATTACGAGTTCCAGAATACACGATGACAGCGAATTCATGTCAAGATATGTCGTGGGGAATTGAGTAGAACGAAATTTTGACTGAAATTAGTTTTAAAAAAATTCCTAAATGTATGAAAATTAGAATATCAATAAAACATCCTTGAAGTTTGTAAATATTTAATTGAATACTTCTTACAATTAGTAAAGCATTCCAAAAAAAAAACTTTCATATATCGGGTCTTCTCATGCATGCAGATATTTTCAAGGAAATCGTTTTAAGAAAGATTTTATTAAGCTATTGCATAGCTTTTATCGCGGGCTGAGCGCGGCGACCGAATCAAGAAATTCCGTAACGAAAAAACCTAACACCCGAATCTAGTCGCCTGCGGCGTTGGCGACTAGATTAGCTGCTAACTGCTCATAACTGACACCTGTACGCGTAAAATTTGTGTATAAAGTGTTTTAAATATGAATAAACAAAGTGCATTTATTAATGAAGAAAGTGATGAAAAAATAGTGAAAGAAAATGAGTGATGTAGTATATAAGAGTCGGCTATGGCCGCGTATGGCAGGCATGGCTGACGCCTCGAAGTGTGAAGGCGAGTGTGTGTTGGAGCGTTCACTATATAAGCTATTGCGTAACCATGAGTCGGGACTCACTCTGAATTAGGTCGCGCTATCGAGAGCCACGTCTTAGGCTAGCATTAATATTTAACCGAATACTGTGTATCCTTTAATGTGAAATATATTATAATTAATAAACATTTATTAACTACAGTTACGTTGTGTCAATTATTCAACCCGATTGTTTTAGACATTACAAGTGAGTACTCTATATTACATACATTTTATTATTATCACAAATGCAGTATTTTTTTTTGACTTTTTTTGAATTTATATATAATACTCGGTGTCAGACACATTTCCAAGCATAAACTTTAATTATAATTGCATAAGTTGATAAAAAATACTATGCAATAGCTTTACCGCGGCAGTCCCCGAGTGGCACTATACTTTTTTTTAATTTCAGATACCATGCAATTTATAATAAAATGGTTTATTCAAAAATTCTTATCTCGCAGGTATTGTCGCGTCGTTGAAATATAAAATATATGTATGTAGACAAAATATAATTAAATTCTGAGAAAAATTAACATACACATGTAAAAATCACATCCAAGTCTCGATCGTCTGGAGCCTCGACCGTAATAAAAATATAAAATCATACCCAAGTAAAATAAAGCAATAAAAAAGGGTATACTAATGATACGAAAAAATATGTTTCCTTTTTTTGAGGAAAAACCAACTCTTACTGCGCAACGAAAGGGAATCCTTTCTCCGAAGCCCAAGAAAGAAAAAATCAGTTCGAGCTCGAACGTGGTCTGGAACCCATCAGACCATCTAGGTACGCAAGTACTTCTGGTGACTACCTGATAAAATATATTATCAGATGTCACGGGAGACTTTGATCTCTCGTATGCGAAAAAATATATAAATACAATAATAAAGAGGCGTTAAAAATATATATAAACGTTATACTTATGTAAAAGGAAATGTGAAGAAAAATGTACATAGTTACAAATAAATAAATGTTGTTATAAAAACGCAAATACAATGCGGTTTTTAGGTAGACCTCGTTGACTATGCGACAGGTATGCTTCGGATAATTTCCTCAAATTTTACGAGTTTCTCTGCCGTAAGAGCGACAACAGTCAATGAAATGTTGGTGTTTTCAGGTATAACTGACAGTAATTAAACATTTTCATGTCTAGAAGTAGTAACCACGTTTATAAAGGAAGGTAGCGATCGTTTTTGACACTTATGCAGACTAATGTTGCAAGTAGAACATACAAAAAAGGCAATGAAAATTGAGATTCTTTTGAAAATTAATGAAGCTGTTTATTGTAATTTTAGTAATTTTAGAGAGTTTAATAAAATAAGTAGCTATATTTGTATAGTTAATTACACTTTGTACATATAAAATTGTTATAGGTAACTTATATTAACATTTTATTCACTTATGTTGCATCAGTCCATCTTCTATGAAATTTAAATTAGATGATCGTATAACATCGAAATTTAATTTTGTTAGTAAAATATTCGAACGAGTCTTTTTTGACAGTTTGGTTTTTGATTTAGTTCCTATGGTCGACAAAGCATTCAAAGAACGCTCCATAGAAACTTGTGAAACAGGAACAGCAAGAGCAACTTGCGCAAGTTTTGATAATTGGGATAATTGGGGGTCTTTCCAATGACATTTTTTCCAATATTCGAGAATATTAGAACTCGGTGGTTCCATGCTCCGCTCGCATAGCATAGATAATTTTTGTCTCCAACCTCTCTTCGCTGGAACTTTATGTTGAACATTTGTGGTCATTTGAATCATGTGTTGTGTTAATTTCGAATATTTTTCCTGTGATGTACTAGGAACATTGACTGGATCCGTTGTGTCATCCGTTAAATTTATGATTTCACATTCATCCTCCGATGCCGGTCCTTCTTCTAAGTTTTTTATGGTGCCGAACGTTGTTACAAGATGGTTCTATAGAAAAATTAATTCAAAATTGCAAAACAAAGGAATAGTACCAGTCAGTGTATTAATTACCAGTGCCATTGTTTTATGCTTTTCGCTTAACATTGTAGAACCTTTAAAATTGAAACGAGGGTCCATGTATAAAGCTGCAACAAATACGTGGTCCTCAAGTAATTTCTCCTTTCTCTTAATCATTGCTTCATAGAGTAGGGCCGCAATGCAATTCGTGGTTCTTATGTCTTCCAATTCCAATTCACACGTTAACCAGTCGCGATAAAAATCGCCTAAAATGTATTGCTCGCGTTTGAATTTCAACGAGCAGTCAACCAAATGCCGAAATGCGCTCAAGAATGTCTGCACGAAGTTCCAATCAAAATAGCCTACAACATCATACAGTGTTTCAATTTTTCCCTTTTGCGACATTATTGAATTGATCATGTCGTATGTGGAGCTCCACCGCGCCGCATTGTCAAGAGTTGGCATATTTATGTTCAAGTTGTCAGCTCTGATTGAGGTTTTCAGTTCTCTCACTAGGATTCTGCATTCGTCTACTTCAGGATCTATTACTTTGAGGACGTCGTATGCTGCTAACTGCAAACTATGAACCGCACTTCGAACTACTGAGAATACTTCTGCGACTTTTGGGTGGATAACTTTTCCATCTCTATCATTTCCTTCTTCCTGAAGTTGTTGTAAAATGTTGGAATCTTTTACATCGTTTACATTGTCGGTTATATTTGCATATATTTGTTTAATATCTATTTGATATTCTTGAAGACATTTAAAAATTTCTTTCTTTAGAAATTGCGACGTACGTTTTTTGCTTATTTCAATCAGACCTGTAAAATTATGAATCAAGCAATGGAATATAAAAGAAATTGCAGCATTATCTCATGTACTACTTACCAATTGTATTCACACATATTTGATAGTCTTTTATATATTGAAGATGTACTCCTAATATAGTTTTTTCCTTCAGAGTTGCAATATCCGCCTTAAGTGAAATCATTTTATTCTCAACACGTTTAATTATAGTTTCTTTGATTTGTTGACTTGTTTTTTCCACAATTAAACCCATATGTTTTGAGTTTATATTAATACCGAACTCGTGTTCATATGGGGCTATAATTTTCTTGAAAAAATCTTTGTCATCAAATATTCGAAGCGAAACATTTTGCACAGCTACTAAGCCAACGCAACATTTTAAAAATTCGTTTTGATCCATGCTAATGAATACACGTGAATTCGGTACGGTTGGTCTGCAGTTTAAATGCCTCTCATTTAAAATAACGGGATCAGTAGTATCAATATTTATTTTATGCACTAATTTATAATGTCTTCTAATATTCCCGGGTCTTTTTCCACTTAACTGCTTATGGCAGTCAGCCATTAAGCAGATCGATTTATTTGTGTTTTCACGATAGTCCACATATTTTTTTAAATCAAACGGTATTTGTTTGGCCATGTTGATTACTTCTTCACTTTAAAAACACTGCCTATAACAAACAAAACAGAGCAACGAGAAAATTCACGTGCGTTTTCTACCCTTCGTAAATTGTAAGTGGGTTTTGGTTTCGTGTGCGCACATGAGCGACCGGCATCGCAGAGAAATTTTGCGTCCCACACAAGTGTAACTATACTTCCAACTTCGAGTTTATCGCTCGTATGCGCACACGAAACTCTGCCTGTTTGCTCATTTCTCGGATGGGTGAGTTTTAAAATGAGAAAAGAAATCGGAATGACTAAATGTGTGTGTGGGATACGCTACGCATACAACACGCATTTATCGCACGCGGTCACGGGGTATGTGAGCACGCGAGTGTGCATTGCCGTTCTCACATAAAGTACAGCACAGTTTTTAGGTACCACGACGACCCGGCGAAATTTAATTTTTTGTTTTTTTCCTCATCGCCCTAGCGCACTCCGGGACTTTTAGGTAGGAAAAAGAAGGGTGCGTTTTTTTATTCTACCGCAGAGCTGGTAAACGACGAGTTGATTACAAATACCCATACAGAGCATCTGCATACCGCTCTTCTTTCCGGCAACTCGAAATTGTTTTTGCTGGGCTTTTGTTATTTTTCTGCTGCTGAGTAAATTTCTCTCTCGTTGTTTTCATTATTGACCAATTCTCAATTTTGAAATAGCCCTGCCGAAAGAAAACATTTCTAATTTCTGCAGTTCAAACTGGGGAATCCCAAACAAGGCATTGCTCGACCTGCTCTTGATCGGTTTTTTCTTAAGTTTCTCTTTTTGTGGTGGCGTTATTTTGTTTTCTCAATTCGCTGGTGCACGGCAACCCTGGCGACCGTCCAGTTGCTGACTCCACAAAAAGTAGTGATATGAGCATGCGCAACAAGAAGCAGACGGGTTTCCCAGTTCGTATTCTAAAGATCGGCATTCTTTAATCGTTTCGTTGCAGCTTGCTAGAATCTTTACCAATTCACTTCACCCCCGGGCGAGCTGAGTGAAAGCGCGTTAAGTTAAGACTCTGAAGACTGGCCAAAGAAGGTTCAGTTCAAAGAATCCTGAGGAACTTACTCCAGCCGAAAATGTGAATCGATTTCTGACGAAAATTCAGTAATTTTGTGGTTTTTCGGCGTACTTCGCAAAGGGTGGTGTTTAGTTGAATTTGAATTCCACATTTTTTTATTTGGTTCCAAGCGGAGGAAGAAGGTCGATTAAAATGCAAAAGAGAACTTAGTGTATTCAATCGTATAAGTGAAAATCATTTTTGGACATCAGTTTTCGTTTGGAAGTTGCCGGAATTCTTTTCAATGTTTTCGTCGGAACAGCCGTAAGACTCAAAGGATTAAGTTCAAGATTAGAACTTTACTCTTTTAATTTGTGCATCGGAATTCGGAACAGTTCAGGGTTTGTGAAAGATTCAAAGGATGGGTGTGTTGCCAGTGATAGTTTACGGAAAAACAGCAAAGAAAGACCGATTCGACTGAAAGAGCTGCGACAGCTTTAAACTGAAAATTAAAGAGATTTTGTGTCGCTACTGTGCCCATCTATCAATTGATTGACAGTGGAAATAAATCGCATAATCGCATTTTTGATAACAAAAAAAGTGCTGCTATCAATTTTAACCCAACGCAGATACAGATTGCTGCAAGTGCAACTACAAGTTACATTCAAAATTCGAGTAACTTTATAGGTAATCGTAAAAATTCTATAACAAGCAAACTGCATAAAAACATCAAAATCCTCCATGGAGTGGAAGAACCGTGTAAAATCCCTGTACGTGAGTGAAGCCAAAAAGTCTGGTTTTTGATTGTCAAATGATGAACGAGCGGGAAACTTCGGTTTGTCAAGTGCAGTGAGTAAGCGAGCAAAGAGGTAATTTTGTGCTTGTTTTGTGTTTGATTTCCAGTAAATGGGGGTTACAAGGTGTAATTTTTATGTTTTAATTTGTGAAACGTGATAATTACATCTATTGTGAGTTATTTTATAGAAAAAAGTGTGAAAAAATGCCTAAAAGATGTTTTGTGCCTGGCTGCAAAAATGCGGAGATTTACAGGAACTCTGGGGATTTCTTTTCACAAGTAGGTATTTAAGAAAAGTACACTTAGTGATTTCATTTGAAAAAAAATTGTGAAAAGGATTGGATTTTATCGAAAAATTCATTCTTAACTGAAGTGGTTTTCCCTCCAGAAGAACTGTCAGAATTGTGCAAATGAATGACAAAGTTGTCAGCATACAAATTTTTTTTGGGGGGTCAAAGCATAAATTAATATAATGATAGAAATATTACTTTACTTAATACTTTCTTTTTATTGGGTTTTAGGTCCCCGAGCGATGTCCACATGCAGAACAGGTGGACAACAAATTAAATCGCCTGCAACAGTTGGCCCCTCCGCAGTGCCAGCAAAAACTTTACGCCTGTACTGAGTGATGTCTATGTGTGAGTGTTTGTACTCACACATCTTTGAAATGGCTTCACTTTTTTCGGCTTGTTTCCACTCCATATTCGTTCGTTCCTCCGAGGTGAAAAACTCCGCAAAACTGACATGGGATATATCCAACCAATATCTGGAATTGAAGACCACTAATAACAACAATGAAAAATTCTCCTACGGAGGCTTAAATATTAAAGGTATTCTATAGAATAACTGTAGAGAAAAATTGATTGAATTTGCAAAAGACCAAATGAGAACTAATTTATTAATATTATTAGTAGAACATTTAACAACAAGAAAAATCAAAGCCTTCCTTTGTTAAAACAATTAAGAATCCCAAATCGAGAAATTACGTCAATATAATCATTTTACATATTCATAAAAGCTAAGATAGTATACAAGTTAAATTAAGAATAAAAATAGCTTTGGAAAGCATGCGAAAATGTAATAAAGATATTTCGGCGTAATATAACTGTACTAACGATTAACTTATGCGCATATATAAAACACGTTAATTAAATTTCTAGACGATTTTTAAAGATAGTTTATTTATTTTAAAGGTATTAAAAAATGACCAAATGAATAGAACTACAACGAGTTCTACATATCGTTATTTTTAGTTCGTTACGAAAATTTTAACATAATCGATTTAGTGGACAATTTTGGAGGAATTTTAGAATCTGCGCTAAATACTGGTTTTTAAATAACCGAAAGGTATTGCAATGTGTATGCAAAATCACTAAGTAATCATTAGCTGCTATAGCTACACACTTACCAGCAAGTAGTAAGTGTTCCACCTCCCCTATACTTTAGCATGAGGCGCATAAGGGATAGCGACGTCAAGATCGGATGGCATCCCACCGGTGGGGTTTTCTTCAAGACGGTTGCCTGATAAGAAGTGGTCGAGGCGGGAGTGGGAAAGACGCGTCCCTGTTGGGTGCAGTGGGAGGCAAAAATAAAAAAATAAAGTCGAGGTCGAGTTAGTTATTGTAGGTGGCTGGTTGAAAGGATAGAGTTGGTGTTGTCTGTGGGGAGGACGGGAGATAAGAACTAGTTTTGGAAAGGGTCAGTCGATAGGGTGGTTAAGCCTAGTGTGCGCAAGCAGGTATGCTATAGGGGGTTTTTGGTGGCAAGATCAAAACGTCGGGAGGCCGAGCGGGCAAAGTGCTCGTGCCTGTGAAATGATCGGACGAAAGAGTGGATGAACAGCTTGAGAGAAATAAAAAAAAAAAAAAAAGTCGTGAGGCTCCTGCCACAAGTGCTGATGTTGTTATGCACCTGGTCTGCAAAAAGATTAAATATGACCGGCCGCAGTCAGTGAACTTGGTGTTGTGAAAGACACGAGTGCGGGTGAAGGTAAGGGAATAGAAACGGGCTGCATAAATAAAATACGAATTCGGCTGAGTTAAAATACTAGTTATATTTGCAGGCAAAATCGTTTAGAAGAGATGGTGGGTGTGTTTCTTTATTCGGAATATTCGAAACATTCAATAATCGTTTCTTTATTCATCTAAAGTATTCCATTCCGCGTTTCTTTATGATTTCGGAATATTCCGAACGTATTCTTTTTGATCTGTCTCAAGAGGTGGAATAAAAGGAATATTATCTTGTCAGCTGTCAGATTTCTTTAAACATGACGTATCAGTTGTCAAAAGCGCTATGGAACAAAATAGTTGTAAGTAATGATGATCCTAGATTTCTTTTTTAATCTAATTTGTGGTTTCTTTATTCATTCTACACCGTATATTCTGAGAATATTCCATTCATTCTCTTCCTTCCATAGAAGTGAATAAAGAAACACACCCAGTATGTTTGTGCAACGGGTGTATTTTTAAGCCCGGTATGCTGTTGCTAAGAAATTTCTTGGCCTATACAAAACCTATGTAAGAAAAACACTCAAGTAATGCTCAAGGAAATTTTTTCCGTTCCGGCTGTCAAAGCGGTATGCTGTTCACAAGGAATCGGTCAAGAAAAAGCGTAGTTTTACAATCAGGCGCAAGTGGCGCTGTATACCAAAAAGTCAAATTTCCTTCAAGGAATATGTGTCCGAGCACATATTCCTTGAAGTAAAAGTGACAGTTCGTCTGTGGTGAAAGCGATTTCTTCAATAATTTTTCGGATTTTTGGAATTTTGTGCATTTCAATATAGGTAAGTGGGATAGAATAGGGCCGAAGTAATGGATTGTGAAGACTACAGGGATTTCGATTTCTTGGACACTTCCTCATCACAGGAGGTGGTTGTTCCAAAGGCCAATCCAAAAAAGAGAAGGAAGGGACTTGAAAATTTTTCCACCGGGGAAAAAAAACAAATTGCAGCTGCTGTAAAAAAAAGAAGACAAATATGGGATCTTGCAGACAAGCAGCATTTCAATACAAATGGTCTTGCTCTATCCTGGAAGGAAGTTGAAGAAGAAGTTAACAGACCAGGTAAGAATAATATATTTAGCTTATTAGTTTCAAAACTAAAATACATATGTATATATATATATATATTGATATATTTATTTTTCCAAAAGCGGATGAGTGCAAGGCAGCTTTCACGTGGTTAAGAGAAAGCTACAGATACCGCGCGAAGGGCTTGAAAATAAAGAAGTCGGGCAGCGCTGGTGGTAGCCAAACAGAAGGTCCTTCGTTTGACGACAGCGCTTTGGATTGGGAGTTCTCGGAGGACTTATAGTTCCTCCACGACAACTCCCAAAAAAGAAGGTATTGTATACTGCATTGTATATTGGAAATTATACATATGTATATATTTTGTAATTTTAATAGAACCTTTGTGTCAGACGCGGAGGAATTAGATGAGCGTGAAGCAATTGCGTCTACATCAAATTACTCATACGTAAGTTACTTATTTATAGGTTGTTCAAAGATTAATGGTTTCCTTCATTAGCAAAACCATTCGTCAACTTCCAGCTCTCAACGGGACGATAATCCCGTTGCAAAGCTTGCAAAACATATCGGAGAGTTTGTTGAACACCAGAGGGAAATTAGTTCTGTTCCCCCCAGATCGATCCACCGCTTGTCCACAAAGTATTTCTTGCTAACGTGGACAGAATGTTGCAACAACTGCCGGCCTCAAGCATCGAGGATGTATATTTCGAAATTAATAGCCTCTTATATAATAAAATTAAGGAAACTCAAAATAAATAATGTTGGAAAAAAAATATTTATTTTCATTTTTGTTTATGTTTTAAGTTCAAAATTATTTTACAAAAGCAGCTCTCCTCTGCCAAGGGACCGCACCTTCAGCCGAATTCACATATTCCTTCAACTTATTACGAACAAATTTGCCGCAATCTGTATTACGGCCTAAATGTGAAGGAATAGAACTGTGGTACAAACTATCTTCAACATCCCCTATTCCTTTCCTCCACTCTCCTTCTACTATATTACCTTCCGTATCCAATCTGTTGGCATAATTAACGGGGCAATATGTTTTTTTATTGCCACTCAATAAAAAATTGTGAAGCATACAACATGCCGCAATAATTTTTTCTGCTCGATCGGGGCCACAAAAGAGTGTTCTCTTCAGACACATCCATTTTGAGCATAGAATTCCAAAAGAATTCTCAATGCAACGCCTTGCTCTGCTCAGCCTACAGTTGAATATCCGTTCTTCATCGGTTAGCGATTTACAACTATACGGTTTATTTATTCTTTTACACAAAGGAAATGCATCGTCGCCAACATAAAAAAATGGTAATTTTGCACCGTTCACCACAGCATTGTCTGGGAAGTCCTGCCGATCGTTCATCACATCTTGACCGAATTTCGAATTCTTAAAAATGTTAGCATCTCCCTCACTGCCATAGGCGCCTATATCCAAAAAGGTAAATTTATAGGATGCATCGCATACAGCCATAATGACAACCGAATGAAATCCCTATAGTGAAAGGAAAGAAATTGAAATTAATTAATTATTCTAATTTTCAAAACAACAAATCAATTAGGAATTATCATCTCGACGAACCTTATAATTATAAAACATGCTCCCGGATCTTGGAGGTGCTTTCAGGGCTATGTGTTTTCCATCAATAGCTCCAATGCAGTTGGGAAAATTCCACTGTGCATTGAAGCTATTGGAAGTTTCAATAAAGGTGTCCTTATTCATTTTCGGCAACTTCGGTTTAAACACTGCGCAAATCGCATCACATACCAAGTCAATTATTGTCCCGAGGTGTTGTTTGCTGATCCGATAGCATGATGCAATGTGGCGCTGGAGGTCTCCTGATGCAAAATACCTTAAAATTAAATGACCCTTTTATCTGTCTTCTAATAATAATAATGATAAAATTACGACACTTACTCTAGAGCAATTGCCAACTTTTGCTTCGTTGAAATGGCATCGTTGGGACGAACATTCCTCTTTGGCTTTAGGTGCGGTTCGAGAATGTCGAACAGGGAATGAAACTCTTCCACACTCATGTGGAAATTTTCCTGAAACAATTTGGTGTTGGCCATCAAATCAGCAAACCAGAGTAAAAAATTATATGCAAAAACGTTCTTATGGTAAATATATGCATGTATACTTATATCAGTCGCAAATCTCCCTTTCGTATTCCTTTCCTGAAGGTAGGGATTTACCCGTTGTGTTGCCCTCTTCCTCTGCTTTTTCTTTAGGAGCTCATCAAGCAGTACAACAGCGGCCCCAGCAATAACGATAGTATTGTTAACGTTTCTAATGAGTTAAACTTGCGATATAATGTACAATAAAATAAATAAACCATTTACCTTCGATATTCATCCATATTTTTCACAGAAAACCAAACTTCCAATATTTTAATAGTTCACAAATGACAAGTGTTAGAGGGTGTATTCGAGGACAGGATCAGGGATCAGATCAAACAGAACACAATACTAAATAGTCAGAATAAACTTTATTAGCGCACAGCGACTTCACCTTTTCACAGACTGACAGAGAATGACGAAACACTTAAAGTAGCTTGAAGTTGGTTGCGATGTGTCAATTCCCGCTCAATGCCCGCAAGGCGCGAAATTTAAACTAGCGCTGACACATTGTGCGGGGAAGTCCTCATGCCGAGCAACATCAAACACTTCTGATGCTTAGGTCCTGGTAGACCCTTCGTGAGGACATCTGCGATCATCTCCTCAGTAGACAGGTACTGCATGTCGATGTGATGATCCCTAATGGCATCCCTGACCAAATGATGCCTTACGTCTATATGTTTCGTGCGACCGTGGAAAACAGGATTCGAGCAAGCCTGTGAGCACCCATGTTGTCGCAGAAAATCCTGAGGTCGGCCAAATCGCTGAAGCCGAGCTCCAATAAAAATCGTTGCAAATATATTGCCTCCTTAACCAAATCTGAGAGGCCCATGTACTCAGCCTCCGTTGACGATAATGCAACTGTCCGTTGTTTACGTGACTCCCAGGATATAGCACCGCCTGATAGAATGAAGGCAAATCCGGTGTATGAACGTCTGTCCACAGGGCAGTTACCCCAGTCCGCATCAACGTATCCGGTAACAGTGTCCTTGGACGATCCATAATGTATTCCAAGTTCACGCGTCCCCTTTAGGTATCGAAGTACTCGCTTCGCCGCTATCCAGTGCTGTGATTCATATCGATCATTAAAACTGCTGAGCCAGCTGACCACATGTGCAATATCAGGTCTGGTTCCGGACGCCAAATACATCAGGGCACCAACAAGCTCCCGATAGGGAAAATCCCCAGAATTTGAATTAACCTCGTATCCCGAACCCGACGATATCTGGCCCAAACTCATCGGTGTAGACACCGGCTTACAATAGTTCATGTGGAAACGCTCAAGAATGTCATCCACATATCCCCTCTGATGAACAAAATACCCGTCCTTGTGACGAACAAACTCCAGCCCAAGACAGCAATGCACCTCGCCCAAGTCTTTAATATCAAAGCAATTTCCTAGACCAACCTTAAATTGAGCGATCTCCGACAAATTTTTCGAAGCTAAAAGCAAATCATCCACGTACACAGCAATCATTATCATGTCTCTCCCTCGACCTTTGTAGTAGACACAGGGGTCGCTATGAGACTGAATCGCTCCGAGTTTCCTCAACTCCAGGTCTAGCCTTTCATGCCATTGGCGACCGGCCTGACGAAGCCCATACAAGGCCTTTTTCAATTTGCACACCTTGTCGCCCTTACGAAGATCACTGAGCATCTTTCTCGCAGAGCTCAAAACTGCTTCGTCCCGTCTTTCTGTTTGAAGAATAAAGTCCAAAACTTTATCGGTTAGCTTGGGTACCTCCATCAAAATGTTTTCCTCCAATGAACCGTTTAAATATGCCGTCGCGACATCCAGCTGGTGCATCATCATTCCACACTGCGAGGCGAGGGCAGTAATTAGACGAATAGAATTAAGACGCGCCACCGGAGAAAATGTTTCTCCAAAATCAATACCAGGGCGCTGCGAAAAACCCTGCGCAACAACTCTTGCCTTCCTTTTCAAGAGTGACCCATCCGGTGCAAATTTATTTCTTAGGACTATTCTACTACCAATCACTTTCTGATTTTCAGGTCGTTCAATGAGCTCCCAGGTACCATACCTGATAATGCTCGTGAGCTCGGCCGCCATGGCCCTGAACCACTCATTCGAGTCCTCTCCGCAGTGGAAGCGTGCTGGGCCCATAACCTGTTAGAGGGTGTATTCGATGACAGGATCAGGGATCAGATCAAACAGAACACAATACTAAATAGTCAGAATAAACTTTATTAGCGCACAGCGACTTCACCTTTTCACAGACTGACAGAGAATGACGAAATACTTAAAGTAGCTTGAAGTTGGTTGCGATGTGTCAATTCCCGCTCAATGCCCGCAAGGCGCGAAATTTAAATTAGCGCTGACAACAAGCCGTCAAAATTCCTTGACCAACTATCAAATTTCCTTCAAGGAATATGTGCTTATTTTCCTTGACCTCTTTTCTTGGCAACAGCATACCGGGCTTAAGTCGTGTTTTGTAACGGCTCCGTATAAGTAGTCAATAAATTTCAATGCTGAAATGGATAGGTTCGTTAATAATAGATTTGTTTTAAAGCACGTTTTCCCTTTTATTCCTTTATTGACCTTAATCACTGAATACAATTTTTTTACAATTCAACTTAAATAAGTAAATAAGTTCGCTTAATAGTTTAATAATTCTTCAAAATTTTAATATTATATTACAGTTTTTACTAGAATTTTTAAATTTCAAATAAGTATTGTATGGCAAAAATATTTCAAAGGAAAATTTTACTTCAATTATTTCAAAAAAAATTATCTTATATTTGATGATTTTAACAATTTAAATATTAATTGTTTCCAACTAGGTTTAATTAAAAATGATGTAAGTATTTGATGAAGTTCAGAGTGGAAATAAAACTCACGGGCAAACTAAATGAAACCTTTTTATTAAGACCGCTTCTTTGCGACAAGGCAATGAAACAAGGGAAGAAAAATGACAGTTCAGTTTTACGTATATTCCGCATGTGGCGCTTTCAACGCTAAGGCGCTGGATTTCAATGCTAAGGCGCCGGATTACAAATTCAAATTCAAAACTGTCGGAGCGTACTCCAACACCCCTTCTCGCTTCGGCACGTTTTGTTATTGAAGTCCCAGACTTTTGGTTAACTCCAAGAAACGTTCCTTAACCAAAGGCTTCGTCAGTATGTCCGCAATCATCTCTCCTGTTGGGCAGTAGCTAACGTTGATTATACCTTTCTCCCTCAAGTCCCGAAGCTGATGGTGACAAACATCGATATGTTTTGTGCGAGCTCCACTTCGCTCTGATTCAATAAGTCGAATACATCCTTGATTGTCCTCGTGCATAATCGTCGGACCTGGAGTAAGTACTTCCATGTCCTCGAGCAACATTCGTAACCACAACAGCTCCCTGCTCGCATATGATGCTGCAACATACTCTGCCTCAGTGGACGATACTGCCACTGAAACCTGCTTACGGCTCGACCATGCAATAGTTCCATTTCCAAGTCGAAACACATATCCACTTGACGACTTTCTGTCCGCAACATCACCAGCCCAATCCGCATCCACATAGCACTGGAGTTCCATCTTTCCATTTGATGAGAGTTTTAATTTCTTATTATTTGTTGACGCTAGATAACGCAATACACGCTTTACCGCTTTCCAATCATGTTCGGTAGGTCTTTCCACCCTTCGACAAAGAAAACCCACCGCTGCTGCTATATCTGGTCTGGAAACTGTAGCAATATACAACAGTGAACCCATAATTCGTCTATACTGAGAATTGTCCGGAAGTCCCTGAGCATCCTCCTCCTTCACTGCCAGAAAACCAACCTCCATTGGAGTAGCCACAGGCCTTGATTCCAACATGCCAGAATCCTCCAACAACCTCAAAATTTTGCTTCGCTGACTCAGCAGGAACGAGCCCCCAGCCTCACGTTCCACCTGAACGCCGAGATAGTGTTTCACGCATCCGAGATCCTTGATACCGAAACAATTACCGATCTCTCTGCCAACTTGGGCAGTCAACTCTACAGATGATCCAGCAACCAGCAAATCATCAACATAGAGCAGCATATACGTCAAGTTACCATCCTTTTCCTTTCTGATGTACAAGCAGTTATCAGCTTTGCCACGCTGAAAACCAATTTTCGAAAATGCGTCAGTTGCTGTCCTATTCCATGCTCGCGCAGACTGTTTAAGACCGTAAATGCTCTTTCGCAATTTAAGAACTTTATTTGTATGTCCAGGCTCCTCGAATCCAGGTGGCTGCTCCATAAAAATCTCCTCGGACAACTCACCATTCAAATATGCACTCCTCACATCTAGTTGACGTACATGTAAATTCTTCTGCGCTGCCACAACTAACAGTGTCCGTATGGTCTCATGCCTCACAACAGGCGCGAAGGTTTCGTCATAATCCTCCCCATACCGCTGCGAGCAACCCCTTGCCACTAACCGAGCCTTGTAGGTGTGTACTCGACCCTCACAGTCCAATTTTGTTTTAAAAACCCATTTGCAAGTTATTGCTCTTTTCCCTGGTGGAATCTCCGCCAATTCCCACACTTTGTGTGCGTTGAGGCACCGAATTTCGTCCTTTGCAGCCGCAATCCATAGTTGTCTCTCCCGAGTTGGTAGCTTAATCATCTCTGCCCAATTTTCCGGTTCCCTTACAATGCCAGCTTGTGCCCTCATACTCAACCGTCTTGGTGGTATTCCCTTATTTTCACGCTGTGAGACCCGCCTCTCAAGTGGTGCAGCCTGAGCCTCCGAGAAAGCCTCAAAAAACACATCATCAGCCAACAGTTCCTCAGAACCCTCGTTCGAGCACGCAACATCATCTTCTGGCTTCCTGTCATCAGTTACTTCCTCCGACGACATCATCTCCGGAATGACAACATAAGAAACATTAGCAACCCCTTCTTGCCGCGAACTTTGGTGAAGAACCCGCTGTCCAGCTTCACGCTCAATTACTCGCACAGAACGGCTGATCCAAACCCGACTTGTCTCAGGATTTAATATCCGGTAGCCCTTAGCGTTCTCATCATATCCAACGAGAGCACCAATCTCAGCCTTATCATCCCATTTTCTCCGTTTTTGCTTGGGAATGAGAGAATAAACCCTGGACCCAAACACTCGAATATGGCCCAAATCTGGTTTATCTCCAGTAAAAAGCTCCACAGGAGTCCTCTCTATAACACGACTCGGCGTACGGTTTTGCAAATACGCCGCGGTCAAGATCGCCTCTCCTCAGAATCGAGTATCTAAACCAGCATCAAGAAGCATACATTTTGCTGCCTCCGTTAATCTACGGTTTTTCCGTTCCGCCACTCCATTCCGCTGAGGAGTATACGTCACTGTGACCTGGTGCTGAATCCCCTCCCGACGTAAATAGTCTTTCAGCGTCTGGGAGACATATTCCTTCCCGTTATCTGTTCGTAGAACCACAGGTTTTCTTCCAAACTTGTTTGACATTCTGGCAATGTATTCCCTAATGACTCCCGAGACCTCATCTTTTGATTTAATGAGCCTCACCACTGTGAATCGAGAATAATCGTCAATTATAGTCAAAAAATACCTGTTGCCGCTGGGCGTCTCAGTCTGCATTGGCCCGCATAAGTCAGAATGAATCAGTCGCATTGGTTCCTTCTCCCTTCGCCCGCTCTCAGGGAATTTTGTTTGAGCCAACTTTCCCTTTATGCACTCTTCACAGGTTACCTCATCGGAACACGATGCTATCTTCATTCCCGTTGCTTGCCCTTCTGCAACCAATCTTTTGATTGCCATTGGATCTCTGTGGCCCATTCGGCGATGCCACTGATGCAGACATGCGGAGGCAACCGCAACATGAGCTGAATTCTCGATCCTAGCATCTTCGAGACGATATACGTTCCCACTGCTCTCCGCCTGTGCAACGATCCCTTGACCTCGATAAATAGTGCATCTGTTACCGCTGAATTCCACCCGATGGCCACGCTGGGCAATTCGTTGCACCGACAACAACCCGCCATCCAATTTTGGGACATAAAGCACGTCATTTAGTTCAATTTTCTGAAATTAACCATTCAGCAGCCTGCAAACAATCCAGCCACTGCCAACTCCCTTTGCCTCGACCACCGATCCATCGGCAAGAAAAACTTATGAACTGGTGTCACGCAGTCGAGAGAAAAACGCCACATCGTTCGTCATGTGGTTAGATGAACCGGAGTCTATACACCAACTTTTGACGCTCCCCACCCGAGCACCCTGCACCCCAATTGCTGCATGGTTTCCCATGAAATAATCTTCTTTCGTCAATGACGCCTTGGCCGACTCCCCGACCAATTCCCTGAGATAGGGTCTTTTTATATAAATAGCAATCTGCTTTCAGGTGCCCCGACTTGTTACAGAAAAAACAAGTCCGCGATTCCTTATTGCCTTTCTGACTCTTTCCCGTCCTTCCGCTCTTTCCTCCTTTGTTTGAAACTTCATGATGGCCGCCTTCATTTCTGCTGACGGACCGCAATGCTGTCTCGACTTTATTTTTACCTGACGCACGAGCCTCGACTCGCCTTTGATATTCATCCATAATTTTTCCGGTTACATAATCCACCGTTAGTTCCATCTCATTACGACCCTCGAGTGCTGTAACAAGACCAGAATATTCCTCAGGTAAACTTACCAGGAGAACTGCAACGATTTCTTCGTCCTCGAGTGGTTTGCCGGAGCCACGCAGCAGCCCAACCACCTCCATGATTGCATCAATATGCTTGCTCATTGAACCACCACGGTAGTGAATACCATAAAGTTTCCTCCGCAGATACAGCCTGCTGCCAAATGTTGAACGCTCATACTTCCTTTTAAGCGCTTCCCATATTTCGTGAGCATCATCCAGGTGCGCAAAACAAATTAATTGACTGTCCTCCACGCACAGGGTTATATGTGCCGTGGCCCTACTATTTCTTTTTACCCAGTTATCATCTGCGTCTTCAGGTTTCGGCTTGGTCACAACTTCCCACAAGTCGTCGCGTACCAAAACAGCCCGCATTTTTGTTTTCCAAAAAATATAATTTCCGCCATTTAAGAGCGGGACCGCCGCCTTTGTATTGTCCTGTGCCATGTTTTCACATTCACACCTCGATTGTCCGCGAACACTCGATAATTAGTTCTTAATTTTACACAAAAGGGCTTGAGCAAACTGGGCCCATAACCTGATGAAATTCAGAGTGGAAATAAAACTCACGGGCAAACTAAATGAAACCTTTTTATTAAGACCGCTTCTGTGCGACAAGGCAATGAAACAAGGGAAGAAAAATGTCTCAGTTTTACGTATATTCCGCATGTGGCGCTTTCAACGCTAAGGCGCTGGATTTCAATGCTAAGGCGCCGGATTACAAATTCAAATTCAAAACTGTCGGAGCGTACTCCAACAGTATTGAATTTTCTCGACTATTACAAGTGTTTTGAGTATCCTGATTTTTCTGATTATTCTAATTCCGATTTCTGACAATTTTGAGTTTTGTAAATAATTCTGATTTTCTAGATAATTTCGATTCCCTAGAGAATTTTGATTCCGGTTTTTTCCTAAACAAATTATTTCTATGTGAAATCGCCGGTTTATAGTTCGAAAATTAAGGATCGTTTCCTCTGGCGAATTCCATCAAAACCGATTGCTTAATTTTATGCTATTGGCAAATTCCAATAGTTTCGCGCCGCGACGGAAGATAGTGGCAAAATCCACAACAAACAACAAGTGGCAAATTCCACAAGAAAATCCACACACCAAAGACGAGTGGAAAAAATCCACAAATGAAAGAAGGATAGATTCCACAGAGGAATAGTGTGGCAAATTCCACAAATGGAAAAGGAACGAGTGGCTAAATCCACAAAGTGGGATAATCAAGTGGCAATTTCCTCAACTGGAACGGCAATTAAGTGGCAAAAGTCCACTCAGATGAAGAAGAAGAATTCCACAATCGAAAAGGAACACGACTTGAGGTAAATTCCTGAAGTGCTTCCTCGAACTTCGCGATCGCCTTATATAGCCAAATTTTGCCTAGTTTCTGGTATTTGCCGCCAGATCTCAGGCGCTATGGCTATGACTGCATTACCGACCCTCTTTGTTGTCACTCGTCAGCTGATATTGTCAGTTGTTTTTAAATTTGAGTGTTGTTACGTTTGTATATAATTAATTAAACTTGTTATTTAGTTTTATAATAGTTTATTAACTTTAAATAATAGAGTACTTTAAATGAACTTGTTAACTCGACCAGCTCTAGCCATGAACTAACCACAATCCAGATTGATTCAACCACTCTCCCAAAGTACCCGCTAGGCCTCAGTTCCTATCATGACAAGTGTCGAGTGGCGCGGCGCCGTTTTATGTTCAGCCGGTACTGATTCGATATTAATTTCTTTAGAAAAAAATTTATCTCTAATATGATGGACTTTAACGTCTATATGTTTGCTCCGCGCATAATACACTGGGTTTTTCACCAACTGCTGCGCGCTCTGATTATCACCGTAAAGTGTTGTTGACGTATTGAGATGTTGCTTCCATCCTGGCTCCTTTAGCAAACTTCGAAGAAAGCTTGCCTCCTTTGCTGCCTCCGACATTGAAATGTACTCTGCCTCGGTACTGCTTAAGGCAACCGTTTGTTGTTTTTTGGATGCCCACGACATTGCAGCTCCGCCAAGAAAGAATGCGTAACCAGTAAAAGATTTTCTCTCGTCTGGACAACCCGCCCAATCTGCGTCTGGATTCACCAGTTTTTCTGTAATTTAGTTTAATGGTAATAGTTTGTTGCAAGTACCTCAAGATATGTTTAACAGCTCCCCAGTGCATATCGTGTGGGTGCTTCTTAAATTGCGATAGTTTAGCTACACTATGCAATATGTCCGGTCGTGATACCAAACCAAGGTACATTAATGAGCCAATTGCTGATTGGTATAGCCTCGGATTTGTTTTCTTGCAGTCATCGTTACATTTAGAGCACCGTTTTAATACTGTTCCCGCTGGTAATGGCGTACTTTTTTTTTTTTTGGAGTGGGGAAATGCAGTTGCGCACCTAGATAACCGAAGCCACCTGTGTACCGGACTCCCTGGTCGAATGACCAGGCCTACCGGCTAAAACCCCGCTCCCTTGCAATTCTCCATATTGTACTCTTTCAGTATTTGTTTTATGAGTTGGTACTGACATATAGAGATCTGTCCCCGTTCACCATCACGCGAGATTTCCATCCCCAAAAAATGCTCCACTGGTCCTTTGTCAGTGATATCAAAAAACGAGCTGATTTGCTGCTTCACTTTCCTTATGTTCGCTGCCTCGCTGCTGACTATCAGCATATCATCCACGTATACAACGACGATGGTTAATTTATTGCCTTCGACTCTTGTATAGACGCAATTGTCGGTCAAGCACCTTTTGAAGTTGATTGATTTCAGAGATTCGTCTAGCTTTTCGTTCCATTCTCTCCCCGATTGTTTCAAGCCATAGAGGGCTTTCTTCAACTTACATACACGATTCAGGAACTTTTTGTCGATGAAGCAATCTGGCAGCTCCATATATATTTCCTCCTTCAGAGGACTGTTAAGATATGCAGCAGACTTGCAACTAAACGTGTTTTGCCCGAATCGTTTTCGTCAAGCTTTCCAAGTGTAATGTTGGCTATGTAACGTCCCGTGCAGTCAGTGGTTTCATCAGCAGATATCCATATATAATTGTCACCAATATCTTCTTTAATTCGTTTAATCTTATTTTCATAGCATCGCTCCGGATAATTCTTTCTTAATGTGGATTCATCGGGAATATTTTGATTCGTATATTCTTTTAAAAAATTTTTCCATACTTCATTATTTAGTACACGCCAAGGAATATTGGCAGCCACCATAGCTTCACACATATCATAAAAAAAAAATTTTCGATTTTCTGAATCGTCGTCTCCATTAGCATTACTTTTGCCGTAATTTCTTCTATGCATCAAAGTATTTATATGCTGCTGCAGTTGTGATTTTTTTTCAGAAGATATCTTTTAAGGCATTGAATTATTTATATACAATATATATATCAAAATAATTTGGTAGCAACAAAATTAACAATTAAACACTACCTACTGTTTTTTCGCACTTTTTACAATAAACTGCGTTATTAACAAATTCCAAATTTTCTGGATCGATCGATTTAATCCAATCTGCGATTAATGCAGTCCTTTTTCTTGTAATTTTTGGCATTCTTTGAAATTTTAGGCACGTTCTTTCACTAAGAATAAACCTCAAATGGCAATTGCATTCATAAATATTTGTTCTCCTAAATCGTCAAAAACAAAACCGATAAACAGACTAACTGTTGTGGAGGTGTTATATTTAGCATCTACAGTCTGTTCAACAAGAAAGTGACCCTCGAAATTTAATGAAACGCTGCCGCTGCACCAGTTTTCTTAATTCGGTTGAATATTGGTAATTCGGTTGGATATTGGTAACAATTGTATATGGATATCTCTCGATGAAACCACTGACTGCACAGGACGTTACATAGCCAACATTTAAATCACCATCAAAAGAGTGATTTTCTTAAAATGTTTAATAAATATTTTATTTTATCATAAAATATGCAAAAAGTATGCAAAATATGCAAAAAATATGCACATATGCAAAAAATATGCAAATATGCAAAAAGTCAAAAAATATGCTCATTCTAATTGAACCTACTAATGTAAAGATGAGTTTCTGTGCAATTAAAATTAATTTATCTCAATAAATGTAAAATATGCATTTGCATATTATCCGCTGTCTAGTCATAACAAAAGCGAGTTTTGAGCAATTCGTTATATAAGTTAAATTAAATTCTTGTTTGGAGATTAAAAAAATATATTTTTTGATCAGCTATGCCGATCTTTATTGCTCAAAAGTCAATTACAGAGTGATTACATTCTTGCTTAAAATCTACCTCTCTTAATCTAGGGCGTTCACCTGGGCACCGTCGCAGACATGATGTCGGCAGAATTGCAAAATTCACCTGCGCGCGTGTCCCGGTCACGTTGGTCACGTTGCATTGGGTAAACCTTAGGTCGTTTGAGCTGGGCCGTCAGCGATAAATAAAATGTGTCGTTAACTTATATATTCTTTGTTCCTCCATTTATCATAGCCTCTCTGTCTTATATTTCCCGAACTCATTTTGTTGTGATTCACCACCATACACTTGTAAACAGTAATGTGTAATGTCAATATTTCAAAATTTAGCCAATTAGCCAAATGTTATGTATGCTGGGTAAACATACAATAACAATTGAGATCTTATTCAGTTGCGGGAATAAAATCTCTTGTTGTTTGATGTTGCTCCTGGGTCTGGTCTCGCTGATGCTCGGCTCGATGATATCTCGGAAGCCGCACGGAACGCTTAACTCCTTGAGGTCGGCAGGCTGCACGGGGAGTAGCAGTTATGCTCACACTCCCTAACCAGGGGATCACAATTAAAACACGGATTTTATCTTTTATTTGTCTGTTATATTTTATATCACTTAGTACACCGTGCTTAGCTAATTGTCTGTACCACTTCAGTACACTTATGCCGGACTCTCGACTCACGTGTAGAAATGCTTAAGTCTTTCCGGGGGAACTTAAGCACTTTTTGAACTTTCGGACTTAACTTTTCGCGTTCGCGCTGTTAACTTGAGGTCGATCAAAATCCTGACTTTAAGTCGGCTCCGCGAGACTTCTAGACTGTTGGAATACTTTACTGCTGAAGGGCTAATACTGATCTGCGCACCTCCTCATCGACTGATCGGGCCTTGGAATTTTCCAAAGTTCCAATCACCTTGACCGCGCGCGTCGGTACATTTCCAGTGCACATGTTCTGTGTCAGCATAATTGCCGCCTGCATGTGCCTGGGCCGGTGCACGCGCGGGTGGTCGCCCAATCACCGATCGAGGAGTCATATTTTTGCGACTTTCAGTTATTGCAAAATACCTCAAATTTCGTACATGTTATGTCTAGACTTTTGAGGGGTATTTCGCAATTTATGAAACTTATTTTGTTAATGCGATGCACCTAAAATCTGGATGAGATTTTGGTACATAACATTCCTTCCCCCTTTGAAAAAGAGGATTATTCTTTGAAGAGGAATAATTCTCGGGGTTTGAAGGTTGTCCAAAAAATTAGTTTAAACTGGATTGTTTACGGAAAGAGAAAAAAAAATTGTTTGTCGAATTCTACGTTATGTTGGTAATTGCTATCCCTTCCTCCTTTGAAAATAGAGAATTATTCTTTGAAGAGGAATAATTCTTGGGGTGGAAGTCTGACTATTCTTGGAAAAAGCGTTATTGAGAAAAAAAAATTGTTTGCGATTTACTGAGGGAGTGTCGAGTCCGTTCACAAAGTTGCTTACTATCTAGTATACATACATTAGTAACTATTCTAGGTTACATTAGGGAAAACTTCCCTTTGCTCGCTACGTTTTTCATGTCCTTTGTTAAATATATTCTGAATTATAATTATTATTATATTTATTTATTATTATTATTATTATATATTATTTTTTTTATATACTAAACTTTACATCTATCTTGATATTTCTATCATGCCTAGAAATGTTATTTACTATTATTTGATGCAGTACCTATTATTACTTATTATTAAAAGAAAAAATTTTTTTTTGTGTATCTTTTCTTTGTTTTTGAACGCTTAATTTGCGTTTATCTATTCTTAATTATGAATTACCTGACCTATCCTAAGAATGGTTTTCATTCATTACTTACAAGGTCGGGAGTATCTTTTAAATGCTTAACTTGCGTTTATTTATTCTAAACTATGAATTATCTGACCTCTCTTAAGAATTCATTTCTTACAAGGCCAGGAGTATCTATTCTAGATTTATGCTAGCATCTTATTACCTAAGAGGGCATTTATGCTTATGAAAACGTCAGCGGGCGAGCGAATCTGAGTCTTGTGCTGTTTTAGTTGTTTAGTACGTGTCGTTTTGCAATGTCTTCGCGTGTACGACAATTCGCGGACAATGTTATGAACAAATTTTTTTGTGTTTCCTATCTGCACTTGCCTGAGTACCCTTTGGGTTGGAAGCGTGGGAAGAATTATTATTATTTGTCGTGTTGTTTTAATCTGTACATTTTTCGAGACTTAGGTGTTTCCGTTACGGTTTTTCGGAGTAGCTGTTTTTTGTGATTCTGGCTATTATCGTTTTTAATTTCGCTAGCGGTTTTAAAATTTCGCCGTTTAAATAGTTTGTCTCTTTGAATGAATCCATTAGTTTTCATTCAGTTCGTGATCGTGCTCGTTAAAAGTTTGTTCAAAATGAGTTTTTTCATTATGCGAAATGTTACTTCCGTCAATATTCAGGTGTCGTGGGACTTTACCGTGACCGGCGTGGTGGTCACTGGTGCGTTTGATCTGCCAGGATTATCAGGGTGCCCAGAATGACTGTATTTGGCTGGATGCGTATGGCAGGGAGGGTTATTACGCTGTTAACCTGCCCCTTCCCCAGGGCGGCTATGTGTGATTCCTCGGTAAGTGCCTTCGGGTTATTGTGTTTGATTTTTTGCTTATGTTTTTGTGTTTTTGGTGTTATTATAATAAAAAAAGAATTTTGTTTTCTTTTTGTTTTGTGTATAGGCGGGCGTGCCAACTTGGTGGGCACCGTTGTCTACTAGGATCCCGAGCCCTGGGATGACGAGCCCCTCGCGACCCGACCCCCTGGATACATGGGGTGGACTGAGTTGTTCCGAGAATTGGGACACCGACCCGGAAGGTGCCGACGCTGAGGACCCCGAGGGAGACGCCGAGACGGATGTCTTCGTTTTGGCCCGGCGCCAGGGTTAATTTTATGGATGAAAAAATTTTTTTGTGAAAGGAATTTGTATCTCTCTTTTTTTTTTTATAATAAATTTGTATTGCAACTTAATATTTTGTGCGTTTTGTTTATTATTTTTTTTTTGCTTAGATTTCTTGGAACTGGGGTATGAGTTGGTCAGTGCTAGTAGTGATAAAAAAAAAAAATTTTGTCTGAGGGGAAGGTGAAACATTTCTTTTCGATTAATTAAAAATTGCTTATTGATTAGGGCTGACCCAATTATTCGAAATACGGCTTCAAGCGATTGTTGTGTATTACTTTTTTTCTTTTTCTGATTTTAATTTCCGTATTTACTGGGGATTTTACTGCTGTGACTATAAATGGTCCTTCCCACCTTTCTTGCAAAAGTCTGCAAGGCTGCTACAATCGCTGGTTCAACGAGCTGATGACGCTCCGCGGTGCTCCCTCGGCGAGAAAATCCTGGAAGTCTGCTGGGATCGCGGTAGGGCGGAACGGCAACTCGGGGGCTGGTCTGGGGCGCTTTGCGGGTGCACGGGGGACGGGAATCGAGCAGTTGAGCCTCCTCGGGCTCCTGACAATGATGATGCAATTCTCCCGTGGGGGCTCTTTGCCGGGAGAAGTTGGTGAATGTGGTTTCCTTAGGGGGCCGGTCTCTTTATGCGGGGCTCCTGATATGCCTCTAGGAGAGCTTGGGGTGTATCGGAGCCCCGAGAAAAATGCTAATAAGAAACGTATATTGATCGACAGCCTCCTGTCGATCGCCGATTAAGCCGGTTGCCAGAATGTTACGGAGGGTACTTACAGCTGTTCTGCGGGGATTCCTTCTTCTGATTTCACCTTCTTTTCTTCTCTTTGCCGGGGGGCCACTTCCACTTGATCACTTTTATAAATTCCTCGTGCCTCCTTCACTAGCCGGCGGCGGCGCTCGTCAGGTACTTGTTGCTTGGCTCGCAGTGCTGATCGAAATGGCGGAGCGCGACTCGTGTGCCTTCCGGCCAACTTGACAGTCATCGAACTACGATTTGTGTGGATAAGGCCTAAAGCCTGGGTTACAATTCTAGTGCCGTGTACTCATGCACTTTCTGAACCAGCGTGTACATCACATAAATTGCAAGCTAAGAGATCCTACACGTCGGTGCCGCGCTGGCTTGTTTACGTTTACGTGTGTATTCTCTAGTTACTAAGAATTTTTCGGCCGGTTGTATTACCGACTCGCGTATATACCGTGTGCATTTTACTGACCCGAGGTTTCTTTAATAATTAGAATAACTCCCGGTTTATTCTAGTTCTGTATTTTGTGCGGTGCAGTTAGTTGAAATGTTTAAAGTTATTTCCGTTTCTTCCCGTTGCGTGGATATCCACGCCGATTTCCACGTAACGGAAATCAGGACCCGCTTCCAGAGGGATGGCCCGGCCAAATTATATTGGTATGCGCCGGGGGAGAGCCTCCCCATCTCCATCTGGGCGGCCGCCGACACCAGGGAGGGCTACTGGCCCCTCATATGGAAGCTTCCGGCGGGAAGTCGCATCCGTGCCATTGGTAAGTTGTTTTTGTTTTCTTTTTATTTATTCTATTTATTCCCTTCTATTTGTAACCCAGATTTTCTTTTCTATATTTTACAGGGTGCATCGTGAACCTCATGGGGGCCCTGGGAGCTGACAGCTTTGTATAGCTGTCGACGCTGCCCCGGACTCCCGACGAAGAACAGTCAACCAGCGGGGAGGAGTGGAGCTTCCAGGATCAGGACCCACCAGGAGCGGCAGGACCAGCTGATGCTGCCCCCAATGCGCCCGAAGTGGATCCCTCCGAATGGGAATGGGCCATTGGTCGCGTGTAGTTTTTTTTCTTTTCATGTATTCATGTGACCCATTTGTGTGAAAAAATTGTAGTGAAGAGTGAATTGTTGATGTTGAAGTTGAATTGTTGTTGAATTTTTTTAAATTTTTTTTTGTATTATTATTATTTTTTTTTTTGTACTACACCAATTGCACCGTTCGGGGTACTGTTGTACTCCGAACAAATGGCTTCGGGCTTCTCCTTGTTTCTTCCTTTACTTCCGCTGTTTCGATCGTAGCGTACTGGGCTTGGTCGCTCGATTTTTTGTCGGTCCGTTCATCTGCTGTCCTGTTCTTTAATTTTTTGTTTGTTGTTAAATTTTCTTTCACGTGCGATTGGTTTTTATTTTTTATGTTTTGTACTAATTTTTTTATTAAAAATGCTCCTGCTAGGCTTATTATTATTATTCCGACAATGCCTATGGAGGACGCCGATAATTTGTGTGAAATATCAGTTTTAGGATGATATTTCAATTTTTCCAGTTCTTTTTTATTTCCTCTAGTCTAGGGAATATAGATTTTCTTTTAAGTCTGCTTTTATTTCTGTATCTGTTCTTTTAAATTTTATTTCCTGTGTACTTTTTACAAAATTAACCGGTGCCTTATTTAGTAGTTCTTTTAAGGCCGAAACACGTTCGCGTTCACGTTCACGTTCACGATATCCATTGCGATCAGGCCGTTTCACACTCACGCGATGCGATTGCATTCGCGACTTATAATGACAGTTTCCTGAACGAGCGAAAAAATAAAAAGTGAAAATGTGTTTTTTTATTCACTCCTATTGTGACGGATTCTTTCATTTCTAAAATTTTTCGTTTTTTTAGTAAAGTTAACTACGATACAAAACTAAAGTGACACTAAATATTGAAGGCGGCAATTTTAAATTTACATAAATGTCAACAACTCGCGATCTGCGATAAATGCAGCCGGACGCGTTCACTATACTGAACGCTACATTGATCGCTGAACGCTAGCGTCCTGCGTTCTCGAACGCGCCGGTGTGTTTCGGCCTTTAGTATTGCTTGCGTTTCATTGAGGTTGGGTCTGTGTCCATCGCCCCTCTTCGTCCGGGGAGCCCATCTCTTCACATGCACTATTTGTCTTTTCACATGCACTTGCTGCACTATTTGTGCGTTTGTTTTCTTTTGTCCTACCCGCGTCAGTCGAAATCATTCGATAGTACCTTTGCTTTTCGCTGCTTAGTTATTTTGCAAATTAATCACTTTTGTTCACTTAACTCACTTTGCACCTGAGCTCCGTAGAACACATCCGCTCGCGTCGGCTGCTTGGTTGACTCTGTAATGTTGTATAGATTTTAAGTTTTCCAACGATATATAACTGTAGGTATAACTTTGATAGTTGTAAGTTTTATAGTTTTTGAGAAAATCGAATTAGAGTTCCAAGGTAGCGGGTGGCCCGGTTTATTTGCTGTCAAGTGTATTTTGTTAGGTCAGCACTTTTATTTTATACTGATTGTTGGAATAATTGTTCTTGATATGAAATGCTTTGAAAGAGCCACTATACTTTGATATAGGGGAGAGAGCGAGAGGGTAATATGGGCCTTGAGAAGCAAAATGGGCCACCTAACACTTTTGATATCTAACAATGATCAAGAGCAAAATGAACCTCCTAAACTTTTTGATTACTATCAGGTTGTAAGCATTTTGTTAAGGGGCCCATATCAACCCTTCTCACCTACAAAAATATCTCGTTACAATCACTATTGATATGTTATATGTTATTAAATATAATCTCAGCAGTGTCATAACCTTTGGTGGCTCCTTCAAAGCCTATAATGTTTTTAAAAAAATTTAAAACAGAAGGCATAAAAGTGGCTGTTTGACAATGTACTTAAAGATGTGAGGGTAAATTCTGTGGAAGGTAGTAAGATTAGTTTCTCATTAATGCTCCCAAATTCGCCTCATGTTAAGCCTATTTTGTGTAGCCTTAAACCTTTTAGCCAATTATCCGGTTTAATAATATTAGACTGAATGCGAATACATATTAATCAAGCCAATACCATTTTGCTTTCCGATGATATCATACAGCTTAACGCAGATATCGTCAATTTTCCTTTTGTAGGAGGCAAAATAGATCCTAGGCGGACGGAAGACAGTGTGGTTTTATCTCGATTAATGTTGGTAAGGGAAATGATGTAAACTGCCTTCCTCAAAGTATTTGCTACGGTATTGAAATAACGTCAGAAAATTTTAACAATCGAAGTAGTTCATCTGTAATCGCCTCATTAGATAAATTAGCGCGATCGTTGTCTTCCAAGTTTTATTTTTATTTTGTTTATCATATTCATTTTTCATTGCTTCTATCCATTTTTTAGCTTCCAACGACCTTGTAGCTTCTTCGAAGGTTTAGGTCTTGAAGATGATCTTACTGGTTTCAATGAACTTTCTTGTTCTTTTACCAGAGTCCGATCTAAGGCATCACTATCACTGCTGACATCCACATTTTCAGCTTTCGGACTTACTTTCATTTTTGACGTTCCTTTTTGGTTTGCTTTAATAGGGCTAATTGTCTCTTGAGGACTTGAAGCAACTGAACCATCTGTGTTCAAATCTGATTCTTGACTTTCATCCAAACAAATTATCGTTGTGTCTTTATCTATTATATCTACGTGTCTAGCTATGATCACTTTATTGTCTACTAGTATTCGATCACCCACATCGGAATAACCAACCAATATTCCTATCCCGCCTTTTTTATCCCATTTTGAGTTTCTTTGTTGGTTTAGAATTCTGACAGACACTGTTGCGACTGCAACTCGGCTATTTGACTACGTTGCGGCTGCAACAGGGAAGCGAAATAAAATAGCAGCGTCTAAGTTTATTTGCTGAACAGTTGAGCTGATTTATTCTATCATAGACGAAATGGATTACAATAGTTACAATATTTATCAATTTAGCACAAACTTACCGCAGCTTTACTCCCGGCACTACAGTCAAAAATGGCTACACTTTTTCAGTCATGCCATATAAAACAGGATGACAACGTTCGATCTTACGGCAGTGCCATGCAAGCACGACAGTGACATCACTTTACGGTAGTGCCATATGAGAGTAAAGCTGGGTTCACAGCCGTTCCTCAACATCCCCTCCCCCGTGGATCGATCCCGATTCACTATGTACCACGTCCAGAACGGCCAACCTTGAAACAGGTCGTCTGGTGATTCCTGCGGATGTGCTGACGTCAGCCCTCCTCACAACTCCATCGACACCTGGATGGGCGTCAACGACTCGACCACGACACCACTGTCTTCTTGACACGTTGGGGTCGCAGACAAACACCAGATCTCCCACCATAATGGGTCTTGATTCCTGGCACCATTTCGCTCGGCGTGTAAGGGTTGGCAAGTACTCAGCCACCCATTTTTTCCAAAATCGATCCCTCAGCTGACGTGCGATACGCCACTGCTTCCTAAGGCAGCACAAATTCTCACAAGGCTCAAGAGCACTCGGGGTTTGGGCAGTGTTTGAAGACCCCAGCAAAAAATGATTTGGAGTGAGGGGCTCCTCCTGGTCCGGCGTCACAGGCAGGTGCGTGAGTGGACGAGAGTTCACGATATTTTCGGCTTCTATCAACAGACTCTGCAGGGTATGTTCCCGTGGTGCAATTTCCTTGAGTGTGTGACGTAACACCCGTTTTACGCATTGCACCATGCGCTCCCAGATCCCTCCCTCAGACGGATTAGCCGGGCAGTTAAACACCCATTCCACCCCCTTGCCTCGCCTCACGGTCAGCACCTACAAAATTCGTTCCATTATCGGAACGAATCCTTACCGGAACTCCACGGCGGGCGGTTGATGAAATTACGCACAGCCAAGATGCACGAGTCCGTTGACAAGTCTTTAACTACTTCCAAATGGACAGCACGGACAGTGAGACACGTGACCAGTGCTACCCATCGCTTCTCCGTCCGACGGCCGATAGTTACCACAAGAGGTCCAAACAAGTCCAAACCAGTATAAGCGAATGGTCTCACGTACGGCGTAACCCGGTCCTCCGGCAATGGACCCATAATTGGTGCAGCTGGGTTAGCCCTGGCTAATTTGCATACATTGCAATCCGCGATGACCCTCCGCAATGTCTGCCGTAGGCGTGGGACCCAGTATTTGTGACGAATATCACAAATAGTTGCCTCAGTATTTTGATGTATCATTTTGCAATGCCGATGCGCCACCACAAGCATTGTGAACCTATGTGCAGTCGGCAAAATAATCGGTCGCCTGGCAGCATAAGGAAGAACACCGGCCGCATCAATTCGACCGTAGACACGCAGAACTCCATCACCATCGACGTACGGTGAGAGCTGGTACAATGGGCTGCTCTTTGATACCGCCTGACCGCTCGCAATCTGCCTCAGCTCTGTCGGGAAGGCCTGTAATTGAACCCGACGACACAGGAATATTTCTGCTGAGTCAATCTCCGCTGCCGTAAGACCATTCTCCGCCCCGTCCGGAATTTCTCCTCGACAGCGACCAACAAATCGCCGCACCCAGGCGACTGTTCTTATTAACCTTGAAAGAGAAGAAAAACGGTCAAATTCTATAAGGTCCGTACTCACGACCAGTAGCGAGTATTTTGGGCGAAGCTCCTCATTCCCATCGCTCCCATCGGCGATCGCAGTGACACTGTCAGGCCACTCATCTTCCCTTTTCATTAAAAACTCCGGCCCCCTCAACCATCGCGACGAAGCGCCGAAATCAACGCGCCTTCCCATCCTTGTAGCATCATCGGCGGGGTTCTCCTCGGTCGATACCCATCTCCAGCAAGACGGCTCAGTTGTTGATAGAATCTCCGCAATTCTATGAGCGACAAACGGCTTGTATCGACGATGCTTACTTCCGATCCACCTGAGGACCGTTGTCGAGTCACTCCAGAGGACACCCCGACTCATGTTGACCGAATGCTCCTCTACTATTGTCCTCATCAAACGAGTTCCCAAAACGGCGGCCTGGAGCTCGAGACGAGGAACAGTCAACGGCTTCTTAAGGGGAGCACACTTTGTCTTTGAACATATGAAGGCCGTCTCCACGTTTCCACCGGCGTTAATGACTCTCCAGTAGGCTACGGCGGCAAATGCATCCTCACTGGCATCAACAAACATGTGAAGCTGGACCTCCCCTGGCGAACCCCCCCGAAAGTAGAAACGGGAAACACTGAACCCCATCACTTCCTCTGCGCCATTTATTCCACTGACCAAGAATTCCATCGGGCAATGGCTCGTCCCATCTGACATCACTTCGCCATACCTCTCGCATCATTAATTTTGCAGATATTGTAAAGTGACTGAGAAACCCCAACGGGTCAAACACTGACATAACAATACTCAGCAGCTCCCTCTTAGTCGGGCTCCTTGCACCGGCCATGACACTTTCATCAACATGATGGAAGCGCAGTCGAAACTCAAAACTATCTCCGGCTGGCCGCCAGTATAGCCCAAGGACCCTTTCAGTCTCCAAAAACTCTTTAGCACTCGTCGGCACAACAGGATCCTTCCCTTCCAATGAACGAAGAACCTCCATTGAATTCGAGGCAAAACTCCGGAGCTCGAAGCCAGCACGTCCATGAATCTCCTGCACTCGCTGCGACACGTCAATCGCCTGCTCAACAGATTGAAAACTGTCCACAAAGTCATCCACGTAGTGGTGATCCAAAATGGCCTCCACGTCCCGGGGATGATCATTCGAATGCTCCAATGCATTAATTGTCTTCACATAATGAGCTGCACAAGGCGAACAGGCAGCCCCAAACGTCATAACTCTCATCTCATAGACGTCCGGTGAACGCGCATCATCTCCTCCACGCCACAGGAATCGCTGGGCACATCGATCCTCTTCCCGCACCAATACTTGGTGGAACATCTCTTTAATGTCTCCAGTCACAGCGACAGCCTCCTCTCGGAAACGAAACAAAATTGTGGGCAACGGCTGGTACTGCTGAGGTCCCTTCATCAGGCATGTATTGAGTGAAATCCCATTCACCTCAGCGGCGGCATCAAATACAAGTCGAAGCTTGTTTGGTTTATTTGGGTTTACCACACCGAAGTGAGGTAAGTACCAAGTTCTAGGTCCAATTATGGCGGTCTCAGCTGGATCCAATTTCCTGGCCTATTTCTTTTGCACATAAGATTCAATTGTAGAATCATAAGCGGCGGCAAATTTCTCGTCGCGTTTCATCTTCTTCTCTATTCCCTGCAGGCGCCTCATTGCCATTGGATAACTATCAGGCAATTTAATATTTTCACTCTTCCATAGCAGGGGAACCTGAAACCTTCCTCCCACTCTTTTTGTGTCAGACTTCAAAATATTCTTGGCAAGAATGTCGACATCACTCTCAACTGGTGGCACCAATTTAACACCAAAGCTCTCGGTTTCAAAGTATTCGGCCACCAGGTCATGTAGCAGGTCATACCTCGGAGGTATATGGGTGACGAGACACGTCGAAATCTGGTTAGTAACCTTGGCTGCTGTTGTTGGGCCAAATATTACCCATCCCAGCTTTGTGTTGGCGGCATATGGACCTTTCTCATTTATCACCTTAGAGTCCCCAAACAGACCCAAATGACAGTTATCTAGGCCGATTAAAATCTTTGGCTCGGCCCCGACATACGGTTGCATTTCCAACTTTCGATAGCGGCTCGCAACATCAGACAATTCCTGCTTATCCAGGCTTTGTGTGGGCAAACTGAGATTCGATACCCCATAGACATTTCGAAGAAGATGTTTCCTTTTCATACCAGCTCCACTGATATTCACATCAACCAGGACCGTCATTTCCCTGGCTTGCTTTCCACCAATCCATTGCACATTTAATTGGCTCCGCTCACCTCGCAGGCCCAGCTCCCTCATCACCGTAGCATCCATCATAGTCACTGCTGACCCTTCGTCAAGCAGGGCGAACGTGTCAACTGTCTTATATTTCCCATAAAGTGTCACCGGCAGTACACGGAATAATAATTTTGGGCTGGCGGTATTCGGCACCGCCAACAGGCTCCTAGCAGTGTGATTTGTGGTCTCCGCACTCGCCTTAAATCGCCTCCGGCCCGACTCAGATCCCACCAATGTAGAACCCTCATGCAGCAACCTGTGATGCCGCCTCTGGCAACCCCGAACGGAGCACAACGATTTATTGTGACAATCTCGAACCGAATGTCCCTTCCGCAAACAAGCAAAGCATAGACGGTGATGCTTCACCTTTGACCACCTCTCTGGCACCCCCGCAGTCAGCAAGACATCGCACTCGCTCGTCTTATGTCGGCCCTGGCATATAGGACACTGTTCGGCTAATGAACCCGACTTCCCCGCCGCATGCAACACCGGCAGGCGTCCCCTCTGCGGCTGCCCGTTTTCAGTGCCCTGTACCATACAGATCAGACTGGCCATCTCACTTAACCAATCGCTAAAGTGAACCACCGTGGGATACGGCCTCACTACAGCAGCATATCGGGCCCAATCCAGACGCTTGCTCATCGGAAGTTTTGAAATAAGCTCCTCCAATAATGTCGGGTTTTCAAGGTGCTGTTGCCTATTCAGCGACTGAAGAAAGACCGAAAGATTTTTTATTTTTGTAGCAAATGGTATGAGTCGTACCAATGCACCCTCAGGTATCGGCTGAATTTCCCTAACCTGACTCAACTGACTGCGAATCAGCTGCTCGGGACGACCAAAACGAAACTGCAGCTGATCCATGACGACGTTGACATTATCTGGGTGGATCAACAGCGAGCCCACCGCATCCCTGGCCTCACCCTTCAGACTCTTCTGCAGCCTGAAGCTATTCTCCAGATTTGTGTAGCCGTAAGCGGCAGTTGTCTGAACATATGCCGTGCGGAACATCGGCCAATCCTCAGGCTTCCCCCCAAAATCTGGGAGATCCTGAAGCCTGCGCGGCAGCATCGGGTATGAGTGGCATCCCCCCAGTGGTGTGGGTCCACTTGGCAAATTATCGTCGTGAACCGAGCCAAAATACGACGGCGGCGGAGCCCCATCGAACTGAATTACGCCCGCCCGCGACGCGGCCGTCCCAGCCTGCCAAAAAGGCCTGCTCGAACGAATGTCTCGTTCCAGCTGGGAAATGTCCGGCGCCGCACAAATGTCACTCGGTGCCACAAAATCAGCTGTTTGCACGGCTGACGTCACGATGGCAGCCGCTGTCTGCCCGGCCGACTTCACGATGGCGGCCGCTGCTGGCGGGAAAAATGCAGACATCTCGCTCGCACTCGGCTTAGATGTGAGCGAAACACCCCATGGCGTCTGAATTTGGGGCGCCATTTTCTGCACTTGTGGAGCACCCCCACACAACCCGATCAAAGTCTTTACTTGGCTTTCCAGTGCGGCTACTTGCTTTTTTAATAAATAAACACTCTCACCTGGGGCCCCATCGGGTGCTGCGGCGGCGAAGGCAGCGTCTGTGGGGGCCTCACCTGCGGCGATTGATGCTGCAGCGGCGGCAAAGGCCGCGTCCGTGGGAGCCTCACCTGCGGCGATTGAGGTAGGCGCCTCCCCCGCAGTCTCCTCGGCATCGCTCATTGCTGGAGAGTGCTTCTTAAATCCTTCAGCTTTTCCTTGAAGACGTGAACTCCTTCTTCGGCTCGGAGTACGCCGCATTCGGCTGGCAAAATTCGCTCAAGGCTGCGAATAAAATTTGTTGCGACTGCAACTCGGCTATTTGACTACGTTGCGGCTGCAACAGGGAAGCGAAATAAAATAGCAGCGTCTAAGTTTATTTGCTGAACAGTTGAGCTGATTTATTCTATCATAGACGAAATGGATTACAATAGTTACAATATTTATCAATTTAGCACAAACTTACCGCAGCTTTACTCCCGGCACTACAGTCAAAAATGGCTACACTTTTTCAGTCATGCCATATAAAACAGGATGACAACGTTCGATCTTACGGCAGTGCCATGCAAGCACGACAGTGACATTACTTTACGGTAGTGCCATATGAGAGTAAAGCTGGGTTCACAGCCGTTCCTCAACAGACACTTTACTTCCAAATATGCGTAGAAATTTGGCATCAGGCTTCTTATTGAAAAATATCTCATAGGGTGTCTTTCTTACAAGAGTGTCAGCTAATAGACATCTAGACATGTCCATTATGGTTCGATTGAGCCTCTCAGCCGCACCGTTAAGTTCCTGCACATAGGGGGGGCATGGACTTAGTAGAATACCTTTATCGTGAGCAAAAGAAATGATTTTATTATTGATATATGTACGTACTCCGTAGCGTTGTCACATCTTAAATTTTTAACCCTTTTACCAGTGACGTTTTCAACTTCGTTAATATAAAAATTTGTAGACTTGATCTTTAGTTTTAATGCAAAATATTTTTACTAATTTACTGTAGTGTAGTACTGTTAACGTAAAAAAATATTTTTCGCCATTGTTTCCAACCGTACTGTGAGGACCATTTAAATCTGTATGTCTTAATTCTAATATCTCATTTGCTCTAGTCCTATTATTTTCAAATGGTACGTTATTCATTTTATTTTCAAGACAAAGTAAGCATTTTATAAAATCGTTTTCAAATTCAAAAGGTAAGTTATCTACAAGAAATTAAAATTAACATGACCAAGTATCCTGTGCCATTTCTCTTTTAAAGTCATATTACCATTGTTATTATTTTGCATTAAAGGATTTGTATTTGCTTCGTTCCTTTTTTTATTAACAAAACTTCTCCCTTCGTATAAATTGTTTGATTTGTGGGTAACAGCAACCAAGTTTTTTGTACTATTATAAATTTTACAAAAATTACCTGTAGAAGTAATTTTATTTTTATCTGTTATCTTTATCCTGCTATAACTTAAAAGATTTTGTTAGGAAATGGGGGAAAAAACAAGAGAAAACTCTGCTGCACTGTGAATTCAGAATATGACTTTATTGTTCGCTATCTTAGACCGAAGTGAGCTTCTAGCTCGGAGTACAAGTATAAAGAATGTAGTAGAATGATGTGTGTAGAATTAAGCAGCATTGCCATCTTCAACACTCCTCCTCAATGCTGTCTTACGTGTTGCATGAAAGTCCCAATAATTTAACGAATTGCCTTGCTCAAATTTTTGGTAAGAATGTCTGCTACCATCTCTCCAGTAGGAACATATTTTAAAACCATCGACCCCTTCTGATGTATTTCTCGTACAAAGTGGATCCTGATGTCGATGTTCTTGCTTCTGGCGTGGAAGAAGGGATTTCGAACCAGTTGCTGGGCACTGAGATTATCTCCATTTAATGTGGTAGGTCCTTCCACAATTTCCTGGAATCCGATATCGGTTAGAAGTTGTCGTAAGTAAATTACCTCCTTGGAAGCAGCGGAAATAGCCATGTACTCCGCTTCCGTACTGCTGAGTGCTACTGACGGCTGCTTTCTGGACTCCCAGTTTATGGCACTTCCTCCTAACATAAAGACGTAACCGGTGCATGACCTACGATCATCTAAGTTTCCTGCACAGTCGGCATCAGCGTACCTCAATAAAGGCTGTCCTGTCTTTCTATAGGTGAGCTTAGCATCTATGATATACTTCAGATATCTTAATATGTGTTTTGCCGCTTTCAAGTGCTCCAAATGTGGGTCCTTATTGAACTGAGCCAATCTATTTACTGCATGTGTAATGTCTGGTCTCGTCGATATTGAGAAATAGGTCAATGACGCAAATAAGTGATTGGTATACCTTTGCATCTATCTTATGGCAGTTCGAACAGTCATCGCATTTTCTTAGCTTGGAACCTGGATCAAGTGGGGTGAAACATTTTTTGCATTCGGCCAAACCATTGCTCTGCAATAAATCGCTTATAGCCTGCTTTTGCGAGATACTGATGGATCCTCTTTCCGCTTCCCTCGCAATCTCCATCCCCAAGTAGTGATCAATAGCGCCCTTATCGACTGTATCAAAATTCAAAGTGATCTCATGTTTAATCCAATTAAGCGTTTCTTCCTTTGAACTTGCGATGATAATATCATCAACATAAAGGACTACGATGTTGTACTCATCAGGTGTGTTCATCTTATAAGCGCAATTATCTGCGCTGCATCCAGTAAACCCGATTTGCTTTAGTGCTGAATCCAGCTTATGGTTCCACTCTCTTCCAGCCTGTTTCAGCCCATAAATGACCTTCTTCAACTTCCAACTTTTGTCGGCTGCGTCTGGTCCACAAAATGCTCAGGTTGCTCTATGTACACCTCTTCTTTCAGTTCACCATTTAAATAAGCGGAAGTGACATCCATTTGATGGATCAAGAGCTCATATTCAGCTGCCAGCGCTAACACCGTCCTTATTGTGGAATATCTAGCTACAGGGGAAAATGTTTCGCGATAATCCAAACCGAATATTCCGCTTTGCTCTAAATGTATTTGACAATTTTTCTTTCCAATCTTTCCAAAGCCAAGTTGTCCACATGTGATCATTACGCAGCAACTACTCGTACCAAACTTTGGCTGAACCTCTAAGTTTATTTAATGCGTGATAACGTATCATACTATCGGTCCATAAAAGGAGGTATAGGATTCTACTACATTTGACCAGGCGGTGATATTATCTCTCAGGGGGTCAAACTCGGCTATCATATTATGTAAAGTTATACTGTTCGTACTCACAATTCCGGTATCTTTAGTCTTACGATACCTTTATTCTTTTGCAAGGTGCCGGCAGAGGAGTTCTTGAGCCACTGCTGCTGCTAGAACTCGTACTGCTGAGTGCTGCTGCTGGATGAAGTTGCTTGAACAGATCGCTAAGGAAATTTGTTCCTTGATCAGAATTCCCTGCTGCATGTGTGCCCCGCTAGCAATTGGAGAAGGGCCGGGTTCTTTTGCTTGTTCGGTGACCGACTGGATCAGCTGGAATTAATAATAAGTTTTCTTTGGGCGCCACTCGGTTTAAGGGATACCGAGAACCAATTTGTTACAAGGGGGAATAAGCGACATGCAAGGGGCCAAGAAAAAGAAAACAGTAGGTAATCTACAACTAGCCTATATTTTACAATTATTCATATTCGTCACCTTCATGTGCACAAGAAAATCACTACTCCATTAATAAAGTGCCAATAAGATTCCATAAGCATGGGCAAGACTAACTACTGCTATATTTCGCAAACAATGCCTGTGCATGTACCAAAAGAAGGGAATAAAACCAATATTTCATTAATAAAATAATAAACTACTAATAAATTCCAAAAGCATGGGCAAAGCACATTTTATACAAAGCCGGGCTAGGTAGCTCGAGAACATACGACGAAAGTAAAAAAAAAATGAAACATCCGTAAGGGAAGTCCCATAGGGATAGGACCCAATGATTTCAATCCCAATCAATTAAAAATACCGGCTAAAAGAAAAGGAAAAGGACTTAGCTGCTCGATTTATAAAGATTGATCCACCGCCGCCGTCCGACGTCCGTGACCCAGCCTCCTCGCTTCTCGAGCGTCCACGCTGCCGTCGCAATCCGCCGGCATCCCGGGAATCCTCCTCTCCTTCACAGATTTCCTCCTGCTCCTTCCCGATTCCAATCGGTTCCTGATTGAATATTCCCCTTTTCCGGCAACCTTTTCCTCTGGGTCTGCTCCTTCCTTCCTCCTTAAATTTTCCCACTTGATGGCGATGACTTTTTCTCAAAAAAAACTGACTGCTTGTCCGCTGTGCCGACTTCACTGCTCCAACTCCGATCCAAGACTACTTGATCACGCCGCAGTCTGCACTCACGAGAGAGCCGCCCGCTTCGCCTACCGGAGTACTTAGTCTCCACGAGTATGTCCGTCGCTGCCTTTCCGGTGGAGTCGTTCGGCGACTCGGTTAATGGTGCTTCCTAATTCGAGAACGGAAAAATATACTTGTTTTAGTCCCTCGATCATTGGGGATTTGCTTCGGGGCAAAATACACTTTGGCGACGTCTCGGTACATTGAATACTTGTTGGACTTCCTCCGGGTTGCGGTTGGCTCGTGGCGTGGGAATTCGTACTTGATTGCGTTGCGTTGTGAGTGACTTGATTATGATTCTGATTATTGTTGTGGTGAGAGCTATTGTGACCGAGACACGCTGGAGGCTGAGACCAGGTAATTATCTCCAGAACAATTCGAAGGACGATACGCAGCTGCCTCCTTTAAATTTCTTCTTCCCATTACAGAAGCACGAATACCTTACGTGAAACACACCGCGGATCCCGAACTACCTTCAGCCCAACGTACAATATCTTCTACTGTAAGTAATTACCCTAGAACAACATATTCCTACATAACGTATTTCCGGGTACATATCATTTCGACTAGTACTTCACATAATTTAGAGTGATACATATCTTAGGTTACTTCAGTTTTTACTTCCCGCAACTTATACTACTAAGGCAGTTATCTAAAATGTTACTTCATTCCGAACAATTCAGCTACTCCTATCATATTACTTAACTACTAAAGCTACTTACTGAAGCTAAATAATCGTTATCTGCTACTAGAACTGATAATTCTCCTTCTTCCTCTCAAGTTCGACGACGGATGACTTCCCCTCAGGTAAGCTTAGTGCTTCTTGCACTGGGATGAATAGTTCGCCGCCAGCTCAATGGTTTCAGTGGCAATTGTGACTCCACTGATTTTGGGATCCCACATGCAGTTTGCGCCGAAGAGTATACAACTCCCTCCAGTCCTCTTTCTGGCCAAAGAGTAAGTGGCACGCTCCACAGGTATGCCCGTAATTTCTTTTGTTCCGGATTCTTCTTCCCGGTAAGTAAGTCGATAATCTTCCGCTGGGAGGTTCTGAAATAATAAAAGTCTTTGCAGCTTCCGGAGTCCAATAGACAAATAGACAAACAGGGACAACACAGAAGATACCCCTATACTACCAGGGCGGTTTTATTTTTTTGGACAACTCTTACAATTTTACAATTTTAACAATTTTTGCAAAAACGCAAACAGACGTACTACTGTTTTGAGCAGTTAAACAGTATCTGCACTCTAGTGAGACACCTTTTAAGAAACACCCAACTTTCCAACATCTCCATATAGTTTATACACTAGTGGTATAAATTTAAGCCTAGTGTCATACCCAGTACTTTTTTCAGCCAACACACCCACTTTGCATTTAAAAACACGTAAGGAGGCGTAGTGGAACACCTTGTTTTCCTGTCCCTATCGCTCCTATTGCATTTTATACCAGGGGTGGATACTTACTACTGATGATCTGAGAAATTCAGATTCGATTCTTTTCAAGGTGCCCATCGAAAGCGGTTTAGCAAAAAAAGTTTTACTTTATTACTCAGATTCGTTAAAACATTTTTATGTAATTAAATCGTTAACAGGCTTTTTTAATAAAAAGTATGCCTGTTCATTCTGTGGCAGGTTAACAAACGGGAAAATGCATAAATGCGAGGTAAAGTGTCGATATTGTGACTCTTTTCCACCATGTGATTTCGTTGAAAATGTTAAAGCATGTGAAAACAGTAAACGTTGTAAACCTTTTTCTAGATTACTGTCTGAGCGGCCGACCTTTTGTGTCTAAGGTATACTGCATTGCACATAACCTGCAGGGTTATAACGGACACTTTATAATTTCTGGGTTATTAGATATAAATTCAAAAATAGAGCCAATAATGAATGGTTCGAAAATAATGAAATTGACATGTGAGAATTTAATTTTTATCGATTCATTAAATTTTCTGGCATTTCCCCGTTCTAAATTCCCTACGTTTTTGATATTAAAGATTATGAAAGGGGTTATTATCCTTATTACTTTAACATAGCTGAAAATATTGACAACATCATGTGGGTAACGTGGAAATATATTCAAGAAAACCTTAACATTCCGCCCCACGTAAATATCCCCATTGCAGCCTTTTCAACTGCATTTGCTAGACTTAAACTTTATGACGTACATATTAGAAAAAGTGGGGGGGAGGAGAATATGTATTTTATATTGTGATACCGATAGTTTGATTTTTGTGGATGATAAAGAAAATCCTTTTTCATTTACTATTTCCGACGTTTTGGGCGATTTAACGGACGAGATTGAATGTTTCAGTGCTAATGCTTATATTTCAGAATTTGTGAGCACCGGACCGAAAACTTACAGCCTTAAAATTGAGACCCTGAGTATATTATCAAATGCAAGGGTATTACAATTGACGAAACTCTTTTGAATCGTCAATCAATCTGAGCGTTCCGTTAAGATTTCTGAAATTGATGCGGACATCCGATGGTCCTATGTAGAATAGATCAATAGATAGTACTTAAGTGCAACACTTAAGTAAACCTAGAATGCTACTGCTGGTGCCTGTACCAGAGTAACCTTGAGTTAAGTCGAAACGTAGTGAAAGATAGTTCTGAAGCGACTCATTCTTTATTTTGAAGTCTTGCCCTTAAATACTAATTACTACACACTTCTTTACAGTCATACAATAGCCTAAAATTAATAATTGCTTGCGATGCACCCCGTGCCCGAGAAACGCGAGCGTCGCGCCGCGTTAGCGGTATCGAGTGACGAGGACCGGCATGTTTTGCTGCGTATGAAATTCACCTGTTCGCGGGGGCGATGCGCGTCGCGCAATTTGCTTATCCTACAGTTTAATGACCCGGCTGCGCATGAGCATTTGCTTATCATGTGCATTCCAAAGATCCAACAACAATTAATTTCGAAAATTCTAAAATTATTAATTTCGAGTGTTTAAAATTACTGGTTACTGAGGAGAGTTTTCAAGATAGAGTATGCGTGACACATAATAAAAAAATCAAACGAAAGAGATCGGGAATTATCATATCTTCAATGGAAAAAAACATTTGTCATTTACCTTTGATAAGCGCGTTATTACTGAAAATTACTTTTCTTACCCACATGGTTTCAAAACGCGGAAATTGAGTAATTGTAACTCCATACTGTATAAAAATAGTTTTAAAGCTTGTTGTACTTTTAGCTAAACAATTAGAGTTTTTAAAATTGTCAAGAATTGTCCAGTTTGTATGCGGAAACAATGCCCAGTATTTCATTTAAGAACTTGCCGTCTTTTCTGTTGGAACAATCATTCCAGATACTTATCATTTAATGCCTTCCTATCCATACCACATACCAGGAGTTGTCATCGAAGGCAAGACGAAAGATCCAGTATGACGTGCAAAATAAAATGGTCCACGTTGGAATGGCGGAGACATCAACTACAACAATTTACCCGAAGTGGTTTCAAGATTTAAAAATACAACAGTGTATGTTAAAGGCGAAATCAAAACTTCATTTGTTACGAAATACTCGCCAACTTCAGAAATCATCGAGCTTGGAGAAATACCTAGAGTAAGTGAACTTACAATTTATCAATTTCCTTGTGAAACTCACAATAATGTATCTTTTATTCGTTGCGCTCGATAAAACTGTGTAAATATGTACCTGTATATGTTAATCAATAATATTATAAAATTAAAACAAAAAACCTTATGTATATATTTTATTTAAACAATTTATTAAATGTTTATTATATTAAGCAGAATATTGGTACTGCAATACAAAGGTATCTCAAAGACAAGTATAGAATAATTCAAATGCACATAAGATAGAATAAGACTTCTTCTTCAGACAGCAAAATTAAATTTTTACTTCTACACTTTTCGCAATATTTCTTATAGTACTCCTTCGCACTTTCGGCAGCATTGTTATTGTGTAACATTACAATCTTGAAGAAATCCTGCATATCAATTAATTTATAGAGCTCAAGGGTCAGCTCAATATTTCCTGTACCAACGGGGATTGTGTATTTCGTCTGAAGCTCCTCTTGGTTTGGCGGGAACATGTCTGGAATAACCTCGTCTTTTAGTTTGGTTAGATGTTTGTAAGCTTCCAACCATCCAGAGTAAAATGTTGACACAGGCGCAAAACAATGGCGGTGAAAGGCTATTAGTCCGTGAATTTGCCTTTTTTCCATAAATCGATTATTTTATATATGTATGTACCTACCGTTTACAAGTGTTTCTGTTATTATTATTACAAACACTACGAAACGAAACTCATTCTTCAAATTAGTTTTGAATTTTCGCAGAACATTGTTATTAAGGTTTAATAAAAAAATTAATTATTCAAAAATGTATCGAAGTTACAAGCATTTATTTTTTCACTTGGTTTCAAGAAGCAGATGAATGTTTTGTACATAAAATATATGTATTAGATTTTATGACCACAGTTTGAATACGAACACATTGTGATCTTGGCTTAGAATGCTCGTTATATTGTTGTTCACTTAATACACTGCACTAAGTCTATTGTTGCTAACATTTAGGTTCACTTATTTCAGACTCTCGACTCCCGTGTAGAAATACTTGTCTTTTCGGGGGGAACTTAAGTACTTTTAAAATTTCGGACTTAACATTTCGACAAAAGACAGAATATTGGCAAAAGGCCAAAGACAAAAGACTAACGACAAGGACCAAAAGACTATCGACTCTTCTTCAGGGACTGATCGGGTATTTATAGTCCCCTGGTCGGGGCTTGGAATTTCCAATGTCCCGATCACCTTGACCGTGCCCGTCTGGGTTTTTCCAGTGGTGTTTCCGTTACGGTTTTTCGGGGTAACTATTTTTCGTGATCTTGTGCTGTTGTGTTTTTAATTTCGCTAACGGCGTAAAAATCTTGTCACTTAAATAGGTTGTCTTTTTGAATGAACCCATCAGTTTTCATTCAAATTGTGAGTGGAGTGATTAAAGTGCTAATATTCTAAGATGAGTTTCTTTATCATGCGTGGTGTTACCTCCGTTGCTGTCGTAAGGGCGACTGGACTTTACCGTGACCGGCGTGGTCGTAACCCACGTTTCTTCGTGGTGGCGCGGCCCCGTTCGGCTTTTATGGCAGGATTATCAGGATGCCCCGGCGGACTGTATTTGGATCGATTTCTACGGCCGAGAGGGACATTATGTCGTTAACATGACTTTTCCACAAGGTGGCTATTTACGCTTCCTCGGTGAGTACTTTTCGTATTATTATTTTTGTTTGATTAATATATCTTTTCTTTTGGTATATATTTGTTGTTGTGTGTTTTTTTTTTGTGTTTTTGTTTTCGGTGTAATCAAAAAAAAAATTTTTTTTTTGTATAGGCGGGCGTGTCAACTTGGTGGGTACTCGGACAAATGCCAGCATACATAACACTAGCGAAAATGTTGCATTGGTTCCACTTCTCAACGCAGTGGCTGGGCATCTGTATTATTTATCTGTGATATTATCTAACATTTGAAGGGAAAGACGATACTAGGGGCGGCTTCCTAAAGATAAAGTTTTTCAAAAAGGAAAAAAAAAATTCGAATCATATAAACATTTCAAAAGCAAAAAGTTTGTAATATCTCGCGATTAATAAAAGTAAAAAAATAAATATTATCTTAACGCGTTTTCGTCTTTTATTTTCCCCCAATGACCCCATAAGTTGACATTGACCATTTAAAACCCATCACGCACAGCAGGTGCTTGTCGGAAAAGTTATCTCTGCTCCTAAAAAATACAAAAAAAAAACTTCTTCACTGTCCGCATCTTTACTTTCGCTTTATATTTTTATTGCAGGTACTGCACTGATTTTTCTAACACGTGTTTGCCGTACAACCTGATCACCGCGTTTTGATCTTTTTTTACTGGTATCCGCTAAACATACCCGGCGCATTTGTTTACCTCTTCTTCGTCTTCTTGCCGTATGAAGCCACTCTTCGCACACGCTAAACCTGCCCAGTCTCGTTCACCGCATCTGTTTACCTCTTACTTTTTCTTCTTTTTGCCATCTAAAGCCACTCACGGCATAACTCTTCACACCCGCAAAACATACCCACTACACTTTTACTGACTCTTTCAAAAACTGCTATCGCTTCCACAGACAACTAAAGCTGTCTCCCTCTAATTAACCTTCCCCAACAACAAAGCACACCTTTTTTTTTTAATACACAATGGTCCTGACAAGAACGTGTCTATCCAGCTCCCCCCTTAAGCACCCCTTGCCACCGGTGGAAACCGTCTTGCAGAAAAACAGTCCGGTGGGAAACACTTCCCACTTCCGGGTATGCTGTCCCTTATGCGCGTAATGCATTTTTAAAGGGGAGGTGGTCACCTTGCTACTAATCCCGCAAAAGAAACCTTTTTTAAGAAGGTTAAGCAACCTCCAGAAAAGTACTCTACATGAATAATTTTTTTCTTATCTATAGCTTGTTTTAGAAGCTGGTGTATACGTTCCTAGCTTTGCTGATTTCCACACTACCGTCATATTCAGCATACACGACACAGGTTACTGTTGTCTTCAAAGCCTCCTTAAATATTTCTTCAATTCTAGCCGTACCTTGGTTTAATAGATTTCCGCAGGTTGAATTATATGACCGATCAGAAGTTAAATCAAAAGCAAGAAGAAAACAGCCGTTGTCAAAGAGTTTTTTTTAAATTTGATGTCCTTTATCGAAATAATGTATTCCAGTTCCTTTGAACAAGGAGATGTATCCTCTTGTACTAATAGGATTCTTCTTTGAATAATCAAATTCTATAGGCTGATTTGGTATTTGGACACCATTTACTGATAAATTAAATCTTATGATGTTATTATGTTCAAAATTATAGGCATGTTTTTTTCGATTTCCTGTATACGCGTCGTTTTCAACCATTCCAAACACTAATAAATTTGGTAATTGTCCTGTTTGACCGCGAGATAAGTCTTACCAAAAAATGGATTACAAGGGTTTAGGGGATCACCAAAACACTACTCGATTTTTCACGCGAAGCGTTTATTGTTATTTCCAAATTTGATTCCAATGAGTCTGGGTTGCTGTCTGGTCGCTAGCTCGAACTTTTAGAGTCTGGTGTCGCTCCAAAAAATGCTGTCCGGTCCAGCCAGCCTCCGAGGAAATCGTCCCGTTACGCCTTGAGTTGCTCTCGCTGCTATCACTGTTGATAATAGTGCAGATGCTATTTTCAAGAGCTGTCGGTAACAGCCATCCTCTCCTGTAAATCAGTGCCGCTGATTTTGGTATGATGACGTTCGATCACAAGTTCGATTCCACATATGTACATATGTACTTTTTTGCTCGAACATGTCCTATGAGAATATTGTCTGAGGATAATGTGTATGTGTTTGCAGGTATAGTATATTTTTTAACTTCGACTCGTTTGTATGGGTATACATCATTTGATCGTTGCAAAACGGTTTCGTGAGCCTGCATGATGCTGGGGTTAATAGATGCGTCATTCATGTACATAGTGGCTTCTACAATCTTAATTCGTGGAGAGTTGTCGTCATCTTTTGACAAAAGGTAAAATTCGGATTTTTCAAGTGATAACACAACGCGCAGATCTACATACACCATTCATTAATAATTTTCCTTGGTTAAACATATCAGCATGTAGTTTTCCCATTAGCGCGACAACGTTGCTCTTATTGAAAATCCTTCTTCCTGCCGAGCAACCTATGTATATTTTGGCCACCATCTTAAACAATTTCCATACTGTTTTCATCGATATACCAACCAACAGATTCTAAACGTGTCGAAGCCGCATCTTTACCATAATTTAACAAGTTTTCAATATATGTAAATGTAATGCCCTATAATTATAATTATTGCCAGTTTGAACAACCGGTCTCCCACTTGGTAAATAGTGCACTGACGAAAGATTGAGTGAAGCACGTTATTGACAACACCAGGTCCTTCATCAGACACAGTCTTAACGGTGGCGTCTGGGTTATAGTTACAAGAATATCAGATCCGGTATAAAGTTCTTCTTTAATTTTAATTAGTTGTACTTTTAAATATAGGTATATACACGACGTGTCTCGATATGTATCTCCATGTCCTAGCGAAACAAATTCCAAAACTGATGAGTTATCTAATGAGGCTATAAGGCTTGTATGCTACTTCTTCAGCTCAGATTTCATGCACTCGCTATACGTGGACATTTTGTTTATTTATCAAAAATATCCAATGCTCGTTTACGGAAACCGCGCTTGCCTATTATAGATTTTTTCTTCTTGTTTGCTGTTTTTTTTTGTATTTATACCTTTTTGCGCTAGGTCTTGTGCAGCAGCTTTTCCATGCTCTTTTAAAATGTGCTTAACCGGGTTGCGTTTTAGTTAGAACAAATTAGTTTTTGTCGAAGAAGATTAAGTGGGAAATAGTATATTGTGCAACAAGGGCGGAAAGTTGCCTATTGCGCACGCTAGCAGCAATAGACGCACGAGTTCGTGCGTTTATTGCTGTCAGCGTGCGCAATCGGCTACTTTGCCACACAGTGGATAATAAGGAACTTCTCAACCAGAAAGGAGTGCGTTTTAGTGGTACTTATCCGTCATCTGTGTGGGAAAATAGATTTTAGTAAAAGTTAAAAACGGCGTTAATTAATCAAATTTTTGCTATTCCATTTAGCAACATTTATATGAGCGCATAATATTTTTTGCACTATCAATAGTTATACATATACATATTATAAATATAGCGAACAATATCTTTTTTTCAGTGTTTTCTTTTGCTTGTTGGACTTTTTGATTTATGACTAGATAAAACTAAATTTTCCCATTTTTTAACTAGCTCTAACAATTATAAAAATAATATTATCAAAAGTTGGTTTTTGATTTTTCTTGTTGAGGTGTTCTGAAATGTAAAATAATATATTTATGTAACCAAAAGTTTCAAAGTTAAATTTGAAAGCAATGTACACTGCTTATTATAATCTTATAGAGAATACACAGATTTGTTACCAAAAATTAAAGCTAAAATAATGTTAATTACACATACTATTAAGTATTAATGTTTTTGTTTTATTTCATATAATAATAACTTGATTTTATATAAGAATTATAATAATTTATCTAGAAAGATTTTTTAGTAATACTTTGTCACACAAACTTAGTAAACGAATATTCATCATTCAATAAATGTTCTGAAAAACTTTTTTGAATTTTAATGGGAGTTCTCAGAGGGTATCCGCATATAATCCTTTTTGTTATTAAAAATAAAAATAATGTAGGCAGCATCAACTCTTTTAGTCTATTGTTGCACTATTAAGTCACAATTTTGGATCGATTTGAAACTTAAGCGAGTGGGATTTATGCTTCTAGCAGTACCTCATTACGTTGTTGGAATTGTCGGTCCCTTCGATACTAAAGTTAGCTCCACATTGTCGGCAATTGAATAAACTCGAAAATTTCTACATTTTTACTCAGTGTGGAGATCAAACCCAGACTTGGTAGTAAGTGAAATACATCTATATTTATTTATATCAGGGACTGTAATGATTATGATAGAAATAAATAAATAATGATTATTTAGTAAGTTTGATTTTTCGATCAGTTGATAATGATTATGAAGTAGGTACTTTTAGTTTTCGAAGTAATTTTTATTTTTCGATCTATCGATAACGATTACCAAGTAATTTTTATTTTTTGATTGTTCGAAAATCGAAATAAAACTCATCTCATTATACTCCTACCTTTCAGAAGTGGAAATTAAAAACAAAGCACACAAAATCCGGAATGATAGCCTTTTCTTTTTTAAGTCGGTTCAAAATCGTTTCTTATTATTATTTTTATTAATTAGTTAATTATTACTTAACCGTTATCGAGCTAGGAAAAAAAATCATTAATGTTTATCGAAAAGTTCATAACCATTATAGATCGATCGGAAAGTAACAATTATATCGCAATCATTATCCACCGATCAATAAATAAGAATTACCTGAAAAAACTTAAACCTTTCATGCAAAGTATTATTGAATCTATTTAAGTACGACTAAAAAATAATTTATAGATTTTATCAAAATAAAAAATGAAATAAATAATTGATTTTAGGTTAATACTAGCAACCCGCCCCGGCTTCGCGCGAATTTGGACCACTTTTAGTATATTTCCGACTGAGTTGAAAAAAAGTGAAAACAATTTATGAAAATTGAGAAATTTAGACTTTTGTGGATTCTATGGGGGGGATTCTAAAGGTAATAAAAATGGAGCAAAATGGACCGCTGAGGTTGGGAAAATTTGCGGAAGGAATGCCGCTTTGACGTGGCGTAATTTGCAAATTTGTAAGTGTTACCGTTTTTGAGAAAAAGGTGAAAATGTGTGAACATGAATTCAGTAGTTTTACGTTTTTTTCTCACATTTTGGGGCCTGGAGCCAAAGGGGGACGTAGCGTTTTCAAATCCGATCGGTAGTTTTTGAGTTTATCGCGTTCAAACAGACAGACAGACGCGGCGGGGTGACTTTGTTTTATAATACAGTATAGTATAAAGTTATAATTTCTTCTGTTTTAAATTTCAGAAATAATAACTGTTTCGATTATAGATTGATTCACAGTTTAATCATGACGTAAGTATATTACAGTTCGCTACAAATAAGTTGAAAAAATTATAAGAAATAGCCTAACATTTAACATGTAGGTAAGTATAATGGTTTTATTATAGTCTCAGCAAAGCCTCAAATTGGTGACTCATAAATATTTTCTAACTCTTAGTATATTTTCGATTGTACATACATAACTGTTTAATTTTAAAAGTTATGGGGTTACCTTAAATAGAATGAGAAAATAGTTTTGAAATAATCCTAAATGGCGGAGCTGTGGTGGTCACTCCGAAAAAATTAGTTTTTAAGTTGGAGTAGTTTTAATCATGAATAAGTATTTTGATACTGCACGGTGGCGAGTCTTATAGCACAAGTAAATGGAAAAAATTGTAAAATCATTAATTTATAAATTCTTTCTTTAAGTAACAGAAAGGGTATGGGTGCGATTCCTAGTTGCACTTGTATAGCTTTTTTTCTTTGCTTTAATGTGTTTGAGAAATCGATTTAGAAGCATAACTTTGAAAAAAGGTTTTTGTAGCGGAGAAAAAAAAGGATAAATAAGAATACAGAATTTGTTTAACATATTTTTAGTAAAAAATTAGCAATACACTTGGTTTTTTTATAATAATCTCTGCTCTGAAACTCAGCTTTGTTTAGCAGATTGAGTCGAGGTAGATGCTAACCAGATTTCCTCAGCACTTGTTACTGCTTTAAATATTTTCTCCTTCATTTCCAATTGCAAAGCTGCGGGCAATTCATTCGTTGAGTTGTACATGGACATAAAAAAGTGATACATTGATTTGTCTGGCTGTTGGGTCTCTTCGCTTTCAGCACCTGTGATTCCTTCTTTGTCAGCTGTCATTTCCATTTCTTCGCAAATTAAGGAAGGAACAGTTTCATCATCTTCGAAGTAGGGACATCTTTCTTTATCAACGTCGTCGACTGTAAAATTTCTTGCTCTTAGAATGGGCAGGATGAATTCTAATTCATCCTCATATTTATATCTGAGCATGGGACCTGTAAGTAGTCCGCATACATTGGATATATTGCGCTTTACAACTCGTAGGTAATTATTTTGTATGCTTCTCCATGTTGCTTTAACATTTGTAACTGAAAAAAACAAACAATGCAACTTAGGATTGTTATTTAATATTTCCGTACAGTCTTGCTCATAAGTTAAGATCATATCTATTTCTGTTTCTTACTCAATTTTAAAGACTACGTATTCAAGGGTGATGAATTGCCGGAAAATATATTTTAGTTCGACAAGAAATAAAAAAGTTAAGCTAAAATTATTCAACAAAGAGTTGTGTAAATTTTAAGACCAGTTGAATGTATATTGAGAAGTGTCAAAATTGACGTTTCCTTAAAAACATATGTATATGCTTATGCATAAATTGAATAAAATAACATACTTAATTATTTAATTGACATTGTAATTTGGGAACCAAACAGATTTTCAATTTTTTTTAGGTTATTTTTCAAACTTCAAAAAATATGTTATTTTTAGGAGAATATTTCAAATTTAGGTTAATTATTATAATTTTTTTATTTTTTTTATTAAGAGGTTGTGTTATATTAAGCACTTACCGCTGCATTTCCTAAACTTATTAGCTATAAGTGTCCAGTTGTAATCACGCACTGGAAAGTTTTTGTAGTCGGAATGCGCAGGATCGTAAAGAGCACAATTATTTTTAACTTCAGTGATTAAACGTGTAATGTCATCATCTTTCATGGGTTCTTCTTCATCAATTAAATCGCCTTTAGTCATCCCTCCTACAAAAGGGATAAGGAATTTCATTTCATTCATATATTTCCATGGTTCCTTAGGGATATTTAAAATCCCTTGCTTAGTCATCTTCTGCCATTTTGCATTCAAAATGAACTCGAACTTAAGCTTGTCCCATTTTTCTGCAGCTTTATGACCTGAAGAAGCAAAAATAGAAACAATTTGTTAGATTTTGGCGTTTCAAAACAAACACTGGTAACTAGTATGTAAAAGCCAATACATACAAAGCAAAATTGTTTCTTCATTGAAACAAAACTAACAATTAATAAAAGTAACTAGCATTACTTAACTCAGTCAATGGAAAGAACTATTTCGAATTCAAAAATGCATTTTATTAATTTTTTCAGTACTAATTGGAAATGTTTACATACTTAAATACTGAGTTATTGGGAGTAGTAATGTTGGAAATTGAAATGTTTTTTTTCGATTTAATGGCTTTAAATGTTTAAGAACGAAGGCATTCTTATTCTTCATGTTGGTATGCGTAAAATTTGCTTCCAATTACGTAAAGGTTCTAAAATTGAAGACTTTTATCGATCAATCAATCTTTCATTTATATGATCGCGAAAAAATAATTGTGTCGCGATTAAATCGCAAAGGCATAAATTCTATTTTAGGTGCCATGATTTGATATATTTTCCATTGCTTTACTTTGATATTGAAATGTGTAACCAAAAAAAAAGTTTTACATTCTGCCTGAATATATGTATGTACGTTGCATATACTTTTTCACAAAATATATGAAGTATTCAGTTTATATTTCTCGAAATAATTCTAGTCGCCGATTAATCAAAATGGAATATCTATGGGTACGTTCAATATCTCGACTCGAGTAGACTCGGGTAAATCTGACTTACTCCGGAGCGTTCAATATCTCACCCGAGTCGACTCGAGCAACTTTTACTCGAGTTCAACCTTACAAATGTGTGCGTAAATGTCAAAGAAAAATCAAATCTGTCATAACAGCGTATAATCATGGAGAGAAAATTTATAATATCAAATATTTTAAGTGTTGCAATGGAGAATATACAAAATTGTAGTAATGTGCTGGTAAGTTATTGAAATAAGTAAAATTTATACAGAAATTTTTACTATTTCTCTACGTAGGCGTCCATCGAAGAAGAAGATGAAGAACTAATTCTTCTAAGTACAATGTACTCACAAAGGGGTGAAACGCCAGTAAGGATTCATAATTATGTGGAAAGAGTTGTTGCAGGATATTCCCATGAAGAATTCAGGCGAGCTTTTAGGATGTCTAGAGCGGCCTTTGCTTCATGGAAAATGTGCAAATTTCGTGCTCTTGCACGATATGTAATACAATGGCCCGAACAGGACGAAATGACACTAATTGAAAGAGGATTCAAAAATATGGCTGGAATGAGAAATTTAATTGGTGCCATCGATGGAACATACATAAGAATAAAAGCGCCCCTATGTCATGCTGAGGAATACATCAATAGGAAGCAATACCACTTGATTACACTTCAGGCCATTTGCGACATTTATTGATGTGTTTGCTGGTTATCCAAGTTCCGTGCATGATTGCCGTATTTTTTGAAATTCGGATATATACAAAGCGGTCACAAACAATAGATCCGCATATTTTCCCTCAAATCAATATATCCTGGGAGATAAGGCTTACCCGATGATGATGTGGTGTGTTGTTCCCTTCAAAGATAATGGACGCTTGACAGAATGCCAAAAATCTTTGAACAACAAACTCTCCATGACAAGGCAAGTGGTAGAAAGATCATTCGCTTTACTTTTTGGCAGATTTAGAAGGCTTAAATATCTGGAGATGAACAAGCAGGACTATATTCCAAGAGTTGTTCTTGCTTCGTGTGTTTTGCACAATATTTGCATCGATAATTCTAGCGAAGGTGAGGATCGGGACTTCATTCTGGATGGGCTTTCCCATGTTGCGGATAATACAGAGCCTGAAAGTGTATTATCAGATCCTCAAACTGATGAAAATAGCAGCGCTGCACTTATGCTTAGACAAGAAATAGCTGATGTGTTGTACGCTGAACGCACAATTTGAGTGGTTTGTTGTAAATAATAAATAATAAAAAAAATTAAAAATTCATTTATTATTTCATTAAACAAAAAAAATCCCTTAAAATAAAAACAAACATAATTCCTCAATATAAAAAAAAAAAAAAAAAAACCTAATTTAACTTGTTAATTAAATTCTCCATCAAGTCCCTAAATTCTTTCTGCCCGTCTCGCATTGTTTTTAATAATTCGTCGTGGCGCGCACTTTTATTTGCCTCAATAATCTTAAGCTGTTCCACTATGACGTCCACCGGCCTCTTTCGAGCTCGTCTATTTGTTGGATTCCTGGGTTCTTCATTAGATGGACCAGGTTGAGGTTCCAGCAGATCAAAGTCAACGTTGTGCTCTTCTATAATATTGTCCCTCATAGAGCTAGCAATAGCAACAGGTTGACAAACGGGGTGATTATTGAAGAGTTCTCCCATTTCGTTATAAAATTCGAAATCATAACGAGAAGCACCACTTGCACCAGCACCTGTGTTGTCCTTCTTGTTAAGGAATTTTTTTTTTAAGTTTTTAAATTTCCACTCACACTGCTCGTGGCTATAGTTAAAATTATTTTCTTGCATTTTCGCTGCAACTTTTTTCCAAATCACTTCACGCCTCACTCTCTGACGAAAAATCATTTTGTAGGTCCTTATATGCGTGGATAAGGCAAAGAGTAGCACTTCTGCTCCACCTTGCCTTTTCTTGGGTAATTTCCGAAACTGCTCCTTGGTACGTTACCCCAAGCTCTTCCATGATGACGTCGAATTTAACGTCGAGTCACTTTGCTTCGACCTTTTTACCACTGTCTAAACTGACTCGAGTTTGTCGACTCGAGTAAGATAATGAACGGCAACCCGAGTCAAACATCTCACGCATACAACCTAATCTAAGAGTTCACAGACAATAGTTCGTGTAAACTCAAGTAAGATAATGAACGACATAGAGTAAGAGTAAAAATGACTCGAGTCGACTCGGGTGAGATATTGAACGCTCCGGAGTAAGTCAGATTTACCCGAGTCTACTCGAGTCGAGATATTGAACGTACCCTATGTAATCTACATCCATCAAAAGAATGAGCATTTTGATTTCAAAATTTCCTTTAAGATTTTGATGAAATTTTGTAGCAACAATAAAAACACTATATTCAATACGAAAGAAAAAAGAAGTTGCTTTGAATGGCTATGCCACATACACTTATGGATAAAAAAGTAAAAACACCAAGGTGACCACTTGTCCTCAAAAAAAAACTCTTACTCAATTAATTTTACAACTCACACTGTGATACGTAAGTACTGAAAGGGCAGGCATACGCACTGACGTTATTCAGACACGAAACATTCCTGCATTAATATAAAAATTTAAACAAAATTGTACAAATGGTACATTTTTGAGTGGACAAAAAAAAAGTGTAACGTATCCTAAGATATTTATCGAAATTCATTGTTTTCTGGACCTGTTTTTCGGCGAACGTTGTGAATCCTTTTTTTGAAATAAAGGAAATAATTGACCGTTTTATTTACAAAGATATAGGAAACGATGCATCGGGTGTTTCAGCATGATAATGACGCAAAACACATATAGAAGCTGGTAAATGAGAATGGGTTTCAAGTTCTTGATTTTCCTGCTCAATCACGAGATTTGAATCCCATTGAAAATCTTTTGGGGATCCTTAAATCCTCATTCTACTATTATGAATTTAATAACGTCTAAGATGCAAAGGTTAGTTGAAGTTATTAAAAATATAAAGTACCAAGTACTAGGGAGGCAAAGTAAACGTTTTACATATTAACATGTACTGAAGCTTGGCATTTTTTTAAATAAGTTCAATTAAATTGAGTTGTAAATTTGTTGCAAAATCAAATATGTACATATAATATAATATAATACATATGTTATATGTACGTATATATAAACTAGAATAAGGCTTAAGGTTTTGAGGAACATGCTAAGAGCGTAAACTCTAAACTCTCATATGATGAGTATGGAGATAACACATATGTACATACATATTTACATAAATAGTGTTGCTAAAGAGTTAAGCAAATGTAAATTATTTGAAAAAAATAACTTTGTTGACAAATACTCACCACTGGACATGCCCATTAATTTTGCCACTCGTTCCCAGAAAATACGTTTGCAGTTATAATTTTTTGTTTGGTTCGCGTCGTATATGAAAGGGCTACATTTTACTATGTGTATCAGAAATTTAGTTTCAATTTCTACGGCTTCGTCTGAACTTAGAGTAGAAACTGCTTTTTTAATGTTCCATTCATCCATCTTCATTCAACAGAAATGCCGAATCAACCGACCGGAGAGAGGGCGCGTTCGATTTTGCCGCCTAATCGATACGCGCGTGAAAGCCGTACCTGAACCAATTTCCGATTGCGAACTGTCAAGAAACTGCGAGTCTCACGAGAAAGATAAAAAAACTAAGCTCAATCTTCCAGCCGCCGCGCCACCACAAACACGAAGCAAGCCAGCGCAGAGAAAAGTTCTCTTTTCTTCTGCTCCGCCAGCTTCGCTCGTTTTTGTTTGGTTCCTGATTTTGTTTGGCTCTATGTGTGATGACTGCGTGCAGTGCCGTAGGCGTGGATTTTTTCTGACTCAAAAAGGGGCAACCACGTTTGGGTGCATTTTATAACTATACGCGTGAACTGTTCGGTCTATGCACCCATTCATGTTGGTTTCAATCTAGTTTTTTTCTAAAAATTATCTTCACTCACGAATACCTTCAAAAACTGCTAAACTTACAAAATTTACCATTTATTGATATCTCGTATATTGTGCATTAAATTAGGTTTCTAAAATATACAAAAACCAAAAAAAGTCAACACTAGTGGAATTAGTTGCTTTATTTATAGATAAAATAACAAAAACTTACATGCATTTAACTACTCTGTTTAACTAATTCATAACTCAAGGGCGCATATTTTTCAAGAAACATTTTGTTTGTTCAAAACTAGCTATTTCTACGATAAGTAAACATTACAAAAACCGATAAAAAAGTTTAGTGGCTATTATTTTTAACCAAGAAAATAAAAAGCAATCAAAAATAGAAATAGCACAATTTGGTCAGTATTTACACCAATTACGCTTAGGATATGTATGTAGGTAAATAAAAGATAAATTTAATAATAATTGAAACACACAAAAACGTTGAGATATCAAACCTTTTTCTTCTAAACGAACTTTTTCTAAATCTCACAACATTTTATTAAAAATTATTCAAAGCCAATAGAGCTCCTCTTGGAATGCAAATATACCCTTTTGATTGGGATAATGAAAGCAAGGCGACTGTTAGTATAAATCGCAAAATAACGATTGTCAAATAATTTTTATTTTTTGAATGTTCGATATAATATTAATTTAAATTATTTCCTTAAAAACATCATAGGCTTTATTCGTTTTTTAAGTCGGTTAAAAGTCGGTTTTTATTATTATTTATAAACAATTATTATATGATCGTTATGGAGCGGTCGACAAATCAAATCATTAATATTTTCAAATTACTTCATAATCATTATCGTTCGATCGGAAAGTAACAATTAAAAAATATATAACCTGCCCGTCAGGCAAATTACTATGTATACCTACTATTAAATCTAAATAGGACTACAAATGAAATAATTTATTTTAGGTTAATATAAAGTGATGATTTCTTGTTTGTTTTAATTTTCAGTCCTGATCTTTGAACCAAAGAATATGGAAAATACTTTACAAAGAATAGGCACTCTTTTTTTGAGACGCAGTTATCCCCACCGCAGCCCATTTTGGGGAAAATAAAACAACAAATTTTCCCATTAGCAAGAACGAGAATCTTTCCCTGCTTGTTCCAAGTCCGAATTCCCATTTCAATTGCCTAATAAAGAATAAGGACGGCGACAATCAAAATCGCCGCACACACAATGACACCAGAGTTCACCTATTACGGTGCGCTCTTGAGCAGCATTGCTTTTTCTGGCACTGTGTTGGTGCCGGCCCTGCCGTGCTTCTCAAATAGGAACAGGTAGAAATCGAGTGCCTGCCTCGCACATTGAAGGTGTACATAGATACGGTTTGTTTACGTTTTTTCACCATTCGTTTTCTTATGCGCTCTTGAGCAGCACGGGAAGCAAATGCGCTTGTATGGTGAAGCGCGCTTGCGATCAGTTTGCTTTCCTTTGACAGGGTGGTTCTTTCAGTTGAATTTTCATAATAACGGTACCAAGGTCAAAAAAATATAAGGAGATAATTGCCGGAGTGCCTATTCTTTGTAAAGTATTTTCCATATTCTTTGGCTTTGAACGACCATAAGGTGGAAATACCCCCTCTTATGAACAGACACTTCTTATATGTACATGAGTATTGTAAAGATCCTCGTCAGAATTCGTGGAAAGTGAACAATTTTTCGATCCCTTTTTATTTTCTGCGTGAAACCATGCTGCTATGGCTAAAAACGATTGCGAATCGCCTTAAATTTGTTTGCTAGGTGGCTCGGCCCGGCACTGCATGGCAATTTCTTTGCAACGGAGAGAAGAGAGAAGCAATTCTCTTAAATGTGTGTTGATAGACTTCTGAATGATTTTCTCTCCGACTCCGTGTCGGCTGACTCTCGCCGTGTCCGATTATGTCGAGTGTGTGCTTGGTTTTATGTGCGCGAAGCTAAAATATCTGTAAATGTTTGTAAATTTTCTCGCATACATATACATATATATGCTCTTCCAGAAGAGCGCCAAAAGAAAACTCTGAATCGGAGTAAATTATGTCTGTAGTAGTAACCTTACCTAATCCGTGAGTGGGCAAATGGTCGACGGTATCGCGGTTTTATTTTGACGCCGAGCAGGGGAAAGTTCACGATTTCAGTGCTTGGTGGTGTTTCATTTTATTAAGTGAAAATGAGTTCCAAACCTTCACGAAGAAGAAAAGGAATAAAAATGGTAAGTTATATTAAATACTTACCAAGGGTTCCGCCACATAATATCTTTAAAACAGAGCATTGAGATTGAGAAAATAGCTGCAGTGCGGCGCAAAATAATTTTATTTCATTACATTTTATAATAACGAATCGAATCTCGTTTATTTGCGTTTGTAGCTTGGCAGTAAATGATAGGGGAGAGCAATACATCTCAAACAAATTAAATCAAAAAGTAAAGTTGCACGACTTTTGATATATTAAATTTAATTGAATTATAAATCTTCTTTACCAATTTTTATTTCTATGTTCCAAAAGAAATGAAAGTACTGGCGCTATCATTTAAAGCGTTTTTTGAAAAATTTTATCGTATTCAATTAAAGAGTAATATTCAAACCATTTTACCATTTCGAACCATTGTAGTCAAAACTTTACTCATGGTTTGCGAACCCCGATTTAAAGTTAGGGTTTTTATAACATGTTGGCATGTTATAAATTGAAAATGATTTTATATTTTGATTCGTTTTCGAAGCAGAAAAAAATAATCAATATTTTGAATTGTTAATTATACACAGCACAACTTTGCGAAACCACAGTTCGACACTCTTGGCTTGCTCACTGCACATACTGAATAGACACTTTAGTCTAATTGATACTTTGTTTAAAAAATAAATTAAAGAAAGATAAGAATCTGCATATCCGCGATTGGAATTTAAAGATCTTATATCTGCAAAGATAAATTATGAGAAGAATGAAAGAAAAAACACTTACATTGAGGTAGATATGTCACAAATAACTCCAACTATACTAATTTACAAGAATTTAATTAATTGTATAATAAATTACATGTGAAAATTCGTGTTTGGATTATTTCTAAAGCATAGATCTATCAAGAATCTTCTAAAGAATTGTTTTCATGTCATTGTGCTCTGTCGAGCTAATTTTTTGAAGTTCGAAAAAAACCGAGTTAGAGTACAATCGCACTGTAATATTAGTCATAATTTTGACTTGATTGAAATAAAATTCCACAGAATTATAAATTATTTGATTTTCAAATCATTTACATTAAAATTTTCCTTTGCGCCAAAATTAAATTTCTAGGTCAACGGGAAGTATTCTATAGGTTTTGATATGTTAATCACTGAGAGTCTGTCGTTAAGGTCGTATATTTTCATTGTATTGAGTTAGAAATTTGAATTTACAGGGCTTTAGTATGTATTTTGTACATATTAAAGTTAGAAATTTGAATTTGCAGGGCTTTAGTATTTTGTATTAATTCAAGCAATACGACACCTCAGGCCGTTTCTTAGACAAGTCGTAAATTCTAAAAATCAAAAAATCCGACTGGCTAAAAGTCTAAAAAGCTGAAAAGTTGATCAGGAGACTATGTATGTAGAATCGATTGGCTTGGCATACCCCTATTCAGACTTTAGCAAAACACCCTGTATGAATGTATAGAGATCCTCCTACACAACTTTCAGGTTGTGTAATTCTTAAATGGAGCATATGGCTGTTAAATGGTCTAGGACACATCATCTTCATTTTTAAAGACCTATTCAGTAATATGCCACTCAATATGGTACGAATCTTTATTTTTTCATTCCTACCACTTTGTATTTGAAAGCCGCCATTTGGGTTTTATAAAAACAGAGCCTACCCTATAACCATTGCGAGGTTTAGACGAATCGACAGACACCTCATTGATTAAAATCCATCCGGACGTTGGGATGCTTCGAGGGTATAAAAAATAACACGTTCCCAGATAAACGTGAAAAACATAACCCTGTCTTTGCTGTCGCGCAGTCGGGTAAAAAGGGTATAGTTTTGTATTAGAATTTTTAGTAACTCGCTTGAAAAGTGAATTTTGTACAAGGTTTTCTTCTCCTTGCTATGACAAAATGAATAAAGAAAGTTATAAAATAAAATTGTTGTTTGTTTTAATGTAAAGCCCAATATCGAACATTAATTACATACAACAGGGCAAAGTACACATATTGATATTAATATATTTAATTTATGATGAATATGGTAAACTGCTTTTTATTAGTGAGCGTGTACTGAATTAGTTTTGCTAAATTTTGTCAATATTAAAACTCTTAATTATATTTATGGTTTCATTTGTGTTAGATGCCGAAACCGAATCTACAGAAAAAGACCTTTCTAACGCTCGAAGACAAAATTGCTATAATTAAAGACTACCATAAAATAGGCTGCCAAAAAGGAGTATTGGCCGCATTACACAACTGTTATGAGGCGCAAATTAGTGATGTTATTAAATACAGAAAAACATATTTAAACCAATTTGCTCCAAGGAAAGAAGACGTGAAGGTTAAACCGACAAATCCAAAGCCATCAAGATTCACATTGCGGCGAGTTATCGGAGCAGTTGTATACGAATGGACAAAACGAACTCGACTCAGCGGTCTCAGTGTCACTCATGATAAAATACGCGAAGTTGCGTTAGAAGTTTCGAAATTATTTAATTATGGAAACTTTTGGGCGAATGATAAATGGTTAAAAGCTCTAATAACAAAATATAAACTGACTGATTTAGGACCATTAAAATCCAAGATACCAGCAGAAAAGATTTCAAGAGAAAGATGTGACCTTAAAAAAATTTTAATGGATTTTAAAACAAATGGACCGCCAAAGCGAGCTCAGATTAAGCGCAGCTTATTAAAGAACATCGACTTTAGTAACATTAAATTGGCACAGAATAAAAATGTAAGAACTGAAAGCGATAATAATTCGGACTCAGAAGTATCTGATGGGTATGTAACAAACTCAACAGAGAGTACTGATTTCATAACCTCGATGCTAATTGATGACGACAACACGGAAGAACTGAAAGTTAAACAGTCCACTGCAAAAACTATTATATCATCTTATAAAGAGGCTCTGGAGTACTTGAAACCTTTAGAAAATTTTTCTGTAATGCAAGAAGACGTCAGAGCCATAAAGAGAATATGTAAATTAGAGAGTTTGTTAACTGAAGAAATGATGGTCACGTCAGTGTAGGTTCTTAATAATATTTTGAAAATAAATGTGTTTCAAAAATAATGTTTTTTTCTTTGCCTTGAATAACATGAAAATATTATTATTAATTTCAAAAATGATTTTTTTCGAAAATGAAAACAAATAAGTCATCACTATATACAAATCAAAAATCAATTATTTTATTTCTAGCCTTAGATTTAGCAATAATTTGTACAAAAAGTTAATGTTTTTGGCTGAATAAAAATTATAAATTGAATAGTAACGATTATGAGGTAATGTGGTTTTTGACATGAATATGTCTTATCCCTGGGGTCTATTTGAAAGAATGTAGGTACGTCACGAAAATCGTTACCATGACTCATTACTGAGTTTGGGGGAACATCACATAACTTTATGTATGTGTTTGTATGTATGTGTATGTATGTGTTTGTATGTATGTATGTATAAGTTTGAATGTATGTATATACGTATGAATCTATGTATCTGTATATAACAGATCTGTATATAACAGATCGAAAAAATACATAAAACCATTTGAATCTTTCGTTTCATTTATTATATAAGACATATTCATGTCTACTGTGCCATCGAGAAGCCATGGCACTTTTTTTTTTTTTACTTTTCGATTGCTCGATAACCATTATCAAGTAATTTTTATTTTTCGATCGCTCGATATTACGACTATAAAGTAATTTTTATTTGTCCATTTCTCGATAACGATTCTCAAATAAATCTTATCTTTCGATTGTTCGAAATTAAAAACACACATTTTCATTATTTTTCTTCCCTTAAGGAAAAGTAAAACAAAATTAGAATAGGTTAAAATAGTCGATTAACAATTTTCGTAACACTTATGACTCCCAGAATTTTTCAGAGTGGTTTGTAGACAAGTCCAGACAAATCTTTTTCGTTTTGAAGTGATTAAAAAAGACGTTGCATATGTATGTACCTACGTTTTAATTTTATTATTAATAATTTTTATAAACGTTAAGTTAACAGAATAAAGGAGTACAAAAAATATAAGTAAATAAGTAATTGCAGTATAAGAATTACTTGATAATCGTTGTTGTGTAATTCATACTTATTGATCATAATCATTATATTCTCTGCTTTATACAGGGTGCTTATAAAGGAAAATACAAATTTAGAGGAGCAGTTTCAACATTACAGATGCTAGGCATATAAGTACATATTCATATGCGAATCTCAAAGACCGAAAACGTTCATTAAGCGAAAAAAGATTAAAATGCGTTTTGGAATATATAAGAATTTAGGATATTGGTTGATGCTGAACCTAGCAGCAATAACTTCAAAACACGGCATTGGACTCGAGTTTGGTTTTTTCAGAGAAAGGCCCCACAGGGAAGCTGTTTTCAGCAAAAACTTCGATCTTCCCATATAAGAATAGGGCACACAGAAGGGCCAAAGTTTTATGGGCATTAAAATTGCCATTTTCGAAGCCTTTTTCGCTTGTATGACGGATTAGGTCCTAAAAGGTATCGGTAGAAATCTTGAAGGCTCAGTTTTCGAACACGCTCTTAATAAATATCCTACGATATCCTTGAACGAATTTATGAAGCATATTCTAGATTTTCCCTTTGCAAGCTTTTATATGCGAGTTAAGGGGCGAAATACCGATTGATCAGGAGAACAGGTAGAATCGATTGATATACCCTTCCTCAGACCTAACCAAACACCCTGTATATTGACTATTTTGATTTGATTTAATAATTCGATTCAGTTCAATATTAATTTGTGCTAGATATAATAAAAAAATTTAGTTTCGTTTCCATCGCACTTTGTGCGTCAGTACCTTTAAACGACACTATTTCACTTACCTAAAATGCCATAATTTAGTTGCATTGTCGCAGTAGAATTTAGAAAGTGTTGGAAAGGAAGTGTTACAATTAAAAAAATTGTTTATAAGTTTTGTTAAAATAATATCTATTTTATCTTTCTTTTTTTAAACAGAAATATTTAGGTAAATTTCATTTTTTAAGACTGCATTTGGGGCTGAATTAAGCTAGCTTCCCATAACATTTCTTCAGCGTCAGTTACTGCCTCGAAAATCTCTTTCTTCATCCGCAATTGTAAGGCCTTAGGCATTTTTTCCGTAGCGTTATATGCGGACATAAAGAAGTTATAAATGGGATCTGATTGTAGCAATTCCTCCTCATACGTCATTTTCTTTTTGTGCATGCGTGGATTCTCTTCTGATATTGCCATAGACAGTGCATCTTCGTCGCTGTCGAGTGCTGAACCTTCTCTTGCTTTATTGATACCAAGAAATGGTATTAAGAATTCCATGTGTTTATAAAATTTAAAACTTGGGCTGGGATTACTTTTCAGTTTAGCTTTTAAACTTTGCCAAACCGTCCTAAGTTCCATGCCTAGAAAGGAGATAATAATAAATCAAGGAGTTAATGCTGCCTGTCTTGCATTCAGAAGTGCGCTGACACTTTAGATAGTGCCAGTGTGAAAATGGTTGAAATAGTCTCTTTGATCTTTCGAATATCAATTTGTAAATCGCGAGCATTGCGTTCTGCAAAACCCCTCATGAAAACTATTTTGTTCGAATTCGAAAATAAGAAAATTGGTCGTATGAATGCGATACAAAAGTCCTGTATATACATACTATACACGGTTAAAAATATGGAGATAAATTTTAATATCATTATGGTATTAAGAGCATATGCAATACGTGAATTATTAGATGAATTAAAATAATCCAAAATATTATTAATTAATACAAACAGTATTAAATCAAAGATTTAATTTATTAAAAGTAATACTGTCGTGTATTACATAGCAATGCAGTAGTGAATTTCCTTTTAGTATGAAGGTTATTACAATGTAATATATTCGAAATATTTAAATTTAATATTTTTTTGGCGTGGCTTTATATGTAATACCAAATTTATTAAAATTTACTCTAAAATTTTTAACTGTGTACATAGTACAGTGATTATGGTAATGCAATTCGAAGTCGAATCATTTGGTTTAATTTCTTCAAAAATGTATTCCATAATATTAATTTAATGGGCCCCTATCAGTCAAAAGGTTTTTTTTATTTTTGGCTTAAAAAAATGTGTTGTTCTTTTTCAAACAAGTTGCCGTAATCCGCAGATCGAAATTCAAATCTGCATGCCCCTAATGCGTTTACCTACTCACAGTGTGACTAAATAAATGTAATTTCTTTTGCCAAACTCTCTGTGTTTTATTACTATTATTAATTTATTTATTACTTTTATCTTTTCGAATGAACAGTTCATTAAGTTGATTAGGCCTATACCAATACCTTCGTAAGGAGAGTTTTGCTTATGTTGAAATTAATTATCTTTCATTGTTACTATTCGAAGAAAAATACACTTACACTCAGAAGCAAATTTTAACAAGTCGCCTAGAACAAATCTGTTATATGAGATTTCTTGACTTTTCATTTTTCCGATATTTATTGGATAACACTTCTGATACATTTCTGGCTCACGGCTTTTCCACTTTTAGACAAAATTATGTGAAAATATGCAAATAAACACTTTGGGAAAATTTCCCTTTTCGAAACTTTAAAATTAAATATTTAGGAAACTACACACATGTTTGTTTTGCATATTTGTAATTTTTGAGATCAAATAAACGATCCAATAAATTTTTATTAAAATCTATGAGGAGACCTATACTCGGAGATCTGGCTGCCACTATGCTTAACGTGTAAGATACAAAGCGGAAATTTTGTGTATACTAATTCATCAACTATCAGCTTTTAGACTACTAGATTGTACGACGAAATGCATCAAAGTATTAAAAAAAAAAAAATTATACGACTAGTTACAGTCAGTACAAAACCCCCAAATAACTATGAAATAATCGCAAAACTTTTTAAGTATACTCACTCGGATGTTGCAACTTCTCTCCTATTATGTTCCAGGCCTTACGCTTTTCTTTTACAAAGCCTTTTGCTTTTGATTTGGACGAGTGCGGATTATATAGAACCGGATGCTCTTCCACTGCTTTGATTAGTTCTACAATTTTATTTATTCTTGCATCTTCTCTGTCTTTACATATCAATTCAGATGTTTTAGTTACAAAACTTTTCATAAACTCCATTGACTTGTAGTGCACCCATTCTTCTATTGGCGGCTTATTAGATTCTACATTTTCTTCTCCTTTTTGATTTATGCCTTCTCGATAACGTTGTAAAGTCTTCTGCCACAAATATTTCGCCTTTTCACCTGTAACGTAAAAATACATGAAGACCCTTAAAATGCGGATTATTAAGTTAAGCATTTGTTGTCCGGGTCCTATAAGTAGTAAGATGTTGATTAGCAATTAAGTCGGAAAACTAATTATAATAGGACGTATCCTTTACGATTTTGATGGTTGTTTTTTTCTAAAAATGACCGGTCTTTTAAAACGCTAACTTTCTCTGCCCGAGTGGAATTTTGCAATCAAAATTTTGACTAGTTCTAATTAAGCTAGAACTTGGAAATTTTGGATACCTATATAAGCCCCATGACAAAGTGTATATCAATACGCTAGTAAAGTATCTCTCATCAACGACAACCGCGCCACCTGTGAGAACCGCCAAGCAAAACTTCTAATGCCAATCAATAAAAATGCAAGGTTTTGTCTTTCTCACTATCACTATCGCAAAGAGGGGCGCAGCACCGACGTCGCACTCACTCGTTTTTTAGCGTTCCACTCACTCGTTTTTTTGCGTGTTTCCATTGACTGAGCACATGCCTGGCATTAGAAGTTTTGCGCGGAAAAACCTGTAGTTGGCGCTAGTGGAGATACTTTACTAGCGTATGTAGCGGACGCTTTAAGACGGCGGATTACCTTTTTCTTTGCATAGGTATACCAAATGACAGGGTTTGACGAGTAGAATGCGATTATTAGCTATGCGACTTCATTCTAAATGTAATATGACGGTCAACAATGTTTTTTAAATTTATATGGATTATTTAATTCTTTTAGCAAGGAGAACTTTTAATTGTCGTAAGTAGGTAAAGAACTTAGAATCCATGAAAAATTATAGGCTTTCTACAGTTATTAATAATGGGGTTTTATTTAGAAGTTTTCATTTGTTGGCACAATACTAAAGTGAAGAAAATTGTTTACACAAATTTTAAGGAAGGATCCTCGTCATTTCAATAAATAAATTAATTTTTTTTATAAACTAATTTGTTTCTTGATTTCCATTAAATTTTGCGAAAATACAGTGACTCATTGGCCCCATGTGTTTTACATATATAGGTCGTAGCTGGTATATATTTGTTATTTAAAAACATATTTAAGTAAGTCATAGTTTTCATATTTTATATTGAACTGGCTGTACCTGGCCACACGTTGCTGTATCTCAGTGTGGTTAACTGGTAAAGAAAACAAAAAGAAAAAGAACACGTTTGTATGAAACAATATTTCAATTAAATGTTATGACGAATTCGTTATTTGAAATAAGATCAGAAATAATCATTTAAAATAAAATGTTATGTGGCGAGAATTGAAATACCTATCTGAAATAAAATGCTTATTTGAATTAATCACCTTCAGTAACTTTGTATGTATTTCGTTTGTATTTACAACGTGATTAACTCAAATAAACATTTTTTTTCAAGGTAAGAACATGAGATTTTACCATTCAAGATTATTTTATTCTTTATAATATTTAAAATAAATTAGTATTTCATTAAAGTTTTATTTCATTTTTAAATAAGCAACTATTTGAATTACATTTTATTTTAATTAACATTCATTTTAATTCAAAAAACTAATTATTTGAAAAAGCTGACTTGTAACCGGCCTATGTATATATAATGTCTGATTGTAATGCGACACTAAAACTCCTATTCCAGGACCTAAAGTAACTATTCCTCCTATACCTCTTGTGGTAAAATCATCTCAGTAAACTTTAATTTTTTTCATTCACAGTGTTATAATCTAATCGAAGTAGTTATTATGAAGTTTTTTGTGGAAAAGCAACTGAAATACCACTCGCGCGCCACTTTTCGGATAAACAATGTCGTATTCGAAACACATATACTGGCACAATTTTGAGCTCAATCAGCCCCGTAGTTTCGGAGTCTATACAATTCGGACAAATAACAATTGCTTTTTATATATTACTAGCGAATACCCGGCGTATGCTACTACGCTGAAAAAAGAAATACATTTTATTTGTTTGAAAAAAAGAAAATTTTCGTCTCGTTTCGTCACGTTCATCTCATCTCATCTCATCATCATCTCATTCCAATGAATTTCATATATCAGCATGCACTGTCACGGCAATATATGAAATTCATTGTGTGGGAACTCACATCAAATTCAAATTTAAAAATGACAGGCAGCGCACCCGGCGGAACTTATCTGCAACCACGGCATAACTTTTGTACCTGAAGGTTTGCAGTTTGACAACTGACACTTCTGACTGATCTAGCGAGCCCGCCAGATGATGAAATTCAAGCTGTCTTTGCGCGCTAACAATAATGTACAAAGTTTCTTTGTCTACTTTTATAAGAACTGTAAAATAAAGTCAAATTAGAACTGTGAGTGTTATTGCCTTTTACTTTTGCCCCACAATAACGCAGAATAGAACAAAAACATAAATAATAAATGTGGCTAATCCCCACAATTGGAATGACAGTGGCGCCATCTGTGGAAAATTGGTCGTACCAACTAAGAAACCTTCGTGGGCTCATGCACAACAACTTTGCTAAAGATCATCACATGATAAAATGCATAGTTAACGATTCTATAAAGGACATACAGTCAAACATTCACTTTTATATATGAGGAGCTGGCGAACAAAACGGTATAATTACACCTCCGGTCAAAATCCTTTTTTTTTTACGGTCCGGAGGTTTTGGGCCCGCTGAATTTGAATCTCAACTCATTTTCAATGAAAACCTCCTAAAACAGGGTTAAAATTGCATCCAAAGTTCATGGTTTCGATCATAATGGTATAATTACAATAAAGCTTCAACAGCATTGAATAAGCGAGCGCGTTTTCGTTCAAAACGGAATAATTTTCATACAGATTTGCAAGATGTCAATTAAAATGGATTAAGTGACCTTTTTTTTTTGTTTTTTAAGTGAAACTTTTATTAGATTAGATTTTTTTTAAAGAAAAAGATTTTTTTTTTTTTTGTTGATTAAGAAATGTAGTAATAAATAAAAGAATTTACTGTTTTTTTTTTTAGATTGACCTAACCTAACTCACAAAAAACTTATTGTTAGCAATCAAAAGGGCTTAATTGCATCCTCGTGACAATCAAAAACGTAATAATTGCACCGATTGCAAACAAAACGGCATAATTGCATTTTACAAATTTAAATATCTTCCGTTGTATTAGACATATCAATCTGGATTTAACATATGTCAAATAAAGTTTCAAACTACATATAGATAAATTAAAACCGCCGCCAAAAGCTCACTGTAAGTATGTCATTCAGTTTTTTACTGCTCCTGTAAAATTTCATTTTATGTAATTATACCGTTTTGTTCGCCAGCTCCTCATATATAACATAGAAGATTGAATTATAGCATACTTTGCAATCATTCTGATTTGTCATAAGGGCTACTGCTTTTTTGTTTTTCTTGTAAATTCATGGATTGCACTGAATAAATCTGCGGTATTTTTGATTAGCCATTTTTAAAACAATTTTTACGTATTTTATCTTGAACTTTAACTCGATTCGAATTTACAATTCACTTGAAATTATGCGATTCTTAGCCAAGCAGTACATCGCGATAAGTCTGATTTAATGTAATACAGAATGATCGAACTATGAGTTCTGTGCAAATTTGATCGTTAATGCAATGCCTAATGCCTTTCATCGAGTTCCAATCGAGTTCATCAATAACCATAGATACAAAATCATTTCGGTTTTGGAAATTACGACAGCGATTTTTTTAGCGTTTATTAGTCTTTACTCTTTAAAATAAATTCTTGAAAAATTTAAACATTTTTCTCAATAAGTTATTTTGTGCACCTTATTGAGTCTGTAAAAGTAAATGTAGGCATGATTGTACGGTTTTGATGGGTTTTAAGCACACACCAAAAGTGAAAGAAAATTTTTGGATCATATATGTACATACATATAATGTATGTACATATATGTTACGAATGAAAACTCAGAGCTTTTATCAAGGAAAATGACGACTTTATTAGGCGCTTTAGGTTACACGATCTTTTCACTTTGACGTCTCGTTAGCAAGAGAGAGGCTGTCGCCCGCGCTGTCCGCTTCTTCTTCTTTTCCCTCGAGTGAACTTGGCGGCGATTCGGGCAGTGGCCGCGTTCGCTGTCCTGTTGTCGTAACAGCTCGGCCTTCTTGTAATACCGACTCGTCCTCGACGTCGTCATCGCTATCCGTCTCGTCGTTGCTTGGGATGTCCCCATCGAAAACATCACACCAGGGCTTTATGTTGTCCGATGCGTATACTGAGTTGAAGGGCCTCTGAGTCCTTGGTGCTCCCGGGATGTCCTTTATCACATACCGATCTTTACCCAGGATCTCTGCGATGACATAGGGACCCTTGTACCTCGCATCTAGCTTCCGGGAATCCCCCGTGGAAATTGATGGCCTCTCGATGAGAATCAGGTCCCCTACAGCATACTTTCGAGGTGCGATATGCTTACTGTCGAAGCGCTCCTTCTGTTTGATCTGAGACTTCTCGATGTTTGACAGGGCACTCAGACGAAGTTCATCCAGGCTAGGTAATTCTCCAATGTGTTCCTCCGTTTGCAGGGCGAGCAGAAGTTTGTTTCCCAGCGGGTCGCGAGGCTGGTATCCAAATAAGAGCCTATGAGGCGAAAACTTCGTAGTGTCGTTTGGGAGAGAGTTAATGCCCCACTGTATGGCGTGCAGGTGGGTATCCCATCTTTTAGGGTCGTCGCTCATCGTAGACAAGGCGGGACAAGGCAGGATCGTTCTATTGCAGCGCTCAATCTAACCGTTGGCTCTAGGAGTTCGTGCCGCTGTCATGATGTGTTGTATGTCGTTCTCGCTACAATACCGTTTGAACTCTTGCGAACTAAAGGCAGTTCCGCGGTCCGTTATAATACGAGTTGGCGCCCCGAAATGCTGAGCTATTTCTGTTAGCGCCCTTAGCACAGGTCTCGTTGAGGTGTTTCGGACAGGCCTTAAGATGAGATATTTCGTAAATCCGTCGACAATACCCAGAACGTATACATTTCCCTTAGAGCTTTTGGGAAACGGGCCCAGGTGGTCCATGTGTAGCGTATGGAAAGGTATTGGAGTTCGTGGTATGCAGTGTAGCTCTCCTTCCGGTTTGCCAGCAGGCCTTCGGTGGTAAGCACACTCAACGCAGGCGGCAACATAGCTTTTGATTTTATTCCGCATTCGCGGAAACCAGTAAGTCTCACGAAGGAGCCCCAGAGTCCGTTCGACACCAGGGTGGCCTATGTCGTCGTGGCATGACCTAATGACCCTCCAGATGACCGGTCCCGGCACGACCCAACGCAGGACGTCGCCTACCCTTCGATATAAACGACCTTGCTTTAGCGCGTAACTCTTGTGAAACTCCCGTTCTTCGTGGTTGGTAGCCTTGCCCGACAGTATTTTAGATATTCTCGCAAGTTTCGCGTCCCGAAGCTGAATCGTCAGCAGCCAATCTTCGTCGTCGATCTCAACGGTAAACACGTCGATTTTTGCTATTTCGGGTTCCGCAGACTGGTCGTGAGGATTGCGGCTCAAGGCATCAACATGCTGAATACTTTTGCCACGCCGATATTCTATCTCGAAATCGTACTCCATAAGACGAAGAAACCAGCGGGCAATCCGCGGGACCAGATCGCGCTTATTTAGCGTAGACTTGAGGGATTCGCAATCCGTAATAACCTTGAACGGCTTGCCCAGGAGATATATTCGGAAACGATCAACTGATTCGACGACGGCCAGTGTCTCCAGCTCATAGCTGTGATAATTTTTTTCACATGGAGATGTCTGCCTACTGAAGTATGCGATTGGTCGAACATTATTGTCGGCGCCGCGCTGACATAGTATTCCGCCTATACCCAGAGCACTAGCATCCGTATGCAATTCGTGTTGCTGCCCGGGATCATACAGGGCCAACAGGGGTCTAGCTGTTAGAATATCCTTAAGCCTATCGAAGGCTTCACATTGTATCTCGGTCCAAGAGAAATTTACGTCCTTCTTGGTGAGAGCTGTTAAAGGTTGAGCAATCGCGGCGTAGTCCTTTACAAATTTTCTGAAGTAGCTCGTAATACCGAGAAATTGCCGCAAATTATGAACGTTGTCAGGCCGTGGAAAGTTTTTAATTGCTGAAATCTTTCTTTCGTTGGGACGGATTCCGCAGGAACTAATATCGTAGCCTAGGAACTCAATTTCCGATTTAAAGAAAAACGATTTATTGAGTTTTAATGTCAGACCCTCCTCAAGCAAAATGCGAAGAAGTTCCTCGAGCGTTTCCATGCCCTCCGCGAACCCCGAGCATGGTATCAATACGTCGTCCATGTACACGAGCAGTTTTCCTTTCGTCAACTTTCGCTTGATGTTGTTCATCATACGTTGAAAGCACGACGGAGCGTTACATAAGCCGAAAGGCATGCGCCGGAATTCATATTCGCCATCAGGGGTTGCGAAAGCCGTAAATTTCTTACTTTCTTCGGAAACTGGGAGTTGATAATAACCGGACGCGAGGTCGAGTCCTATAAATAAACTGCACCCTTGCAGTTCCGACAACCAATCTTCGATAATCGGTATAGGATGTTTGTCCTTTATAGTGGCGGCATTTAACAACCGATAATCAATGACCATACGGTCCTCACCGCACTTCTTTTTGACAAGTAGAGCCGGGGAGGTGTAAGGTGAATTCGACGGCCTTATAATGTCTGCTGCCAACAAGTCATTGATCATAGCTTTCATTGTCTCGCGCTGTGAATACGCCAGCCTATAAGGTCGCGAGGAGATCGGTCGTTCGTGAGCCAACTTAATTTCGATGGCGTGGGACCTCGAAAGTCCTAGTTCAAAAATGTTCTTCGCGAAGCAACGCCGAAATCGATTCAATAAGTCCACCAGACGTTTAATATCATTTTGATCACTTAATTCGTGATTTATCTCAGTTTCGGAAATCGGCTCGAGAACCCGGAGTTGTTCAGTTAACTCGCCCTCGCGGACCGATTCACAAATCGTAGAATGTTCGTTTAGTTTATCTTCGCGGACCACTTCACAAATCATTAACTGTTCGTTCAATTTAGGGCCATCGCCAGTACCTTCTGCTTCGAGAACATGAAGTCGTTCGTTCTCTTCGTAAGTTCGAGGTTGTTCGTTAACATTAGCAAAATTCGAATCACAGACCGTTTCGAGAACATCAGTTCGTTTGTTCTCTTCGTAGAGTCGAGATTGCTTGTTATCGTTAGCAAAATTTGAATCGCGGACCGCTTCGAGAACTTCGGTTCGTTTGTTCTCTTCGTAAATTCGAGGTTGCTCGTTATCGTTAGCAGAATTCGAATCGCGGACCGCTTCGAGAACATCGTTTCGTTTGTTCTCTTCGTAAATTCGAGGTTGCTTATTATCATTAAAAATGTTTAAATGCCCATTACGTTTTACCAAGCATACCTTGGGATCGTTAATAAAATTTTTCCCCACGAGAACAGGCACGTCCAGGTAGCGATCATTTACGAGGTGCAAATCTACTGTGGCGCATGCTTCATCCACTTTTAAATTAACTGTCACCTTACCTTGAGTTCGGCAGGAGCCCATACCGAAACCAACCAGTGGCACCTCGCAATCCTGAACAGGCAACCCCATCTCCCGGGCAAGGGACGCACGCACCAGGCTGACATCGCTTCCAGTGTCCACCATAGCGGTCACCGCAACACTCCCGTTAACGACGGCTGTGCTGGAGAAGTCCGAATGTATAAGTGACACCTTTTTCGGCTGCTTACACTCAGTGTGGGTGTGTCCCGTTTTTTGACAATTGGTGCACCGTTGTCGACGTCGAGGTTGGGTGCACTCGGCGAAAATGTGCCCCAACTCGTTGCAGTTATAACACTTCCTGGCCCCCTTCGTTGTTTTCGAAACAGCACCCTCCTTGGAAACTTGGCTAGATTCCGCCTTGCCCTGCTTAGGATTGAATGCCTGCATTTGCTCAACCCATTTAAAATGTCGCAATAATTCCTCGAGATCCACGAAAGGCCGCGAAGAGAGTGCCTTCCTTAGTTCGACGTCGTCCACTCCATTCACGAGGTATTTTATGATCGACTGTGGGGAGAGCGATCCCTCCCGAGCGGTTGACATAACCTCATAGTAATACGCCTCGAAACTTTTCGTGGGGCTCTTTTTGCGTTTCGAGAGCCTCATGTGCACCTCGCACTCGTCTTTATAAGAGGGAAAAGCCAACAGCAGGCCCTCCTTGAGCTGCTTCCAAGAAGTTATTGACGGCTGCATAGCCTGCAGCCAAAACTTTGCTGCCCCTTTCAATTTTGAGGAGGCCAGCAAAAGTGCCGCCTGATCTGACAGGCCGTAAACCCCTGCCAACGTATCGACGTTTTTCGTCCACAACGTGCAACCGATTCCACGTTTGTCCCCAGGATCGAAGTCCTGTATGAGAGCCCTGAGCTCTCCGAAATTCACGGGCTGAACCAGGCTTGTGGGTCGTTGACTGGCACTTGCCTGAAAAAATGAGAGTTCCCTTTTAGTTAATTCTAATTCATAGCGCAAGACTTCCTGTTCTCGGCGCAGGAGCTCCAGTTCGCGCTGCTCCAGTGTCCGTGCAGGGTTCCCGTTAGCCACCGTTGCCGTGTCCCCGTTGATCTCGTCACGCGGAAGTTCCCCTTCTCGCCGCTCACCTGCCGGAATTGCGCACCCAACGGCTCCCGTGCCTTCACCTGCGTTATCTCTGCCCACATGCAGTGATGTTGTGGTGGCCACGTCGTGGAGCATTACCGTGGACTCGGCCATGGGCGACGAATCGTTGGTGGATTCTTCTTGATGCTGGATATCTTCCCCACGTGCGGGGCTCTGCGCCTCCATGTTGTTCGAGGACATCACAATTTTTTTTTTCTTCACCGACCTGGCACAAGCGGATATTATTTGTGGGCGAATAGCACGTTATCCCACTTCTGAGTTTGTTACGAATGAAAACTCAGAGCTTTTATCAAGGAAAATGACGACTTTATTAGGCGCTTTAGGTTACACGATCTTTTCACTTTGACGTCTCGTTAGCAAGAGAGAGGCTGTCGCCCGCGCTGTCCGCTTCTTCTTCTTTTCCCTCGAGTGAACTTGGCGGCGATTCGGGCAGTGGCCGCGTTCGCTGTCCTGTTGTCGTAACATATATAAGAAAGCCCTTTCGGAAATCGCTTCAGACACTGGAAGAGTACATATTATATGTACTTCACAATACCCGGAAATAAAAATTTTATGAAAATATGAATATTATTTGGTAAGCACACAGCACCTTTAAAGTTATTTATGCAAAGTAATGCAAACCAAAAGTTAGGTTAAAGATTAAAAGTTTATGAAGTTGACAAAAACTGTGTACAAGAACACTTCCTGTGATTTTCAGTTAAACTTTCAAATTTATTAGTTTATTGAAACGGAATTCTATGATTATTTCGAAGACAAACTTTTGGAAAAACGAACAAGGCTTCATTAATAAGCTTTAAAAAAATGTAGTCAGCAATCGTTATTCTTACGGCTAATTTAGTTCATCGTCAATGAACTTGGTTACCAATTCTGCTATTAAGTCATTTTGATTTGAACTAAAGTAATTTTTATAAATTACGAGGGGAGGTTTTTAAGTTCGCGGAATGGAAAGGTTGTAAAATAAATAAAAATACAAAGTTATTTTTCCTTTTCAATATAATTCCCCATAAGGTCAATACATTTATTAGATCTCGAAATTAACTTCTCGATACCATCAAACAAATATTTTTTGTCTTTGCCCTCAAAATGGGCCGATTCTGACACCTTAAACTTCTTGGGGGGTGGTGTACCCTTTTTGTGCCATTGCATCGATTCGATGTTTGGACTCAGGTTGGAAGTGATGAACCCAGGTTTCATCTCCGGTAACAATCTTCTCCAAAATCGGGCTAGGTTCGTCGCCACACAGTTCCAAAAAATGCTTACACGCGTCCACTCACTGTTGCTTTTGAAGCGCGGAGTAAGCATTCTTGGTACCCATCTTGCACTGACTTTAATCATGCCAAAATGATCGCGCAAAATTCTTAAAATTGTGGTATCTGACACTCCAACTAATGCAGATAAATGTTTCTTTTTCAGACGAGCATCTTCTAATATTAATTTTTCGACTTTTCGATGATTTTCGACGTGGTGGCCTAAATCGGCCGTCCAGGGCGCGGATCGTCTTCAATCGACTCTCGACCATGTTTAAATAGACCATGCCACTTGTGAATCATAGTTTTGCTAGGGCAATCACTATAAACTGCTTCCATTTCGCTCATTAAAGTCTGAGCTGCCTTTCCTTGCTTTGGCAGGACTACTATCACAGTGCGATGTTCAATTTCTTCCACCGTTGCGATTGTTTTCCGAATTGATTTGTTGGAAGGGTGATAACTCGTAAACGAATAACGTCATAGACTTGAAATTTCACTTATAACTAATGATGAATCCCTAATTAGCGAGGTGTACAGTGATCATTTTTAACTCCGCCCCTTCCCCTTCATTCAGCGAACTTAAAAACCTCCCGTCGTACTTCGTGAAATTTTAAAAATCATAGAAAAAAATCGTGTGAATTTCATGAACTTATGTATGTAGTACTGAACATAGTAATTTTCAATTATATAAATATAACAAAAAGTCACATTAAGGGACTGAAATGTTTATAATGATATGAAATGTTTTCTAAAATGAAAATGAATTCGGGGCAAAAATAGATGATTTTTACAAATATTTTTTTTTCTGTGCACCATGAAACGGATTTAAAGTCAAATTAAGGAGTTCATCTATAAATTGTTTTGGAAATGAACTGATTTTCATTCACTTTTACAGTGAATTGAATTACGTAAATCCTTTTCAGTTTTTACTACCTATTTTTAATAAAATAGCAAAATGTCTGCATAGATCCTAACGACTTCAATGGAATGTTTTTTGTTAACTCGTTAACTCATAAATTTTCCTTAAATTTCTCAACAATACTTTCTATATTACTTGAAAGTATTTCTGGAACGCAGCACCTCAAAAAGCAATGACACACTGAAGCATTAAATTATAACACAATATAATGTTTAATTTAATTATGAATATTTAAGTGATTTCAATAATTGTTAAATATTCATTAGTACTCACTAGTGCAATGTAAGGTCTCCCCAATTTTGATCCATGCGATACGTTTTGTTTTGCTGGCATTAAACCTAAAATTGCTAGGATTATAAAGGTAGGGATATTTTTTCACTTCTTGAATTAAACTAGCAATTTTATTTTCATTGAGCTTCTCTTTTCGTTTAACTTCGGCTTGTAAAAATGGCACGAAAAACTGCATGTCTTCCATATATTTCCATGGCTTTTTAGACTTCTCCTTTAACTTTCGTTGCAAAATTTCCACGCCTTTGGCCCATGAAGTTCTTATTTTCGTGAGACCTGGAAAAAAAGCAAAAGAAATATTCAAACTCGTTTGCCGATGAGAAAATAACGAAAATTAAAGTTACTGCGAATCTTTCGCAATTTATGCTCCACTCAGCATTGACAATTTAAAGAATGTAATTAATTAGGGCCTTTATGATTCCCCCGCAGTTCCAGGAAGAAATTTTCGTCTGCATTGAATGTTGTCTGTTTCCGTATTTTTACTCACACATCTTTGAAATGGCTTCACTTTTTTCGGCTCGTTTCCACTCCATATTCGTTCGTTCCTCCAAGGTCGTGTGCCCTATTCAGAGACATATAGAACTGGACTGCCAATCGACGGATGAAAAGTGAGACCATTCAGTAAAAATATTAATTTTCTTATTTCTTCAAATGATTCATCTATTAAAATTGTAAATCTGAAAGAGCCCCCTCAAAAATGCCACTGTTTAACTACTTCAATGTGGAAAACTTACACATTCCAATTCCTCCAATACAAGTGGAGAAATGCATAATAAGTTTTTCTGAATACAGCCTCTCCGTTTTCTTTTGTTGTTTTGTGTTTTTGATCCAAACCTGGCTTAGGAAGCACGTGAGAGAAAAAACCCGTTATTTGGAATGTATGTTGACTTCTAGAAATTTAATAAATATAAATTGTCACAAAATAACTCCTATCATTTTGCCCTACATTTTGAGTATTTATAAAAAATGCTTCCGACATTGAGCAGCTCGGGGCCGGAAGAACGCAAGAGATAAAGAGATAACGAAACACATGTCAAAAAGTGGTTTAAATTTTGAGGTGCGATTTTGGCTTGATTTGCAGTCCAGTTTTATATTCCAGTTCAGTGGCCTTATTCAAGGAATTCTTCGAGAATTTACGACCTACGGAACCAACTGGCCACTTAAATAACTCAGCTCCCCTCAGTGAATAAAACAGGGTGCGTGTCAGCTTCGACCAGCGACTGGAGTTTACTTCTTAAGAAGATTTGAATATACAGGGTGTTTTGCTAAGGTCTGAACAGGGGTATGCCAATCGCTTCTAAATGGTCTCCTGATGAACGTTTGTTCGGCCCCCCCCCTCCAAGGTCAAATTTTGGGCTTTGAAATTGCCATTTTCGAAATTTGACGGGGTCTCCCCCGCTTATTTATTGAGGGATTGGGTCGTGGGTGGTATCTTTGGAAAGCTTGAAAGCTCAGCTTTCTAATGCGTTATCAACCAGTATCCTAGGGTGTCTCTGAAAGAACTTATAATGCATTTTCTAGGTTGACCTCCTCCAAATTTTCAATCGCGATTTTAGGGGGAAGGACCAATTTTAAGGGGGGGGGGGGGAGGGGTGTCCGAAAAAACGTTGATCAGGAGACCATTTAGAATCGATTGGCATACCCCTGTTCAGACCTTAGCAAACACTCTGTATACATGTAGCAAGTTTGGTGGAAATCGCATAAACATTAGAATTTGACAGTCCACCTTCTTGAATTCGTAAATTCTGACAGTTGGATTGAAATCAGCGACCCCGAAAAACCCCCAAGTACCAAGTTTTGTGCAAATTGCACAAAATTTAAAATTTGACAGGCCGCCATATTGAATTCGTAAATTTTGACAGCCGGGTTGAAATCAGCGACCCCGAAAACCCCCAAGTATCAAGCTTGGTGCAGATCGCATATAATTTCAAATTTGACAGTCGACATTTTTAATTCGAAAATTCTGATAATTGATTATAGAGCCTGAACACACTGGAATAGTTCAACATAGCCTAAAACAGGTTTTGAACTTATGCTCGAAAAGTACACTAGGTGAATTCAACCCGGGTGAATTTTTGTGTACATGAAAGGCTTTAGGTAGTGTTGGTGCTTTAAATGTCATCAAGAACTTGCATTTATCAAGAAGAAGAATCATGCTGTGCACATGTGTAAGTCTTCACCTCTCGTTAAACCAGCCTGGCTGCGTTTGAAAACTTCCTCCGGTAGAATAACACACCCTTCCTTCCCTTACCTAGAAGACCCGGCACAGTTCACCCAGTGTGTTCAGGCCCATAGAGTTTGTCTGTAGTGACAGCTATTTCTTGAATAATTTTGCGGATATTTTGATTTTGCGCATTTCAATATAGGTACATAAGTGGGATAGAATAGGGGCCAAATAATTAAATAATGATCATTATTTTTCAGACATAAACATGGAGTGTGACCACGTGGATTTTGACTTCTTGGACACTTCTGTAACTGTATCACAGGATGATGTGGCCCTTCCAAAGGTCAGTCGAGTCAAAAAGAAAAGAAAGAGACTTGCAAATTTTTCTACCCATGAAAAAAACCTTTGAAGATAAAGCCTAAGGAAACGCTGTACCGTGTAAAAGCCCTGTACGTGAGCGTAGTAAAAATGCGGGTGCTCATAGAAAGAGAGCCACTCATTGAACAAGCGAGACGGAAGAAGCGGGCACCCCCTGAGTGAATTGTCAAATGTGTTTTTGGCTTCATATAACTTGTGTTTTAGTTAGCCTATCATCAGCCAATCAGTATTAAACGATTGTGAAAAGTGAAAAACATTGCGAGCAAGTGCGGAAGACTTAAAATTTCGTGCATGCTAACTTTGTTTACATATCAACTAAAAGGTAATGTGACGTCCATCACAGTGTTTGGGGTGCTCCTTCAAAAGACTGCGTTAAAAAACAATTTTCGGGACTTGTGCACAAAAAATTAAAGATTGTCCAATTTGTGAATAAAGTGATATTAAACTAACAAAAGCATTATAATGAAAATGCACTTTATTAATTATTAAATTTCAAATTTAGATTCTCTGTAAGATCTTTTGTTTACCCCCCTTACAGAATGTGTTTTATTCTCGCCTTCACTGCTCGACTAACACAAAAATTGTCCTTACTAACACTAATCGGATTTTACTACGCTCCGATAGTGATATCGCGCTTCCTTAGGCTTTATCAAAGACTATGGAACCTTCGTTACAAAGACTGTTCACTCCTGCAATGTAGATCTTATCTTTTTTTGACCTTGGTACCGTTATTCCTCCTAACCCCACGATTTTGCTAGAGGATGATACACTGCTTAAGCACTTTGGTCGAAGAGAGAAGAAAAATTCAGAGGCGGGGCTTAGAATCTGAAGAAATCGGTACAGTGTTACAGGGTGTCAGGATTTGCAGAGGAAATATGAAAATCCAACCAAAAGAAGCACCCTGTCAAACCGATCGCAAGAGCGCCTCACTATACAAGCGCATTTGCTTCCTGTACTGAGCAGGAGCGCCTAAGAAATCCTATGGTGAAAAAACGTAAACAACCGAATCCGTGTACCCCTTCAATGTGTGGGTCCGGCAGTTTCGTTTTGCCTGTTCCTATTCGAAAAGCACGGGCGCCCTCGCAACAACACAGTCTCACAAAATGCAATGCTTGAGCAGGAGCGCTCCGTAATAGGTGAACTCTCGCTTCATGGTGTTTGCCGCACTTCTCCCTATTGCCGTCCTTGTTCATTATTAGGCGATTTAAATGGGTATTCGGACTTGGAACAAACACGGCGAATTTTTCTTTTCGGCTAGTAGGCATTTTGTTGCTGTAATTTTCTGAAAATTGTCCATGGTGGGGGTAAATTGCATCGCAGAATTAGAGTGAACATTCTTTGTAACAAGGTTCCATATTCTTTGGCTTTATCTTCAAAGAAAACAACGAATTGCAGTAGCAGTGAAGGAAAGAAAATTGTTGTGGGACCTTTCAGACAAGCAATATTTCAATTCAAATGCAATTACTCTTGCCTAGAAGGAAATTGGGGAAGAAGTTAATAGACCAGGTAATGAATAATATATTTAACTTAGTTTCAACCCTAATATATATTTGTATATATGTATATGTATATATTTATTTTTCCAAAAGCGGATGAGTGCAAGGCAGTCTTCACATCTTTAAGAGAAAGCTACAGGTACCGCGCGAAGGCCTTGAAAAGTAAGAAGTCAGGAAGCGCTTGAGGTAGCCAATTTGAAGATCCATCGCTTGACGATAGCGCGGTGGATTGGGAGTCCTCGGAAGATTTATCGTTCCTACCCAACAACTCACAAAAAGAAGATATTGTATACTGCATTTAATATTGAAAATATATATGTACATATTTTTTAATTTTAATAGAACCTTTGTATCAGACTCGGAGGAATTCGATGAGCGTGGACCTATTGCGTCAACATCAAATTACTCATACGTAAGATATACTTATCCATAGGTTGTGTAAAGATTAATTATTTCCTTCAATAGCAAAATCGTTCTTCAACTTCAAGCTCTCAACGGGACGATAATCCCGTTGCAAAGCTTGCAAAGCACATAGGGGAGTTTGTTGAACAGCAGAGGGAAATTGGTGCTGTTCCCTCCCAGATCGATCCACCGCTGTTCCACAAAGTATTTCTTGCTAACGTGAACAGAATGTTGCAACAATTGCCGGCGTCAAGCCTCGAGGATGTATTTTTTGAGATAAACAGTTTATTATATAAAAAAATTAAGGAAAGTCAAATAAATTAATAATGTTGCAAATAAATTATTTTCATTTTTATTTACAGTTTATAAAAATCATGTTTTCAGTTCAAAATTATTCTACAAAAGCAGCCCTCCTCTGCCATAGGACCGCACCTTCAGTTCTTTCGTTTTCCTTTCCTGAAGGTAGGGATTTATACGGTGTAATGGCCTCTTCCTCAGCTTTTTTTTAGTAGCTCGTCGAGCAACACTACACTTGCCCCAGCAATAATGAGGTTCATGTTAAAGTTTCTAATGAATTAAACATGCGATATAATGTACAATGAAATAAATAAACTATTTACCTTCGATAATGATCCATATTTTTCCCTGAAAACCAAACTTCCGATATTTACATTCTTTCACAAATGACAAGTTATCAAAATTTTTTGACCTAGGCTGACTTCCAAAATGCATTAATGCAGTCTCGATAGAAAGCATCATAAATGTAAAATTTTTGACGAAGCAGTACCTATGTTCCAAAACATAACATGAATGAATCCGAGACGTATCGAGGAAGCAAACCGCGCATCATACATTTTTGTGATGCAAAGCATCAGTCATAAATTTGACTTTTACATGCATCACAATCTGTTTTATTGACGTTTTGGAAGTCAGCCCTAACTGTCAAATTTCCTTCAGGGAATATTTTCTTATTTTCCTTGACCCCTTTTCTTGCAAACAGCAACAGCAAGCATACCGGCCTAGCACGAACTTGTACTGGGTGTATTTTTTATGTGTTTATATTTTCGTTGGTGTGACTTATAGCAGCTTTATGTGCGTGCCTTTACTATACTTATTCATTAGTGTATCCATATTTTGCTACATCTTTTGTAAGCAAATACTACAAATTTGCTATTTAACTAAAAGTACATCAGAGTGCAATGTCCTCATTATGCTAAACATGTGTACTCACTATAATTACGGGTGTACTGCAAAAGTTCTTTTGCTATGTTGGCCCACGCATTCTTCTTTCGTTTCGCATCCTTGTAGCTCTCATGAAAAGGGTCGTACAGCAGCGGGTGCTTTTTCACTTCATTAACTAACAGTTGAAAACCGTCCTTAGTGCGGACCATCACATCTTCCCTTTTCCGCAAGTTAAACATTCTTTTCTTCGCCTTAGCCATCGTTCGCGCACAAACACCGAACCGACCCGACCGCACAAATTCTCGCTCTACCTTGCAGCTTGCAGCTGAGATGAAAAGCAACTGCGCTCAAAATGTCAGAATTGATTTGTTGCTGGTGTGCCCGCCACGCTGCACTTACACCACCTCACGCCAGCATGCACACACACAGCCAGTTATCTCTCTTTTTGATTCGTTCTTTGACAATTGAAATTATGAGTAAAGAGAGAGAGCGAGTAAAATGTAGAACCCACAGCACTCTGCTGTGAAGACTATGGATAGGGCTGCCAGCCCTACTACGAAAATATATCGTCGCTGAGTATCGTTATTATCCAAACTAAATTAAATAGTAAAAGAATTACATATTCAATTCATTTATTTAAGTTTGAATTAATTTTTATATGTACTGAATAGTCTAGGGTCTAGTAAAAGTACAGTATTATTTTAATATAAGATTTTGGGAAAATGGCTTGAATTATTTCTGACCAGTGAAATTTTATAACCTAATTTATAAGATATTAAAAATATAAACCCTTACTTGTGGGTTCATTTAATTTACAATGAAATTAAATAAAAACAAAACCAGGTGAACTTATTTATCAATAGAACTATTTCAATTTCATATTTCGACTTCATAACATTAATTCAATTTGGCTGTACAGGCGAGAATGTCCAGAGTTAAAGCTCGTTTGAACCGTCGTTTTCTGCAATTAAAACGTAAAAAAAATCCAATGAGAGCGCGAATAACAAATTAAACCAAATAGCATGGTGCCTAAATAAATTAACACTATATTCTCTAAATATCGTTCACTGGCTAAATTAAAACTTCCTTGAGCCTGGTCATCATCAAGGGATACAATTGCGAGATACCACAAACCGTTTTCATCCAAAACAGAAACCACAAGAAATAAAGGAGCGGAGAACACCGGCATCACACGAGGCATCCTCAAGGCCAATGAGGAAGATCACCATCCCCAAAGCCTCTGTCTTAACCTAGGCTCAAGGGGAAGACATTTTTAAACAATTTCAATTAAACTTCCCGGCATAATGCATATTCATATTGTTTAAGAACAATCTTAAATCGACCATTCATTGTTATTAATTCGACTTACATTTATTCACCCACTCAGAAGATCAGCTAATACCAAATACAAATTTTCTATTTGAATAAAAAAAACTCTAAAAAATGAATATCCCTATTATTTCATATTCATCTTTTCCACATTTGATACTTTAAAATGCAAATACAGACACAAAACATATAATAACATTCATCGACGTTCGAGAAAAGCATGGACTTTCGCAAAATACCAATATCTGTTACATTTGACTGAATATTTTATATTATTATGAAGGTGAACACATACATATAAAGATTCAGCTCAGCTCAGTGGGATTTTCTAAGAAAATAAAACCTATTACTGAGCTATAGATTTTGATCTATTGTTGCTGCGTAGGTGTACAAAAAAAAAATAAAACTTAGTTTTCTTTCTTTTGCCGCGCATGGTGCTCAATTATGTAGACGTCATTAATTTATGGACTCATGAAAACTAATGCAAATCTGAAATAAATTACCAACGATGCCTGATTTAATGAACTGGGAGGTTTTGAGACGTCTCAGACTAAGCTGCATTTTGTCGTAATTTTAATGAATCTACAGTTCTACGCAGCAGAAATCATAAAGTGAGTTCCAAAACGTGTGTCCAACTGATTTATTCCGGAAACAGGTAAAAATTCAGAAAGTTGCTAACTCTGCCGTACATATTGGAGTTTAATAGATGCAGCGGCAACGACAATCTTACTATGAAAATTGCTTCCCCATATCAATTATGATATTTATATACACACATATATGTACATATGTACATAGATATGCATATATCATCAAGCGAAAAAATTGTCACAAATTCAATTCCAATCTTGTTTTTTATTTCAATAATTTTAAAGAAATTAATTTTGTTTAGGGCATTCCGATTTCTACTCACTGGGTTTAAAAAATAGTCAATTTATAGAATAGCTATTAACAATCAGAACAACAAAATAAAGTTCTCAGCGTTTTTCGTAATTAAATGTTCTAACAAAATTAATCGGGAGTTTGCGATCACACTTCACACTAAAAATCGCGATTGTAATTGGTTTCTGGCTTTTGAGATAATTTCAAAAAATTTAAAATTGTTATGTGAAAGGACCCCGCACAAAATGTATGGAAAAGGCCTTTCGGTGAAATGAGATGAAATTTTGGGACTAAGTAGTTTTTGTGATGCTGATCAAAAGTCCCAATGGGCTGAAAGCTCCAAAATGGCTACTTTTTTATTTATAGCGGGTTGAAGTTGCAAAAAATTGACAATGGGTCCAACTAGAAAATGCTTAATAAGTTCTTTCAGAGACATCCTACAATACTGGTTGACAACGCATTGGAAAACTGAGCATTCAGGTTTTTCAACGATGCCACCCACGGCCCAATCCGCTAACAAAACAGCGGGAGACACCGCGTTAAACTTCGATGACGATTTCAAAGCCCAAAATTTGAACTTGGCCCTTCGTTCTTCCGGTTTTTTGTATGGGAAGATCGAAACATTTTTTGAGAAATAGCTTCCCTGTCATCTAGCCTTTCTCAGCAAAAAAAACCGCACTTGAATCCGACTGCGCGTTCCGAAGTTATCTTATCTGTGGTTAAAGCTTCTATTTATAATGCGTTACAAAATCTATAAATTTTCATTACTTTTTAAAAAAATTTTAAAAAATATACCAACAACGGATTGAAGAATTTTCGTTTTCGGATTTCCAATTTACATTAAAAAATGCTTTCAACATAACTTAGAATACTGGAAATGTACTGTTACGAAAAGCTGTTGACCAGTGCTATAAAGACGCTCTAAAAAGTAGATACGGTGCTTTTTCAAGGTATCCCATAATGGAAACATTAAAGCATCGAACCTTAAATTTTTAGTTAATGAAAATGTTACAAATGTCAATCTCATACGCTTGACGAGCTTAGTAAAATAACTAACTAAGTAGTATCCTTGTATAGTATTAAATACAAGCTTTGCGAATCATCTAAGGAAGACTGATAAAATACTTATAATTTTTTCCTAGGAACGATTTTTTACTAGAATGTTTATATGTATGTATGTGTTACAAAAGGGCGTTTTTATATTTTCCATTTCTGATGCGGAATTAGTTGCGATGTACGATGTGAATGGACGGTGGTTCTCAGAACCCTCTCAAAGGCGCCAGATTTAAATGTGCGCTACAGCGTTATCTCCAACACCCCTTCTCGCGGTCGCACATTTATAGCTCTGCAATCCAAGACGCTCCACACAATGATTAAAATTTTCCTTTGGCAAACGCTTGGTAAACACATCGGCCAACATCCGATCCGACGGGCAGTATCGAACGTCAATGATTCGCTTGCTCTGCAGGTCCTGGATCTGATGATAACATACGTCAATGTGCTTGGTCCTTGCTCCGCTGCGGCCTGAAATTAAACATATGCAACCCTGATTATCCTCAAACATCACCGTAGGTTCCCTCAATGGTACTCTCAGGTCCGTGAGCAATTGTCTGAGCCACAACAATTCTCTGCTTGCCAGGGAAGCTGCGATATACTCAGCTTCAGTAGACGACATCGCGACAGAGGTTTGTTTTCTGCTGGACCAGGCTACAACGCTTTCACCTATCAAGAAAACATAACCACTGGTTGACTTTCTGTCTTCTCTATCACTGGCCCAGTCTGCATCAACATAACAGACAAGTTTGCTATCCTTCCTAGATGACAGTTTTAGCTTCTTATCCACGGTATGAGCTAAATATCTCATCACTCTCTTCACCTGCCTTCCAGTCGTGATCCGTCGGCTTCTCCACCCGTCTACAAAGCAGACCGACTGTAGCCGCTATGTCTGGCCTCGTTGCGGTGGCAATATACAATAAAGAACCTATGGCTCTTCGATAGAGGTTGTTGTTCTCTAGCTGATTCGTATTATCCTGGGGTGCGGTCAGGAATCCTGTCTCCATCGGAGTAGCCACTGGTTTCGGATCCAGCAAGCCATATTCGCTCAGCAACTTAATTATTTTCGCCTTTTGGTGTAACAAAAATGACCCATCTGGCTCACGCTCGACCTTGATTCCTAAATAGTGGCTAACATCCCCTAGATCTTTTAGTCTGAAATGTTTCTGGAGTTCCTTACTTACTTTCTTTGTTGTTTCCGGAGATCCGCCAGCTACGAGTAAGTCATCTACATAAAGCAGCAAATATGTTGTACTTTTATCTTTCTCTTCCCTCGAATAGAGGCACGGATCTGCCTTTCCCTGGACAAGACCCATTTCCAAGAAGGTATCTGCTGCCTTTTTGTTCCACACTCGGGCCGACTGTTTCAAGCCGTAAAGACTTTTCTTCAATTTTAGTACCTTATTTTCATGTCCTGGTCTCGCAAATCCCTCTGGCTGTTCCATGAAGATTTCTTCCTGTAGTTCTCCATTCAGGTACGCACTCTTGACATCTAAATGTCGCACGTGAAGTCCTTGTTGTGCTGCCAAGGCCAACAACAATCGAATTGTATCATGTTTAACGACCGGAGCAAATGTTTCGTCGTAATCTTCTCCGTACCGTTGTGAGAAACCTCGCGCCACTAGTCGTGCCTTATATGTGTGTATCTTTCCTTCACCGTCTGCTTTCCCTTTAAACACCCACTTGCAAGATATGGCCCCTTTTCCAGGGGGAAGATCCGCCAATTCCCATACCTGGTGCTCATTTAGCGATTGCATCTCCTCTTCGGCAGCTGAGCGCCACAATTTCCGTTCTAGTATCGGCATCTGTTCCATTTCGGACCAACTCTTCGGTTCCTCCGGGAATTCTTTATTTATTTTGTAGGTTAATTTCACTGGCGGCTTACCTTTGTTTGATCTTGTAGAGATACGCATTTGTGGTGTGAGGTGTATGAAACTCCTCAGCGTCTTCCGTATCCCCTTCTGGCTCCTCATCTATTGGTGTTTCTAGGGTGACGTAATGTGATGGCGGTATCACCCTAAGATTCTCGGTTTGTTGTGGTGACACTAAAGTAGATTCCACTTCATTCTCCTCTATCTCTAGCCGCTGTATCCGTGTTCTCGGTTTGTCCTCAATTATTTTAACTGTTCTGCTGATCCATACCCTGTCCGTTCTGGGATCTAAGACTCTATATCCTGCGGTATTGCCGTCGTATCCAATTAGGACTCCTTCTTCAGCTTTGTCGTCCCACTTCCTTCGCTTTTCTTTCGGAACTAATGAGTAGACTTTCGAACCAAAAATTCTTATATGCGCCAGATCAGGCTTCTGCCCCGTAAACAACTCTAAAGGTGTTTTTTCCACACTCCTACTTACTAACCTGTTCTGTAAATAAGCTGCGGTTAGGACTGCCTCTCCCCAGAAACGGTTTCCCAAATTTGCGTCTAGCAGCATACATTTCGCAGATTCGACCAAAGATCTGTTCTTCCTCTCTGTCACTCCATTCTGTTGTGGTGTATGTTTATGTCACGGTGAGTTGATGTTCAATGCCCTCTTTCCGCAGAAATTCTCCAAGCTCCTTCGAGATATATTCCCTGCCGTTGTCCGTTCGGAGAGCCATTGGTTTTCTCCCAAACCTTGTGGTCATTGCTGCCACATATTCCTTAATTGCACCGGATACTTCATCCTTTGCTTTCATCAGCCTCACCACGGTAAATCTGGAGTAATCATCGATGAGCGTTAGAAAGTATATATTTCCACTCGGCGTTTTAGTTTGCATGGGTCCACAGAGATCCGAATGAATAAGTCTCAACGGCTCTTTTGTTCTCTGTTGATTATCTGTGAATTTTGAACGTGTCAACTTTCCTTTAATGCACTCCTCGCACGTTACATCTTCTGAGCATGGACAAATACGAATACCTGTGGCCAGCTCCCTATCGACTAGGGTTTTAATTGCCGCGGGATCCCGATGGCCTAACCTTCGGTGCCATTGATGTACGCATGCTTCCTCCTTTGCTGTGTAGGCTGCTGCCTGCTGATTCGTTGTTTTCAGGCGATATAAAATCCCGTCATATTCTGCCTTGGCCACGACTCTTTGACCATCGAAAATTTTACATCCTTCTTCCTCAAACACAACTTTGTATCCTTTTTCTGTTACGCATTTGACGGAAATCAAGCTGTCGTTCAACTGTGGGATATAAAGAACGTTATGCATTTGAATAATCTGATTCCTGCCATCCACTTCGCAAGCAAGATCACCCTTCCCAGTTCCGGTGGCAGTTACCGCTGAACCATCTGCCAGATAAACCAAACTTTCCACAGTGCGCATTTCCGAGAAAAAACTTACATCGTTTGTCATATGGCTTGTTGCTCCAGAGTCAACGCACCAACCTCTGGAACTTGTCTACCTGTTCCGAGCTTCAAGAGCGACATGTTTCTGACTACCCTTACACTCATCTTCACCAGATGAAGGCTTCATTGATTCTGTTGTTGTTTTTGCCTGCTCTTGTGCCTTCTTGTACCACCTACAATCCGCTTTCAAGTGCCCCGGTTTCTGACAATAAAAACACGCCCTTGTTTCCTTACGACCTTTTTCGGACTTAATAGATTTATTTGGAAATTTAAATTTTTGACCGTAATATTTACCAGAGCCTATTGACTTCAGTGCTAATTCTGAGCCTCCGCCGTTTGACTCGCCCTTTACTGCAACTGCCTCAGTCCTCCTCTGGTACTCATCCAAGATTTTCCCGGTGACATACTCAACTGTTAAATCCCTTTCATCACGACGCTCAAACGCTGTGACTAATCCAGAGTATGATTCTGGTAAACTGACCAACAAAATGGCGACGATTTCCTCATCCTCGAGCGGTTTGCCCGATCCTCGAAGTAATCCCACCACATGCATTATGGAATCGATGTGCTCACTCATTGGACCGCCCCTGTAGTGAATTCCGTATAGCTTCCTTCTCAAATACAGCCTGCTACCGAACGTTGACCGCTCATACTTCTTGCTTAAAATGTTCCAGGCCTCGTGTGCCTCATCCGTATGCTGGATGTGTATAAGTTGGCTGTCCTCCACACTTAAGGTTATGTATGCCATTGCCTTGTTATTCTTCTTCTCCCAGTCGGCGGCCACCGTCTGTGTTTTGGCAGTACTCACTGTCTCCCATAGCTCATCTCGCACCAAAACCGCTTTTAATTTTGTTTTCCAATAAAGAAAATTACCTCCGTTTAGCAGGGGAATGTTCGACTTCAGGCCGTCCTGCATTTTAACCTCAATAACTTGTTGCTGTCAACTTTTACTTCTGGTTTGAGCTGGTGATGCCGGTGAGCTGCTGGATTGTTGAGCTGCTGGGTGTCTGGGCCCATAACCTGATGAAAACACTTTGTGTGGAATAAAACTATTTATTTAAAGACTAGACACATAATATATATAAGCTCTTTGGCTTCGGGCAAAGCGCGCTGCCTCCTCGGTGGTTGATGGCGGAAGGAGATCGAACCGGGGATGTGACAGCCGACGTCTGCAGCGATGCGATGTGAATGGACGGTGGTTCTCAGAACCCTCTCAAAGGCGCCAGATTTAAATGTGCGCTACAGCGTTATCTCCAACAGAACCCAAAAAACACACCGGCGTATTAAAATATGACTGAATCCGTACAGTGACGTCTTTAAGACTCAGACAATTGACGTATTAAAAACGTATAAAAGACTACTGAAGTTAGATTCAGTCGTTTTTTGGCCATGGACAAAGTCGTCTTTTAGCCTTCGACTTAAAAACGTTTTCAAACTCTACCATTCGAACATATTTAATTAAAACAACATGGCAAACTTAACCCATCTATATTATAGGTATCTATGAATTACGTGTAATTTTCTTTTTCTTTAATTTTTCTATTTTCTTTATTTTATATACTGTTACAATTTTGCCCGCCGAGCGGCTGGCGGACAAAACTGAACAGTTTGGCCTCGTTACAATTCCCCAGGTTTACGGGGATATGGAGACGGACTTACACTATTTTTGTTGAGAATACGCGAGGCAGACGAGCACACAAAAAAAAGTGGTCGGCGTTTCGATCTAGGGCACTGGCCAGATCTCTTCAGTGTGGCTGAAGGCCAGTGCACGGTATACAGAATACAAGGTAAAGTAAACATGAAAGGCAGTCGGCCATCTTGCGCGTCACGCCGCCCTATTTACTTGTATTGTGCGAATTTTAGAAGTTTTTTAAGTGAAATAAAAGTGTACGCTTCTCTCTCTCTCTCATACAAAATAGGGCGGCGTGACGTCACAGCCATATGTCAAAATTTTCTTTACTATACCTTGTATTCTGTATACCGTGGGCCAGTGCCCCTGCCACAGACGTCAGACGCCCACACTTGCGCGGACCGAACACCGGCCCCCATATACGCCCGCTTCCAAAAACCAAGTGTGAATTACAAGGAAGGCAAATTCTGTAACAATACTTTTTATTTTTTTGCTTTTATTATAGGTATTGAATTATTTTTTTATCCACGGTAGGTCCGGGGAATGGCATCGTCATAGTTAAAGTTATATTTTCTGTTTTACGGAAAACTAATTGTTTTTAAACTAATGGAAAATATAGAATAGTGGTAAGCTTTTCTAATTTTTCCAAAAAAGCTGGAGTAAATAAATACACATAGTATACAATAAAAAGCTCAATATTATTTCAGGTTAAATAAAAACAAACCACAATATTAACATTGATATCGATAATCTTTAGAATTTCAATACTTATAGATACCATGTAAACGTAGTATATGTTCCTGGATTTTTCTCTTCAATGTTGCCTACTTGTTTTAATACTTTAAACGGCCCAAGTTTTTTATATACTTAGGAGCCCTGAGCTTAGTAAATAGGCCGAGAGAACGTTTTGTTTTAAATAAAATATAATACATATACATATGTATGTATCTAATTCAAATTCAACCATGTCGAAGATTACAATTTTTTTTGGATATGTTGTTGTTTTCATTGTGTGTCATGTAACATTGTTTATTTTGTTGCCAACGATAGCAATCGAGGTGGAGGAGGGTACCGAATTCCCTGTTTAGTTTTGAGAGCAAGCTCACCGCAATCACCTTCTTCCTGTGGAAGGACAAGAGCAACTAGAGTCTATATTCTACAGTTTATGTACTATGGGTCTCTAATACCTTTCTTTACTTAAATATACAGTATCTTGCAAAAGTAAGGAAACTCAAAACAGCCTCGATTAACTTTATTATTTCTGGCCTACAGTTTCCTTAATACATACATATATGAAGTGATTTTGTCACATAACGGATAATTAGAATGCGAAAGTTTGCTTAATTGTTTAATTCAGTTTTTTTTGGAATTTGGATTTATATAACAGAGAAAATTTCAACGTTCAAAATTATTTACTTACATTTTGGTTGGTAAAAAAAAAGAAGCTGTTGAAAAAGTTGTTCTTTTGTTTTAATTATTCAATAATTATTTATAACATATATATGCATGAATAATTAAGCTGCTCAGGCAGATGACCTCAAGTGTGGCAAATAACGGATATCGACATAGATTTTCCTAATTTTGTTTTCGCAAAATGGCGCCGGATTTTAAAGAAAAGTCAAATAATTTCATTACCTTTCGTGAATTCGCTGAGATAAAGTCGAAAAAATTAGTTTCCAGCAATCAGAAAACATTCATCTTTGAGTATATGGAACCCAAGGGACTGCGCCACTGCGGCTCACTAAATTAAACTCACTTTAACTCAAATTTTTCAATTTTCGGATTTTGAAAAAAAAAAATATGTAGGTAGGTATATATACTTTAAAGAAATGCAAAACATTTTTTCCGACTGAGTGGTCGGGGAACGCCAAGCATCCCTTCAGGAACTATGATTTTTTTTCGTGTGTTAAGATATACTTTCGCTGTAATTCGTCCTTTTAAAATAACGCCTAATCCATATGAGGATAAGTATCTCCAAATATTTTCACGATGCTCTTACAATTTAAAGTTGGCTTTGTCCGATAAGATAGAGCCTCATCCCTGAGTATGTTGAAAGTTGTCCATTAAATTGTCTCAATTCCCCAATTGCCACTTTTTCCCAATCACAAATGGACTGTTGTCTAATTAAGTACTCTACATGTGCCGGAAAGGAAATACTTTGCCAATTTGCGAAGTTTTTGCAGCTGAAACATTGCCTTATAAAGTTAATGGTCTAGCACAGGAAAACCTTTCATTTATTACCCCTTTTTATTACGTATGGTTATGGATGGTATAAAGAATGATCTCAAAACTTCATGATCCCAACTGACCTAATTAATCCGTGATTCAACAGGAAAAATGCATAAACGTGGGGTGTAAGGGAAAATTCCATAGCTTGGTGCTTGTAAGCTGATGTATTAAGCTTGGCCTTAAAATATGATAACCATTAATCGAGCGATCGAAAAATAAGAATTTCTTCGTATAGTCATTATCAACATAAAAATTACTTTGTAATCATTATCAAGTGATCGAAAAATAAAAATTACTTCGAAATCATTATCAATGAATCGAAAAATAAAAATTACTTAATTATTAATTATTATTATTATTTTGATATTTATATATTTTCATCATAATCATTACAGTCCCTATCTTTCAATAAAATCGTATAAATCCGTCCTCATAGAATTATAGTGAGGGCAATCGTGCAATTTAGTCTCAATTAATTTAGTTTCAATTAATACAAAATATTGTTTTCATCTCGATTTGTAAATTTTGCAATAATTTATTATTATAATTCTGAGCATTAAAAAGTGCAAACTTATAATATATGATCAGAAGTCTAATAACCGAAATAGGTCTATGTATGTATGTATTGATGCCCTGAGCCGGTGCCTATAGTGTTCCTTATTATAAATCCATATCTACCTCAAACTAAATGTTTATACATATAAAGAAAACTTTACTATAGTAAGTTGAAAATATCTACATATATTTATTTTTTATCTGAACTAAAGCTTATGAAACCTAAATTACCAGTTCTTGCTTTTGCTATGCTTTGTCGCTTTAAGGTTTATGTTTTGTATAGAGATAGGTATATATTTTCATGAAAAAATTTATGAAAATATGTATACATATATATGTAAGTACTTCAAAGTTATGTGTATATGTCTTCAAATCAAACCGTTTTCCTACTCCACAATACTGTAGAGGGCAAACATGACGAAGAGTATAAAGGTTGAAACCAAGTTCATTTCCTTTCATAGCTTTCCCTTCGGCTTTTCCGCTGAATAACAGAAATGCTGCTACTCGTATATCACCCGGAGGAAGACATCTGCAATGAAAACAAGACGGTAAAAAGCGCGCGGAATTCCGGACCATAAATTTTCATTACTTGTGTCCCCTAGAATGAGGTGTTTCCTTTCCCAAGGAATACGTTGACTCCTTGCTAGAGTTTTACTAAAAAATTTTGCTGAAAATTGAAGTTGCTCGTACAAGAGATATACACTATTTTAATAAATTTTGCATTAATTTCGGCATGGAAATTGTACTATACGTGTACGCACATGCCTATATTAACAAAGGTTGAAAGGTTGAGCTTCTGGTTTGTGTCCAAACGTTGTTGACCGCTCACAAGGTAAGTAAAAGCACAGACAAATAATAATAATAATATTATAATAGTTATTTGTCTGTGGTAAAAACCTGTAAAAGGTTAGTTTTCATGAATTTGTTGTGAGGGTGAAAATGTTGAGCACTTTTATTGACGATACAAGGTATATATCCTTATTTTTTTTTAAGCTGAAGTTAACTTGAATGGTATTCTTGAACTCTTTTTCATAGTATTTTCATTCACATTTCAGCCATTTTAAAAAGAAAAAAAAATCTAAAAAATCTGTATAATGCATTTGCTTTGTGTCCATCAGGATGGATGGATCAAGTCGGAAATTTATGTTAACATTTAGCTATAATTAAATTATTATAATTCATAACATAAAGATACCTACTTTGTATTTATAAATTGCTTGGTATACCTTTTTATTGTTTGTTCGTAGTCCTAGGCCTTACACCTATTTTAGTTATTCAACTTGATTAAATTGACTGTGCATAAAATAGTTTGAGAGAAATATAAGGCTTTTTTAAAAATCTGTTTCGAGAGAAAAAATCTACGGTTTCAATTGCGACTGTACCGCAACTAAAGACATAGAACTATTATTTATTCGCCGTGAATGCACTCTACGAGTAGGCTGAAACTCTTTACTCTCAAAAAACATGTTATTCTGATTACTGCCTTCCAATATTTTTTGCAAATGTATTTATAGGCAATTAAGTGCAGATTCTTAAAAGCTAACAGCCGTATTCATAAAAACTTAAAAGTGACTTATAAAGCCTTTACAATGAAAATGCTTAAAATTTTATTCATAAACATCTAATATCGTTAAAACACTCTTACAACAGCTGAGAAAATTGAGAGAATTTACAGAAAGCTCACACCTACTCTAATCAATCAATTCAAAAAATCCAGGATTTTGACACATTATTTCAATTTAAGAACGCTAAAACCTACCTTAAACCTATTTTAGTTGTAAAGGGTTTACAGCGAATTTATGAATAATGAATTTAAAATGCCCATTAGTCCTAAAGTGGGTTTTAACTAATGAATGCTTTAAACCAATTTTAAGACATTTTTATGAATACGGCTGTAAATTTTTAAAGTTCTTTGAAAAACAAATTTTTAGACTTATCTGGATCTCAAGTAAAAACTTGTAGAGGCTTTTGCAAGAGATATAACAATATAAGAAGAATATATGTATGTATCATAAAGATGAACAACAAAACACATGCAATCTTATTTGAAAAATTGTCATGCAAGAGTAATCTTAAAGGTTTTTTTAATACATTTGTTCTCCTTCGACCGGTACCCTCACCTTGCCGTGGTAAAGGAGCTTGCGTGCGTCGATGATCGACTGAGCTATGTCGACGGCAGCAGGGTGCTGCCGGCAGGGTCTCCCATGTCGAACAGGTCAGTCTTGAGGCGTCAGACGAAGAAGGGTAACCAAAAAGCATCATGGAAGGCAAACCAAAGGAATCAGAGTCTGCACGGGGTAACCAGCCTGTTGCTGGGAATCCTCCCGCTTTACAAGCGGCCGGAACTAGAAATGTGCAGGTCCCACTTCCATGTACTGCCGAGGTGGCGAGTTCAGGCCAAGGAGGAAGTTCACTCCTGGACTCCGATGATAGAACGTCGCAAGACGGACCATCACCGATTGGCACATTGACACGGCTCCCACTACGGACAAGATCACCCCCCCCCCCCCCCAATCAACACCGAGAAAAAGGAGGGGGTGTCCAAACGACAGCTGCGACGGCTGAGGAGCAAGAAGAACAGGGCTAAGGCAGAGGAAGCGAAAGCCGACTTTGTCAAGGGCTCTGTTCCTTCCTCCTCAACTCCGGTGCCAACAGCCACCAAGAGAGGTAGGTCGGAGGTGGACTCGTCCACTCCGAGCACCTTGAGGTCTAAATTAATTAAAAGTACACATAACCAAAAAGCGCTCCACACTTTTTGAATTACTCATTGGACATAAAAGAAGTGATAAGTTTACTAATAACTACCTAGCATATCTATCATCCGTCACATATTGAATAAAAAAATATATGTTTGCGTTAACCCTACAATAAAAATAAAATATTGGGAAGGGTAACATGCATATATCGTAACAAATTAAAGTTTATTTAATTTAATTATTTTATACCTTTTAGTGCGCGATAAAAGTGTGTTTTTTAGTTTTTTTAAATTATAATATTTTATTTTATACTTTTCAGTCTTAAAATGACTTTAACATGCTATTCATGGCATTGTCATCCAAACTAAACGTGCATGCAAAATTTCAGCTCAATCGTAAACCGGGAAGTGGGTCAAATTTAACTCCCAAGATTCCTTTACACATAACTAAAAAGCGCTCCACAGTCCGCCATATTGGACTTAGAATGACGTCACTTAGCTAATCATGCATTGTCATCCAAACTAAACGTGTATGCAAAATTTCAGCTCAATCGGAAACCGGGAATTGGGTCAAAATTAACTCCCAAGATTCCTTTACACATAACTAAAAAGCGCCCCACAGTCCGCCATATTGGACTTAGAATGACGTCACTTAGCTTATCATGCATTGTCATCCAAACTAAACGTGTGTGCAAAATTTTAGCTCAATCGGAAACCGGCAAGTGGGTCAAATTTAACTTCCAAGATTTGTTTACATAGTTACAAGTGAAGCTAATAAAAGTGTGTTAAAAATTATTAGACTTCATTCATCTCGTGGTTAACAATGTGGGCAATGATCCAACCTTTGTCACGAGTAGGCGACAGGAGGTAATAGACCTGACACTTACTAATAGGAAGATGTCCAACCTTATTACCAACTGGCGAGTTCTAGATGAGGAATCTCTCTCGGACCACAGATACCTAAATTACAGAATAGCCATTGATGACATACGCATCCCGGCTGGACGTAATCCAAGGAAAACTGACTGGGAGAGGTACAAACAAATTCTTTCGGAGAAAGAAATATTTGTACCCAAGCTCCGATCAACAAAAGACATTGAGGATGAGACTCAGAAATTGAGTCGGACCTTGATAGATTCTTTCGAGAGTGCTTGTCCCGTCAGAAAGAGCCGATGTGGCAAGAGCGTCCCCTGGTGGAACAGCAATCTTTCGAGGCTCAGAAAGAATACCAGGAAGCTTCTGAATAGGGCACTAAAAACTCAAAAAGAAGATGACTGGACGGCCTATCGAACCCTACAGCGCGAATATAAGTACGAGATAAGAACTTCCAAGGTCTCATCTTATAGTAGAAGATACTGTGAGGAACTGGTAGGAATGAGAGAAACAGCTAGGTTATTTAAAGTCTTTCAGAAGGACGACACAGCCAAACTGAATTCCCTCCGCAAATCTGACGGCGGATATACGGGTTCCAAACAGGAAGCCTTTGAGATCCTGGTTCAAACCCACTTTCCAGGCAGTCACAAGATTCAAATGAATCAAAGTTTAGAAAGGTATCCAGAAAGGGTAACCATTACTAGACAGGACAGATATATAGCATCCAAAGTTGTGACGGAGGAGAAGATCGAATATGCTTTGTCCTCCTTCGAAAACTATAAGACCCCAGGTCTGGATGGTATATACCCGGCTATGCTAAAAGCAGGAGGTCATTCCCTAGTTTCAGCACTAAAGAAAATATTTAGGGCCTGTTTAACCTGGGGATATATTCCAACTGCATGGCGAAAGGTCAGAGTAGTTTTCATTCCCAAACCAGGCAAGGAAGACTATGCTCTGGCGAAAAGCTTCAGACCAATCAGCTTGACATCGTTCCTGCTGAAATGTCTGGAACGTTTGGTAGAAAGTGGAGAAAGGCTGTCCGCAAGGAGGAGTACTCTCTCCATTACTGTGGTGTTTCCTAGTAGACTCCCTTTTAGACGAATTGCAAATTCTAAATATACACATACAGGCGTACGCTGATGATGTGTGTGCACTCGTTTGTGGTAACTCACTTAGGGTCGTCTGTAGTAAGATGCAGAAAACCCTAGACAAGATCCAGAACTGGTGTGAGAGACATGGCTTATCAGTGAATCCTTTGAAAACAACACTTGTGTTGTTCACTAGGAAAAGGAAACTCGATAACCTTAACCTCGCAATTTTGAAAGGTGTAACCATTCAACTCTCCAAAGAAGTGAAATATCTAGGGGTAATTCTAGATAGCAAACTGACTTGGAAGGCTCATGTCGAACACAAAGCATCTCGAGCACTGAATGCTTTCTGGCAATGCAGGAGAGCTTTTGGGAAGACATGGGGTCTAAAACCCGCTATTGTGCACTGGATGTACACAGCCATAATTAGGCCCATAATCACATATGCGTCAGTGGTCTGGTGGAGTAGAACGGAGATAAAGACTACTTGTTCTATTCTTAACAGAGTACAAAGGGAAGTTTGCATAGGGATAACGGGAGCTCTTAGCTCGACCCCTGGTGCGGCCCTCAACGCAATGCTTAATTTGCAACCCTTGGACCTCGCAATCCAGGAAGAGGCAATGAAAGCTATTTTTCGACTTAAAAAGTGTAGACTATGGCATGATGGACATGCCACCGGACATGGCGTCTTATCCCGAAGACTTGAAGAGCACTGCGCACTTTTTAGCATGCCGACGGATGATATGACGCAAATTACCATGTTCCGAAGAAGATTTCAAATTAGTCTTCCGGTAAGGGAAGAATGGGATGATCCCAACAAACTACTGGATGGATTAGATGACATCTTCTATACAGACGGATCGAAAACCTTAACTGGTCCGGGCGCTGGATGGTATTTGAACGAGGCAGTCAAATACAGTATATCACTCGGAACAACCGCAACGGTTTTTCAAGCTGAAGTGTTCGCCATTCTCGAAGTGGCCAACTGGATAATTGCCCATAGGTGGCATAATAAGAGGATTGGCATCTACAGCGATAGTAAGGCTGCTCTTGCCACCCTACTTAACCCAACCACCAGATCAAAGATTGTCCAGGAATGTAAGAATAGACTTAATTCTGCTGCCAAGCACAACCAGGTCAATCTTATATGGGTCCCCGGTCACCAGGGAATCGATGGCAATGTGGCCTCTGACGCTCTAGCGAAAGAGGGCGCAAGCTCTCCTTCCCTGGGGCCAGAGCCCATTATTGGTGTCAGCTTTACAGAGTTGAAAAACTGGATAACTAGATTCATGGACTCAATACATGGCCAGAGATGGTCCAGTATATCAACCTGTAAATTCACCAAATGGTTCATTAGTCGTCCAGACAGTAACAATGCAAAACTTTTACTTCGCTTAGGCAGAAAAGATTGCAGAACGCTTGTAGGGACGGTCACAGGACATAACACATGCGGCAAGCATCTGAACACCTTAGGGATCATCAGCGATTCAACGTGTCCTTCGTGTGGGGAGGACGAGGACTCTGTAACTGCCCGGCCTTCTCCCGCGCGCGCATGACGACGTTTGGCGCCGATGTAATGAGAATGGAAAATTTCAACTCTCAATCTCTATCTGATGTTCTTAGTTTCGTCAAGATGACTAAAAAATTCGGATAGGGTAGGGGACGAGTGCAATGGACCGTGGTCTGAGCGCTCGAGGTTGACGCCTCCCCCGTTCTTTTAAGAAGAAGAATAATACATTTGTTGAAAGTTATATTATAGGAAATAGAAGTTTAGTATGTTAGGATAGATGGCATTCTCTGCAACCTCTCTACTTTCAGACAGGATCATGAGAAATTTCGCTGATGTTTTTATGCTAATGCACTTAAAGGCTGAAAGATGAAGGATTGAAACTAGTTTTATAATAAATCGTACATGCTTTTTTTATAAACTTTTGATTCATTATTCTAAGACGTTTTATTGTAGGAGATATAAGCTTTCAAAGTGTGTACATTTTTGTTGCACTACCATCTACATATGTATACCGCCGAAAAAGATGCAGTTCTACATTAAAATGAATATTTAATTAAAAAAGTGAGCCAATGTGTCTTGAAACTCAATAGTACTTCAATAAAAAAAAAGTTCATCCGTAAAAAAGAGGAAATAAAATTTATGCGGTAGATTAATATCATAATTATTTCTTTTTACTTCGAGAAGGCTGATCATGATTTACAAATTTTATTCCAGACGTGTTCTCTTTAAGCTTAACACTATTTTTAAATGGTTCAGTTGTTGTTACTTTCGATCACCATTCACATTTATTGAAGTAAATAAATAACGTCCTTCAACTTAGCACTACCACTTTATAAAATCACAATTCTAGTTGGTGGATTAATTGTCGTAAATATGTCGTGAAAGAAAAAATTTTGTCGCCCTTCATTTTTTAAAAATAACCCCTGGTATTGCTAACTTGATATTCAATTGCTTTTTTATAAATATACTATATAGCGGAGACGAGAATGAACGACTAGTTTGAGTAATTTCCCTATTAAAGAAACTTGGAATGACAAACATGAGAGTTACAATATTAAAAGGTAGTAGAGCTGATCAAGCTCATGCGGAGCTATCTTTTAAAATTTACCCCGTGCAAATCCGTTAAGAATTGGCCGGCAAGGAGCGTATAAAAAAAGGGTTGAGCGCTCGTGTAACTCCGGCATTCGGCTTTTAAAATTCCATCTAGTGAAAAGTGACGTCACATTCCAATGGACTTCATTGCCGATAGTGGGTGTTGTTGTTGTATTAATTATTATAATACGGATAACTTCGGAACGCGCCGTCGGATTCGAGGAAAACTCGCTCGCTCGACACTTATCGGCCGGAGGTTTTTGGCTGTGAGGCGTCGGGGGTGAGGCCGATGAAGCGAAAAATATTTTGCCTTGCAATGGGCTTGAAAAATTTTATTAAAATATGTTTTTGTAAAAGTTTAAATGAAAACGTTGCCGTAGGAAATCCAGGGTGCGGTGAAAGTAAAGGTCTCCGGAGTATCTTTTCAATACCTAAAAGAAAGTTTTAGAAAACGCGTTTTGTAGGGAAAGAATTTTCATAGGAAGGGTTTGCTTTGGATTTTTTTTTGCGGGGAAAGGGAGTAATGTGAGCTATGGATCCAAAGGTTGGTCACATGATAGGCTATCCTGTAATCCTGGCTCAATTTGTGTGGATGCTAGGAGGGGTATCGCGAGAGCGACTTGTTCGTGGAACTCAGCGGGGCCGCGCCGTCGGGGGCGAGGCTCAATTTGTGTGACTGGGAGAGAATATCATGAGAGCGACTTGTTCGTGGATGTCTCCGGGGCCGCGCCGTCAGGTCAGGGGTGAGGCTCGAATTGTGTGGGGGGCCTGGTTTGAAAGAAAAATAAATATCAAATAGATCAACTTCAGATTGCAGCCCAGGATTAGAGGGAGAGATGCATATGCAAAAGCGAACACAGGACTTTCAGCTACGCTTGCATTGTAAACGTACCCTGAAATAGAAGAACCGTTGTTTTTTTGCCACGAACCCTGACAATATTACTTTCAGACATTGGCTGTGTGTACTTTCGGTGTTTGAGAATATATCGTAAACTGGAAAGTGTTAATAAATATATTTGTTAATTAATAAAGTGAAATGGAAATTGCGGGACGTCCGCTTCGAGGGAAACCGGCCTCGGTTAATTCTGAGTTACTAGTTCAGACTATTTTACAACAGAAATCGCGATTGCTCAAAGACAATATCATCGTGTCAGCTACAAATTCTGTTTGGGTAGATATCGCCAAGGCGTTGGACGACAAATATAAACCAACTAGCTTACACTCCCTAACAGTGAACAATCGTCATGGGATTCGTGATAGATTGCTAGGTATAAACACTAAAATAGTTTCTTGCAATGAGACCTTGGATCTGCTTGAGAATACTGCAACCTCTTTAGATGAAACTGGTGCACAAATGTTTGTGTTTACTGTGACGATAGAGAAAGAAGAATTTATGCAGTTAATCACAGAAACTTCATACATTAGACGAAGCAAACAGAAAACTCGAGTGCGCAAATACACAATACTGCAACCAAAAAAATGGACAGAGATGATTGCAAAGAAGATTTACGATGAGACTCGAACACCACATGGATTCCATTTCAAGAAGCACTACATTCACCGCGACGCGCTCAGTGGAAACATTTTGGATGCATATTTATTTTATTCTTATTTTTAAATTATTAAATTATATTCACTCGTCAAAACAATTAAGGGAACGGAAAAAAAATCCAAATTTTTTAGTGATTTTCGACGGGCTGCATGTAAGCGAGAAATGATCGTATCGAGGATCTAAAACAAGCGTCTTAAAGCTCCAAAACTCTACTTCTAGAGTTTTGGAGCTCTAAGACGCTTGTCTTAGATCCTCGATACGATCATTTCTCGCTTACATACAGCCCGTCCAAAATCACTAAATTTGGATTTTTTTTCCGTTCCCTTAATTGTTTTGACGAGTGTAGAATAAAAAGTTCAGGAGACGCAGAAAGTTCTAAATTTCTTCGAATATAATAACAGTAATAATAATAACATTTTAAAGACTTTTTTGATACTTATAAAGCACATATTATAACACCATGACAATGTTATATTTTCATTTCATTACATTAATTATAGGTCACTGTGCTTGTGGCAGCCAATTAAGCTACAGTATTGAACCCTCGAACCACCAAAGCATGGTTAAAATAATATGTTCTATGACGATCGGGGACAGAGAATGTGGCAAGCGACAGCTGCGCAATCCTACCCGGAATCAAGTCGTAAAAGAATTGCAACACAAATCCGTCTTTGCCTACCGAAATGAGAAAGCTGTAGAATTGGCTGAGGTGGATCCTAATCTTCGAAGTTTGCCGAGCAAAGGCGTTCTCCGCAACGTCAAATATGAGTACAAAAAATCGCAATATCTGGACGAAAATCCCATCAAAGAATGACAGCGCAAGGCCAAACTGTCGTGCGAAGCATTGGGTTCGATCCCTTTTATGTACATTTCTGGTCAGCCCACCAAATTCGTACGTACAACCAGAACGCTACTGCAGACAATGCTGCTTTTCTGGTTATCGACGCATCCGGAAGAGTGGCTCCAGAATTGACCCATTGCGATGGCCACAAGTCAAAGCATATATTTTTATACGCATCATCCCTTATGTGCGACACCGGACCATTTCCTGCAAGCCGTCAAGTAACCAAATGCCAAGATGCTGTCTCAATAGCCTATTGGTTGAAGTCTTTTCTGAGATCAGGCGCTAAATTTCCTCGTCAAGTGGTAAGAATAAATATCACCGGAAAAAAGCATATTGTAACAGACCTGTGAAGTACTTAAGTATATTAGGACTTAAGTACCACTTCAAGTACCAGTACGAGTACGTGGACTTAGAAAATTTCAAATACCAGTACAAATACCGAGTACTTGTACTTGTACTTAAAAATTTTAAGTACTGGTACTATTATTGGTACTTATAAGTCCCATATAACCATTTAAATTCCTGCTCAAGTACTTCAAGTACACCTTAAGTACCTCAAGTCCAGCGCAAGTACCTCAAGTTCAGCGTAATTATCGGAGATTAGACAATTTAAACTCAAATTATCTCCGATAATTACGCTGAACTTGAGGTACTTGCGCTGGACTTGAGGTACTTAAGGTGTACTTGAAGTACTTGAGCAGGAGTTAAAATGGTTATATGGGACTTATTAGTACCAATACCAGTACCAGTACATAAAATTCTTAAGTACAAGTACAAGTACTCGGTATTTGTACTGGTATTAGAAATTTTCTAAGTCTACGTACTGGTACTTGTACTGGTACTGGTACTTGAAATTTTACAGGTCTGAAATACACATTTTCAAACATCTTTATAATAATAGCATTGCCAGTTTAAGAGTAATTGATGATTCAACAGAAAATAAACTGAATGGAAAATGGAGAAATTTTTCGATATTTTATTATTAGTTACAATTGTTTAAGGTTAATTTTTTACAGGTATGTGATGAATCACGGGCTTTATTGAACGCGATTGTTTGGGCCTTCACATCCTTTTCTTCGATTGAAGCATATGCTGATGCATGCAGCAGTCTTAATCAAATGCCGAAAAGCTTTGTTCGCATTGACGTTGCACACTTTATTAAGGGGTGATCAATTTTTTTAAAAATAGTTCGGCCTCGTATAAAAGAATTTTATCTCGCCGCTATTGGTGTCCTCATAATATGCCAGGATCTTCAAACCGCCAAATCAATTATAAAGGCAATTTTGATCATCTCGTCAAGCGAAACGATTGGCCAATGAACACCTAGTCTTAACGCCGGCGAGGAGCTTCTGATACAACTGTCGACTAAAGAAGAACCCGATGTTCTGGAAATAAAAAATCTCATCAATTCCGAGGAAGAGGGGTCAGAAAAAAAGCAGGAAAATGAGCAAGATCCGGAATCAGAAGGGGAAAATCTTCTACATGAAACACAAGCTCCAAATACAGAATGCAGTTTTGGCACTGAACATTCTGGGTTTTGGAAGAAATGGCGAAACGATATCGAAACAGAAGTAAGTGTGATTCTTGGAAATCAAGAAGGAGACAAAGACAACGCTCGGTTTTGTCCAGAAATTTCCAAAAGACTCCTAGCAAAAATAGAAACAATTCCTCTTTGGGGTAACATTTGCCGAAATTCTTTTGGGTTCGGTAGGATCCCAGCTAGCAGTGCCACAGCAGAAAGGGACTTCAATCTCGTAAAAACACACTTGCTCAATAAGCATACAATGAGAGTCGACCTATTGGTCGAAACCCTTATGAAACAAGATGCCGGGCGATTAACAATTTTCGAAGCAGAATCCACACAACACAACAACGTCACCGAAAGCATGATAGTAGAAGATCAAGATGACATACTCTTTACGAAAATAGCTTTGGAACAGAAGAAGTAAATCAAAGTGTCACAAGCTTGGAATCAGAAGACGATGAAGAAAACAAGGAAAACTTACTTACGAAAAAAACGCGAACATCTTCCTCACTGTTTCCTTGCAACCATTTAAAGATATAACCTCGCAGTCAAATAAACTGTGCCATGCATGTTTCATATCAATTGAAGGTGATGGTGGGGAGAAAAGATTATGCGTATCTTGTGCAAACGACATACAGGTGAGCGAAAGACTGGATCTTGTGGAGTTCGAGAATTGGAAAGGTAAAGGAGGAAGTCCAAAAAAGCAGAGAATAGCAAAATATTTGGGGGAGAATAAAAAAGGTGTAAAGGAGGCTCTGCAATTTGGAAAACATCGGAGTATTCCGATTTTGAAAAATGGAAATTGCGAGAGCCTGCAGTCCATTAAAATTAATGGTCGCAAGGTGTCGTTATCAAATATTTGCGCATTTGACAGTCAATTCCAAATATTACTGGCAGCTTCGACCGATAATACGTAATTTTTTGGAAGAAGAAAAAAACGAAAATGAATTATTTCATTTAGTTTCTGATACCCTGAAAAATGGAATAGGTACCAAAACTTACTGCTCACGCGCACGGACGTTGGTGAACATCGTGGGAAATGAAATCCATGGGAAAAGTACCACGAATGTTAATTGCGTAATGAACGTAGGGCATCTAGCTATATAAAGTTATTCAAGAAGACGCCAATTTTCGCCCAAACCTCGGAATGCCCTGGAGGCTGTAAACAAACAATAAATATTATCATTGCTTCCATTAATGATGACAACCTTTTCCATCAGGATTTTCAAAAATCTGCATTCGAAAAAATTATACCAAAGAAAACCAGACCATGTTCTGGTTGCCAGGGTATATACGAAGAGAATTTGAAGATTTCTGAAATTGGTAAGCATATTGTTTTAACAAGAAAAACTGTAATATAATCTTGTAAATGATGAAGAAACAATTGCACACTCCGCGAGTGTGAGCTCTATTATCGACTAACGCTCCAGCCTCAGTTTTTAACGACAAAAGTAATCATACTTTAGGCAATTTCGCAAGAAATAAATTTTTAATGTGGAAAGATGAGATCGTGTTCTATCAATTGATGGAAAAGTCAAGAGTGAATATGTATATAATGTATGTATGTACATATATATATATATTGTATGTATATACATATATGTATGGCACTTGCGGGGTGTGCACTTTTGGTTTTACCAACGATTTTCCCTATGTTGCAAAAATTATTGTTTACATATTTCTTCTTAACTTCTTAACAACATTTGCTTCCAGGACGTATCATCGCTTTTGAGCGATTTGAAACCGGAGCCATTAAACTAAAACGAATGCCTTTGACTATTGATGAACCGGGTACTGGGGGAAAATACAAATTGGCGGGATTTGTTAACTACCGAGGTCCAGATGTACAAACGAGAAGATCAACTTGTATGGGGCATTATACTGCTGTTACCTACAGAAGTAGAGGAAAATGGGTAGTGTACAATGATCTTCTTAAAAACGCTGAAACTTTGAACAGTACACATATGGTTCAACTATCACTAATCTTTTATACCAAAGACGAGTGAAATGACGACCACATTCTGCAAAAAAGAACTAAAACAAGTCGAGTAGTCTAGAATTCTGTTAAGTAATATTGAATAGCTATACCATTGAATAGTTTCATGATCGATACACACATAAAACAAATAATAAATTCTAATGCGGAACATAGCGATTTCAATGGTGTAGCTATTCATTGTTTTTTTCTTTTCAGTTTTTATTTAAAGTTCACTTTAACTTTTGTTTCAAGTGTAACTTCGTGAGCTTAGTTCTTTAATTTAAAACTTATGGCGATTTGAATTTTTGAAAAAAAAATTTATAAAAATTGTATTTGGCGGCATTACATTTCCATAATTGGGAATTTTATATTACCAAATTGTCCTAGATTTTATGAAATGTGAAATTATTTGCACTATAAATGTATGTATCTTCCGACTTGTCCGTGTATTTATTACTTCCTAAATCAGTAATATTTCACTCATCAACAATTTTGAATCCTTATATTTGTTATTTTATTTACTTTTGCAATAATGATTAGAACCTTCAAGAATCATTAATTTTCATTACAGGCGAAAATAAAAAAAACGCTGTATAGTATATACATGTATGTACATATATGCCTAATCTCCATACAAAACCAGACCAACTCACCAAACCAAAAATATCTGCAGCTCTGTCATTCGCATTGCAATTATCTCGCTCATTTTGGTCACCAGCCGCTAGCTTTTTCCTCTGTGTGAGTTAAACCATTTTAAAACCATTTGGCGTTGCCACATGCACTTCAGCGCATTTAGTACAGGTTAGTACTCGAAAAGTTGCAAAGTCAAAAATAAATTGATGTTAAATCGGTTGTTGTGGTTTGCCGGTAAAGAGTGCCAAATGTTTGTGTCATAATAATTATATTTATATTATTATTATGCCCTTTTATTGGACCGGTAAGTGAAAAAGCTTCTGTTGGGAAGGCTGTTGTTCATTTGGCTGTTGTTCATTTAGTTGATGTTCATTTGGCTGTTGTTCATTTGGCTGTTGTTCATTTGGGTTACCCAGCGGGCAATCCTCTCTCAACTCGACGTATATGCGGCCGTACGGCGAAGCAGGCCTCTCTCTATCCTGCTCATCATTCCGCTTCGGATAAAAATCCTCGTATTTGTAGACGTCAACTTGTGTAGATTCTTTAAGGAATTGAACGTCTCTTGAAACTTCGACGCGCTGTTCCTCAGGTATCCAGATCCTGAAGGCTTTCGATTCAAGAGCAGGGCTAAGGAATACTCCCTAACGAGCACGAGGCTCGAACTTGCCTGTAATTTTGGTTCGGTTTAGGCAGTAAACTGTTGAACCAAACTCCTGGATATCGCGAGTGGGTCAGGGCGGACAGTAAGGCTATGTCGGACGACGGACATACTCCTGGGAATTTCGCCCACGGAGTTAAAACAGGTCAAAGGTTGTGCAACGTCGAGGCAACTCTGGCAGAAGTTGCAGACTGTGTATCAGTCAAGGGGCCCCGCGCGAAAAGCTAATTTGCTAAAGCAAATAGTTCTTCAACGAATGAGCGAGGGCGATGACGTGCGCGACCATCTGCGAAAGTTTTTTGACGCTTTTGACCGACTTAGCGACATGGAAATGCCAATAAACGATGACCTACTTTCGATATTATTACTTTACAGTTTGCCGGCTAGTTTTAACAGTTTTCGGGTTGCCATTGAATCGCGTGACGATCTCCCCAGTCCCGAAATTCTGCGAATCAAGATAGTGGAGGAAAGTGACGCACGAAACAACGGCAGACCAACACAAGTGCAGAACGCCATGATTGCGGAGAAATCTAAGCAACGAAATTCGGGGAAATCAGACAAAAGTGTGTTTCGGTGTTTTAAGTGTAACAAGCCAGGCCATAAGGCATCTAACTGCCGATCAAGGGTAAAGGTCGGTGACAGGAACAGGGCAAGGAGGACGGAGAAAAGCCACCGTATCGGGAACTCATTGGGGCCCTACTGTACCTATCGGTCGGAACGCGCCCTGATATTGCGCACGCTACAAGCATAGACAAATAATAGATAGATATCCATTCTCATACAAAAAATTGTTCCTATGAAAATAAATCTGAGAGGAAAGCTCAACCAGTTCAACTTCCTTTAAGTTTGTGTGCGTGAGATAATTTTAGAATTTCTCAATTCACAAAGCTGTGAGAAAACACTGCATCTTTTTCAAATTTCTGTTGTTCTGCGCAAAGGGCTTGTGGGACTGCCCTAACGTGAAGCGGAGGGAGTTGAATTTTTCTAGGAATCCTCTTAGTTGCGTGCTCTGCTCAATGAAACAAGGACACTGATTCATGAGATTTGAATTATCTAGTGAAACTGCAATTTTTTGTTTTAGGTGATTTTCATTTAAAACTAAAGAATGACTTAAAAAAGAATTTCGATTATGATGCACCGGCCCTTACACTTGATGGATCAAGTGGAGGCAAATTGTAGGCGTCAATCAACGCTGCGAAATTGACAGCTTTTTATATAATTTTATAGTTTTTCATATCTACTTTATATTTTGTACTCTTTTTCGCCTAATATTAGGGACTTTTGTACTTCAAGCTTGTAAGCAAGTAATAAATTTAATTAATTCCTTTTAATCAATCCAAAATGCATCTTTAGTAGATTGAAATTAAAAACGAAAAAATTGTAGAAACTATTTTTTTAAACGAATTTTTTAAGTCAATGAAAAACACCTACAAAACAAAAATTCGGAATTTCATTAGATAATTCAAACCTCATGAATCTGCCCGTGTGCCTTTTTCCCTTGAAGATTTCATTCATTGGTTGAGCAGATCACGCAACTCAGAGGATTCCTAGAAAAATTCAACTCCCTCGCGCCTCACGTTAGCGTTAGAGCAGTCCCACAAGTCCCTTACGCAGAACAACAGCTGATGGACGGCTAAAACTCGAGAGAAGAGGAAGAGTATGTCGCCGCCACGCCGCGCTGCCGCCCGCGCCATAGAAACCATGCTGCCCGCGTGCCGAGCTAAAGGAACAATTCTCTCTCTCTCCCGAAATGATATATCGAGCAACGTTAGGGATGTGTTAGTAAGATCAGGCGACATCAGGCTACCAAATTGAAAGCTCAATGGATTGAGCTTTAGGCCCAGAATGGAAATCTATGTGTTATTTGTCTATGCTACAAGCGTCCTGAGCCAGTTCAATCAACGACAGCTTTGGAAGCAGTCACTGGCAAGCCGCAAAGCGGGTATTAAGATACCTCAAGGGCACAACAAACGTGGGTATCACTTTCAAAAGGGGGGAAGAGACCCTGACCGGGTTCGTGGACGCTGATTGGGCCGCATGCGTCGACGATAGGAGGTCCTACACCGGCTACGTATTTACGATGAGTGGAGGGCCCGTCTCATGGGAATCAAGGAAACAACGCACGGTGGCCTTGTCGTCGACTGAGTCGGAGTATATGGCGCTCAGTGAGGCTACTAAGGAGGCAATGCACCTGAGAAGATTCAGTGAGGAGATTGGCGCTCGTCCGCCGCCAACAGTCGTTATCCATATCGACAACCAGGGAGCCAAGAAGCTGGCGGAGAACCCTGTGCATCACTCAAGGACGAAGCACATTCACGTGCGACACCACTTCGTCAGGGAGGCCATATCCATGGGCGAAGTCAATCTGGAATATCTGGCAACCGACAGGATGCCGGCAGACGTGCTCACCAAGGAATTGTCTAGTGTCAAACACTACAACTGTCTAAGTTACTTGGGGATCTGATTAGTATCGTTTTGAGAGGGGGTGTTAATTAGTAAATTTCAAACCGAACCGCCCTCCAGCAGTTTACCTTCATTAAGACTGCAGCGCCATCTACACTACTTTCTGTGTCGCTGTCAGAACCTTCTCTTCGCTCTGTTCCTTTCAATAGTCCGGTTGGCTAGGACCAACAAGTCACCCTAGGGTGCACTGCCTATTTGGCAGTAAGCCAAAATAAACAACAACAACAACAATAGTCCGGTTGTGTTTTATTTGTTCTCCCCCAAATAAATATTGTTCGATTAATTATCCTTGTATTATTTTACCAACGACCTAATAGCCTTCCCAACAGCTTCCCTGTCACGTAGCCTTTCTCAAGAGAAAAACCGCACTCGAATCCGACGGCGCGTTCCGAATTTATTCGTGTTATAATAATTAATACAACAACAACACCCACTATCGGCAATGAAGTCCATTGGAATGTGACGTCACTTTTCACTAGATGGAATTTTAAAAGCCGAATGCCGGAGTTACACGAGCGCTCAACCCTTTTTTTATACGCTCCGTGCCCGGCCAATTCTTAACGGATTTGCACGGGGTAAATTTTAAAAGACAGCTCCGCATGAGCTTGATCAGCTCTACTACCTTCTAATATTGTAACTCTCATGTTTGTCATTCCAAGTTTCTTTAATAGGGAAATTACTCAAACTAGTCGTTCATTCTCGTCTCCGCTATACAGTATATTTATAAAAACGCAATTCCATCGACGTTCAGCGCCAATATCTTGGCCAAAATACTTTTATACTGCATTTTCCGGCCTCGACAAATTATTTGACCTATGTCAGCGTTAGTTACGTTATTTGATAATAATTAGGGTTGGTGATAACGCTAACTTGAATATCAAGTTAGCAATACCAGCAGGGGTTGTTTTTGAAAAATGAACCGCGACAAAATTTTTTCTTTCACGACAAATTTACGACATATTTACGACAATTAATCCACCAACTAGAAATGTGATTTTATAAATAATAGTTGGTGGTAGTCCTAACTTGAATATCAAGTTAGCACTACCAGGGGTTATTTTTAAAAAATGAAGAACGACAAAATTTTGTCTTTCACGACAAATTTACGACATACTCGTATTTACGACAATTAATCCACCAACTAGAATTGTGAGATTATAAAGTGGTAGTGCTAAGTTGAAGGACGTTAATAAATATCAAAGTGAAGCAAACCACAGATAAATAACTATAGTTATTTATCTGTGACCAAACTCAGTGACTATTGACCTATTGATCAGTGGATATTCCATGGCATATTCACGTGCCTATCAAAACTTTAAAGAGCTTTCTAAAACTAATGATGAATTTGTTCGTTTTGTAAGTTTTTGCAATTTTTCATGATTTTCTGGAGGGGAAAATTTTGTTTTTCGAACTATCGTGAATTTCTAATCATAATTTAAAAAATTGGATGTTTAAGTTTAATCGCAGGAGAAATTTCAATTTGGCTCCAAATATGGAAATGTGGAACAAATTGAGTTTTAGGTCTCCTCATGGATTTTGATAAAACATTGTAGGAGTGTTCATTTGAAGTGAAAAGTGGCAAATATGCAAAAATAAAACTTTGTTGCACATTTGAATTTCCTGAGATATGTATTTAACTTGTAAACTTCGAAAATTGACATTTTGACTCACGATTTTTCACGTATTCCCAGAAAATTTTGTTGTAAATCATATTATACCTTAAATGAAGACAATTCCTTAATCATCATTTGATGCAGTCTGTCTGTCGGGCGTTAATTACGAAATTGTGGGCACTAACAAAGTCCGAGCAATTAATTATTCCGTCTCGAGAAGCTCGAATTGGGCAGCAATTCGTGTTATAAACACCAATTTCAAGGGTTTTTAAAGGTGTCATGTAGTTTAGGGAGGGGGGAGGGGGTATAGGGGGTTCCGCTTAGTCTGCGTTACCATATAGGAGGGTTGAAGTGTGGAGGGAAGCCAGAAATATTGTCTGCTGCACCTCTGTATTTGAGTGCAGACGTGGAAAATGACTGTTTTGCAGGTGTGGTAGGTATCCTTGAAAATTCAAGGGGAGAAAAATTCTTTGCAGGATACTCAACTGCTATGTGAATGCAAGAAGTGCTTGCTTTCACGTTCGGTTGCCAGAGGAATTTTCTTTTGCATTTCTGCTCACGCACGGTGTGCTTCAGGAATTCGTCTAGGTAAGAAGTATGTGTCTGATTCCGCTGTATGCTATCTTTGACGATGACCTTAGGCGTTAGACTGTGCATGAGGTTGCAGGATGCATTGTAAAACAATTTCAAGAGCCCTCTTGTTTAAGTGTCTTAAAATTTTTGCTGGGATTTCTTTATCTCGTCCTCCAATTTTTAAAAAGAAGACGGGATGGTTGCTAAAAAAGAAAAAAATTCATATTAAACATGTTCTTAACATGTTTTAAGCACGTACATACATATGTATGTATAATATGAAATAATATGAATATATTCATTGCCATTCATTTTTTGTTACCAGTATACTATAGACTTTCAATGCCCCTAAAATGGAAAATAATGTAATGGTAAGTAAATACTGGCATGATGGTGTGCTTTTAAAATTATTATTATTATTATTATTATTATTTGCACACCGAAATGTGCAGAAGGAAAAGTTGAATAACACACAAAAACAAAACAAAACTTATCCCCAAATCATAAGTCCAGTACAGGGCATTAAGAATATCCCTTTTTATGGAGTTTATTATAATGTGAAAATCGGTTTTGAAAACAATGATTATTTCTGAAATTTTAAATAAAAAAACTATCACTTTATACCAGACTAAAATCAAGTATTTCATTCGAAGACTTACTTAGATTCCATAATACATTGTATAAAACGTTTGATTTGGGTAATAATTTTAACTTGTCATTGGGTCGATAACGATTATCATATAAACTTTATTTTTCGATTATTCAACAATGATTAAGAACTAATTTTTATTTGTATTTTTTGTTTCTTCAAATTAAAATAAATGAGATTTAAAAATTTAATAGTAAGGTGCTATTTAGTAAAAAAATAAAAATTCTAAATGTACTACTTAAACAATCATAAAATTGATAACTTATTTTTAAAAGTTTTAGATACATTTCCAATGTGTAAACTGAAAAGAATCCTTGTGGCAATCAGAGGCAACTTTGAAATATTGTTAAATCCGTGAATTTAAAAAAGAATAAAATATTATCCATGCTTCCATACTACAAAGGATTCGGTTTAATTGTTGACAGATAGTCTAGTGAATAAATCTTTCAGATTTCATTTATTTTCTTCTTAGAATAATTTTTATTCCTCAAGTATTAAGCGAATTCATATGTACCCTGAATGTTGTTGTTTTCCTGGATACGTTTCGTTAAGAGTGAAAAAAAATTAAATGATAAAAGAAGTCAAAGTTTTGTTATTATGTACATGAATTATTAGCATTGCTATTGAAGATTATATGGATTACCAAAATTTCAAAATAAAATTCAAATTTGGTCCAATTCTATGAGCAGAAGAAGAGACCCAGTAATGCGTTCGAGCGTACACAGCGCGTTTTTCTCGACACAAAAATTAAATTTTTCCAGATTTAATTATGAAGAATATGAACCTAATTAATTTATGATAGCATAATTTAAAGTGTGTCTTTTATTGCAAAACAATTGCAAAAAAATGGTGAATATTTTACAATACTTTTAAAATATGGACATACGAAACATTTAGGATAAAATGTGGATTTAATTGGTAGGTATACTCCTGTTAAGAACTTAGAAACACCTTGCATTTTGTTTTTTGTAAATAATTTCGGACGCTATTTTTAAAAACGGATATATTTTTGGTATCTTTACCAAAATTCATTAAGTACATTTTAATACGATACATATGTTATATGTGGACGGCAGAGGGCGCTACTAAAGCTTCAATATTTCGAGGCTGGAGCAAGTAACTATGTTTATTATGTTGTTTATAAAAGACAATAAGCAAGACAAGATTAAAAATTGCATTGATATTTCAATATTTAGATAGGCTTCCGTCGACGTTGATAAATTAAAATATGCGTTAACGTTTATCGGAACACGAAAATTCATATTTCACATTTTCAAAGTAAACTGGCTGTCTATCCTCTTACTTACTTTATTTTTGCTGTCATTTGTTGGCTTCTACAGCACTCTGATGGTAAATTTATAATGCCACAAAATAACAAGTTTGAAGTATAGCGCCTGCTTCATTTCTTAAGAAAATAAAAACTATTTTTTTTTTCTTCGAACCTATCATATAAATAAGCAGTAATTAATGAGAGTGTCGTGTACGAAATTGCAAAAAGCCTTACCGGTTATCCGTCAATAAATATTATCACTATTCATGTTAAGTGAATTGTATTCGTACTCTGGCGGCATACTATGCGATCGCATTAAATGTGCGTGTAATTGTTCACCTCCTTACGTTCACCCCTCCCCTCCGTCGTAGGCGTGCTGTGAGTTCGTTGCATGTTACATAATTTGCATAACGAATTCTCAGTGTCTCTCAGCTTTAATACGACTGTCAGTTAGGTAAAGTAAAGTTAACGTAAATCGACAAAGATGGCAATGGCAACTTCTTGACATGATCTTCGATTAAAGATGACTATGATAAGGCAACTTGTCATCGATATGCTTCGTCTTGCTGAAATTAAAAAAAAAAAACTGCTCAAAATGCACAAACGCTTAGAAATAATGAAATAAATAAGTTGTATTTAAATTTTGGTTTGACAGCGAATTAATGTCTGCGCATAAAGTGTGTACATGCAAAGTTTGTGTGCAAAGTCTTCAAATATTGCAAATTTTAAGTATAATTATGTAAATTATATATCGAACATAACATACATACCTCATTAGTCATTCAATATGCGTCTCTTGTTATAATAGTTCAATATTCTCCGAGAAAAATTACATTAAATGCAAGCCATGAAGTAAAAATTGTTTTTCCACTTTATGGGTCAGATATTCATCACTTTTACTGAAAACTGAAACAAATTATGCTCCATTAAAAAATCATTATAAGACAAAAAAAATATTCGAGATTTTTATATTTCGAAATTTACTCACCTATTCGGAACATTAGCGACAAGTCGATCGAATTGAGAGTATACAAAGTTAATTCTAGGGACAGTAAGAACTACCTTAAATCAGAGATTATAAAATTTTATAATCTCTGCTTAAATGCAAAAATTTATAATATTTTCAGACTGTGAGCTAAGCGGAATTAATGGGTCACGCCGCCCAAAGAAACAAATGTCAATTTGAAGCAATTTCAAAATTCCTTGCCATTGCACATTGCTTACGTTTTAGTTATTTGTATTAAACCACCATAGTTCCAAACTCTTTTGTTTTCCTTCGCTTTGGGCTATTTTGTGCCTATACGTATATAAAACATAATAAACATAGTTAAGATAAAATTATGATTAAGACGATGTATGCATGGTTAGGATGATATTAACTGCAGGAATGTTCCACTACGTCACATCACATGAAATTATTTTAGTTTGATAATCACGTGACAGCGAGGTAGTGGCTTTTTCCCACGTCTTTAGCCCCTGCAAATTCTTAATAATAATATAATTTTTTTTACTTTCGAGAGTTCATTGAAGAAATCTTACGCACCCTGCTATTTATATGCAAATGCAATAATAATAAATGATATTAGAATATTATACATTAGAGAATCATATGGTATCATTAGGAAATAGTTCCACCAATAGTACTTACCACAGTTCATGCTATAGTTTGTTATAGTTAAGTCATACATTTTGTTTGCCTTATTATTTTCAACATTTTTTAAATTCCGGAGGTATTCCAAAAATATAGTCCTTCCTTGATTTTAACTTCAATTCATGCGCTATTTCCATTTCTTTTTTCGAATGAGTTGCTCTGCGAGAGTCCGGATTCGCCTATTAAGCGTTTGACCATTATTATTGGGGTTCATCTTGATCGTGATCTTAAAAGAAATTAATATTACTATGTATGTAAAGACTTAAAGACAAAAAAAAGTTTTACGGTTTAGTCAAGAATTTCTTAATTTTGAAGATAATGTTGTGCTACGTAGGTTTAAACTAAAAAATTCTAGAAGTTTTGGATAATATATTAATATAACGATTTCAGAGAAATGAAAAATTAATGAATGAGAGAATAAATATTTTTAAATATTTAAAATCATGTTTTTCTTATGTATACACTATACGTGTGGATTGTTGATAGTCTTTATTTAAAAAGCCAGTTTCCATTTTTCTATTACAACATTTACAAAATTAAACTCTGTTTGAAACTCTCAACGTAAGTCAAACTCAGTATACGAATGCCGAATGATCTGTAAGCAAAATTGCTAGTTTGGTACCGTACAATATTTTGTACAGTAAACAAAATTTAAAATATATTATTTACATGTTATTGTGAACTTATAACTTTGTTTATATATTCTCACTCATACCTTTTATTTCTTCAGCCACTGTATATAAATTTTTGTGAAAATCGTGGCAGCACTGAAAATATCTTTGATTATAGCAAAATTCTTCAATCATTTTTGGGCAAAAACCGAACCAGAGAAATGCAATATTTGTAGCCTTTTCATTGCAAATATTGACCCATAAGCTATAGAGATTTTCAAGAAATACGATGCAATGTGTATATCACTATGACATAATAAAGTCTCTACCTACAATTGTTATATATATTGAGGCACCCTGTGTAACGAACTTTCTTTTGTAATTTTTGAAAGCCTAAAACAAATTAAGTATGGATCGAGTTCGCAAAAAACCCACAGAATAAAAAAATAATCATCATGATTTAGTCACAGTCTATTCAATATGAAATTAAGCAAAAATCTAACCAACAGGCTTGAGTAATAATATGTGTGTCCGTTAATTCGCTATCATTTATTTTTCTATTATTATTATTCCACTGACCGGAGACACTACTTCAGCAAATTCCACGGAAACTCGTGCGCTTACCGGTATATCAAGTTATCATAAATTTAATGCTGCATCAACATCATTTTTCCAATTTTAGCCAGAGCACCGTCTGCTCCGCGGACTCATTTACCCCATCAATTAGTAAATTACAGCGGTTGACATTCCGCGGCATGAGCTATTGGAAATCCTTCATTGATTCTCGGTCTGGCGCCGATAGATCTTAAACCAGGTAACATCCACTGTTGGCCATTCATAACTACCTGGCGGTGCATAAAACTTGTATCCCCCGATTAGGTAACATCAGATGGCCTAATAGGGGCTTAGAGATGTCTCCTTATAATTCGCACCTCGTGGATTATGCCACATGATCGATAGATCAATGAATCGGGTTGGCTGGTGGTTATTTTGAGGTGGTTATGAATGGTTGGAATGTTTTCACTATTTATAAGTATAGAGACAGAGGAGTTTACCAATGGTACGTGCTTCGGATTAAACCAGCTTTTAATGCAAATAACCTGCCTGTTACATTTATCCTAGAATATATATGATTTTACGAGTATAGCAAAGCTGTTTATCAACTTATTTAATTTAAAATGAAAACATACGATTTTAGATTAGTTAAATATTATGTATAAATGTTCATATCCAATAAGTAAATATAAGAAAAAATAGTAACTATACCTTACTATTTACTTTCCTGTTGGTCGCAGAATGTTTGGATTTCATTATAGACATTTTAAGACCGTTAGAAAATTTTAATATTATTTTTTTTTTTGTAAATGAAATTGATATCATTACTGTTATAAAAATAACGTACTTGATGCATAAGCATAATACAAAGAAAATGATAAACTTATGCTTTGTATTAATATATTTAGACAATCGGATCCCATTTTGTAATAGGTTTCTTAAGTATACTAACGAGTTTTTAAAACGTTCTTTACTTTCAATGCACCTTAATCTTAAAGGATTTATAACGTTTGTTTGGGTATATTTAATTTGGTTTGTGCTGAAAAAAACACCTTTCCTTTATCCACAGGAAAAACTTTAGTTGCAGCAGGAAAACTTTTTAAAAGGACGCTTCGAAGTTTGTGTTTTATTCTACCGGACTGAGTGATCTTGTGGTAGACGAGAAAGCTCTTGAGGAAGGAAAAAGGATTCAAAATGCGGCGAACAGCTGTCCGAGGTAGTGGATTCGGTTACATTTCTTTCGGGCGATTTCCTAGTTTCTCAACTATAGATTGCAGTTGCTACTTTTAAAAGTGTCTCAAGAAAACTTATAATAGTATTTTGATAAGATTTAGATCTTGCGTTGGGTCATTTAAAACTTAGAAGGAAAAAAAGTGCAGTGCAAGAAAACTCCTCATCTCACCTAGGTATTACATGATTGAGATATGAGCTACGTCCATTCAATTATGTAAGAAATACATAATTGTTAATTAATATATTCGTTTTTTCTTGATGTCAATTTTACAAGTCGCTTATTCGACGAGGTTTTCTCTATAAAACTCACCTTAGCATTTTTCTTTACACAATTCTTCAGATACGCACTTAGTTGAATAAATGAGTACTTTTCAATAAAGGTTAAATAAGTGTTACGAAGACTAGAAATAAATGTACACATAAACAACATTTTTAGGATAAAAAAGTTTATAAAAAAAAACACTAGTTCTACAATATTTCGTGCGAATGTTTCAAAAAATTAAAAACTTTTATTTCTATCAATTTTTCAATCGACATGGATGTCTGTTTTTTACAAGCTGAAAGCCTCGAGTTAAAGTTTTAATTCACTAATAATTTCAGTATTAGATATTTCAAAATCAACTTTTAAAAATTAGTAGAAAATATTTTAAAAATAGGTAGGTAGACAATTTTCACATGCTAATGAAATAAAAAACTCAATTTTTCATCAACACAAATGTTATATGTGTATTAAATTTTGTTTTGAAAGGACAGAAAATAATGTGTTCATATGTATTTTAAAACATCGATTAAACATAATTTTTGTGTATTGTATATTCTGTAAGAATAAGACTTATTTACTACTATATGACTACCATGCTAGAATTAAAATCGAGGCTTTTAGTATATTAGCACAAAATAAAAATAGCTCAACGTTTCTACTCATTTTATTTTAGTCACTGAGTGTCTTAATCCGTAGCATAAGCTTTCCGTTTATATTAGTAAAAAAAGAAAAAAACTATAGTGAATTACATTTTATATAAAGTGTAGCAAAAATAAGCTAAAAAGTTGTTATTTTAAATTTGAGTAACTTTAATTAGTATCTTTAATATTTGTCAGAACACTTCTTGTACAAACATAATTTGATCTCCCGAAAAATAGAAACAAAAAGGATTTTCAACAATGGAAGCCACAAAAACCTTTAACACGATCGTTCGTAAACATTTCCTACTTTGCACAACACTGTTATATTATTTTTATCATAAAAAACTGATATTGGCTAATATTGGTCTTTCATGTTAATAATTATTTGATATTATTCGGAGGATATGTGCTTTTGTATGTGAAATAATTACCTTACTTGAAAAAAAAAATATGATTTTAATTACGCAGAAATATTTTTCTTTGAAAGTAATTATATACTGAAGAAAATTGTGAACCTTTTGTGTGGAATAATCATCAGACAAATTGAAAACAATTTTACTTACGTTAACAATGCCAGCTTTGAAAATATTTGGAGAATTTTATAGAATTTTTGAAGCACTAACTAGTTTTTAACTTTTAGAAATAATAAAACGTTTTTTCACACCAAAACACAATTGAAATTCTAAAATCATAATTTTATATGTTAAAACTGAAAAATTCCAAAACTATATAATCAGAAATAGCACCCAGGTTTGTTCCGATTAGTTCAAAGGTATTCAAAAAACTGATTGCACCACCGTTGGGGCAGGAGCAACCAACACCGAAATCCATGGAAAAGATGCTGACCTGTCCAAAAAACTGTGAGCTCTCCCAGCAGTCAGAAGGTTCTACAATAGAGCAACAACGAGGGCTACTTAGCCAGGGACATTCCTAGACATCAGCAAAGAATACGATACCCCATGACACAGGTCAGATTTCTAGACGATCTGTAACCAATGCCTCCGCAACTGGGGCAAGTGCATCCACCGCGGACGTTGAGGAGTCCGCACAACACACCGAGTTCTAGTACGCTTACTAATTATGCGGCGCAGAAGTGAAGACACTGCAGTTTCTGCGCAAGTCGACTACAGCTCCTTTATGCTTTTGTTGTCTTTTCGAGGTTTTCGCTGGCAGGGTCGTTGCTGATAACGATAAGTCACTGGATTTATTTTCCTTTTTTCAGAATAGTTTTTCCGGCAGTGTAATGCTACACGTGTGATAAAGTTCTTTGGATGGGAAGTTCGAAGGTAAGGGGTGTTAATTGCTTGTGAGAAATATACTTTCTAAGAAACTATAGTAATGGAAATCAGTCAAACAGAAATTAGAAGGCATTAAAAGAAACTAAAACGGTCATATTCCGAATTTGTCGCTTCAAACATTATTAATAAAGATAGAAGCAGCCTCAAAAATACTTATTTGCATATATGTACTGTACATATGTAAACAATTTTAATCTTGTTATTCGAACAAGCCTTTATAATTTTTAGTATGTGTTAAATTAAAGAGATATACATATGGTCGGTCATGCTTCTTAAGAGATATATCACAACATTCTTAATTCAATTACGATAACCAAAAGTAAATAACTTACTCCATTACAAATTATTGGTATACCAAATGAAAACGTTTGTGAAATTAGATACATTTTAAATTCTCTCTTTTATTGTTATGACTAAATTTAAATTACATATTTTCATGTTTCAATAAACAATTTTACATTGTAGTGTAACTGATATACACCCCTATCATGAAATAAATTCCACTAGAAAAATCCAATGAAATTATTTTGACGTTAAGTGCGGAAAAACTTATCAAAATCAAAGGTAACTATAATGAATTAGTAAGAATTTTAGGACTCTATTAAGGAATTTTTATTCAAAATGAGCTTTATTAAGCTCCTTTGGATTCGAATCCACCGGGATTCATGATAGGGGTGATAGTTTATTGTTATTTATAATTATTAGTTGCATCGGCTGGAAATACTTTTATATCAACTAACAATTTATTACTTCAGGACAATAATGTTTTAATCTCTAGTGAAGTCTAAAAACTAGTATAAAATTTTATATTGAGTAAAATTTAATTGTTAGAACTATAGAAAGCCTCCCAATCAAGATTACCCATTTATTATTAAGCCTACTACCTAATTACAATAATGTACTTATTTATTAATAGAAAATCTACACAAAGCCCGGATATAAACTTATTATATACAAAGTAGTTTTTTGAGCACTAATATTTATGGCGATGCCATCTGGTTAAAATGTACATGCATGCACGTATGTTCATACCTAAATAAAGTACAAATCTGCCAAAATAAAATCTTCAAAATGATTATGAATTTACCATGTCACTCTTCCATCTTTGAACTGCATAGAAAGGCAAATATCGAACTCATAAGCGAGAAACTATGTAAATACTTAGGGATCCAATTTTAAAAAAAATTTTCGTATTCCGAAAATCTCCTTAAGACCTATTCACACTATCCATCAAGGTTCCGACAATCAGTCGTCCGGCAACCGTCCGACAATTTTAATTTGTTCACATTTTTACGTAAAGTGATGTGATGTGTCGGTTCCGTATAGTGTGAATTACACCATGTAAAATACAAAGAAAAATACTTTGATGTGATGCTGACTGTCGGTGGCCTGATGGATAGTGTGAATAGGCCTTTATCAGGCAACTCATTCGCAAGCAACTGTAGGGAAGTGTAGTTATGGTAATCTATAGGTTTAAATTAGATTGTCAGGTAGATTGTAAGTTTTAACTTTATACAATTATTTAATTTCGGCTCGACTACCTACTAATATTGTAGATAAGAGCTCAAAGTCGAACACTTAAAATGACAGTCCAGTGTTATTTTTGTGTATTTGCTATGTAAAGGCCTATTCACACTATCCATCAGGCCACCGACAGTCAGCATCACATCAAAGTATTTTTCTTTGTATTTTACATGGTGTAATTCACACTATACGGAACCGACACATCACATCACTTTACGTGAAAATGTGAACAAATTAAAATTGTCGGACGGTTGCCGGACGACTGATTGTCGGAACCTTGATGGATAGTGTGAATAGGTCTTAAATCGTAGATTCTAAATAAAATTGAATTCAATTGAATTGTTAAAACTAGTGTCTCACTAGTTAAAAATTATTTCTAATCAATATTTAATTATTTAATATTAGAACCGTCATTTTTTCGTATATGTTTTGTATTTTCCCAGATATAAAATTATGAAATCTCATGTTTCGATCGATAGATTTATTTCAAATTATGCAGATACATGTGGCAAATAATGTAGGTAGAACGTAGTATACGTAGCTACATATTAGCTTGGAATAAGTATTTTGATATGAAATTAATATTAAATTACATATTTATATAGACTTATGTCTTATATGTATGTGTACATAGCATGAACAAGTTTTTATTGCACAATATTTTTTAAAATTGGTTTTGAGTTCGTGAGACCATAGCCAACGTTAATAAACAATTTGTTTTCATTTAAACCAGCACAATATTACGCATTTTAGTACACTATTCAAATGTTAACGCAGAACGTTATTGTGGGAGAAGCTTCAGAGTATTAGTTTCTAATATTTTGTTGTAAGATTTATATCTATGAATATTTATTGCCAATATGTTTCCTACCATAAATAAAAACCTACGCGTTAGAAATAAAAGTTATTTAAAAATGTACATTTTTATGATCAGTTAACATAAATTTGTATATATTCTATGAATAATTATTCATTATTCTATTTTAATTTTGTACTTTTATTGATGTTGACAGAATGGACGCCCAACAAAATGGCAGCATTCTGTATTGTCAGCCAACGCTGAGCGGTGGGGGAAAGCGTGTGGAATGTTATCTTCCAGCAAGATAGCGATCTAAAACACACCGCCCGTATCCCCAACGATTTGCTTTGGGATCACGATATTGAGGTTTTGGAATAAAGCCCACAACCCCACAATTTCAATTGGTACACTGATGTCGATGTGGCGTTAGGTTGATTGTATCCGGAAAATGTGCCAATCTGGTGGAGTCAATGCCTGGCAGGATTAGCAACACTAAGTCGAGCCAAGGGATGATACACAAAGTATTGAAAAAGTAATGTTTTCGTTTTTACAAGTTGAAGGTTAAAAAATAAATAAAATCTGAAATAAGCGATGTGCCAATTATCATGGAAGTTTATTAAAGCACAATATTTGAGAGTATGTATTTAATTCGGAATGTGAATGAACAAAGAGCTAGTTACTTTATTTCACTTTATTAAAATAAGGATATATATCCTGTATATACATATATTAGGTGCCGTGGAGAGCTGTTAACCAACCGGCTGACTTCTAACTCTGGACTGACTCTAAATTTTATCAACTGGCTTGAGAAATATTTTAGGGATACAGTTCTAGAGAGCTAAAGAACATTTAGTATAGGTGATCTATTTTATATACATACATACATATACTACGCCTTCCCCTTTGAGATACTTATACTACTTCGAATTTCAAACTTCCATTTGTAATATTATTACTGATACTTAATACTTGTATTCTAATTTAATTTCCTATACATATGTATCTTGAATTATACTAAGAATTTCTTTTTTCTTGAAAGTTTCTCTACCGTAATTTATTTAACTCGTTATTCATCATTGTTTCTTTTCAATGTTATTTATAATTAAGCAATTTATAATTCCGAATAATTTTATATTATTATGTACGTAACTTTTTAATTTAGCTTTGCAAATTATATTTCATTTCAGGAAATTTCCTAATTTTTCCTTTTTATTGTTATTTATTTATTTACGCCCATGTTCTGCAATCCAAGTCGTCCAAGTGAAATTAAATCGAAAAGAGATTGAAAGGCTCCTTTACAGTTGAGATTCTTTATAAAATTCCGAAAATTTTCGTAAAATCATTTTAATAACCTTTGACTTCAATTAATTTTTTCATTTAAATTGGTCGAAATGTTGTGAAGCTTTTTGTGGAAAGCGAATTGAAATCAAAGGTAACTGAGATAAATTTGTTATAGTCTCAAAATTTTTATTAAGGAATTTCAACTGAAAAGGAGCTTAACAAGCTCTTTTCGATTTCATTCCACTCGGAATACAGAACGTGGACGTTATTATTATTATTATGTATTATTATTATTTTTTAGATTTCTATATGTAGCCTTCCTTGTCCGCTGTCCCTGACAGTTGAATGTTGAATGTGTCTCAAAAATTTAGAATTCCGATTTCTCGATGGTATTCCATAAACAAAAAATAAGTATTTTATTTCAGAAACTACTTCGTTCGACGTTTTATTCCTTTAAGCGTATAATATCGAAACATTTAGACAAAACTAGTTAGATAAATTTTTCACCTCAAAAACCTCTCTTCCGTAAAATTTGTCAAATCAATTTGAGTTCAAGCTTTATATACATATATCTTTCCCTATCCGATGAGTATTGTTAGACATCTTTAACTACCATTGTAAATAGGTTTGCTCGTTTAATAGTATGAGATTTTTCCAAAATACTTTTTAAAAGAATGTCTCAACAATTTTAATATTCCGTAATTAAACAATGAAAATTCATCTAACATGTCTGAACATTCATCAAAACTGCAGTCTTGAAATAATGAAATTCTCTTTTGAACTAGCATCAAAAACAGTAACGTCTGACTTTTTCAGCACCTTTTTTACCCTAGTGTGCGTCAAGATGGAATAACATAAAAATTGAAGCTTTATAGAAGAACGAAGGCTGGGCCGACTATCTGGACAAATGGTAATTAAATTTAATTCAATCAAGAAATTGAGTGTCTCAGAAAGAATATTGATATCGAATCACTGCGTCGGACGTTGGCATCGGCCCTGTCTAGTGTCTGTCTCGCACCTTCCATAGGTAACTTAGGCATAGCACCCCGGAAGCCATGAAAACTTCCTCATGGCCCTTCAACGACGGATGGAGTTCCTGGAAACTCATATCATCTAAAGTCCCTCACAGACGCTCCGAATTAATTTAGCACTAGAAGAGCATGTGCAATTAAAGCGGTGTGGTTGGGACGAAGGCAGCGACAGGGAAATATGCAAATTTAGCATTGTTATGTGGTGACGGAACAAACACTGGGACTCAAACTTGGCGCGCCAGCTAGTTGCTTATGCGGTAATTAAGGGTGAATCGAATATCTTAATGGATCTCCGGATTTACATTAAATTAAATTTCCAACTGCGCTCCTGCTAATGACTTAAATTTGTCAATACGAAAACAACCACGGTTATTCGTTGGAATTAGCGGAAGGTTGTTTTTACCTAAAATATGTTTTATATGTATGTATGAATGAAATATCTTAGGCGTCATATGTCGCCGGATGTATAAATTTCCACCATATTCGGCTAATGTACATAATTAGCTATAGCTGCAGTTTATTGAACGCTTTTAAATTTTCATAGATATGTCGGTGGTGGGCTGCTTGCTTATTCTGCAATTTAATGGAACCATGGGGAATTTAGAGCTAGGTGTAACTAATCAAATATAAATAAACATATTTTCATATATTGTTTTGATGTAGATATATATTACTTCGCACAGTTGCAAATGATGATTGTTTCTGCTGATGAAGTTTTAATATGTTTTATATCATGTTATGCTTAATAATACTCATTAAAATTAAAAATGGCATAACATTTTTGACTTAATTATATAACACAGGCTGTAATTATCCTGTTACAGAAAGTGTGCCATATGAGTTCTGCAAACAATGTTTTGTTAGATATCACAAGCTTGGGCATAAAGATTTTTTAGCCATCGTCAAGAAGAAAACTTTTGTTTAGTACTTAATATCTAATGGTAATGAATACTTCACTAGCAATTAATTACATACAATAAAGTAGTTGAACCAAAATTACCATTTATATAATCTTAGTTAGATTCAATAATACTTTGCCTGAAAGGTTTAATTTTTGTCGGCTAATTTTCACTTTTCGAAATAATTTTGCTTTTCGGTCCGTCGATAATGATTTCAAAGTAAATTTTATTTTTCGATCATTTGATAATGATTAACAAGTAACTTTTATTAGTCAATTACTCAAGGAGGATGTAGTAATAACTTATTATTATAAATATAAATAAGAAACGACTTTTAACTGACTTACAAAAATAAGAGGCTATCATTCCGAATTCTACCTATGGTTTTTTATTCTTAATTTCCTTCAAAGGAAAGAAAATAATAAAATGAGTTTTATTTAACATAATCAAAACATAAAAACTACTTGATAATCGTTATTGAACGATCGAAAAATAAAAATTACTTCGTAATCATTATCGAGCGATTGAAAAATGAAAATTATATACAATATTTCGTAATCATTATCAACTGATCAGAAAATAAAATTTACTTTGTGTTCGTGATCATTATCAACCAATCGAAAAATAAAAATTACTGGATAATCATTATTTTATAAATTATAATTAGGGTTTCGTACCTCAAATAGAAAAAATAAACCCTTATAGGATAACTTCATTGTCTTTCTGTCTGTCTATCTGTTTGATAAGACCCTTTTTCTCAGGAACGCGTGGAGGTACCAAGTTTAAATTAATATCCAATACTGCAATCCCTTGGAATTGTGAAAAAATCAAACTTCTAAGTCAACGCAATCAAAAGATACGGCCGTTTATGTCGCGTATTTTGACACTCGCAAGAGAATCAAAACCTATAGGGTACTTTCCGTTGACCTAGATTCATGAAATTTGGCAAGAAGCAAGGTCTCACAGCACAAGTAAAGGAAAAAATTCGAAAATCGTTAATTTGTATTTATACATCTCATAAACAAAATATTTTACGGAACCCTCGGTGGGCGGGTCAGACTCGCACTTGTCCGGTTTTTTTTTTATTATAATCATTACAGTCTCTGGTTTAAATGCATTTCCATATTATCTTGTTTTAAAAATGGACCGTTCTGAAACTGAAAAACCTCGGATTCGAATATAAGACGTAGTATATACCTAATTTCACCTTCATACCGAAAACAGCTCCCAAAAGCGCCAATCAGATGCCCCGAAAATATACAATCTCTATCGGGCCGAATTTCGAATTTTCTTGCTGGTGCCGATAACCGGACTCGGATTCATCAATATTCCCATCAGGGGACCTTCCTAGATACGAAAAATCGAATATCTAAACTGGAAATTGCTCAGAAATGCAACGTTTTCAGTCCATGTCGTGACATCCGGCGGAGTTCCATTTAGAGCCCCTACTCCCATGCATCCCCATACAGTTCAAGTTCAGTGAACCTGGGGATAAAAAAAGTTTAATCCACCCCCGGGCCGCCACGCCAACCCGTCCCTGCGCTTTCACACAGAGTAACAACGTGACGCCTATGGAAGGCGCTGGGTTTCTAAGGTCCCCACGGCTCCGCCCACCGCAGCGTCCCAACTAAAAGCACCGCAAAGGAAGTATCTCCTTGTGGCATCTTTAAAAAGGGTAGTCTCCTGTAAAATATTCACCGGTCGCTCCGGGTGCATCAGTCGCCAGACTCGTCATTGATTGCACTTAAAACAAACATTCAGACAAACAGACGGAAGCCCGGGACACAACCGGGCGGGGAGCGGGCAGGTGGGTGCTCCAAGATGGGGCCCGTCAGGTGGCATTAAGCTTCGGGGCCGGAGCAGGGGCTCCTCCAGGCGCTGCACTGCATCCAGGGACAAGCAGCAGTAATTGCCATCCTCCAGATAAAAGTCGTCCCTATTCAGGAAACGCAGCGAAGGTCGGAGATGGATGCGGGTCCGCCGCGGAAACGACAGCGCCGGAGGAGCGGGCCCCGCAAGGACAACGGCGGCAAGGAGGCGCGCCAGACGCCGCACGACAAGGTTATTCCCTTCAGACACTGTCAAAAGATGCTCTTTGACTCAAATAGAATTTGAAGCTGACTTCGTAGATGTCTGGCGCAGGTAAGATGCCCACAATACCCCAGAGTCAACAAGTCTTCCCGTCGGGGCCGTAAATTATTAAGAGGGAAGCTGCCAGCATCCTTAAGCTGGCTTTTGCCAAATAGAACCGAATGTTGATGTCTTAAAACTAAAAGCACGGCATGCCAAAGAGCAGTACACGAAATCTCTACCACTGTAGTTAATTTTAATATGTATTTCATAACTATAAGATATATGTATTCTCTTTTATATATATATATATGTATATATATATTTTTTATATATATGTATATACACACATTACATACATTTCTTGGTGGATGACACCGAATCAATTAAAACCAATTTTGCAATATTTTTTGTCCCCATGTGTACAGTTCTGTCGGAAATTTTAGAACCACACCTTTATTTTGGGTATATGTTCTATTCCCTAATTGTCACGTGCTATGACCTATAGAATTATGGCTTAAGCCGGGATCCCAATGTATCCGTACCGTAAATGCATAAGTTAAATCTATCAAAATTCAGTATTAGTTTCCCTACCTGCCATAATTTGGACACGTCAACTGATTTTTTTACCATTTTTGGAACAATTTAACAATGTGTTTATTATTTTTATGGGGAGGATTTTGATTTTTGTTTGTTTATTTCTTAAAAATTCACCATGTAATAATAATAGTTCGAATAATACAGTGACAAACACTTGAACTTTAAACTATGGGAAAAACTGTACTTCATCTCATTTAAAGAGAGATAAAAGAGAATTGGTCTTATAATATTCATAACGTTTTTGCTCATTTTTATTAAAACTGGTACATGAATTTTAAAAAAAATTTATAAAATAATTAAGGACAGACAAAGATTTAATATGCACCCATTGTAACCATCCCTCTTTTCCTTATTAACAAGTTATGGGCTTGAGAATAGAATACATGCTCAAAATCAACGTTTGGTCCTCAAATTTCCGGCAGCACTGTATATTTTTCTTTAAAATAAGTAAGTATTAAGTACAAGATGTGTTTTTGGAAAATAGTAGCTAAATATAAAAAACAAATTTTTTTTTTAAAAAGACGGTTAAGAGCATATCGGGATATACTTTGTATTTTGTATAGAATTCCGTAGCTGACTACATATACGAGTATAAATGATATACAATATACTAAATAAAATAATAATGTACATAAATTGCATGGTGTATTTTCAATCACACAGCCGTTGCAAACGATATCGAGCTGGCCACTTATCTATGGAAACACGCACGACTTCAATCGGAAAGTTGGCGATTGCATGTGCAAGAGACTTCTTTAAGAATTCGATATTAGGATGTCTTTTACAGCACTTCATTTGCTCTAAGACAGACCATAATTCGTAATCCAGGGGATTTAGGTCTGGGCTAAAGGACGGCCAATCTTCAGCTTTAATAAAATCTGAAACATTTTCTTCAAACCATTTTTGGGTTGACTTCGTCTTATGACCTGGTTGATTTTTGAATAATGAGAGGCTTCACTACACTTTCAAGGACACTTTCTTGATAGATTTGAGCAGGCGTTTTGACGCCCTTCTCACAAAAATGCAACTTTGTCACCCGGTTGTAGTTAACACCCCACCAAACCATTACTGCGGCTGGGTGATGACCTCTTTCCTCTTTGAACCTTTTGGGCAACTTTAGAAGCTTCTCTGGAACTGCGAGCATAAACCCTGTCGTTTTGTTTATTAAATTTTTCTTCCACAGTAAAAATTTTTTCGTCCGTGAACAAAATTTTACGATGTTCTTGGTTTGCGTGCTGGCGAAGTAGGTAATCGTTTTAATTTTTCCACTATATTTTTTTTAATGTCAGTAAATATGCTCGGTAGATCTACGGTAAGCACCAAAAAGCCAAACCTTTTAACAATATTTATGGCTAGACTAGGTAATATTGCACAAGCACATAATTAACAAATTTAGTTTCATTAAAATGTTTTAAAATAGATTTTAAGCGTTCATTACTTCCCTCTTTAAGACTAATGGGCATTTAAAATACATCCCCATATACCCGTATGTATATATGTATATATGTATATAAAATCGAAAGTTTGTTTGTTTGTTTGTTGCTCAACCACGCCTAAACGATCGGCCCGATCATTTTCATTTTTTGAGTGAAGACTCTACATATTCCGGGCTAACATATAAGCTATTTTTTATTCGGGGGTTTGAAAATAGCGGACCCAAGATGGCGGTCAAAAATTGCAAATATCAAGGGATTGCCATGAAAATTAGTATTCGGGGATTTTCGGAGCTCCTGATTGCGAATCTATACTCGAAATTTGGAAATTCAAGATGGCGGATCCAATATGATGACCAACAATTTTCAAACTTCAACGAATTTAAGTGAAATTTAGTATTACGGGTATTTTGATACCACTAATTTCGACTCTACTAACAAAATTTGGAAATTCAAAATGGCGGACCCAATACGTATGTTACTCAATCACGCCTAAAAGTTTGGTCCCATTATTTTCATTTTTTAAGTGAAGGCACTACACATCCCGACTTAACATTTAGGGTACTTTTTATTCGTGGGTTTCAAAATGGTGGACCCAAGATGGCGGCCAAAATTTGTAAATATTAAGGGATTTCCATGAAAATTAGTATTTGGAGGTTTTTGGAGGAGCTAATTGCGAATCTAAGCTCGAAATTCGGAAATTCAAGATGGCGAATCCAATACGGAAATTCAAGATGGCGAATCGAGCATATCAAGGATCTTTAATTAAGTAGTACTTATAATATACCGGGTGAAACCGGGTCAGGGTAACCCAGCTAGTTATTCATAAATTCGCTGTAAATCCTTTGCAACTAAAATAGGATTAAAGTAGGTTTTAGCGTTTCTAAAATTGAAATAATGTGTCAAAATCCTGGATATTTTGAATTGATTAATAAAAGAAGGTGTGAAAATTATGTTAATTCTTTCAATTCTCTCAGCTGTTAAGTGTGTTTTAACGATATTGGATGTTTATGAACAACTTTTTAAGCACTTTCATTGTAAAACCTTTATGTCACTTTGTTTTTATGAATACGGCTGTAAGGGTTTATCTATTTTTATACGTTCGTATTGTAGGTTCCAAAACAATTTTTAATATTCAAGACAAATATGTATATTGGGCCCATACAGGGTTGAATCTTTTACAAAATGCTCTTTGCCATTCAAGAAGAACTCTACTTATAATAGTTAAAATTATTCTAAGATTTAGCGGATACAAAGCAACGGCAGAAACTAAATAAGTAAGTCATGCACTGTCTAGCATTATCTTGTAACCAGAATGAGAGGAAGGAAACTTTCCCAACTGCCCTCCTACGAGTCTTTCGTGGAGCTGGTCGATAAAAAGCCCCATTAAGACCCCATTTTGGTGCACTGATGGGCTAATCCAGATTTATTTCAATAGCCGAAATAGCATTCGTAGAGAACCTAGTTTTAGGCTGATATAAATTTAAATGTCTCGTCTCCGTTCCCCCTCCTTCCCTCCAACAGGATGAAGGGGCTCTCCTTGCCAGCAATGCCAGGGCTTTTGTCTTCCTTACGAATATAGCAGAACCGACTTTCTAAGGGCCATACTCTGCCTGGAGGACGGGTCGTCTCCGGTGGATTTCGACGGACTGCTTTTGTTCCCTGCAAGAAATGTGCAACTCACCGGTTGGAAACCTTTTTTTTAATTTGGAAAAATGGGCCAAGCTCGGCGGGATGGTCTTTAGGAGCCTGGGATTTCTATTCGAATTTAATTTATCCACCGTTGATGCAGTCGCTGGCGGCGGGAGAGAAAATTACACTTGCGGGATTAAATTGCCCGCGACGGTGCATAGGCGGAACTTCTTAAACTCATCGTCTTTCGTTGTATTAAGAAAAGTTGTGATAATAGGTGGACTTTTTGTGGAAATTTTGTCTGCCAGGAGAAGAAACATGTGGACTAACAGTTGAGAGTTGACCGCGGGACTCAATTACGTACATACATAGATGCAACTAGCCGGATGCCCGTGGACTGAACAATTGAGCAGCAAATCAAAGGTGGCACACATGTCCCTAGAAGGCGCACTCCCAGCACAGATCCGGCCAAGTGACTCATTGTCGTTCGCAGAATTTATGCTTTGCGGCATCGCATAGCTCCAGAACTTGAACGAGATCACGAAGTGCTCGCGATGGTCTGACTCCTGATCCAGCGGACATCGAAGGTGAAGTAACATCTTAACGGGACACTTGGACGTCTTAAAGCCGGAGAAAAGCACCATTACGACTCCCGACGTGCCCCGCCCGCGCATCTTCCAAGACGTTCGCGGTCGATGCCGAGGTCAGAGATAGAACGAGATTGCGCCGACCATCGACGGCGCGCGGCTGCAGTTGCGCAACAAAACTTAGAGCAATGGCTGCGCGGCGGGTACCGCGCAACCGTCCAGAGACCAGAAGATGACAAATAACAATTGCGTTCGATTGCACTTTCTTGGTCATTTCAGGTACGCATCTAGGACTGCCGTTAGGTAGATTTCCGCATATGAAATTTTACGAGAAGACAATGCATTTTTTTTTTAATTTTGGAGCCGGCGAACATGCAGGCATCCATATAGCAAGAGTTTTAGCAAGTAAATAAGTTAAACATGAATCTGATGCGTCCGATTGCGATTATTTTTATATTTGATTGGATGATTTTTACAGATTTTTCGACTTTATTTATCACCTTTAAATTAGCAGGCTCAACACGGATTAAAACAACGACTATTTTATTTTAAGAAAAAAGGATTTTGATTATATGATTATATGTACATTCTACTATGTTCATTCCTACGTCATCTTGTTTCCATCTTTTTAGTTCGCTTTTTACTCACAATCAGTCGGATTTCTTAATTTGTTTAATTTACTTTTTTCTTGACGCGTTTATAGATTTAATTTATCAATATGGGTATTCACGCTTTGGTGCAAATAGGCCTTGCACCCTTGCATCCGGTGTATCGTAGTATAAATGTGCAATTATACAACAACAACTCTGAAGAAATGCAATCTACAATACCTTTGCAAATTTGCAATACCCTAGACTAGACCCTAGACCTAGACTCTTGCAAACAGGCCTTGCAATATTGCAAGATTGCATAGAGAAATCAGCTGTGTGTCAAATAAATTTAGTTAGTTCGTTTTTAGTTGCTAAAAACGAAAAGCGAAATTAACAAAAAGAAAATAACCTGAAAAATTAAAGAAAAACCCAACAAGAAATGGACAGAACAGGAGATTGTAAAAATTCTTCATTTCATGCAAGATGAAAGAGATTTTGATTTCGGACAGCTGATTTTTTGACATATGTATATTGTTAGCTCCTGTCTATAAATACTGTTTTAATGATACCTTTAGAACTTGGACGTAAGGAAGTGCGTTAAGACTTATCAAGCGTACCCAAATCCTTCATGTATGAGTTGTCTTTAGTACATATTATAAACATCAGTTCAGGCGTAAAAAGAAGGCAATTTTAGAGCTTCACTACAATTTGCATATATTTCAAAATCGTCACCGTTATTCTTACATTATTCTAACCAGGCTTCTTGTAATTCGTTCGGGATTGCAATAGTAGGTAATTGATTTAATATTTGAATAACATTAAAATGTTTCGTACATGAACCCCAGTAAAGTTTTTATTTAACACTATCTATAAGAAAGAGCGCCCAAAGCAAAGTAAACCAAAATTCGATAGAATTCAGGAATGCTCCTACAGCTTGATAAATCCGCTCCAAATCCCTCCGCGAAATACCCGGATCTGAACATAAATCGATAAATACGTCAATCGTACCAAATGAAGATGACGATCGGAACAAAGACCGATAAATCCTTAGTATCTTTCATTGTTGATTCTTTTGATTCTGTCAAAAACCGTCATATCCATTGATGTGTAGCGCGAATCCTATGTCTATGGTAAGTTGAATACCTATAATTGTTTAAGCTTTTAAAATACCTAAGAGAATTATACTATCATGTGATTTTAAATAAAGTTGTGTGATTGGAAACTACCTAATTTGGCTTTAGAAACACTGAGATATTCAGCCGCATTTTATCAACAGCGTTTTATCAAATACTGATATATCCTACAGTGTTTCATCAAAACCAATATATCCATTTTGTTTTTTTTTTATATCTCAACAAGTACCGTGCACACGAATGCAGAATTCAGGTTTCCAAACAGTGATTCCAACATCAATAAATGGATAGATTTCGTTTAATTCCAAATTAGAAAACCATGAAAACCTATATTTTTAAAATTTCCCAAAAAAAAACACGAAAGCGATTTATCGGTATTTGTTCCGACCCTCCTCAATTAATAATGTAATGACGTATTAAAATAGTAAAGTAAATATCTCGTGGTATTGAGTTGTAATTAAAAAGATAAATAGAAATAGATATTGACGCGTACACTTATTATCGTCCTACACACACTTGATTTAAACCTGATGAAGTTAGGAAGTAATATCATTTTAAATATTTGAATTAATAAATAATTTGGGTGTGTCATTGAATATCGCCTTTAAAGTAAATTTTTTCAGTGTTCAGCTCCATGTACATATATGTATGTATATACATCAAATAAAAATTAGTTGCAAATTTAGCTAGGTTTAAAACCAATCCCGTAAGCTCTTATCTTACTAAGCACTCTCCAACTGAACTGTACGTACGATAAAATGTATGTACCTTAGATAGCAAAATTTGATTAATGTTCATCATTCATTCCATACACCACGTAGTTCTCAAGCCGGATTTCGATGGGTCGCTTAAATTACACCAAACATTATTTTTGAGGTATCTGAGCCAGCCAAGTTATAGGAACCTACTGCCTGTATTATACGAGGATTACACAATTTTTTATTAAATGCTAAAATGATATATTTAAGTTAAATTTTGAATGCCAATTTGCCACAATTCCTTATAAATAGTTTTCCGCAGTTTCGCTGAAAATTATCTGAATACGATAGTTGTAAATTCTTTTATAATTATTTTACTTCTCTACAATATGAAAAAACGAAAATGGAATTCACTTTTCTCCCGGATGAAAAATTGCCAATAGAATATCGAAAAACATGTTGTATTATTCTATTCTGTTCTTTTCGAAAATTATCAAATTGCAGTCTTCCTAAAACAATTTCCTGTAAAACCTAGAACCGGATCCAATGTGAAAAAAAACACAGATATTGACAAATCATATGACATCAATTCTAGGAAATCAGATAACAAAAGTTCGAAAGCAAAGAATGAAGGTAATTGTAAAAAAAACTTGCGTTTTGAGAAAAATCTAAATTGCATATTTTAACATCAATTTACGAAATTAAATTTGCCATATTGGCTTGTACTTTATGCATCACCTTTTGATTCTCGTTCTGTTTCATCTTGTAGCCTACAAATGGACTTGTTTTTTACCGATTTTAAAGGTAATGTATTGTTAATGTTTTACAGCTGCCTCTCTTTTTCTAAAAAAAAAAGTCTTTCAATTTCTTCGATTTTTCACTTTAGGTACACGATACATAAATACATGCCTGGCGCCGTCGATAACTCACTTAAATCATTTTATTTATTCTTGTATTTTAAGTGTGAAATAAATGGAGTATTAAAAACTAAAAATATTATTTTCTTAAAAAAACATTTGCAAAATCAAATGGTCTAAAAACTTCGAAAAACAACGAAGACATTTCAGGGGAAAAGCTAAGGTAACGAGGAGTTTAAGAGGGCAACACCTGTTGTAATTTAAAAAAAAATTGTGTTTTTTGTTCTATACATATGTATTTTAAAAGAATGAACTTTTAAGAACATTTTGGCGCAAATTCCATGCAAAAATTCACGGATTTGGCTGCACATTTTTGTATACACAAATATCGCACCACCAGAAACAAAAACTTCAAACGTTGTTTTCTAAAAACTACTTTTTTGATTTCAAATTTTGCATAGAACTTCTTAATAACATTCTGCATCCGTTTACAAGAGCTTCCTTTTATTTCTCCAATCGTTTTTCTTATAAAGAAATAAAAAAATGTTCTGTGAAAAATTTATATTTTTGCCATTTTTACAAATTGCGAAAATATCAAAAATTACGACTAAAACTCTGATGAAGTTCCTGAAAATATCCAAACTTAATTGCAATAATCACAGATTGATGTGCATAATTAATAATTTTTTAGACAGGAATAAAATTACCGGTTAAATTTTCCAAAAGTTTTTTATTAAATAACTCCTCAGAAAAATATTCTTTACAAAATAAATCTATCAAAATATTTAAATTTTTACAAATGCAGGGTAAAGATCAACTAAATATCCTTAAAATTATCATCGGCAGCAACAGAAAGGAAAGTATTTACAATAAACTGTGTTTTAATGGGAACGAAAAGGAGGCGAAAAAACCCAAGAAACAAGGAAACATCCAATCGGCATTATATGCATACATATATTCTAATAGTGACGTAAGCTATCTGTTAGAATGTATCTTTTAATATTCTCTACACCCACTGACTTTTAATAATACTAAACTTTAAGAAACACTATGTTACTTTACCTTTATCAACATTTTATTTTATTTATTTCTTTTTCATTACTTCTGGGGAAAAATGTTCTACTTCATAAGAAAATTACCATAAGGTTTGTTTAATGTTTAAAACTTTTTTAGACTTTTACTACATTTGCTATTTACTCCATTTATTTATTTATTTATTTATTCATTTTTTTCGTTTAAACTTACTTGCGGGTTTAAAATGGAACGCTATACGCTTGGTAAACGCGTACTCACTCATATTCGGCTTTCTTCTTGCAAATGGATAAAAATAGGTCTGCCTTTTTGGGGTAAATTATTGTTTAAGGAGCCCTTCTTTTACTTTTTACCTTAATGCTTTCAATATAAAACTTTTGTACGATTGGTTAATATTTTTAAGTGGTACATATAAAATGATCCCTTAGTCCATGTTTATTTCACTAATATTCTTCTATTTGTTGGAAAATTCATAAATTGTTAAACTTCTACATTGAAAATATTTATGCTTTTTTATTATTTTGATTTAAATTGGGTTAACTTTTGTAATTAAGAACATGAAAAATTCATAAAGTGAAAACGGTGAAAATTGAAATAATGAACAATGGATGTGAGGAAATTTGTTTTATTCCGAAAAATGAGATATTTAAAACGTTTGGTTGGCGTATCAAAATTAACCGCAGATATAATATAATATCTTTAATATTTTGTGCTCATCGATTAAACGCAACCTCAAAAACAATGCAATTAAAATTGCGCTTCATTTAATATTCCATAATTTTGAGGCTTTTAAATTATAAGTTTTATTTTTTGAATTTTGTGATACATAAGTATATGTTTATATGTATGTTGTATGAGACTTTACTTAACATTTGACGGTTCGATTTACATTTAATTTTGAAATCCTTACGACCTTTCCAATTTCGCAATAGTACAAAAGCAAAAAGCAGATGACATTTATAAAATATAAAATATAAGTATAATATAATACATATAATTTAATATAAATACACACTTGATTTGAAAGCTAATGTTAAAATCAACGGTACTGTTATACGAACCGCTAACGCGTGTATGGGTCGGGTATACCTTTTTTAACTTTGATTTCTATTAGGTTTTCCGCATACTCGTATAACGTCAAAATATTTCGATTGGATTTTTCTACCGAATTATTTTAACCACTTTGAATGAACTAGTTACAAATTTAGGAATTATTATGGAATTTCTTGAATTTTTCGCATGAAATGTCAAAAAATATCTCTAAATGAGGCTCAATTTTGGCTTTACACTACATTTAAGCTCGCATATGAAATCAAAAAATGACAAAACGAGCGATCAGAATTGTGAACTCGGGCACTACATTTTGAAGTTTTATTAATGGAGTTAATCGATTTGACCTTCGAACGGACTATAACACTACAACTTTTTGAAGAAAATGAACCAAAACTATTCATTTTGTTCATTTTTCTCAAAGAAAACCGTAAAAAAAGTCATCGTGAGATGGTCAGTTTCTGTTTAAACTAGCAAACGATTTGGAATAGATTTAGTTGAGGTCTCAAAACGGATAAAGAGATTCGATACAGTTACCGTAAATTTAAAATGACTGCAGTTCTTCGCATTACTTCAAATACAAGGTTTTAATGATAGTAGGGATTATAAAGCGATAATAAGGCGGCCATACACGTTAGGGTTTGCATGACGGTTTCAACCTTGCATGCATATTCGACAGGCAAACCCTAGCGTGCATGTGAAAAAACTATACAGTTATCGGCGCATGTACATACATGCAACCTAGCAAATATCAAAATTGATATTTTTTGCAGCTCGGTTATGTTTGAGTGCATGTCAGTTTTTTATTGTAGATAGTCCTTTTTCAGAGCATCACATGTCTCTGGTATTATTCGGCCCAAAGCCTGAGGTGACATAATGGCAGAATATTTAAGACACTCATACGTATGTTCTTCCTGTTGCAAGAAATCTTAATGTTTTAGTCTAACGTATATGTGTATAAATTGATTTCGGATTTTACGTATATGACGATTTTAAAATCTCCATAGCCTTTCCAGTCATCATAGGCTTTAAATTATAGAACGACTAAGGACAGCTTCAATCTGACATTAAGAAGTACGTAACAGGTCTTATTAGTTTCAAATATTCGGCTGATTAAGGCGGCATTATTAAAAAAGTTGAAGTACTAAAAATTGCATGAATACAATATTTCATACTATCTTTAAAGAACTTTATATCCCGAACGTATATGAAAAATTTGCAAAATTTTTTTTTTTAAATACATTAGGTACCTATCTTCTATTGTTGGACATTTTCTTAAAACTCACATATGACTGGTTTTAATAAAAGTTATGTTAGACTTGATAATCTTTAAAGTCGGTTAAAAATGCATATTATGTAAGCGACATGAAAAAAACCTGGAATTTACAAAGAAATTACAAAAGAAGCATCACAATTTCTGAAGGTCGCTCGAATTTATTTGAAGTGGTTATACACAGCCTGATGGGTAAAAGAATCCATTTTTACTACATTTTCTGTTAGTGAATCATCTCAAGATAATCATAAAGATCAGAGTTCAAAAGTTTTTGGAATGAGGTTCGCGTTGCCTGAAATGATGAGCTAAACGTTTAAACGCGATTATGCTGAAACTGTTATTTCAAAAGTGACATTCCACTGGGTTTGCGTGATTGTCTGTTTTCATAAAAGGGATAGTCTGAGTTTTTGATGTTACAAAAATTTTATAAAAAAAAACTGAAATTTGGACACCTCAGAAAATAATATTTTTTTGAAAGTTAAAATTTTAACAAAACTTCATTCAAGCCCTTCAAAAAAGAAAAAAAAATAACTTATCTACTTGGGTTTTGACTTCAGATCTATTCAGGAGTAATCGGGACACCAAAGCGATGACGAAAAACATACCGAGAGTTTTAATACTCGAGAAAAGTAAAGCTGGATAACTAACCACTTCTGCTTTTTTTAAATTGCCATTCATTTTAATTCAACTCTATCAACTTTATCCTCTAGGTCTACTTGACATAAATTCAAGTTTAGTATAGAACTGGGATCGTTTATGAAAGAGATCACGGATTTATTCAATGGAACAACACGTCAACAAATAAAAAGTCGAAGTGATTTAATCCTCGCGTGTTTTTGAAACACCGATATCAACACCGCCCACATCGGAAATTTATTTAAAGATAAACTGATCAGAATTTATTTTCGAGCTCATTGAATTTTTTGGTATTGTGGATTTCAAATTCAAGATCTAATATTAAAATGCATTATTTTACTACGGATTCAGAATAATTTTTCTTTACGCTAACTTTTACCAAAATGTTAAATAATGGTGGATCCCACAGAAAAATTCGAACGAGTTCTAATCGGATTAACTGGAATAGAAATTGTTTAACCAGCATTGATATAATAGTAAAAGTTATATAGCTCGTTTTTGATTCGATTTTTGAAAGGCCAAACAACAAACTGAATTTTATCGGTTTTCCCAAGTAGGAGATTTTGTAATATTTAGCTAACCACTAATATAATCTGTAAAGAACATTTACGTACAAATATCTACAATTACGAAGACATATTCGATGAGAACAACCAAAAAAGTAATATTGAAGGCGTAAAAATAACTATGTTAGCTCTTATATAGTAGTTATTTTTTTTTAGGAAATGGATCTAGCTAAATCTGCTGGAAAAAAGAAATAAAGAAAGGAATTCAAGAAGTGTTGATAAAATTAAAAGAAAATTTTCGTTTTGTAATAACAAAATATAATTTTTACATTATTTTTTGATATCCAAAAAATAATCGCAGGAATAAAAATATATAAAAAACTTTGTTTTGTGTTTTTTGCTTTTAAATATTATGAATAGTACAATAATAATAACTAAAATTAAAATAATTACTTCTTAAAATAAGTAATAAAAATAATCAATAAACAAAAACATTGTAGTTACCAGTCCGAAGCATTTTGTGGATGAAACCAGAGTTCAAATGGCAAAATTAAAAAATAAGGTTTCATATTGAAGCGATGTCAGAATATTATAGGATATTTTACAGGAAAGATTATTGTTAATGTCAATTTAACCAGCACTAAAATGAATAAATAATATTGTATATATATGTATAATACTATAGACAGACTTTAGCTTGGTAACCAACTATTCCAGTTAACCAACATCTAAACCAAAAATAGTGACACACGTAGGCGAGATGATTAACTTTGACATACAATATATGTCAGCCAGAATTGAAGTGTGAATTTTGTTGTTTTGAAATGAAAGTGCGTGAAATTCTTCCAATCGTCATTATTAAAAGAAGAATTATAATAATGTTATATAATTTTTTTGAAATTTTTACATCCTAATGACAAATAATCATTGGAATGGCTGGAACATTTCCAAAGATTTGAAGTTAGTTTATTGGAAAGTGCTTAGTTAGCGCCGAAACCAAGCAAATTTTTCATGGTTTCTAACCATTTCACATGTATGGGGAACCAAGTCGAAACCACCTGATTTGAGTTGATTTCGCGATAAACCAAGAAGGACCGTAGTTAACCAAATATTGTGTCTATACTATAAATGAATTTGAAATTAATGAAATGAAATGTCAATTTAATAAAAATTGAAAAAAAAATTGCTTTTATTTGTTACATTTTTATGGTTTACATTCCACCTGTTCGTATTAAGACACAATGTTACGTTGTTTCGAAAAGAAATTGATGTAATTACAGCAAGAATATTTAAAATACTGATTATTTAGATTGTACCCTCTTTTTCTAAGCAATTTAAATTGATAAATATACTTTGAATATAAAGCCAAGCAAATGCTGAAACGTGTAAAAGTGCCTTGTATTTGCATATGACTATATTAGTGTTCATAGAAAATCAAATATGTATATATTTAATAAATTAGACGGAATGAGGGAAGTTTATAGAACCGCAATGTGTTAAATGGACAAAAGTTCAAATTAAAAATATAATTTAACTTCCCAATATTGCTACATCCTTTCAATGATTCGGGAATTGTTTTAACTCCTTGGTTAACGTAAAAATTGTCCTAATTAACATTAGTTAGGCGTTATATTGAAAGGATGATTATCTCTGAGTCGACAATTATAAATATTTATAAACTGACATCGCTTCACACATGCCAACAAGGTTAATCCAAAATTAGTGACATAACAGTAGGTATTGGATCAGTGGAAACTACGCAGTAAACTTTGTAAATTCATGCAAATATTGTTAAGAATCTCATCGTCGACATTTCCCCAACATTATAATTTAACTTTGATTTTATGTTTTTGTTCTAGTTTAAAATTTAATTTATACAAAATAGAAAAAAAGCAGTCGAATTTAACAATCGAAACATAATTTTCCCACATGAGTTCCACAATATTCACTTTTGGGACACGAAATATTCTTAAATGTACAACAGAGTAAGAAAAGATGAAAATATACAATACAATTAAAAGGTCTTGTAGATAAAAACAATTGTTGTCGTTTCCTTTTTAGATTGGTAGTTTTTTTTTCGTTTAGATTTTGTCTTCTCCTTTTTAATTTTAGAACTACTTTAATATTTCAAATATGTTTTTAATAAAAAGTGTTTTATACACAGGTAAACTGCAATAGTCCTTAAAAACTATTAAATATCGCCCTAAGCTACCTTAGAATAAATTATAATTACAATTCCAGTGTATTACTGTTTTACCATTTGTTTTTCTTAAAAATCTTTTCTTTCGCTTTAGAATTAGAAACAACAGAGGGGAATCATTTTAAATAAGTTCCATTCTGGGAGTCGAAGACATAAAATAATACAAAAAGGGAATCCAAAGAATGTGGACGAGAAGGAAATGATGAAGTTTAATAAATAGAGAAATACTAATCTTCCCAAATAGGTAGTTATACTGTCGAATAATGTTAGGTATCCTTTCTCCCTTCTACTGTAATGCAATCTCTTAAACAATGTACAATCACCAACAACAACCACTCACAATATCACGGTAATGTATGCCATTCACATCTGCAAAATATCCCACCTACCAGTTGTGCGAATGTGAGGATTTGGGACCAAAATTTAGCTTAAGGCTAATATTTTTATGTAATAAATTATTCATTTATTAAACGGTATGGATGCCCTACCTTAGATAGATCACAGACGCTCAGTAAAACTTTGCAGTTTTATTGCATAACTCGTATCAGTTCCACTTCCATAGCTAAAATTTAATTTGACGATTTAAGATTCATTAAGTTTTTCAATTTACATATTTATGAGTTGGCGGCTTTAAAGTTCAAATTTTCTTTTAGTATTGAAGCAAGTCCAAGTACTGATTTCATGGATACTTATCTCAAGAGCTTAATGTGACTTTCCAGATACATATTTCAAGTTTTTTAAAAATATTTCCACTTTCTTCTTTTATTATTTTGTAATTCGTTAAGATAAACAAAGCTTCTAATTTTAAATTTTCATAGAAAAAGCACAAAAACGAATTTAAAAGACAAGCGAAACTCCTAGGTGTAAGATAATCAATTAATTATTAAAAATACATACATATATGAAAAGCGAATCAGTTTGATTTCTAGGATTACCACAAAATGTTTAACTTATTTCAATGGAAGGACATAACATGTAGGTACTTATTTGATTAGCACTATCAAAATGTTTTTTAAAAGTGCATAAAATTTAATGCGATCCTCTACTTCCACAATTTTCACTGATAAATGACGGAAATGTTAAATTTTTGTTTTACGTTTTAACTTTGAAATTTTAAATATGAACTACCTTTCTTTATTGCATACTCTTACAGCGCGAGTTATATAGTTAAATGAAATTTCGAATACCAACTTGCAAATAATACACTCTAGGCAGACTATAAATTAAATTTAGTATTTCGTTTACTCTCAATTTCAGAAAGATTTTGTAATCCTTTAAAAAATTAAGGCGAATCAACATGAATTTTGATATAAATGAATAGCCTCTAAATTCAAAATTTCCTTTATAATGTGTATTAGTATAAGAATATTTGATCTTTCTTCATTTGACTTCTTCCTCTTTATTCATTCTGAATATTTTTCATATTTTCGCAGCATTTTAGTTATCGCTCCCGAATTTTAAATTGCAAAATCAAATTCTTAGAGATAGTCATTTAATTTTCAAACTGAATAACTTGGAAATTGTTGTTTCCGGTTTTAATCCCAATCATGTCAGCCTAATAGAAACTTTTTTCCTATTTATAATATTTGGATTTGTCTACCTAGGATCGCGGTTCAGTTCAGCGCTATAGTAATGAAACGCAAAACAAATTTAACATAGATATTTCTACAGGTCTTAATCGCAGAGGAAAAAGAATAATTGTAATTGCATTGTCTTCAAACTTCGTTTATTTTATGTTGATAATATTAGCAGATTTTAAGTTTTATTAGTTTCTAGGTTGAAAAGTTCGAAAAAAGGGAAATCTGACAAGGCTCAAAGTGACCAAAATGACCGAGTTCACAGAACATATAATCGGTTTAAGAATTTTGCCAGAAATGCAAATTGTACTGTATACCATAGAAAATAATATCTGCGTTCCATTGGGCTGAGTAAAATACTCCATTTAGATGTTCCCTGACAAAAGTTTTCTTTTTGAGCGAATTCTTGCCTCAAATTACAAATTATAAACTCGGGCTCATGTCAAGAATAGGGTACCTGTTCCAATTTTGATAAAATTTTGCAGGTGGCTTCTTTTAGGCCTAACACGAACGCATTCTTGACATGTTTCTAAACTCGATAAATAAGCTGGACCGTTTTTTGATTTTTATTATATACTCATCCAGACAAAGCATGAAAAATAAAAAAAAGTAGCAAGTCATTTAAAATATTGTTAAATTATCAAAGAAGAATAATAATCAAATGAAAATTGCATATTAACTTTGGCAGGTACATAGATCTGTAAGCGAATTCCGCGAAAAAAGTCACATTTCTCTTTGGTGGATAATTTTAGAAACAAAATGTTCAACTTCCCTTTCTGAATTCCATTCATTTCATTTTATTTATTCACTCTATTGTCCGAGTATATTTTTTTATCAGCTAATTAGTATTCTTAACTTTCATTTTCTAACACCGATTACTGTAGAAAATCCTTTTCTCTGTATTTCAAGTTAAGGACACATAGGTAGACTGTGGAGTTTGAACGTAAATTGTGTAGTTTAACTGAGAGTCTGCTGTACAGGAAATGCCTAAAGTATGATTGAATCACGAATTTTGTAACCAACTAAAACAATTTCAATATGTAAAATTTGCAGACCCGAGACCTGTAAGTCTGTGGCGCATCCGCCATCTCTCACCTTCGCAAACAGCTGGTCCGACTTCATAAAACTCCACCAACCTTTCCGATAATTTAAAAACAAAAACCCAAAATAAAAAAGAGCAAGCTCACTAACACCCTCAACCGATTTCCGCTGAGTATTGATTTTCACATCGCGATTTTCGCTGGCCGCTTATTGCAAAATGTCCTGGATAAAGGTCTCATTTTCGAGTGAATTGAGCAGGTCCTGCGCTGAGAAATTGCTGGCGTCGACCACAGGAAGATTTTCTAAAAATTCTAAACTAAAATCGGAGCTATTGCCGACCACAGAGCTGATTGTTTGGTTGATGGAGTTGACTGCGGACACGGCGGAGGAGGCGGACACCGAGGGGTGGTTGCCGTTGTGATGGACTGGGTTGCCAGCGCCCTGGTTGGGAACACCCCCGCTGCCACCGCCGCCGCCCGCATTTTGATTGTTCATAGGCCCGTTGCCACTGCCCATCATGGCGTTGCCAGCGTTCCCAGACGGTCCCATGCCCTGGATCATCGTGTGTTGCTGATGCGTTGATGTTGACTGCGAGTGTTGCACGAACGTCTGCTGCTGCTGTTGCTGCTGTTGTTGCTGTTGCAGGGTAATCTGTTGACTCTGGGACAGGTGCATCGAGGCCATCTGCATCTGCGTCATCATGCCCTGTTGCTGCTGCTGTTGTTGTTGTTGCTGCTGCTGTTGCTGTTGGTGTTGCTGGTGCAGCATTTGTTGCATCACCGATTGTTGCTGATGCTGGCTCTGACCCATGCTGGCATTGACCATCATTCCTTGTTGATTCTGCTGCGCCAGCTGATTTTGCTGCTGTTGCACTGCTTGTTGCTGCTGTTGGGAGCGCATCATTTGTTGTTGCATTTGGGCAGGAGTTAGTTGCATGCCACCCCCAACACCAACACCAACTGCTGCTGAGGGATTGTTGCCAGGAACTGGTGTATTTGGCATGAAACCTCCTGCAGAGGCTGGTTTAACGCAATTTTCGTTGAAAACGTTAACCCTTGCGGTGTTGCCTTGATGGGCCGCTGGATTAAATCCAGTCTGCCGCATAGGACCACCCCCCGCTTGCCCATTAAATGACATACTTTGTTGCTGTGACATCATTATGTGCCTCGCTTGCCATTCCTGTTGAGAGCCAATTGGCATTCCCTCCGGGTTCACTTGGACATTCGGCGGTCGTTGCGGCCCGCCCATTGGTCCACCATACGGTCCAGCGGTTCCCATTGTTCCACGGGGTGCTGTGGCATGTCCCGCAGCGGAATGTTGCATATACATTGAATGTTGAGGTCGCATCATTGGGCCTGTAAAGAAATTTTGTGTTAGAACTCAGCATATATAAAAATGCAATAGTTTCCTGAGATATCGTAAAACAGAATTCCATTCAAGTGTTCTGTATAAACAAAAAACCTGATAATGGATTGGAGTATTTTGATATATTATGGATTTATTGCTGCGATCTGCTTATCAAAAAAGGCATTCGTTTGCAAATTTTTAGCTGTTTATTCCACAGTGTTAGCGAAATATCTTTTGTAAATAAAACACCTAGCCTTATAGAAGTATACTCTATTTTGACTGATCACTACTCAACCCGTAAGTCAGTTTCGTCGACTAAACCGATCCGATATGTAGATATGTAGATCAACTTCTTATTTACATAATAAAATTTGTATCCATTGAATCTTTGTGGGTTTTATTAAAAGCACACGCAGAATATATGTAATTATTTTATTTTCTAATGATTTTCATAAAATCAGAAGGCTAAAAGAACCATTGCGAGTGTTGTCTCTAAGTTGATTCGACAGAAAATACAGATTTGAAAGGCTTAAATGTTATGTATGTATGCACTTTAGTATCCCAATATTTTAGTTGACTTTCCAAAGTACTTAGAAAAGAGTTTTCGTAATTTTCTTCGTGTCCACCAAAGGCATGAGCGACATAATTGTGATTGACTGTATTGAATTATATTGAGGAAAGGCAATGAACATTGCCAAGCCGCTAAAAGTGAAACATCTTACTAGCGCAACCTAAATTTGCTACTATCAGAGAGAAGTTAAATAATAAGAGATTCCAATGCGAACAAATTGAAAAATATATCAAGAAAATCAACCTAAGCGCGATACCTCCAGGCTAGCCTGGAGAAGCACATAAGTTCCACACGGCATGCTCTTGTGGATTACTTAACATCTTCCGAAAGCACCAAATTCAATCTGATAAACCTGAAAATTTCTGATCTCTCACAGATAATCATAGATATGACACGCAGGAATTATGTGTAGTACATTATTACTAAATTGTTTTGTGGTAGAGTTAATTTCACTATCAATTATATACATACATACATATATAAATTTGCCTTTTCGATTCTCAATTCAATGAAGAATTTTATATTCTACATCTAATATACACATATAAATGTATATGTGGAAACTGGACAAGGGAACCTAAAATATAAATAAAATCCAGTCGCCTTTTCCCAGATGGCAGTCGCTTTTGTTTAAAGATGGCAGTCGTGAATTTAAGGATGTCGGTCGTTCGCTAAGCTGAGTTACGCTGTTTATTTAATCTATTTATCCCCTAAAAACGTTGCATACCTATCTAGAAAGTATTTTCGTCGTCAGTGCCTATTTACTGTTCTGCGTTCCTCAAATTATTATATAAACCTTATAATAAATGGATTAAAACTACATAGTTTCTTTGTGAATTCTCTAAACCCCCCAAATCCCACATATTATATAACACTTATATAACCGCATAAAATTAAGTAGCGTAAGTTAATACCGTGTAATTGGAGGGATGATTGTGTACATGTTTTTTCCCGTTCTGCATTTATATTATAAATATGTGTAAAATATTTAATTTTTTAGGAAACAAGTTGATGACACTTAAAAGTTCAATTAGGATTAGTTCAACAATTTATGTTAACTTTTCAAAAAATCCAATTAAAATACAGAAAAACTTATAGTACCTGAACTTGGAAGTTTCTTCATACCTGAAGGAGGTATTGGTTGCTGGCCCATGCGTCTCATTGCAGCAGCCTGAGCAGCACTCGGAAACCGTCCCGCACTCCCCTGGTGCATCATTTGAGCCTGCATCAACTGCGCCTGGCTGGCCTTGTATTCTGGGGGCGGTGGCCGATTTCCGCCAATATGTTGCTGTTGCATTGCCTGTGCCCGTAACATCTGTTGCTGTTGCATGAACTTCGCTTGACTCATGCTCATTGGTCCACCAGACATGACACTTGACAACATCGGATTTTGGCCCATCGTCCCAGCATTCATAGAATTCTGCACCATGGAGCCCATTCCCATTTGATTTGGCATTCCGTTCATTGTCTGCTGGTTCATCGCTCCCATGCCCATCATATTTGGGGCATGGGACATTTGTCCCATACTTTGACCCATCGCCTGTCCCATACCCATAGGGTTGCCACCCATTGACTGTCCCATGTTGCCCGGTATGCCAGTTGCAGTGCTGCCAACCATTGATCCAACATTTGGCCCATTCGGGTTCATTTGGCTCATGCCTGGGAGCCCGGTGCCGGGTTGTTGGGACATGCCATTTGGTCCATTGTTTGGTTGTGTCATAACATTCCCGTTCGCCACACCACCTGGCCCTCCGGAGTTGATGCCCGATTGTGCTCCGCCCATTGCAGAGACTGTTGCCCCTCCCAAACCCACAGAATTCGCCGCCGCTGCCTGATTTTGTCTTTGGCGCATGGTCTGTTGCGAGAAGTTGATCGTCTGGGATTGGGACATCGTGTAAGAATCATTGTTAGGACCTGAAAAACGAACTTTTCTATTATATTAAAAAAAATATAATTTTACACCTTCACGCGGGCATTACCTTGAGAATTATTTACTGACTGATTCTGTTGCGAGTTTTGTTGATTATTGGCGCCTGGTTGTTGGTGTTGCGCTTGCTGCTGCTGCTGTTGCTGCTGTTGTTGCTGATGTTGTTGGTGTTGCTGATGTTGCTGTTGCTGATTGAAATAAACGCCCTGTTGGGCTGCCACAGAGACATTGTTCTTGAGATCACTGCTCAAGTGCAAATGCTGTCCAGCGGACACCTTTAATTAAATCATATCACATGTTAGAGAAATAACGAAATCTAAAAATTTGTATAAATTTCTCTGAGTGGATTCAACCGCATTATAGTATCAAAAATTCCATTTCACCTAAGGCTAAAATTTAAATTTCATCTGGCAGACGTCTTTGATACTGTCCATTGGCTTAGACATTGTGAATTCTAAAGAATTGTTCATTTCACCCGAGGAATGTGTTACGGTTGCGTGTTATTACAATTTAGAAAGGGTCCACACCACTGGTCCACACTCACCGGCCAAAGACTGGCAGTTTCTGCTATGCCACTCTTATCTTCGCTGGCCGGGCCGTAGAATGCAGGTAGATTAGGATGTGGTCATTACAAGTGAACATGATGAAATTTTCTCACAAAATCACAAAATAGGAATTTCTAGGTGAACCCGTCAGAGATGGCCAGCAGCAGGTTTACTAGCCGCTGCTGTGCCCAGAGCCCTCTTCGTTCCTTTGGGTAGTCCTCTGCGATGGTAGCTACACAGTTAATAAGATTTGAAACACTCCGCGGAGCAACTTGTTTTGAGATCATGGGATTCATACATTGGCGTGATTTATGGCTGACTGTTTGGCAGGTCATTTGAAATTTTGTTTGTCAAGGGAATATTAAAGGATTTTCGAGTAAAGCCGGTGTCGTCATGGGCCATCTCCGGATGCATTACTGCTGATGATTGGAAAAATAGATATATCAACTTAACGTGGAAGCGAGACACACAAACCCGATTTTTTTTTTATTTCAAAGTATTTTAGAAAGTGCTTCGATATTTTTATATATTATGAAATTGTTACAAAATATTTGTCAAAGTCGAAACATTTATGATTTCTTTATTTACAACTAATAACACTCGCTTTACGTTTATGTGGTTGTTTTCAACTTTCTAATTACGAGAAATTCTTAGATACTGGAGGTGATTAAAATTTAATTTTTAATAAAATCATTCCTTTTGTTTGAATAAACTCATTTCTTCAAGAACTATAATAATACCAATACACTACTGATAAAAAAAAAGTGAGCATCAAAATTGTAAACTTTACCTTCACTCCCACCAATTATTTTTACCTGTACGGAAAAGGGATAAGTAGGGGATATAAAAGGACCTATTTTGAGTGTTAAATAAAGTGATATAATTTTTTGAAAATGCCTAAAATTGTTTCCACTATTTTTGGCAATGGCTCCGATGAGACGGTAAGTGTTATTACTATTTTTTTGTTTAATTGCAATGATAAATAATGACAATTATTGAATTGTAATAATAAAAGTATAGCTTTTAATGACTTTGAGTACCCTACTGTCTTCATGTTCGTTTTTCCTTAAAGTTTTTTTGAAAAATTAAATAAGATTCTAAAATGTTTACTCCAATTGTGGTTTTATTTATTTTTTTATTTAAATATGAATTTTCCTCATATATAGCGTATTTTGGCTTCATTATCCATTGAATACTTTGCTGTGCTCACTTTTTTTTGATCAGTAGTGTACATTATTAACCCGTAGTGTCGGTGTGCCGGTTTTATACAAATAATTAGTAGGGGTGATTGAGACAGAAGTGTTCCAACATTAGTACCTATGTACATATATGTGAATTCCCTGAATTTTAACTAGTAGGTCAGCAGAGGAGATCATTATTTGCATAACAAATTAAGTTAATCTTTTAGGGCTGAAATTTTGCAGAGAGAAGTAAGTGGATTAAAAAATATTCTAAATTTTAACATTGAACCCTTTCATAACTATCTTTTGAAAACAATAGTTTTCGTATATTGTATCGCATTTAACGTAACTTAAACCTCATATAATACGAATTTAACAAAATTACACGTGCTCAAATCGAAAGACGATACACTAAATGGGTGAAGGGATTTTTAGACTACTTTAGTATAACCCAATTTTAACACAACAAAACAATATAAAAACATATGAGATAAGGAAAAATACTACATACAAAGACTCGGTTTCTTCTTTTTAATTTCATTAAATCTTTTTATTTAAATCCATTTACATTGATTTTAAAACATCAATAAAATTATTGATAGATACAGGAACAAAATATTTCTTTTTATCATATACGCGGTCTCGACGCGTTTGTCCTGAAGAATAATTAAATTTATCTTTTTAATTAAAAGCATCCTCGTCAATGTTAATTGCAAATACGTACGCGATATATCAATTTTCCGAAAAACATGTAATTACTCTAATTAAATGGTAGAACACGTGATGCACACAATTATCATCACTAGCAACAATAATGAGATTGAAAATGAAAACATTTTTACTTAATGAAATTTCTTCATTAATTCCGAGTGATTAAATGCATCCAGCATAGGTCCTCTCTTAACCCGTATCACAATTTTCACTCAAGTTTCCTATCTCCGAAAAAATAAATTGTAATTTCGGGGATGATAAGTGCTTTCTAGACACACAGCATCAAATCCAATTTAACATTCACAGAGAACTCGTTATGCTCTGGCTGCCATTTGTTTTCCACCGACCTTCTTCATTGACTTTTACTGGTGACTCCGTGAAGGGAAGAGCTGCCATGATCCCTCCTGATGAATTGGAGGGTACCCCTAACAACTAGAAACGCGCAAAAGTGCTAGAGGTGCGCTTTACTTCGACCGTATTTCAAAATTCAATGTCCATTAGGGCACATTTATGGGTCGCATAGAACACCGTAAAATTCTTCTTATAGTCATCCTTACCTATTAATTCCCGAATTTTGTGTGCTCTGCGACAATATTTTTGATTGATCACAAGGACAGACTTAGATAGAATACCAGTATATACTTATAGATGAATATATTTAACATAAATGTTGATGTTTTCACATATATTTATACTATATAAATAATAAATATAGTTTTGCTGCGTAAAACAAATTGGTTTTAATAAATCTAATGGCAATGCGTGACAAATGCTCGTTATTGAGCAATTAGGGAGAGTTTTTGTAACTTTGCTGATTTTATCTACTTGGGAACAGCATCTTCTCATATTAACACTAGTGCCAAGTAGTAAAATTATCATTAATTCCTTTTGCCATCAAACACCTTGTGGCAACGCTGTAATTTTCATGGTAAGCACAAAAAAACAAAAGCATTAAGGCGAAGACAAAAACATAACAATAATATCGTCAGCAATTGCAGTAGTGAAGACAAGCGTGTGATTGACGCGATGTCCATAAATAGCTTTTTCTCGCATTTGTTGGATTCTACTGCAAGGGCAAATGCTGCAAAATTTACACCTCCGTGAATTTGCCGAGAAGGTTTGTTCCAATTGAATTAATACAAGCCAGCGAATTGAGGAAGGTAACTTCTTTTTTTTCCTTGATAATTTTATTTGCCGTTCTACCTAAGCTAAGGCAAAATGTTAGGATACCTTACAGAAATTTCCTGATTATTTACATATATGTATGCATGTGGAATAAAATCACAGGGTATCATATTATAATTTTCATTATTTATTCACGAATGAGTAAATAAAAGGCAGATGTTAGATATGGTCGGAATTTTTAGACATTTTCAAAGTATTAGTCGTTCGATGTTTTTCTGATTTCTAAAACCAATTGAGTAGTGTATGTACATACATATTTTCGGTTTTTGATTTTAGCCGTCAAAGATGAGAAAAGAATTGGACATTGTCTGTTCGAAAACTAAAAAATAATTTTTGTAAATTGAATCGTATAGAAGCTATTTTGAGTTTGACTCTATTATCATGTAAGTAGTAAGTACGATAAGAATGCCAAAAGTAAAAATTTTTTTCAATTATGTTATTTAAGGAGAAAACCACATTAGACGTTGTGAAAAATCGATATTTTTCAATTCGAGTACCTATTGATCGATGAATTTTTAAAATTTATATATGCATGTAAGAGTGTCAAGAATATGAACTAACAATTGGAATTGGAATTATTTGAGGTATTTTTTTTTTTGCATTAAAACTAAAAAAAAAATTGTTGAGAAAATAAATTTTCTTTTCAAAGCTCATAAAAATAATCCAATTTTAAACTGCAGTTTAGTTCATATTCTGGAAAAAATTTTCAATAGTTACTGTAAAAAATTGATTTCAAACAAAAATTAGGATTGTAACAATTTTAGCAGGCAGAGAATTTCTAGTGAATACCTAACATGAAAAATTGTAGATAATTGTAGGTAAGTATACGTGTATATGTTCGAAATAGCTACTAATTCAACTTCAAATATCACAAATTATACCAGATAATTGTTTAACGTATATACGTATGTATATGTATGTATATCAGTCAATACACGTATACAGAGTGTTTTAAGTCAGATTTGTTTGATACCACAATATTTCTCATATATGTAATATGTTTCGAAAGACCTAAGATTTCCAAAGAAAGGATGAGGTTTACGAAACTACAGCACAAGGGAAATATTTTTGCTATAACCCTAGCGATTTCAAACCGAAATCACCCTGACAGCGTTTGACCCGAAATTACCGATTATGTTTAAATGGTTTTGGTTTGATTTGCTTAATGAGTTGATTTAATAGTCGATTAGAAAGGAAGTAAGGGCGTGTGCCAATTCAACTTTTCGAATACTTTTCCTTTTCGAACATTTTTCGGTTATATTTAAAATTGAAAAAACAGCAGCTTTTTATTGCTCATTGTTCGTTTCCATTTAATTTCGTAAATGCTATATTTGAAATTCAAATGAAAAGTAAGTAATTGTCAACGAAAAGCGAATTTCAGAGCTGTTTTTTCCTAAGACCCAAACCTTCGAAAATCAATTAGTAAGCTGAAAAGCAATCTCCCATACAAATTTACTTTTGAATAGCTGAGTTGGCACACGCCCTAAGTAGGCAAAGGCATAAATTGTTTTTTGAGGTTATTAATTGTAATCATCACAATGTTAATACAAAACCACGTTAGAACTGTACTTTATACCTTATTATTATTTATTATTTATAGTAATGTCGTGAAATTTCATCATTATTTTCGCTTTTTCTTTGAGTTGTACAGTTTATAATTGAAATCATTAATATACGACAACTCAAATAAGTAAATAAGGATTTATATTCTATTTTTTGCTCGACTGCGCGACAGCAAAGACAGGGTTATGTTATTCCCGCGTATCTGCGTATGTGGTATTCTTTATACCCTGCTGGTTATAGGCTACATTTTGTTTTTATAAAACCAAAATGGAGGCCGTAAAATATAAAATGGCGGTAGAGATGAAAAAAAATCGTACCGTATTGAGTGGCATATCACTGAATAGGCCTTTCAAACTCAAGTTGATTTTTGTTAGATCATTTAACAGCCATATGTTCCATTTAAGAATTACACAACCTGAAAGCTGTGCAGGAGGATCTTTATACAGTGTTTTGCTAAGATCTGAACAGGGGTAAACCGAATTTATGCAAATTGTTGAAATCTCTAATTATGAAAATGTATAAATAGCTGTTGTCTAGTTAAATGCATTATTTCGAAGTTAATCAAAAAACTTTTGGAAATATTAAAGGATATTGTCTCATATTTTGCCACTGACAGCTGTTTCTATTAGAAGTAAAGCATTTATAAGATTCAAAGATTGCTAAATATGTATATGTATGTATGCAACTTCATAACATATTTCAGCATTCCGGTCATTCGAGACTCAAGTGAATTCAACGCATGTACGGAACTACAGAAGCATGGCCAATTTGCGTCTCTTGCAATATTTCCCGATCCACCAGCTGAGAAGTGAGAAGCGCATGCTGAAAATTCCTCAGATTCAAATCAGTTCGATTAATTTGTTGAGCGTAAAATATCTAAAGAGACAGCTTTGCGCAAACAGGAAGTGTGCGAGAATGTCTAATGAAATCGTGAAATTAATAAAATGCAGTCATGCACCCACGTGACGCGGATGAACCAGTGCGCGAGGTGCAGTCTGACGCGCACCAGAAAACGTTCCGCAGTTTCATATAGTGCGACAACGCACAGTGCCGCGTATGAATCCAAAGAGGGTCATTGTTCTCTAAATGGTTATCACTGTCCTTCCCCGGCTGCACTGACCCCTTCACCGATTCCAGGCTCAGATTCTTAGCTCTTTTCTCCGCCTTCTTACGGCGCAGCGGACTTGGTTGCAATTAAATGTTTTTGGTTTATTGTAATTTTTTCTTTGTTCCCAAGAGTCCGGCACGGTACCGCACTGCGCACTTTGCGTATACTGTGGCTGCACTTCTTGAAGAAACTTGTTGCCTTTTCCCGGCTCTTTTTGCTTCTTTTGCTTTTTTCTTCAATTCGAGGCGAACGGCGAAGAAATATGAATGAATATGAAAAGCACAAAGAAATTTAATTCTATAGATGCGAGCGACATCCCATCACGATTGAGATGCGCGCGCAGCTTAGAGCTGGCGCTCGAGCACATTATCTCTGCCCTCCGCGCGCACTTCCACATTTCTTTGGATACGGCAACTTCAGCGGCGGCGGCGGGCGGCCGGGATGAACCCGATCACTGCTGCAGAGAAGTCAGTGTCAGCGGCAGCACAACGACGCATAATTATCGTTTTCAAGTGCGCGTGCGCTGTATATGCTCCAACTTCAAGTGGAATGATTGAAAGAATCACTTACATCAGCATCTGCCCTGCGCACTGTTTCAGCTTTTTCGTATTTTTTTTTCTTCATTTTTAAGCGTTTCCTTATTTTTCTCTACATTAAAAAGTAGCAGAGGAAATCACTGAAAATAAAGTTGCGGTGATCGAACCCTGGGCCAACTAAGTGACGACATAATTTTCTCGAGTTTGCTTCACGTACGTTTTTAATTTTTTAAATTAAAAATGTTGAAAAGCCATAAAAAGAAGCAAACTTCAGCCAAAAATAAGATTTTTATTTCGCAGAATTATGTTGTTGCTGGTTAGTGCTTTTCAGGTGGTTTACTCGTTATTCACTTTGCTTTAAAATTGCTCCTCTTATTGCCTCCGTTTTTTGTTTTTACTCAACGGTCGGCGTGCTGTCATAATTTCCGTAAAAAGAGAGCCATTCATTTTCAAGACTTTCGACTTTTCGTAGGCCGTCACAAATGTAAATGATGTGCTAATTGCTAGTTGTGGAAAATAGGTTTCGTAGATTTATGCTTAACTTAAATGGGTCAATTGTTTGACTTTTGTTACTCTTATAGTTTTTGTTTCTTGTTCTTTTTTTTGTGGTTTGCATGGAAGGGAAGTTATGAAAAAGATTAATAAAGACATACATCGTTAGAGCAATCTGTAAAAACTTGCAAAATAATTTCGACTACGAAATTTTTTAAATTTATATACACACCTACATATGTGCATATATTTATTATATTTACTGTTTATTTATAATAATTAGGAGGGTAAATAAATTTACAGATCTAAAAATAATGAATATTAGCAATTATGTCCTTTCCAACATTTTAATCTGATCTCTGAAACAATGTAGTCTGCCAAGTTGCCATAGAGGCCCTTATATTGAAAATATTTTTTTTTGCTGAAAGGTAAGGTTAATTTAGACTTTCTGACTTGTCGAGTTTCAAAATCTAAATACATGTTACATGTTATTTTTCTTCATGTTTTCTTAACGTTTTTTTAAATTACCTGTGCTGCCTGTCTCCGTACTGCATTCTTAATTTTAAAGCGTTTTCGTTCTGTTTGCATACATGAACAGTAACAGTACCAAATGATATTGTAGTTATTTACAAATACATACTTTGAATTGGTGTCGACGGATCGAACTAGTTTTAAATTAAGGTAAACATGAGAGAGAACAGATAAGTATATATGTACATACATATGGGAATTATCTTTAAAGTAATGGGCTGGATTCAAGCAAGGTTCGAAGCTGCAACCTTCATATTTGCTCTGACCGCTTAGAAGCAACAACGAGACTTGGAAATTTAAGATCTATCAATTGATGTCGAACGTGATAATTACATTTCATAAATTTGCATTTAATATCTGCCAAATTAGATTTACAGACGTCATATAGACTATCACACGCGGAACATCAATACCCGTCAAGTACATAAATACGTACATGCGTGCATATGTATGTATATACACATATGTATGTACATCATCTACTGAAATCATAACCCACCTTTGGCTTTGCTGTAAACTGGGCTCGTGTAAAAGGAAGCCCTTTTTGTTGAAATTAGTCCGTAAGAGAGCCAAACGTTTTATGTAAACATTCAAGTTGTACAGAGAAGGGGAGACAGATAATACGTCCTTAGCTTAGCCAACAATATGGACTACCATACAGTCCACAATTTTTTAAGACCAATTTAACCCAATTTATATTTTGAAAACGATTTTGGTTATGATTTAAAGTAACTCCTGTCATCATTAGTAAGAATAACTATATTCGTCCTAAACCTCTTAGCGTTCTTGTAGTTTAGCAAAATAATTAGAAATATATAAGAATTTTATTTTAACAACTATTGTGACATTAACATTTTATGTGCCGTGCTTTAGGGCTTATCACACATAAAATATAAGAAGTACAGGCTATTATTTTTAAGATCTCAATTCATATTTTCATAAATTAATTCTCTATATCTTTGTCTTAAAGAGCAGAAGACGATTTGGTTTCATTTTTTAGAGAGAAAAGTTTGAGTTGTTGAAATCAAGTGGTTGTGTAAATGAACTGAAATTCGAAGTTTTCTGCCTATGCCAAGCTCGTTATTTTTCGAGAATTCCCAATAACAAAAACGCCTCATATCGGTTCTTAGCAGCAACAATATTTTACGTGCGATTATAAATGTCCAACAATAATTTTAAAAATTTTACCCCATATCAATATCCAAGAGTATGAATCACTACCATTAACTTTTACCTAAAATAACTACTTTATTTCCGGAAATTTAATCAGCGATAATAAACGTAGCTAACAAATATGGTATTACATCGAGAAAATTATACAAAACCCTTAAATTTACTCAAGAGGCGGGTATATATTTTTTAAATTTGAGGTATTTTACTCCTTTCTCTGGCTTTAGAAAAGAAATTTTATCGGGTTCACAGAAAAGTCGGGCAAAGTAAAATACAAACGTAGATTGACGTTGGTATTTCTCTATAATTTGCCAGCTACAAAGAGGCACTCGTTAAGTATATCACAGAAATTAATCGGGGTATGTGCTATAGAGAAGGGTATATATTTTCTGGAGGGATATGGATACATTATGGGAGTTCTATAACTTTTTATTAGATAATGAGAGACCTAAATGCTAATTTATGCTCGAAATAACGTAAATTTTCTGGTGAGACAATGAAACCAAAAGTTCATTTCCTTTAAACTATACAAAGTGAAATTATTAGAAAAATTTAAGAAAGCATAAAACGTATTATGTGAACAAGAATGATGTGATGTGGTACTACTGTACCCGTTTCAGAGTTCACATCCCAAAAATACGTCCTTTTATGCAAAAACATTTTCCAACAAGCACAAATTACTTCTAATATCCTTGAGAAGGACGATGTGTTTTTGTTTTTAATATACCCCCAAAAACCCGTAAAGTCCTTGATTTTATCTATCTGGCAGCACACTGAACAGAGGTTGATACCCTCAATTTTGTATCTATTTCAGTGCTGCTACCCCTCCATCGTCCGCAGTTGTTGAAACCTCCCCTAAACTACATCTTGCTCCATCCTAGCACTGAGAGGCTGCTCTCTTTCCATTATGAGAATGTCTAAAATAAATAGCAAAATTACCATCATCGCTTATAGTGAAGCTTTAAGGAGACGTGCAGCTTTTGTTTAGCTTAAAAGCCATATCCATAAGCCTAACGCCTTCTCAGTAATCCAGAAAATACTGTTATCCCGCAGTTAGAGTTCATGACGTTCTTTCCCCCTCCAGTTACTGTGTTCCCTCCGTTTTTAACAGAAAAACGTTTTTTTCCCTAATAGTTCCGAAGAGCTTCCACCTTTTTATTCAAACCCTACTAAAGGCCACCTCAAAGGGGGAAATTCCCCTACATATGACCCATCCCCTCTCCCATGTTGCGCAGAATGTTTTGAGAGTTGAAATGGTTCTGAAAGGTTCGTGTGCTTTCGAAGAAGCTTTTTCATATTTGTTGCTCAGAAATTTATTGGTTTTGGGGAGAGTGGGGCCATGCATATCTCCAGCCCCACTTTAATATACAATTACTTTCCGTGCCCCTCCGCCCCAGCACGGAGCACTATTCGCCATGTACTAGTGTAGGGCCGCACAAAATGATGAATTGCGGTTGTTTGCCACAATGCTGCTTACCCTGCTTAGTCGGCAACGAAAATGTTTGAAGAAGGACTACAAATGAGAACAAGACGGGAAACACTTTTCCACTTTTCATTCGTTCAACAAGCTTTTGCCTCCCTCCCACCCTCACCCGCACCCAAACCCCTGGCCACATCCTTCCCATTTCTTTAGCATAATGGTCTTCTCCCGCTTGCTCCTCTGTTTGTTTAGCTCATATTTTCCTGTGCTCGGTTCCTCTGTAAATCGGGGGCATTTTTGGTACCCTCGGATTGTAGCAAGGCAACACGGGTCCACTCTTGGCTCGCTGTTGCTATTTCTGCTTTCTTGCCAATAAGGTAATAAATATACTTAGCTTGGTGGTGGGGGGTGGGGGACGTGCGGTTTTTTTTTGGGGGTTTTTCCTTTATTAATTCTCCACGAGAAATTGAGATTTTTTTCCTTTCCTTCAGAGTTTCTTTTCTCGAATTTATTTGTTACTTACTGTTAATGAGATTACTATTGGGAAGAATAAATTCACTCAATTTTTTCTTTCATTCTTTTTCGGAAATTTTTGATTAAGGCAACAGCTTCATGGATATCTGGTAATTAATTTTAACATTTTGGTAAAAAATAATTTTCTTAGCTTATAACTCTGTTTTTTTAGCAATCACACCAGGGAATGAACTAAAAATATAAAATATTTGAGATTTGTGTGTATTTTGTATACTTATGGACAAAAAAAAAAAAAATACAGGTATGTAAAACAATAGCAATCATTATACATTACATATAGTACAAAAGTTTATGTAGTTTTTTCCTCATTTTATTTAGTGGAAAATAAAGAGATTTGTCCTATTTTTCTATTTTCATGAACCATTACAAATATGTAGTTGATTTCGCAACAAATTCACAACTCAATTTAATTAAAATAATTTAAATAAAAGGACGAACTTTGGTACCTGTTAGCGTGTAAAACAATAGCAACCTTTTTGTTGCCTCCCAAGTACTTTGTATGGTCGTCTTTATTTGGCACACCTTTGTGGTATAGACGCTATTAAATTCATAATACATACATATGTAGTAGATTGAGGTATGCTTTTCCATTACTTTTTCAGTGTTTCCATTTTTTCTGTTTTATTTTGGAAACACTGTCTTCAGATTCGTCATTAAGGATCCCCAAGAGATTTTCAATGGGATTCAAATCTTATCTGGTGATTGAGCCGGCAAATTAAGAACTGGATTCTCATTGACCAGCTATAATGTGTGTTTCGGGTCATTATCATGGGAACATTTGCGTGACCAAAATATTTTTGTAAATAAAACGGTCAATTATTTCGTTTATTTCACAAAAAGGACCCACACCGTTCCCGGAAAAAAAGATCCAGAAAACACGCGTCAGTGCGTAACGTATGCCCGTTCAGTAGTAATCAAAGTAAGTTGTGAAATTAGTTGAATAGAGTTTTTGCAATAAAAAGTGGTTACTAAATAATTTCTCCTGAATGTATGTATTTATTGTTTTGTATATAAAAGAATCTCTTTTTATTAAAAGTTAGATACATATAACTACACACTAAGAACATTTCCTACCGAAATTTAACTAGACGGAGTTCTATTTATATTATTTTTGTCCGACTACGGCAAAGCCAAAAAGGAAGGGTTATGATTTTAGCAGTCTGGGTTTGTATTTACGTATGTTCCAACGTATAGCGATCTGAATTTGATGAATGAGGTAACATAAGCTATTTGGCGAATATTAAATCCAATATGGCGGACATGAGTCACAAAATACCGAAAGCCTTAAACATAAAAATGTATCGAGTGTGGTATCAAATAAAAGGTTTTAATGTGTAGATTCCAAAAATACTACAAATTAAAAAGTTTGTGAAGATGTTTTGATGTTTGTAACTCAATCACGTATAAACGGCTGAATGGATTTTGATGACATTTAGCACACAGGTAGACCATGTCCTGAATTAACACTTTGGTAACTTTATCGCCGTAATGTGTTCAAGGTGGCGGATTCAATATGGTAGCCGAAAACTCGATCACACCGGATATGCATGCAAATTAATATATGGGCATTTTAGGGGTTGCTTACCTATTTCAATTGTTATTAAAATTATAGAATTTATGATGGCGGATCAAATATGACGGCCGAAATCTCGAATTGAACGGATGTGCATGAAAATTACTATTAGAGGATTGCAGGACTGTTGATTTCGATTTTGCCATCGAAATTTCGGAATTAGAGATGACGGATCCAATATGGCGGTAGAAAATTCGATTTCAACAGATACGCATGAAAATTAGTAGGTAGGGGGCTCTTCTTTTTGTTGGCGCATTAAAGGATTAAACGGAAAAGTTTAAAGTACAATTAAAGTTAAAAGAACTAAAACCTGACCACAGAAACATCGGACTGAAAAATATAAAGTAAGAAAATATTCTTGTCTGAAACCATACCCTGAATTTGTCTTCTAGACGTCTAGACTAAGGTAATTTAGTGTTCTGAAAAACTATTTAGTAATTTGTATATAAAAATAAAAATCACAAAAAATTAAAAAAAATTAAGAACACATACATATATGTACTTACATATTTTTAAAATCATATAAAACGAAAAATATTGAATTCAAACAAACACAGTCATGTGTGCAGAAAATATTGTAAGTTTCGTATAAAATATATTTGTCGATTCGTAATGGCACTAAAGTCGTTGAAAATCGGATTTGCAATTGACTTATCTCTGGTTCATTATCTCACAAAACAGTCATTAAAAAAGAAAATTATTTTGCGTATGTATATCTATGTAAATAAATGAAAGAAGTTAAAAAATAATTAAATTTATTTTAATTTAATCGGAATTATAAAAATGCTTATAGGTACATACAAATGTATATAGCATTGCATTAACTTTATAGAACAACAAACTATTAAAATTTAAACTTGCTTAGTAATATATAGGAAAAGAAAACCTATACTGAATAACTTATTGAGAAATAGCTATATACAAAGTTTTGTCACGAAGAAAATATAACGTACGACGGCATAATTAATATTTCGTTAAAGCAAGAATAACAGCAAGCTTCCATGTTTTATTTTATATGCCAAGAAGATATGCAAAAACCGACTGGCAATATTGCTTTTCTCAAAATTCTGTATTATTAAATAGGTAGGTATACATATTACCAAAGATTGCTTTCTACATTATGTATTACATATCTACATACAAATATTTCGTTTTCTCCCAACGTGTTATTGAGTTAATCAATAAATTTTTGTTCGCTATAATTAGCAATTGGAATTTCACTAACAGCCTTATAAAGCAGTAAGTTTGCACTCCCTCATTGTGAATGTCTATGACTTTGTTTATACGACAGTTCCAAATCAGGTCTAGAAACAGGTTGAAGGCCAAAATCTGAGCTACCCGTTTTAACGCCAGAAACTGTACAAGGACATTTACACTATATTACTATCTTTTACAATTGCTAAAATCTGTTCCACCTGCTCCAAACTCCAAAAAACTTCCCTCACTAGAGCAGACACCACTTGTTTGGCCTTCTCTACACCAAAGTCCCAACTTTAGTTACCGTACAAACGTAGTAATGAGAGAAGTCAAACGTCGTTACGGATGAAATCGGTTTGGCTTCTCGGATGGATTTACTCATAATTTTTTAAAAACTGGTTACTTTGGTAGACGAGTGCCGTGCTTTCTAAAGCGCTATCAACTATCAAAATTCTAAGAGGTCTCTCAAAGAACTTTATTAAGCGATAAATTTTTAATCTCAATATTAAAACTTTTATACAAATTTTTAGGGCCCATCTTTTGGAAAGAGTTTTAGGGAACGAAAATTGACATTTTGCTGCTACGATTTTGTTAATATTCTACAAAGGTTCGATACGAATTGTATAAACCTTAAATTGAGGACATCTCGACATTTTCATTCAAAAAAATTTGATAAAAATATTTGAAATTAACAAATTAAAGGTAAATATCTTTTTCGAGCACGCATTTGTTTTATAAAATGACAAATCGAAGTAAAGTAAAATTTGTTTTATTTGCAGCACTCTTGTAGCATTTTTTATAGGAGTCCGATGGAAACATTTTTAATTTTTCCATAATTTTCACCGAAAAATTGTTGGAGCATGCAGAATTTGCGGCGGCAAGCTATCACTTTTCAGAGTGTTAAAGTTAAATATCTCAGGAAATATACACAACTGGCAAATTTTTGTTGGATTGCCGTCACTTTTGACCCTAAATGAACATTCCTGAAAAGTTTACATTCCTTCAAAATCCGTGAGAAATGTGGCGATATCGTTAAGTGCTAAAACATAAAATAGACGGTCGATATTATTGCGCAATATGATCTACAAAATATTTGGACGGCTGCGCATAGAAGTTCAATATTAGGTATTGTACAAAAATTGGGTTTGTGCAATAAATTGAATCGTATGGCGGAGATAATGACGGTTGTGCAATATTTTGCGCAATCACGAGCACAAACAAAGAAATTGCACAATAATATTGACCGCCAATGGTCGCTTAAGAGTTTACAATACGCGTTTTTTAGGTTTCATGAATTTTTTTTTCGTTCGAGATCGTTGTTGACTTTTGAAACTTGAACCCTTTATTTGTGTAAACACAACGAAAACTTTTTTTGTGCGAAAAGCAAAATCAATCGCCAATTTTCGACGTACATCCGATTCTCGAACTTCTTGAACGGTCATCGAAAACAGCATGAAAGAGCAGTTTCCACTGGTAACTGCTCGAAACTCCTAAAAAGCAATATCCCATCAGCTATTTTTCCTCGAGAGTAATCTCCATCACAATTTGATTTTCAGCCACATTAATTCAGCTCGGAAAGCTTGACTTTATTGTTGCAAACAGTCGTTCACCCCGCAACTTTTTCCATTTAATCCGAAATAGCTCCTAACGTGTGCTCATTTACAGTTTCTTGCATTAAAAACTTAATTTACACATATATCACCTCCCTTAAGTCCATAAAGCCCCCCGCCCTCGTCACAGTTCGCTCTGCAGCCTCTGCAAACAGATCGTTCCATTTCTCACAAAATTTCATTAAAATCCTTCCAGCTTCACAAAAGGAAATTCAGTGGAAGGAGGGCGGGGGCGGATTGCGGGGCATTGGGCAAGAAGGCGAAGACGAGAACGAGCATAGCAAGCGAGGAAACGAGCGAGGAAAATAAAAACAAAACTTTTCCTTTTGTGAATAAATTTCCCCTCCCCTCCCCACTAGCGCTCAAAACACCCTCTTTTGTTTGCCAGCTCCCCTCCGACTCCTTCGATTTAGTTCTCTTCATAGACTTGGAACTGTCACAATGCCTTGACAAATTACAAAAAAACAACATTCATCTCGAGATGGGGGTCGGGAACAAAAGGGCGGAGGGACGGGATTGGGGGAGCAAAGCTCCCAAATATGTCCTGACAGCGAATTGCACCAATTTGTGTTATGTGAATGCTCGCACATTCGTCGTTAGTTCGTTCCGAAGCGAGAAAGAACTCAGACGCGTCGAGATGCTGATGATGCGGCGATGCCACTGCGTCTGGAGCGTGCTACACCGCCGCGCCGCAGCCGTCGCGCGCGATCCGGCGCTCCCCCAGCATAATTTCGCATTTGCTGCTGCACCGCGTCGGGGCGGGGGTGATACATGAGTGTGGCAACATAAATCTTGGCACACATAACACTGACTGCAAGTTGATATTAGACTCACTTCCCTGAAGCAGTGGGGTGTGTGGGGTGGGTCTAGCTTCTATACGGAGGGGACAGAGGGGAGAGCATTCCCTTATCTTTTATGAGAATATGGTGCAAAAAGGAATACTAGATATTGTTGCTCTACGGAAAAGTTCAGGGGCGGGGGAGACATGAAACGTTTGAATATTTTTCTTTCGGGTGCGCTTTTTTAGGGCAGAGCGAGAGGACGGGAATATATGATAAAATTTTCTAAATGAAAGCTCCCCGATAGCAGAAGGGAAGCTTCAGTATAGCAGAGTTACAAGAATCGAACGCTTTGCTCCTTGGGAACATGGAGTTTGATCATAAAATGAATAAGGGAGATGAAAACTTTATCGTTCTGCCATCGTAACTGACAGCGCTTTTATTAAAATGAAAAATTTTCAAAAAGTCGTGAAATTTAAGAACATATCTGCAGTGTCAGAACGAGAATTGCTGATTTGATAAGGGAATCACATTTCACTAGAAAAGGGACACAGTTGAGCAACAGCGTGTATTTCGGCGGTAATCGTTCAATTTTTATCGTACTTCACTGAGAAAAAAAAGGCTCTCTAGGAAATTGCAATTTTTGATTTACATTGGATTTTTATGGGAATACTAGCTACCTCTATATTTGAGGCGAACAGGATACTCTAACAAATTGCCTTTTGTTTGCGAGAGACATGCACCAGCGAATGAAAGTGCACCAATTTTATTGTTGGTTAGCAGTAAGATTGAAATGTCTTTTCATTTCACACACATAAATTGAAAGCTGTTCCTCCATCTATTGTTATAAAATACATCTGCCAACTCATTCTGGCCGTGATTTACAACTTACGAACCGCTGGAACGATTTTTATGCAGTTTTCTTTATCATGAAACTATATGCATCTATTCAAATTAACAGTAATATTAATTTATGCTAATAGGAGTAGTCCGAAATCTATATTTTTGAAGGATTTAGTCATACAACACATTCATGCTTATTCAAACATCCGCCCTAACAATGCTACGAAAACCAAAGTCAGATATGGAAATAATTTCGAAATAATCCATTAAACGCCAAATCAATAGTGAGCGCCACAAGTTTTCTTTCCAAAATTCCTTTCTTCCTTCTCATTTTGCGATTTCCGTTTCATCACACTTCCCGTCTAACCAAACTCAATATACATATATAAAATAATTAATTTTATTCAAAAGGGATGTCATAAATTTTAGTAAATCACCTTTCTCCAGGCAATTGGGTTTTTTATTCGTCGTCCTAAGCTGTTGAGTTCTCAAATCCTTTCAGAAAATCGGTAAAACCATCTTTTGCCGGTTTTGTAAACCCTCGTGCTATATCTGGCTTCATGGGATAGCAAATGCACAATTCTCTCATATGTAGACTTTTAATTGTAGTTACTCTCATTTCTCTCATATGTAGACTTTTAATTGTAGTTACTGAAGTAAATAAGACAAAAATTCATTAATTCTAAACTAAGCTTTCTTCCTGTAACCAAATAAATTCCGAACAACACTTAAATTTGGAGGATAAATTGTCAAACTTTCGAACGTTGAAATTTCTTCAGAGACAGTTTTGCTGTACCTATATTATGGTTTTGAAACTTTTTTGCACATGTTCATTCCACTTCTTGATTGTAATATTTACCCGTAGGCTTTGTATATACATACATAAGTATACATGTTTTCAACATCAAACGACAGAGTAAAAATTCTCTATTCTTACGCTTTGATGAGTTATTGAAGTGTATTTTCTTCGCCGATATACAATAACTTATAAACCATAAACGCTTTTCTTACTTTATCAAGGTAACAAACTCTTAAAAAATTAAAAAATAGAATCGGATAGTATCTAAGCCACTGAATTCATATTAAAACAAATAAAATTCATAAGCTTTTCGAATGCAAAAATATGAAAACGCCATACAAATAAAAGAGCTTTGGAAGAGGAATTAAATATGCAAATTTCAGTAGCAGCAGTTTGCAGGATCAGAACATTTTCAGGTCTTATAGGAAAAACTAAAATAAGGAAATTTCTACTCGCAAAATGTCACTCGCATTGAACTAACGTTGACATTTGCAAAAAGGTATTCCGACTTTACTTTTGGCGAAAATGTTGTGGTCCGATGAAAGTAAAATTAATCTTCTCCAATCTGAAGTGAAAGAGAGTGGATAGGAAATTTCCAAGAGAAAGACTTTAACAACAATATAAGTGAAGCCAACATTGAAGTTAGGGGAAGGTTCTATTATATTATGATCTTAGTTGTATGATGCTCAAAGTGGTTAAGAAAATTCATTTAATTCAAGACATAATGATGACAAATTCTTAAATTAGCTACCAAATTCTTATTATGTAGACACACTTCGCCGAGAATCATGGAGCAAATAAATACCTCGTTATCGGTTGTAGTGCGACAGCATATCTACCAGAGTGTCATCCGGTTATGATTTACATTAAAAAAAACAATCAAAAATCCGTCCAACAAAAAGGTCGCAAGTAAATACCTACAAACAGCGACAATCAATGTAGGCATGGTAGGATATCGCTCTGTTCCGGGTATACGCGTCCATTAAATTTCTGCCACTGTCCACAAAAGGGTAAATATTTTCGGAGTAATTAGCAGAGAAACAAAAGCGTTACGCCTTTAATCGCTACAATCTGTCCATAATTAACAAAAATTCCCCCTTCGCTGAGGGAAAATAAAGTAAGAAGTAGGACTCTGCGAATTATTCGATATATCGCATAATTCGGAGCGAATCAAATATTTCTACACCATTCGGAATTTAAATCGAATATTCGATATTTCGACTAATTCGAAATATTTTCGAATAATAATAATAATAATTAAACCTTAGTTATACTATTACTGACATGTTTTTCAGATTTAAACCGGGAAAGACATTTTTATTTAATAACTTTTCTAGGATTGTAAATAAATCACTTGAAGAATTTTTAACGTTAAACATATGTTGTTTGACATTACTGCAAATCTAAAGCGACCCATACACGGTACGACTAGTCCGCAAACTGAGTCGTAAAATTCAGTTCGATGTACTGCCACATACGTTCGGACTTAGCAATCAGACTCATCTAATATTTTTTAGTAGTGCGAAGCCAACAGTGAGAAAGTAAACAATATGGATAGAAAAATGATTTTGTATTTATCTATAATTAAAATACAGTGTAAACTCTATATAGCGAAATTGAAGGGACCGGGTATCTTACTCGCCATGTTTATATGTACATATGTAGTTAAAAAATTTGAAAGCAACTAAAACTAAGATAACATAAAGACAACCCATAGCAACAAGACGATAGTAGGAAGTACAGTAAGTTAACAAGTGCTAGGCAACAACAAACAAATGAACACATTTCTAAGGCGTACACATTTCTTACGTACGAACTATTTACGATTCTATATCAGTATTTTGTTTGAAGGTCAGTGAAATTAATGTTTATTGGTGTCTAAAGAATGATGTATTGTTTCGCTATTGAGAGTGGTTGCTACGCTATAAAGAGTGTTTCAATATAAGGCTAACAATGTAAACGAAACGAACCTTAGCAATTTCTACGTTTTAAGGAGTTTTTCGTTAAATAGACGTTCGTTATATGGAGTTTATGTACACTGTACATTAACTGTAAGGCACGTCCGCTCTCTAGAAACATTTCGCACAAGAATGCAAAAGACGAAAAACAAATGAAATCTTAAAAAGTCCGTCAGACTCCTCCACACACGATAAGACTAGCCTGCTGGGCTGCAAGCTCCTCCCCCAAAAATCAAAATTTTTTGATTTTAGCGGACTAATTCTGCGACTGTCAAATGAGTCCGTCAGACAGAACTACACACGATAAGACTGCACTTCAGACTCGACTCAGTCCGCGGACTAGTTGTACCGAGTATGGGCCGCTTAAGTATTTAATTAAGTGTCTCAAATTAAAATAATAAAGGCCATAAGTCCAACATTTTTATTTTCAGGTTTCAAACACAATGACAAAAATTCGCCCGAATAAGTTCATGGCTCTTAACATTAAATCTTAATTAGTATACAATTTTTGGTAAAAGAACTCATATTGTCTTCTTTATCTGTGTCATATTTGATATTTTTATAGGAACTCTAAATTAATATAATTCGTGATATTTCTTCAATTTGTTTTCTATATTAAAAAAAATTGAATATGAAATAAAAATGTTTGTTTAATTTTCTTTTTTAATTTTTCGAGTATATTTCGAAATAAGTCGAATATTCGATTTTTCGAAAATCGAATCGAATAGCACTATTCGATTCGTATACTATTCGCATAGCCCTATAGTAAGAAGTGATATTCACAAATATTCAGATGAAATCAACCAATATTTTTTGAGCTAAGAAAAAGCATTTTATTTTTCTGGTATCTTCGAAGATATTCTCCGCACGGGCTGTGTGTTCGTAATTTGCATGGAATTCCATTGCTCAACCTCGAGCAATTGCAATCACTCAGCAGAAATATGTGCGCCGCGAAGTTTCTGTTATTTCTGTCTTCCCTGACCGTGTTACGGCGAACCAGTGGCGGCGGCTCAGCCACGCCGCCGCGAGGCTGCTGTTATTCTTGGTCGGCTATCATTAAATATGCACTTTGCTGCTTATCTTCTTATTACTTTGCTTTTTAAAACGCACAGATACATCGGCAGCAGCGAGATACACACAGTGACCGTTGCTGCAGTCCCACTGAACAGATGACTGATTGAAAAGATCCAATTAGCGAAGCGGATGGAAAGGGATTTCTTTTTCTAGCAACGAAACTTTTTCCTCGCTCGCTTCACAATGTTTCAATGGAAAGTCAATTTTCACTAATGAAATCTCTGATACATCACAGAGACTGAAGTGAAATGGAATTGATGTAATAAGGCTCCTCTGGACGGGAAATGTATCTTATCGTCCACGGGGCCGCAATTATTGGGAAATATGAACGCAAACGAAGCGTTCTCCAGAGATCGGTTGGCTACTCTTTGTGCAGAACGCGATTCAGCACGAGTATTAAATTTCTACCGTCACCAGTTTAATTGCAGCACTGAAATTATGGTGAAATTTCAGTTGGCGCAAGGTAACTACATATACCCGAAAAACAGATCCAACTAAGCCGTCCTAACGCTGGCCATCCAGGACAACATGACTGCAAAGCCAAGTATTGGAGATTCAATTTGACACAAATAGAATTAATTTAATTTTAACAAAATATTAACGTGTAATCTTCATGCGAAATAACAATTTAGGTATTTACATGCATATGCAATTGTAACAAAGAGATATAATTTAAATTAAAGGTGGAAGATTCCTTTGTTTATAAGCTGTAGTAGGTATAGATAGAATCTGAATTTTCCACAAATATTCACTTTATTGGATGCCAGTTAAACCACACTTAGGCCAGAAAGCTAATCTAAATATGCTTAAAGTTAGGATTTACAAACTCATCGTGATGGCTCTATCAAAGGCTCTTTGCTTTAAACTGCATTTAAGTTTTCTACGTATACTTTGATAAATCATCCTAAAAATTTCTTATTATACCCAAAGTATACTTAAAGAGTAAATATGTATATGTACATGTTAGCATTACAAAGTGTTATTGTTATTGAAGTTCACAAACAAGCAAGCAGAAAGGTATGAGAAATATATATATGCGTAATTAAAGAAATTTTGAAAACTACAATGTATACAATTTCACAATTTGTTCTTTAAAAGGCATTTGATTCAGACCTATGTACGTGAAAGCGATTCTTTTTTTTCTTGAAAAGCATTCAGCGATGGGTCGTCGAATGACTGTACATAGAAGAAAGAAAACTGATTATTTTTCATTACAATAGTAAAAACCACCGAAAAATTGCGAAAATTGTTAACAAAAGTCCGCCCACAGTGCTGCATATTACTGGACGTTTCACTTTTGCAAATCGTGTAACAAACAAGCCAAGGTTACTCTCAAACGAAATATTTAGTGATAGAGGGAAGCAATTAATAGTACGTGAAGTTCATAAAATCCCCACTCTAAGCTAGCTGCTGCTGTGGAAGAAAGATTGGGTAACAAATGCAACCTGGAAACAGTGCGCAGGATTCTAATTTTCATGGGAGAACTGCAAGAAACAAACCGCTAATTAGTGAGAAGAATCGACGTTTTCGAAAAGATTTCGCTAAGATTTATCAAAATAAGAATATTGTATTCTGGAAAATAGTTTTAGTCCAGGATGAATCCAAATTTAACATTTTTGGGTTAGATGGCAAAATTACCGTTTGGAGGAAATCAAGAGAGGAATTAAGACTGAGGGTGTACGACCTTCAGTGACGCATGGTGGAGGTCATGTAATGGTTTGGGGTTGTATGTCCAATTATGGAGTAGGAAATCTACATTGTATAGAAAGAGTGATGGACAACTAACTAAAAGAAAATATTTAAAAATACACTATAAAGAACAAAAATGACCTAAAAACTGCGTTATTGAAAAAGTGGGGCGAAATCATACCTGACAAAAAAAAAAAAAAAAAATTGCTACAACCCATTCCTAACAATTTTTTTTTGCGCCGGGCCCAAGGAACATTTAACCCCATTTCTTTGGGGTAAATTTTGCGCACTTTTCAAATTTTTCCCATCAGTAATTTTACATTGATTATAAAAATTACAATACATGTTTAATTTCTTTCCATCGGTTGAAAATTAGGTATTACATGACTAGGTAGTTTGTTTCCTACCTTTACATTAAGTAGAAAACATTTTTGACTGTGACCTTCATTGCGAGTTTATTAAGTATAAATTTAAAGAATTGAATAGAAACAAAATGTCACATCAAAGTAGTATAGTTTGTTTAACGGCACCCTCTTATAAAGCCATGAATGTAAAAATCGACAGTCTTGACTCAAAAACTTTTTAAGTTGCAAGGGCACCATTGTCACAGTGGAACAAAATGAGAGTGTGCTTTCTAGTAGACATAGGATTGTACTGAAATCATATCAAACTTCCAGATAGAGAGAGGTGGAGACGGAAAAATATTTAGCCATCATCGCGTTGTTATATTATTTTCAGTGAAGAAAAATTTTCAGTAGTTAAAAACATCGATGAAGAAGAATATTAATTATATAATATGAATAAAGTATACTGAGAAAATCAAATTCTGCATTGAAGGTGGTAACATATAAGACTTTCATTTGCCAAATCGATTAACACCACAATTAAAAAGTTGAAAACTCTGATGAAATTACATACCTTTGATTTAGAAACTCATTTTAAAGTAAAAATTCACACTAACTTTTTAAAGGCAGGTGTATTATTTTAAGCTTGTAGCAGGTGTTTTAATTTTAAGATTCAGAAATTTTCAACAAAGCAAAGTAAATAGATTTGGTATAAGAACAGTTCATATACGTTAGGATGTTTTTTTTCGGTCCTTATGCCAAAGTTGTATCTCTAGATCTAAAAGTAATATAATCTGCCCGAAATTTCAGACTCATGGATCAAACCCGGTAGCGTAAACAGAATTTAGATCCATACAATTGACATGGGAAAATGTGTTTTTAATATAAAAGTGAAAAACCCGTTTAAAAAAATATCTAATAAGAATTAAATTTACTACCTAAAAGGTCTTAAAAACTTAATTCGTAAATCCAATAACTCGAAAGATATATATTCGAATACCGAAAAAAAGAATCAAAAACACATCCATATACACATACTGCATAATTTGTATTTTACATGGTAGCCTTTGTACATTTGTACAAACGAAATCGGCAAAAGAAAGAGTTTTAGTTTCACAAGCAGGTGCCGCTGTTCGCCGAGATGTCAAGTTTCCTTTAAGGAATAAGTGTCCGAGGACATATCTCTTGAGATAATAGTGACAGTTCTTCTGGAAAGTTACGCAATGGAAGGTAGAGAATACGTGAATTTTGGTATCCTCGTAAATGTAATGCACTCTTTGATAATTTACAGGTTTGTCAAAATACTTTGACCGTTTGACCTACTGTCAAAATTCCGTTTAGGACTAAGGCTGTGTGCGAAATCTCTTGAAATGATATCATTTCGATCACTTCGGTCATTTCATGTTCGAAAACAAGATGGCGCCGAAATGATACACCTCAGAGCGAACATTTCAATGACAGTTCGTATCATTTCAGAGCAGACAAAATTGGGATGAATATATTTAATCGGATTTACTTAATACTTTTAAATAGTACCCTCACTGGTCTTGCTATCGACCTTGCATTGTGTACAGTTGAAATTAAATATTCTTCGTATTTAATAAACACTTGTAACACCTTTAATAGCAGAAATACTAAGTATATGAAATTTTGCTCCTCTTCCATTAATTCCACATCCATTATAAAGTTCCTTTTCCTATAAAACAATCTATATTATTACAATGAATTATTGAAATGATACGTCAAAGATTTCGCACACTTTTCTTGACATTTCCCATTTTTTTGCATTTCAAATGATTGAAATGATCGAAATGATATTCGAAAGAGATTTCGCACACAGCCTAAATGCATATTTTGCTTCATCTGTTTGGTTCTGAACCAGCATACTAAATTTAACTATTGAGGGGATTTTGTTTCGGATTCCATGATTAGAAATGGAGTGATTAACGAAGAATGTATAGTGAATGTTTTGTCTAAATTAACCGACCTATGACGAAAAATATCGGTAAGGCAGAAAAGAAGCATTCGTCGATCTTTTCATAGTTACGATGTACCTCAGATATTCAAATATTGAAATGAAGAAACTTCTAAAACAGTTAAGCGGTAGAGAAACATTTTGTACGATGTATGTACAGTGATACATATAAGCTAACAGACATTATATCGTCGACTGTGAAAACAAACACGAAATTGTTTGGTTTAAGAGCGGACTCCGGTGGCGGTGACACAGATAGCTGTCAAAGGTTCTTGCCGAAAAGTGTAACAAACATAACGAGATTTTATGTTGTATCGTCTTGTTTCACCTTTTGTACTCTTATTGCATTATTTTTGGCTGCTTGTTTTATTTGCGCATTTTTATTCTTTTTATCGAAGAAGAGTTGCACAACGTGAGTTGAATATTCTGGAACGGGAAGCTTTCGTGCAATTCATGCATTCGACAGGAGCTTTATTGTTCCCGGCAAATTCAGCAGTCGAAATTTAATTGCCACTGTAAACAACACTTTTTGCCTCCCTGCGAACATGGTTGGATTACGGACTTCTTCCACAGTACAACGACTGCAGGGGCAACAGTCAGGGGTGAAAAGGGTTCTGCGATATGGTGACGGAACAGAGGTTCTGCATGACGGTAGCCGTCAGTATAAGTCGACGGGGAGAAAGTTTTGGTTTTCGACCAAAACATAAAAAAAGAACATTTAAAAAAAAGAGAACAAAAATTATATCCAGTCCTTGGTGGTTAATATTTGAGAGGGTTTCAGGAAGTCGACGATTTCCATCATTTATGTGGGCATGGATTGAATGGGAGTTGATCCTTTTCGTTTTATTTTTCTGAAATACATTGGAATTTACTGCGGCTCATTACAAATTGACTAAGACCTGAGAAGTTTATCCTTCAGAATTGAGATCATTCAAAGGGATGGATTGGTTAGACTGTGAGAATATGAACGACGGGGCAGCACGAAAAACGTCAATAGTTCGACACTCATGCGGACACTTCGATACCTTTTGTAAAGAGGATGTTATTACCTGACTTTTGGACGTCAAGAAAGATACGTTCAATGATCTTAAGTTTTCGTTCTTTTTTTCATCTAGAAAAAACCTATATAAATTTTGACCGTTTTGCCTCTCTAAGTTTGTGGAGCAAAAAAATTAGATCTGTGTTTTTGTATTTTTACAAAATGCTGAACCGATTTAAATAAAACATTTAACAATGTGTACATTTGCTAGCAACAATTAGACATAGCCTATAATTTGTTACGATTTTGAATCCAATCAGCCATACATCCGGACATTTTCGGGTTTGCTGGTTCCAAATATAGCTTTCGAAAAAATAACATTTGAGGATGGTCTTTTCAAAAAATTACTACTTCAGGTCACTCGTACTTGTGATGTATTCCCAAATGGTATTTTTTATCTATTTGCGCTTTAAATTCGATATTTTTTGATCTGCTCATGGAAAAAAATAACACAAACGAATTTTAAGAAAACTGGATTGTCAACTACTAAATATTTTTGTTTTAGGTTTGTGACTAAATATTCATCGATTCTCGAGGTATTTTAGTTACCGCACCAAACATAGGTCTTTAAATTATCTGTGATGTCATCAATAAGTTTTTCTATGCAAAATATTGATACTGACTTTTAATTCAAATATCAAACCGGAATTCTCAGGGTTTTAATTAAAACGATATGATTTTTTTTAAACGTGCAAGTTTTCCAACATTTTAGTAGCCCCTTAAAACCTATTTTCAACAATAAAAAAATGAGCGTTACCCGGATAATAACTATTAATAGATAAAAAAATAATTGACTTTTAAACAAAATAAATGTGTGTTATAATTAATGTGGTATTTTGCGCAAACAAGTATTAAAATTTTCATTGTTTTCAGAGTTAATTTTTCCCAAGACCAAATTTTCTCAATTTTTCCCAATATTTCAGATAACATTTGCTTTGTTAAGTAAATAGCATACATATGTATGTATGTAGGATGCAAGAACTTTAGAATAGCACAATTTTTATTCTTATTATTTTTTTTGTCTGATGCTTAAAAAACTAAATTGTGTCCTACTCAAAACGCAGATCATTTCGTTTCTTTTTAACGTGGTATACTTTTGCGAAAAATAATTTTAATACCTTTCCCTTATTTTTTCCAATTTTCCAGAAAGCGGTCATCCTGTGAATCAGACGCTATAGATAAATTTTCATTGAACGAAGGCTGAGAGAAAATTGTTTTCTTTCATAAAAAAAAGTCCTTCACGAATGTTTAAAACAACAACAAAAAGGAAAAATGTCATCAGTCCAATGACCCACATCGTATTTTTTATTTTCACTCATTATTTCCCCGTTATTTTCGCTACAAACAAATTTATCAATTGTCGCAGAAATGATTCTGAGCCAGATTCTAAAATTGAAATTCAGTCCGACGATAAATTGGCGAGCACTTAAAGTTCAGTTCTCCCCGCGCCGTCGCGTCGAGCTAAGTCTGCAGAGCCACCGTACACATTTGGAAGATGTTAGAAGTTCCGCCCGCCCGTTTTGCACCGCTTGTGTTCCTCACTTAATTAGCGATCATTCATCGTCAAGATCAGCATCATCATCATCACTTGGGTTGCGCACCGATCGCCGGAGCCTTCGACGGATTTTGTGGCGGAAAAGACGCCAACTTTACAGCGGCCCGCTCCAAAGCAGCGCCTGCAGGGGACCAGTTGCAGTGGAGCCAACGCCAAGTTTCCGACGCGCTCATATGCGTCCCATCCATGCTGAAAACAAGGCCGGCGACGGACGATCTATTTTTAACCGTTATATCAAATTGTGGAAGTTGACGCCTCACTGGATGGACGGATGGATGGATGGACAATGAAGCGATCGCTTCCACAGTCCACACCCTTCCTGACAGTCCACGTTCACATCCGCGTGCGCTAAGCCACTCTCGTGAGCGTGCGCGGTTGGTTAAATGGGTAATTGGCACCAAGGCTGGGTTGCACTCCAGAAGGCTTAGATCTGTCACCACGTCGCTGTGTCATCGTTAACTGAGCCGTTAATCACTCGGGCATGTGTGTCTTATTTTATTGGGTTTATTAATCTTCGATTTGTCGTGATTTCGGCGACCCAAACAGGGTTGTCGAGTCTGTTCTTCTCTAGCTTGTCAGGGAAGCTAGTGGGCCATTCATCACATTCTAGGAAGCTTGGCCGCTTACTAGCATTATTCATTCCTTAAATTCGCAGATTCAGGCCAGTTGCTTTGTTTTTGGCCAATACTGACGTCATTTGGTTCTATTTAGAGTCGGGACGGCCAATGCGTGCCTTTCTTTTTTGATTTGATTCCAATTCCAATGTTGGGAAGGAGTTTGGATGTTCCGTGGAATTTTCAACCAATTTGTCATCTCGTAAGATTTTCCATGTGGCGCGCAGCGCACCGTTGTTCATTCTGTTGCGCGGCGAAGCGCAGGGTATAAGCTATATTTGTGACCGAGTGGTATGCTATTAAAATGTTCCTCATTCACGTCGATTCCGTGCAAGGGAGCGAACAGATGACACGGGGGAATTAAAATTTATGCAAAATTGTTTACACTTTCGCGCAATCCACTGTATTCACTTAGTCACTATTATTAGACTGTATAAATAATGGCTTGAGAACACCGAGAGCCTGTGTGTCAACGCAAGAGAGCTCCTAAGACTCTTGAAGAATATCTTCGATGATTTTTAATGCTTTCATAGTACTAAAATAATGTATACGTATTACTTTGCAGTTAAATTGTCATTCATTTCACAATTTTAAGAGATAGCACCAAGTAGGTATATGTTCAAGAACACAGACAACCGGGAACGTGTACATAACCAGAAAAAGCTAACATTGGATGCGCTAGCTAGGCTAACAAATCATGTCAAGATTCAATCGTCGTTCTTTATTATTTTATCTCTAAACAGGTGCAGAAAGATCCAAACAATTTAGGATTAATATCGATCGACATGCCACATTTTGAAAACATGAGAACGTATTGTATTTGAGGCAACAGCGTGTATCCGTCCGACGAGAAATGCATATGGGATAAAAAAAATACGTATTCAGTAATTTTAAAAACAGTTATTCAATGATACCAAACTCACTAACTATCTGCAATTCCCATACCTACTACGATACAAAATACGTACATATGTATGTATGTAGGAATTGTCTGAAACTTTTCTTTCAATTCTTGATAGATGGTGCTATAATCGCAAGAATCAAATATTATTATTATTATTCCACGAAATTCACTTACAATCAAACAATTAAATCTGACATATTAAATTTTTTGAAAAAACCCAACTTTTAGCGTTGCGCACAATTAAGTTTTACTGAAACCATGCATGTCGGACAGAAAACTATAGTAGTAACCATGTATGCGTTAAAAGTATAGTTTCTTTTTTAAAACGTTTAAAATGTGGGACTTTATTCTTCGGTTACAAGTATACCTTACATTGGTGTGATTGTGGGCAGTAATTATAATGAATATATTATTAACAGTACGACTAAATGAAAATTGAATTAAGTTACTTAAGTTACTATCTCTCGATTCGAAGTAAAATTATGTAATTGATACTAATATTATATTACTAATACTGTACTGATAGTTCTATCAATAGTGCTGCGTGGCTGCCAGTACCAAGCCAGTATTGATTTACGTAAAAAATTGCAATATCAGTATCGGTAATTAGTATTGTAATATTTTTTTAAGTTACTACCATTGGTATTTGAGTCAATATAGCAATATGAAAATACTGGAATATGAGCAGTTCTAATCATTATCGTATAAATAAATTTTAATTCAACTAAACATTACTCACTTAAAGTGATTAACTAATTGAGCTACATTGCTGTGCTTCCTCCTATGAAAGTTCAGCAATTCCTCATCATTTTACTGTTATAATAATTACATTGTTTTTTTTTTTGCTGAAGGTAACGCCAAAAGATGAGGTCAATAAGCCGCCCTTTTTTCAAACCAACTTTTCACGCAACATGTTCCTCTCTTTGCTACTTGCTTTGGCGATGCGCGACGAGGGCGACGCGATGGCCGAAGAAATTGGCACTGGCACGCAACCATCGCAAAGCCCTCTGCCGCCCACCTGCCCGTCCCTTAACTTTCCGCATTCCACGACGCCCAATAGACAGAGTAATTTGATGAATTAATCAACAGAAATGGCTCATAACGTTTTGATTACAAGTTACTTCCCCGCGAAATCCCTGTGATCCTTGGCAGCCATACAGGGTGACGGTGCACACGATGCCGTGCGGCGCGCGGCGGGACATACCGCACCACAATAAAAACGCGTTCGCCCCGCGTCAGTAAATTAGATGACGAAAGAAAGGCAAAACGCCAGTCCGCCTGCACCCAAAGGCGGAAATTATTTCTCTCGTACTTGAGAAGTTTCTAAATAAAAACGGCCCCATGGAGGCGGGGTCGAAAGCTTCGTTCTTCCATAATGACCATAATTAAGGCAAGTAAATGTGATCAGTGCCAAAGCTCCGTTTTATGGCCGAATAAGTCTGAAAGGTCGAAATCATGTGAAAACTTGGGTTTATGGGCAGCCATCTTTGGATGAGGATCGTAAACACGAACTGTCCCGATCCGGAAAATGGAGAGCTTCAGACGGGTACAGTTATAGGAGTTGCTCATAAAGCGGAACGGCTTCAGAGGCCCTTCATAATTTTTAAGGGCGCGCTACAAAGTGATCCAAAGCGAGATTTTTGATGCAAGTCGACCACGCACCCATTTATCTCAATCTCATCTTATGCATTTATTAGGGCACGAAACGGAGGCGAAATGCGAAATCACTTTGCCGGAGAAAAACTGGCCGAATAAAACATTGTAGCAGGGGATTGCCTTTTGGTAGATGGAGCTTTTTACTCAATGGTAGTATAACTGCAAGGTTTTGGGAATTCGGCGAGCACCCAAACATGAAGCTTTTATTGGGAGTAGCCTACAGTCTACAACACCCCCATGTGTTACATCGGCAAACATCAATCTGGGAAGTTTACAGGAAAAATTGATGGAAATCCATTATCGGCGGCTGATTCCCGTCGAGCTCCTGAGCAAGAAAAATTGCTAGCAAAAGTTTTGTTGAAATGTATAATCTTCTGACCGAACGTTATGTATGGCGGCGGTGCTGGGAAGAAAGGAAGTTTCAGCCAGGCAAAAGGGGCGACATTTCCTCTTCGAGATATTCCTAAAGCTTCTTCGCGTTCAATTTGTGAGGTGCTTTCCTCGATTTTATGGATTTCTCCCACAGTGAGAAGGTTATTTTTCTTAGAGTTCTATTTCGTTAGAGTTTGATAATTTTAACATACTCAAATAAGGACGAAAAATCTATAACATAATTTAATCAGGCTTAAAAAAGCTTAAATTATACTAAGCTGTTAAAAACTAACAATAACTAATTTTAGCTTTGTAGCTAAAGCGACGACAAATACATATGATATAGTCATATAAATGTATATTTCTTCTCCATACTTAAAAAACCGGACAAGTGCGAGTCGGACTCGCCCACCGAGGGTTCCGTACAAATTTGTAAGAACATATTATAAATATGTAGTTCAGGATTCGAGTCTCGCAGTTTTTTCCGAGCTTTTCCCGAAATTCAGTTTCCAAAACCTATAATTACTTATATTATTTTGTATTATAAGTGAAATTGTGGTTACTAACAGTTCATACCTAAATTAGTTAGGTAACCTAATCAAAGTTGCTTAACCTCGATGATTGATTACGTACTAATAAAGACTATATTTTTTATGATTTAATTACAAATGTATAGTTTTCAGATTTTTCTCTGTACTTGTAGTAATAAGACGATATTACTTGCCAAATTTCATAGTTCTAGGTCAACGGATAGTACCCTATAAATTTTGATTCCCTTGAGTGTCGAAATATACGTTTTTTGCGGCATAAACGGCCGTATCTTTTTTGTACGTTAACTTAGAAGTTTGATTTTTTCACAGCTTCAAGGGACTGAGTATATGGTATGGAATAACTTCGGAACGCGCCGTCGGATTCGAGTGCGGTTTTTTTCTTGAGAAAGGTCACATGACAGGGAAGCTTTTTCTCAAAAAAAAAGTTTCGATCTTCCCATACAAAAAATCGGCAGAATTAAGGGTCAAGGTCAAATTTTGGGCTTTGAAATTGCCATTTTCGAAATTTGGCGGGGTCTCCCCCGCTTGTTTGTTGACGGATTGGGTCGTGGGTGGTATGGTTGGAAAGCTTGAAGGCTCAGCTTTCTAATGCGTTATCAAACAGTATCCTAGGATGTCCCTGAAAGAACTTATAATGCATTTTCTAGGTTGACCTCCTCCAAATTTTCAATCGCGATTTTAGGGGGGAAGGACCGATTTGAAGGGGGGGATGTCCGAACAAACGTTGATCAGGAGACCATTTAGAATCGATTGGCATACCCCTGTTCAGACCTTAGCAAAACACCCTGTATATTATATTGAATTATCACAGAACTTATATATGTAGGTACCTACGTGTGCAAAATTTCAGCCTATGTTCGGATAACAGGAAATGGTTCATTCCAAGCAGACATGAAGCTAAATGAGTTAAATAAAAGCTGTTAAAAAGTGAATTGGTTGGTTGGACAGCATACGTTTTCAGTTAACGCGGCAACAAGAATGTTTATTATTTTAATTCTCACGAAAATGTAAAGAACACATGTATAGATACTTAAAAGTGTCTTACAGCATACATACTTTATTAAAAAGTATAACATTTTAATAATTCGTTAATATCATATATTTTTAGCGATTGTACCACCTTCTTTCCGAAAAGGTTGACAAATGGCAACAGGCATTTCTGTTTCAACTTGCAAATTCTGATACACGTTAAATTGCAAACGTTTTTAAAATGTATACAGGAACGAAAGCACAAAAGTTACAAGCAATCCTACAGAATAAAAGCAATGAAAGCATTCATTCTGTTCATTGCCACTTGACGATATTCTAGCAATTTATTCGAACAAAATTCATTTGAAATATGCGATATAAATTCATGGTGCCGTTTGGCAACAAAAGCGGCATCCCAGCGCATAGAAAAGGAGGTGAGAGGACGGGGGGAGGCAAACACAGCAGAGATCCATAAATTCGCAAACAATAAACGAAACCTTTTCGGAGTTAATGTGAAAGCCATTAGTTCGGGTGGGCGCTCTGAACCGGGTACATCACTCGAAAACAAATCAATTCGGCACATAATCACTGAAATTTCCAATAAAGTTGCATTTACAAATATTGATGGGCGTTAGGAGGCATAAGCGGCCGCAAATGTAAACTGGGGCTAGTCTGATGTGTGCCTGCTGCTGCCCGGCCACAGTCCAGCCTACCACCTGGCAGAGGGCTCTGTGGTCTAAACACGAGCCCAACGCCCCCTAAACAGTTATTTGCCTGGGGTGTGGGCACACGGGGGTTATACATCAAATGCATCTACAATATATGAGTTGGCGGGCGGGCTTCGTTCGATTCACACATTTCAAATTGCGCTTACGTAAACGCAACCAAACTTTAATTGAGCTCCGCACTCTTCCTTATTGGATTAGAAACTTGCTCAATATATAGGGCCGTTCGTGCTGAAGCGAGTACTTTGAAGTATAGAAAAAAAAAAATGGGGCCTCACTGACGGCTATGCAAATATTAAGCCGAGCGCTCGGGGAAAATTATCAGTTAAAACTAATCAACGTGTCCTCAATTCAAAGAAGGCACCTGGGGTTGGCTGAATCCAGGTGAGCTACCTCACACTCGAATCTGAAGTCAGACGTTCGCATCTAACCCAACACTGAGCCCTGTATGGCGGAATAAATAAAGAAATAAAAAATAAAGGAATAACTGGTAAAAAAAAGTGAGAAATAAACACAAGAAGACTTGAAACCGGAGACTTTTGCGAATGCATTTGCATAATTAAAACTATCGATTTGAGCCCTGATATTCGTGCATGCTCTACATTTTAGGTGGATTGTGGATATTTAAGTAGGCAGGCACACATGCCACACAGTGCTCTCGCTGGGAGTCCTCAACATGCCTTTCAAGTGTATTCCTTTATTCTTTGATGACGGAAACTATTTCATGAATAGCAAAAATGTAGAGCTTCTAACCGATGTCATTGTGCTGATGAATTAAAAAGGGAAATACAAGTGAAGTGCGCGGCAAGGGAATGGTCGGAGAGAAGCCAGGGGCAGAATGGAAGGAACCAGAGTGAAAGAGTGGACTGGGGCAACCGGGCAAAAGGGGACAAATTTCGCTACATATACAGTCACCTCTGTTCACGTTCAGGGCAAAAAAATACACCTAATTTCGGTGAGGATTTTAGGATAATTAATGCACACCCTGTAAATGTTCTATGTGGATTTCATTTATTAGCTTAACTTGAAAAAAGTAATACATACATGTTATTCGGTAGTTTTTACTTTTGCCATTTTCTTTGTTCGTGGAATGACGTTACTTTACGGATTTCATCTGATTTATAAGTTATAAATGAATGAAAATGGCAAAAGTATAAATTATAAGAGGATGTATATAAATTAGCACTATACATTTGGAGTACACTTCAAGTTTTTGAATGTCAGTGTTAAATTTTGCTTTCCTAAAAAACATAAAATATCCTTTGAAAATGCAATAATAAAAAAAAAACATATGTTTTTATTTTAACCTCCTCGGCGACACATTTTTTTAAGGTGGAAAAAGTGCTTTAATGTTTTATTTGATTACTTGTTTTGTTTACCTATACTTATTTTTACCAATAGCTACTCAGTAAGTGTGAACAATTTGGAAAAACGATTAGTATTAAAAAGGAAACAGCTCACATATTTGACAGTACACTGCCATTAGTAAAAACATAAAAATTAGAAATTGTTTTTAACATAAAACACTCATTAAAACTGATCAAATTTTATACGTTGAATAATTTATTAAAAGATTTATGATATTTTTCCAATAAACAAAAAGAAACTTTCAGCCTCTGAGGCAACTTTGAAACAAAGCAGTTAATTTTATATTGAATAAAATGCTATGGCATAAACATTGAATCAAAAGACCGTCTGGTCGCAGTGCTCACCATTTGGGTAGCCCCACGTCAACAATAACAATAACATTGAATCAGGCAAAGTATTGTGAAACAATACTTCTATATTTTTCGTAAATATGTATATGTATTTTCCAAGATTGAAAAATTAAGTAATTTGTACTCGGTGACTGGCACTGTTGGGTACCAGACACTCATTCCTTTTTTTAATTCCAGTTTAAATTTTGAAAATTTTACTGTTCTTGTAATTTTGATTGAGACGGAGAGTTTTCTAGTGCCTTCACCGATGCCAGTGTACGAGTTCTAGTTATTTAGTTTGTATGTTTTGATTTCGTCATTTGTAACCGATTATTGAAAATTACGAGATTTTTTAATCTTTCGACTCAGGAATTTTTAAATCTTCTCTTACTCAATATAAAATTTCTTTGTTGTCTCGCAATAAGCGAGTAGGTATGTAGCTACATAGCTATAAAATACGAGGCTTCCCTGAGCGATCTTCTGATGTGACTCTGTAAAAATATGCTTGCTAAGTGTTAAGCAAAGCAAAGCTTATCCCTTATTATTTAAGGAGGTATAAGGACTGCCCCAGAAGAAACTTAAACTCTTTGGTTCCACGAATTATGCATCCCTTCTTAGCGCAGTTCGATTTTTCTGTCATCATTGTTTTTTATAAAAGGAAATGTTAAACAAAACGTACCATTATTGTTTTGGTAGATTAAAAGAGAAGATGTCGTCAAAGCAAGATCAGGTGCGATGTGAAATTGTGTTCAAATACGTGGAAAATCCCTCAGTAAAACTTAAAGCTAGCCAAGAATGTACATAGGAACATCGCTATTACAGTTAAATGCTATGTTTCTAGGTATAAAAAGGGTTTACCTGTCGAAAGCCGGAACTTCCGAATCGACCTTCCAGGTTAAGAAATTATAACTTCAGGCCCTACAAAATTCAAACCTTTCCGAGAAAAACGAGAGCAAGAGTTAATTCTATGAAGAATATACAGGGTGTTTTGCTAAGGAGTATGGCAATCGACGCGGCGCGTTTGCGATTGAGAATAGATATCTATGATAACACTCACTGATTTGTTAGAAAACCTATAAATAAAATATGAAGGTTTGGAATATATTTTGGAATCATTCTATGGTCTGTTTTTGTAAAAAATGATCTAAAATCTTTAGGGCGTTTTCTTTTAACTCTGTTTTGCATTATAAACCAAATTAACACTAAAGTATGAACCCAATTATGTCTAATTTTACTTCAAATTTAAGTAGCTCCTTATACGAGTACCTATAAGAGCAGCAACTTTACAAACCTTCTCTATATAACAGCACAACGGTTGGTTCTAGTCAGATTTACACGAAATGGTAACTTACACATCTATAAATTTACTAAAACCCTAACAGAAAATCCGCTAAAAACTTTGAAGTATTCCTCAAATGTGATTTTGATATGGGGATTTTAAACATAGAATTATGTCTAAATGATGAAAGAGTTCCTTCACCTACCACCAATTCAGCAAATAAGCAAAACAAAATGCTTCTCAGGCTCCTGTTGAAAGAGTTTCTGACATTCAACCACCAAGGATTAGCCTAGAAAACTTCATTCCAAAAAATTTTGTTGTTGTTGTGGGGGAAAAAAGAAGCTCAGAAAGCCATAGAAAGCTATTGAATACCTCTGCTCGGTCGTGCTGGTGGAGCGTAAATCTGCAATCATCATTAATATTCAATAAAAACGAATTGATCCCGACCCGAGGCAGTGTTCAACATCAACAGAAGCTAGTTAAAAGCCGCCCGTAATCAGGAACTTAACTTCGCCTGAGACGATCCAGCCATAGCACACAGTACAGCAAGAATAAGACGAGGGCAGAGGTGGATAAAAATCGGATAAAATTTCCCAAACAAAATAGAACAACAAATCCAAGCTTCGCAACAAAAGGACATAGGAGAGCGGAGTAAAGGGTGGCCTGAAAGGCCCCACACAATATGTAGATGGGTACAACGGCCGATTCAATATAGAGTTGGGCAAATATACCGGGTCTGAGGGCCTCCGAATTAATAACATAAATTTTCGGTTTAATAAAATAAAATGGCACGCACACATCCAAGCAAACAAACGAACATCATCAATCCTTTAGTAAGGACCGTAGGTGGCGATGGAGGTGATAGAGAGCGAGAGAGAGGAAGCCAGGAATGGCGCAAAGTTAGGTTGCTAGAAAGGTGCTGTGAAAATGGGTGGCCTGCCTGGCTCGAAGTCAACCAGTCAGGTGAGGTGGCACAAGTCAATTCCGAGGAAAGGAAGAAGCTCCCAGCGACGGCACATCGACACCAGCGTTGCACGACGAGAGGCGACCGAATGGTCCCTACCATCAGGCAAGGCACCAGCAAGACGGGGCTCTATAAAAAAAGAGATGGCTACAGATTTCCTTCGGTATAACTCACCTTCTTCGATCCACCATCCCCCCATACCTTCACCTCTTCATTACCACCCTGTGCAAATGAAACTTGATGTCAGGCGAGCTAACGGCTCCTAAGTTCGGGGACATGGCGAAGGATATCGGCGCTTGAAGGAGTGAGCCTTGTTCGGAAGGAGCAAGAGCGGGACCGTTCCCAACCATATGCCCGGAGAGGGGATGAATTTAGAGCTTATGACGTAAAGTAATTGAAGATGTTAAAAGCTTGAATATATCCTCGTTTCAGCGGGGGAGGGAGCTTTGCCCATTTACGGTTCAATTTTAGGTTTTGAATGGATTCTCAGGGAAATTTCGATTTTTTAACTCGAACCGTTAGGACATTGCCATGCCGTTCTGCTGCATGAGCTTTTTTAATGGAGCATTCGAGAGATGCTTATCATCGCTTCTCGTCCCATGCAAGCGGTGGGACGTTAATGTAAATTTACAATGAGTTTATCTTCCTGGGCGAAAGTATCTTAATAGCGGCGTTAGTACCACACTAAGAATTGCTCATGTGAATAGCAAATGAATTGTGAGTGAGGCGCACTTATTTAAGTTTGCCTCACTGCCATCTCTGGGGAGTTGGGCATTTCTGCTACCCAGTGTATGTTATGTACTCTACGTGTGTCTAGTGTTTTTGTGATCCCGACTATTAATTTTGAAATGTTTCCAATTTCAGCTTAAATTCTATTAAATAGTAGATATCATATACACAAAGTATTATCCACGTAGAATGCATGGCGATAATAAGGCAAGGAAGACTTGTAATTAAGTGTCTCTGTCGATTTAAATGAAATGGAAGATAATAATGAATAACACAGCTTTCCTGTATAATGCATAAGAGCTTTTATAAAATTAATTTTTTTACTTAAACAGTTCGTACACGCTCCTAGGCAGCCGTTGCAAACAAGACTGCAATTAATACCGGCTTTTCGACATCCACATTTTGCAGAACAGCCATGCATGCAGCGGCAAAAAATGGAACTCAACACGTTGTCAGGAGCGGGAGGATCCAAGGTAGTGACTGGCTCTAAGTTTCCATCAGCTCCTCGCTTCCAACCCTACATTTCTGGAGGCAGTTGGTTCCCTAACCACTCTTGTACTTGGTGGTACACCCGAAAAGCGTGATATTTCGCTGACCCTTCAGCAGGAGGGGGAGAAGATAGATCAGGTTTGAGCTTGGTACTGCATTTAAAAAAACATGAGTATCGATAGCGGTTAAGATCTGTCTGAGTAGAGGGTGTCCGGTACACTGTCAGACACATCCTTTCTCCTGATTCTTGTATGGCTTCTGGAGTTGATGTTGGGTTATAGAAGATGGCTGCTATATCCTTCATTGAGGGCTTTTGTTCAAAATTCCAATTACAAAAAATATCCATTGGTTGTTTTGAATATCTATTCCGTAAAACTTTGCGGTATGTTCACGTAACGGTCAGCAAACATAAAAATGGTAACAATTTAGCCGCGATAACGTGGCGCAGCCGCGTAAAGTTTTCAAGAACATCAGAATTACAGATGTGTGAGTATACTTTTATTTTTGCCAACTTAAATTGCCTATAGCTCCTTAAGTATAGGTCCTACAGTAAAAATGAATATAACCTAATTTGTTGGAAATTTTATGTAGTTAATTTTCGTAGAACTAATCGTAATGATATTTCTAAAAGTTTTCGAGATATGAACGAAAACCTCGAAAAAGTGACATTCAAACCCCTCCCCCACCCCCAACACCACCCCCACCCACGAGGACTTTTAGTATGTTAATCAAGACACCTCAAGGAATAACTGTACCAATTTTCAAAACTACACCAATTATTCGGTCTATTTTAATTAATTTTCTCAGGCTATAAGGGAATTTTTCTTAGAAATTTTTCTCCGTGTAGCTGAAACGGTGGTGCTTTTTTCTGGGGTGAAAAGATTTGAATAATAGTTTTTCGTAAATATGTATCTCGAAAATTATTAATTTTGAGAAAAAAAGTTCAGGGGAAAACTTGGAGTTTATAAAATTCCACCCTTTTTTTTCGTAGAATCCAGCTAGTTCGTAATTTTTATGAATTCAAAGTCTTTAATTCCGATTATATGCGGAATTTTCAAGTGATTGATATCGAATGTTAAAATCGGATGAATATATGTATGTAGGTACATAACTTATTAATTAAATGAAAATTGTGGAAATGAATGCAATAAAAATATGAAATATATGTATATAATATATTTCTATTTTGTTTTATATTTGTTATTACTAAAATAAAATTTTAGTAATACTAAATAAAATAAAATATAATTCTCGTTTAGGAGGAAAGAAGTTTCCGAAAAAGGAGCTGGATTCTCTAAAACTAAAGCTGCACATAAGCATTGCATATTATGTAATAAAAGTCGAAGAAACTGCAGGCAATACTTTTTTGGAATTATTAATAATAATACAGAAAAAAAATATTTGTTCCACTCAGAGATATCAAAAATAGTGAATAATATAATAAAATAAAATAGTGATTCACTTACCTGAATACCATGAGCACCACTTTGTTGACTAATGTGCAATTGCTGCGTCTGTTTCATCTGCAGTGTCGTCGATGACTGACCCCCGGGGCCATTAGGACCACCCGTTGAGTTTTGACGTTGTGCACTAGCCGAATTTGGTGGGGGTACTTGCTGTCCAGCATTTGGACCGGTATTAGCTCCAGCATTAGCACCACCAGCACTTCCCCCGCCAGGACCGCCCCTTGAAGGCATGAAGTTAGGGCCGGGGCTGCCGTTGTTGTTAGACATTGGAGACCCATACGGCGAATACTGTTGCTGCTGTGTTTGCTGCTGCTGTGCTTGCTGCTGCTGCGATTGTGACTGAGGATTTTGTGGCTTGTTGAAACCTCCGGTGGGACCCATTTTCGCACCCCCTGCTCCGCCCCCGAGGGGAACACCCGGCCCACTGCCAGCGTTCTGCTGTTGTTGCTGCTGCTGCTGCTGCTGTTGTTGCTGCTGCTGCTGCATTTGTGCCTGCTGTTGCAGTCGCTTGAGATCGAAGTCGTTTTGTGAGGAGTAGAAGAGTTCCTGCTTGATGTCGACGAACGACTGCGAAGAACTTTTGTGAAACTGGGGTGGCACCTGTTGCTGGAGGACCCCATTTGAACCGTTGCCACCTGATGACATAAAATCGTTGGCGAAGGGACCGAAATCGTTGAAGCGATTTCCGCTGACCACCTGATTTTGTGGCGGCTGCATTGGCGGCCGGGGGAAGTTCATCCCCATGGCGTTTTTGTGCTGGTGCTGCTCAGCCATGTGCTTTAGTGTTTGGGCAGCCGGAGAGAGTTCAGTCATCGGTGCGTTAGGCCCGTTCTGGAATTGGCTACGCATTTTGTTCATCCCTCCCTGACCCTCGTTACCGAAGTGGGAGCTGAACTGCGCCATCGCATTTTCTGACTTCACGTTTACATTGAGGCTGTCAATCAGCGATTGTGCGTTTGTGTCCGGCTTGATGCCGTCCTCGGTTTTGATGTCAATCAGGGGTTTCTCCTCGAAGTCGAGCAGCTCCGGATGGAAATCGGACAGACCCGAAATTAGGTCTTTGAAGGAGTCGCTCTCTTCATTCGCATCGTCACCCATAAGGTCAGGGAAGCCGGGAAAGTTCCCGTTCGCTGCTGCGTCCTTCTCCAGAGCAGCAGCGCACTGCTGCAGATCGGAGAAGTCATGGTCCGGCTCCTGTTTGCATTCCACCAAGTTCCCTAAATCATGATGGGAGCTAAGTGATTTGTTATTACCCGGCCCTCCGACTAGACCCGTTGTGCTGTTGGTGTTCGGCCCCATTCCATTACCAGGACCATTGTTGCCTGCACCCCCAGCACCTGGACATCCACCGCCTGCTCCGCTGCCAGGTGGAATGTTGCCGTTAAGATTCGGACCTACACCACTGCCACCGTTGTTTCCATTACCATCTGGTCCTGTCCCACCATTCCCGCCTCCCGCGCCCGGATTCACCACGTTACCTGAGTTCTGTCCTTCACTCTTCACGGAGGTGTTGGTCAGAGCTTTTACCGTGACATTTGTACTGATTTGCTGGGGCTGTGAGTTAGCTGCGGATGTCGTAAATTCAAGCTGCTGAACGATTTCTACGGAGAATTTCGTTAGATTCTCGGAGCCGTTGTGCTGCAATTTAACTGGTGGCTCGTAATTATCTGGACCATTGTCGACGTCTTCTACTGGCCGTTTCAAGAATTTTTGTTGCTGCAACGAAACAAAGAAAGGAAAACGGTTTAATTTGAATAGTCGCCCAAAAGGAAATTAAAAAATAAACATAAACGTTTTTAACTTCCCATTTGGAAATTATAGTAATAGGTCAGATTTTTCGAAATGAAAATGTACATATGTACATATGTAATACAATATACAGGGTGGCCGGAAGATTGACGTCAAAAAGAAAAAAACAGGTCCCTCGTGTCATGGGGTATTCGAATCACCCCCATGTATGTTCCGCGATTTTGCACGGTTTTCAAGTTATGAATTTTTTTATGAAGTTTTGAGAATTTTCGACTTGACCATCTTAAAAAAAAATCTAAAAAAAAAGTACAAGACTTTTCTGATATTTTTTTTTTTGTAACTAAATCGTCATGAATACCCCATGACACGAGGGACCTGTTTTTTCTTTTTGACGTCAATCTTCCGGCCACCCTGTATATTCACGATTTGAGGTCCCTAGAGACGGAGTTCATATTTTTTAGAAAGATGTTTGTGTATGTGTGTGTGTGCGTTCGTACGGGCGTTTTTTCCGTAAATGAAGAATAATTTTGACATAAGACGTGTCTCTTTGATCCAAAATCGTAGTTAAAATATTGTAAAATTTAATATAAGGGTTGTGGCATACATTTTAAAAGAGGTGATCATCTTGTGGGCCATCATAATATAGATTTCGTTAAGCCGGATACGAACATATTTTGTTTTTTATTTTTGTAAAACAAATATAATAAGAATAATTTGGAGAACCATTTTACGGCATAATATTAGGTCTAAATAAAAAATATCTGGACCCTTTTGAAGTTTTTAAGCTTTTTTAGTGAATGTCCTGGAATCTGGACCTTTTGTTTCTCAATAAGGGAATCTTCGATAGGTAAGTTCTAATCACCCTTGTTTGTCTTTTTTAATACCGGAATGAATTAAAACTATTACATACATATTTCATTTTTAAATACAATATTAATTTGGTACTCGTATCCCTACGTCGCACTTAGCTATTCGCAAGAAATCTGAAATTACCCCAAAGCAAATAAAGCGTTTCTCCAAACAAGGAAAACCTACATATGTATATTGTCTAACACTATAAAGCCATAATTAATTAATTAATTAATTTATTTATTTATTTACATAGTCATTTCAAGATTGGAATTTTTACATTCATTTTATTTACGTGTGAGTGATAGGCAGAGTGTTATTTAATTAAAAGGTTATGTTACACTCTGAGAAAGTAAGTTAAATCGTTAAAGAAAAACTCTTCTTTCCTCGAGTAAGCAGAATTATTAAAAGTAAATCATAAGTAGAATTGTTTGTTTTGTTCCTTTAGTGCAGTATAGACACTAGGCCATGATCGCACTGATGAGATCGGCCTTGGTGCCCCGATCGAACCAGTCCGAACATCTATTTTTTGCAAGCTTGCTTACTTCAAGTGAGCTGCAGATGCAAATATGTAGTACAATAAGATCTACATATGTTGTTCCCTAAGGGAACAAAATAGGACATTTTTACCCGCGTCTAAAATTTCCTCTTGAGCAGTAGGCGAGGGTGGCAAATAATTTAGAACGCCCTACGCACTATTCGAAATGGGCGGGGAACACTTATTACATGTGAATTCGAAAACGGCCTTAGCTCGACTGAGCTATTGTGGATCATATAATTGGTGGCTTTATTTTGTAAATTTGGGTAATGTCTAATATCAAGGTTGATTTAAATTGGTAGGTAATTTATATACAAAAGTAAAATAAAAGTCGTTATACAGTACTGGACAAAACATTTGAAACCGATGCCACCCACGAAGTTTTTTGTGTAATAGGTACTTTCTATATTTTGATTTAAGCTTAATAATTCTTATACAGGACTGTTGCACTTTGTGTCTAAGAACAAAGTAAAAACAAATGGATATTTTCAATTACCACAACAAAAATAACAAAAAATAAAATTCTATTCGATTCACAATTTCAGTTGGACAAAACATTTGCAACTTTTGAAAAAAGCGGCAAAACTTGCGCAAGGTTTCATGTAAAAATAGAGTTTTAACCGTTTTATATGTTGTCTTGTACCTACCTAGTTATCAGTAAGTAAGTAGTGTATATTGGTTAAGCGTATCAGTCTTATGACTTATCTATAAATCATTTGCTAGCACGTTACAAACTAAACTAAAATTTAGAATTCTAAGTGATTATAGAAATGGATTATCTGAACAAAACATTTGTGAGAAGTATAATATGAAAAATTGTACCTACAGGTTGTAGAATTGTAAAACCCAGAAAAAATACCACAAGAGATGATTTAAATATCAAAATAGAAATAAAAAAGAATCGATTCGTTTTTATCCTCCATTTCTTCGTCGAAAGTATCCGCATCAAATTCTTGACCTGCCATTCTTTCTTCTTCCTAAACAGAAATCGTTGGTCATTTGTTTTGCGACATAACCTCAAATGTTATATACATATATGACTCACCGTAAAAAGAGCCTATCTTGCATGACAGAAATAAGATTGAGATGATAATATTTTTTTTATTTATATAAAGTACCTATGTACTAAGAATATTTTAGGAATCACCAATTTATCGGATATACATAATGTCTTTTTTATTTTCTCGAAGAACGCTCTCTCTACGTTAGGCAGAGAAGGAAAATCAAAGTAAAGCTAAAGTAAATAGTCCAATATTATTTTCCGTTTTATATAAAGCTATTACATTTTAATAATTCATTAAAAAATTCATTGTGCTCCTTAATTTACATTTTTATTAATCTCTGAGAAGACTATAAATATCGCGAAATAGGCAGAAAAATATGTAGAAAACTTTATATAGTTAGAAGATACTGTAGAATTGAAATGGTTGTAATTGCAAACTCAAAACTCTAAATAATATGTATTAAAGCCTTCTTCAAATAGAACATGCGCAGAGCTTTGCTTTTTATAAAACTGAAAATTTAGAGCACGTAAAACAGTAAAAGCGCTGTAAGCAATCAAAAAACGTAAGACTATACATGAATTGGGGGCACTTACATATTCATATCAGTGACAACGTTGTAACAACATTTGAATAAATTGCTAGCAATAGATCAAACAATTTTATGACGACACTGTTTCCGCACGCGTTGCTTAAAAAATAATTCAAATGGCGAATCTACTTACAGTTTAACTTAAAAGGAAGTTCTCGAATAAATGCCAAGATCATTTCGAATAATCGCGGCAAAATTAAGACGGTAACTAACAGCTTCTGTGATTACATATTTATTCATTCTGACGACGATAACATCCCCAAATGCCAGCGAATGGAGTCAGCTGAGTTAAGCTTATTTTTAACTTAATAAACTACCAGAGATTTACAAAAGAATGAACATAAAAAGGTGAAGAAATTTAAATAGTTACCCAAATATTCATTAAAAGTTTTTTGATGTAACGTAATATCCGGCAGCGTTAGGGTTTCGAAAAAGTTAACAGCCGAAATTGTTTGTTTTTTTTATTCTTTTTTCCACATTTCACTGCACTCAAAGTCCAGTTTAACAGTTCAAAAGCCCTTTTAATTCACAAGACACTTTATCGATCACAAAATTTTAGAAGTCCGTTTCGAAAACTAGAAGAAGTTTTCCACCGAGTAGCGAAAACCCACTTCTTTCCGATTCAGATTTGCCCGGAAAGTTCGAAATTTCGAAAATATCCTTCTGAAACGAGTTCAGAGAAATTCAATTAGGTTATACCAGAGCCTATTGCTCGCGAAGAGAACATGTGAAAAAATGATTTAGAGCGTTTTAAGCGATTTTCTTGATAGTACTGAACCGAATTTGGCAAAGTGGTAGAAGAAAAAAAATTGCTTTACACGACCGCCAAATAAGAAAAAAAAATAAAAGAATATCAAAGAATGTGGAAGAATTTACAAAACATAGCGCGCGACGAGAAGTTTAAATTAGCGAGAGGGCGCATATTCGTTTGAAAACAGAAAGGTTGGCGGGAACATAAACGACAGAAAAAGCAGCGAAAAGTGAAAAAATACGGTGAAAAGTAAATAAATAGCACAGCACAACACTTCACAACGCGGCCAGGTAAGAAAGCAATCGCGCGCGCGATATGATTTACAAAGTGGGTAGACAGTGAAAAGTGATGAAAAATGTAAATTTTTCACGCGAGAGGACAAAAGGGGCAGGCGAGCTGATTAAGAAGAAAAGCAAAAAAAAATAAAGTCCCCTGAAGATCAGTGGCGGTCGCGTGCGCTCCCAACGGGGCTTAGGCGGGTAGGACCACCTACAAAAAGCACATTGCCCAAGAAAGCCCCGACCAGGGCACACTTCTGTTCGGAGGACCGCAGAAATTGCCGCTAGCGATTGTCTGTCAATCACCACCACCAAATACGCACGACCGTCCGAAACAAACAGAAAAAAATCGACGTCTCAGTCCGGTGCGAGTGCCCCAAGAAAGGTAGGCAACCCACGTCTACTACCGTGTCTACTTCTAATCGCACATCTAGACCGATACCAGACCAGACCAGGGTCTCGCTTGGATTCCAGAATCACGCACAGAACTCATCCCGCGCCCGACAACAAGACAAGGCTGTAGGCGGCTGGAAGGCTCGCAGATTGTGTTTAGGTCGTCGACAGGCGGGCAGGATTATCACCGGGCAGGACTCCAGCGGAGGAGTGGATACCGAATCTTGGAGGCGATTAATTAGCAACAGTCGTTTAAGACAATGCGCTCGGTAAAAAAAAAAACGTTGCGCGGAAATTCCGCTTGAAGAGAGATTCGCCTCCGCCTCCGCTGCCGCGTTGTGCCGGCGAACAGTCAGCGGCTAGTAGTGAGACACGAATATTAAGAAAATTATCCTTAGAAGCTCACTCTCATCGGCCCGTCTGTCGTCTGACTCTGCCCAAATTGTAATTAGCACACTGACTGAGGCTATCTATCATCGCCGTGCCTACAATCAGCCGGATCCGGATGGTGCTCTGGCTGCCGCTGTCGCTTGAACACTGCGCGAAAATGCCGAGGAGGCACAAAACACACGGGGCAGCACCGACACCGACCGACGAAGTGCTTTTTCTTCTGCTGCCGTGCCGCGCGCTACCTCTCGCTTACAGCGCTGTAGAAGCACTGTTTCTCTCCGCCCCTGCCCGCCCTGTCTATTATCGGTGGCTTTTCTACAACCTTTACTTTCGCACTCCTCCTCCAGAAAGCTCGCAATTTCTTATTTATCGTGTATTTATGGACATTTTTAGTACCCATGTCTCTACATGGAACCTTTCATGGGCGAAGGGGCGGAAAACTCAAAGCCATATTCCAAACAGGCTCCTGCTGCACATACCAGCGAAAAGCTCAGAGAGCAAAGCATCCCGCACTCATCCGCCCCCGTAAGTAAACGGTACCCAAAAGCAAAAGCAGCAACAAATCGTAGCGGAAAATTCATTGAACAAAACTTATTCCCTCTCGGCTTCCGCGGAGTAGGAATCAATCGAAAGCTTCCCGCTTCCCGATTTAGTGCAACCCCAGAGAGCGAGCGGGGGTGTACCGAAAAGCTGCAGTATAGGGCCGATGCTGTTATAGTGTGGAAAATGCGGCACAATTCCTTCTACAGAAAGCACCAAGAAAAAAAGCTCCTCGCTTAAACTTAACGGAGCAGCCACCACACCGTTTAACGAACGTTTTATGAGATTTTTTGTTGTGGGGCAGTGTCGCACAGCGAGCGCCAACGGGGTGGCCGGAGAGCTTTTCACTTGTAATCAAGCGGTGGGTTTTCAGAGCGATTCATTTCAACTAATTACAACTAAAAGCGTTTTCATTTCGCTGATTAGTGTTGCCACGCATATAATAGGGTGGGATGGGCTGTATGGCAACCCAGGAGAGCATTGAAAAATTGCGGGTTTCGCTTATCTCTACAAAAAATAGCAAAGTGTGTGGTGTGGGGGATGTTCCTGAACAATATTTTTGTTGTGTTTGATTTTGGAATTAGAATTTTTTTCAATTCCTTTGGAGAAGGGTGATATGCTTTTTTGGAAAGTCATATCGGATATAAAACTTTTCCAAAGCAAATTTACTTACTTCAGGAAAATCAAAAACTTTTTTTTACATACTAAAACAGTATCTAACTTCTTACTAGCTAGAAAATAGAATTCAGCAATTCACACACAAATTATTTAGTTAGGCATATAAGGTCCGAGACCTACACTATCTAACTGTTTATTCCTACAGTGCCACGAAACACCAAATGTTTTGTATAACAATTTATATATTTATAATCTCTTTCCATTAAATAAATTAATATGTAATATTCATTTCCAGTTCCATTTTGATATTTAATTTTACACTGAAGATACAAAAGCTTTACTTTTCTTTCAAATGCATATTAAATAATATCAAAACTTACTTCTAATGCTGTTCTTGAAAATTTTAGAATAAATGACTCTAAACAGGAAGTTTTGTGGTCGTTTCAGTACAACCAATCGATTCTTTAAAATGTTGTTATTACCTTGTGTGAGACGACTACCCTCTTAAAATCACAATTGATCATTTTATGGACATGTGGTCGTAAAAGTAGTAACAATTCTTTTGACAAGATATCCTGTAACACAAAAAACGTTTAGAAAGGGCTTTGCAAAGCATAGTTTTCGTCAACAAACATTTCTATGCTTTGTGGCAAGATAAGTAAATATTTCTAGAAAAAGGGACAAATTGAAATTACTTGTAAAAATTGTTCATGAATTGCAAATTTCAATACCGAGGAAAAAAGAGGAATACCGTCAGTAAAAAGAAATGTCTAAATTCTGAGAGGTTCGTTATCGTATATCCTCAGAGACCTAAAATTTTTCACTATGATGATTTCCTAGTTTTTTTTTTCACGTTACCTACTGTTTTAGACATAAAGTTCTTCGAATAAACTTAAATATAGTATTCGAAATGTATATATTATAAAAGCGAAATCATAAAACTGAAAGGGGCAGAATGACAGTTTTTATAAACAAAAGTTGATGAACTACGTGTAAAACAGAGGAACAATTAAATACCACAAGGAAGTACGCACATACGTTCTATCTTCTATGTTTATAACTTCCTTGAAAAAATATGGTTTTTTTTAACGTGTTCAATAAGGAATAATTTCATTATTATTTCCCTAAAGTTTTAATGATCCTGTTAAAAACACCAGTGAAACATTTTTGAATAAATAAAAAATTTGGAAACACAACTTCAAACTAAAAACCGAACATTTGCGAATTGACCTTGCGCGAAGAAAATAGATTTAATAATTTTCCCAAATTATGTATCATATCCACAAAGTTTTAATTTTCCTGAATTTTTTACTCACCGTGATATCGATGAAAACATTTTTAAAACGGAAAGAGAAAATTAAAAGGGGACAGGACGTGATATGATAATGCTAACAATTATATTAATTAATAGAATAAGCTTACTTTACCTTAGGGTATTTCCGCGAAACTTTACCCTACTGTGATAAAAATTCAATTGTGTTATTAATTAACAAAAACCATATCTGGAGTTCTAAATAATCATATGCTCTCAAAAATTTGTAAAATAAAAATTTTAGCTCTTTTCCAAAATTATATTATAATTTACAAGCGAATTTTTCAAATTAGGTGGGAAATTGCACAATCGTCAAAAGAAATTATTATTTTAGACCAAATCTCATGTTAATTTCCTATGTTTTCTTATCTGGAATGATTTTTAATAAAGCAATGTTGATTAGAACATTTTTTATTTTACGATAAAACTTGAAAAACCATACTGTGTCGCACCCGTTACAAAGGCCTGTCGCACCCGTTACATTTTCAAACATTTTTATAAAGTACATTATACATGTTTGTACATTTCGAATAACGTAGTTATTTGAGAAAACTATTCAAGTTTTACATAAAAGAATCTTACTGTATACTTTCATCGAAAATTTTACAGGTGTTTAACTTAAAGTCATCTTGGTCGCATTTGGCGATTTTCTAATGTCACACCCGTTACGCGATTCATTACGTTGTATAAGTTTTTCATTACAAGTTTCTATACCGATCTTGTTTGAGTTAAATATCTAATTTTTCATACTATTTTTCTTTATACACGTAATATGATATATCTGAACACACACTTTATTATCTTGAAAAAAACGCAGTGTCAGTGTCGCACCCGTTACAATGGAAATACCCCTTAGTTACTAAGATATTTATAGTTACAATGGCTAGGGATTTTTTAGTGGATAAATACATACAATGTTTAACCTGCATGAGCAAAAAAGTAAGGCTATTAAATAAAAAATATTGGTATCAAAATTCTCATACGAGTCAAGGTATCGAGTAAGAAGATATTTTGAAAATAAGTATTGAATATTTCAATTTAATATTTTCCAAAAATTTTATTTATGGACAGAAAATGTTTGTTACAATTTTTGCTTGAAATAAACAGGAACTACGTTGACTTAAAAATGTCTATTATGCTTTTTCCAATAGAAAAGAGTGAAATATTTGCTAATCAATTTTTATGATAATACATTAATCCCATATACTTGTTTCGTATATTTTACAGCAACTGCAATGGATACGTAATACGTTGAAATGAAATATTGTTATCCCTGAAAGAACTTATAAAGTATTTTCTAGATTGACCCCCGCCAAATTTTCAATTGCGATTTTAGGGGGAAAGGATCGATTTTAGGGGGTGTCACCGAACAAACGTTGATCAGGAGACCATGCAGAATCGATTAGCATACCCCTGTTCAGACCTTAGCAAAACACCCTGCATAGACATGTTAAATTAAAAGCGAAAATTTTTAAAATGAAATTATGCTCATTTAATTATAAAACATTGACTTTGTAAATTGTAATAAATAACAAAATTTTGAAATCAAAAATTTTTGATTCAAGGAAGTATTATTTTGATTTTAGTATCTAAATATTTTAACAATTCATTGGAGAAAATAAAATGTTTAAACATTTTGTACCTCCGATATTTGCGCAAGATCCATTATATGACAATTTTTAATTTTACATATAAACACTTTTGCTTTCGATGACGGGTTCAATTACCTTACACCTGCTACTATATACTAAAAACCAGTTAATACGATGTAATAGCAATTTCAATATTTAGTTCCCCTGCCGCTTCCATGTCAGTATTTATTATATCATATTTAAGTTTGCAGTGAATCTCCCTCCCCTGCCCGGTGAAAAGTGCACTCCACACTCAATCGTTTAGGACTATTAAGGATTGCACTACTAGAGCAAGGTGAAAATCGTCAAACAATATCCAGAAGAATGTTGACTCGTCAATCAGAAACTTTGGCCCCACGAAGTCACCCTGAGGTTCACCATCAAGCAGCCGCACCCACCCCCTCCCCTTTCGCGGCCCATCACCTGCGTAAATACAATCGCGTTAAGGCTCACAGCTAACGCGCTCCCCTGCTGGCCACAGGGTGGTTGTGCATTTAGAACATTTTCCACTAGTCAATGTGCTCATAAATCTTTCCTTAATCTGTCATCCCCAACACCTTCGCATGGCACGTTGAAAACGTTTTTGCTGCTCGCTGCTTCTGTCGCCGTCGCATTTAGAGAACTGCGCGAGCGTGTGACGGACAGCGATTTTGTGTATGAACGTAATGCGCGCGGCGGCGACGCTGCGCTGGTAACTTCACACCATCGGAATTTTGCCGCTTGCAAAGCATTTTCTATTGCGTTTCCAGGTGTTACAAAGTTTTCGCCTAAGCAGGTGTGGGGCAAATTGAAACTTTTGCAGTATGCAAACGAATTTTGCAAAGCTTTACCTAAAAGCTTCCACATTTAAGGAACGTTCCACCGCTCAGTACCATACTAACTTGACCGGAACAAGAATTTGGCTTTTCTACCCTTCACGAACGAAAATACTACAGAAACTGGCAGCTGCGCAATCGCTTGTCGTCCGAGGAATCCGCACCCGCCCTCTCCACGGTGACCGAACCGCGCGTAGATTATGACGCTGCAGTTGTGTTCCGACTGGCGTCACCACTCCTCCTCCATCAATAGACGCACTTCAAATCATTACGCGAGCACGTAACCTACGTAGGGGCCATGAGCAGATCGACTATGAATTGTAGTAACGACGCAAAACTCCGGTTTAGTGTGAAGGACAACTTAGACTTGGTTTGTCCTCTTTTGTTGTTAACTTTAAAATTCCAGTGCTAAGCCACACGTAAGCAGTTTGATTTGGTTTATGAGACTTTTTGATAATTTTTTATTATTTTTTTTTTATTTTAAAGAGAGTTTTGGTTTATTATCTGAAGCAAATTAGAAGATAAGGGCTATCGGCGAATTTCTATCATTTTCTGTGCCTTATCATGGACTCAATTGAAATCCACTTTTTGTAGCGAACAATGCGTATAAAAATAGAAACACTTTTGATAGTCAAAATCAACTAAATTCGTAAACAAATTGGGCTCTAGTCATGTTCAGTAATATTCTGTTCTTTAGCAAGACTTTCATACACAACTTAAATCCAAATCTATTATTAGTAGTTTTGGAGGCATATTAATTCAAGAAAAGAATTCATGTTGACCTGACGCTAGATTCCATTTTAGTTAGGGATCTGGTGGCAATTTCGGTCGTTGAAATTGCAAGCTACCTTAAATCATACTATCGCATCTAATTAAATTACCCTAAAAAACAAAAATTTGTTGCCTCCTGGTAAACGTGGAGAATGTGTATGAAGTTATTTACAATATTTAAAATCATGCAAACAAATACCTCTATTATATCATTTTATATTGTTTTTTGAGAATAATAAAAAAAGAAAGCAGCCAATTGTTGCTTTTAATAAGAAATCGTAATTATATAATAGGTCAACGGAAAAGTACCTAGCCTATAAGTTTTGATGTGTGAGTCAGGGTAAGTGAATTATTCTATCAGTAGGAAAATATACTCCGAAACTTTTTATTGCATTTATTGATTTAGAAATATGAACTTTTTAAAGGATTATAAGAACGTAGAGTTTAGTATTTGCTCTTAATCACAGCTCTGAGCTCGATAACTTACTCTAGCCTTAAATTCGGAAAAAGGCTGTTGACGGACAAACGAAAAACAAAAACTAACATTTTCTAAGCAAAAAATCAGATTTTTCTATTGAAAAGGCGAATATTTCTTAATTATTATATTTTTCTACACTTTCTAACAATAGATGGAACTCTTCTTGATACCTGTTTAGTTTATATATTAAATGGGCTGCGTAGGAAAAGTTAATGCGCCATCGTGAAGGATTTTAACAAAATCAAAGCCACATTCGCATATTAAGTTTAAACAAACATTTATCTAAAAGTTAATTGTAATGGAAATAGTCAAAAATTTACCAGCAAAAAGTCACTCAAAATCTAAATTGAACGTGTGACATATCCCCTGCTTTTACGATTCGTCCAATTACCCAAATAAGCCAAATGCTCGTTCCGGTCCGAATCAATATAAACCTCGCTAGCGAGGCGCGCAGATGCAGTAATAAAATCATATCTTGTCCCATTGCTGCAAAAGTTGACGGGGCTAATTACATCACACCACGGCCGGGCCACACGACTCTTCATATAATGGCAATAAGCGTAATAAAACTGAGAAATATTTACTTGAAACTTGACCGAAACTCGGACCAGCAAACAAAGCGCGCGGTACTGGAATATACTTTTAGTGAATCGTGCTCAAATCCACTCAATTCCGTTTTGTCGGAGTGTCTTCTCATAAAAGAGAGAAACATGACAAATCGGTTAATTGATTTAGTTATTTCTATAATGCTATCTTTAGAAATAATGATTTTCAAGTTTTTGGCTGATTTTTGAATACGTCAATGTCCAGACGATTTTTTGTACAATAAATTGTTTTCATTTAGCCCTCAAGGTGGTTATATCAAATCCCCTACCAGTAACGATTAAAATGTATGCACGAAAAAAGCAACAGCTATGCATTACAAAAAGGATTATTGGCTAACCCAACACCCGTGGAAAATCACCTTAAAGGACTTTCGAAAATAACCAGGGCAAACAGGATTCATTTAATCTCCGCTTTCCGGATGAAGCCGGTGAAACAGTGTCTACTATACAGAGCGCAGCGCCCTTCTCCCGCCCCAGTAAAATTTGCAATATTGAAGGCATCGCGTTTTGGTTTATGAACATTGTCATGAGGCATACCTACATATGTCAGAGAAGGCGGTCCATCCTTTTGCGCTAGGGCGACAGCGCCATCTATGTACAAGCACCACCGCAAGCTGGCGAACCGGTTCGAAAACGCTTCGCAGCCCCCGAGAGGTTAAATTACAGCGCAAGCTGGGCGGCCGCCGCCGCTCCCCGCCGCACATTCAGGTTATCTCTAAATGGAATTTTAAATATTCAGCAGAGTCGAGCTCGTGTAAAGAAATTGAACTGCCACCGTGCGATGGGAGGTGCTTTCGCTTTGGCCGGCGCTTTTCCTATTTTTGGAATTAAAATTTTAAAGTGGTCTTACCTTGCGACACTTGAAGGGTTTGCGCGCGGACAGTTCCGCCAAAATTCATGGAATGCTTCGTTTTGTATAATTTCTCGAGAGATACTTGCGAAATGTTATGAACGAGCCCGGGATATACACTGCAACCGTCAAGCAGGGCGGAGTGCGGGACGTAACCAATTTAACTGCTGGGGTCACAGCGAGTCAAGCTTCGTAGTAGTTCAAACAAGTTTTACAAATCCTCATCTTAGTGTTTTCCGAACACTTAACCTTACCATTTATAGAATCGCAAAATTGTGACAAAAATCTGTTCAACTCGAACTACTTTACCTTCAATATCCGAAAATTTTCGAAAATATACATATGTTTGCCGGATTTCGAAAATAAATGTTTGCCGGAAAGAAGTTTCACCTTTAACATGTTACATACATACACACATTGGTAACGTTTTTAAATCAAAAGGTATCGAACTTTAAAAATATTTTTTGTTCATGTCTCTGAAACATCACAACCGCTTTACGTGCTTTTATTTAACTTACAATAGTTAAACAGTGTTGTCAAATCTTGAAACCTTAATTTAACTCATCTTCCAACGTTATGCATTAATGATTTTGCACAGCGATGTAAGTTTGGCATTACTTTCATATATTGTATTTCTATTTATGTATATGTGCAATTCATTTCTCATATACGTATGTAATATACATACGTATACATATGTAATGTATGTATACCATATATGTATACGAATACTAATACTATTACGAATAGTAAAAACAAATGTATACATATGAAAATAGGGAAAGGAGAAAATATCCGAAAACCGAAAAATATTTTTATTTAATATTGCTTATTTTAGGACACATACTTATTAGTGGTTTATATAAATAAGGATAACTAAACCTAATTACGTCATGTAAGCATATTCTTCTATCCATTTTTCTCTAAAGGATTGAAATTGGAACAAATTTTAAGACATTACAAAGGGGGAATTGTAGTATGTAATACTAAAATGTTAACATCATAAGTAAAAAATATATCAAAGATTACTTAAATAAGGTATAGTAAACCAAGCACTTTATGGGTAAGGAAAATAAACGTGTCAAAAAAATGTGGCAGTCGTGGGACTGGCCGACAGAAGCTACGCTTCAACTTCTTAGGTAACAGTTAAAAAAAAAAATTTCTTTTGAATATAGAAGAAAAAAAAATAAACAGAAAAAAATAATAATTGTTGGAATGTATGGATAATATAAAATGACAAAAATACAGTTATAAGAAAAGAAAAATGAAAATCATTTTTTTATTGATAAAATTATATTTTTGCAACAGTCACCACTCACTAGATCCTCTAATTCTTTTAAATCACTTTCCATATTTATTTTTACAAATCACTGCTCAAAAAAATAGAATCCCACGCACACAGCAGGCGACCGTTTCTCTCTCTCTATCTCTCTGGCGAGTAGGCATGCGCCCAACCAATCTAACGCTTACGTCTTAGATTTTCTAGGTTGAGTCCCAGCCCGCGAAACCCCAGATAAAAAGCGTAGCTTCAATAAGAAAATAGACGACCGCATGCAATGCTTGTTTTTCGTAATATTTTGGAATCTCAAAATACGATTTAAATTTGTGTGGACTTGATATGCCTTCTTGTATACAATATGTGATTAAAATGTTTTGAATTCAAATTCATTTTTCTTTGTTAAACGAAGCGAGAGAGGCCGCGTCAAGCTTCGAAAATGGAATTTCAATGCCCAAAATTCGACTCTGGGCATTCGTTCTGCCGATTTTTAGGGTTCTGTAGTAAATCAACAAGGAACCCTTATATACTTACAGCCGTATTCATAAAAACTTAAAAGTGATTCATAAAGGCTTTACAATGAAAATGCTTAAAATGTTATTCATAAACATCCAATATCGTTAAAATACTCTTAAAACAGCTGAGAGAATTGAGAGAATTCACAGAAAGCTCACACCTATACTTTTAATCAATCAATTCATAAAATCCAGGATTTTGACACATTATTTCAATTTAAGAACGCTAAAGAACCTACTTTAATCCTATTTTAGTTGCAAAGGGTTTACAGCGAATTTATGAATAATGCATTTAAAACGCCCATTAGTCTTAAAGAGGGTTTTTAGTATTGAATGCTTAAAACCAATTTTAAGATATTTTTATGAAGACGGCTGTTAGTTTCGTCTGTCTCTCAGCTGTTGAACTCAGGGATTGTTGGTATTAAAAAGCTGTAAATTGGCATCGTTATATTACATATTAATCACGCCTACAAATCTGTGAAATAAAATTTCAAACACAATTTTTTTTTTACCTCCCTTACCTACACGTAAAGCAGGGATGATTTTTCTTTTACTCATTTATTCCATTAACTATGTGGGGTGCCGTTGGATAGGTTTTTCAAAATATTAAGGGTATGTTATGAACATATTTTCGATTTAGGGATCCGTTTGCGAAATTTTAAGCATAAAAGTGATTATTTTTGGTAGAATCCCTCCCACCCTACTTGACCAGGTGAAAAGAAAAATTGTTTTCAACAATGCAAAAATTATTTGTGGGTGTTATTTAATTTGAGAATGACGTACAGCATGTAAATATTATTTTGTGCATTTATATTTCCTTTGATGCTCTCTTTAACAGAGGACTCTGCATTTCAACGCACTCCAACGATATTAATCAGTATCAGAAATTCCCTTTCGTATTTGTTCACTTCAGAAGGTGTGCAATTCACATTGATTATCTTAATTGATTGGTCTGCCAATTTTCCCTTATCAGGAAAATGCATACATCGTTGCTAATGAACGGGAAAATGGGAACTGTTAGACAATTAGAAAATTTAGAAGGCTCAGCAGCATCGTCAAAGTAAGTCCCTGATAAATGCATGGTCGACTTTCGATTGTAACTAATACATATGAGTCCGATATGTAAATTGACTTACATGCTTACAAAGTTATTGTGCTATAAAACCCAATACTTTTATTCCATGTTTTTTGAATTGGCATTGAAATGATTAGGTATTTGAAAACAGAATACAGAGCTCGTCATTGTGGACTTTTATAAGATGGTTTAAACTTTGTTTTATTTTCAAAATATTGTCTCATGTTACGAAACTTTTGATTAAAACCAGTTGACTATTTTTGTTTAAAAAAATAAAAACTAAATCAATAAATAATTTCATAAACATTTCTAAAGGCACATTTTCTAACAATAAACTTGAATTATTAAAATTTCCAGGCGATTTTTGGAGCATATTTAATTTTTTTTGTGTTAAATTGTGTAAGAACCCTTGCCCTGTCAAGGCGTATTAAAAATAAGTTAAATAAAATACTAACAAAAAACACAAGAATTTTTTTGGATCTTCAACCTATCTCCTTTCTGAAGAGGTTACATAGACCTAGAATGCCTAAAAATTGGCACTTTTCCAATTAAAAATTAAACATAGCTATGTAATTTTTTGAACATGGTTCTTGAATTACGGTTTTGTATTTGAATGAAAGTCCAAATTATACATTGCTTGTGCATACAGGAAAACAGTCTCAGGAGATCGCCATATATCAAGACCATTATTTGAACGATGTCCAATATTCCTCGAGAACTATTGCATCGATTTTTACTCGACAAGTTGGTCACGGAAAAACATTTAATCTTTGACTGTTTTTGTTTTTTTAAATTTATTATAGTATTTTTTCTATTTTTATTTTGAATTCCAATAATACTCTTTCAGTCTTATGAAGTGTCAACAGAAAAAAAAAGTAAAAATAAAAAAAAGTCGCCAAGCACTCTCTTTACACCTATTGTAACAATTTTTTTTCAGATGTAAATTTAGTAGAATCCGATAAATCTACTTAAACCCTTAGCCTTAAATTTCGAACTGCACATAAACATCACCATTTCCAAGAATTGATGAATTTGATATGGCCAATCGGTAGCAATAATAAATATAAAATGAACCATTTTTTGCATCAACAGACTTTTTGAAGATCCCTGATATAAGTTGGTTTATCGTTTTCCCTGATTTACGGTTGTAATGACATACAATATAGAAATATTATGTATACTAATTTCGAGAGCGGATGTAGAAAATAGATTGGGACAAAAAGTGCCATTCTCTACATCCTGTATTAGACATCTGAATAATGATTTAGAGCTTTGACATCGATCTTAAAAAAAATTGTTTTTCAAGATTTGTTGCATATAAAAGTAAAAACGAGATAACCGTTGCTCAATCTCTGAAAATGAAAAAAAAATGTAAAATTCAGTCTGTCAGTAATGGTTGAATTCTTTTTGCTTTACTTAAACTTGATAGAAATTCAATTAAATAATACTTGCTTGTTAACTCTTCTCATCTTTTCAATTTGTAACGATTGCCTGCAAAGCAGGCAAAACCGTCACTCAAACGGACACACCATCTGACACACTCTTTGCAGGGAAAGTGTGCCTTCCATCGTCGAAAGCAGCAACTTTTTTCGCCGATTTATATTTTAAAATTTTTTTGTTTTCTTAAGAGCGAATATCGCATAATTTCATTGCGTTGGAAAAATCGCTTTTCTTCGTGCCATAAATTTCACCTTTCTCTCAATTTTCAAACCGCGCCATAGTCTGCAGCAATAAATCATCGTTCGTGCACATAGCGAGCATAGGTTCGCAGTGCCACGCAACGGCGAAGCCAGGTGGGTTAGAGTTAAAAGGTTCACTAGAAGGAAATACCAGCTCTAAGTTAAGGTTTGGGTACGTAGTGGCACTATTTTGATGGACGCTTATTTTAAGTGGTCTGCGCATCCAACCAAAAAACAGCAAAAACAAAGTTAGTGCCGCAGAGTCACACACCAACTCAAAATGTTTTGTGGGACAATAAAATCAATTTTGTTACCAAATTTGAAGTTCTCCAAGAAATTGTCCAAAATTGCACACAGCAGCACCACAGAAAACAGCATTCACTCCAGCTGCGCCCTCCGTGTGTATTGTGCACCTGCGAGTCATAACGACGTGAAAATCGCTCATAATCAGCAGCTTAGTCTTAACAAATTGTAGACGTTTCGAGAGATTCCTACAATTAGGTGGCGTTTGTACGTCGGACCAGACCTCCACGGCCACCTCTTCCACTCGCAGCTAGCTTCAGGCAGCAATCTTCTAGGGAAGACGGAAACAAGGTCGCGGCGAAAAGGAAGGCTAGAAAAGCGAGCTTTCTTCAAGCGCCCGAACTGCGAGCTTTTCCTGTTCTTCTTCTAAGAATTTCTTCCTCAAAGGAGGCGCAGGCGCCCTGCTGGACGCCAACGAACTGCTTTCCTAGATGCTATCTGTCCTGCATATCAAGTAGGATGGATGGTTTATATCAGCATGAAATTAAAATTAACAATTTATGAATAGGGAGCAGCCGAGCGGAGGCTTTTTATGGCCAAAAGGATTTTCTCTGAAGGCTTTTTGCCCCATTCAATGGCATCTATGTGCTCTCTCTTTGTCAAATGAGGAAAAATTGGTAGAGAATTTTCCTCTGATAAGTAAGAAAAACGAGCGAACTGATTTTCAACTTAATCAAAAATGGTTTGCGGAGCCGTAGTATTTTGTTTTTTTGAGTTACATATTTTCTTTATTGAATATTGAAATTTACTTTGAGAATGTCTTTACTTAAAGCGGCAACCCACTTATGACCCGTTGTAAAAGGGGCTTTATAAATAAGAGCCGGCACATATTAAAAATTTCAGTTTATAAAAGGTATACACCTCTACAAATTAGAAAAAATACAAGTTTTTTTATTTGTAATTGATTATTCGAGACAACTTATGTTTCTCGAAACGGTTTGCACGATTTCTCGAAGAGTTGTCAATAGTTTTGAACATTTAATTTTATAATCTAGAGCCGTTTTTATATACATACTTATGTTTATTTGATGATATAACTGATGCAGATAAAAAGTATATTTTCGTTCTTTTATTTTTTTATTTTTTAGAAATAAAAAAATTTGGCTCGACCAACTGTGACTACATTATTTTACGGAAATCGTTTTCAAATATTTGGATTTATCGATTTATACCTATACTATAATTATAAAAAATAATGAAGATCATGAAGTTGGAAGCCTTTTATGCATAACAAAAATGTTAATACATAATATGTTCTTAAAATATTAATTAAATATATTTTTTGAAGTTTCCAGACTAACTTGTAATATAAAACTTGCTTTTTATTGATGTGAAACATCTACATCTACAAATTAGAAAAAATACAAGTTTTTTTATTTGTAATTGATTATTCGAGACAACTTATGTTTCTCGAAACGGTTTGCACGATTTCTCGAAGAGTTGTCAATAGTTTTGAACATTTAATTTTATAATCTAGAGCCGTTTTTATATACATACTTATGTTTATTTGATGATATAACTGATGCAGATAAAAAGTATATTTTCGTTCTTTTATTTTGTTATTTTTTAGAAATAAAAAAATTTGGCTCGACCAACTGTGACTACATTATTTTACGGAAATCGTTTTCAAATATTTGGATTTATCGATTTATACCTATACTATAATTATAAAAAATAATGAAGATCATGAAGTTGGAAGCCTTTTATGCATAACAAAAATGTTAATACATAATATGTTCTTAAAATATTAATTAAATATATTTTTTGAAGTTTCCAGACTAACTTGTAATATAAAACTTGCTTTTTATTGATGTGAAACATCTAATGGCGCGGTACGGGAGTGAGGCCGACTGTGGTGTGGCGACTCGTCGCCACCCGTAGCGACGCCCCACTCGTGGCTCGTCGGCTCAATCCGCCTCAGCTCGGCGATCTCCTCTCTCCGCGCGCATACGCTCTCCTCTATATACTTGCTCTGCGACTGCGCCCCTCCAGTTTTGTCGGTGTACCTATAAGCCACGTGCGGCATGTCAAAGCCTTCTATATTACAAGCCATGAAGTGGTCCGGCGCACGCACACATCTATAGGGCAAAGTGGTCTGACAGATATCAGCTGTTTCAGCGGCTGCAGTGACAGTTTCAGACTAAATTTAACATATTTTCTTTATTTTGTAGGTAATTCGCAGTTTAAAATTGGCATTTACTGAAGAAAATGTGTAACTCGTTAAGTTTTCACAAATAATTTCCAAATGCACTTCGGTAATATTTGCAAACAAGGCTATAAAGTCCCATATTGTGAGTGTGCACAAAATGCAAACTCAAATTTCCCATAATATTTAACTATGTACATTTTGCGCTACTTTAAAGGTACATTTAGTAAAACGTTTCGCAATGGTTGAGGATTTTTAATCGCTTACTCTCATATTCCGAAACTTTATTAACTTTGCCCAGTCTACTTGCAAAATTGGTCAGAAAATAAAAATTTGGCGGGTTGAAATGCCTGAGTAAAATTTGAGCCGTTCAATGCACAAAAGGAAGAAGTGCTTTGGGTAAAAGGAAATTAAATGAATAGGCATTGCTAGTTTGAAAATATTTATTTCATTATATTATTATATAAAAATAAAACACTTTAATTTAGAATTCATATATATATTTAAATTAAAAAGAAAATACTTCAAAGGAATTTGTATATTTTTTATTTATGTCACAGTCGGCAGGAATTCACTCACAAGAAATTTCTACAAAATGCAAAAATTTTGCAATTATTTTTGCAAGTATGTACATCTCTACGAACCATTAAACAATCTTCTTGTTAACTGCAAGAGTACTTTTTACAATGAAATGGCGTTAAATATAGTAAAATAACTATAAAGTTGCCAATAATTGCCCAGTACTTCGCCACCTAACCTAACACTTTTGCCGGTTCATAGATGTTTTTTTTAATTTCGATCAAACTTTTTCACAATTTTTCACTTCCATTACAACTGATATCCTTTTGTACACCTCCTGTAGAAATATTTACCGGATAAATTCATTATTTCACTTTTGCAACTGCTTAAATAACTGCAGAACCCCGAAAATTTACGCGCTTTGTATTAGAAATGGCCGTCAACTGAAGAACTGTCAGACCACTTACGCACACATGCAAAAGGCCACTTCATGGCTTGTAATATAAAAGGTTTTGGCAAAGCCTTCTATATTACAAGCCATGAAGTGGCCTTTTGCATGTGTGCGTAAGTGGTCTGACAGTTCTTCAGTTGACGGCCATTTCTCATACAAAGCGCGTAAATTTTCGGGGTTCTGCAGTTATTTAAGCAGTTTTAAAAGTGAAATAATCAATAATAATAAATAATTGGCAAAGCCTTCTATATTACAAGCCATGAAGTGGCCTTTTGCATGTGTGCGTAAGTGGTCTGACAGTTCTTCAGTTGACGGCCATTTCTCATGCAAAGCGCGTAAATTTTCGGGGTTCTGCAGTTATTTAAGCAGTTTTAAAAGTGAAATAATCAATTCATCCGGTAAATATTTCTACAGGAGGTGTACAAAAGGATATCAGTTGTAATGGAAGTGAAAAATTGTGAAAAAGTTTGATCGAAATTAAAAAAATCATCTATGAACCGGCAAAAGTGTTAGGTTAGGTGGCGAAGTACTGGGCAATTATTGGCAACTTTATAGTTATTTTACTATAATTAACGCCATTTAATTGTAAAAAGTACTCTTGCACTTAACAAGAAGATTGTTTAATGGTGCGTAGAGATGTACTTGCAAAAATAATTGCAAAATTTTTGCATTTTGTGGAAATTTCTTGTGAGTGAATTCCTGCCGACTGTGACATAAATAAAAAATATACAAATTCCTTTGAAGTATTTTCTTTTTAATTTAAATATATATATGAATTCTAAATTAAAGTATTTTATTTTTATATAATAATATATGAAATAAATATTTTCAAACTAGCAATGCCTATTCATTTAATTTCCTTTTACCCAAAGCACCTTTCTTCCTTTTGTGCACTGAACGGCTCAAATTTTACTCAGACATTTCAACCCGCCAATTTTTTATTTTCTGACAAATTTTGCAAGTAGACTGGGCAAAGTTAATAAAGTTTCGGAATATGAGAGTAAGCGATTAAAAATCCTCAGCCATTGCGAAACGTTTTACTAAATGTACCTTTAAAGTAGCGCAAAATGTACATAGTTAAATATTATGGGAAATTTGAGTTTGCATTTTGTGCACACTCACAGTATGGGACTTTATAGCATTGTTTGCAAATATTACCGAAGTGCATTTGGAAATTATTTGTGAAAACTTAACGAGTTACACATTCTCTTCAGTAAATGCCAATTTTAAACTGCGAATTACCTACAAAATAAAGAAAATATGTTAAATTTAGTCTGAAAGTTAAATTTAGTCTGAAACTGTCACTGCAGCCGCTGAAACAGCTGAAATCTGTCAGACCACTTTGCCCTATAGATGTGTGCGTGCGCCGGACCACTTCATGGCTTGTAATGTAGAAGGCTTTGGTTTTGGGCATGTGCTATACTTTAATACTTGTGTATAAGTATCGGCGTACCCACGCGCTGCTTTATATGCGTATATGTATATACGCAGAGTGTTGTTTTGAGCGGAGCGTTGCAATATATATTATATTGCCAGTTTTTTATGCCTTTGTATATTTTTTAAGTACTTCATATGGAAATAAAAAACAAAATAGTCTTATGAAATTAATTTAGAAGTTATTTCATAGTCATTTTATTCACCATCAATTTTCAACATTATTACCAAAAGAAAATTTTTGATGTTTCACATCTGCCAGGCGTCCCGCGACGGCTTATTTTTTTTTTTTTTTAACAATGATATACCCAAGATAAAAGATCATAAACCATGAAAATTCGTTTCTGACAGACATATTTAAAATTAACATTTTAATGAGTCAAAACATTAATATCACGAACATGTAAGTTTTTAATTTAAAAAAAAAATTTTAAAAACATGCTAGTATCGTATTCTACTCGTCAAGCCCTTTCAGTTGATAACCATGACAAGGGGCTGGTTATGGGAATTATACATTAACATCTTGTCACGTCTGCCATATTGGATTGAGAATGAAAGTTTGTTTTGATTTTCCAAATTTTTTTTAAATTATTGTTCATTGTATCTGTTTTGATATTTTTGAATAAAATTTATATTTGCACGAATGATATGATAGCATAATATCATATTTAAAATGAATCGAGAACCAAATTTTAATCGTCAACTGTTTTCGAAATGTTTACAAATGAAAGTTGAAAAAAAAAAATTAAAAATTTTGAAAAAAAACCCACGACGGATGTAAATGTCGTAATAGAAAAAGGATTAAATAAAATTTTAAAACCCCCCGACTAAACGGAGGTGTAAGTACCAAAGAAAATTCTTCGAGGGATGCCATTCCCCGTCCTGAATTAAGAATAGGAGAATATCAGTTAAAGACTACATGCAATATTTTAGTTCATTTCAGGGCAGGGAATGGCATCCCCCGACGAATTTTCTTTTGTTAGGTAGGTACTTACCTCCTTTTAGTCAGGGGGTTTTAAAATGTTTTTTCTTTCTTTTCTATTACGACGTTTACATCCGTCGTGGGTTTTTTCAAAATTATTAATTTTGTTTTTCATTTGAAACTGATCGAATATGTTATTAAGGTTGATCTGTTATTAACATAGTCATAACTCTAAGAACACAATCTGTACATCTATTGGTGGCTTCTGTAAACAACGAATCAAACCCTAAACGAATGAAAAATGCGAAAAGATTTACTGCAGCGTTTCCTGGTGAGATAACGCCATAACACCTATCTAAGAACAATCGCTGATGAATCACAAACTCTTTAGAGAAACCCGTATCTAAATCGGTCAAACCGTTTTGGAGATATGTACTTGGCAACATTGGAGTGCACAAACAACCTCTCACCCTAAACACATATACCTGCTCCGTTCCGTTGTGGGTAAAAATGAAAAGTTGTTTTTTTCATATTTATTCGGTGAAATTTTCATTTAGTGACATAGCAAACTTCTTCACAAAATTTCATTCAGTCATCCAAATTTTCTCCTCATAGAAAATACATTAAGAAAATCAAATATTTTTAGAATATGACAAAATCAAAGGTTACCTGTAACTCATCCAGAAATATTCAATGGTTTTCGGGGTGGTTGCTCATGAATCCGTCTTAGTTTCAGAGTTCAAAATGGTGGATCCAATATGGCGAGCAGAGATATTGAAGGAGTTTTGAATTTTTCATAAAATTTGATAAATGTATGAATTGCAATTTTCGAAGAAGTAGAAGAATTTTGAAAAATCGAATAGTAAATTCATAATCACGGAAAAAAACTATATGTACATTACATATATTTATAACAATTTTCATAAAAAATCTATGCAAAATGCGTAGGATTTAGCAACTATATATATGTATGTCTTAGGGGACACCGGGGTGGTAAAAAGTATTTTTTCCCTTTAAATAGTTAGAGAAAATAAAGATACCTTTCAAAAAAAGCCTTTTAACTACAGAATACAAAAATATTCCTCCTATCACGTGAATCTCGTAAACATTTCTCGAAGGCCATAAATCCAAAGACCATAAAACCGCGCTGATCGCGTCTAATCTGTTGTTCGGCAGTGAAGAGGCAGTCATATTTGCGATGTAGAAGCAAATCTTATGGCGCCCCCTAGACGAAATTCTAGATGAGACCAATTTGCGAATATAGCGTTGCCAGCCATCCAGTAGCATTTCTCCTCGGTTGGACGCCGCGAAAAGCAAAACAATGTGACGCGTATTTCCCGTTAGCCAACTGTATCGTTAGTTTTTCTCTACATCAAAAGCAGTGGCAGGCACGCTGAGCATACCTAGGGCCATTGTTGTTATAAGGCCTTGGCTTATTTGCAAAGTCTCAAGAAGAATCTTTCCGCGGTGCGCTGGCGTGCCGCAGTTGAACTAAGGCTGCGCGAATCAAGCAAAAGCTAAGCCGGTCGAGAGTCTTCACGGACTTGTGGTAATGCTTCTGTTTGCTTCGGTCTGCTTCTACTTACCAAGGTAAGTTTTTTAGAGTGGCAAACATTTTATTCACGACTCGTACAAGGTAGGAAATTGTTGGAAAACGTTTTGGTGGAACTGAGAGCGTTCCATGGTCTGTATATAATTTTTTCTTTTATTATTTTCTTATCTTCTTCTTCTATAAATGTATGTAGAGATGCAGGAAAATGTTTTTTCGTGTATTTTCTTAATACCACACCCTCCCCATCGAATGATGCCACTGATGGACATTTTTGGCTCATGCCTCTTGTCGCATATCTTCACAAATTCATTGTTTTCAACATTTCAAACTTTAGCGCCTGCGCTAATATTTAGCAAAGGCGTTTTCGATTTATCAATGAAGCATGCTCGTTCGAATTGTAGTTAGACTAAGCACCTTGGGTGCTCCCCACTGGAGACGTTCAGCAACCTTAATCGAATTTGCATTTAAAAACCATAAAGAGATGTCTTGAGCTCGACAACACTTCCTTTTGCTGTAAAATTTGTACAGATTTTTCGGCGACAATAAATCGTTCTCACCCAAAGCGGCTATGATGATAGTGCGATAGATACTCGCTGTTGCGTGTTTACCGCAAATAAGTGCGAACTGAATTAAGTGGCCGCAGCGTAATAATACAGTCGAGTAACAGGGTCAAGTCAAATTAATTCACTATTTCGTGACCTAATGAGACTGAACCGAGCCATTCTATGGACGCATACCAGAAGCATCGGCAGCGCCAGCCTCAAGCAACATATTCACATATGAGCGAATCTATGTTGTGGATGGTTGCCGAGATAACGTCGGGGAGGAGCGTTTATGAGGCAACTTTACTTACAGGCCGGAGTTGTATGGAGCTACTGAGCCAATGGACTAGAGATGGTCTTCAGGAAGGGAAGTGAAACGACCGTGGAAGATGAAACCAGGTCGTAAAGTGTATGGGCTCACTTGTATAGTGGACCAAATTAATATTTTATGGGAACGAAACGAACAAATTCTGCAATTCGATAAATTAGGCATTCACGCAATGAAAACGCCTTTTATCGCCTCTCCCTGTGGTTGCACAATTAGCCGCTTATTGCTTTCTTGATTTACCGAAGAACTGACATCATTGACAAAGGATTGTTGGTTACCATGAGATGAAATTCTTAGATTATTCAACACAATTAAGTAAGTCTAGTAATTATTCTTTGAAAACACATCCTTTATATCCAGCTTAAATATTTTTGCAGGAAAAATATATCTGCATTGCGTTTTTTTCCCATTTCGTATAAGCCAATATTTTATTGACGAAATACTAGCTGTGTTTTTTTCACCCGGGTCAGGTTCTAGTTCTGTGTCAAATCAAATAAACGATGCAGGTTATAAACCTAGAAAAAGATTTTTGTTTCTTTAAGGTTGGTGTGCTTGCCTTTCAGAAGTAACAAATAATTGAAATTTATGAAGAGTAATGCATGCAAACATGTTTTATTTCACAAAAATAAAATAAAATTGCCGGAATTTACACCCACTTTGCGTCAAAAACTTAATCCACTTTACCTGGTTAAAGGTTTGAGTTTTGGATATGTAAAAATCACGGCAATTTGATGCACTTTTCACAAATTTACAAATCTCGATATAAACTACATATCTACGTGACGGCTTACTTATTGTTTTCCATTTTTTCGCTGTCACAACAAACTAAACGTTCACCAAGGGGCAATGCTACCAACAACGAAAAATGAAAGTAGGTCTACAGCGCAATCTGGTGGAATATTTTCGAATTAATCATGTAGTTCTTAAAACTACAACCCGATAAATCTCTGGGTTTCATGTTGTTCTTGTATTTCTCTGTTAAAGCAGAGAACTAGAACCTGACCCGGGTGAAAAAAAACACAGCTACTAAAAACATGGGGAAATTTCCTCTGGAAAATTGGTAAATAAAACATAATATAAGTATGTATTTGTCGTAGTCAACCCATAATATCCTATCCTAAACGCCTTTCATAATTGGTATTATAAGCCATATTTTTCGCGTTTATCTGGTAATTTATATAATATTCATTGTACTAACATACATTTACAGAGAAAACATGCATACCAATTCGTACAATTACATATACACACATCCTAGACACAAGGTTAAATTTGCCATGTATCTGGTAAAATTGTGTTTTTGAGCGCGATATTCTTCCTTACTATTTCTCATTCAGGTTGTAATCGCGTATAGAGCTTGTCAGTCAGTCAAACGAAAGTGAGTGATTGGGTGAAAAATAATCTTGATTTCCAAGTTATTATTATCTATCATACTAATATTATAAAGAGGAAAGGAAAAATTTGTATTTTTGTGTGTATGTTTGTAATGAATAAACTCAAAAACTACTGTGCCGATTTAAAAAATTCTTTGACCATTAGAAAGCTACATTCACCCTGAGTAACATAGGCTATATTTATTGCTAGAAAGATTAGGGATCCTTACTAAAACTTTAGTAACGTAACCCAAGGTGTAGAAAAAATGCCGACTACTTCAATTAGAGAATGCAAAAAATTTAAGTCAAAGTTTACTCAGATCATTTTACGAGAGAATTTTAAAATACGGAATTTCAAGGAGTAGTTGAGGGGGTGTCCGTGGGAGTAGATGAAGGAGGAGTTGAGGGGGTGTCCGTGGGAGTAGATGAAGGAGGAGTTGTGGGGGTGTCTGTGGGAGTAGATGAAGGAGGAGTTGTGGGGGTGCCCGTGGGAGAAGATGAAGGAGAAGTTGAGGGGGTGTCCGTGGGAGAAGATGAAGGAGGAGTTGAGGGGGTGTCCGTGGGAGTAGATGAAGGAGGAGTTGAGGGGGTGTCCGTGGGAGAAGATGAAGGAGGTGTTGATGTTGAGGGGGTGTCCGTGGGAGTAGATGAAGGAGGAGTTGTGGGGGTGTCTGTGGGAGTAGATGAAGGAGGAGTTGTGGGGGTGTCCGTGGGAGAAGATGAAGGAGAGGTTGAGGGGGTGTCCGTGGGAGAAGATGAAGGAGGAGTTGAGGGGGTGTCCGTGGGAGTAGATGAAGGAGGAGTTGAGGGGGTGTCTGTGGGAGTAGATGAAGGAGGAGTTGAGGGGGTGTCCGTGTGAGTAGATGAAGGAGGAGTTGAGGGGGTGTCCGTGGGAGAAGATGAAGGAGGTGTTGAGGGGGTGTCCGTGGGAGTCCGCGTGCGAAGCCGGGGCGGGTTGCTAGTATTTAATAACTTGGAATTCGTTCACCATGAGCTATACAAAAATGTATTTAATTCACCATAAATAAAGGCACTTCATGACGCATTATAAAGATATAATGAGGATGATGGGCTTAATATCGTTTACGAGTACTGAACGTTAAAAAAATAAGAGGGTGAGAAGATGAGCAATATTACTGGATGTAGATACGATAACTGTGATGCTCGGAATCTTCTTGGATGGGTCAACTGAAACATGTGGGTCCGACTTCGACAATAAATTAAGTTACATCACCACTTTACAATGATTTTTCAATCCAGGAGCGGCAATGGCTAGAGCTAGACTAACTGACTTGGGCAGTATCGGTTGATTGCTGCCAACAGTTGTACTTCTTCCAGTGCTATCTACTACTGGCATCTACGAACTCCTAGTCTAGTCATTACAATCTGTGATAATTAATTTATTTTATTATAATTCATAGTATGTACATACTTGATTTGACTGTAAAACACGACTTTATTATAGTTGTAGAGCTGCATTCCTAAATGGAACTTCAAATGAGAAAATGTTTATGAAAAAACCTCCGAGGATTGAAGAGATCGACACTTGAAGAAATTATAAGATAGAGAACCGAAATATATAATAGTAAATTGCTATTATCATCCATCGCATATGTCGAAAATATTGGAACGCAACAACGTTGTTCTATTTAAATCTACTTTACATATGGATTGAAGCAAGTCGGACTACGATCTAACATTAATGTCAATAATTTGTTTACAAGATTGGAAGTAACAGGATCAAACTCAGATTTCAGTGTTTATCTTGCTCTTTATTTTATTTATTTATTATGTTATTTATTATTATTATTTTTTTTTATTGTTATAGGTAACAGTTTACTTAGACGGCTTATTCAATCGGTCCAAAATATTTGTCATTCATTAAAGGGGAGTTATTAAGATGTTTTGATGTTAGAGATCTCGGAAGGGCACAATATTGTCCTGATCTTGAGATTAATAAATCTCCAAGAGGGATTACCCTCAAACAAATGAAATACTTACATAAGAGAACAGGATTGGAAATAAAAGAAGAATCATGTAAGTACAATTCAAATAATTGATTTAAATAAAAAATATTCATTAACATTTCTGGTGTATGAAATTGTACGTACATATGTATATCAACATTTTTTCAATTGAAAAAAAAATTTTGCTGTGAAGTGTGGGTTTGTCGACAGATTATGTTAAGAACGAGCACAACTTGCATAACTTGACCTGATAACCTTTTATTGATATTTAGGCATCTCGTATTGGGAGTCTTAGGAGCTAGGAGATATTATTTTAGTGCAATATACAGGGTGTTTTGCTAAGGTCTGAACAGGGGTATGCCAATCGACTCTAAATGGTCTCCTGATCAACGTTTGTTCGGACACCCCCCCCTTCAAATCGGTCCTTCCCCCTCAAAATCGCGATTGAAAATTTGGAGGAGGTTAACCTAGAAAATGCATTATGAGTTCTTTCAGAGACATCCTAGGATACTGATTAATAACGCATTAGAAAACTGAGCCTTCAAGCTTTCCAACGATGCCACCCACGACCAAATCCGTCAACAAAGAAGCGGGGGAGACCCCGTCAAATTTCGAAAATGGTAATTTCAAAGCCCAAAATTTGACCTTAACCCTTCATTCTGCCGATTTTTTGTATTAGATGATCTAAACTTTTTTTGAGAAAAAGCTTCCCTGTCATGTGGCCTTTCTCAATAAAAAAACCGCACTCGAATCCGACGGCGCGTTCCGAAGTTATTCGTGTTACAATACTTAATACGACAGCGAAACCCACTATCCGCAATGAAATCCAATTGGAATGTGACGTCACTTTCCAATTGAACTTCATTGCGGGTAATGGGTTTTGCTGTTGTATTAAGTATTGTAACACGAATAACTTCGGAACGCGCCGTCGGATTCGAGTGCGGTTTTTTTTTTGAGAAAGGCCACATATGACGGAAGCTTTTTCTCAAAAAAAGTTTCGATCTTCCCATACAAAAAATCGGCAGAATGAAGGATTAAGGTCAAATTTTGGGCTTTGAAATTACCATTTTCGAAATTTGACGGGGTCTCTCCCGCTTCTTTGTTGACGGATTTGGTCGTGGGTGGTATCGTTGGAAAGCTTGAAGGCTCAGCTTTCTAATGCGTTATTAATCAGTATCCTAGGATGTCTCTGAAAGAACTTATAATGCATTTTCTAGGTTAACCTCCTCCAAATTTTCAATCGCGATTTTGAGGGGGAAGGACCGTTTTGAAGGGGGGGGGGGGGGGGGTGTCCGAACAAACGTTGATCAGCAGCTCGTTTCTGTAACTCAGTTGAGAAACTTCTCTATTCTGGTGACGTGAATCGAATTCACTATGCCTAGCTTTATCAGTTAAGTTGATGAGTTTCTGTGGAAAATGACGACAAAATGACGTCAACTGGAGAATGCCAGTAGAGATATTCTCTATTTGAAGTTACAGAAACGAGCTGCAGGAGTCGATTGGCAAAACACCCTGTATGCAAAAATTGAGACAAAATAGAAGTATAGTGCTAATCTGTTATCAGTTCAAATTTTTTTGGAAAGAGCATCTCTTTATGTACCAATTTATGAAAAAATTTTTGAATTTTTAGGAGCTTCCTGCATTATTATTTTAATGTTTTACAATGTTATATACAAATGTAATTGGAGGGTGAAATAAGGTGGGTGAAATACGTTTTTTGTAAAACTCGTAATTAAGTTAGTTTATGGAAATTACTATGAGAAAAAGAGCCCCAAAGTTGATTGGAAACAATGTGTACGTTGCCATAATTGGAATCACGAAACTTGTACCCAAAATCTTGAGGTTTACGATGATTGTACTATGTGAAGAGCTTTAGAGCTTTAAGTATTTAGTAGGTTTCTTGCCGAGACGATTATGTTTCTGATGTTTAATTTAATTATAGTTTTTCTTTACGTTTTACCTCAGAGCCTATTGAAGTCAAACTTCGCAACCTCGTGGTCCAAATAAGAGAACCAGCTGGCTAAATTGGAGCAAAGCTCCGATCTCACATTTTGTTACTTAAGATATGTGTCTTAAATAATTATGTTGATTAATACTTAATAATTGCAAAGCCTATGTGCCTAATTGTTCTTTGTTTTAATACAATAGTCATTTGTAAAAGTCTAGAAAATATATATTTAAAACGCATTTGAAAAAAAATGGTCCAAATTGTCAGACTTTCCCCTATTCCATTTTAATCACACTAGAAAGGTGAAGAAACTGGCAATAGTTATGCTCTTGAAGAAAAATGTTTGAAAAGAAATTGATTAATTAAGTTTACAAAAAATTTATGTATATGTACATAACAATAAGCTGATATTTAATATTTATTGTCATGGCTTGGGCAGTTTCACACAGAAGGGCGTTGGACCCTTAGTCAAAATATATGGCTCTATGACTAAAGAAATATAGGTACTTGACTCTTGAGTATATTTAACAAAAAAAATCTGCCAGATACTTTCCAAAAAATTGATATACCAACTGATCAAAATATATTTACTCCCAAAGTCTATTATTCTTTTTTCTTAAACACGCAAACAGTGCAAATGTTTGATGCGAAGAATTCCTCTTACTTAAATAAGGAATTTGTGTTTCATTACGACAATTTTCAGTAACATTTTGATATTTATTTAGAGAGAAGACATTTTATAATATGTACAAAAGACTTTAAAAATTTCCTTGACACAAACACTGAATTATTAATATCAATTAATTTAGGGCAAAAGTGGAATGCATATGCGCTTCACATTAACTAGTCGGTGCAAGTCTAAACCGTGCAGTGGGTCTCCCAGGCAATATCGCATGTAAACACGGGCCTAAAATGAAATTTTCATCCGCCATCGGTTCCACAATTGAAACTTGTACCAACTTCAAAGCGGTGAGTGTACAGCGTTTAAAGTGCTCGATCAAAGCGTTGGTAATTTTTATTATATTTAGATACCACCCACCTGGCTCTGGAGAAGTAGTGCAAGCTTCCACCTCCATCAGGGTGCCCGAAAGCGAAAAGAGGATGAAGCATCGTCGGGGACTTGGGAAAGGGGATGAAACCTTTCCAGCTTTCGGTTTGTATGCAAATCAACTTTGTTTCGTTTTTTCCCAGTTTTTCCTGGATACGCCATCTTCTTCTTATACTCGACAGATAAGGAAAATGTCTAGAGCCGGAGATACTCGACAGGACGTTGGAAAACAGCTTCCCTGACATATCTTTGAAAGACCAAAAGGAGGCCAACATGAAAGGCTTATTCGGGCTGCTCTCCACCGACGCAGAGATGAAAAATAATCGGCTTCGGAGTTGTTGGGATCTCACAAAGAAATTAGATAAGTGGCGCAAGGACATAGTTTCCATGAAAGGAACTAGTTTTGCAGCTATATGGGGATGCTTTGCTAGCTCGAGCAGCGATCGCCCACAATTCTCGACTGGGTGCTTTTCCTGGGGGTAATACGAGGCAGTGCACCACTAAGTATTCTGCAAGCGTGATGACACGGCAGGAAGTGACTGTTAAAACCCTTTAAAGATAGAATCGCCTCATTTAGGGCCATTTATGTCGTATTTATCGAAATTTTTTGTCTTTTAAGACCATTCCTCACGAAAACAATCCTCCAAACCCTGAGGTAAAACTCTCAGATTATATCGCTTAGCGAAGATAAGCGGCACGGTTTGGTGACAGGAAAAAAATTGAGGTAAAATTCGGTTTTCATGTTTACGAAAGAAATGTAAATAAATTGAAAGAAAAAAAAGAAGAATCGAAGCCACTTTGTTCGGTTGGGTACTGGCTGCACTTACACCGCGTAAAACGCGTCAGACACACGTAAGACGTTGGCTCTGTCGCAATGCCGCGCAACGCCGCGGCAAGCAAGCAACGGAGCACACACAGCTTCGCGGCTTTGTTCTGTTTTTAAAGTCGCCTCAGCGTTTTGTTATTCAAATTACGAGTGTCGATGGATCAAGAAGGTTAAGTGATTTTCCTTCATTTTTTTCTTTCTTGTTTTTCTGCTTTTGCGATGGTATTGTGCAGGGATTTAATAGGAACTTCCATTTGGTTATTTTTTTTCTCTTTATCTGGCTCATTTTAAATCGACGGAAAAATAGTTGTTCTCGTTTTTTACGGAATATACAAACACGTTGAAATGTCATTGGATACAGACGCGCTTTGAAAGTTAATGGAAAAGGTTGTTATTTGACCGACTCTGGGTCAAACGCCTTCCGAAGGTACACATTATTATACATTTAACTTTCTTGCCTTAGCGTACTGCTGTAGGAAATACATGTATAGTTGGTTTTATTTTTATCTTATATGTATATACATACATATACATATCATCATAAACAAAAAACTTGCTCAAGATCAGTGTATCTTAGATGTCCGCCTTGAATCTTAAAGTAAATTCTGGAATCTCCTTGAGAAATGTATTACTATTGCCCGTTCTCCAATGCATAAACCAATCAAATCAACCACAAACTACCCAAAATCGCGCCATCCCGTTCTTTATTCTTATTTGCGTCATTGTCTTTCTCGCTTGTGTTTTTGACAACCAGATAAACTTTTTACTTGTGTGCGTTTCAACCAAGAGGAATAGTCAGCCATTCAGCAGCCTTTTTGTACTACAATAGTGACAGCGCCGCAGCTGCCCCATCGGTTGTCAAAACATCTGTGCAATAATTATAATATGAAGCACTTATAAAAATATGTGCGATAATTTCAGCAGTTTTTCCGCTCAAAAAGTGGTAAAAACTCTTTCAGATTAAACATTTGCCCGAGGATGTTTTGGCAACCTACAGGCACAACATGCAGGTAAGAGCTTATACTTTACAAGGGATTCAGCCAATTCAGCACTTCGGTTAGTTGGTTTGTGATTGTTTGTCCGGTGCATTGGAAAATTTTTTGTTTTTTTTTTATGGGAGTGGGGAAATGCCGTTACGCACCTAGGTGACCGAAGCCACCCGTGTGCCGGGCTCCCTGGCCACAATGCCAGGCCTACCGGCTAAAACCCCACTCCCCACCTCCAGGAACTCCACCCCGGAACCGTCTAGTAGACATTACTTCGGGGTGGTGCATTGGAAAATAGACATAATTATTTCGTAAGTGTTTGCGCAAAGCTTAAATTGTTACAAAAGAGCCAACGATTTTCGAAATATAAATTTCATCCCACCAAATCAAGAAATTTAGCCAAGAATCCCAAATTTTTTGCTCTTAAAAAGATAGGATATCGCATGTAAAACGATGTTTTAAAGATTTGGTGCAACCCATTATAGTCAGGCAACCACATCCAATCTTCAGTTCAATATGAATTCAAATTCCTTTATTTTAAAGCATTAAACAAAAACTTTACAATGATGTACGTACAGTACATGTATGTACCTACCTAAATTAAAACGTAATATACCGTAGCGCTCTAAATCATGAATTAATAAATGAGGCATAAATAGTAGGCTTTGCGACTGAGTTTGAATCAAGGTTTTTTGTTTTTGTCACCATTTAACAAAAAACAAAAAAAAAACCAAATTATTATTGAAAAAACTATTTCCTTTAATTTCTTAGCTGCCGCAACAAAGTTTGTACTGGAAAAGAATTATATATTTTTGTTAATTAGATTAGTTTTTGCATGGAAGTAGATATAAATAAATAAACAAATGGTGAGAAAAAAACTGACGCGATTTTGAAAAAATACTGGTTTTTTTACAATTGTCGACAAAAATCCATCAATCAACAAAACCGTGGTCTTGCATGTGCATCATGCTATGTATTTGAGAATGAGAACTTACAATTAAAAGTTAAAGTTAATCGGGTGATAGTTTTTTGAGTTCTATTGCATGCAATTCGACAAAAACGTGTTTTGGCACGGCGCGCCGCCATTTTGTATGTTTTTTTTTGCAACAAAATTTATTTATATACTTCTAGACTTTGCCATTAGACACAGGGATTGGGCAGTAGTACAGTATTCTATAGAGCGAGAAAACATCTTGTGCAAATGTACCAAATTGAATTCTATCATAGTAAGTAATATCGTTAATGTTATCTTAACCAAAAGAGAATTTTTTTTAAAGAGCGCAAAGTACTTCACTAACAAAAGTACATCATTTTACGGTTTTTAATAATCCTGCAAATGACTGTAATCATGCCAATCACCAAATTACCCACGAACGGTGTTCCGAACAGCCGGAGAAATAATAAAGCCCTCTGGGAGGGTTAAATCTCGGCGGGTATCAAAATTGTCACCGGGGCAAAAAAAGGGCAACACCAGCGTAGCGCCTCAGCCGCCCAAAAACCCTTTCCCTTACATATTAGTCGTCGAAATCGGTGGTAGCCGTGTGGCATAATGTTAAGCAACAAAGCCATAAAACGCACACAACCTGTGTGTGCGCGCCCTTTCAGAATCCAACTGGTGGCGCTGGGGATCGTAACATGTTGATATACACCAAACACAAAGAGCGGGCGACCCAGCTCTCTGGCTTACGCCCCTCCTCACCTCCACGGAAATCGAGTAAAGGGTGGCTCGGCAGTCAGTATATTTCTTGGCAATGTGAGAGGGCGCGTTGCCGAGATTACAATTTCCATCGGCAGCAACAGCGCCCGGAACGGAGAAATTGTGCACCCTTTCTGGTCACGGTGCAAACCAACCTCAGCAACAACTTATCACCATAACGGGAAAAGAGTAACCGTTATGTTGCGTAAGCGTAGAGTGTAAAAGAGACACCAGAGGGCGTTCAGTAGTATGAATTTATGGACCAATAAAATTCCCCCTATACCCCTCTCTCTGATACCCAAGTTCTCCACGAAGACTTGGTATGGGTGGGAGGACCATCCAGGGGAAATGAAGAAAGGACTCATAGCACTAAATTAGTTAAAATGAGATAAGACTGACGCCGGGGGTTAGCCGGGGGTGCTTCACTTTTTATTACAGCCATAGAGGAAAATGGAGAAAAAGCATCAGAAATAGTAGGAAAACTTCGATTTGGCGCTAAGGGGAGCAGGAAATTTGTGGCAAAGTCAAACAATTCCGAAAGCTTTTTATGAGATTGAAAGCTCCGTAGAGTACCTACACGACTCTCCGCGCCTGACTCGGATGTGGAGACGACCGAAATGAGAAGATTCATTTATAAGTTATTAAGGTGCCCAAAGTGCTGTAATCGCAGGAGTGTAGGCAATCGGATAAATTGGTTTGCGCTTGATTGCCCCCGGCTGTTTGTGCAAAACATTGAAAACTTTTCGCTAAAAAAGGTTAAATAGGCCCCTGTATGACAACTTCTGATTACTATTCGCCTTCCGGGTGGGTGAAGCTTCGCAAATTGAAGAACGGCTTCATTTCATACAATTTGGGTGTTCCTTTTGAAGAGGGGCTATCAATTCAGCTTTTCCAGTTTTCGCAAAATAAAAAACAGGGAAATTAATTAATCAACCAACTAAGTTGGTCTAGTCCTAGTGAAAGTTGTTTCGTGCAAAAACTGTTCAGGAATAGTTTTATTATTAGTTCTCACAAATTTTGTTTTTGTTTCTTTTATTTTCTTAACTTATTCTTGTGCAAATGATTCCTTATTCTTTCTTCCCTAAAATATTAACACATTTGATGAAGCTGTGTCATTTTACAAGGCATACTCTCACCTTTTTATCGAAAAAGGGATAATATCGAAGATTAGCCCGAATCTCCACCAAATTTAGTTTTAGTTTTAGTTTAGTTTAGTTTTGGGGGTTTTCGGGAGCGTTAGAATAGCTAGGAACCATCGACTTGACAAAACAAATATATTATGAGAATATGATCTTAATCGTTAAATCGGTCAGAAGTAACACGAGTTCTGGACACAGGCACTCCGCTCAGACTGAGTTCAACATGGCTGTCCAAGAACTAGCAGTTTTCATGGCTTACTTTGGAAGAAATGTTCGAAATAAAATTACACCTACTCTTGTAGCGCTATAAATACCGAGTATTTTTCAATTTAAATTTCAATAATGATAAGGAGCTGATAGACGCAATAGAGTTCATTATACAGGGTGTTTTGCTAAGGTCTGAACAGGGGTATGCCAATCGATTCTAAATGGTCTCCTGATCAACGTTTGTTCGGACACCCCCCCCCCCTCCCCCCCTTCAAATCAGTCCTTCCCCCCTAAAATCGCGATTGAAAATTTGGAGGAGCTCAACCTAGAAAATGCATTATAAGTTCTTTCAGAGACATCCTAGGATACTGATTAATAACGCATTAGAAAGCTGAGCCTTCAAGCTTTCCAACGATACCACCCACGACCCAATCCGTCAACAAACAAGCGGGGGAGAACCCATCAAATTTCGAAAATGGCAATTTCAATTTTCAATTTTTGTATGGGAAGATCGAAACTTTTTTTGAGAAAAAGCTTCCCTGTCATGTGGCCTTTCTCAAGAAAAAAAACCGCACGCGAATCCGACGGCGCGTTCCGAAGTTATTCGTGTTATAATATGTAATAAAACAACAAAACCCACTATCCGCAATGAAGTCCAATTGGAAAGTGACGTCACATTCCAATTGGATTTCATTGCGCGTAATGGGTTTTGTTGTTGTATTAATTATTATAACACGAATAACTTCGGAACGCGCTGTCGGATTCACGTGCGGTTTTTTTCTTGAGAAAGGCCACATTTCCCTGTCATGCTTTGGCAGGTTTTTTCTCAAAAAAAGTTTCGATCTTCCCATACAAAAAATCGGCAGTCAAGGTCAAATTTTGGGCTTTGAAATTGCCATTTTCGAAATTTGACGGGGTCTCCCCCGCTTCTTTGTTGACGGATTGGGTAGTGGGTGGTATCGTTGGAAAGCTTAAAGGCTCAGCTTTCTAATGCGTTATTAATCAGTATCGTAGGATATCTCTGAAAGAACTTATAATGCATTTTCTAGGTTGACCTCCTCCAAATTTTCAATCGCGATTTTAGGGGGGAAGGACCGATTTGAAGGGGGGGTGTCCGAACAAACGTTGATCAGGAGACCATTTAGAATCGATTGGCATACCCCTGTTCAGACCTTAGCAAAACACCCTGTATGTATGTAAATTAAAAAAAGGGATTGGAGAAAGTTGGCTAAAAATTTAATGTAGGTATGCATGTACTAGTATGATGAAATATTATAAAAGAATTTCAACGAATATTGGGTCTTATCGTGGAAAACGTGAACGCGAAAAAAACGTCAAACGTAGCATTTTCGTATCGGTGTAAACGCACCAGTGGACGTCGAACGTCATTTTCAAAATTGGTTTTTTTTTTGTATAAAACGTGCGGCGGCACTTTTTTTAAACAATTATCAGACGTGAGATTAAGTAGACGGCGAAGCCAAGCGAAAATGGAATTATTTAAAATTAAATAGTTTTGATGTCAATATTACATTATATCATATATTGAATAATTGAAGATGTCTCATGATTTCGAAATTTTTCGAAAATCGATAGATTCACGCATTTTCCACGATACGCTTTACAGTGAAGTGAATATTAATTTCACCGCGTTGCGTTCACTATACGTCTTCCGAGATAAGACCCATTAGCTTTGCTGGAAATATGTATAATATAAATGATGGCTACTTGATATCGCTATTTTAAAACACTTTAATTAAAAACTTTATTTGTTTGAGAATTGGGTTACCATAGCAACAATTTTTCAACAGTGTAGTATATGTCGTTACATTTGTAAAAACGGTTTTTTTGAAAACTTAAAACGATATAAATTGAAAAAGAATAAGGAATTTTAAAAAAATCATTAAAAATATAAATTCATTAAAAAAATGAACCAAGATTCAACTTAATCCTGAATTTGCTTCAATAAAATAGGAGAACCCTACTATCTCCAATTGGTTACCCCGACGACAAACCAACTGTACGCTTATTTTGTTAGCATTGAGAAATCCTCAGAATCAAAATGCGACGAACAAAAGTAGTTTGATTTATTTTTTATAAAAACTGGAGCTATGGAACTTGTTAATATGTAAATCGTAAAAACAAATCAAATGTGAAGTTATTTATCAAAGATATTCGAGCACGATGTGCATAGGTACTGAAATTTGAGGAAACGCGATCCTATGTAGGTAATAAATCATTTTAAACAAAATGCTCAGAATTTTTGTTACTTCCATTTAAACAATTGCGTTATACTTAAATAACTCGTGCAAGTTAAAAGGTGTCAAAAACTTTTTCCGAAAATTAATAAAAAATATAACCATTAATTTGTAATCGCATTTTACCAAGAAAGTGCATGTGCCAACTGCATAGAATTAGTAAAAATCATTCATTCCAAACACAAAAACGCACAAATAGTTTTTATTTTCCATAATTTCACCTTGAATAGTTGACCACTTCCATTCCATGGCCATCATAGCCAGCTGTTGAAAGCAGTGAATATTTAGAGGCAACACCTCTGCGCTTCCGCAGCCAGCGTATTAGCTAAAGAAACGGCCTTCACATTGAATAAATAGAGTTATTCTTGGTCGTCTTGATTTAAATTACATACATACATAGATATGTATATTCTTAATTAACCTTCAAAAATACATATATTGAGTTTAACTGGCCAATTGTTCTAAAAGTTGATGCATGTGTTCTAGATTTTAAAAAGGTATTACATCTACCATTTTCATGTTTAGGAAAGGATATTGATATTTAAGTAAAAAATTGATTTTCCACTTATGCCAATGATTGCAATTTTTGTACTACTTTTTCTTGGATAAGTACCCAGTTAAGCTTAGTATATTTTTTTTCGGCATGATTAAGCAAATTTGAAGGCAATAATGTGGATTCACGTAAAAAAAAAGATTTCTTTGTTATAAGAAAACGATAGTCATAATGAAAATATAATAATAATAGTAATGACACCGAAAAAATTGCTAAAGTTAGCGAGATTCCTATAGACTTCAAAAAAGTATCATTATCTCGAAAACGAGAAGATTTTTACTTAAGGTAAATTTGGTCTATTGGAACAGTCATATGAGTTGGCCCGTCATCCGTTTAGGACGTTAGTTATAGTACACCCTATACAACGAAGTGTGTGTCCTCTCGAATCAAGATGAAACTTAGCAATAAAATTTATGCGAAATCTGAACTGAGTTCGTAACTAGGCCACACAAAATAAAAGTTCCCAAAGTCCCAAATATAGTATCTTCCCTTGGGGAAATGTAATATTATACAAAAATCAAATCGTCTTAGATAATATTCTGCATATTTTATGGCATTTATCTCACCCTAAGCTACTCGTAAGATAGGTGTTTTGATAGCACTTTTTTGTAGATTATTAATTCGAAAATGAATATATTATCTAAGTACATACATATATTAGGCACATTATGTTTTTACAAACATGGGTTGAAAAGTGAAAAAAACCGCTTTTAAGACTTTGCAATGGGATGTAGAAGGAAAATAAATAAAATAAAATAAACTGCATTTATATAATATCAGTTATTTGTAAGGCTTATCAAGATTTGTTCAGAACACAAGTTTTTTATGGGAATATCTGTATTTTCTTTTTTTCACATTTCAATCCCATGTTTCCGGAAAACGTAACATCATAATTTTAACGTAACATATTTATCATTTTCAAAAAAGTTCTGTAAAATTAGCTAATTAGATACTCGAGACAAAATATGTTGAAATCTGTATATTTGACTGTTCCGTAATTTTCTGGATTAGGTACCTACTGCTGATTTGCATTTTACATTCATATTAGCTGACTAACGCTCAACTTTGTTGAGCTAGAAGTATTATAGATTTTATTTCAATATTAAGAATTGAGAAGAACAAAACTCGTTAACTTTATCAAAATTACCTGGACACATTTTCTGAAATAAACCAAATATGTACTCCGCAAGCGCCGTAAACCACAGCACCACAACTAGGACGAAGAAGCAATTGACTTACCTGAAAATAGAAATAAAAATTAAAGTTAGTGCACAGCGTCCTCGTTCGAGCCTTAGTGAAAAAAGTCAAATGTAAATAGAAAATCCATAAAAAGTACTCTGGACTTTTATGAAGTTAAGTGGCAAGGGAGAGCCATAAAACCCGCTCGTTTCCAAACAGAATACAAAATAATTAAAAGAGCTCGCCAGCACGAAGGCAGCGGCAATTCGCCGGAATGGGTACGGACAGAGGCGCAGTGGGATGGACATGAGGAGGGGACCGCAGGACCGAAGACGTCGTTGCGCGCTGCAATATCCACCCACGGCCTGACCAAAGTGAACTCTTCGATTTCGCGGTGCAATTAACTACTGCACTGGGTTTTTGCAACGGCACCATAGCAACTCCCGCTCAGACGCAGTGGAAAATCTCAAAAAATAAAATCCCATCGCTAGCAGTTTCGGAATTTCTGCCGGAACGCTGAGAAAATTAAGCTAAGTAGGTACAACTGGTACAGAATGAAGCAAAGAAAAACAGCGGGAAACCCTGAAAAACGCGAAAATTTAAGATTTTTGCGTAAACCAACAAAGTCACATGCAGATGAGTTTCGCTGCCTTTAATAGAGGGAGCAACCGTAGTTAGGTATAGGAAAAAATCCAATTCACAGGAATCGGGCGAAAAATGAAGAAACTCCGTCTTTCGGTTCCAACGCGGAGGAAAATCAATGGCGGTGCGATGTCAGCGGAGCGAAGCGACGGTGGTTTGGTGCGAGCAAGTGCGATTTAGTCGAGCGATGACGATACTGCAGCAAACTGGAAACTTTTGTGACGGCCAATTTTATTAAGAAACCACGCCAACGTCTTCCGAGGGCCCCCCATCCCCCCCGCTCCAACGACTTCTCCACCCGCAGCGATGTCTCAAGTAATAAGCCTGCAGTCTTCTGTTCGTCGAATGTTGTTGCATTAGCAAAACTGAAACTCTTTGAGATTGCAGCAGCAGCGGCGGCGGCGGTGGCGCACTTTTCAATTTGAAAGGTCCAGCCCAGTTCGGCTCGTCGCCGTCGTCGTCTCTGTGGCGCCCCCTCCCCTCATGTCATAACTGATAATAATACAGCTACTGCTATATTGCCGGTTTTGTTAATGCACTGGCAATTGCAGCAAAGCTTATGAGTGACTTTTTACAGTTATTTGCAACTTTGGAATCTCATGAATGTTACTTGTAATATAAAAAATGGAGAAATTGCTTAAGTAACAGTTAAGTCCACGAGAACGAAAGGAAAGTTTTGGTAATTTTACTTGCTGATTGCTGGCGGGTTATGCTAACCAACTTGTGCAGATCCCAAAATTATTCATTCAGACTGTCGCAGCTTTTTTGTTCCTTTTAATACCTGATACAAATATTCATTCTTTATTCGAATGCTGTAGCACTTTGCCCAAATTGAATAAAATATCAATCCATTTGGTGGGATATCGCCGCCAAGCACAATTATTTTAATGCTAAGCAAAGAAGCAGAATCTCTCTAGTCTCAGTAGAATTTTTTTAATACCTCCTTAAGCGGGTACCTACCCGGTGTACAAGCCAAAAGAATTTTTTTTTGCATAAATTGTGTTTGAAGTCTCCTCACGGATTTTGATCAAACTTCAATGAAATGTTCATTTAGAATCAAAAGCGACGGATATGCAAAAAATATTTAGCGAGTTGCTATGTTCTATTTTAAAAATCAAAAATCGACTTTAAAAGATCGCCACTTTGTTCAATTTGAAGAAAACATAAAAAGCTTCAATAGGCACTACATAAAGTATTAAACTACAAAATTATTTATTGTTGCATTGATTTTAGACAACCCAATAAGAAATTTCGATGTTTGTGCGTCACCTCGAAAGAGCGTTCGGCAATCCCTTAACCCTCTAACTTAAGATTGAATTGATCAGTTGATCAGTTCATTTCAAGAAGGCTTGACTTTTAGGTATATTTCATGTCGAAACATTTATTTATGATAATATAATATATAAACATAGCTTATATTAATGTTTCAGAACTTGTTCACGGTTTACTGTTCATTTCAAAAGTCAACCGCTCAAAATTAAAATAAGTCCAAAGAAAATAAAAGCTTGGGTGCCCAAAAAGGAAAAACCAAACCTCTATAATTAAGAAAAAATGTTAGAATTTTTAACAATAAGTTATTTTCAGGTTGAAAAAAAACAAGTTTTGGTCGTAGACATCTCGAACACAGATAAGATATTGACACCTGGTCCCAAAAAAAGATCATCCTGTCCCTTATAGACTAAAAATTCAGACCCGAATTTGAACCACAACCATAATCAAATATGTAATTTCTATAGTCCGGTCAAAATAGACATTTCAAATAACAAAAACTCCGACAGAGCTGAATTTTGGTAGAGACCTTGGATACACCAGTAGAAATAATGTGCCAAAAGTCCCCATAAATCCCATGTGTGCTAAAAAAGTTATTAGGTCAAATGTCAAAATTTTCGGTTTTTCGGATTTTTCTCGAAAACGGTACGTTTTATCAAAAATAGAGTCCAGACAAAAATTGTACATCATAAAATTGTCTACAAAAATAGTCCGTATACTTTTTTTCCTAAGAATCACCATTCCTAAGATATTTAGAACGGCGATATCTTAGGAATGGTGATTCTTAGGAAAAAAAGTATACGGACTATTTTTGTAGACAATTTTAAGATCTACAATTTTTGTCTGGGATATATTTTTAATAAAACTTACCGTTTTCGAGAAAAATCCGAAAAACCGAACATTTTGACCTTGAATAACTTTTTTAGCACACACGGGATTTATGGGGACTTTTGGCACATTATTTCTACTGGTGTACCCAAGGTCTCTACCAAAATTCAGCTCTGTCGGAGTTTTTGTTATTTGATCACTCTTTTTATGTCTATTTTGACCGGACTACTAAATGAGAAATAAGAAAGACAAAATTGCAATAAATTGGGGAAAATTCTCTTTTTGTTTTTCAACCGTTGAGTTTAATATTTATTTATTTGAACAGCTCCTTATGTATTTCTGCAACCACTAATACTATTGACTTGAAATTTTGAATAGTTTTAAGATGTGCTTACCCACTTTTATTGCCAATGACAAAATTTAAAAAGTATTTTCATTTTCATTGCAAAATGCGGAAATAGAGTTGAAATTTTAAAGTCAGGTTACTAGGACTAAATTAAACTTTAAAGACTTAAACAAAAATAAATAAATTACATTACAAAGAATAAATAATTTATTTTGAAAAAAAAAACATTAAAATAAAACACGAGAAGCATTAATTTCTTTTCTTTATTGCCTTTATGTGTGTAGTCTCCGCGAGGACTCACGTATTTGAACATTTTCTTAACAAAACTTTTTGGTATTTGCAGATGCTTGCTTTCTTTCTCCTCAAAAATGCGGGTGTCATCGTATATAAATTCGAGGTAAATGTTCGAAGTTTCTTTAACGTATATTTATGACGAAATCTGTGATGTGACAACAACGTAGGTGATATTTAATAATGTGCGCACGCAGGGTAGCGTATTTATTTATATGTATCCTATTAGATATAAAATAAATTTAGTACATAATATAGAAATGTAGATGACTGAATTGTTATGAATTTAATGAATTAAATAAAGATGTGGATTCTTTACGAAGAATTTTGTTATTCGAACATCAATTTTGAAAAGTTAGTTTGTTGTTCGCTTCATTTTAAGCGATAATTGCATGGGCTTCGAAATTTCACATTTGCATGGCGCTAGTGGGGAAAAGTACATAGGAGCATACTAAACTTACATTTCTATACAAATTTCTATCTGTGTGGGACTTATCATCTTTATTGTGAAAGTATGATATTTTAGCTCGTTAAAGTAAAATATCGAGCAATTTAGGAATATCACAAAATATCTACTTTTTCACTTTATTTTGTAATATTTGCTGCAAAACTGTACCCCATTAGATCCGAAATCGCCACTTGCCATGAATTCCAGCCGCAAAATACCACAGTGAACCATCTTTTCCATCCCTACATTTGGAAAATTTATAGCGCTTATCCACGCCATATTTCATAATTTCATAATTTAAATATTTATCATCAGACAATGAACCGACTTGTACCCGAATACACACCTCGTCCGCCCCCGAGGTAGTGCCAGTGCTGCCAGCCAGACAGTCACTTTATAATATAGAAATTCGCCGAGCATACCTCCGTCTATAAGGAGTGTGAGTGTGACTTGGCTTTATATTCTTGCGGGTAAATTTGTTGCTAGCGGAATATTTTTTACGCAATCCGCCTTGACTTAATTTCACTTTCAATTTCTCATTCTTTTGCCACTTTGATGGTAGCTGTGAGATGGATAGACGGATGGCTGGATGTGGCAATTTCCCGTCATGCCGTGGCCCGCCCGCTTCAACCGAAAATCCAATTGCCCCACTCGTTGTATGAGGTGGTGTCACTGGCACCCAAAGACAGTGCCCGCGAGACGACAAAACTTCGTATTTCGATTTCACCAAAATGCCATAAAGGCCTATTGCAGGGGAGGACGACGGCCAAAATTAAAAAGGAGCGCAAGTGAAGCGAACGACTTGCAAGAAAGAAACAATTTTCAAGACAACGGCTGGCAGCCGCGGCACGTCTTCGCCTTACGTGCGTCGTCGTCGTCACCGTCGTCATCATCTGGGCTGGTTTCTGGTCAGCAACCTGGCATCAGGTGGTAAAAAACTTCAAAAACCAGCTTGACGGCGCGCGGCACGCTCCTCGCCGCAACCAGTTAAAGAGGAGACATAAAGCTGGGTCTCACCTGGCTGGCGGGGACCGTACCGCACCAGAAAGAAAAGAACCCGAATCGAAATCTTTAACCAGTTTTTCGCGGTAGTGTACTCGTGCACCGCAGTAACCTCCACCCACCCAATCGAGTTTGCCGCTGCCGCTGCCGCTGCCGTTGCTGCTTCTTAAGACGCGACCAAGGCGGCCTCATGATTCACTGCCTCGCAGAAATGGTGCACCTGGGACGGTGTTCATGCCGCAGCAGATGGTGCAGCAGCGGCGGCCTGGCCGCTTCAAAACTGGAACAACGCGTTGTGACTCCGTTTTTGGAGATTATATTGATTTTTTTTTCTCCATCTCTAGCTTAGGTATTTAAGTTATATAACCAAAACCTTAGATTTTTCCTAAAGCTCGTTTAAGTTTAAAAGAACCATGGGATGCCTGGAAGCTTCCAGGGAATGTGAACAAAAATGCTACGAAAGAGTTGAGTAGCCATTGAGGCTCCAAAATGAAGCTATTTCGTCATCGTTCTGTTTTTCCGTAAATATGTCTCATATAAGCGGAGATGAATTAATTTAAAAATTATGTGTGCAAAAATGCGGTTATGTGACTGTTGCCAGTCGCAGGAACGTGCCTGGTAACAGCCATGACTGAATTTTCTGAGATATTATAAAAATCCTGTTCGCAGGAGAGAGAGCGCTTTTACCTATTTCGATTTGCGGAGAATGAACTCAGATTGCAATTGATATTGAATAAAATAGGTTTTTTTTATACAGAGGTTTCGCAAAAAATTTTTTGTGCAATACCATGTTTAGCTAAGAAATATGGGAACGTTTGGATTGTCTAGCTAGGAAATCTTCCTGCATTTAATGCTAAATTCAAGTTCCTACTTATTATGACGTCTTTCGATTAAGTAGCACATTGAAAAGCTAGGGCTGGACCAAAAATTATTCACGTTGCGAAATGAAATAGATGCCTGTGGACCAAAAATGGTCCCTGTCGGCCTGAAGGTGTTAATGGTTGGTGCTTCTTAATTTTAAAAATAACAATATAAATATATTAATAACAATGTTCACTTCGAAGATACATTTACATATTCAGTTTAAATTTCCCTCATAGTTTTTCATCAAAAATTGTTAAAACAGTCGTTTGAATTCCAAAGTGACAAATATGTAAATACAATCTGTCGTTTGATTGCTTTTCAGTTTCCAAGAAATTAGAAGTACAATATTGTGCTAAGAGACGAATCAATCCGAACGTACATACGCACATACGAACATACATACGTACATACACACACAGACATCACCATAAAAACGTTTGATTCGGATTCTGGTGACCTTGAAACGTGGAGATATGCAAAAACTGGGAATTCACAAAATCTGCCCCATTACGTTAACTTCCTCTGGGAATTTCAAGCACTTCAAAAAACGTTCTATGAGTTTTCCCCGAAAAATGCATTTTTTTTTGGATATTTCACGTTGAAACTTTCGATTTTGGCGTTTGACGAAGAAGAACCAACCTTTAACAAGCTATTACTCCGTTGTTATTGGGTCTAGTGATATTTTAAACCCAGTATTTTTTTGTTTTGTTTTATAAGCTGCATTTTTACTCCTAATGATTTTTTTCATAAAATACTTATTTTCAGAGTTATTCATGAAAAACCGTCTGAAAACGTGTTTTTTTTTTTTGAAAAATTGACGTTTCCACTCTCGAATAAGTCGAAAAGTATTGACTTTCAGTAAAAACTTTATATAACAAAAGTTGCTTAGAATTAGTCAATCTATCCATTGCCATACTTATTTTTAATAAAAAGTTTTTCATCCCCGAGAAGGGGTGGCGTCCACCCCCAGGGTAAAAGCAACCCTCGGCACATTGACAACTTTGAAGTAGAGGGTAAGTAGAACCTACAGCCAAATTTTGGTGCTAATCGGTGCTGTTTGGTAGAATTGCCAGGGAAACCGTGCATTGACTGGACTATTTATCGCTTCTGGGAGAAGTTAGTTTACCACCTACACTTCTGGGAAAAATTTTTTTAATTATATTTCCAAGAAATGAAACTGTATACCAATTTTCAGAACTATATTCGATCATTTCTTTTTGCGGTAAAAATTGCTCGTTTAACCCTCTCCCCCCCTTGATTGCAGCAACTATGACTTCTGGCAAGGTGGCCTCTTGCTTAGATGACGTCATAGGAATCTTATGAGAAAAAATCGCCACTACATATGTATTTATATTCGATCAGTTCACATTTTTGTAGCCAGCTCTTAGACTAAATGTCTCGTTAAAAGAGAGAAGGCGTTGAATTCTTTAATTTTATACAAGTTACTTCACATCTTGATGTGAAATGAAAATGAAATGTATACAACATTGTCCATTAACTTCTTCTTGAGAAGTATACTGAACTGGTTCGCTTAAAAAGTTAGGAACATATGTGTGTATGTATAAGAATAATTGACTTGTACTAACATAGTGAATATTACGGAAAAGTTTCATAAAATTTAGTATACATAGTCGTCCTAATAAAGTCGATACAGTGGGTCTCTAAGTAACCGAGACACTGACCAAATTCGGAAATGCAAGCTTGCATTCCATGGCATTAGTGTGACATCAACTGCAAATATTTATAATTAGGTACAGATCAAATTTAAAATTTGAAGTGAATTGCTTGATATTGATGTTTCTTTAAAAACTCGTTCACCATAAATTCTGAATTATAATTTTGTGATTTTCATAAATTGCTGGAAAAATTACCTATAATTCATAGATTAATTACGTATATCACGCATTCTTTTAATTAAATAACTAAACATTTTTTTTTAATATTCTTCCTAAATATGGAATAAAATAGATTCCAGAATAACATTCTAAGGACAACATTTATTATTCTAGTTAATATTTTACTTAGTTAGGTACTAACTTAGTTTTGCATTTTATTTTGCATTTGATTTTGTTTCTATTTAATTCTACATTACCTTAGTTGAATTATTGTGGAACTTTACGAGCTCTTGTGGGCCGTTTTTTGTTTTTCTTTTTATTTTTTATAGGAATACTTTATCTTTTATTAGCCGTGCAAATAGTATACGAATTAATTCGAATCGAATAGTGGTAGGTATTCGTTTCGATTTTAGACCAGAATAATTAGAAAAACCGAATAATCGACATATTTCGAATTATTCGAAAAAATTTAAAAAACATTTTTATTTCAAATTAAATATAATATTTTTTATTTTAGAGAAAACAAATTGAAGAAATATCACGAATTATATTAATGTAGATATTCTTATATGTATAAATATATCAAATAGGACACAGATTAAGAAGATAATCTAAGCTTTTGTTAAAAAGTTTAAAATAATGAAGATTAAATTAAGAGCAATGGACTTTCTAGAACTTATTTAATCAAATTTTAAATATTTGATTGTGTAGAAGTATTCGATATTTCGAATTATTCGCACAGCGCTCCCTTTTATATATAAATTTAATTATAAAATTGCACTATTTCGGTACGGCCTGGGAATTGATAATTCCTTTGGAAGCAATATCAAGCAGATACGAGTATATGTATAGTATTAACTTCGTTTTATGATTTCAGTGCACGACGCCTTTCGATCCAATAATAAGTTGTGATAAGAAAATGCTGAAACGGATACCTTTTGTGTAAACTCTAAATCGATGAAATTCCAGCGATATTCGGTCTTATCACAATTCGCGGAATGCGGCCCATTTTAAGGCGTTACGTTCCTTTCGCAGAACGATTACTTAAGAATGGCTGAAAATCACAGTTGACAATTGGGCCTCAACTCAACATTTTATAGTTATAGCAGGGAGGTAGACACAGAGGCAATGTGCTGGGATGCATACGAGAATCAGTTCGGGGCCGCAACAAAGTACTACCAGATACGGGGGTGAATTATGCTCTTTGATTATGGGCCTCATAATGCCCACAGAGTGGACGAACCTCGACTGCAGCCCTCGAGCACAGCCCATTTATGTGGCACCCACTCCCCGCCGTTCGGCGTCCCCGCATTGGTTTTGTGCATGCACACATTTAGTAGTTTTGATCTTCGTTGATTTGCAATTCACAGGTTCCATTGGTCCAGCGAACGGCGGGTCGGTGCGGGCCGCGGGTCGCTGTGTACATTTCATTGAATGCGAATCGATTTCCTCTGATGGAATGTGGCTCTGAGTAGCCCTCGGATGGATATTTATTTATTTTTTTCTCTCAAATATGCTTCTCTTTTGCCATTTTTTTTTAAAAAACTTTTTTTATTAATTTGGCTTTTTGCTGCCTTCATTAAATAGCGAAAGGCCTTATCATTTTATTTTTACAGAGTCAAAAGGGTTTCAAATTGTTTTCCACTCGAACCGTATGAATTTTGTAACTTGACAGCTGGATGAACCGAAAGCAAAGGCTTGTTCCAGACAGCTCTATTTATAAAATGTTGTAGGCAAAGCCACTTAAGCTAGATAGAGTAAAATATTGATAATGTGACTTAAAAGGATTTATAATGTAACAGAAATATAAGGGCATTATTAAAAATGTAAATAATAGTAGGTACAACGATCTCGGAAAATCATAATTAAATTCCATGTTAATGTATGTACATATGGCATACCAATGGGAATTTTATATTCAATTCTCTCTCGATAAAACGGGCACAGAACTTGAACAAAAAGAGCCTTCATGTCTGTTTATAATTTACCAGCTCTAGAAATCTATGATACCAGCGGGATACTTGCTTATGTCTTCTTCTGCCTGTATAGAGAGTTGGTTATTACTTTGGTTATTTCCAATATAATACCGCAATTAACTTGATAGTGAAAAACAAGATATGACAAACACATCCACAGGTCGGTGCAAAAGAAGAGTAGAATCACTTTAAAGCACCATACAACGGGGTTAAATTGAGTCAAATAAAATATAGCTTTTTATTTTTATATCCTTAATAACTGTTTTCAAGGTAATAACCTGAAAATATATATGTATGGATGCATGCATGTATGTACATATGCATATGTAAGATAACTGACATCGGTGCTTACTAACATTTTTGATTGGTCCAAAGTTACCATAGGGTTTGGGATGAGTTCGGCCCATTATATAGATTTTTCATTACGCATATGTAAATGAATTTATGTAATTAAAAAAAAGTATAACAGCAAATGCACATTTTACAATAAAAAATCCTGTTTTATTAACAGCTTATGGAAGACGAATCTTCATAAAATCTTACATTTTTAAATGTAAAGTTAGAAATTTTATAAAAACAAGCTGCAATACTGATATCATGTTTTTTTAAAGTTTTTAAAGCTACTATTTGCATATTGTTGTATTTCGATCCTTCTTTTGTACACGAAGCATGATTTTAAAAAACTAGGGTTTCTAAAAGTACAACTCGAAAATAGATGAATAAAGAAAATACTTCACTTACAATCCTACAAGTTTATCGTAGCTTTGCTACCTCATATAACGAAAGACAAATACATTCATAAATAAATTACTATAAAAGTATCATATCCTTGATATAATTGCTGTCAAAATCATTCAATCTACATATGTATGTATGTTTGACAGCCACTGAAAGAGATAGACTTTTGCATTTATAACGTCCTGCATTATGTTATTCTATAACCATGATAGAATTCAAGAGCAGTTGTTTACTACCGAAACTCGTCTCACAAATAAAAACACCCCACATTTAGTTACATATTGTATTCCTTTCAAATTAGTCTCAAAACCCAAATGTCTGAAGTGGTCGCTACCAAAAACAAAATTTAGAATAGGAAATAATACGTTCGGAGATTTGATTCCCTTCAATTTATGAGAATTCACTCCTACAAGTCCTCAATTTACTTTTAAATCGTATCAAGCATTAATGTAAAAATCCTTCATATAAAATTCTATGTATTGACTATTTGAACAAAAATCAATCACCCTTCTGCGGAAATGACTTCAATAAAAGGAAAATAAAATATTACGTAGCACAGCTCCTTTATAGGATAAAGAGTTAAGGGCAGCTCCTTCAAAAAAAACGAAACCATAATTGGCTTTAGAGCAACTGAAGTAGAGATAGAGTAGAAGTTTATTGTATAATTAAGGGGTAACACATTTTGGAAATGAGTCGCATATCTTTGTAAATATAAAACGAACAATTGAATTTACCACAGCATGAAGCAAATCAGGGAGTTTATACATGCATGAGTGACATTCCAATTCATATACATCATACTAATATTATAAAGAGGAAAGTGTATTTTTGTGTGTATGTTTGTAATGAATAAACTCAAAAACTACTGTGCCGATTTAAAAAATTCTTTCACCATTAGAAAGCTACATTCACCCTGAGTAACATAGGCTATATTTATTGCTGGAAAAGATTAGGGATCCTTACTAAATCTTTAGTAACGTAACCCAAGGTGTAAAAAAAATGCCGACTACTTCGCAAAAAATTTAAGTCAAAGTTTACTGAGATCATTTTACGAGAGAATTTTAAAATACGGAATTTCAAGGAGTAGTTGAGGGGGTGTCCGTGGGAGTAGATGAAGGAGGAGTTGAGGGGGTGTCCGTGGGAGTAGATGAAGGAGGAGTTGTGGGGTGTCTGTGGGAGTAGATGAAGGAGGAGTTGTGGGGGTGCCCGTGGGAGAAGATGAAGGAGAAGTTGAGGGGGTGTCCGTGGGAGAAGATGAAGGAGGAGTTGAGGGGGTGTCCGTGGGAGTAGATGAAGGAGGAGTTAAGGGGGTGTCTGTGGGAGTAGATGAAGGAGGAGTTGAGGGGGTGTCCGTGGGAGTAGATGAAGGAGGAGTTGAGGGGGTGTCCGTGGGAGAAGATGAAGGAGGTGTTGAGGGGGTGTCCGTGGGAGTCCGCGTGCGAAGCCGGGGCGGGTTGCTAGTATATTATATTTATGTATATAAACTACATAGTATCGCCTACATGTCGAAATGCGACTTTACGAACGAATAAAAGTTGTTGATAATAATGTAAGGAACAAGTTTTGCATTTACATTTTTGCGATAAAATAATATTTTTACGTCGAAAAAGTGGAAAAACCCTTTTTTGGAAACTTCAGCGCCACCTACCGTGCGCATTTTTTGCTGTACAGCATTGCTTCAATGACATTAATTGTAGATCGCAACGTCCTCTACATTTTTTGTTTGAAAAATTTTCCTGTAAAATGCATACATTTCGAGAAAAATGCATTCCAAAATTTTTTTGGCACTTTTTTTGAGTTTTCAAAAAGACGCACCAAAGTAGCACGTGCCCATTGCGAAGGTAGCTTAAGTACATCATTCTTCAACGAATAAAACAAGATTTTCCCATATTGTAATTTTTTCATTTGAACTATTTTTTTTTCGACAGACTGACTGTACTAAAATAGGTTAAAAAAGGATCACAATTTTTGGCCAGTTTCCTTGTTACTCGACTGCAAAGGAAGGGTTATGTTTTGAAACGCACTTAACAGGGGCAAATAAAAAAATTAGTATGTAAAGATTAACAGAATCAAAGTATGTATAATTCTAAATTAAAAGATTGATACACACCAAATGAAAGTGCAGTGTTCTCTCAAAAATGCATGCTACATATAAAACGATCACATGCAGTCGGAGGCTAACAAGTATTCACGATTTGAGCAGAAATATCTGTCCATTACAAAACACGAATACCTTTTTTATCAAACTATACTTTCACTGATTTTGAAGCGTGCTTTGGGTCATTGTCGTTTTCGGAGATGTCCTGCACTTCTTTCTCAGCATATCATTTGTCGAAAAATATCTCTATAGATCACGATTTTTCATCATGTCTGTACAACCTAATGGTCATGCTTTATGCAGTTTTAGTCCTATGTGCAAAAATTTCTACAATACAAAAACTCACTCAATCAATATTTAACAAAAACTGTTCAATTTATTTCTCCTTAAAAAAAAATTGTTTTATTTACCATATTTGAAGTCCCGTTTGCGTTTGTGTAACTAAGGTACCAGTGGTAAATTACAAATTATCAATTAAAATTCCCCAAATTAACTCGCCGCAAAAAATTCAACCAGATATATGTACATATATAATATATTAAAAAAAATAAACTAGATTAAATTGTAAAATATGAAGATGAACATTGTAAATGTTGAATTATTATTCTACATTGTTGCAATTACCTATTGTATTAAGTATATATGCGAGTATCATCGACACTAAGTGACGAAATAGCTCCGTATCTCATTCTAAAGTTCGTTTTCTAAAAATTATCTTGGAAATACATACATATATGTATATAGTTTTGCCTAGGCGCCGGATGGCAAAATGAGATAGCAAAAAGTGGTTTGAATTTTAAGGAACTATTTTGTCTTGGACAAGCGGACCAATATATTTTTATGTATTTATGCATATGTAATGTATGTTACGAAAAATGTGTTTAACGTGGGTATTTTGTATAATGACCGGACATTGTGTAGAATATCAACAGACTGTGCACTTTTCGCGCGCAGATAAGCACACATTTGTGCAGTGTATATTTTAAAAATATGATAAATATACTGCCCAAAGGCGTACTTGTCATGCGCGCGAAAAGTGAATAGTCTAAACTTTTAGCTAATGGGCTGATTTTCCTAATGACCTACGACATACATTATAACGTTCCCCCAAAAAAATGGATATTCTACACAATGCCCGGTAATTTTACAAAATGCCCACATTAAACACATTACCCGTAACATATACATATGTACATACAAGTTAGCGTATACGCCATTTTAAGGTCTGATTCACACTTCTGATTTCGGTCGTGACGCTATTTTGAATTTTCAAATCAAGTTTGTTAATATTTTAATTCGGGTAAATAGTTAAGCTGAGCGAAGAACTTATATATGGTATGTACATACATATGTATATACAATCACATGATTATAATCTTAATTTGATTTCGTCGTAGTCGAGTAAAAATATTGAAGAATGGACAATACATGCGTCCCGTGGCTTAATTAAAATAGTGCATTAGCCATATATTCTCGATAATCTCGACCATCTAAACGAAACTCAAAATTAACCGCGTCCATCACCTCAAAGGAATCCCTCTTCTTCACCATTCATCTAAATATATCCGGCCGATGAACAAAAAGCCATTCAGGTGTGACTCATCCAAATCACTAGCTTCGCATCCCAAGAATTTTAGCTCATCAATCAGTTTCTAATGAAACCCATAAATTTTCTTTACTTGCCTTTTTATTATAAAAAGTACGTTCGATAAGCGTCTGGTAACACTGCCACCTTGACAACAATAGCGACGAGCTCGTTGACGGCGACAAAGACGACGACGACGATGGCGGCAGGCAACGGCAACGACGATGATGAAAACTTGAGTTACAAGTTGCGAGCGCGTTTGCATAGGCACCACCGTCGTCACTGTCTTCGTCGCGCCTTCACATCTCCTTTGGCTTTCTTGAGCTCACAGAATTCCTCCTGCTCCGCCTTGAAGTGGTGACTAATGTAACTCCGATGACACTGGCTCATAGCTGGCAAGCCAGCGCAGACAGGGCAGTTACCAGCTAGCAGGGGAAGCCCCTCGAAACATCAAAGGACGCGCAGGCGCTGTGTGTGCTTCTGAGTGTGTTTTAATTTTCTTTGGTGATTTCCTGGCATTTCTGAGGAAAAGGCGGTGCAGCTTCTTCCCCTGAATAAAACAAGCTTGAGTCTTCAATTTGACGTTGAAATTTTATGATTTTCCTAGGGCTTTACGGTGGCGTACGTGATGCTTGGCAAATGTTCGTTAAACAGCAGTATGCAACATGCGAAAAGGGGAAAAGAGTTGCGAAGCTTCAGTATGAAATGATTTTCCGTGACATAGTCCTTTCCTAGACTTTCCTTGCTGTCGTTGCAAGGGGAAAAGCAAGCTTTAGGGGTGAAGAGACGACATCTTCCATGAAGACAGATCTCTTAAACAGAATTCGTTAGAATTTGCTCATCATTCTACTTTTTATTTAACGAAATCCCTCTCTTGGCGGTGGGCAATAAATTTAAGTTGAAGTTTTATAACCATTCAATCTGCCGAGGTCGATGTTTGAACATTTGTACAGTACATACATATGTATGTATATTGAAGTTTTATTTTTGCAGCGATTTACGACGGAGCGTTCAATAATTCTTGTTGAGCTTGATTGAACTTCTGGAAATTTGGCATCTATCCGACAACAATATTACAGTTGTTATTCTTTCTGTTCTTGATTTGAATGCAAGAACGTTCATTAAAGATGGCATAGGAAAAAAGAAAGTACATTTCGTCCTTAGCGGAATCACTTGGTAGGTGTCTGTCCATCTGCCTGTCTTTCAGAGACTATTTCCTCAAAGGATTTGAATGTCGACATAGTTATACTTAATTTTAGTCCAAGTATTAATGTAATACATAAAACAAAAGTTTAAAAACTAAAATCTGAGGACGACTAAGCTAAAAAGCATAAATTATTACAGTACATACATTATGAATACATGTATGCATATACATACATATATTACATAAAATATGCCGACAAGAATGAACTGAAGTTTATGACAGGAGCTCTCAGATGGCGATTTGACGTACATATCCTGTCATAGTTATTTAAAAGAAACTTCAGGTACAACAAAAAAAGTCACCCTGTACATATTACAAGACGGAATTTTGATAGTAGGTCAAGGAACTTGTCATTTGACAAAGAATTAATTAAATTTACGGGGATATCGCAATCCACGTATTCTCCATCTTCCATTTTGTACATTTATATATCCTTCCGAACTGTCACTTTTATCTGAGGAAATATGTGTTCGCACACTTATTCCTCGAAGGAATTTGAATTTTGGGTGTACAGCACCGCCAGATTGTGAAATTAAAACTATATTTTGCTTGGCCGATTCCTCGTGAACAGCATACTTTGACAACCGGAACGGAACAAAGTTCCTTGAGCATTTCTTTTATATAGATTTTGTATAGGCCAAAAAATTTCTTGGCAAAAGCATAAACATCTGGCAACCCTACGGCACACATAATAAAGTTGCAAAGAATCTTAACCGTGCTGGATCTGCCCTCGGACGGTGTGATAAAATTGTTTCCCCCTTGCCATGCCAATGAGGAAAAACCATTTAGCCCGCATACAACGAGCCGAGCATCACTATAAAAATCACATGTTGCTCATGGTACAGGCATTGGTCGGAAAATGTTGCCGCTTCTTCCGTGCTCCCCATTAGCATGCGTGTGAACCAGGAAGGCAAACTGAAAAAGTAGCTGCGTTTGCCGTCCGAAAAAGGAGTGGAGAAGGATGACGTAGCTACGCGTGTTTAGTACACAAAATGTTGAAACTATTCCAAGCCGGCCGACACGGCAAGATGTCGGGAAATACTCGACGCTTTCCCTTCCCCCTCAAGGGAGCCTAAGAGATCTGATAAGCACGACGATGGCAGGCAGGATGCGATTTTCCGGATTTTGACCCCTTGAAGTCTCCTCTGAATTGCTCTCGGAACGAGGCTGATGCTGATGATGACGCCAGTTGTTCACCCGGCTGGCATATGGATTATTTGCTTTTAACAGGTGTTGACTTGGACCCCGTCAATTTTGTGGGTTTCGGGATGCTTGGGCCTTTAATATTTTCATAGATACTTTTGATTTAAAATAATTTTTAACATGCAATTGTGCAATGATTTCTACTATTTTTACCCATTTATATATATTTTGAGTTAACATAGACACCTTTCGTTGAATGTCCTACATTTCGATTGGATTTGATTTCCGTCGGAATTAAGAATATGGCCCTAAATTTTGTCTGATATAACGAACCGAGAACCCCAAATACACAACCACAATGTTAAGCCTTCAGCACAAGCGTTGTGCGACGTAATCTACGTGATGTAGACTACGTCATTCTCTAGGTGTAAACAATTCAAAGTAGACAATTATTTTTTGTCTACATTCTCTACGCATATACAATGTAGACAATGAAAACGGATTTCTGGATGTAAATATAAATAAAAAAATGTTTGTTTAACTATTTCAAATCATTAGAAAATATCTTTTTTTTATTTTTATTCACTTTTATTCACTATTATCATTGTAAGAAACATCTGATATCCTTAAAGAATAATAAATGTATAATAGTTTTTTTGATCTTTCGAAGGTTAACCGATTTCGAGTCAAAGAATGAACGTATGACCAGCTTGAGAAAAGTCTTTGTATTTGCGCAGAGGAAGCTGGAATAATAATGTGGTTTGGAAGGTCCTCCTACCTAACCTAAATTAATGCATTGTCTACATTGTATACGATATTGTCGACATAGTTGACATTGTCTACATCAAATTTAATTGTCTACGCATTGTTTACGCTGAAGTGTAGACAATTAAAGTCTACGCGTAGAGGAACAACACTAACTCTAAAAAAAAATTGTATTTAGCAATGATGGGTGAATAAAAGTGAATGAAAGCAGCACATCACTATTATTTTTAATTTTATCCTAAATAATCAGATATAATAACTAAATAAAGGATTTTATAAACAAATAAAAGATTTAACTTTTGAATCACTTAAAAAGTTTCTTTACATGTTCAACAAGAAGAAATGAGGCGTGATTTTTCAAAAGGGCTTATTTCCACTTAGACCTTGAACAAACCTAAGAATGCTATCGCCGTCACCATGCTAAAATGTATCCTCTAGTTGAAAATCTATTACAAAGAAGGCATATTTCCAAGGGAAACTCGTGATTAAAAATCTAAGTTTCATACAAAACGACACATTTCTTAAAGGTTTTTTCTCATTACTGAAATTTTATTTAATATGGAAATACGCCCCTGTAAAAAAATCCCTCCACAAATTATTTTTTCTATTTTTTTTTTTGCTTTCAAACTCAAATATTGTTGAATGAATGAAATATTTTTAACAGAATAAAACGTTAAGATCAAAATATTCGTATAAACAAAATCAATTATTCGACACTAATACAACTAAACTAATAGTTTTAAAATTCGAAAATATTGAAGTTGTTAGACACCACATATTTGATAAACTAAAACTAAACAAACTCAAGGTTCTGAAAAGTTAAGAATCGGTTATGCATGACGCTTTTTGTTTACTTAAAAGTTAAAATACTTCATATACCTCAAAAAATGTAAGAAAGGAAGTTTTTTTTTATAAAAGTTTTTACAATAACAAGAAAAAAAGCGAAACCGAAATCCAGAAACTTCATATCACTATACTTAGTTATTTATATTTTATATTTTCCCAAATATTGACGCTATATTTTAATATCATGACCCCGTTCGCGACTTTAATACATACAGCCTAAAATAATCAATTAAAAATCAGTTTCAAAAGTGATTATTGGAATCAATTTATAATATGATGGAAATCAGTTGGTAATCATTTCCCATTCATTCAATACTTAATCGCGACATGGTTCGAAAACGAAATGTGTTGCGAGTCAGTATTAAATAAATGATTTTGTATAGAGCCGTAGGTACTTATAAAAGTTTTATACAAATTCAAAATGATTACTAAAGTGTTCTCTCAAGTACACAAAAACAATATCACCGAAATCAATCAATAACAAAATAAACAAGAATCAGTTTTCAATCCATTTTTAGCTTGAATTTTCATTGAACATGGGCTCGACCAATCATATTGTGTAAGAATCAATTTAAAATCAGTTTTTTTGAAATCTTCCCTTCAAAATGTTCCCCTATTTCACTTTGAAGCAGTTCTGATTCTGTGTTATTTGCTTGAGTTTTTCTGAAGGATTCCAAGGGGAAGAAAAACAGATTTCAATTTCTATTGGAGATATAAAAGCATATATGTATGTACTGTTGTGCCCGTGAGGTATAGACATAAGTAGTTAAAAAATGCTAACACGTCAAATACAAATAAAATAAAAAACATAATCAAGGACAAACTTTCCTTAACTCTTGTGGTAAATATTTTAAAAGTAAACTATACAGTTAATAATACTAGAGATTAATGTTTCTTGCCACACCCACATACAAGCAAAACCTAAGTAGGCGTATTTGTGCATGATCTTACCAAATTGGAAAAACATTTTCCATTAAATTATCGGGTAGAAGAAAATTCTAGCACGTCAAACAAACTCAGCACCCACACATCCCCAGTAGCCGACCTTTCCCTTAAATAACAAGAATGTTTCCGTATAATTCTACCCCATGGAGAGATTCAATATTTTCTAAAAATATCTTTTGTCATATCATCCCCGATAGAACCCACTCCTTTTCTGACATTATTACTGAATCTTAATAATAGGTACTCCCCCGGCACTGCATAGAAGTCACTAAGCCACGCTCCAATTTATAAAAATCTGTTAATATGTAGGTGTAATTTCTCTCCACCTACCTAGCGGTGATATAAAGGGCTTCTGCACTATGCGTATTGAATGAGATAGAAATACAATAGTATGTTTTTATTAGGAATAATAGAAAATATCATATGTATATCTATTCTGTGCCCAACTTCAAGCGAGAGAATCGCGTCAACGCCATCTGTCGTGGCAGGCGTTCATTTTGCGCCGTTTTGCCTTTGTTTGTGTGAAAGGAATTTGAATCGTTCACCCTCGCTGAAGTCCGATTGCTTAGCCTTGTTGTCTACAGGGAGATAAAGGGCTGTTCTCCAATCTCATTTCGTCTGGTAGTTTTTTTTTTCCCGGAGGAAGGAGACTCGTCCTGGGCCCTCATCGATGATATTGCTCCGGCTCGGAGGACCACTCCGCCAAGAGGGTAGAAACGACGGTGGCGCCGCGACGGCAACAGCAAGACCACTGTCTCAGCCTGGGACTGGAAATCCCGATGTACCCGACATCTCGCACACCGCCAACATGTGCATTGTGCTTGCCGCAACTTGGGGTGCACTCGGACTTCTGCTCCAGGAGTGGGAAAGTGGGATAAATCGATTCCTCCTGCGGTGGATGCGGGACTGATTCAGATATTGCTGTTCTTGACGCCCCGTCCTTGTTGCCGACACTGCCGCTGGTGCTCCTTCTCCCGCCCGGGATTGGAGCAATTTCAGCCTCAGAAGAGTATTGCCGTCGTCGTCGACGGGATCCTTACTAACCGGGGTTTGGGAGTGCGCGCCTATCGATGTCCGTTTTCTGTGGTAAGCGCACGGAGGACGTTGGCACTGACAAGAGCTGCAATTCGATATGTGTGCGCCTCTTATGCCGCGGTGGAAGAAGTTTAAATCGAATGGGAAATTCCCTTCATACTTTACATTGCAGTGCACATATCGCAGAGAGGACTCCTAAGCAATGATGCCGTTTTTTTTACCAACCAATTATTGAAATCGTGACAATATAATAAGAGCGAGTTTACCAGTTTAACGGAAAAAGTAGAGTCGAGCGCAAAAGTAATAAGTAATAACTTTTGGAAACTGACAAATATATTTCAGCCACCGCCCATCAGAGGTCGGTTAGAGTGAAGGTGAAATTGTAACGGGCGCTCTAAAGAAATTGGCAAAGATAATTTTAAGAGGCATTCTGGGTTTCTTTTTTGAAATTTTCGATTTTTGAAAAACATCATTTTTGTATAGCTGCTATATACCTATAGCATTAGTATACCAACCGTTATTTTGATCAGAAAACACTAGAAATATATATATATTCATATAGAGATACAGTAGAAGGCACGCTTGCGCTGCGCACTGCTTTCTCGCAGCTACTTAAACTTTAAACCCGTTTTGCTTGAACCCATGTTCTTAGAACTGGTAGATATGATTTAGGAAAAACTGAAATTTTGTGGGATTACGCAGTACACTTGTAGTTATAGCCCTTAGTAGAATTATTAATTTTCACTACTATTTAACCCTTTTTTTTTAACAATTAAGGGGTAAAAAAGGGCGAAAAAATTCTAAAGGCCGCTATTTTTTTTTCAACCCTTTTTGCAAAATTCTACTGCCGGCTATAGCGGTCTATTATTTTGTTTTAATTTTGAAAACTGGTTTTACTCACACATACGTACATATGTAGGTATGTACAACTTGTTCATTATGTACTCATTTTTTTTCTCAACCGTTCTGTGGACAAAATTGTTCCATCTTTTACGAAAAATGAAATCGTAACAAAATGTGGTTTTCTGGGGATAATATATTTCAAAGTCGATTTGTGTGACAAATGATTGCTATTAGTGAATGCTGTATGTATAGGGGTACGTTCAATATCTCGACTCGAGTCGACTCGGGTAAATCTGACTTACTCCGGAGCGTTCAATATCTTACCCGAGTCGACTCGAGTCATTTTTACTCGAGTTCAACCTTACAAATGTGTGCGTAAATGTCATAGAAAAATCAAATTTGTCATAACAGCGTATAACCATGGAGAGAAAAGTAATAATATGAAATATTTTAAGTGTTGCAATGGAGAATATATAGTTAAAATTATTTTCTTGTATTTTCGCTGCAACTTTTTTCCATACTACTTCACGCCTTACTCTGTCTGACGAAAAATCATTTTGTAGGTATATATAGGCATCAATAAGGCAAAGTAGGCAAAGTAGCATTTCTGCTCCACCTTACCTTTTCTTGGGTAATTATCTCCCCATTTTCCGCAACAGCATCTCCTTGGTACGTTACAAGTACCCCAAGCTCTTCCATGATGACGTCAAATTTAACGTCGAGTCACTTTGCTTCGACCTTTTTACCACTGTCTAAACTGACTCGAGTAAGCTTAATCGACTCGAGTAAGATAATGAACGGCAACCCGAGTCAAACATCTCACGCATACAACCTAATCTAAGAGTTCACAGACAATAGTTCGTGTGAACTCGAGTAAGATAATGAACGACATAGAGTAAGAGTAAAAATGACTCGAGTCGACTCGGGTGAGATATTGAACGCTCCGGAGTAAGTCAGATTTACCCGAGTCGACTCGAGTCGAGATATTGAACGTACCCTAGGAAATGTTAATTTCGAACAATTTTAAATTGAGCTATGACTTATGTAGAAAAGCCTTTTCGAGTATTTTCCATCATTTTTCATTCCCAAAACAAATATGTATGAATTCCAGGAAGTCGCCACAGTGGAAAAATAATCGAATTTGATGAATGTATATCTCTTCTTAAAGATGTGGCATGCTTAGTTGGATATGATCAGAAGCTACCATCCATCAGCACGTGCTTATAAATAAAACATAAGATGTGATTGATATTGGTGGTGAATAGCTGGCATTTGGAATGTTTCAAGCCTTTTCAAGACGCTCATGCTTATTATCCTTGACGGCTTACATACATATATACATATATAGATATATTACTATATTCTCTTGACATGACGCCGAAGAAAAGTGTTTTATGGACAAACTATTCATTATAATTAGGCTTTTATTACATTTGTAATATTACATACATATAGTCACAAATACATTTAATTTCAGATAATAGTTAGGCTTAATCGTGCGCACCACCTTGAAAAGAAGCGGTTACAGGGATACTGCTTTTTTTGTCTACCAGATTTTAGAAAGTGTATTATTTATATGTACATAATGAAAACTTAATTTGTAAAATGAATAGTTTCTCTGAGAAAAATCCGCTGAAAACGTTTTTTTTTTTTTGCCCCATGACTAGGTATATGCCCTTAAGCCCACAAGGATAATATAATAAATGTTTTCAATTTACCCTTAAATTAATAAGCGTTATACAACATTTTTACTTCAATATGAAGAAAACTTGCATACTTAGATTCGTCTGGCAATGACATCTTTTTACTTCGAAAGGTGTCTAAAATGATGTCTAAAAATTTCAAGCAGTATCTTATATTTTCAAATCGCTCTTTTTGCAATTTTAAGGGTTTACGCCACCCTGAAGTGTTCAAAAAATCGATTTTTATTTTTTGGCTAAATAACATGTTTATACTTTAATGGGTGATGCGAGCCTAGGCATACTTACGTCAGGTGCGGAACGAATATGTGAGTGAAGGGGGAAGTGACGCTTTGCGGGGAAATACGTACTTTGTCGATCCATTTATCCGCGGAACGCACCACTACAAATGTAATGTAGCCACTCAAATCCATTTTGACAAATAATGTCAATCACTAACGCAAATATGTATGTTGCAAAAGTTCTCGGTCTATCGCATTTCAATGTGTGAACGATTTGAAAAGGCCGAAACAAATTCGAAGATGCTTTCAATAGCAATGTCCAAAGTAAAAAGAAACTAAGATGTCGCGACAAATAATTACTGTACAGTGGAGTAGATTTAGTTTAAAGATAAAAAAAATACCACCTATACTTATATAACAACGTCCGTGTATAACGACGCGAATTCGCCGATCCCTCGACCGTTATTATAAGCGACTTTCACTGTACTAGTTTTAACAAATACAGTTTAAATATTAAGAAATATTTCAAGCATCACTTTAGAGAAATCATTCACCAGTTGTTAGTCTATAAAATGTCGAAGCTTGAATAATATACCTATACATACGTCAGAAATTCAGTGTGCTGTATTTTGATTAAAAAAATGTAATATAGCAGTAGTACCATATTCGCTTCCATACTTCACAACCCTTTAAACCTCTTTCTGATACAGTCATACTGGAGTTACCTTGCCGGGATGACTCGACCGGTTTACCATTCATCGCGACCAGCGGCGATTCTTTCTGATAAAAGCGGAATAAATTGGGAGTAATTAAAAGGATATTTCGATATTATTTAAATACCTCAAGAATTTTTAATTTTTCCATAATTTACACGCGAATGGTGTGGAGCATAAATCAGATGGGATATCGCACTTTAGTACAAATAAATTGTAACACTTCCCCCCTGCAAATGAATACCCCGGAGGCATCATCAGCTTTGAGCCCGCACCCCTACAAAATGCAATTTGACGTCCCACAACCACCACTTGCACTGGGACTGGGACGAGGCCGCTCCGATCCAATCCGAGACCGGTGGCAATTATGCTGCAATTGTTCATTTCATCGATAGCCCATCCGGCGCGCTGCTCCTGGTGAAGTTGCCGCGCTATCAGGATGCAATGGCAATCCCGGTTAAATGGCGACCGTGTGCCAGGGTCTTGACTGCCTGGAAACTCGGCGCGGCGCTACGCTAGCCAGAAAGTCATCGACGCCGTCGGGCCAGGCACTCACTCCAGCGTTTCATTTCAAATCCGATCAGGACGAGGGATATCACCCTCAGCACTTAAGCAATCTGCCTGCCGCAGACTTTTAAAAGTGCCGCAATCGGGGAAAGTTAACGCACAAATTTAAGGCCGCCAGTGTCAATATAAACACAGCCGAGCGATGATACACTCCCGGACGGATTCGACGGGATGGCAGGGAATCAGGGATACATGCGTTATGAACTTCTGGTTCTGGGCCAGACGGCGTGAAGGGGAGGGGGATGCGGCGGGAGGGCTTTTATAGAACGGAGCCCCTTAAATTAATAGGGCTATATTTACTGGGCATACGGACACATACACACCTGTGTCCCTACTCCAAATCGTCCACCTACACCAACAATCCTATATATTCCAGATCCAAAAGGAATAAATACTTATCCCAACTTTCCTTTGACTCTCAGCCGGTAAGGGCCAGCCGGGGCAGCGGAGCCTAACCAGACGCCCCCAGCTCAGAAGCGCAATCCCTCACGGTCCCACTGAAACTTTAAAGTGAAACTTGAACGCATACTTCCCGGCTTGGCGACGCGCAGAGCAAACGGCCGGGTTGGCGTAAATGGCGCTGGCAGGAGTGGGATTGGGAACAGACCGGGCACAAAGCTGGAGCTCACCCGCAAGAGTTTGCCATGATGAGGTGGAAATAGGGTTCCTAATGTGGGCACATACTTTCCATCTCATGACAGCCATGATTAGGCTTCGTGGCATCCTTCCTGTTGGGTGCTTGTTTGGGGAATCGGTGCTGTTAATGAAAATGCCGACTATACCATAGTTATGTTAGGGCCATCCTCCTTCGAGACATGCTGATGATCTGCTAAATCGGGATCAGGTTACCTGCACAATCGGGTTAAGGTACAAGCGGAGGCAGCAGGACACGTACGAAGAAGGTCGGAAAAATGGGGTTTGTTAGAGCGCCTTTTGTTTCAATTCATATTATAGAGCACGAACGTGACATAAAAAGCCGAGGGACAAGTGGACAACAGCCCCGAGGAACTTCTAGGAATGTGCTCTAATTGAAAAAATAAATAAGGGAATCTAAATTATTTAAGGGCTCAATTATAAACTACTTTTTCGAAAACTTGTAATTTCAATGGATTCTATCCAAAAAAACAAAAAAGGTTTGTGTAATTTTGTACTGATTAGATATACATACTTTACATACATATGTATGTATAAAAAAATTGACTACCTTCTATAAAGACACACTGAACAAATTTTTTAATTATTGTATATTCTGAGAACCATAAATATAGTAGTACTATATCTTACGAATGCCAGAACTATTAATATATTGCAATAATTATAAATATCATGACTATTTTATTGCTCTGAAAACCGCATAAAAAATTTTCTCAGTGTACATTTCATTTAAATTATCAGTATAAAGTCCATTTTTACTATGTAAAAATATTACACACAAAAAATATATAAAACTAAACATGTTTTAAATTCATTTTCAGAAAAAAATAATCTTATGATTATATTGTTTCTGCAACTTGTTTGTATAACCGTTTTATTTTTTTCACAATATGACAGCTGTTTTAAATGATTTTAGTTTTTGAGATCTTTTTTTTCTTCAAGTGGCTAAATAGCAATTATCAAAATTGCCTACACACAACAATGGTCGATTACGAATAAGAACCTAATAATTTTGTACTGGAATTTACCAGTTATTAACCTTCATCGGAATCTTCACATTCATATCATCAAAAGGAAAAAACGCTCTCCAATGTGTCACCGATAAATCGAGCTGAAAATTTTATGTTATCTAAATGCGTTCATAACCGGAAAACTAAATAAAGAGTCGCAACATCCGAACAAAAATATAATTACAATATAGTAAATAAAATAAAACTCTCTTCGAATGGACCTCCTTAACCAAATCTGAGCTGATTAATGAGGTTTTTTTTGACTATACGCCTATATACGACTATACGACTATATATACTATAGTTTAGGTTCTAAAGTTAAAAGTAATCCTCTGAAATTTCAGCCTTCTTGATCAAACCTACATCAAACACGGTAAAATTATTCTTTTACTTAAACGTGAACACCATACACCACGTATAAAAAAAATTAATCTCATAGAAACATCTTGTTGAAAATTCAATACACTACCAGAAGGATCTGAAGGACTAATAAACCCAGTAGTTTGTTATAAGGATATATTGAGCATTACCGGAAAAATTCATAATGGGGACATTTTTTTTAAACGAGTTTAAGGAAAAGAGTAATTTCTCCCAGTTTTGATGCAGACTCAATCAAGTAGTCTGAAATATTAGGAGGATTACTTTTAGATCTAGAGCTAAACTTCGGGCTATGGGACTGTAAACAAAAACGAGCAATCGAAAAAATATAAGAAGCGTATTTAAAAATTCTCCGGTTCACATTCAATAGGTTTCTGTACAGGGAAATATTTTTATTTTTTGGATTCAAATACTTTAAAAGTTAATAATTTGGAAGGAATGCAATCTGTTGCCTAGGAAACAATTCTGTTTAATTTAAGTGGACTTTGTGAAAACATTTTATTTTATTCCTTTTGTGTAAGAGAACACTACTTAGGATACATAAGTATGTGCGAATCATAATTTTTAAAATAAAATATTCTGAATCTTACATTCTAATAAATTAAATAATCCAATAAATTTATAAAAGTCGTAAACAAAATAAAGGGACATTTTTAATAAACTTTTATTTTTGATATTAATATACACAGAAACCTACTAATACCTCTACTACTTACTAACCAACTAAAACTTAATTTTCATTTTAGGTGTTTTGTTGCATCGTACCGTAGATAGAATTTGTTTTATTTGTTTATTTTTAAAATATTTTTATTATAATTTAAATGTTTGGTAAACTTGACTGTAGCTTGTTACTTAAATAGCTTATTTCTGTTACGAGCTTGAAGTGTTAAACAGAAAGTTTGAGGGACGGAACAACACAAACAACTACATATATTAATGAATTACGAAAAGTCTTTCACTGAATGAACTCTGAGTGAAAGATGATCTTCTTTTTCTTCTTCTAAGCGGTTTCATAATCCCTATCTGTGTAGTCTACCTTCCTAAAAGAACTTTCAATTACACCAGAATTAATATAGGGCTGCCCGAATAATTCGGAGGTTGAACCGAATATCGACATTTCAAATTATTCGAAATGAATTTTGAATTTGAATTTTTTAAATAATAATAATAATAAGTTAGTCATTCTAATATTGTCATGTTCGTTTGGATTCAAACCAGAATAGAAAATTGTATTTAATAATTCTTCTAGTATTAACGCTGTAAAACTGAGTGCTTTTTAAAACAGAACACTTGAAGTGTTAAATAAAACTTTAAACTAATTTTTCCTGAGTTTACTGCGGCCGCATTCCATTTTACTGGAGTATGTCATCCGGCGTACTTGGAGTAGTTCCGAACTACTTTTTCTTTGGAAAGGAGTACTTTGTTCGGGAGTACTTGGAGTACCTTGTGGCACAGTAGATTTTGAGTTCTCCCAAAATCCAAAAGATGGCCTTTCGCGATTGACGGTTAATATGTTTTTCTCGATTTGTTTTTATTTAACTGTCAAGATTAGCATTTTCCAATGCAATTAATTTCCTTGCCTTTTTTTACTACTCGAGCTTTCACAAAACACAAACACACACAAACAATAATTTTAGGTAGTAAGTCTCTGCACCTTAGATCTGAAATTGCGTTCCATTTGCGATATACTCCTACTACACCAAGTATGCCGGATGACATACTCCAAAGTAAAATGGAATGCGATCTGCAAGTGTCTCAAAATAAAATATAATACATAAAGCGTTTCTAATAGTAAAGACTAAAGAGCATAAGCTCAGTCCATAATTTTTATGGTCAGGTTTCAAACACAATGAGATATTCAAAGAAAAGTTAATAAAACACACTTTTATTTTGATTAGCACGCGAGATTAAACCAACGGCGCGCGTTCTGGGACTTCACGAAACAGATAAGAGCAAATAATTATGAAGAATCGGTGAATAATTTACTGAAGAATGTTAAAAAAAAACTTGATCGTTGTATTCATGCGCAACGTAATGTATTTTGCCGACTCACTTTCTTGGTGGTAAAAAGAAGCATTAAATTTCTTTATTTAGAAATGCATGCGATATCTATCAATCTCGCGAACTTCTTTGGAAAGAGGTGATATCGTCACAGAAAAAAGACCTCATTGTCGCCAGACACTGTGTCCTAATTGATATTTTTATATAAGAATTTATATTAATACCGTCATATTTCTTCGATTTGTTTTCTATAGTAAAAAATTGAATGTGAAATAAAAATGATTATATTATTTTTTTTCTTGAATAATTCGTAATAAGTGGAATATTCGATTTTTCTAATTATTCGATACGAAAATCGAATCGAATAGCACCATTCAGTTCGATTCTATTCGCACAACCCTAATTAATAACCAAGAAAATGTACACAACTCACGAGCTCCCTAAGTCGTTAATATCATTACCGGATTATTGGAAGGTGTGAATTGTTGAGCCGGTGACGCTTTCCATCCATTTCACAGATTTAATTAGCATGCTCAACTTGCGAATGGCTAGAGAATCACTCAACCGGTTCAGCACAGTTGCAAGGGCTGAGATACTAAACAAGGTAAAGAAAGATTCTATTCCTGTTTCGATGTGCATGTGGACGGGGTTAGCGGAGTCGGAGGAACAAAGGCAATCGTCTACAACAAAATATCACAAATAGCCACGCCAAGTAGACCGCAAACTTCCATTTTCACTTTGTGCCTCCAGGCTTTGAGCCCTTTTTGCCTCGAACCCCTTTGCGCAATTTTCATCAGTTCGAAAAGTTTCCCAGCAACGGTAGCTTTGCTGAAGCTGGCTACAGGGTGGTTCTGTCCATTTCAGCAGACCAGGCTCTAATCATTTTCCGAAAATTAAACCTATATAGAGAAACTCCTCTCTTTGCGGGCTTTGCAATCCCCTCTGCACGTCTACAAACCACCCTAACAGCCAAAGAAAATCACTGAAAATTGAGAAAAGCGCCTCGGCCCAACAACGACGACGCCACTGGCCGCGAGTACAGAAGCGAAAACGACGTAGTCGTCATCAGGTCTTCAGCAATGGCGATCGGATGTTATGCAACGACAATCGCATCGCAAACGGAGATGTTTACATTTTGTCGCCTGCGATGGAGAATTACTTTTTCTTTTCATTCCTTTTGTGAATATTTTTGTGTTAAAATAAAATTTCATAGAAGGTAAGAAAAAGCAATATCTTGCACAGGTGGAACGGCTATAGTAGTGGCAACATTTGCGGACGGCTTGAAACACTTACATATGTAGATATACATAAGTATTTTTCAAGGAATATCTGTTGCCCTGGCACGACTAACATACTTATAGAATACTTAAGCACAATTGTGAAAATGCTATGAAAGGAGTTTACTTATTTATTTAGTACATTCATCATTACATCACAATAATTTCCGCCCATAGAATCCGTCATACGTTACGTCGCGTTGCCTTGCATTGAAAGCTCGATTTAAATATGTATATGCTTTCTTATGGAGCATAACCCATGAAGTGTTGAAGGATATAAATATTGAACATTTTTCAATATTTTGATCCGACAGTCCGTTGAGAGTTTTTGAGAGCTTTTAAGCTTGACGTGACGGATTCTATGGGAACAGGCCTTAACATGGCAATCACTTGTCAACTTAAATTTCGGAAAGCTGCATTTTTAAAATTTTGAAAAGTGGCATATTTCGGTCTCGAGATTTTTGTTTTGTTAAGAAAAAATTACAGAAAATCGTTACATTAACAATGTTTCTATGCTTTTTCTATGATTTTGGAAGTAAGAGCGATCGATATTATTTGCTGCTTTTGATCGGAAATAAATATTTTTATGTTTTATCAAGATCCGTAAGAACACCGTAAACTTAATCTGTTAATTTTTGCAGATTAATTAAAATTTAAGACTTATTCATTGTTTCTTTTAATTAAATTTAAATTAAAAACAAAGTGTGGACGCTATAAGGAAAAAATAATATTGAATGAATGTAAATATTAGGTTAACTTTTTGAAAAGAGGGAAAATGAAAAAAGAGAACATTAAAATCCTCCTAATTTTGTAAGCCGCGGAAATCACCGTCTTATATTATCGTTTTATCCGGCTACGAAGAAGAGGGCGACGTTATTGGCGTGTACGTATGTTTGTATATATAATAACAAATGATATATTAATAAACGACGCAAGCCACCAAATTTCGGGCCCCAAATTTTTTTTAAAACTTCAGTAGCGTAGGTAACATGAACACGAACGTTTTTAAGAAAAGGTTCCAAAAATTAGACACATATTACATACGTACGTAAAAACGTTCATAAGTAAAAATTATAATCGTTGGAAGCTCTTCAGGTGTGGCTTGCAAATAATAAAGTTTTTCTTGTTTCTTGGTTATTATAATTCAACCAACCCAAAGTAAGTGCACATAGTCACTCGCAGCTTAAATGATGCAGTGGATAGAAATTGTTATGGATAATGTGCTTTAAAATTGTTCCCATGATGTTAAAATTCCCACAGTCATCGGACTTAAATGAAATATAACACATTTCAGCGTTGCTAAAAGAAAAAATTAAATAATATATATCTACACTATAAAAAGAAAAAATCACTTAAAAAATGCTTTAATTAATTAATTAATACACTGATTGAAGTTTAATATTCTTGTTTTATTTCTATTCCACTTTGCTTTAAATCCATTCGTTTCAGTATGAGATTTAGTAATTATAAATTGCATCATTTAAGCTGTGAGTGACAACTGTATGTACATGTGTTCTCGTATATGATTTTTTCAAATGATCCTGTCTACTTCTTTAGTTATATAGGTATCTATTACTTAAGGAATACGTCCAAGTATATGAAAATTCACCTAGTTATTCTTTGAAAACTCATTCAGTATACCTACAATAGCTGCGTGTTTTTCATTTTCCTCTGGTTGAGGTTAGATAATAAATTTTACATAGAATTGAATTTTAAAAGCCCTCACGTATATTTTAAAATTTGTGAAAAGCGGGTGAAATTGCCATGATATATACTCAAAGTTAAAACTTTGAACCAGATAAATTTTTGGGTTGAGTTTTTGACGCAAAAGCGGATATAAATCCAGGCAATTTAATTTTAGGGGTATTCACTCTTTGGTATATTTGCCCTTGAAGTATAGCGATGCTTGCTGCGTTGTACTAAAATACAACGTGATAGAACAAAATACATGTGACACATATTGTATTGGATGTAAAAATTAACAATTTTGAAAGACTCTAGTTTTTGAATTTACACCCTTGTAAAATTTTCTGCCTTCAGCTCCTGCAAGTTTTGATTGCAATTTCCTCATACGAATAGATATGTACAAATTTATTGTTTAAAATCAATATTTATGAAGTAATCAACTGACTGCTTTATCATTTAACCAGCTGATCGAAACTTTTCAAAGGTGTAGTATTATTTTGCTACAGGGTGCTCACTCTTCATTGTAAGCAAGTGCTATAAATTTGTTATTTCAATAAAAATACATCGAAGAGTGAATAGAACCTTAATTTTCGTGAAATAAAAAATCTTTGTGTGAGCTGCTATTCATAAATTTTAATTCTGCTCAAAATTTCCTGCTGAACCTAGAACCGGAACAATTTGAAAAAAAACACAGCTATAACACCTACAAAACGTAAACGTACATATGTATGTATGTACATATATCCAAATCGATCAATCCACTCAAGCTATCACATAGACAAAAATATGCTCGAATCGAATTATCTAAGGTCTATTAAAAATAGTTTTCATACAAACCGAGCAGTACAAGACTTCGACGGTAATTAATAGAAGTCCAATTTAATTTCATGTCGATCTACTTCTTATAAAGCTTTTCATGTTTAAATCCCACACACGCAGTATTCCAAATTTCTCCATAAACTACGACATTTTATTTCGATGCAACAATTGCTTTCTAAAATTATCCTCTGGGACTAAATTTAGTCCGTTCAGCGCGCGCGTGCTGTGCCAGCACCTGAAGCAGGTGTAGTTCCGCTGCAAGGATACCGCCAGATGGAGACTCTGTTTCCGAAAACATCGACACCGCGAAAAGCAGCGACTCAAGAGTGCCCTCGACTGAATTTCCGATGGTCAACATCCCCAGCGGCGGCGTACGCCACCTCGCAACCTTTCGGAGGTGCACCGGATGGCAGCAAAAATCTAAAAATATCCTAACTAGCTCCACTCGAAGTTCATTAGGAGTACGCGTCCGTTGCAAATGTCAGGGGCTCTCAGGGCCTTTCAAAGCTGTTTCACAGAAATCCAAGCACTAGGTGGGCGGAAATTGTGCGCTGTGAGGAAATAGCTCCACTTAATTGCTGCGATGGAGGTGACAGGTGGCACCGAATAAATGTTTAATAAAAACACGAGAAACTTTAAAAATAATCAGCAGAGTGCGCCTATACTGCTTTGAGGCAGCGGGCGCCAAATTGGGGCGCTCCTTGACCTGCACTTAAGCGATTTTCTCAGAGCGACCTACTGCAGGACTTCTTTGCTTTGGAGCGCAGCATTTACCCCATGCTGTAGGAAAAGAGTTCACCCTTCACTAGAAATACTTCTTTCGTGAAAATAAATCGCCACGGAGACGGTTTTACTTTAAAAGAAAATTAGCGACTCGATAAGATTCATGTAGGGATCTACCTGATTTTGCATTCTCAATATTAGAGAAAATTGTCTATTTGGATCCAATTCAATGCAATTCATTATCGAAAAAAAATTATAATGATAAAACTTTAACACACATAATTTGTACTCATCATAAAAACTTCTATAGAATTCGATCATTGCAAAATAAGCTATGGAATTCGAATTTCGAACACTATCTTACCCAAGACACACTCTCAAAAGGAGATCAAGTACTAAAAAAAAAAATAATAGTTCCCAGTGCATATCACTGCTATGCCCCTGACTGATTATTCACTTATTATTACATATATATCTGAACTAACAAAATATGTAAGAATTAGTATTGAACAAATTTTTGAAATAGTCTTGATTTTGAATGCACAGAATTTCTACAATTTTTTAAATAAAAACCAATAAACCAAGATTGGGTGAAAGCGATGTTTAAAAGTACAATTATTCTAATTTGTTTTTTTTAAATAGTTTTACGTTAAATTATGCTACCCATCAGCGGAACCATAGATCCATTAAGAAATTTTATTCTCCCCCTTAAAATGTTTACTTTAGTTAGTTCACAGACAACAGGTAAGTACTGTGATTTCATAACTAAAATAAAAGCTTATCCTTTGACGCTTCGTTCGAATTGGGATTTTTCTTGACTTAGACCCCTTCTTCTATTCAACACAAATAATATTTCAAGATGGCGGCACTACACTATAAAAGATAATAAATTAGACTTTAAGATTTTCTAAGCCAGTGAAAAATTGTAGAACATGAACTTCATAACGATAAAATTAAGAATGGATACATTTTGAACTAAAAGTGTTGGTAACACGTTTTTAACCCATTAAAAAACGAAATAATGGTAAAAATTGCCTTTTCTGTTTTTTTTTTTTGCAAAAAATGACGGTTAAACTCGAAAAAGCGGCCTCGAATATAGTAGAATAGGGCTTTCCAAACGTTTGTTGACTTTTTTCTTTCAAATTATAGTAGGTTGAAATTTATGTAAGTAATATTTCAAGAAATTTGGGTGTTAAAGGCTTTACCTCCAATAGAGGTTGCAAGCTACTATAAAATTATGGAAAGGATTCTACTTACCACATGAACGCTGCTTTGCAGGTTGCTTGCTAGCATATTATCCGGCTGCTTTTTCTCCGTCTTCTTCGCTGCCCGTTTGGCCTTGTTCTCGAGAAACTTCTTCTGAAGGACAGTCGTCTCATGGTTCTGCTGCTCGCACACATTACTAAAGGTCTGTTCAAATCGCGGAACACAATCACTTTGGCGACGACGGTAGTTTTCGATGCGCCGTCGCAATCGGTCAACGACAGCCTGCCGTTTTGGCGGTAGAATTTCACCGCTCGCCGCTGTTTGGAAATTCTGCTGCTGTTGTTGTTGCTGTTGCTGTTGGATTTGTTGTTGCTGTTGCTGCTGTGTCTGCAGTTGTTGGTGCTGTTGATGCTGTTGCTGCTGCAAATGTAGCCCTTGTTGAACTAAAGTCTGTTGCTGTTGCAATTGCTGATGCAGTTGTTGCTGCTGCTGGAGGTGCTGCTGCTGTTGCTGTTGGTGCTGGAGTTGCAGGTGATTATTGAGCTGCTGGCTGGCGCTCTGGAATACTGGAAGGCCCCCTGCATCCATAAATACTCCTTATCTGAATTACTTGTTGTGGACGCTTTAGAAGCGGTCCAGGACAAGTACTAGGATTGGTAGCTCTACTGAATGGACGATGTGAATAGTTCCGCTCGTGTGGGATGTCTATGAATTTTTTGAACCCTTGAAATACTGATGGGGCGTGCAAATGCACGGCGGACAGCTATTGCAAACATTTCCCTCGATCGAAATACATTTTTATGAATTTTACTTGGCTTATTTTTTCAATTTCATCCAAAAATTTTTATAAATGCTGATAAAACGTTTTCAGATTTTGTAATACCTGCAAAAAAGAGAAAAAAAATAATTGTAAATAACTATTATTAAAAATATTGTGTATAGGTAACATATGTATATGACTTTTATCATACGATTAAAAATATTTCATTTTGATGGGCCAAAAAGTGAAAATCTGTCATAGGTACCTACAAATCGAAGTGACAAACATTTACACTTTACGATTCGCAGAAATTGGATCGGATTGATAGGACTGTTGTTAGAATGGCATCGACAATCGCGCACTGCATTATAAAATGTTTTCATATCATTTACAAATCGGCACAATAGTTTCATATTGCAATTCACCTTAAAAATGTCGAATATTTAGAAGCAATTTATAAAATTACAGTACGTAGGTACAACTTCGGATATGTAGTCAGTAGTATGAAAAGTCTTTACAAGAGAAAATAGTATACATTATTTACTGATCTTTCATCGTAAATGGGTTTCGAAATTAATCACTTAATTCTTTCTTAAAAGGTGACCTTTTCTGACGAAAATTCAACTCAGAAGGCCTAGGCAGCTTAAAAGGGTACTTGCAGGACCCAAGGAAAAATCCGCGTAGTTTTTCAAAATGCAATATAGGCGCAGCCTTTTATAAGCGCCATACCTAAGAATTCGCGTTTCTATTCACCATGAATAAACAATTAGGAAGGTGAGGTGAACTGCCATTCCTGCAGTGTTATCCACAAAAAAACCTGGTTTGGTAGCACGAAAATGCAAGTATTCGATGGTTTGTTTCCATTTATGCGCCAATAGCCGACATTTTAATACCATCAACTAGTTAAAAAACAAATACTATCAAGAGATCCTTGGAGCTTTTTTCAGTTGGTGTCGGCCATATTGGAAAAGCAATGAACATAAATTTTACCCAAGGTAATAATGAAACTAAAAGTGGCGATATTAATCTTAATGCAACTTTTTTTTTAATTGTTTTGAGAAAGGGCGCCTTTTATTAATTAAGTTTACAGATCTTAAAACCCTTGTGACCAGATAAATTAAGTAATGATTTAGAAAAGTCTTGAATTCCACTCATATTATGAAATATTCTGAAGCTTTGAAAAAGAGTATATGTAGGTACCCACCATATATGAATATGAATTGTTGGAACATTCCTTAAGAATGGATGACGCAAATGAGCTACATATGTATATGATACGACAAACGGTGTAACTGAGCCATGACGAAATTTCGAGCAAATGTTTTATTTATATTAGTAAAATCAGTGTACGAAATGCAACTCAACATATTTAATTTCTCATTTCCTATAATATTTTATATTTTTTAAGCAGTCATTTAAAGCGCAAAGCCCGTTTATTTAACAGCTGCAAGCATTTAACTATTAACTCGTACAAGCAATCGGTTCGAAATTACAACGGCACAACAAATATAAGTATTTTATAAAGAAATTAAAGTAATTAAACGCTGATAGTAGTAATACAAAGTTATGTTGGAAAAGCAAACGACACCACAATATTTGTTTAAAGGTAATTTGTACGATTGACTGCATTTTTTGTAACAGTCAAAGTGTATGGAACAGAGACAACGTCAATGAATTTAAATATAGTTGGACAAATTTAAAAACTGCAATCTTATATATATGTATATTGTATGTACATAGGCGTAATATTACACAAAAACTTGCCCAAAATGTGGATCGTATATGAGTGGTCCAAAAAAAACAAGGGTCTACAAAATATGTAGAATATATTCAAAAAGAAAACTACTCGTTCATAAACAAACCGCGCAGTCAGCAGATTAACGGTGGAATCACTTTCACTAGTCCCTTTAATTGTTTTCGGGTGGATTAAGCAATTTATAAAAAAGAGGCGCCAAAAATCGCAACAACTGTCAGCAGCACCGGCGCGGCGCATCCAAAAAACCAAAAGAAACAAAAAAACTTAACAGCGAACGCTCAACAACCTCAATAGGTCCGTTTGGCGGTCGATTTTTTTGTAGAGTTTAATCACAAAAAGCGCCACAGAGCTTTCTGGAGAGATGTGGAACACCACTCGGGTCTACCGTCGATGACTGACTACCCAAAGAATGGAGCGAGCAGTCCACACCAGCCCCGAACCCATCGCAGCAACAGAGCGCTGTAGAGGGAGGGGAGTGGCGGGTGGCGAGGGCGGGTGGCGAGGGCGGCAAGGCGGAGGCGGAGTAGTAACAGTACTTACGTACGCGACGCGACGGGCTCTCCAAATGGCTCAATCGCCTCCGACCGTGCGGCGGGCCACGACGTGCGGTCGGCACCGACGAAAGCGATTTAAAGTGCTCGCAAAGTGCAGCAGCAAATCGCAACACGGCGCACGGGGGTTGCCAGCATCTCAAATGGGGGTGACATCGCCGCCGCCAGGTGGAAGGATGTCGACCAAGAGGTCCCCGTTATCGGGCCTCAGTGGCTGCTGCAATCGACTCGTAAACCTCTCGCGCGGGCGGACGTCGACTTGCCCCTGGGGGATGAGGAACTTAGCAAGCGCCCTCTACCGATTCTCGCTGCCACCGCCACTGTCATCGACAGCCGAACTCCCCACAGCAGCCTCAGCAGCAGCGAAAGAACAAAGTCCGTCTTCCCCGGTGCTCTCGCGTCGGCTAACGGCTCGGCTGCAAGGGTCGTTCCCCATCACATGTGCCGCCCGGTTGACACTTGATACACAGCGGCGAGTTAAGAGTTAAGATGTGCAGTGCAGATGCACTTTGCACCGCTTGCTGTTGGTCGCTTGTCGGCTCAATCGAGCACTTGGGCAATACATGTTCATGTATAAAAAAGAATAACAAAAAAAAAAATTTAAAAAGTTGAGGACGATGTTTTCTAGGTGGAATACGATGAATCTTTGTAGGAGAATCATATTAAGACATGTTACGTAGCTGCAATTACGACCAGGATGCACACCAACAGCGACTGCAATTGTATTTAAAATCAGGAAAAGCTTTAAATATTTAATATACTTATATAACTAGAGAATATTTTCCATTTTCTGGACCAAAAAAATCAATATTTTGTTTTTTAGAGACCTGTAGTCTTTCTAGAATATGTCCTTTTAAAAACTTTTGAAAAAATTCTAAAAGTCCTTAAAATTATTGAGCTTTAAGGGTGCGCACGTATACAGGAATCTGAAACTTTAAATATGTATGTGTACATAAGTAATATATTATTCTCAAAATCATATTTGTTGAATTACTAATCCGGAATTAAGCGAAGAAATTGAATAAATATTTAGACCAAAAGGTCCTAGGCATTAAATTCGTAAAGACAACAGTTTTAAGCATATCTCCCATGATAAATTTTTACGATAAAGTTAACAAGACTATATCGTTGACGATCACTGCGTCTTCAGAGAGGGAACCTCCTCTCCTTTGAAGGTAATCAATGAAAAAATTTAAAAAAAAAAATTGAACCGACTCCAAAAAATCCCAAGCCCTAAAAAGTATAAAATAATTATATTAAAAGTCCTCTGCTACTACTTTCAACATTAAATACCAAGACTTTCCTAGACTGTTGAAGGCGGTGTGAAAACCTGACTGATATTAATCCAATTAATCCAGACAAAGTGATTGCATTAATTATTTAGTTAGTTAAAAATATTACACTAAAAAGAATGAAACACCGCCCCATTTTTTTTTAAATATATTTCGTTTTTATCAGGGCTGTATGTTATTACCTAATGTATCAAATTTCAGCTTGATCGGTTACTTGTTTTTTATTTGTAAGGCGTCCATCTTAGAATCCGCCATCTTGGTTTTTTAGTATTTGTTTGTCAATCCCTTATAATGATACATATCCTGTCAGAAAAATAATCTTCAAAATCTATCCATAATTGTTGAAGTTATCGCGTCATGAAGTGAGTGAAAATCAATAAAATTAAGTCATCCCCTAATTTTCCACCCTTAGGAGTGGAATATTTTAATGAAAGTTAAATGGGACCACCCATGAGGCATAACCTATCCATTAGAAAAAGAATTATTAAAATCGGTCCACAATTGACGGCGAAATCGGCGAACGTACATAAAAAAAAAAGATTCCGATGAATTGAGAACCTCCTCCTTTTTTGAAGTCGGTTAAAAATGGTCCATGATGCTGGAAAATTCGGGATGAGATTTACGAAGATGATTCAACGATGCCAACTTCCAATTCTACTATCTGTAGTTTAACTTGACTGACAGAATGGAGAAAGCCAGATGTGCCTTTGCAAATGAATACTCAAAACTCAGTATTCTGGAAAACGGTAAATATTCATATTTCCCGAATCTTAATATACATGATGTAAATCATTTACAGATTCTCTGTCCCATTATGTTAAAAAAAAAAGGCAAGAAAAAATTCTTTCTTTCAAGTGTTTATTATAATAATAATTATATTTTTTTAAGGGCTCTCAGGTTCTTTTTACAAACGAATCGACGCTCTAAAGCCTTAACAGAAGTAAGTGAATTTGCAACGTGAAGTGCGGGAGAAAATTTCCATCCGACATTCATTCAAAAAACCATAAGACATCCTCAATCCATAATGATATGGGTAAAAACTATCATTGTCCTGACCTATCGGACCACTTTATTTTGGCGAAAGTTCACGGTCTATTACAAAAATGTTTTAGGGACCGAAATGATGTCATATTTTAATTAAATCGGCTTCATGTATATATGTAGGTAGGTACATATTCTTTTACCTTTATGGAAGACGACGCCCCATGCCATACCACAAAATCTATATCAAATTCATTTCGAAAAAAATGTTTATTGTCATGACCAGGAAATTTACCCGATTCGAACACAAATAGAAAATGTGTGGCATAAACTAAAAGAGCAATAAAGAAAATAACACAACTCGTTAAATTTCAATTGCAAATATTAAAAAAATTGTCATGAGGTACCTGAGTGAAAGCAATCACCATTGGAATCAATCGTGGTTAGTGCAACTTGTTAACTTCACATTTATAATCAAATAAATCAAAGAATAAAGCACGGAAAATAGAACCATTTTATTGACGAAAACCAGCACGCGTTCATGCAATGCCGTCCGCAGTGACGTCATTTTCCATCAACGAGCCAGCGCAATTACCATCATAAGTTCCAGCAGAGAACGTGGCATCGTGTGAAGTAGTTTTAAATACCTATTAGATGCAAGGAAATTGATAGATATACCCAAACATATCATATTTACTTAATATTTGACGCAAATCTCGAGTTTGTAAAGGGTTGAAAGGAGTTTAGTTTTCTTCATAAAATTTGAACTATTGCCGTGTTCCAGTCTAACTCTAGTTGATTCTATAAACTGATAAAATTTTATGTTTTCTGCGACTAGTGGTTTGCCACAAAGTGGACGACTAATGTACCCATTTCTGTTTTTGTATGTACATAGGTATGTAATTAGACAAAAAAAAATGTCACCAGTTAAATAAATGCAAGAAATCCTCAAACATAAAGTCCTTTAAAAAAAGACGAGCTACTTAAAAAGAGCAAAGTAAAAAGAGAAAAGGAAAAATGTTCACTTAGTACAGAAGCCACTTGAAAGCAACCTTCATTTCCGAATTAATTTAATTTTAATTGAATTTTCTGCATAAATTTGATCGCTGTTTGCTCTTCACATAAATTTTAACTTTTAACGACTTCCCTTCTTCACCTTTAAACCCAGCACAATACGCATGGTATCCAAGTGTTTTCGAATTAAAAATCATCGTCGTCCAGTTGTTACCTGCCCGACCTTCGTCCCCCTAAGCTTGAGCTCTTGTCATCGTGTGTGCGCCTGCGTATGCAGCTTATCCCAGATCCGACTGTTTGCACATAAGCGTCACGTGCGCGTTTAACTTAGTAAACTGTGGCAGCTATGCCGCGGCCGGTAAGGTTTCATCCACATCTAAAGTCGCACAGTATGTTTTCATGAGTTTTTTTTTTTTTGCGTCTTTTTGTTGTCGGTAGCGGAGGGTTGGAAACCAAAATAAAACCTCAGAGGCTTCGAATGAGCTGCACAACGCCTTCAGGAAGGCAGAGAAGGTACATCCGAAATTAAAATATGTAGCGGAAGAGGAACCAACGTTTTTCGGCAATTCCCAGTCGTCTTGTCTTGTCGCCATGCAACGTACGTCGGACTCGCTTGCCACAAGTCTTTAAGGAGTCTTTGAACTCTATGCTGAGCATACACCGGGTGTGTACCCTTGGCGAAAACTAGTTGCCAGTTTATTGCTTGCACCTGCACACTTATACAGAGAAGGAGCACGTTCGTCAGTTTGTTTCTTTTACTGAATCGCCTTGCAGTTTGTTACGACTAACAAATCAGAAGAGGATACATATGTAATCTAATGATATACCACGGATTAATAACAAAAATTAATATAAAGTGTAAAAAACTTTAAATCAAATGAGTCGCCGTACTGTCAAAATAGTGTAGTAAAATAACGATAAAAAAAGAGTTCGAATCTTGCTGAATTTTTATATAAGTACAGCTTTAGGTGATACTAACTATTCTATAAAGGGCGCGACAAAATAACGTTGACCAGTACTTTTGTTCTGAAACCTTTTAAACGATACTAAAACAAAACATAACACTTCATAATAATAAAACACAATATTGGCGATAAGATATTTAATAATAATCAAAAGGGTCACCTTTGCTTTTATGCAAAGGTTCAAACGCTCCTTGAATTTTTCGGCCACGCGCCGCACTCCTTCCAACGACATTTTATCCCATTCTCGACGCAAGGGTTGATTCAAGGTTTTCAAACGTTTATGGCGTTTAGTGCAGGCCTGGCCTTTAAAAAGGACAATATATAAATATATATGTATATGTATATAAATGAATTTCAGTTTGTAAGACGACACTACAACTCTAAAACTATTCGGGCGATTGAGCTGAAACTTTCACAGAATGTGCGTCTTGACCAAATCTCGGTAAACCATATAGTGCGAACACTATCCGATAAAGGGGCACGCGAGTGGTATCAATTCGGATGCTTTTTCACAAAAAACTTTGTAATATCTACTTCGATTCATTAGATTATAACACTTTGAATGAAAAAAATTTAAGTTATACGGCATATCAGTTTAAAAAAAAAAAGTATTATAGTTTTACAAGCTCTTTTTGATTTCATTTCAATTGGAATACAGAACATATGGACAATAGTTACTTTAGGTTGTGGAATAGGAGTTTTAGAATCGCATAACAAACAAACATTCATTTATATGTATATATCTATGTATATAGATTAGTACTTAGTAATGCCCCAGCAAGGCCAGTTACTAGTCAGCTAGTAGGTATGTAATAAAGCAAATATTACTGTTTTGTTTCATTTCATCTAAATTAGAAGTTTTGAGTAGTGTTTGACTTTATAAGATCTCTGTAAATGGAATCAAGTACTTGTATGATGGCGAATTAAAAATCAATGTTAATTTATAATGTACGTATATTAAAAACTTACAAGGGATTGTTCGTTAAGCCAGCCATACATGTGTGGATATCTCAGTCTCAGTTCAACTCAACTGCACAGTTTAACTGAGCCAAATAAAACTTCAATATTTTTAACTGGAAATATTAACTAAACTGAAGCCTTCATACACGTACAGTTTTAACTGTATAGTTAAAACTGACAATTAAAACTGTACGTGTATGGCTGGCTTTACCCGCGAAATCTCCAATTTTTATGAAATTTGGCAGAAATGTTACCCTTAGTGAGACATTTAAAAACCCGTTTTCAAATGAGGCTGTAATTCGGTCGGTCCTAGGGGGAAGAACCCCACTCAAAAGATGAAAAATGAGCCGTTTTCGAGTAGCTTTATAACGCATGATCTCTTTATCCTTTTTCTTTTGGAGCTTATCATCATAAATCGCTTGCGTAAATGTCGAATTTCCAAAAACAAGTTCATACACGTACCTAAATTCATTGTATTGATATGATTTGTAGCTTTTCTGATAGCTTCGACCTTCCTTGAAAAGTTTACGCTCTCAACTCGGAAAAATAAATTAACTTAAGGGGAAATCTAGCATCATAAAGCTACGCGAAAACGGCGCATTTTTGATCTTTGGAGGACGGTTTCCCCCCAAAAACAAAATTTCAGCAGGGTTTGAAAATGGATTTTAAAATGGACGTGTTGTTAAATTCAGAATATTTCTTACGTTAACTAGCTGTCAGCTGAACTGACTGGATTGTGATTTAGCTGAATTTTGCAACACTTTGTCTGCAGTGATTGTTTGACAGATGACAAACGTTCGACGGCAGATATCACAATTATTTAAAAAAAAATTAAGTTCATAATTTAGTGTTCTGTATTGTTTGAAACACTAATTTTCGACGATTCAAACATAAAAGAAATTCAGAAACTAATATTTGATAAATAAATCTCACTGACAGTTGTTTTTGAAATCCAGACGGTTCAAGTGCTTTTGATTCAGTCTGAATGCTCTTTAAAGAATTTTGCTTAAGTCTGACTTTAGCAACACTTGACATTTAAGAAAATCTGAATATAGCAACACTTTGTCTTGAAGAATCTTAAAGATTCTGAATTTAACAACACGCCCAATGTCTCGCTGAGGATAATATTTCTGCTAAGTTTCATAAAAATCGGACATTTCGGGTTGGGAATGTTCCCTTGCTAATGTTGACTTCAAAGTTTGTAATTTTTATTATATAAAGCTTATATATAAAGTGTGAGCAAATTTACATACATACATAGATTTACAATCACTGTGCGCAAAGGCCTTAATTCTCGGTTTCTTGATAAACTTTCCGGTGAAAAGTGTTCAATTCGAGCAATTATCGAATCAGTTGCATTAACTAGTGAAAATATCTCAATCTTAAGTGTAAATCATGTCCCCCACCCGCTCGCCATAGCGCGACAAGTTACTTCTTAATCGCCTTGAACGACTAAAAATATTTTCTGTCCGCGGAAAAGAGGGAAATTCGTTGATCGCAGCGACGAGCCAGGCTCGTTCAGCTGAAATAGGCGAGCGATATGCGGCGGCCGCTCAGAGCCAGACTGTTGACTTGGCAGGTTCGCGATAAGATTCTTAGCGAGGTCTTATCAGTGAGAGTCGCAAAAAATCGCCATAAGCATGCTAGCAAGCGTCTTGAGTCTTGGCTTGAGGGAGGTCCGCGGCTGTGTTGGTTTTTAGCGATTTTTTTCCTTCTGCTGCTTGCTCAGTGGACGGCCGAATGGATGCCAGTTAAATACAAAACTTTTCACGATTTAAAGATGCAGAGAATATCGCAACATCGCTCAATTCAGCAGCACCAGAGCAGGAATTGAAACAAATTCGCCTACTCCGCTCCGCAATAAAGTTAAAGTTCAGATAAAAATCCGAGAGGTTGCGGGGACAGGGGCATCGCTTAAAAACAGCTGACGTTGCTTTCGGCGATAAGAGAGCCCTGGCTGTGGTGTCGCGATGGTGCCGTTGTAGCCGTCTCCGTCGCGGTGAGCGATTGCAGTTGAGACGCGGTACCACAATTGTTCGCAAAAATAAATCGCAAATAAATCGATGCGGACTTCGTGCAAGAAATTGAGAGAATTTTTATGACTATTTGAAAAGTATCCCAAGGGCAATCTATGATTCTTTCGCGAAGTAGTTATTTTCAGATGTTTTCGAAATGTTTGCTTTTTTTTCATTTGACGGAAGCGAATGGAAAAGTTTATTTCTAGTAAGATATGCGTTAGTTTCTTCTCGAAGAAATAACATTCGTTATATTCTTTGATTGTTCTCCTCAATTGACAATGAAAATTACTTGAATTAATTCGAAGTTAAATAGATGCAAACCACTAGTCCGGGCACAAAGTTTGAATTAGAGAAATGCCCGGACTTTAAAGCAAAACTGCGTATCTTAAATTCTCAAACTTCAATAGCAGAATGAAACGGGCAACATATGTATGAAAAATTCTGGGTGGCGACGTAACCTCTTTTTTTCAACATTGAAATTCATTATTTCGGAAGTTGCTTTTTCAAAGAATTCCACCGCCATTTATGCATCTAGAGATAAACCATATTTATAAATGCACTTGTCGTTTTTAGGTATATTAACGCCCGCGTGTACATGAATAACAGAAAAAATTTAGCGGATCTGCATACTTAAAAAAGCAGCTGATAATTTTCAAAATGTTTAAGACTTCCATTACATATATACAAATATGTACTTCAAAACTCAATCTATTTTGAAAAAGAAGAACAAAGTCTTTCTAAATTCAAATCAATTGAACTTAATAGTAAACAACACAGCAAATTGGTTTAATATTTACTTAAAAAAACCATTTCGATTTTTTCAACGAATGTTTAAAGTTAACCATGTTGAAAATGAAACATATACTTACGTATGTTCGTTTACGCAATTATCTTATAAGAATTCTGAAATAATAGATCTTGATAGTGAGCTAAGTAAATAAAAAATGTATCTTTTTCATACATGTTATTAATATTGAGATTATGTTTTTTAGGGCCTATTTTTCAATTGTCAGATATATATTTATTCGTCGAATAAAATTGTCTCAATAATCAACTTGGCTTTGAGATAAAATATGACTATGAGAAAGACAAAAGGTTCAACCATAACCGACATCACTTAACATAATAAAATTAACGAATTTCAAACCTTAGTGACATACATATTTACTTGAACTTCGTAAATTAAAAAAAAATAAGTGCCGAAAATCTGTTTAAATTGTTAAAATTACTAAAAGACTTGAAAGACTAAACAATTTTCCAGGCATTTTCCTTTTTTGCCCTATAATGATATAAGCTATTGAATTTATTACATGAACATTATTTATTAGCAATTCCTCGAATTGTTCCATTTTTAAATACTTCCTAACAACAAAGGAAATCTGACTGAAGGAAAGTAATTTGCAAGTTCTTATGTCAGGTACGGTTTCAATCATAGGACATGTGTAACGAAAGTTGAACGAAAAATTACGTTGTCATGTCAATTATGCGGCTACGTTCATAAGCTTAGCTAAGATCGCAACACTTAAGTGACGTCACTTATGTTATGTCGATTATAATTGGGCCAAATTATTATTCCCTCCTTACTGCGGCAGATGGGAATATCATTTTTCAAATAATTTTTGACAAATAGAATGAAATGTACCTAATTGTTCCTTACAGCCAGGTTGATGTTTTATCTAAAATAAAATTATCCGTCAATTGAAAAGTCGGCCCATATGAATACAACCATTGTCCATTTGTATAGGTAATATGTCATACAGAATGAGTAAGCTTTACATAACAAAACTAAATTACTTTTTGAAAATGCGGCTTTTTCTTCCATTTCATAAGTGTCGCACGCATAGTAAATTAGGTCCTTATGTTCAGTGTCATTAAAACTCTACACGGAGAAAAATTTCTAAGAAAAATTCCCTTACTGTTTCATAATTTGGATGCATTTTACTCTGGCGCAGGAAAAATTCCCGTGCTGTCTTAGAATTTTTATCCGGAAACCCATGAAAAATTCTAAGACAGCACGGGAATTTTTCCTGCGCCAGAGTAAAATGCATCCAAATTATGAAACAGTAAGGGAATTTTTCTTAGAAATTTTTCTCCGTGTACCAATACCAATTTTTATGGCATTTTGTTGAAGTTAAAAAGACAGAAAGTTAAGTTCTGCATAGAACTGCGACCTATGTTTAAAACTGCGTTCTTTTCATCGAGTTTTGGCTCTTTACATGCAAACACCATAACAACTCCCAACCCTCTTAATTATCCGGTTCTTGATTAAAAAACTACGTAAATAGTTCCGAAATATTCTAAAAGAGGCGGTAAGTGTTGAATTTTATTTCACACATTTTCTCACCCTAACAATTCCACTCCAAATGTTGTTAAACTATCAGAAAAACCAAGGAATGGAATCTTTACCTAATATGTACATATGTACATATATCACATCATCCTCTCCAAATTATTAATTCGTTTTTAATTCAAAACAAAATAACTTTTAACTTGGCGTTCTCCGGAAACAGACAGAATCCCAAATTATTAGATAAGCAGGTATGTATGTATATCGTCCAGATCTTCCTTGATCGTCCTTTTCACATCACCCAAAAAAAAGTGCCGGAATAGCCCCGTTTACACTGGCGAGTTTACAAGCTACAAGCCGGCGAGTAAGAAGCCGGCGAGTGCAGTTTGTTCTTGTTTAAAAGCAGCTTTAGAGCGAGTGCGTCGTGTACACTAGGCGAGTGCGTGTAAAAAAGCCGGCTTTTAGCTTGTAAACTCGCCAGTGTAAACGGGGCTAATCCGATGAAGAAAACGCACCTTTAAGGGTGTTTTCGATAATTCGTTTATATATGTATGTATGTCATGCACTAAAAATTACACTATTCACCAGCAATGCGCACCAATATGGTAAACTTCACCTACATTTTATTTTTAGGAATTCCAAATTGATTGATGTGAGATTATCTTCCACAATTTCTTTTTAAAGTAAAATGGCATTGCCAGCCTTCCAGTAATGAACAACTTATAGTGCTAGAATTTGTCCATTTAATTTTAGAACATGCTGAAAAGACAATCTCTAATTAAGTAGATTTACAATTAAGTACATATTTGTTAAAATTGCCTTCAGTGCCAAAAATTTCTGCCATTTCCCTCAATTATGCTATCATTGGATTGTAAATTGCACATTTAATAATTGCGAACCACAAACAATTGAAAAACTAGAAGAATTTTCGTACACATTAATATAAAATGAATGATGAATGGTGAATTACGAAGAAGGGCGATAAAAATAATTTAAATGGTTTACACCATGGTGAATTTTCGAAAACGCCCAGAACCTCTTCTACTCGCACGCGAACTACAATAACCTAAGAAAGGACTAAATGAACATAAAGCCTATTCATAGCAGGTCAGCTTATCGGTGTGAATTCACTTCATTTTTTTATAGTCGCAAGCAGCTTATTATACAATAAAATTATCCACAAAAATACTTTATTATATCTATATTCATTGCAACAAGTGACTCACAGTTAAGTGCATCTGCGCCGAGGAACTTCTGTGTGATATGCAAAACATTTTATACATTATTATGTTTTTTATATGAACGTTTCAAAGCTAACTAACAAAACCTTAACACATTTAAAAATGATGATTGTTCGCTAAAGCCTCTTTTGTATTATTGAATTATAGACGAATACATAAGACTAAGCATAGAATGCCTGAACCAAAACAAACATCAAGTTGCGTTTAAGGTCTAAAATTCTTCTTCTAAAAAAAAAATTAAATAAAAAATGAAGATCGAAGAAATCTCCCCAAAAAACATTACACGTGTCCAAAGTTATGTGTTAAAAAATTCGCGATTTTTTGTCTGTGTATATACATATCTATATATTATTACCTGTATGTATGTTTATGTATGTATAGATTTTTAGATTCACCCGGAGGCCAACAATATATGTACGTATGTAATATGTATATTTGGAATATTCAAATGGGGGTCTCCATGAGGTCAGTTTATTGACTGTCGCGTTACAAATTCACACAATTCATATATGTAGTGCCTAACTAACTATAGTTACTATTTAGATAAGTTAGTTACTATTTAGATTAGATAAGGGTGTATTTAATATATAAATGACGGAGGGAAGTTGCAAATATGTATATTACACAACCCGTACCAAAAAATAGTCTTTTGAGAAAAATTACATTTAAAGTATTTGAAGCTGTTTTTTACAGTACAACTAAAATTGACGACACGTTACTCTAAGGGCAAAATTTTCGTCTTTGTTTTCTTGATATCATAGCTAAGCTCTGTTAGAATGCAGGTTTTAGGTTGACCGTGAGACGGAATGAAAAAAACCGGCCAAGTGCGAGTCGGACTCGCGCACGAAGAGTTCCGTACCATTATCTATAAAAACGGCAAAAAAATCACGTTTGTTGTATGGGAGCCCCCCTTAAATATTAATTTTATTTTAATTTAATTATTTATTTTTAAAGTGAATAATATAACTCAATATTCTGTGAATATTTCAAGCGTCTACCTGTTGCCGTTATCAATATCGAGCAAAAACGAGCAAAAAAATCACGTTTGTTGTATGGGAGCCCCCCTTAAATATTTGTTTTATTTTAATTTAATTATTTATTTTTAAAGTGAATATATTGTATAACTAAATATACTGTGAATATTTCAAGCGTCTACCTGTTGCCGTTATCAATATCGAGCAAAAACGAGCAAAAAAATCACGTTTGTTGTATGGGAGCCCCCTTAAATATTTATTTTATTCTGTTTTTTAGTATTTGTTGTTATAGTGGCATCAGAAATACATCATCTGTGAAAATTTCAACTGTCTAACTATCACGGTTCATGAGATACAGCCTGGTGACAGACGGACAGACAGACAGACAGACAGACGGACGGACAGCGGAGTCTTAGTAATAGGGTCCCGTTTTTTTACCCTTTGGGTACGGAACCCTAAAAAGGTGAAAGAGCACACTCCTTGAATACTGTCGAACTGTACATTTTTGGTTTACTTTGATTTAATTTACAAAACCAATATATTTTTTGCCACAATTAGTAGAATACCTATTTAATGAGAAAAGTAATTATAAAAGCTTCGATTGCAGGTGGAAAAATTGAAAATACGAATAGTAGTTCAACGAAAACTGAACCCATGGGCGTTTTATGTAAACACAGCAATAAAGTATTCGTCATATCGCTTCGTACTTTGTCTGCGCTACTGATCGTACAAGCCGCACACAAGAAATGCCAAATTGGCGACGGCGGCTACATAACTGTCAGCCGCAAAGCAACAAGCCCGAGCGACAAAATTTGGCCGGACGGTGGCCGACTCGCGGAACAAACCGCCTTCGTCGAAGCAGTCGACGTCGATTTAGCAGGAACTTGAGCTACCTGTTGACTGATCGCCACATCTCAGGCTGTCACGTTCGCGCCTTTGGAAATTGTCGAAGGCGAGCGTCCTCTCGCTCATCCCCTGGATCAGTTGACCGATCGCGCAGACGGTCCATATGGTCGACCGGACGGTGGAACTTGGACACGATGAGCAGCTACCAAAGAAACAACAATGGAGGAGCGCACGATCGTCGTAAGACATTCCGCTTTTCGTGGAGTCGACAGCGCACTCTGCTGTTTGTTTTTATTACTGACAGTCGCTTCTAAATTGAACGTAGAATTTTTGTTAGCAGAAACTCGCATCTCCCACAGCATAAATCCAGTACATTACATCTCTGAGAAATCGTCCATGTTTTTTTCTTTATCGTCGCACTGGATATTTTTTTTCTGCTCTCATTTTGTCTGCAGGTAGAGCTCAACCAGCTCTGACAACCAAAGCTCAAACTTTGGCAAGAGAATCGCATTTCTGCCGATGGCTATCAGTTTTTTTTCCGGCTTTTTGCTTCCCGAACTCAGAACGTGTTTCGGTAGAGAGAATTAAATTCGGCCAAACGATTTGGGGCATTTACTTGCTGGCAAATGCCTCTCGGTAGCACTGACCTTGCTGCTGTTTTGACTAGACAGTTTATATTATTACCCCAAAAATTCAGGGTAAATCTTGAAATGATGCAAGGTTAACGACAATGCGTGTATTTTATACTAAACTCTATATTGCACATATAAAAACCACCATAACCATTTGTATTATAAAAAATAGCATAATTATAGTACAAAACCAAACATATTCTTCTAGAATCAAAACTATATGTATGTATATGTTAATAATGGTTAAGTTTCCGGCCAAGCTGCGCCTAACCATCCAATGCAGGTGATGTAAACAAAATAAAAATATATATGTATACGTAATCCGATGAATACCAAATTCTACGTGTTTCATTTCAAAAATTTCATAAAAATTCAAACTCATTGTCTGTTCCCGATTTCTTTTCCCTTAGAGAAGCATAACAGGAATTCAATCCTATAAAGAAATTGAAATTAACAAAAATGAAAAAAAAAACAATGTTTTCAATTTCGCCCTTTTTTTCAAGTTAATTGTCATTTTAAATAATTGCCTCCAACTTCATTCACCGTTAAGGTACTCTTTTTCTACACCATCTTAAACGCAACCATTCGATTTATGATACGAGTACCACTATTATTTTATAAATATGACTTCAGAAGAATGCAGCATGTAAATTTATTTCGATATTTGGTACAAATTTATTACTGCGAATATTTGTATTCAACAATAAAATTTATTTAATCAAAGCACCGCATGGTGGAAGATAAAAATTTTGTTTTATTCTTTCAAATAAAAATGGCAATATGTAAAAAGATCAAATTAATAAAATTTCTTATACAAATCGCCTTTAAAAGGAAACCCCACTTGAAATTTTCAGAATATTCTCAGATTGATCATACGTAAATTATGTGAAAAATTCAATCAAATATATTACCGGAACATTGTTTTATCCAGTTTTTGAAGTTGAAGTATTTTTTTATAGAATCATCCATAGCTTTTTAAAGTGGATCCTGAAACACACTTTAATCAACAATCTTTTAAGATTTCAGAATAAAGCTTGAAAAGTCCACAAACTTCCAGTTTTTAATAAATTTGAAAAACACTTTTTCTGTCAAAAATTCTCCCGTAGAATTACATTTTTCCACAAAATGTCATCCAAATTAAAAATGGTCAAATCCAAAGTGTGTTGATTTCAAATGGCTATTCACTATTCAATTTTCTGTAAAAAATATGATTCTACTTTATCTTAAAAAAAATTACTTGTATTGCTGACTTGAGCTTTACATCGTTACAAAATCGCTTGAAATTTCAATTCAATTTCAAATTCGTTGATTCAATAATGTCAGGCTAGCTCCTTTGTCCAAGGTCGAGCTATAGGATTGGCTGGTGTATTTCTTCAAAACCACAGACTTGCTCAGCACCCTTCGAAACACACACGGTTTGAACGGGTTCGTGATGAAGAAAAAACACACTTGCCGATATAGTCAGTTTTTTATTTAATTAACTTATTTAGTTTAAACAACGAAAAATGGTTGCGTAAGATTATATTTATGGTAAGATACAGTACTGCGTACTGGTACTGGTTTCGTATTTTTTTCGTGTACTTAATGAATGAAATTCCCTTCGAGTATCAAAATAATGTCAGCCTAATTCTTCCGGCCGATGGAATGATTTTGAATTTTTTAGAGATTTGACTTCTGTTTACTCTCAAGGTCATAATGATAAATTCAAGATTCATTTTCAGTACTAATCCGATCGACATATACCCAGTGGAGCTTCACTCCAGTCAAGGATTACTACAGAATTAATTATACTCATTGAGTAGTTATTTTTGAAAGATGCATTAGTCCACTTTATGAAAAATTCATGTGAGACCTATCTACGACGCGACGTACGTTTAGATTTAGCTGGAGAAATTTTGCTGAAATAAAATGTTAAAAAAATAGACTTATACCAAGTTCATAATCAAAAGCTTTAAAATTTAGTATTTTTAAATTCAGATAATAAAAGCAAATTAAATATGTAATTAAATCTGCTATTTCTACGTTTTGCAGAGAATGAGCAGAAAATTTGGTACACAACAGCTCTGAATCAAGTCAACAAGTCAGCTTGATCCGCAGTCTCTGCTCTCGATTGTCATTCCGCGGATTAGAGAAAGTTCCTTAAAAGTTGATTATGCTTGCACTGTCCCCGGATTTGGAGACAATGGCACTCCTCCATCGAATCTTAATAATCTTATTAAAATCTCGCTCGGTATTTTGGTCAGGCAGAAACTGTCCGAGCCCTTAGATTCTGGCCGCCAAAGGTGGCCCAACAGCTTTCCAGTCGAACTGCTAAATGCGACAATTTTTGGCACACTTCAAGTTTTTCGGTTTTACAACCGCAATACGCAAGACTCCGCCGAAAATGACCGCAACTGATAATCACTTCGACATCGAGCAAACATCGAAATTGCCGCATTTGCATGTTTGCAAATTAATACGCGCTGAACGGCCGTTTGACGCACAGATAAGTTGTTCAAGCGCCAAACAAGCTTTTGGATGATACCCTTGAGAATTATTTGTTCCTGGAGGTCGCCACGTTCGATGACCAGAGGAGGCATTTCCGTCATTTCCTCACTTGATTTGAAGGTCTTCGCAATCTTTGAAGATTGCTTTGAAGTTAGCAGTATCTTTTATTAACGAAAAATTCGCAGAAATGCAGTTCAAAACCGCAGGAGATCGCGTTCTGCGATGAGTATGTTTCACCTACAAACATAAATAGTCCTCTATAGGGAAGGTTGTTGATCTTCGTTGTGACGACGTTCACCATTTAGCGTTCTCTCAACGGAAACTTACAAGACTCATTAATATTCTGTGAGTATGAGGTGCAATTACGTTTGTCAGCAAATCGGTGATGAAGTGATCACGCCAATGATCGAACAAAAATGTGGGAATTTGCAATCTGAATCACAGTTGACGTCAGACATTAGAGGAATGGCTTAACTTATTGTCAGTTCTTTTTCTGGAACACAAGGGAGAAATCTCAAAGCTCAATATTCAGCAACTGCTTTGCCTTTCTTTAATACGTTGACACAAATAAGGACAATTCAGCACAAACTTATTAGTAATTAGTTGAACACAGGGACCAGTATAGTTAATATGAATGAACACTCCTCTTTCACAGACGAAATTGGTCTTCTGTGTATGAAAATGAAATCACTTTTCCATTTTTATTTACCACTAGCAATGTGCACTGATATTTCTTAAAGTTTTTGAAGTTGGTAAATTATTCATCTAATATTAGTCAAACGCCAGACATTTGCGAAAAACTCTTTGTAAAAGTCTGTAACTATTTACATGTGTTATCTCCGTAACCTTTACAAAGTAGAATTAAATCATGACGACTTTAATTCCGACATGAGTGGGTAAATGCTCCATAATTTAAGAAACAGTACCTATATAAGTTCTACTACATCAAAACCAAATTAGGACCTATCGAAATGCGATTAATTAAGCTTGCTTTGGTAATAACTTTAACCGAACACAATAATATTATTAATTATTATTATTTGTTCGCAATTAATTTGTATATAGTTTTTTTGTAATTTTGAATAACACAGGTCTGCAAAATTAACCCTTCTAAAAATTATCAACAATTTAGTGAATAGTGATAATTTTTCTTTTACCCATGCAGACCTCTGTAATTAATTAAGTGGTCGATAATCAGAACAAAAATTGTAATCAATTTACCTAATTCCGACCGGGGTTGTCGAAATTAAAACATTGCTTAGTGATTAGCATCTATTTTTTCAGACAAAACAGCAGTCAAGTGCCAGTCATTAAATAGCCGATGTTCAGAATTGGAAAGAATTAGCCCAAATATGAATTGAACTTTTTAATGTAAATGTTGTCATTTAATATTAGTTATATAAATATATAAAACAGAATATTATTTCAATTAGTGTGAAATGAGAAAATGAATACAATTTTAAATTTTTTATTATTAAATTTTTATGCATTGTAATTCCATTTCATCTGAACATGCATTACGGTCAAGTACCGAGTTTCATATTAACATAGGTAGACCCTCCAAGTAACCAGAATGTGATCGGTAGTAAATGGGTATTTACCATTAAATACAAACCAGACGGCACAATAGAAAAATATAAGGCTCGATTAGTGGCTAAAGGTTGCTCACAAAGGGAAGGTATTGACTATAAGGAAACCTTCTCCCCAGTGGTAAGGCATTCAGCGATTCGATTGGTGTTAGCATTGGCAGTCGAATATCGGTTATTATTACACCACGTAGATATCGTTTCAGCATATTTAAATGGAACGTTAGAAGAGACGGTATTTATGAGGCAGCCGGAATGTTTTGTTGACAAAGAATATCCGGAAAGGGTCTGTAAATTGAAGAAGTCGATCTATGGTTTGAAACAGGCTGGAAAGGAATGGAATAAAAAATTGAACTCAGTTTTACTCGACATTGGCTTCGAGCGTTGTCAGTCCGATACTTGCCTATATGTAATGAAGGAAGATCAAGGAGTTAACATAATAGCGTGTTATGTTGATGACCTCCTGTTGGCCTGCAGTTCTGGTGAATCATTGGCACGTATCAAGGACGAATTAAGTCGAGTTTTCGATGTTGCTGATAAAGGCCCTGTAAAACATTATTTGGGTTTGGAGGTGGAGCGAGACGGAGATCAAGGGAGGATGTACATACATCAAGCACGGTACATAAAGGAGTTGCTGGCACAGTATGGCATGTTGGATTGTAGATCAGCAAGTACACCGCTGGATCCCGGAGTCAAATTCACAATGTGCAATATACAGAATTGCGCGGGGGTCAACACAAAAAAGTACCAAACCCTTATTGGTACACTAATGTATTTGGCGGTTATGTCCAGACCGGACATTATGCACGCGGTATGCCGGCTATCACGTTTCAACGCTCATCCCCACACCGAACAGTTTGGTGCTGTAAATCACCTGTTGCGTTATCTGAAGACAACACAAAAAGGTAAACTCAGATATGAACGTACTAATGAATCTTTGCGATGTTATACAGATGCTGATTGGGGAGGAGATATTGCGGACCGAAAGTCTTACACGGGGTTGGTCCTATTTTTAGCGGGTGGACCCATAGCGTGGGAATCAAAGAAGCAAAGTTCGGTATCATTAAGCAGCACAGAGGCAGAATATGTAGCTTTATCTCAGGGAGCTAGAGAGGTAGCATATCATCGCAACATATTAAATGAATTGGGTTTCACCGAACTCAACACACATCCAACGGTGATAAGAGGCGATAATCAAGGAGCGCTGCACTTGGTAAAAAATCCCATCAATCAACAAAGAAGCAAACACATTGATATAAAGTTTCATTATATACGTCAATTGTATATCGAAAAACAAATTGAATTAGAGTATGTATCCTCAGACTTAAATGTAGCTGACATCTTAACAAAAGTTTTGCATAAAAAGAAACATTTGGATTGTATTAAGCGATTGAATTTTGTAACTGATTAATTTTTGTCAAATTGTTTTGTATTGTATCTTGTAAGCATTAAGCTTGCGTTGAGGGGGAGAATGTTAAGAAAGATGGCACTGTTCTAATCTGGTATTAAATCAACGCAAACTTCATGCACTAGAAATCATATATAAGCCGTAAGATCCGAGCACTCGCTCTCTCTCTTGTACAATTCGCAGGACAATAAAATATTATTTTATCTGGTAATAACATTTTTTATTAAAAGAATATAATTAAGTTAAACAAATCTTTTAAAAGCCTCTATCCGAAGGAACATTTTCCACTAAATTTATATCTGACCTTGTACTACAACCTTAATACACTGGCTGAAATTCATAACAAACAGATAACGGGTAGAAGTATCAATTTTTGTAATCAGTTCAAATGTTAAAACGGATCGATAGAATCCAAACTGCTTTGAAAATTTTGGTTCACCTGATCTATTGTTTACCACTTTACTCTACATGAATTCGGGTCTTTTTAAACATATATTTGTCAACGCTTTGGAATGTTGTTATAAAATTGATACCAATAATACATAATACAAATTTCACCAGAGCATCTTTTGAGTTTTCTTGTGTTTAAGGCAAAGTTATTTTTTTTTTATAGGATTATATCCTATTTCAGCAACCGTTCTCAATGTGCTAAAATTGGACTAATTTGTTATTATCATTCATTGTTTATTATTCTTATCAATGATACTAAAGGTTGTTGATAGAATTGTTGACTGGCGCAGCAAAAATGGTTCAGATAAAAATTTAAAAAACTTTAAAGTTTACTAAACTCATTCATATTAAATTAATATGTTACGATTGATTGCCTTTCTGTGACCTTGGTGTCAAACTTAGATATCTACTGCTTATATTAAAAATCTATATTTCTACAAGTGCTTTTGCTGACCTTACACCTTTATACATATCTGTGGTTGTTTCGTTTATTAGTTTTATTGTGGAATAAGGCTCTCCTGTTTGAAAATCGCATACAGCTTTCATTCTAATCGTATTGAAACCATTCAAAAATATTTTTCAAGATATGTTTTACGGAAGTTTCAGTGGTCTGAAGGTCTTACCCCGCGTTCGGCTTGATGTGTTTTGTTTGGTCATCAGTGTTTAGAGTGGAATCGTAACGATGTTTCCGTTATATTTGTTCCCGACTCGCTATGTTATAATGCCCTGTTTCAAGAACTTGTTTCTTTATTCAATATTTGCATGCGCTTGGGAGATATCTAATATGTTGCAAGTTTATCGCACAAATTATGGTTATAACGAACTTATTCCAAGTAGCTCTAAACATTTTCCACACATTGCTTACGAAAAAAATAAAACCGACAAGCAGTCTCTAGTTTAGTGTAAAAAATTCAATTGTGCAAGAAGGCCTTCACAGCGAGTTCTGTGATAGTGAAATGCCCAAAATAAGATTTTTGAGTTACATTTATACATTCAAGAAATATGCATAATGAGAGTTCATGGTAAACGTTTTTTATTTGTGTGATATACTAATTCCTTAGCTACCATAATATGTATGTGTGAGTTCTGATTCATTAAATTATTTATTGATATAAAATGATAAAATATTGTGGTAGTATATAAAATGCCGATTATTTTGCGTTTCCCTAATACCGATTGATGGTTAATATTGGGCACAAACAGTATAATATGTTAATAATCAAAAATAAGATTTCATAATATATAGTATTAAAAACCTTTGATTAACTACACAGTATATGATTGATATGACTTAAAGTATATCAAAACCTAATTACGACCTACCAAAATCTGTATAGTTAATTAAGTATTACAGAAACGTCGGTCGAAATACCTATGTAAATGTAAACCATGTTAGAAATTGAATTTGACCATAGGGATTTATTCATATACATTAAGATTTTTGGATTTCATGCGCTTGTTTGAGTTTTCATCAAATTTATTCACAATGGATGTTTTTTTTTTGATGTTGAATACTTAATAAAAACGGTCGGCAATAAGGATAAAAATGATCAATTTTTGCAATTTAGACCGGACTGGTCGGATTCAAAAACAGAAAAACTGGGTTTGGTAGTTCCGTCCTAAATACAGTAAAACCCGGTTATAACGTTTCCCGGATTTTACGTTTTCCCGCTTATAACGTCATTATCATTCGGTCCCTAGAACTTCCCTATTATTGACCATACAATATAATCCGGATATAACGTTCCACTTTATTACGTTTTCCCGTTTATAACAACTTTTCACCTCAAGTCGGGACATTCATCCCCTTTGTAAAATTATCCGTTTATAACGTTTTTGTCTTTTTTGTATGGGAAATTACGACTCTTTAATTTTTCGTCTCTAAAAGTGTGCTTTGTCAGGCTCATTAGAGGATTTGGACATTTTTGTTAGTAGAAAATGTCGTATTTCGTATTATGAATTATATAATTATAATTTGTGTAGAATTAATTACGTGTACAATTAATTGATTACATAACTATAATAAATTGTGTATATAACTGTGTATAAAACTTCATTGTTTTGAAATCGTTGATACACCTATTGAATTTGTCCGGAACGCTTATAACGTTTTCCCGCTTATTACGTTTTTTTCGTTTGGTCCCTTGAAAAACGTATTAAACGGGTTTCACTGTATATGTATGTATGTATGTATACAATGTTGATACTAAACAAACATTTTTTACACAAAAGGCAAATTATCAACTATATTTCAATATTTCCGTTCCATTTCCATTTGTTTTAGTATTTGAAATATAAATTAGTCTTTAGCACTTTAGGGCGTTAGTAAGTGCGTGATCAACACTTAAGGCTTAAGGTTCAAATGACCTGTAGTCAAACGCGCCTCCTTCCTTCCATAACTTGACTGATCTTCGAGTCGAGCGCGTTTGTAATTGTTGTCCGGAAATGGCCCCAAACACGCATTTTTCCACTCCATTAAACATAAATTATCGCTCACGATGTTTTAACAACGCCCAAGAGGCAAAGAGGAAATTTATTAGGGATAAAGTTTATCGGAAAAAATCAAATCACAATCTAAGAGTGTGCTCTTTTAGTGCGACTGCGAGGCAAACGAACCTCCAGCGAAAAATTGCGACAGGCTTATTTTCTCGTAACTAGGCATTGAATTGATATGAGTTCCAGAAAACGAATTCAACATAGGGTAAGTGCTTTGCAGTTTGCAGCAAACAGCTCAACATCTTGAGATTTAATTCAGCTTGCACGGTTGGTCACCATCATTCGTATTCGTTAATCTATCATCATATAACCGGAGACCTTGAACATTTTTTTCTTCCACCGAGAATTCCGCAAGCGAAGTGGCTGTAGCTGCATAGAGATAGAAACTTTAAACTGAGTCTCATAACAACAAATGAACAGGGCAACAGGTACGAAGATATAACGACATTACTAAGGAGATGAAAACATCGCAAACACCAGGAGCTGTGACGACTGCCCGATTCGACTTTTATATGAATTCGCAATGAAAATTACTGTAAACAATGCAAACTGATTATACATACATATGGCCTGGAGTCCCGCCAGGGAAACGTGCACGCATACAAAGGCATCGTTAATTCGCATGTGAAAGTGCATTATAGTCGCCGCACACTACGAAGATTTTCGACCCCAACCAACCGAAGTGCAATTTCGAATTTGAACAGAGAGGTAACAACATAACGCACACACAACAAAAACAACAAAAAAAAAAGCAAGGCACGATGACATTTCGAAATGCACTGCATCCCTCTCACACTCGGGCTAACGGCAGGTAGAGAGGAAGTGAATAACCTCGGCTGTCTCGTTCGCCCTCGCATCGAATCGCCGCAACCTACTTAAATTTGACAGTTTTTCTTTTTCGAAAGGGGTGATCCACAGAAGATGCCAGGAGGGGACACTCACCAGTTTTCCCGCTATTTCGCCAATTTTAACGCCAATCCTTCTAATTGGGAGCGATTAAATTCCTCAAATGGAGAGTAGAGCAGCAAAAACAGCGTGCAGCACTCACAGATTTCATTTATCAGCAATGAAATGAAATAAAAAAATAAAAACCGAGGGCACAAAAAAAAAGAAAATAACAAAAAAATTCAAATCAGCCTGAGCAGTGTACACATTGATAGTAAAAAAGGCAAAACACCATAAAACATCGCAACCAACACATAAGTCCACCTTCCACACTCCACACGCCTGACGCTGTCTCTACACAAACTGAATGCGCCCGCTGCGAGTGTGTTGCAAATGCAAGCGAAGAGTTGAATGAAACTTTGAATTGGATCCGCGCGACTTGTCAACACTGGAGAGAGTAGCGCGAGCGAGCTCCCCACAAACAATTTCAGGACACTTTTTGATTTGCACACCTGCACACCGCACCGAGTGCACCGCCAAGCACTAATTAATTAATCTGCTAGATTTACACGACCCTAACGCGGAAACGGGACGCGGCTTCGCGTTAAAATTAATCGCAAACGGGGACAAAAACATTCAGAGGTAAATTCGAAAAGCACTCTGAGTCTGAGCCCATCTAGACGTCGCTGCTGACGCACATCCTCACACTCGAAAACATTTCTGGACACTAAACAAGTTTGTGGGATGGGATCGCTTTTGATATGCTCCGCGCTCGGGTTCGGATCGAGTCGGCCGAATGTTCAATATGCTCGTTGTGCACACACAGCGCGACGGCCGCCTTCCTTCGAGTTTACTATATTATGCTGCTTATGCTTTTCTGCCTGCCGCCGCGACGTCCCTCGCCAAATACGCGACGCCTGACTTATGCTGTATTCGTGTCCCGCCGGAGTGGTGTGGGTTTGTTATTGTGCCCCGGCTCGCACCAGCCGAAGAAAGCAAGGCGCCGGCTGTTGCGAGTTTTGTTTCGCTCGCCGCCACTGGCGTCGGGGGGGCTTCCGTCGTCACAATAAAATCTGTTGCTGCTGGTGGGGCCACACGACGCGACGCGCGGCTGATGCACTGCCGGCCGCGCTTCCGTTCGAACATAGTCGCGACAAATTAGTTCGAAGTTGTTAATTGTCTGAGATTGCATATTTTGGGGATGCCAGATGGACCATTTTCTATTCAAAAAAATCGTCGTAGGTGGTGCAGTAGATACAGGGTACGGAGAACAGAATAAAATAATATTCGTTCGAGAACGTATTATCTACAAAATAAAAATGAATCGCCAAATGTGTTGCTAAGCGCAAAACTCGAGAACGGCTCGACCAATTCAGCTAATTTTTTTTTTATATTTTCCTTAAGGCAGAAGGAAGGTTCTTAAGGAGAGAAAAAACATAAAAATTGCCCGGAAAATAGTAAAAACAACACTTTTATTTTCCCGCCAAAATCACAGAGAAAATTAAAAAAACTGTGCAAAAAATTTAAGTCAAAGTAACACTTTCCATGCAAAAAATGTATGTCAAAGTTTACTGAGGCTGTGTGCGAAATCTCTTTCGAATATCATTTCGATCATTTCAATCATTTCAAATGACAAAACTTGGGAAATGTCAAGAAAAGTGTGCGAAATCTTTGACGTATCATTTCAACTGTCAAGGTACCGCACTTTGTTTTGGAAATATTGTGGTGTAATAATATAGATTGTTTTATAGGAAAAGGAACTTTATAATGGATGTGGAATTAATGGAGGAGGAGTGGTCGCAAATAAATTAGGACCGTCCTAAAACAGCTTGGTGAGTACAAATTAGCGGTCGCAACTTTATGACAGCTTGGTGAATACGGCCCTTAGTATTTCTGCTATTAAAGGTGTTACAAGTGTTTATTAAATACGAAGAGAATTTAATTTCAACTGTACACAATGCAAGGTCGATAGCAAGACCTGAGGGTACTATTTAAAAGTATTCAGTAAATCCGATTAAATATATTCATCCCAATTTTGTCTGCTCTGAAATGATACGAACTGTCATTGAAATGTTCGCTCTGAGGTGTATCATTTCGGCGCCATCTTGTTTTCGAACATGAAATGACCGAAATGATATCATTTCAAGAGATTTCGCACACAGCCTCATGATTTTACGACAGAAGTTTTACACCACGGTATACAGAATACAAGGTATAGTAAAGAAAATTTTGACATATGGCTGTGACGTCACGCCGCCCTATTTTGTATGAGAGAGAGAGAGAAGCGCACACTTTTATTTCACTTAAAAAACTTCTAAAAATCGCACAATAGCAAGTAAACAGGGCGGCGTGACGCGCAAGATGGCCGACAGCACTTCATCTTTACTATACCTTGTATTCTGTATACCGTGTTTTACACGGAATTTCAATTCAAAAGAGTAGTTTTAGAGTATGTGGACCCATAATTTAAAATTGATTTTCATAACATATAGTGGATTTTGAGGTAAGATTTGGTGAAAACGAAATTTTGCAAACAATTACATTGATCAGTCATTGATTTTTAGCGATACTCGATTAGTTTTGATTTGATACACGAGGATTTCAAGATTGTAAAGTTCTCAGTGAAGAATAACAAGGTAATTTCGATAGATTTCGTTCGTCCTCTAATTTCAACATTTTTAAAGGTATATAAAAGCTTTTTAGCCAAAAATTAAACCGACAAAAAAGGAACTGAAAAATGAAAAATTAAATAAACCCTTTTAGTCTGAATAACTGAGCACCTAAACTAATGTAAGTAACTAATTTTTAATCGGCGCCAAACAAACAAAAAATTTTTCCTTTGGCGCCAACTCAAAATTAGTTGCTTACATTAGTTTAGGGCTCAGTTATTCCAGACTAAAAAGGTTTACTTTATTTTTCACTTTCCATTTTTTTTTGTCGGTTTAATTTTTTGTTAAAAAGCTTTTACATATTTCTCACTTTTCAGTTTCTTTGTTCGTCGGTTTAATTTTTTGTTAAAAGGTTTTTATTTACCCCTGGGAGTAGAATTTTGTTTTCAAATTTATTTTAATGGGACCAACTTAGAGGTATACCATACATGTAATAAAAAAAGAGTCATCAAAATCGGACTACATACTCTGTAAAGCCCGCTCTACACTTAGCCCGTGGATCGCGCGCGAAAGCCGCGACGGGCGCGAACGGTAAGAGTGAAGCCGTTTCGCATATTCTTCGCGGGCTCGCGTTTTGTTCCCCGATTTTGGAACAACAATCAGTATGTTCCATACGTAAAAATGGACCGCTTAGCAAACTTTTACAAGATGCATCATCCCAACATGTGTAATGGAACAAGGCTACTGTGGGCAGCAGTGGGACAACTTGCTTATATTCCTCGGAACCCATGATTCCGACGGATTTGCCAATATCGTTCAAAAGGCTGCAGTTTCCAGTCAAAGTTTCATTTGCCCTCACGATAAATAAGTCCCAGGGTCAAACATTCTCTCTGGTGGGCATTGACTTGAAAAAGGATTGTTTTTCCCATGGGCAGTTATATGTTGGCTTATCTCGAGTTGGAACTCCAGAAAACCAATACAATTTGCTACCATACAATAGCACAACATCAAACATAGTATTCAGAGAAGTCTTAAACAATTAACATACTCGCCCAATACATACTAGAAGCCAACAAGAAATAAAATAAACATAAAATAAATCCTAAATACTCAGTACTAAGAACCACACAAGATAATTTCATCACAAGTAAAAATGTTTGACGCCCTGCGAAGTGGGCACGGGTCAGCTAGAAATTTATAAACAATGAATTTAGTTTTATTTTTAACCGACTTTAATAATATATATAATATATTATTATTTTTTTGTGTGTATGTTACGCGATTTCTTCGCCAATTATAAGCAGACTTTATAATGATTCTTTTTTTATTGAATTGGCTATTTCTCGAGGGTCTAACTTAACTTTGTCACTATCTTAATCTGATTTAGCTTACTAGTTTAATTTTAGTTCGTATACTAGTAATATAATAGTATTAGCCGCTATGTTTCCTTATTTGTTTAAGCATTTCTTAGCAATCGGCATATAAGGCTTATGTCTTTTGATTGTGGATGGATGTACTATATACCAGAAATAAATAAATAAATAAAAAATAAATAAATTTGATGAAAATTGTAGGCCTATTTTCAAGACCATTGACAATATACAAAATTTTTGATACTTCAATATTTACAATATCTATCAGTTTATTTTTGGAGAAAAAGAAATAAATAATCTTAAGGGATTTGACTGGCACTAACTCAAATAATAGCTAGGTATTTTCATGAAAGTGATAAAAAATATTATTTTTAATTTTTTAGTTTAATACATATATGTAATGTACATACAAATTTGATATAATGACGAACGATATAAGGAAATCAATAGCTGCGTTCGACTGGGCACTGCCTCAGTGAGCCAACTCAGTTACTCAGTTGCTCACTGAGCTGAACCGTTTTTCTGGCTCCTAATATCTCCTTTTTTCCGCATGGCGTCGCTAGTGTTTTCTGAGCCAGAACTGAGTATTCTGAGTCACTTCATTCTGTACTCACTTGCTCAGCTCAGTTCGTTTGACAATTGACATTTCGAGTTTTATATGTTTATTAAAGGTGAATAAAATTTGAGTTGAGTGACATTTCGAGTAGTAAATATTTCATACGATTATTATATTACCAACTCACCATTTTGACAGCACAATTGAAAGTTGGCAATCCACTACACTGTCCGTTTTTCTGGGCCGGACGCGCTCACTGAGCCACAACTGAGCCAGTCAATTTGACAGCTGGTTTAATGTGAGCTGGCTCACTGAGACTGTGCCCAGTCGAACGCAGCAAATATTTTCATGTGCAGTACATCAAATGAAAAGTAAAGTAATTGTCAACGAAAAGGGAATTTCAGGGCTGATCTTTCCTAAGACCCAAACCTTCGAAAATCAATTGGTAAGCTGAAAAGCAATCTCCCATACAAATTTACTTTTGAATAGTTGAGTTGGCACACGCCCTAAGCCCCAGAAAGGACCTAATTAAATTATGCAAGGAAATATATTTTATTTATTCTAATTAATAGTTCAAGATTGCTTACAAAGGACCTCGCACAAAATCTATGTAAGAAAACTTTGCGTCAATTTCGCTCAAACTTTCAGATAAGTTCATGTAGGTCATGTAGAACAAAAGTCTCCATGGGACCGGACCTCGGCTATTTACAGTTTTGGAGTTATATGGTCTCAAATTGGTGGCTTTCGGTCAAAAGTATCTGCGTATCTCACATGTTTTATGTCGGTCTATAGCCTGATGTGTTTTAGTGTAGCCAGCGTCTACTATAAGACAAAAAAGAATGAAGGAAACGCAAATACTTTTGCTACTTTGATGTTTTCAAATCAGAAGATAGGTTTTGAAAAATGAGGAATTTGAATAATGAGGAACAGGAACTTACTATGTAAAAAAAAAACAGAATGCAAAAGACGTAACTACGATAATCCACAGTTTCGTGATTCAGCAATACAAGAGCGCAACAACTTATAAGTTCAACAAGGTATTTGACATCTTACAGGTACAGCAAACATGTGTGATACACAGATACTTTTGAGCGAAACCCACCACTTTGAGACCATATAACTCCAAAACTGTACATAGCCGAGGTCCGGTCCCATGGAGACTTTTGTTCTACATGACCTTAACTAACTTATTTGAAAGTTTGAGCGAAATTGACGCAAAGTTTTTTTACATAGATTTTGTGCGGGGTCCCTTGTATTTGCCCTTAGTTTAAAAAGAAAAAAAAATTAAAGTCAATGTTTAGTTTTTAAACATTTCAACATGAAACTTACTCCAGGTTAAATGCGTGAGTGCTACTATAGCTGTTCTGTTCTTTCCATATCGGATCCGGTTTGCATATCAAACAATTTGTATTTCGCGAAAATCGAGTCAAATTGACTGAATTTTATACCCATTTTGTGTTAAAACATTAATCCAAAAATTTTGAGAAGCAGATATCAATATTCCTGACAATGCCCTAGATCCAAAAACATTTCATAAAGAATTGCTTAGCTTACTTTAAATCCAATGTCTACAGCTTCCCTAAAACTACTGTATATCAGCTTTAAAACTAAGGGCGTGTGCCAATTCAGCTTTTCGAATACTTTTCCTTTTCGAACATTTTTCGGTATATTTAAAATTGAAAACACAGCAGCCTTTTATTGCTCATTGTTCGCTTCCATTTAATTTCACAAATGCTATATTTGAAATTCAAATGAAAAGTAAGTAATTGTCAACGAAAAGCGAATTTCCGAGCTGTTTTTTCCCAAGACCCAAACCTTCGAAAATCAATTAGTGAGCTGAAAAGCAATCTCCCATACAAATTTACTTTTGAATAGCTGAGTTGGCACACGCCCTAAAGACCTTTCTTACATAACTTTAGTTCTCATAAAACACCACAAACTGAATTTCATTCATTTTGGTAACGGTTACAAATGCGTTATAATTTTAATTGCCTGTTGATGTAATTTGAGTTGTCATGGCATATAAAAAATACTTACGGGTTTAGATTACCTTCATAATGCATACATTTATAAGGAAGGTGTAATTCTAAAAGTTTAACGTCTTTCCAACGTGAAAGCAACTAAAAACGAGGTGATTTTACACAATCTTACAGGAACTGCGGGAGAGAAACATTTATACAGATTTTTAAATTGCATATGAACAGGCGAAAATGTATGTAATCGCAGAGAAGAAAATGAGTAAAGGTCATTGCACCCTTACCGGCACGGCATGACACGACACGACGCATCAAAGTATTTTTGTAGAAAAATCATTATGCTAAAGCTCGCTGCACACTTACCGGCACTGTACAGAGTTAATTTTTATTAGTTTCGCTGTCTGCCGGGCTACGTGAATGAGCACATTTACTTTCAGTGAAAAATATTTTGGTGTGGTTTGGCCTTCCTCTTCCGGTAAGTGTACAGCAATCTCAATTTACCAGGAACCAAAAATATAATCATTATTTCAGAAAATTAAAACAAAAAAATCGTCTTTTTATATTATATTAAAATAATTTATTTCATTTGTAGACTTACTAAGAGTCAATAATACCTTGCATTAAAGGTTTGTTTCGATGAATTTTCACTTTTCGACCAGTCTATAATGATTACGAAGAATGTATATTTCTCTTTCGATTAGTTGATAATTATTTCGAAGTAATTTTTATTTTTCGATCGCTCGATAATGATATAGAATTTATTTTTATTTTACGATCGGTGGATAACGATCAAGTAATTATTAACGATTTTAAATCGAATTGAAAAAAACATTATTCCGCATTAGCAGGCCACACACGGGACGGTTTTTGGCGTACAAGCACGCGTACAAACATTTGATTGATCGTTTGTGGGCAACTTGGAGTACAAACTTAAAACCGTCCCAAATATTTCTCGCCTTTGATTTTTCCATGGTTTTAGTTTGTTTACGTGCTTGTCATGATGAGTCGCTCCGACATCAGATCATGGAGCCGCGATTTCTTCCTTGAATTCATTACAATTTATAGGAATAATCCTTGTCTGTGGAAAGTTAAAAGTCGAGTGCATGGACAAAAATTTAAAAAATATCGCGTATGAAGTTTTAGTGGAAAAACTTAAAGAAGTGGAGCCAAATGCTACAAAAGAAAGCGTAGTTAAGAAAATTAATTCGATCCGATCGAATTTCCGGAGAGAATTAAAAAGACACAATGAATCGAAACGATCTGGTGCTGGAGAAGACGATATACAGAGTGTCCGGTAAATGAAGGATAATCCTGCAACTGCGATGAGGGTAGACCATGTCCTACTATATGCTAGAATTTTAGTTTAGTAAAAGTCCTACGGTTTTCGAGATATTAATTTTTTTATTTTTGTTTTTGAAAAAACCATCCACATTCAGTTTTTGTCACGCCATTTCCACAAATTATAATTTTTTACAGTCAATTTTTTTTACAGTATTAACGGATAATATGTGTCATCTAAAACAGTATTTCGTTTTTACCTTAAATGTTGCAAAATACTCCAAAAAAAATTGTAATGAAAAATTTCCATACAAAAAAAAATGTACTATGTAAGTGAACCGTACCAATCACTTTAAAAAGTTGCTTGATAAATGCCAATTTTAAAATGCTAAATTGTTTCACATTTCTCTTTTAAATTTTTTTTTTATGTTAATTTAAATTGATGAAGGTAACCATTTTAAGGACAACCATTTCAAGGACGAAAAAATAGACTAAATAAACTGAATGTGGATGGTTTTTTTCAAAAAAAAAATAAAAAAATTAATATCTCGAAAACCGTAGGACTTTTACTAAACTAAAATTCTAGCATATAGTAGGACATGGTCTACCCTCATCGCAGTTGCAGGATTATCCTTCATTTACCGGACACCCTGTATATAAGACAAACTTGTGGTATTTTGATGATTTACTGTTTCTGTGCGACCATGAGGAACCTAGGCCATCGACTTCAAATTTAACATGGAAAGATACTACTATTGAAGAAATAGAGGTTTGTTTGCTGGAATTTTTACCGATTCCTCTTTTTTAATGATAAAAATACTCCTGTAGGATGTCGAAACCACGGAGGACGTAATACTCAGAGGTCCAAAAAAACGTGCTAACAGTGATAAAGTGGACGCTGTATTGGAGTCAATCCAGAAGCACATTAACGGTTTTTAAATTTTTGTCCATGTACTTCAAACTTTTAATTTGTCGCAAACAAGGGTTATTCCTATAAAGTAATTAAAATAAGAAAAACAAAACAATGACTGAACTTACCTGTGGTTATCTAAGACTTTTTATACTTTTGTTATAGTTGAAGTTTTAAATGTAATGTTGTTAAATTAAGGAATTGAATGAATTAAACCAAATATTTTATACAAAATATATTTTTATTTAATCATTTTGTCTTGCCATTCCACCTTTCCCTCATTATTAAAATAATGACAAAACTGATCACGAATGTCCTTAGCTACTAAACAAGAATTTTTATTTCTATTAACGTTTAATCCAGCAACAATATTGTCATCTGTACGTATTCCTGTCTTTATGGTTCCTCTGAAGAAGTCTTCTGTATGCAATGCTTCCGGAGGTGTGTAAGCTGCAGTGTTTCTTCTTCGCAAAAAATTATGTAGAACACAACAGCATAGTACGACATCTTCTGTCCGTTTTAGTTCCAAAGAAATTTCTGTATGAAATATTCTGAAACGTGAAGACATTATACCGAAATCGTTCTCAACAACATTGCGTGCTCTGGATAAACGATAATTGAATATTTTCTTTTCGTGATTCAATTCAAGTTTGTAGGGTTTTAGTAAGTCACTTCGCAGTTGAAAAGCATCGTCTCCAATAAAAACAAATGGTAAACATTTTGTGCTCGAAGGCATATTTCTTGACTGAGGAATATTCAGCTGTTTGTCCCTAAGCCGTCTATAAAATTCGGTATTGTCTATAACGCCACCGTCTGATACCCTTCCGTTGGTACCGACATCACACATAAGGAACTCATAATTTTCATTCACAATTGTTAATAATACAATGCTGTAATATCCCTTGTAATTGTAGTAATAAGCTCCGGTGTTTTTTGGAGCTTTTATTATAATATGTTTTCCATCGATTGCTCCTAAGCAATGAGGAAAGTCTCATTTCACCAGGAATTGGTTTGAAACTTCTTCCCAATCCTCTTCATTTCCAGGGAACTGTACAGTCAACTTTTATATAAGTTCTCAAACTTTATGTATTCCCTAGTTCAAACAATTTACCTTCATATATTGCGATCGTAATGTTGCAAATATAGCTCTGCAGGTTTCAGGTATTATTTACCTACATAAGGCTTGCGGTGAAATAGCCGTGGAAAACTTGAGATCTTCATAAGATCTTCCCGTTGCTAAAAATCTTAAAGTTGCGCTGAGCCTTTCATGACAACTTATGGCCTCCCTCATATTTGTGTCTTGTTTTTTAATATACGGAGACACAAGTTCCAGAAGAGCTGTGTACGTTTCTTCGTCCATTCGAAGATAATTTCTGAAGTCCTCCGCCGCCACTCGAAGCTCAGTTAGCAAATTAACGTGGGAATGTATGGCTCTTCTCTTTCACCAAGTTTTCATCCACTTATTTCTATTTCTACACTTTTTTCTATATTTTTTCAAGATAAGTGCAGCTGCAAGCGCTAGTAAATCACTTTCTTGAAGTCCGCTCATTTCGAAAGTCACTCGGAAAATGAAAACCGACACCGTTTGTGGATAAAATGACGTACAAACAAAGTTTGTCACAAAGATTGTCTCAAGTTTGTACGCCAAAAACCGTCATCGTGTGTGGCCGGCTATTATGTCCGTTTTTCTTTTAATTAGAACGCCTTAAAGGAACGAAAATTCCACCAAAAACATTTCATGTAAAATAGGTTGCCAAGACTCACAAGCTCATAACGCTTTCACTGTTAAAAAGGTAACAGATCTCATGAAGAGCCCAGCCCCTAAGGCCTAACCACAGATAAGATAAGCCTAACTCTATAAACCCTACATCTCGGTCAAAAAGTATAGCGGCCGTTTCATTGAACTATTGTATGACACAACATTAAATATCAGTGACTTAATTTCTTATCATGTATGTGCATACATATGTGTCCATGGGCGTGTCTGTGCGACAGCACCTACGTTTTACACCTTTTTCGCGGCTAGCGGCTTTTGAAAGAGAATTTGATTACAATTGAAGAATCTATTGATTTATCAGAGAATTTTTGAAATAAATTAGATATGAAATCTACAAAATTTGTCTTTTATTATTTCAAATAACCTTAATAATTATTATAATATATATAATTTATTCAAAAGGATCGATATCTATTTTATTTGTTAAATTTCACTCGTCCATGGATAAGTATGTATAATAATGAAATCTCTCTAAAAATAGTTACATAAACTTTACTCAACTACGGGTAAACGTTAACACACGATCGGCCGTTTAAGTAAGTTTTTTAAACGGATACTTTTACCGTGTATTCAAATCAATGTACATATACTAATGGTCCAACAAAAAAAAAAAAAAGAAGCTAATCACACAGGTAACTGTATCATAATTAATTCCTAAAATATGCCACGAATTTTGGGCTTTAAATAAACCTCACCTATTTGGAAACCAGATGATAAAACTCTGCAATTCCTCTGTCTTAATAACCACTGTAAGTTTATTTATTAAGTTAAATCATTCACGCATTCTCACTCAAACCACTTTTATTTTTTATTCCATACGCACTTTACTCAATTCGCGCAAAATGGCAAACATAATTAACGGCTACTTCTGTTCTTCTTTTTTGCTGTGTTTTGCTCTAAAATCGTTCCATGAGATACCAAAACCCAGAGCGCAACGATTTCATCCGGATTTTTTTGATAATTCTCAGAGCGCTCTGAAAAGTTTGGTGGCGACGCAGATTTTTTTTTAACGATTTTCTCATCGAACAGACATTACATTATGTGCAGTTTTAAGATTCGCATTAGAAGGAATTGGAATGTCGTAATCAACGGTTTCTAAAATGATTTCGAAAAGATTAAAAATGTTGGACAGACAACTGTGCCCAAACTGGAATAAATTAAACATGTCTACAGAAGAAGACTATGTAGAAAACGAAGAATTTTTTGTTATAGTTCACTACTTACTTACTTTCAGGCCTAGAGCTCAGCAAGTCCACTATTCGCTCATACTGATTTTTATATGTTTTCGGAATGGTGGATGTAATATATTTACGTAAAATTATTTTAAAAAGTCCTGAAATAATAAATTTTTTAATATTTACAAACATTTCATAACTTAGGTTACAACTAGAAAGAACTGATTGCTTAAGAGGTTTTCTTTTCTCCCGAAAATAGTGCGTATATCATAGAAATATAAACTAAGCACGGAATGGCTGTAAGCCAAATTAAGCGTACACTTTCTCTAGATGTGTTAGAATTCGCTATGCATTTGTGTTCAGGCAGTGCAGGCGTAAATATTTGTATAAATAATAAGAGGGGCATTTAAAGAAATTTGAATAGTTTGAATTTACTGCAAAATTCTATAAATAAAGGCGGCAAATGAAACAATATCAAAGAAAATTTGAGAACATATTCATAAAAATAAATTGCAAAGTTCCTGGCATAAACCATATGCCCTTCCGAATATTGACTTTGCACGCCACCATTCACTAAATAAGATACACAGCTGACAGTTCGGTATCAGCGTCCCTCTTGCACATATATTGCTGTACTATTTGGACAAGTTACTTTTGAGTGTACGCTCACGTACAGGGTTTTTACACGGTACAGCCGTTCCGTGTTTAGTTTATATTTCTATGGCGTATATCGGAGTATGGAATATCAAAAAGTTCGGAAAGTAGGAATTCGGAGTGCGGATATTACGATGCGAAAGATTTTGGAGGCAAAATTTCACTACATCGGAGTCTAGAATACGACATGGGGTCTTCGGAGAGAAAATTCCAATACTTTGGAGTGTGAAATCGGGGTGATGTAAGAGGAAATCTCGGAGACTACTGAACCGATTTGGATAATTCTGTTACAAGCCAACAGAAAGCTTATAACCCCACGTTGGCTATCTACAGATATATGAATCGTTATTTTTGAAAGTGATACAAGTTCACAATATTACAGATATTTCATTTACCTTTTTCCACTCACAACACAAACAGCCTTAGTATAGAAAGTACTGTGACATTTAACTACGTCACAGTGTTTTTGTTTACATTCTACCATTTGCATTTTTTAAGATTTCTTTGGCTAAATCTTTATGCTTAGACATCAATTCAGTTATTAACTCTTCTTGGCTTTTGTTTGTTACCTAATTTTCCCTAAGAATACAATTAAAAAATTTTAAAAAAAATTGTCGACTATATTATTTGTATATCTTACACTTTGCTGTTAATTGTTACTGCGGAAGTAATAAAATGCAATTCGGTCGGATGAAATTGCTTGACGACTAAAGCCTAGTCGTATTAAATGCCAGAATCCGTCGAACCAATTTTACGTGACACCCACTTTTAGAAATGGTCGAACGAAACTAGTTGATTTATACATATAACATGACATTACTCTTGCATCTAAATAAAAGAAATGAAAGCTCGGAGAATGAGAACAAAATTATGGAATGCGGACTTAGCTAAAGAGTCGCTAAAATAAAACTCAAATAAAATTGAAAAAACAAAATGATATCAACTTTTCCAAAATTGATTTTTTATTTCCTTTGAAAGATAGCAAAAAGGAGAAAACTAATTCGTTTAGCCCATCCGCATTTTCATTCGAAAATAGTTGTTTGAACATAAATTATTTCAATATCTAAAAAGGGGTTTCCATATAAAAATCATTTATTTCTGAAAAAAAGCAAATCCACATCAACTTACACTAAATAACTTTGCGAAATGTGATACTGGTTCCTCGTTGGCTTGAATGTTGTATTGTGTCTATTTTTACAAAGGTCAGGTGGCTGAACGTACACCTCCTTGACCTCCGTCGGAATCATACTCGTGATGGACGCTGCAGGCAGACCAACGTCAGTCTCGTAGATATTTTCCACCAAACTAAGCGTTGACCTCTTCCTCGCCTGCATTTCTTGCATATCTTCAAAAATCTTTGGTCGTCTCGATAGTTTTGTGCAATTTAAGATGATGCTCAGAAGCACACAGAACTCTACAATGGCAATTACAAGACTAGCTCCCAGGAAGAGAACATACTGCTCCCTGTACCATAAGTCCAACTTGTCCAAACATGGTTCTGTATGTCGAGCCTGCTGGAAGTCAAATTTTTGCAGAGCTTGACAAATTGATTCGTTTTTTGGGTTTGGGTCCAAGTAGGCAAAAGGATCCTCTGAATTTTGAAGCTTACAGCAGCTCAGTGGCACTGTCCAATCCCGTTGTCCGTAACCCTGCAATCTCCATAGTGCTGTATCATAATTAATGTCACTGTTCATGCCACAGCATTCAAATCTTGTCTGAGCTAGGTCCATTGCAATTGTGAACTGCTCCCTTCCAGGAAAGCCATAGTAGCCCTGTAGCGCTTTTACCATTTTAGTTTCGTCAAAATTTAGGCCCAAACATTGTGGCCAAATAGTAATGGCAAGACACACTGCGGACTCTGCCACTAAGAGGGCAATGACAGTGATGAAGTACAGACTGAGAAAGCAATATGTATTTAAACAGGATGCCCAAAAGCCTATCAGGGATGCAAATACTGCGATCATGCCAGCTGTTGCGACCCCTATGGCAATGTAATAGAATAATGGATGTGGAAGGTCGTTTAGTTGTTCACTTGTTGCAGCTAAAAGACGGGACAACAATATTCGCTGTGAGTCCGAAAATAAGTAGAACCCAGAAAACAGAAGAAAAGCACCACATATCTGAAAATAGAAATATTTAATAACAATGAAATAAAATGACAAACCAAGGTTTACATTATGCCCTTCAAAAATATATTTCATACATACACCTCCAAGAAAGCTGGATGTATTTGTTATATATTTTTTTGCATAGTTAAAATCCATAAAAAACCGTTATTTTTAGAAGAAACAAAAATATTACAAATTAAAAACTTAGGGAACCTTTTGTGGAATGAGGTAACACCGCTGTTAATATTTTAATATTACCGCAAAAATTAACTTGCTCTGGATAAACAAGAAATGACTTGCTTAGTTTGAGAAGAAGGCAGGTTTGGGCGAAGTGTCAAAACAATCAATAGTCAGTTGTAAAAATTACATAATAAAAAATATTTTTTAAAAAAAAGCTTTTATTTAACAATAAAACATAAATATACTAAAAAGGAAAAAATAAGTTTTTGCTAAAATAAATTTAGGCTGAAAATAATATTTTTATAAAACAATTAATAATAATACCTCAGTTTTAATATTTTGCATTGACGAAGGGACTAAGCTTATCAATTTTGGGCCTAAAATATATTTCAACCAAAATATACCTTTAATGTACTAATGAGCTAACCACAAAAAAAGTAAATAAGTATCTATATATTATAGTTTCAACCATTTGAATGGCGCGGCACATGTTACTTCGTACCTGCTCTATATCGGAACGAAACCCCTGAAATTATGAAATATTTATCGAGTGTGGTGCATGCTCCATAGATGACCGACAAATAAGAACGGTTTTGGTATTTCAAGTATTTTTTGAGCTTTTAATTCTATTTAGTCAGACCTTTTCATTGATAACCATATTCTCGCGCAAATGGGACAATCTTTTTATCTACTTTTGATAATTTCAATATTTTAATTCAATTCATTTTTGTTTTCACATACTCTAACAATTCCAACGGTACACTATTTCGAAATGAAATTATGTTCAGTTTTAAGAAGTAACTCAAAAGGTCAAAAATGCAGATGATTTCATTTAAGAAGCAAACTTCCCCAAAAATTTGCTTTATATTGGGGCTATAAGCAGCTGATCACCACACAACTGAATTTATGTGATTGTGCTTGAATACCCCTTGCCTTTTCCTCCTTCTTTGCGCACGAAAATGTCTAGTCATACGGGAACTTCTCACTCTCACCTAAAACTCTAGGGCAAAAATTTCAGATATGTCTCTCAACTGCAACATGATGCAAAAAGCTAATTTTCCCGCAACATGTTATGGGACCCGATATCAGGTCCCAGGCCCGTTGAAGTGCTTGTTCCTGGTTGTGTATCTTTTAGTTTATATGGTCTTTGCTAGTACCACTAGTACTGATTTAAATTTTCATGCCTGTTTCAGATTCTTACGCCCTTGGAGTTTTCGATAGCATAATTTCACTACCGTAATACTTAGGCCGTTTTCGAATTCTCATGCACTTGCACTAAAATCTATTTTCCGCACTAAATATTCTCCGAAACACTCTGAATAGTGCGTAGGGCATTCGAAATCATTGTAGACTGTTTTGCACTAACCCCTTTTTTATATGTCAAAATCGAAGTGTAATCGCGAGTACAATGAAATGGATTTCCTGGATATTATCATAGAATAATAAAGACAAGAAGTCTCATCTAGAACAACGAAGTGTAACGCTGTTCTAGAACGACGCCTCCTAACTTTACCTCCTAAAGCTTTATCAGATCAAAGTGGTTGTTCACTTTGCTACCCTATGACGCGAAGTGCCGCTTTCAGATGACGAAAAAAGTTTTGAACTAACACGGTGTAAGTGTAGAACAGAGGAGGTAAAGTAACGCTGGTAATGCAAACAACAAGGAAAGAGTTATTCTTTTTTCTTTAAGCTGCGTGCGCTATAGGCCAGTCAATAAAGCCTGTGAAGCTCGATAATAAGCGGTAGTTTGATTTTTTGATATGATGTTGGGGAGGTTGAAAAGTAAACCTATAAAATTTTTCAACCCTCTGGGGTGACCGCTAAGGGATGAAAAGGGTGAATAATAAATAATTATCCATCTTATATTAAAGTTTCAACCTTTTTTGTTTACTGCAAAATGAAAAGCAATTTTCCCGCATCGCGCTAAGTAAAATTCCAGACGAAAAGGTCGTGTGGAGGCATTTATGGCAGATGATTGCGGGGACGGCGGGCGGTGAGCGAGAATTCGTGCGAGGCAGCCAGCGAGCGCTTCTGCGCGCGGGTGTTTTTGGTTGCGAGGGGTCGAGGGTGATGCTCGAATTGCGTGGAAGGGAATCGCCGAGTGGCGCGCGCCGTCAGGGGTAAGATGGATCGTATCGATCGGGAGGGTGTGTGCGGCCGCGCCGCTGAGCTGCGTGTCGAGCGAACGAATCCATCTTACCCCTGACGGCGCGCGCCTCTCGGCGATTCCCTTCCACGCAATTCGAGCATCACCCTCGACCCTTAAAAGATTGGGCACCTGAATTGAAGGAAACATCGCTTATATTTGATGAGATGGCCATTAGGCGAGAATTAACATATGACAGCATATTAGATGAAATCGTATCGTTGGCTTTGTTAATAAAAATGAATTTGCAAAACATATATGTGTTTTTATGGTTCGAGGAATATTCTCAAATTATAAATGCATAATTTCTTATTACCCTACTGATACAACTATTTCTGGAGAAAATCTTTTGAACAAACTTCTGCTCAATATAAGCTATTGTGAAGATATTGGCTTCAATATAAGAAGTATTACGTGCGATCAAGGCTCTAATTAAAAGAAATGCTTTTGTATTTTAAAAGTATTACATTTCAAGGTGACAAACAAGCTTATTGGGTTAGGGGTGTAATCCAAAGCATAAGATCCCTTTTGTTACTAAGCGATAATTTGTTAATGGAATTTCCCAATCATACTTTTATTTTAACATACAAATTTAATATGGATCCAATAGAAAATTTGTTTTCCTTAATACGCAGTAAAGGAGGATTCAATAAAAACCCATCGTTGTATCAAGTTAACCATATTGTAGCACAAATTATGTCGCATAAATTGCTCTGTTCCTCCACTGCTTCAAATTGTGAAGAAACTGTTGATGATTTCTTTATCTCCAATGAAATAATTAATTCATTTACACCAAACGGTGCAGAAATTGCTACTGCAGATTGCACAAACCACGCGGATTTAAGCGAAAATACTTATCAAGAAGAGGAACACCAGGAAAGTTTTCAACTGAATGTATTTGATGAAGATATCACATGTGAAGACCAATCTTTAAGATATTTTGTTGGCTTTATCATTTTTAAATTTTTAAAAAAACAAATAAATTGTAATACTTGTGAAAACATTATGAAAAAATCTGGCGAAGAAATTTCATTTCAAAAAGATTCAGAAACATTTTTGTTTTATAAAAATTATTCCAACCAAAACGATTTTGGCAAATTACAACCACCAACCGATTATTTCTTTGAATTATGTAAATTTCATTTAAAAATTTTTAAAACCGAATTGTTCAAGCAGGTCAAAAAAATATAAAACAAAAAATTGTAAGTTTGTGCATTTCAGAAGCTAACAATTCTGAATTATATAATAATTGGTTCGCTCCTTGAAAGTGGTTGTTTCGAACATCGAGTTAATGTTCTGAATTATTTTATTATTAGTTTATTAAGGAAGTTTTGTATTTGGGAAACAGCAAAAAACAAAAAAACAAACATCTCGCTGCACCCAAAACTACGAATTATCAATGAATAGCAAAATAATTGTTGTTGTTTGCATTACCAGCGTTACTAGGTTCAGCTTATATATTCTACGAAGACATGACGCAACCGATTCTCAGTATTTTTCATACAGGGTTACTTCTCCTCTGTTTTACACTTTTTCTCATAGCGCACGCAGCTTAAAGAAAAAAGAATAACTCCTTCCTTGTTGTTTGCATTACCAGCGTTACTTTACCTCCTTTGTTCTACACTTACAGTAGGTGTTCAAAAAATTAGACGCACACAGCAATTCTATGAAATTTCGTACAAATTGGATATTTCCTGCAATAAAATCCTTTTCAAGTAAATTTTTCAATGATTACGGTCATGCAGGTAATGAGTGCAGGATATTTGGGTAATTAGGGAAATCCCAGATCTAACGGGTTAGGTCTGGGAGGTATATAAATGAAAGCGATTTCGTTTTAGCTTCATTTGGAAAAAATAATTAATGGAGAAACAGTTGACAATTTTGTGTGCAAGCGGATTTTAAAGAGTGCATTGATAAATAATATTGATACCCAGTAGGCCCCCTTCAATTTATTGTGTTTTTTGAATGAAAATTCAGTGAACGTGACATACAAGAAAGGAATTTTCTGAAGTATTTAAAAGTAAAAAGTGACTTCAAAATGGGATGAGTTAAAGATATCGTCAGTGATAAAAGAAGTGTAATAGCAAGTTTGTTCAACTCCAGAGAGTTTTCCAATCGGGAAATCGCGGGCCAAAAAAAAAATTCGGCATCTACGGTGGATCGAATTGCCCGCACTCTGAATCCTTCAACTTCTCAATCGGGAAGTAAGAGGAAAAATTGCGGAAGAAAAAGGAAAACATCCAACAGGACCGACAGGAAAATTGTGCATATGGCAATACAACAAAGTCGAGCACCCGCCAGGACCTTACACAGACAAATTAGAGACCATGGGGTGGAAATATCAAAGATGATACTTCGCCGACGATTATATGAGGCAAATCTTAAATGTAGACGACCAGCAAAAAAGCCAAAGTTGACAGAAAAAATAAGATCCAGAAGGTTACAATGGGCTAGATACCATAAGAGCTTTACCCTTGATTACTGGGAAAAAGTAGGCATGTCAAAATATTTTCGCAAATTATTATTTTATTGAGGTTTATGGAGCATTCAAAATTACCCTAAATTTCAAATTTCTTAGGTTATATTCAGCGACGAATGTCGTCTAGAAGCGGTGACGGAATCTTTTAATTTCGTACGGAGGCGTCCAGGGGAACGTTACAATGAGGACTGCGTTCAAAGAACAGTCAAACACCCTCCAGCTATTATGGTATGGAGCTGTATAAGTGGAGAAGGTCCGGGTCCCATTTATTTTGTGAATGGAACTTTGCGTTCTGATCAGTACAAGATCATATTAAGAGACGTTCTTTTACCCCACATTAATTCGTTCATGCATACACGATCGATTTACATATTTATGCAAGATGGAGCACCTTGCCATACCTCGAAATCAAGCAAAGTTTCCTAAATGAAGAGGAAATTGAAGTTCTTCCTTGGCCCGGCAATTCTCCTGATCTAAACCCAATAGAAAATTGCTGGGCCTATTTAAAATCTAAAGTATATAGTCGCCCAAACCCAACGGTAGCTATTCTTAAAGAAAATATTGAAGATATTTGGAGAAATGACGAAGGTCTGAAAGACATGATAAAAGCGTGTATTGCGAGTATGCCGAGAAGAATTGCCGAAGTTGTAAAACAAAAAGGCGGAGTGACTAAATTTTAATCTCTATGTTCACAAATTGTCACTAATATACCTGAATGTAAAATAGACCGTTTAAAAAAAAAAAAACTTGTATAGATTTATCGAAATTTATAAATTTGTTTCATTTCCCATTTTTTTTCCCAGTGCGTCTAATTTTTTGAACACCTACTGTACACCGTGTTAGTTCAAAACTTTTTTCGTCATCTGAAAGCGGCACTTCGCGTCATAGGGTAGCAAAGTGAACAACCACTTTGATCTGATAAAGCTTTAGGAGGTAAAGTTAGGAGGCGTCGTTCTAGAACAGCGTTACACTTCGTTGTTCTAGATGAGACTTCTTGTCTTTATTATTCTATGATATTATATGATCGTTGTTTACAAATTGAGAACCGAATGAGACAGAAAAGGAATATTTTCTTTATGGTCTCACCTCTTACATGCTAGAGCTAGAGGGATACATATTGGACTTCCCCGCTATTAATATTTCCAAGAAATAATTATGCATTGAAATTACCATGAAAGTAAATTATTTATGGGTTTTTTATGGACCAAACAGACATTTTTAAAAATCTGTATGTGCGTATAATTTGTTGAACACTATAACTGTATATTTAATGGACTTGATGGATTTCGTCCATTATTTCCAATTAGACGATATGAAATCGGCAATAAAGTTAAGAGGTCCGAATGATTCCAACTCTGCAATCTGATTTCAAAAACTTATTGAATTGATGCGATAATAGTAGATCTCGTTTAAACTTTACTAAATGTTATTAAGCTAAAAAATTCTCCATTGGTAGGAGTCACAAAATTACGTGATCTTGGTATTTTGCTAGATTAAAAGCTCTTTTTTGTCCATATCGATATAATAATAGCAAAGCAATATAGGAAACCTGAGTATCCTAAAAATAAATTCTACATTTCATTGATTAGGTCTTCCCTTAAATTTGCATCTGTTGTCTGGTATCCCACACAGATCTCCTTCATATTGAGAGTGAGATTTGAATTCATTCAAAAGAAGTTCGTAGGCTTTGTATTTCGTAAATTAGTGAATTAATTATGGTAATTTATACTATCATAAATCTTAAAATTTACATATGTATGTATGTCTGTATGTAGTACATGTGCCTCAAAGATGTTTACGTGCCAGAGTTTTTCTTTTAATTTCACTTTCAATTATGGTTTAACCACTAAGGGGTCATCCGTAAACGACGCCATGCAAAATTAGCAGATTTTAGACCCCCCTCCCCCTATGTTACAATGTGTCACATTCCGTTGACCCCCTTCTCGATTGTTACGTCTTACATGTTTAGGAAAATTATAATATAATTATAATTACGATTTTCCGCAGGTCTACACATTCTCACAATACAAATTATAGCATCATCTGAATCGCGCTCAAATTAAATTGATTATAATTAGTATCATACCAAACTCAAAAAAATTTGCTCTTAATAAACGCATTTCGTTTATATCCACTTTCTCCAATTATATATGTACATAAGTATTCGATTTATTTTATTTATTATTTTATTATTATTATTTTTTTTATATTCTATATATAATGTATATAAACAAATACTTATTTCAGTTGAATGAATATATTTTTTAATCCATTTGTTTTGTTAAGTTCATTCCATATTTACTTAGTAAAACTGCAACACCCTTTCCGATTTATATATAAAATTTGGGTTGATACTATAAACAATTACATCCTGAATTACATGCCAAATATTATATATATATATTGTAATAAATTTAAATTGACAAGTGAGATCAGGAAATACTATAAAATGAAAAGTCAGGACTCGATGATGCGACGTTACAGCAGCCTAGACCCCATCCCCATTCCATCCTCCATTTCACACTGTGTCACACTTCCTGGATCCCTTCCCCCTCCTTACATGTGACGTAATTTATTAATGACCCCCAACCACTGACATATAGAACTGGACTGCTAATCTAAGACAAAATCGCACCACAAAATTGAAACCACTTTTTGACATATGATTCGCTATCTCTTTCCCCCTTCCAGCCCCCAGGGAAATACATATGTTAGACAAAGTAGAATATGTTTTTATATATCTAACTCTTGCGTTCTTCCGGCCCCGAGCTGCTCAATGTCGGAAGTATTATTAATAAATGCTCAAAATGTAGGGAAAAAGGAAAGGAGCAGTTTTGTGACAATTTATATTTATGTATTTTCTTAATTTTAACATGTATTCCAAATTATTTAATGGTTTTTTTTATCACACTTGCTTCCGAAGCCAGGTTTGCACCTCCACTCAAAATGGTCTCACTTTTCATCCGCCAATTAGCAGTCCAGTTCTATATGTCAGTGCCCCTACCTAACTTATTCTCAAAAGACTCAGATATCTGGCTTTGAAATAAAAACTTTTTGATTTATTTTATTTATTTATTTATTTATTTATTTGTAAAAACTTACATGGAGGTACATAAGAATATGAAATTTTCTTTTGTGCACCCATATATGGGGAAATACTACAAACAACAGTAACTTAAAACTAACAACCACACTAAGTTAATCAAAAACAGATAAAGCATAGTTATAAATTAATAAATAACAGAAAATAGTAAGATTATTAAGGAATAACAAATTGAAAATATTAAAGAATAAGAAAAATTAGAACAATCGAAGATGACTAGAAAATGGAAAGAATAAATACTAATTTTGTTAATACAGCTATTAAAAAGGAAAGTAAGCAAGTAAAATACAGAAAAAAGAAACTAAAAAGGAAGCCAAGTAAATATGAAATTTTCTATACGTCAGAGCCACTCAAATACTCAAGGAGCATCCTCCTGAAACCACCATAACTGCGAGCTCTCTTAAGTGCATCAGGCAACCCATTCCAAAGCCCAATAGCATAAACGAAGAAGCAACGTTCACTTTGTAAGCAATTGCTATTTGGTACGAGTAGGTTAGTCACACGAGAAGACTTCAAGAATTTAACATTGCTAATCAAGTACTCCGGCTCACTTGTCCAGATTATTTTGTGGAGAAAATTGAGCATTATATATTTAACATAACATTTAAATAACATCCCAAGGAACTGACGACTACAAGAAGACACATGATCATATTTTCGAAGACCGAAAGCAAAACGAATTATTGAATTAAAAGCCACTGTAAGTGTTCTCATTGATGTACTGTCAAGCTTCCCAACTAACGGGAAAATGGAATAAAAATGTGGCATTAAAAGGGATTTTGCTAGCATTACTCTGATAGGCTTGGGCGTAAGTGACGCAGAATGCCAAAGTGATCGAAGGGTTGAATAGATTCTACCTACCACACTGCAGACATGATCATGCCAAGTAAGGGTCCCATTAAATATTGTCCCTAGGTTTTTTACCGTGCTCACATAAGGAACCAACACTCCATTTATCGTCACTTGGGGAACATGCGATATGTCTGTCATTCGCTTAGAGACCAGCAAGCATTGGGATTTTTTAGGATTAAGAGCGAGTTTATTTGATATTGCCCACTTACTCACTGAATCCAGGTCATCATTGATTTTACTGACCAATTCACATATCACACCTTTGTGAGAGGACAGATACAACTGAACATCGTCTGCATACATATGAAAACTACAGTATTTAAAGCACAATGCCAAGTCATTCACAAACAAAGAGAACAACAAAGGACCAAGTAAGGAGCCCTGCGGAACACCACTAGAAACATCACCAACAAATGAAAAAGAATCACCAGATAGCACAACTTGACGACGACAAGACAGATAATTATAAATTAATTTGACAGCATACTTATCGAAACCAAACAACGAAAACAGCTTTCTGCACAACAAGACCGCATCCACAGAGTCAAATGCTTTTGAAAAGTCAAGAAATGTTAAGATAGTGATTTTATTGTCATCCAACGCAGTCCGAATATCGTTGGTAATTTTAAGCAGCGCAGTTGTACAGCTATGTCTTTTTTTATACCCAGATTGATAGGGAGTCAGTAAGTTATGCTTAGTGATATATGCGGTAATTTGATTGGACAATATTTTTTCAAAAATTTTTGAAAAATATGGGAGAATACTGATTGGACGATAGTCTTGAGGCTGTGTTGCATTTCTCAATTTTGGAACTGGTACAACCTTCGCAATTTTCCATGAGTCTGGAAAATAACACTCCGTTATGCCGGCATTGATAATGTTGACCAGTGCGTACAGGCAGTGAGATATTATTAATGAAGCAAATTTCGGACTGACCTCGTCTAGACCTGTTGAATCCGAACTTTTTGATGCTTTAAAATTAGAATACATTTAATGTTTATTAAGCATTACTAAATATATACTATTACCGCAGTTTTTTTGTTTAGAACCGTAAACAGAAGGAATGTAATAAATAAATGTTGAGGACAACAAGAATATACATACATATGTATGTAATCCATGTAAGTAGTCGTTGATTTTAAAAACAAAATTAAAATTCAGTTTTAAAATATATTTTTAGTTATTAACATTAAAGAAAACTATAAAAGCATTTTTGAAGAAGAAAATAATGTTCATATAATAAAGCCTTATTTAGTTTAATTGTTAATAGCATTAATTCCACTATTTCGTCATAATATGAAAAAACAAACTAAAATACTGTTTTGGTTTTCGTTCCACAGTTTTGTAGATTATTCAATATGCAATCCACCTGCTTAGTGAAGGCGATTAGAATTCTGGGCGAGAACAAGGCGGCTTCGAAGCTAAACAAAAAAAAAACAAAACAAAACTAGCACAACGATCGAGAGCCACAACTCTGTTACTTTCACACCTGGCGATTTCCACGTTTTCACTTTTCTTCACTCCTTACGAAAATTTAAGAAAACAAGGCAAGCTCACCATGAAAACAAGGTTGCAGCAGTTCAGCAAAAACTTATGGTTGAAGATCTTTCGCAGTCTCATCTTGGCCGCTCCGGAAGTCAGTGGACACTAAGGTTTCAATTTGTGTGAAGCTTATCAGAGCCGTCGAAACCCGTGGAAAAGCACAGTGGCGCTAGTTCCACCTGTCCTTGCATAGATAACCAAATAAAAAGTTCGCGGGCGACTACCTTCCGCCGCGAGCGCAGCGAAACAATAGACCGATCGAGTTGGCTGGGGTGCTATCGATTGCCATCGACCTCCGAGTCGATTTTTGGGCCACAATATCGCCACCGCCGCCCTCAGGTGCGTTTCTTCGTTTGGTTGCGCGGTAACCGTGCGTATGCCACAAGCGCGTTCGAAATTCTGAACAACGATTTTTCACAGGGAAACAATTTCCACCTTTAACTCGCGCGTCCTCCCGGCAGTTTTGGGACAGTAAAGTGACTGATAATCGCGTAACGCATGCACTGCTCACCAGAGGGCTTCCCCATCGCCACCGTCACAGTGGTTCGTCACCGGCCCCGGCTATTCCAATTTCAGGTAAACTACCACGCCACGCCGGTGGCAGGTGAAGCGGCAAGCACCGAGCTCCGAGGAAGAAGGAAGTCGCCTCATCAGAGCGAAACGAAATTATTGAAAACTTTTTCCAGGTAGCATAGCACCGAAATGAAATATGGACGCGTGCGGGGGAAGCAAACGCGTCGCTTGCGTACCGGCGATTGTTTGGTCAATGAATTGGCGAAGGGCACCAGCAACGGTGAGATCTTCGCGATTTGGGCGATGGACTCTCCACGCGGAGCTCTGTACCTGAAAATTAATGTTGCGGTCAGTGAGTATGCAAAGCGAGTTTTTATGCAAATTTATTTTATTTTTTATCGAGTACAAAAGTATGTAACTTATTCTCCTCAAAATTCTAAGAGGTGTTTCGTACTGCTCCCACAGCCCACAGAAGGTGCTGCCTCTGGCCTTTCGTTGTCTGCAGCTTCTTGCAGTTCTGAAAAGAGATTTAGAATATTAACACAAATTCAGAAAAGGCCGTTACATTTTTAATCTAAGCTGTGACGACGAAAATTCGTCATCATAACAATGAACAAAATAGCCATTCGATACGAGGTTATGTCGTCTTATCTTCAAAATTGCCTACATTTTGAAATCCTTGTATTAAAGTTACTTACAAGATGAGCTAAATAAATTATTTATAAATCTTGCAAACATTGTGTTTCATATAAAGTAAGCATTGAACGAAAATTTCAGAAATTAGAACAACGCGTTCTAACATCAATAGATTCTATTAGGTATCCTGATCATCATTTGTTTCAAACCTCCTAAATTCGCTTCTTTAACTCTTTCTTTTAAATTAAGATTTTTTGCCATCCTAAGTTTCACTTGACCCTATTTACACGGCCGAACTTTTAATCGGCCCTATTGTTAATTCCGCTTTGTTCTTATGTGAGTAAGCCCCACCTTCTTCGGTATCCTGAATAACTCAGTCCGTCGTCTACTGTAAAAACTATGTAGGCATATATGTAAATAATTTTAAATTTGGGAAAATTTAGTTTGAAAATCAATTTTCTTCCTGTTTCCTGTGAAAAAGTTTCACTTTCAATATGTAAAGTTATTAAGAAATTATTAAAATTAATGTGCGTAAAAGGTAGCGTTTTCAAAACACACTTATCAAGTTCAGAAATGCAGAGTAATCGTTGCTCTATTATTAAATATAGAACTGGATGAAAAATTAATTGCAAAATTGTCTTACAATGTTACGAAGTTACAGGTCAAGGTAACAAAAAGCACGTAAAAAAAAAATACTCCACAAATAACTGAAAAGAGAATGTAGAACATAGAATTCGGTTTGATCAATGTTGAGAGCACAGTGAGATTTTTTCTTGCTCGATGCTTGCTTAAAAAAGGATAATAAACGAATAATAAAAGTTCAGTTTAAATATTCTAAATTATTTAAGTAAATAAGCTGTTCTATGAGGTAAGGACAGGATGAGGTTTTAAGAAGAAAAGTTAAAATGCTGGAAATAACAAATTCTTAAAAGAATTATGAAGAGTTTTTGAAAAAGCATGTTTTATATTGTCTCATTGCTAGAAAAACAAATAGCAATTGAGCGGTTATATTGGATGCAACATTATAAAATTTTGACAGTTGATTCGAAAACGGTGAACCTGAAAACTCTTGTGTATCTACATAATTCCATTAAAATTTCTCAATGTTCTCGAAAAACACTTACTTTGACCAGAGGAAGGAATAGAAAGTACGACCTACAAACTGACGCTGCGCTTTAACCAAATGAGCTATTACTGCCCACCTCCTACCGATGGTTTTTGAGTAATTCTAAGCTCTGATTAAAAGTGCTACCGACCAATTCCACACTCAGCCATCCTGACCTCTAATTTTTCCCCTAAAATGAACGGCATAATTTAACACAACTTTTAAAATGTACATATGTATAACTCCATAGTTGTGATCACTGTCGCATCTTCTTATGCCACTGGTGTCGCCATTCATGAGAATTCTCGAAAAACAATCATTTTGACCACCGGCAGGAGTTGAACTATAGGGACCTTCGAATTAGTACCTATATTCTACGGAAAAGTGCAGGCGACTGATCGCACAGTTATAAGAAAACTATAAAATTTATAAAAGTCCAAATTTTTTCTTTATTTTTTCCCAATAATTATTTTGTATAATATTGTTTTATCTAGCTGTCCTCCCTTTTGTCAGCCCCATTCATCTAACATCTATCACTAACGAAAATTAATTTATTGTATTTAAAACTTAATGAACACATAGAGTAAAAAATCTACATACATAAAATATTATTGTCTGAGTGTTTAAAACTAGTAACAAAAACAATAATAATAATAAAAAATAGACATTTTGTTGATTTATGTTTTTAAAATATTTTAATAAAACATTTTCGCGCTATCTACCCACCTTGTGAAATTCATAGTTATATTTCATTATTAACATTTTTGATGTTTTTAAAAAAGTATATAAAACAAGAATTTGCAGAAACTACTTACAAAAATAATATACAAGAATAATTTCACTTCCTTTGATTTAAAACAGAACATTACTCTTTATATTGAACATTCAAAACTTATAATTTAGATCAGGAAAGTTTATCCATATACTTTGATAGCGATGTTAAATATGGAAGGCACATTTACTTTTTTTTAATCTTAATTCTATCTATTTTGAGTTTCACATAAGACTCTAAACTTAATCAGACTATTCAGGTGCACAAAGTTTTAACGAAAGCTGAAGTGCAAAGCCAATAAACAGAAAACACATGTGCAAATTGCGCGAGCAACAGCTAGAGTCAGAATGAAAAAGAAAATTAGTATTTGATAAATCTATTTTTTTATTTTCTTATAAACTTAATATTTTGCGCTTATCTATTTATAACGCCATGAAATTTGTAACATATAGTTCTATTTTGAATTTCTACGAAATAAGAATTATCAGCACCGAACCTAATTTCATACATCTTTTCAAACCGAATTCGGAAAAGATTTTCGTTTGAATTCTTAAGAAAAAAGAAAAAAAGATTACTACTCTAAAAGATTAATAATAGTAATTGAAATAGGAAAATAGTTACAGTAACGATAATTTAGAAAGGGGATATGTAGTATAGCACTTAGCAAGCAATTTCTAGGAAAGGAAATCGAGTCGAGCGCCCTCGTGCTTGCATCAATCTAGTGGCGAGGCGAAGAGTTAAGAGTCAGTCGAGTGCCAGTTGTAGAATAAAGTTTTGGAGCTTTAGACCGTCGCTTTTCTTTCCATATTGTTCCCTCCGCAAAGGAATCCTTACAGTTCAGAAGTGATATTATCGGATCGGCGCGACGCGACGCGCGAAAATTTCTAAAAAAAAAAAAACACCAAATACTTTTACTTCTCCTGACGAACGAGACGTGGGAGTGACTCCTGAGGGTTGAGTTTCGGCCGAGATAGGAGAAGGTTGCCCCAAGCACGTGCATCAGTGCATCTGCCGGCATTGCGAATTTTCTGTGCGATCGGTCGCTGAAATTGTGGAATTTTGGCGCTTTTCAAGTGTTTTGGTGGAGCCATCCCGAGATTTTGTAAAATTTTTGCATATTTTGCGCAATCAATGGAGGACGTACATCGCACATCGTCCAATTTATTGAGAAGGCCACAGTGCATCAGCTTAAATATAAGCTGGACCAAATGGAATTGGATTCGACGGGTCTAAAAACTACCTTAAAATTACGTTTGGGGGAAGCAATAAGAGGACTTGCCCCAAAGGAGTTGACTGATCATTTTCCCAAAGATATTTTGATCCAGTCGCATGAGCAAAGTGAACAATTGCAGTCAGAAAGTAGTGTGGCTTCGGGCGACGCTTGTGGCCGCGGTGAGAGTGTTTTGTTTTGGCGATGTGAGAAAAGTTTTTAAAGTACGTAAAAACGTAAGTATTTCTCAATACGTAGTTGGAAATAATATTGTATATTTATGATTATGCATTGATTACATGTTTGTTCGATTGTTTTAGAGGTTTTTTTTGTCTCATTGTTTTTAGTTAAAAAAACTGATAGTACCGTTTTGATTAGTTTGAAATTTCCGAATATGGACAGTCCGTGGGGTCCAAATATGGACTATTCCATATTTGGATACCAAAATATCATATGGATAAATTTCAAATTTAATTTTTGGTTTTAGAATGGCGTCTTCGAGTTCAAAAGGAAAACGAAAAGAATGGAACACAGATCACATGACAGAAGCTATACGAATGGTTAGAGAGAAAAAAATGGGTTTTTTAAAAGTGGCAAAACACTTTGATGTACCAAGAACCACTTTGTTTCGATTGTGTCAGAAAAATGAGCTATCTCCAGAAGAAGCTGCAGCCACTAAATTAGGAAGAAAATCTGTTTTAGGTGATCAGCTCGAAAATCTTCTAGTAGAATATATTTTAAAGATGGAGAGGAAGTTTAACGGCTTGACGAGGAATGATGTTCGTAGAATGGCGTACATGTTGGCCAAACGCAATCATTTGGAGAATCCGTTTGACGACTCCGGAATGGCTGGAAAAAAGTGGCTAAAGCTATTTTTAAAACGTCATAAGCAAAAACTTTCGTTGAGAAGACCCACTGGCACGTCTTTTGCAAGAGCTTTTGGTTTCAGTAAAGAAAAAGTAGACGCTTTTTTTGATATTCTTGAAAAAGTCTACACTAAGGGCAACTATACTCCGAATCGCATATATAACGTTGATGAATCAGGGCTGACAGTGGTTCAAAGCAAGATACCCCAAGTTATCGGTCACAAAGGAAAACGACAAATAGCTTCACTTACTTCAGCTGAAAGAGGCTCATTAATGACAATAGTTATTGCTATGAACGTTAATGGCCATTTTGTGCCTCCTTACATCATTTTTCCCAGGAAAAATATGAGCGAACAGCAATGAGAGGCAGTCCTCCAGGTGCCGTAGGTGTTGCACATCCATCAGGGTGCATACAAATGCACATATTTACAGATTGGTTCAAGCATTTTATCAAACACACCAACCCGACCCCAGAATCGAAAGTTTTATTGATCTTAGATGGTCATTATTCACACACTCGAAACATCGACGTTATAGAAATTGCAAGGGAGAACAACGTTGAAATTATTTCTATACCTCCACACATAACCCACAAACTTCAACTATTAGATAAAACTTTTATGGGACCACTGAAAACCTATTATAGCGAAGAAATACGAATGTGGATAAAAAACAATAACAGGCCACTAAGTCCTTATGACATTGTTGATTTGGCAGATCTTACTTGAAAGTGCAAACAGGGGAAATTGCAACAAATGGCTTTCGCGTTACAGGCCTTTGGCCATTGAATAAAAATATATTCAGTGAGATCGACTACCTTGCTGCCCAACAAGATGCAGTTAAAGATGGTTGCACAATCAATGTCACTCCAACAAAATCAAGCTCCCAGTCAAAACAACTATCAACAAATGATGCAAGACCACCTGATAATAGTTTTATTCTAACTGAAACTTCTTTCACACCAAGACAAGACACAGAATTTCATCCAGAACCCTCAACTTCCAGGCTTGCTCGCAGTACTCTAAATCTGGTGTCGCCCTATGAAATCAGCCCAGTGCCAGATAAAAAAAGAAAAATTTCTAATAGAGGAAGAAAGGCAACTACTGCTGAAATAATAACATCTTCTCCATATAAAAATCAAGTCATTGACAGTAATAGAAAGAAGAATGAAAAAGAGAATAAGTTATCAAAGCCAAAAAATAAGAAACACAAAAAAAAAACTAAAGGAAAACAGCAAAAAGAGATAACCAAGTCTAATAATAGTCCCATTGATTCAGATGATGAAGAAGAAATACACTTTGACACAGACAGTGAGCCTGATGCCGTCATAGGACAGGAAGCTCCTGACTCAGAAGATGCAGAGTGTATGTTCTGTAATAGCCTGTTTTCTCAAGATATTCGAGGAGAGACATGGATCAAATGTCTCATGTGCGGGAGTTACGGCCCTCGCTTAAGGTACCTACACGTAACCTGATTCTTTCACCTTTCCCAATTCCTATTCAATGACCTTTCTTTGTTAATTACTTTTTGCAATATTGATAATTTATGTTCGTTAACCCATATTCTGTCTAGACCTAGCGTAAGCAATTTCGGCAATAAAGAAATAAGATCTAACGTAAGCAATTTTGGTTTATAAGTAGCACCTGTAAACTTTGTAAAGAAGTCAGTTGTAATTGAGTTGTATTGAGTCGATCACTTTCATTTGCAATTAATAAAGTTTGGTTTTACCTCCGTATATTTTCGTTTAATTTAATTTTTTTTATTAAAAGAATCCATAAGATTCTTAACTGGCGCAGTCGGGGCGGATTTCGTAAGTAGTTTTCGCGGCGTTTGTAATCGACGGATTATCGATTTCGAGAGCCGGTTCAACGGTTTATTGAACAGTTAGCTACTTAGTGCCGTGTCCAAGAAGTGTTGTGGTCCAGCGAGGGAACATCAGCTGAAGACAACTCGAGACGCAGCAACGAAAGAACCGCATCTTTAAAACTTTGGCAGGAGTTCAACGAGGGAAAATCGTGAGAACACCCGCTACAGCGAAGGAACATCGCATCCAGTGACATCTCAACAGAGCTCAACGAGGGAACATCGTGCGACCAACTGAAGAGATGATTATCTTAGCATTAATGATAGTAACGTAAGCAGAAATTTTTTAAATAAGAATTAAAAAGAAAAATTTTTTAATTAGGAATTATAAAAATTAAAGAACTAAGATATAAATTTTCGTGAAATAGCTAAATTAATTTTTCCATAAAAAACAACATAATTAAAAGTTAATCAAATTGATGCCTCAAGATAAGAGTAAATCTAGACCTAAGCCGTATCTTAGAGCACCTCGCTTAAGAAGATTTTTATCTTTAGATACAATTTGTGAAACTGAAAGTGTTGAAGTGAGTGAAAGTAGTAGTGAAATTTCGGAAACAATGGCTACCGCGAATACCACCGATACCGCGAGTAATAATGTTGTTACTGTCTCAGATTTATTTAACTCACTCCGTGTACCGGATGCTATTAAAGATTTGCCCAAATTTAATGTTAACCCTCGTTTGCTCTATGAATTTATTAACAATGTAGAAGAAATTAGAGCTTTAATTTCGTGTACCGAAGGTACACCTTACGGGAAGATGCTCCTTAGAGCAATCCGAATTGAAGGACCTGCTAATGAGGTTCTAAATATGTATGGAACCCCATTAGATTGGAGTGACATCAAGAAAAATTTAATTCTACACTATTCAGATAAGCGCAACGAAACATCGCTTATCCGTGATCTTCATGGCATTAGATAAAATAATAAAACAGTGGAAGGATTTTACAGTGAAATAATTGAGCTGTTAGCCACAATGACGAATCATGTGCAAATTCACGAAGTTGATCCTAATGTAGTTAAGGCGAAGCGTGAACTTTTCACAGAAATGTGCTTAAACACATTCCTATCGGGATTAAAGGAACCTCTGGGCTCTACGATAAGAGCAATGAAACCAGATTCCTTGGCGGTTGCATTTTCATATTGTATCAAAGAACAAAATATATTCTACACTAAATTTGATAATAATTCTAGAACTCCGGACTCAAATAAAATAGTTACCCCGAAAACCTTCAATATTACTCTACCCAACCAACGAATTAAAACCCCGCAGAACACCCCAAATCTTCAATTTAACATAGCTACCCCTCAAAGACAATTCAGTTTGAGTTCCGCTAGTCCGATGTCTCGAAATATGGCCTTTAGTAATCCTTACCCTAGACTTCAAAATAACCCGTTCCAACAAAATCGCAACTTCTTTTCAGTACCTAGAATAAATTCTAGCCCTCAACTTCAGCAAAATAATAATGTTTTCGCAAGACCGAACAATTCACCTCTTCCTAAACCAGAGCCAATGGATGTTAGCTCAGGTAACACGCATCTACGTCAGAGAACCGCATATACTCAACAGCCAAACAGACCCATGCAGACTAACTCTTTCCAATCTAATCCAGGCAATACTCCAAAATTTACGAGCAAAGAATTGTTTAATATTTCCACCACGGCAGAGCCTAACGAAGTTACCCCTGTGGAATCAGAAGAAAATTTCCAAAATTTGGATCAGTATTACGATTATCAGAACAGCGATTATGAAGGTTTAGAATCATTCCAGGCAAATAACAATGACTATTATAGCCATTGTTCCACACCCAATAATCAAATAAGTAATGAAATCGATGACGCAAATTTTCCCGCGACAGCCTCAGCGAGCCTATCGGATACGTAGATATCAATAAGCATGGATTTGCACTCCCCTACGTCAACATATCTTCCCCTTTTGGCAGACCTTTGAAGTTCCTCATTGATACAGGCGCTTCATCATCATTTATAAACCCTGAATTTGTTAATCCCCGAGATTTTACGGAAACAAATCCTATCGTCATTACTACAATTCTCAACCAACATAAATTAAATCAAGAAATTACCCTTCCAAATTTCATAGAGTTTAAGGCGCGTTTCCAATACAGCGTGGAGATTCAGATTATTTTCTATCTCCACACTCCACACGACAGAGTTGTATTTTTTGTCTCTTTAAAAATCTCACTCTGCAGCTGAGAGTCAGCGCAAAAGTGGATCCTACTCCTACTCTCACGTTGGAATCGTCGAAAGCTTTCGAACTTGATTTTACTCGAGATGGCGCTGCTGCAAAGTTTATTTCTTGGAATGAAAAATTAGCACAAATATTTCTTTTTATGTATTAAACACATTTATTATTTGACTACAGAAGTGCAGAATATAATATTCTGCATATTTGCTCATTATTTTAGCAAAAATTAGTTCTTAAAAATTTTATTTTCGAAATAGTTGCACTAAGTCTTCAACAGATGGATTCTACATTTTCGAATATTATCCTGTTGACAATTGCGCGGTTTGATTTGTTTCAAATTTTCAAATATTGTGATTGAAAAAATGGCATTAACAAGCAACCAAATTGCTCAGTTAATTGAATTTGTGCATGGCGAAGATTTGTTGTGGAATATTTCTGCAAAAGAATATAGAGATGCAGAAAAAAAAAAATTTATTTGGGGAAGGATTGGAGGAAAATTTAATATTGATGGTAATTGCTGTATTTATATTATATGAACAAATAATTGATGAAATCTTTTACCAGGAGACGAAGCGTACAAGATATTTAGGGGCCTTCGCGAAAAATACAGGAGAGAAAAGGACAAAGAGGAAAAAAACACAAGGAGCGGCTCGGGCATTTACAGAGGCCCCAAGTGGTCTCATATGGAGGCATTAAGATTCTTAGATGAATCACACAAAAAAAGAAGGTATTCAATTCAACTACATATCATTCGAAACCTTAATAATTCATTAAAAAGGGTGTATTCATCTCAAGAATGGGAAACATCAGCAGAAAATGAAAGCAGCGAATCAATGAATGTAAGAATGCGTATTTTTTTTTTTGCAGAAGTAAATACATAAATATGAATTTATTTTAGTTTGATCTCACATATGAGAACTCTACAAGAGAAACTTCTTCTGATGGTTGTTTAGAATTCAATCCATTTTCATCAACTCAATCCGGTTCCCAAATTACTTGTCCATCTGCTTCCAATCATTTCCAGGCAATAAATAATTCCGAACCAAATTTTAATAACCCAACGAATTCTAAACCAACATCATCACCCCTTAGCAACCTCAACAGTACAAGCTTATCTTTAGCAGGACCCACCTCCACAAACCATCCAGTCTCAGAAATCCAAAGCGGTTCACCTGTAGACAATACCGGCTCCCAGGAAACTCCGAGACTGAACATTCGAAGTCGCCGCCCATCTCCTCGAAAGGATAACCTCAGAATTGCGTGTCTAGAAAATGTTTTCAGCGAAAATACTTCACATTTGGTGAACGCATTAAAATCATGTATGCCTCCACCAACCCAGACAACAGCATCACCAAAACCTTTTTCCACCTTTGCTGAATATATCAGGCAAAGTTTAGAAGAAGCTTCTCCTGAAAGGGCGAAGATAATGGAAACCGAGATTTTAAAGATTATAATAAAACATAAGAATGTTAATGAATAAAACATAAGAATTTTAATGAATAAAATAAAAAAAAAAACATTATAAAAAGGAGTGTTTACAAAAAATTAATGATCCCTTCTATCGTGTAAATAATTTTTTAGAATGTCCCGGTATTCTGCTGCTTCACGAGAGTGGAAATTCGATCCTAATTGGGTTATGTTCTGCAAGGTCGTGTTTGTATTGCAAGGAAAAGAAGAGTTCCTATTTTTCCTAATGAAATTGTGAAGAACCACTGTTGCCTTAATTATGGATTTCGCTACTTCAACGTCCGCTATTATTGTCGTATGGAAAATCCTGAATCGGCTGCTTAAAATACCGAACGTATTTTCAATAGTTCTTCTTGCTGACGACAAGCGTGTATTAAAATTTTGTTGCTGAGGAGTCAGATTTCTTCCCCCATAAGGACGTAGAAGGCGCTTCTTCAGAGGAAAAGCTTCATCACCTACGATGTAATATGGGAAAGCTATGTCTGTGTTTGGCAATGGGTTGTCGATTGGGAAGCACAATTTATTTTCTATTAAATGGCGCCCAAAGTCGGTTTTCTTGAAAATGCCACCTACGAAAGAATAATTAAAAATTCTTATACATATAAAAGTTATTTAAAATAAAACCGTCAGACTCCGAACCATATGCACCCACATTAACGTATGTAAAATTGCAGTCTGCATCGCACACTCCCAATAAAATAATCGAAAATGTTTTTTTGTAGTTATAAAATAATGAACCGCTATTAATTGGTGCTTGAATTGTGCAATGCTTTCCATCTATAGCACCTACACAATTCGGCATTCCTGCATTTTGCCAATATTTTTCGGCTATCGCAAGAAGGTCATCTGTATTCGGTGTTCCAATGTACTCACTAAAACAACATTCCCAAATCTTCTCAGTTGTTTCTTTTATAATCCGGTGAACAGTTGTTTTAGATACACGGAAAGCAAAGGACAAACTCCCATAGCTCATCCCAGTCGCCAAAAACCTTGAAGATTTCATAGATAATTTAAAAAGTGTTTATTTAAATGCAATAAAAGTTACCTGAGGGTAATTAACAATCTATGTTTCGGTGACAAAGATTTCCGTATCGATGTTTTTAATATCCTTGGTCCAACTGCACTTAACAACATTTCAAATTCTTCAAATGTTAATCGCGTGAAATTATAAAAACTTTCATGATCAGTTAAGATCATTTCATTTATTAAATTATAAGAATCGCCGAATTCTTCTCTTTTTTTAAATATATCCCGGACCCAGCATCTATTTGATTGTCTTTCTTCATTTTCCGCCACAGCTACCACAGCCGTGTTCATCATATTTGCATAATGTGTAACTGCAACCATAGCTGCAACTTGCCTTTCCATTTTAATTGAACAATTAAAAAACTTTCAAAATTAAATTAAATAACGACAACAAATTGTCAATCGGCACTAACGACAGGAAAATAACAGCCAATTATATATGATTTCGAAAAATCTGAATCTCTCGAACATACTCTGCGCTCCTATTGGGAACAGGACCTACTTTGACGCTGAGCTCCACGCTGTATTGGAAACGCGCCTTTAATCAACCTGGAGAAACCCGTTTTTTAATTTTTAAATTTCACGGATACTTTGATGGTCTTTTGGGCCTAGATGTGCTAACAAATCTAGGAGCCACAGTCGACTTAGTTAACAAAGTTTTAATTACTAAGAATTCAATATTACCTCTTGAATTTAAACCCAATTTTATGTCCGATAAATACATTGTCCCAGCAAACTCTAAAGTAATAACCAAATTACCTGTTGATGTGCAGAAGGGAGATATATATATAAAAAATATAGCAATTAAACCTGCAGTCTACATTCCTGAAGGAATTTATACTGCCAAAGATTGGTATAGCTCAATCGAGGTAATAAATTCTTCCAATCTGGATCAAGAAATATTCTTGGAACAACCTTTAAAAGTAGAATCATTCACTAATTCGAATTATATTGAGGTAAATAATTTTAATATCGATTGCACAAAAATGTCACTACCCGGAACAGACATAAGGAATTTAATTCGCACCTCCCATCTAAATAAAGAAGAGAAGGAACTAATTCTCCGCATCTGTAGAGAATATGAAGACATATTCTTTAAAGAAGGCGAGAAATTAACCTTCACAAACAACATAAAACATCGAATTTTAACGACGGATGACATACCAATCTATACAAAATCGTATAGATATCCGTACGTGCACAAGGAGGAGGTTAAGAAATAGGTTAGCGACATGCTTTCCCAAAATATTATTCGTCCCAGTTATTCTCCCTGGAGCTCCCCTGTTTGGATAGTTCCAAAGAAGAAAGATGCAAGTGGGAAACAAAAGTGGAGAATGGTAATCGATTATCGTAAACTGAATGAAAAAACAGTAAGCGATCGTTACCCACTCCCGAATATTACCGAAATTCTGGATAAACTCGGTAAAAGTATGTATTTCACAACTCTAGATCTTGCCAGTGGATTCCATCAAATCGAAATGGATCCACGGGATGTGCAAAAGACGGCTTTCACCGTAGAAGGTGGCCACTTCGAGTATGTGAGAATGCCCTTTGGGTTGAAAAATGCCCCGTCCACCTTTCAGCGTGTTATGGACAACGTACTCCAGGACCTACAGGGCAAGGTCTGCTTAGTTTATTTGGATGATATTATCATCTTCTCAACATCGCTTCAGGAACATGGCGAAAATCTAAAAAAGGTTTTCGAGAGACTCCGCTCATCTAACTTCAAGGTTCAACTCGATAAATCCGAGTTCCTTCATAAAGAAGTCGCTTTCTTAGGACATGTGGTCACCACAGAGGGAGTTAAACCTAACCCTGAAAAAATTAATGCAATCAAGAACTTCCCAATACCTAGAACCCAAAAGGAGATAAAAATGTTTCTCGGACTCCTGGGATACTATAGGAAGTTTATAAAAGATTTCGCTAATCTCACAAAACCTATTTCTGAATGTCTGAAGAAAGGTAGAAAAATTGACCTTAATGATCGCTACGTGAATGCTTTCGAAACCTGCAAAAATTTATTAATGAACGACCCCATCCTGCAATATCCGGATTTCAGTAAACCGTTCGTTTTAACCACCGATGCCAGCAACTTTGCTGTGGGAGCTGTATTATCCCAAGGTCCTATTGGGAGTAGTAGAGGAGCAATGTATGTTCTGCGACACAAAAATGCGCTCTGGCAACACTTTTCTGGTGGGTGCGGTATTGGTTCGTGTCTTGGGTGTGTCGGAGCTTTGTGTTTATGATCTTGCAAGAATTTTAATGTTATTGGTTCGTGTCCTGGGTGTGTCGGAGCATTGGGCTGAAGATTTTGCAAGAATTGTTGGTGACATTGGTTTGTGCCTCGGATATGTCGGAGCTTTGTAGTGTAGATCTTGCTAGAATTTTAATGCAAATTCATTGCCGTAAAATATTCACTCAGGCAACTCTTTTATTGGGGTTTGGTGTTGGTTTATGTCTTTGGATGCATGTCACAGCTTTGTAGTGTATATTGTGTTTGAACTTTATGAGTTCTCCGTCAGATGGTGTTATGCATATTCAATTTATGTTGAACTCTTTTCTTTTTTTAGTAAACAATTTTTAGAACTAAATATTTATGTTATGCATATCAGTAGATATGACCATGGTTGAAGATGTCGAAGAGGCTCAAGGTTAAAAATTTTCTAAAGCAAAATATTTATATAATGTGTATCAGCTGTGGCATTTTCGATCACGTTGAGGGAGCTTCTTAGAAAAAAAATGCGTCAGATTGGGATTATGTTTACTATCTCCTTTCTTTTTGTTTTTTAGGGTGAGGTTTGTAGTAAACAATTTTCATAACCAAATATTTATGTAATGCATATGATCTTAATAAAAAGGTGGGGGATAAAAAAATTTTCAAAACAAAAATATTTATATAATGCGTATCAGATATGGTATGGTTGATAATATTTATTTAACATCCCCCCCCACTACTTTCTTTTCGGCACTCCCAGAAAAAAATAAATAAAAATTTAGGGTCTTATAAATTGAGCCGCTTTTAACTCTGAATTCTTAATTCTGAAACGAAGTGTTTGGAAAGAGTTGTACCTATTCAAGTTTATATTTTGCTATTAAGTGCTAGTGAAGTTGAAGTGAAAAGTTACAAAAGAAAACAAAATGTGTGCAGCAGCAGCAACAGCAAACTTCAATTCATTTTCCGTCAAGCAGTCCATTGGATGCAAAGATATGGAAATAAATAAATTTTATCGAGTTCTGGATGCTATCAAGGTTGAGACGAAATATGGACCGAAAATTGTGTTGGAATTGGAGAATAGCCGTCTGTTTCTACCACAAAGATTCGCCTCTATGTCTGGGACAACATTGGAAAGTTTGAAAACGCAAGAATTCTACCTAATCAATAAAGGAGCCGTAGGGAAGACGTTCAATTTGCAGCTAAAGACGTTAGAGGAGTTACATGTGGACGCAGCAGTAGCTGCTATACCAAATGTGCAGGAGGAATCAAGCAGCTTATTCAATATATTTGATTTTGATAACCAGAAGCAGAATGACAATTAAGAGAGAGAGTGAATCTTTATATTCCTTTTTTTAATAACTTTCAAAATACAAATTTGTGTCATAATACTTGTCCTTGTTTCTGAAATAAAAAGTTCTTATATAAGAGAATAACAAAAGCTGTTTTTTATTTTTTAAAAAAATCAAGTTTATTTTTTTTCAGAGGTTTAAATTGATTACAGCTAATTATTTTCAGTTTCAACATGCTTAATCTATTCATATAGTTTAATAAGTTTTGTTATCGATCTAAATGCAATTGTAACATAATAGCATCCACAGGGGTCTGGTCCTACTGATACATCATCATTGGCCCAAACACATGTTTTAAAATGTTCTCCATATATGGATGTAACAACTTCCTGATGAAAATATGATCTCAGTCTTATGTAGCAACTTTGAATTTGTACTACATCTTCTTCAAATAGTACATGCTGATATTCATGAAGGAAGTCTTCAATGTCAAAATTATGTAGAAAGCTTTGAATTTCATAATTTAGGAATCTATCAATTTTCACTCTGGAGACGTTATCAACTTTATGAATGCGATGATATTGTTCTATAATATTCACTCTTTACTTTTAGTAGGCTTGAGTCGTTGATGTAGTTTAACCATTCTATTTATAGCTTTAAAAACCGTACCAACAAAACAACATCCACATGAGTCTGGCCCCTCTATAGCATCATTGTCACCCCAAATACATTCATTGTAATGGGTACCATGTATAGATGTTACAATCTCCTGATGTAAGTATGGTCGTAATTTGTTGTAATATCTTATAATTTCTTCTTTAACTCCATCAAGTAAGACGTCCTCATAATTAGACAGGAAATCCACAATATTAAAATTTTGTAGAAAATTCTGAATGTCTCTATTAAGTTCTTTATCCATTTGCACTCTAGTGATATCAAAATGAACTGATGATTTATAATTTAATAATGATGTTTAAATAGAATGAAACTATTCGTTCATAAATTGTTTATATAGAAACACGTTTTGTAGTGCACAAACGCCTGCATGTATTACACATCGATGTGTGTTAGGATACTTCTTTTTGAGATTGTCAAGATTGGGGCATCCTTCTTCATCCAAATTATATATCATTGTTTTATCATTCAATGAGAATAACTCTCTAATCCACTTTATTTTTTCAAGTCCCTTAACAAAGATGTCCTTATTTTTTAAAATAGCCGAAAAGTGTTCTGATACGTTTTCTATTGTTGTAAATCCTCCATTCCATGTGAGTCCATGATGATTATTATAAAGCCACTTTGCTTGTGATTGTAAGGCAGGTGAAAGCTCTTCAAAGGAATATGGCATACGTAGTATAAAATGCTGTAATTGATAATCTTCACACAAAATAGCAATTTCCTTTACAATAAATTTATTGAAGGGACCGCGGAACCCTTGAATATCAATAAAGTATGCTGATGACATCTTATAGCGTTTGAACTTTATTTGTTAGAGGGTAGTATTGAACTATTTTGTCATGTATCAGTAAACAATATGCAGCAGTGTTTTTCGGTATATTTTCTGAAGTTTGAAACTCAATTTTAATATCCACAGGACCTGTTTTAAGACTTTCGTTTTGTCTAGAGCAATCGATAACAACAAGTGGAGCAATTTTCTTATATTCCTGTGGTGATAACAGTGGTTCCACTCGACTATGGTTATAATATGACTGTTGAAATTTACAATACATATCATATAATATAGCAAATTGTTCAGAGTTGAACTTTACATTCAAGTCGTTATAAGGGTATTTTTCTGAGTTTAAATAAACTTTAAAATCCATTAAATTACAGTGATCAAACTGTGAGGCATCCTTAGTTTTCTTATCTTTTCGATCTGTTTGTAAAGCAAATATTATATATCTAGGTTTTTCCAGTTGACTCACTGTCTTAACAGTCCATGTATGATGAGTTGTTATAGGTAGAGCAGGATATTCATAGAGATCCCAGCTGCGAAATGCCATCTGAATCGGATGATCTTTTTCAACTATTCTAAGTAGGGCCAACTTTTTCATATCGTTTACGGTGATATGTGGTACAACCCACTTTAGTTGCGTAATGTCTACATTACATAAGGCGTTTTCATTATCTGTAAGCAATGCATTGAGATCCATCCTGGAGCGAACTAATATAATTTCATGTTTCGAATTGATGATAATTTTCTTATAATCCTCAGCAAAGCCGAATAAATTTTTTAAAGGTAAACAATAGTTAAAATTTGTTTTAACATTATCACTACTTTTAGAATCTGAAAGATTCCATCCTGCATTTATAAGCATTCTACTCTCATTTCCATTCAATGAAACTATATTCTTTAGAGTTGAAGTAAGGCCAACGTTTTTACACCTATCAATTTCATAACGCATTTCTTCAAATAAATATGCTAGTGCATTATTTGTAAGCGAAGTTTTCACCTCCGCTTCTGTTTCTACTTTGCCTTCAATATAGATGAAACTTTCACTTGGTAGTATGTATAGATCTTGCTGATTAATGCATATACGAATTTCATCATTATTCTTAAATGAGTTTATATAGGGGGAATAGTTATGATATTCAATTTTTGAAATGCTATCATCAAACCCAATGGGACTGGCGATTTCTAAGATATCACACATTTTATTCTACTATAGTTAAATTGAGAGATTTGAGAAAGTCTTTATTTGATGCTGTAAGATATAAATTCCTTTTACTTGACTGATGTCTTACTCGTTTGCGTATCTTGGAAGAACTGTTATCAATTGATGGTTTATTGTTTAATATATTATTATGATAGACGATCATGTTTCTGTTTTGAGATGTAATCGAATAGTAATTGTTTCACTTCTGAAATTAATTATATCTCCGTCCTGATCAAGAAGCCTTAAAGTTATGGAGTTTATTCTTCGAGTGCTAACAGGTAAATAAATAACATTACTAGGTACCTCCACTATTTTATAACCCGGTCCGACCCTAGGTGAAAATTCATGAATTGTATGTGTTTTAATATTATTTAGGTATGACCCCGATACAATATTGCATTCAACCCTTATAGTATTTACTTTAATGATATTAACTGGAATATCTGATGAATGCATAATGTTTGCTTTAAGTACCCTTTTGCTGAATCCCAATAGTGGTCCAATTGAATAATCCCTATTGAAGTTAATTACTACGTTTGATTTTATTTCACTTTTCAAACTACTAGCATTAGCTTTCAAAACTATTCTATACTTATTGTCTGGGTTTTTAAAAGTTATTTTTCTATAAAATCCACTATATCATCGATCTCATATGAACCAGTAGGTATTTCCACAGTCAAATTACCAATATGGAATAAATTGTTTTTACCCTCTTCAATATTTGGTATTGAATTGTATGCATGAAAATCAACCAAACCACACACATATTCATTTGATAATTCCAATGGGGGAAAATACTCGGTCTTGAGAATTGAAGTATTCCCGCTAAATGCTAATGTTAGTGACATTATAGTAAAATACAGAATGAATTTATTTAAAAAAATTATCTTTATTTATACCTATTTGTAACAATCATATAAAAATGAAAGACATAAGTGTCCACATATAACAGTGTCATAAGATTGATGAGGTGTATAATTATACGTTATCTTAGCACTTAAATAATTGATAACCTCTACTGGAGGTTGCAAATTTCCAAAACTATCAAAATATCTTAAATCATTTTTGTTCTTGTAGTAAGCTACCCAATGTGTTCCGGGACCTGATGATGTATCTAAATTGATAATACCACATTCTTGCTTGTGAGGTTTCTTAGGTAATTCATTTCGCATAAATACTCCACGAAAATGCGGTGTCTTTGGTGTATTTATATAAATCAAGTTCATTCAGAGGTCTGTTAGGTAGCTTCCTTTTTAGTTTTTTGTTTGTTTAAGGTATAATCCCAAACCCTTCTTATACGGTTTCAAATACAATCCTTCACCTGCAGTAATTGCTTCCATTTTTGTATTATGCCTCTTAGCCTCATTTAATTTTTCTCTAGCTTCTTTGGTTGCGTTTACAGCTTTAGCTATGGTAGCTGCTCCTCCCACTAATGCACCTAGAGTTGAGAGGCCTGCAAATATTGGAATTAAGGGAAGAATTCCACCAGTCTTGGGGATGGATAAAACACGTGGAATTTTTAAAGTCTTCTTTCTTTTATTTTTGAGAGTTGTATTCATATGTTTTTGGGCTAATTGAATAGCATCTTTCATTGTTGCAGGTTTCAACTTTTTCATAGATGCCCGAGCTCCTCCAATTATTCCGTTTAAAGTTATTCTCTTTTTTACTGTTTTGTTGCATTCTTTTCGCAAACCCATACCGAACTTTGTTTTTGCTTTCATTATGTTTGTTATAAGTAATGCGTTTGCTCTTTCAGTAAAGCTAGCGTCTCCAGATTTGAATCGATTCCAAGCTTTCCCAGCTAATATATGGTCAGCTATATTGCGTTCCTTGATATTTTTATATTTAGAATATGCAATATCGTGGTCCTTGCAAGCTGCATCTAATGGATTGATCCCAAGATCACCTCGTGTTAACCTCTTTTCTAGTTTTGTACCTGGGCCACAATATTGATAACCAGGTAGATGTAATTCAGAGGGTAATTTATTAATAACCGTATTGATTAATCCTTTTCCTTGTTTTCTTTGATAAGAAACCATGAACACCTTAACACATTAACATATCACACTAAAATGAGTGGAGCTTATAAAAGAGTATATATATATATCGCTTGGGTTTAGAATTCATTATGCAGTTTATAAAACAAGACCTTTCGCTACCAGTGAGAAATTTTGATATTGTTAGCAATGAACGAATATCATATGAAAAACATAGTAAACTGCTTCCTAATAGTATAAGATGTTTGATTGTAGGACCCTCAAATTGCGGTAAAACAAATGTAATGATAACTCTACTTGAACATTCTAATGGTTTGAAATTTGAAAATATTTATATATATTCGAAGTCCCTCTATCAACCAAAATATGAATACTTGATGAAGCTAATGTTACCCATAAAAGGATTAGGCTTTAATACATTTTCCGATAATACCGAGATTATTCCACCAGAACAAGCGAAAAATAATTCAGTATTCATTTTCGATGATATAGCATGTGAAAAGCAAAATAATATAAAAGCATATTTTTCTATGGGACGACATAATGGTATAGACATGTTTTATCTTTGTCAAACATATACAAAAATTCCGAAACATTTAATACGTGATAATGCTAATTTCATTATCGCATTTAAACAAGATGAGTTGAATCTCAGACATATTTACAATGATCATGTAAATCCAGATATGTCCTTCAATGAGTTTCGTATACTTAGTTCCAAGTGCTGGAAGGATCCATATGGATTTTTATTAATAGATAAGGAAAGAACAATAGATAAAGGTAGATATAGAAAAGGGTTTGATACATTCATAAAAAAAAAAACAAAAAAAGCAAATATATATATAAAGGCGCATTAACTCAATGAAACCTCACAGAGACAATTTAGTCTTATAGATGGGTGGAACACCTTCCATCAGGAACCCTAAAGGGTATCAACGTATTTTCTATTGCACTTATTGCGGTAGTAATGATCATTTAGTAGATAAGTGTAGGAAAAAGAAGTTTGATGATTTAAAACTGAAATCAAGTAAAAAAACATGAGTTTCATAGGCTATAATTGTTATATTCAGCGTTTAATAGATTAATCTAGAAATAGTATACAATAACAAACAGGTCAGTTAACAGAGCTATTCAGATAGCAGTTTGGAAAGTAAACGGAGCTGTTAAAATATTTAACAGACCAGTTTGTTAGCAGTTTGGAAAGTAAACGGATCTGTTAAAATAGTTAACAGACCAGTTTAAGTAGTAAACGGAGCAGTTCCGATAACAGTTTGAATATAAGCAGACCTATTTGAATAGTGAACCCCGAACAGATTAGTTTAAGCTGTATCTAAATTAATAAAATATTAATATTAAAAAAAAATGGATAAGCGTATAGTTAAGGATATTATTAAAACTCGTAATGTCATCAAGACTAAGCTGAAAGCCATTAAGCAAGGAAAAGTAGCACTCGAAGATCATTTCAAAGAAACATTTAAACCAATCACAACACCTCTACATACAATGGTGAAGAAGTCGATTATAAAAGAAGAACCAATCGAAGCTAAGACATCTATAAAACTGGAGAGTAATGGTGAAGATAATGAAGAAGATGATAATGATGAAACTTATAAGTTATTACCATACACCATAACACCTCCACAAAGATTGCAATCTGATCATGAAGTAGTTTTACCTCTTTCATTGAGACATAAAAAATCTTCTCACTTAGATAGACTCTATGGAGTACGTTATGATATAACTAACGGAGTATCAAAAATTGGGGATACTATAGTTTCATATGATAATAACTCTTTTCATGTGGGTAATAACTCCTATGAATTAACACCAGGTCTTGCTGAATTATTATTTCTGAAATCACCATCTAATAAAATCTACACCAAATCTGATTTAGATAAATATAGAAATATATTGGAAGAGACAAATGCACATAGACGAAAATATGATGCTAAACAGCAAATAAACGGAAACAGAAGCAGTAAATATAGGAAAATAATAAAAAACATTTTTGCTCGTAGTGGTAGTGGTATTATGAAGTTACCAAAACAAAATATTGATTATGTTTACTGGGATGATGTAAATGAGTTAGTTAATAGACTACGCTTACTAATTGCATCTCAAGCTGTTGGAAATAATAGTCATCATAATGAAATCATATCAATTATCGAAGAACTGAAAGAAGCTCAAGTAATTCTTTAAATTCATATATACATGAAAACAATTCCTCATTTCAAGAATGAGTGTTGATAAGTTTGGAAGGTCGTTAAAACTTGGTTTTGGAAAACGGGGTCCATCAGGCCCCCAAGGTCCATCAGGTTCTCAAGGTGCATCAGGTCTTCAAGGTCCTCAAGGTTTACAGGGGATTCAAGGTGTGGGATTCAAATTAACACAAAGCAATGATTATGATATGCAGGAAAAGATTATAAGAAATCTTAAGAACCCCATTGAAGAACAAGATGCAGTAACAAAAACATATGTAGATTCACAACTGGAAATCGTCAGTTTCAAGCAGCTGTTCATTTATTTTAAAATTGAAATTTATGAAGCAATTTTATCTTTGACTGAAAATATAAAGAATGATGCTTTCATCGCCGAAGAAGAAGTTATTATAGGAACGATTAAAAATTTACGATTACAAATCAGTAATTTAATGACTGAAGTGGAAAGATTAAAATTTTATGATTACAAATCAATATGACTGAAGTGACTCTATAATTTTTTTTAAATAATAAAGGCTTATTTTCCTTTCACTCTATTTTTCTGATTCCTTCAATACTTATGTATATTTAAGAATCTTCTATACGACCCCTATTCTTGACCATATGTTTTCTTTTCTCATTATACCAAATACCCTCTGTTGATTATTTATCAACACCTCATAGAATTCTTCTGATTCTCAAAACCCCTCAATAACAAAGGGTTCATATAATCAAAAAAAGAAAAAGTGAAATGAAACCAACTCAACCCAACACCAAGAAAAAAATCATCTGAATTTTTTTTTTATTTATTTATTTATTTATTATAATGATCTCATCCTCATGGCGCTCTGCTCCAGGTACGATGCTGCTGACACCGTATGCAGCATCATCACGCTCTGCCCATCCTCTGCGACTAATGTGTTCTGAAATGATAAACAAAAAAATAAGTTTTTTTTATAAACGAAAAAATAAGTTTTTTTTTTGCAATAAAATATATATGCTTTTTTTAAAAACTTACCGTTCGGTCATAATAGTAATTCCGGGAGTTGGGGGAATTCATCTCCACCCAACCGATCCTATGCACCCTCATAAACACTTTTATAGGAAAGTGCGTTCTTCTCAGTAGCACCTTGACATCTAGAACTTTCACTTTTAAAGGGCAAGCTTTGGCGAGTATCGCCACCAGCTCGTCCAACACGTCCTCTCGTCCTGCTGGATACATTTTTAATGAATTCTAAACGTTTAATTAGAATATATTGTTTATTGTTTATTTTTTCTGTTTATTAATCGAAATGTATATCAAGGTTACGATACCAAAATTCATGATGATCTTCACGTCTGATTAGAATATATTTCTCTAAATATTGTTTATTGTTTATTTTTTCTGCTTATTGATAGATATGTACCTATATCAAGGTTACGATACCAAAATTCATAATGATCTTCTCGCAGAAAGAGTTACATTCTTATCGCTCTGGATATTAATATTATAAGAAAAATATACAAAAGTGAGTTTTAAAATGATTTACACTTAGTTTTCTAGCGTAGGTAGTTGTAACGAGTAATAGATATGGAAAATATGATCAAGTGCAAAGGTTGTTTTGAAGCGTTATTCAATATACATATTGATATAGATGTAGACAGCGATTTATTAGATGATTTATATGAGCTCTTTATGGAGTACTTTGAAACAAAAATAGATGATGAAAATTTTATCTTAGAAATTAAGCTATTAAGACTTTCATACATGTCACAATTTGAAGAATATTTTAAACATATAATGCTAACACTACCTATGATTCCAAAAGGAAATAAATGTAAAAATATGTTAAATCTGATTTTTAGACAAGATTGCTTTAGAAAATTTGATGTATATATTACAAAAATAAATATTAAATGTAATATTTGCAATAATTGACTACGTAATATATATATACATATATACTTTTAGTGTAAGTTTATGATTAATTAGTCATTAATATAATGAGTAAGGAAGCGGTTGTTGAGGAATTACATAAGTCAACGAGGAGAAATTTCCTTAGACGTCGTGTAATAATAAAAGGATTCGATAACCATTGGCAAGCTGATCTAGTTGAAATGTTACCTTATTCAAAAGAAAACAATGGATATAAGTACTTATTCACCATAATTGATACTTTTTCAAAGTATGCCTGGGCAGTACCTATAAAATCTAAAACGGGTAAAGAAACGACAACAGCCATGATGAATGTATTCAAAGGTGGGCGCATTTCTAAAAATCTTCAAACAGATGATGGAAAAGAGTTTTATAACAAGGATTTTAAACAGCTTATAGAAAAACAAAATTAATCATTATTCAACATACTCAATACTAAAAGCATCAATTATAGAACGATTCAATAGAACATTGAAAAATATGATGTGGAAAGAATTTAGTAAGAATGGAACCTACCGATGGATCAATCTAATAGAAAACCTTCTCATAGCATACAACAATCGAAAACATAGTACAATAAGAATGGTTCCAGCCCATGTTGATAAATCTATGGAGGATCTTTTGTTGAAAACAGTATACAATCATATAAAAATTGTAGCAAAATCAAAGTATAAAGTTGGTGACTTTGTTAGAATTAGCAAATATAAACACATCTTTGAAAAAGGGTACACTCCAAATTGGACAACTGAAATTTTTAAAATAAGAGTTGTTCAAAATACAAATCCGGTAACATATCTTATAAAAGATTATGATGATCAACCTATAAAAGGGGGTTTTTATGAGAAGGAGTTATTGAAGACAAGATATCCAAATTACTATCTCATTGAGAAAATTTTAAAGACGAGAGGAGATAAGGCCTATGTTAAATGGTTAGGATTCTCATTAAAACATAATTCTTGGATAAACAAAGATGATTTATTATAATTGAATATTATATAAGTATATAAATGTTTTTTATATTTTTTTACATATTAATAAAGATTCTTAACATAATACAATTTTAGTTTTAGTTAACAAGAAAGTATAGGTACTATTCATATTTTATAATTATATCTCAGGTATATTCGAAATAGAATAATGTCCCCATGGTAGTGTATCTGTGCTTAGTGATAACAAATACCGCTTATCATCATGTGGAGATAGAGCTATTTTTCGTTGAAGAATACTATAAACTTGATGGTCACTAGATCTTATTAGATTTTGTCTTCGGGTTAGTTCCATCGAGTTCTGAAGACAGTTTAAATAATCATTGAAGGTGATTGTGTTCCTTATTACACATTTTTTTACCCCCTTAGCCTTTGTAATACATTCCGTATCTTGTATTTTTATGCAATACATTTTAGCTCGAAGTCCTACGAATTCAGTTAGGATTTTACCATTGCATTCATCCTTCATAAGACCAGGTATTTTAGCATTACATAGCATAATTTTATATATGTTATTATGACCATATTCGCTAGTATCAAATTTATGTGGATGTTCTTGCATAATTTCATAAGGATTGATATTAGTAAATTCATAGATGAGTGAATCAGTGTCTGTGTAAAGACACTTGGCATTATTAGGACATATTTTCTTAATAAATCCTAGATGGAAGTCATAAATACAAGTTTTCGAAATGTCTAAAATCGCCTGTCCTATATAAATTGGTTTATTCATTTTCACAATTAATTTCCGAAGCTCTACAGCAATTAGGTTCTCATCAAAAATAGATACGCTTTGAAAATTGGGTCTGGATACTAAAGCTTCTGCACCATATCGACCCTTCCACCTTGTTAGGAGTTTAACATCCACCCTCTTCCGAACATTCTCCATGGTTTTACCGAATATAGCATTATTCATTAGTTTGAAAAAATTTTTCTCGAAATCATTTCTTGCTTGTGTCCTTAATGTAGTATTATGATCAATATATTCTTTCAACCATGGTGCCTGTGTAAAACTAAGTATTTTATATACTTTTTTCAATATCAAACCATATTGCAAACATTGTTTCAAATTTCTATAATGAATAACATACTTTCTCTTGGTGTATTGGGTAAGCAAAAGTTTCAATTGTTTCGTAGTAGGGCATTTTGAACTAGTTGGAGCCATTGGAAGGTCTTTATGTATATCATGGATATTTGTTGAATACTCCAAATCCACCTCAAATAAGTAACCAATCGATGAATCATCTGGAATAGTGGTTACATCAATATTCTCTATCCACTTAAAATTTCCTGTTGGTAGGAACTGTGACATAGCCCAGCCGTATAAATTATTGGCATCATAATACATTATATATTTTTCTTCAGCTTCTGGATTATAATCAGGCATGTATTTATTATTAGCTTTGCTATATCGTCCGCTACATTGAGCTACACCACCTCGTATTCCCCGTTCTACAAATAGTAAAATATCGATATCAGATATCAGCTCTAATTTAATTTTGGTATGAAGCAACATTGCATCCCAAGTTAATCCTGGTGTAGTAAAATAGTGTGCCGGATCCAGTTTATAGCTCTTAATACAACCATTTCGAAAGTTCTCGAATATATCAGCTAGTAGTAAAGTATCTGATTTTAAATATAAATCAGAATAATCACCTAGTGTGTGTATATTAAATAATGACCATACATTTTGAGCATGTTGATAATCTTCATCTCCAATTTCTTTATCGTTTAATTCATTATAAAATTTTTCTTTTACAGGTAATTGTGTTTCATCGAGCTTTTTCCATTCGTTCACATAATCATAAGGGAAGACACCCTTTCTACATAATAGTTGGTAGTTTGTTGGAAATACCTTTTGGAGATGTTCGAAGTTGATGCAGTATGATAATGTTTCGATGGATGATGGAAGAAAACGGAAAGAGTCAATAAATCTGAGCTTTATATCCGTTCCTTTAACATATTTGGTGAATGAAATATACTTCTCCTTAGTTATGGGTAATAAATCAATTTTTCCATCGATCTTTGTAGCAATATCTTTGATAATAAAATGAGTATCATATCCAGTTAAATTATGAAACACAACAGGTACTACATGACTATCCTTAAAGTTAAGGTTACAATTTTGATGAGCCATACCTCGAATCTTTCCTGTTAGGTGACAGTGATCCACTACCCGAATATCATTTATTTCGAATGCTTCTTCACATATATGGCATGCACTCTGAGAATTTAATTGAATCGTCATGACATCGGAAATAATTTCCATTGGTACTTCAGTTGTAAATATATTATTACAAACTCTCGCAATATTGTTGAGCTCTGCAGCAAACCACTTTTGACAGTTCTTTCCTCGATGTGCACGATAATAATTCAAAGATGGATTATAGGAGCATGTTAAGTAATACCCGATACTATAAACTTCATGATGTTGATAGCGGGTAGTGTTTCTTGTGGAATAGTGATTATCATCACTAATATTATGTAAAATGCATTCAGTATCAGCATAAATCACAAAAGGACATCTGTTTTGATAATTATAGTTTCGAAATTGTATGAATTCTGGTTGTGATGGTATTACCACTTTGTAATCATTCATTTTTATACAATCTATTTTATGACTTTCCAATTTTTCTTTTATATAAAAGTATTGTAAACATCTATCGCATATCCACTTTTTTATTGTATTTCGTGATACCTGAGAGCTAACTAACCTAGACAAGTTTTTTATCCAACAGAAGTGATAATTTCTATACAAATTATTATCGTCAACATAATTATCTACATTTATTTCACTGATATCATTAAACATTAAAAGATGTATACATTGGTCATATTCACTGCAACTTAAATATATTGGAGCAACCACCTGATGGTTCTTCTTCTTCTCTACAAGAGTATATACATGTATCCTTAGTTTATTATTCCTCTCAAATTTTGGAATATCTTTAATATTTATTGGAAATTTAATACCATCTAAGTTTAATACTTGTGAATAATGTGGGTAAGCAGATGTTCTCGATGAATTAGCACTCCTTTTCGTTGGAAACAATGCACTCACAACGCTCCACGCAAAACATGCATTATCAGAGTTTTTCACATTTATACATGCACTTTTGCTTTTTATTGATTTCGGTAGATCTATATACGATGATGCCGATAAGGGTGAATACTTATTTATATTAACACTAATATTAATAATTTCTTTAAGTGACCATCCACTATCGCGTTCCTGAAACTCATCCAGTTCAGTTAAAAGTTTTCCATTAATTTCAGATATTACTACATTTAAGTCTGTACCATGGTCTATACTTTTATTAGGAGTTGATAAATACTTGAATTCACAAATCTCACTGTCACCTGATTTCTTGAAGAATTCACAGCATAAAATTATAACAATTTTTAGGGTATTAAAATCTTTTAAAACTTCTTTTAATTTAGATATTATCAGAAGTTTACCATCTCTTAAAAATGCTTTAATGTCCTTGTAACCGCGATTTTCCAACACTGATGTACGTATACGACCTTTAAACGCAGACTGTATATCCTTCCAAATCATTAAATTTGATGTATTATATTTTATGTCAACACCACCTCCAACATGAATGCATGATTTCAGAGCTTCATAATAATAATATAAAACTCCGATGCTTGTTTCAATATTTCTTTTTTCACCACATGAACTAGCACCATTTAGTAGTTCATTCATCACACGAACATTTTTTTCACAGTAATTTATCCATGTTAATACTTCTACTTGATCACCATATTCTCTCACTAAAGGGGTCACTTCTTTTATTGTTTGAATAATATTACTACAAATTTCCTTAGATGATTCCATTTTTTTTTTTTCATTAATTCAAATTTTCAAAGCACTGTGTTAACATATGTTTTTTAAAATGAATGAAAATGAATGAATGGTTGGCTTTTATAGGATTGATCTTATACGCATTACATAAATATCTGTTTTTGGAAAAATTTTTACTAGGAATCTTCCTCAACATGTTCAAACATGTCACAGCTGATACGCATTACATAAATATTTTGCTTTGGAAAATTTTTGACCATGACCTCTTCAACATGTTCAAGCATGTCATAAATATTTTGGTTCTGAAAATTGTTTACTACAAACCCTAAAAAACAAAAAGAAAGGAGATAGTAAACATAATCCCAATCTGACGCATTTTTTTACTAAGAAGCTCCCTCAACGTGATCGAAAATGTCACAGCTGATACACATTATATAAATATTTTGCTTTAGAAAATTTTTAACCTTGAGCCTCTTCGACATCTTCAACCATGGTCATATCTACTGACCTACATACATTACATAAACATTTTGGTTCTGAAAATTGTTTACTACAAACCTCACCCTAAAAAACAAAAAGAAAGGAGATAGTAAACATAATCCCAATCTGACGCATTTTTTACTAAGAACCTCACTCAATGTGAACTTGTCACAGCTGATACACATTATATAAATATTTTGCTTTAGAAAATTTTTAACCTTGAGCCTCTTCGACATCTTCATCCATGGTCATATCTACTGATATGCATTACATAAATATTTAGTTCTGAAAATTGTTTACTAAAAAAAGAAAAGAGTTCAACATAAATTGAATATGCATAACACCATCTGACGGAGAACTCATAAAGTTCAAACACAATATACACTACAAAGCTGCGACATGCATCCAAAGACATAAACCAACACCAAACCCCAATAAAAGAGTTGCCTGAGTGAATATTTTACGGCAATGAATTTGCATTAAAATTCTAGCAAGATCTACACTACAAAGCTCCGACATATCCGAGGCACAAACCAATGTCACCAACAATTCTTGCAAAATCTTCAGCCCAATGCTCCCATACACCCAGGACACGAACCAATAACATTAAAATTCTTGCAAGATCATCAACACAAAGCTCCGACACACCCAAGACACGAACCAATACCGCACCCACCAGAAAAGTGTTGCCAGAGCGCATTTTTGTGTCGCAGAACATACATTGCTCCTCTACTGGGAGTGATAGACCGATTTGTTACGCAAGCAGGACTCTGACAGACTCGGAACTAAATTATTCAACAATCGAAAAGGAGCTTCTAGCCATTGTCTGGGCAACAAAGTATTTCAGACCTTATTTGTTCGGTCGGAAATTTCAGATAGTAACAGATCATAAACCGTTAACATGGTTAATGAATCTGAAAGATCCAAATTCAAAATTAGTCAGGAAGAGTTTGACTATCAAATAGTATACAAAAAGGGAACACAGAACTGTAATGCAGATACACTCAGTCGAACAGTTATTCCAAAATCAAACGAAATAAATCCCGTAGAGATCAATATAACAGAAGATATGAATGACGGTAACCCTATTTCAGAGCGTCCTCTAAATGATTTCAACCTTCAAATAGTTCTTAGCAAAACGGACAGAAGACCCCCAAGATCATTGCAAGTGATCTTCCGTAATAAACATCGACACACGTTCCGCTTGCCTGAGTATACTGAGGAAAACATTACGAAAATATTTAAAGAATACCTAACACCCAATCGACTATCAGCAATTTTTACGGACGATGACACGTTTAAACTGATACAGGCCGTTTATTCTAAACATTTCTCAAATAATAAAACATTTAAACTAGTTCGATGCACAAAATTACTGACAGACGTCACAGACAATGACGAACAGGACCAACTGATTAACGACTATCACCTGAAAAACAACCATCGTGGTATTAACGAAACTTTGGGTCATTTGAAAAGAGCGTACTACTTCCCATTTATGAAAAATAAAATAGCTCAAACGATAAATAACTGCCAAACGTGCAATACATTAAAATATGACAGGAAACCAGTAAAGCCTAAATTCGAAGTACCGGAAGTCCCACTTAAACCTCTGGATATAGTACATATTGATGTGTACAGAATAAACAATAAAATGGTGCTAACTCTCATTGATAAATTTTCAAAATTTGCAGCCGGTTACACTCTAACGTCTAGAAACAGCCTCAACATAATTAAAGTTATCAAAAATTTCATGAGTCTTCACGGTATCCCATCCAAATTAATAGCAGACCAGGGAGCAGAGTTCACTTCCAATATTTTCAAGGACTTCTGTGATCAATACGAAATTAAATTGCATATAACGTCCTTTCAACAGAGTTCCAGTAATTCCCCAGTAGAAAGACTTCATAGTACCCTTACTGAAATTTATAGAATCATTTTTAATAAATACAAAGAGAAAAACTATGACCTAGACCATGATGAAATTTTAACCGAAACACTAATAACATATAACGACGCCATACATTCTACAACTAAACACACCCCATTCGAACTTTTTACCGGTAGAACCTTCCAATTCAATAAAACCATTAAATTCAGTAATAAACACGAATACTTAACAAAACTCAATCAATATAAATCAGAATTATATCCATCGATCAAAGCAGAAGTAGAAAAGTTAGTTAACAAGCGAATAGACAAACTTAATATACCGCGAGAAGAACCAGAAACATTTAATAAAGACGAATCTGTATATAGAAAGAAATGTCGCCGAAATAAACTAACACCCAGATTTAGCAAGCAGAAAATCAAGGCAAATAATAAAGTAACCGTAGTAACTAACAAAAATCAAAAACTGCACAAATCAAAATTAAAAAGACGAAAATTTCAGACTAACGACCGGACAGAGACTCGACATACATGACTTACGAGACAATAAGGGCATTTTACCACTGAACCTAGGCAAAGCGAGAATCATCCATGGATACAACAACTTCCTTCACATCATCAGATTAGACGCATATAAGGAAAGTATCGACAAAATTAAAACAACCGTAGATAGATTTGAAAGCACTGACGGAACACAGAATATTATAGGGACTATCAAAATTAAATTAAGTGATTTAGAAAAAAAACACCAATCTCTTTCCCCAAGTACCAGAAGTAAAAGAGGGTTAATTAACGGTTTAGGAACAATCATTAAGCAAATCACCGGTAACATGGACGCTAATGATGCAGAAAAATTAAATAAAGAAATTGAATCAATCATGGCAAATGAAGGAAACTTTAAGCTCGAATTAAATAAACAAAGCGCTCTAAATAATAAAATGATCAAGAGATTCGAAAACATTACGGCCCACATAAATCAACAACAAAAAATAATTGGAAATTTTCTCAGTAACATTAACAACCAAATTAAAAGTGAAAACCATTTACTTCAACATTTGCAGTTCTTTAATCAAATTAACTATAATATTGACATTCTCAACCTTCATTTAAGTAATATAACCGAAGCAATAATCTTTGCCAAATTAAATGTTACCTCTAAACAAATTTTAAGTCCAGAAGAATTATCAGAATTATACAGTATATTCCTAAATCAGTCCATAAATATAACCTCTGACGAACACATATACGAATAATTTACAGGCCTATTATAATAACACAAATATTGTTTTCAATGTTAGAATACCTATTGTTAAGCCTAGCGTCTATTCATACTTTCATGTTATCCCAATTCCTATGAATAAAACTCAAAATATTTTAACCAAACCTTACGCTGCCCTTTTCCTCAATGACATCCTATTTTATGACCAAAGGTGCCCAAAGATAGAAGGAACTTTCTACTGTTACAGAGAAACCACCCAAACAACAACCGTTAATAGAGACTGCATCCGAGGAATCATCAACAACACTCCAGCATCTTGTGAGCTAATCGAAAGTGAAGAAATTACCGAAATTTACCAACCAGAACCCAATTACATCTTGTTTACTAACATCCCACCAACAAAACTAAATTCAACCTGTGGACACAACTCTGGAGAAATCTCTGGCACTGGAATACTCTACTTTCAGAAATGCGAAGTCACAATAGACGAGGTAACCTATGAAGGACAACCCCGAAGATATTGGGACGAAATTAACATTCACCCAATTCTGCGTAACGAAATAAACTTCACGATCAGTAACAAAAACATTTCATTAAAAGAGCTGCAGGCCTATAACTTCAATAACAGTGAATCCATCAAAACCCTAGAAATCTACACATATCAAAAGGATCAATTCGTATTCGCATCAATGGCCACACTTGGGGCCTTAATAGTCATGGCAATAGTCTACTTCTCCATCAAACTCCGGAAGCACGTTATCCAGATTTCTTCTCCAGCATCGGTTCCAGCAACGGCACAGTTCCTGTCACCAAGGGGGGAGGAGTTACGGCCCTCGCTTAAGGTACCTACACGTAATCGATTCTTTCACCTTTCCCAATTCCTATTCAATGACCTTTCTTTGTTAATTACTTTTTGCAATATTGATAATTTATGTTCGTTAACCCATATTCTGTCTAGACCTAGCGTAAGCAATTTCGGCAATAAAGAAATAAGATCTAACGTAAGCAATTTTGGTTTATAAGTAGCACCTGTAAACTTTGTAAAGAAGTCAGTTGTAATTGAGTTGTATTGAGTCGATCACTTTCATTTGCAATTAATAAAGTTTGGTTTTACCTCCGTATATTTTCGTTTAATTTAATTTTTTTTATTAAAAGAATCCATAAGATTCTTAACTCGGGCTCTGGGCCCATGGTGATTGCGCAGGTGCAGAGTTCGATACATGGATATGTGATTTTTGCAAGTGACCTAAGTAACTTTTTAAAATTGACCAAAGTTACTGTAGTATCTCATAAAAGTAAAGGTTTATCATTTGTAGTTTTATAGTAGTCCATATTTGGGTACCTATTCCATATTTGGGTACCTTTAGGGGAAGGTGGTCACCCTTCGTAGGCGGGGCACATTCGTACAATAAGAATAGCAGAAAAACTAAACGGCCCATAAACATGCCTTTGCTTGTGTGCATAGACATACCAGGCACCATCTTGCTAGCGAAGTTTCGCGTCAGTCGCGCCACGCTGTGTCGGCTGACAGGAGGTAGTGTGTTTTCGTGCGTGGTGAGTGAATTTTTTTACTAAAGTTTAGTTCGTAATTCTAAGTCGGAGTTTTATGTTTTTGACAAAATAGTGATGATAAAGTAATGTTGACTTAAGCTTATTTTAAGCTTTGATTGTTATATTTCTCTAAATTAGAATTTGTATAAGTAAAGTTATAATTTAATTTTTTTGCAAGGTCTGGGGCACATTCGGAAAGTACTACAGGGGGCACATTCGTCCATAATCCTCCCTGATCCTCAACCACAACCGCATTGTACAGCTAGAATGGCTGGACTTTTTACTTTTGCTATTAATTTAAATAATTTCAATGTGCAATAAGTTCCAAAGTAACAACTGTTGTATATCAAATATTGGCATAGCTAAGCGATATAAATAATTAAAGTCAACCTGGAATCAGAATAACAAATTATACTTCTAGGTTGACTTTAATTATTTACATAGGTACCTACGCTAGCTATGCCAATATTTGATATACAACACAACCAAATGTTTAATTACCTAATTAAGTGTAAATTGTCAAAGACTAATTACAAAGATCTCATTACAAGATTAGAATTAAAAAGATTTTATTTTTTGTTATTTGTTTGAAACGATTTTATTTTTTGTTATTTTCTTCAAAAACAGTTTACTAAATAATGTCAAATGAAATATTTTTAAGTTAGTTTCATTATAAATATAAATTGTCAAAGACTAATTGCAAAGATCTCATTACAAGTTTAGAATTAAAAAGATTTTATTTTTTGTTATTTGTTTGAAACGATTTTATTTTTTGTTATTTTCTTCAAAAACAATTTATTAAATATGTCAAATGAAATATTTTTAAGTTAGTTTTATTATAAATAGATATTCTTTTTTGTTTAATAACAGTTAATGAGTTTAATATGCTTTTTAATTACCCTGTATGAATCTACCCCGTGGCGTACGAAAGTACCCCACCTGCTGTACGAAAGTACCCCACACGTGGGGTGCATTCGTACAAATATCTTATCGTAGAAAAATGGCTATAACCCTTTAACCTTTTGACATAATAGTTTCAAACTTTTTTCTATATATTTGTTACACTAAGGGCCGATTCGACCAAACTAGTTTAAGTCTAATACCAAGATTAAATTGGAAAATACTCTAGAGTAAATCGAATTTACGTTCTACCTAGTACTTATCCAGGAATACGTTAGCTAAACCTTAGTATAACACTATTCTGCCGATTCTGACGGTATAACCACCCTTATTCTCAGATTAAATCTAATATGGTGAACCTGTCAGAAGATTTCGCACGCGTATTTCGTCTTGATAAAAGTTGTTTTGGGTGGTGTTTAGTTTATATATTATTTTATTTGGACTTTTCGGAGATCAAAATGTCAAAACGTGGCCAGGACAAACACATGATAGCACTATTTTTAATAACTGCTATAGGAGATCCAAGTTTGAAGCTGGTGCCTATGGTCATGCATTTTTGGTAGTAGATGGAGGCTATGCCCTGACATCATACATGATGCCTCCCTTAGGAAACCCCCGAACTCAAGTTGAGCAGCTTTATAACGAGTCTCAAATAACGACCCGAAAACCAGTGGAACAGTCGTATGGTGTTTGGAAGAGACGGTTCCCTGTACTAGCTTTGGGAATGCGTGTCAAATTGGATAAAGCCTTGGTTATTATCGTGGCTACTGCTGTTCTGCACAACATTCTGCGCCACCGTGGAGAGGATATTCCGGACCTACAACTTCCAGCGCTATGGGAGGAACTTATAAGAAGTGGGCAAATGGATAACGTGAATCCTCAAGATTCTGTTAGAATTAGTGGAGCCCGAGAAGCACTGATAAACCAATTATTTTCAGAGGTTGATATATTGTTTACAGAGTTAAGTGGAATCTTGCAAAAATTTCTTTTTTTGTTTCAGTCTGTTGTGAGCAGTTTATGGTTGGCTGGAAACAAATAATGGAACAAAAGAAAAATATACGCTTATTTATTTTAAGTGTTTTTTTTCAATCTTAACTGTAACAATAAAATTCGAGTAGCAATTTTTTCTTGCTTTAATTTTTCTTTTTTTATTTCAAGCTCTATGACATTGAGCTTTCAGTCAACATTCGTTCAGTTTTTGTTTCTAATCTGTCGAGTTACTACTCGAGTATTTAAGTAGCCTGGACGAATGAAACAAATTATTCCCTGATTAAAATTTAGGGAGTAAATATATTCCGAGATTAGTTATTCTTAGATAAAGCCTAGTTTGGTCGAATCGGCCATAAGCTGTATAAACTAAATAATTTTGACAATTAATCATAGAGTAAAAAATAAAAATGTAAAAAGTGTACGAAGGGTGACCACCTTCCCCTATGTTGATTTTGTTTTTGTGAAAATTTTATGTTTAAAATTAATATATGTAAAACAAGACAGTCAATAATTTAAGCGCAGCTGTATGACTGATAATAACTAAGAATAAAAAAATTTGATTTACAATATCTTTTTTTTCTATAACACAAAAACAAAATGGTATTCCATATTTGGTTACTTTCCTTTACAATAACGGGTCAAGTACAACAAAGCACAGAATATGTAAAAACAAAATGTCCTAAAGAATTTTATGAAAGTGAAAATGCACGTATGAAATGGATAAAAATTGATCTTGATAAGCCCTATGACCTTTTAATAGGTATGGACACCAAGCAAATAGCTCATAGAGGGCTCATCTAGAACAAAAATCTGTGACCGACGGTTTTAAGTTTTCTTGCCTTGCGCTGGCTCCCATCGGTTCATTCTCTCGCATTGAGAGCATCGATACGGAGAAATGAAGAAATGAACAGCCAAAATTTACTGAACGCTGCGAATGGACTTCGGGCGAATCCTCGGGTTTGGTTTTGGTTCTGCTGGCACTAACATGTGTTGGTTAGAATACATGTACTAAAGGGAAGAATGTAGTTGCCCATTTCGGGTATCCCGCAAATTGCACCAAGCGATGAATGGGCCGCTGTGGCCTGCAAGACCGTGGGAGCTATGAATTTGGGTTACTTCATGAAGAATTTGAATAAAACAGGGATCGAAAAGACAATTATGAGAAACTTCTCCTTTTATATATTTATTGAATCATCATTGAATCAGTTTTTCATTGTTTATAGGTATTGAAATTTGGCTGTTTTTTTTTAGGATTTTGAATATTGATTAATTGATTGGATTTGGTTGTGGATTCTAGCTGTTTACTAATTGACGACTTTTGGCTCACGATTTTAACTGACTTTCCCTTTTGATATTGTTTTGATAATTTGGCTAAACAAATTTTATTGTTGACGACTTTTGGCTTTGACTTGGACGACGTAATTTTTCTGTTTCTCTTCATTGTTTTTTTGTAATAATGGAGAATTATTCAGGAAAAGTAGATAAGAGGAAGTATGGTGGAAAATGTGTAATTCGCTTTTTCGATTAAATACTGATGCCATTGAAAATTTGTTCTACATTATAAGATCTAGAGGTATGAGCAATGTGAATCCCACCCTTTTTGAGTTCAATGTGATAATTGCTAAAATTCGTTCAATGAAAATTATTAAAATTCAAACCAATTCATCTAATTGCGAGCCCGATGAGGATGATTTTATTATACCAACATTAACGGATTGTGATGATGAAATTAATAACATTACCTTGAACTTGAATTCGGAAATTAGTGAGCATTCGTCAGATTCAGTAAATGTTCGCATTATGGAAGAGGATTTATCTGTTTTTGAAGAAACATCAACATTTTCGGTAAATAATCAAGATGAGCTAAATCAAAATTCCCTAAGATATTTTGCAGGATATATATTATTTAAATTTTTTCAAAAAAATAACTGCGACCAATGTAAAACCTTTGTTAAAGAGGAGATATTAAATACTCAAAGAAGTGAAATGTTTTTAATAAATAAAAACTACACTTCTCAAAGACTTATGTTACAAGCCCCAACAGATGAGTTCTTTTCCGTTATATCTTTGCATGCAAAGATTTTTTCTGAAAACTTTAAACACATACATATGTACTTCAAAAAATATTAAAAAGAATATGTTTAACTTGTGTTTTAATGAAACGAAGAAAATCGAAAAATTTAACTCCTGGTTCGATGAAGAAAATAGCTGTTTTGAACACAGAAAATACATTTTAAATTTTTTACTTCTCATTGTAATAAGAAAAAATAGTCGATGGCTGTCAGAGAAATTAATTAAAAGAAGTAGTAATACAAAATCAGCAAAATTGAAAATTTTACAATCTTAAATAATCAACAATCTTTTCGATCCCTGTTTTATTCAAATTCTTCATGAAGTAACCCAAATCACAGACAAATAATAATACAGATCTCGTATGCCATGCTAAAAAGTTTCCGCATTGCAACATTTCCAGTAGCCAAGTAAATTGGTCTCGTAGCCAAGTTTGTAGCTATACACAGCCAAGTTGGTTGCGCAGCATTTCACAGCCAAGTTGCAAAGCTTTCTTGTTTCGAAATGCGACTGAGTGAGCTTGTGTGAGAAATACAAACAAGCAGATGACTGCATATGCGCCTATTGGAGCTGTGTGCCTGCGTGCGCCCCCGCTGCGGCGAAAGCAGGATCGAAAGAACAGAATAGGAGGCATTCGATTTTCGTCTGCTCATTGCTTCCTTGGATGCTTGCGTTGAAAGGTTGTGCGATTAGAGATTTTTTGCTGTTTATACATATTTGGATTTATATATTGACTTGGATTTTGATTTGGCTCCTGATTTGGATTTTGATTTGGCTTCCGATTTTAATTTTTCTACAGAATATTGAATTAAATTTAAACTCGTTGACGATCGCGGCTTTCCTTTTGGGACTTTCGATTATTTGGATATTTGTTGTCGACTTTGGCTGAATTTTGATTTTCCTGTTATTTTCTTCAAATTGGTTCTTGGAATTCTGTTGACGAACTTTGGCTTTTGATTTTATTAAACATGGCAAAATTGTGGAATGTGAAATGTAGCATTATATGTTGTTTAGCTACTGCGGAAAAGTATCCCGATAGGCGTTTTTTCCTTTTCCCCAAACTCGGCTCCGAAAAATATGAAAAGTGGATTAACGTCTGCTACCTCTCAGCTGACGAAATTACTAAAAAGAAAAAACCTTACATATGTAGCATTCACTTTGAAGATATGTTCTTTGGTAAAAAATTGTTAAAAAAAAATGCTATTCCAACTCTTTTTCTTACGCATTTACCGCACAATTCTTCTTTTGCTTCTGATTCTCAAAAGCTATTGAAAGAAAATAGTTTAAAAGTTTATGGGAATAAACGTAATGACGAAGATGACAATGATTTTGAACTCGAAGAATTAAATAAGCTATCAAACCTAACTACCAATGTTAATATATCGAGTGCGTCTCCAGTCTTATATAACCAGTGTTTGAACAATACCAAACAAAACCGAACATTAAGAAGAAGTTTAACTCAAATAAAAAAGAAGAATTCATTGCTCAAAATAAATTTACTCAAACAGAGGAATAAGGAAAGAAAACAAAGATTGGTTTTAAAACAGATGAAAAGGAACAGAGTTGAAATAAAAAATTATATGAATGATATCGGTAAAAACATTGATGTGCTGAATGTAAACGAAAATACAAAAACTCTTGCTAATATGATTTTAAAAAAACCAAGGAAATATTCTGAAGAAGAGAAGAAATTGAGCCAGTTTTTATTTTATAGATCGTCAGCAGGATATAATTTTATGCGAAATGTGCTTCAACTTCATTTACGCCATGTAGCATCCTTATATAAATGGACAAAAATTAAACATCTCACCCCAGGTATTGATTTTGGTATTTTAAATGAAGTAAAAACTCAGGTGTCGAAATTGCCTTTAATAGACCGAGAAGTTATTTTATCCTTCGATGAAATGTCTATCCAAGAAAATTTAGTTTATGACAATTTTGCAGATATTGTTGTAGGTTACCAAGACTTTGGAACGAAAGAAAGATCAAAGGATCTAGCAAAAACTGTGATGGTCTTCATGATAAGGAGCATATGCGGCAAATTTAAGCATGTCTTACATTATGTGGCTTGCTCTGCGGCTTTGAAAAGAGAAACATTATATAATGAATTAATGAAATGTCTTGATTTATGCCAAATGATGGAGTTATCTGTAAGGGGAATCACATGCGATCAAGGCTCGATAAATCGAAAATTGTATAAGTGCTTAAAAGTTTCAGAAAAAAATACAATGTTTTCTAGAAACAATAATACAATTTATGCTATGTATGATATTCCACACTTGTTCAAAACATTTAGGAATAGATTGTTGATAAGTGACATTAATACACCCGACGGAGTAATTAGCTTTGACGTAATTCGTTTTCTTTACAATTTAGAAAGATATAATGCAACGAAATTGTGTCCAAAATTGTCTTTTTACCACATTAATCCCACAAACTTTCAAAAAATGAATGTAAAACTAGCCGTGCAGGTTATAAGCCATAGCGTTTCGGCAGGTATTTTAAGTCTGTTGGCTTTAAATAAATTTCCAATAGAGTTGCGAGAAAAAGCAAAGTCGACTGCAATTTGTTTCCAAAAACTTAATAAACTATTCGACATTTTAAATAGTAAACCTGCTTTTACCCGAACTTCTTCAAATTTGGAATTCTTGCGAGAAATGGAAAACTATGTCGTTAAAATGACACCAGTAAAAGGAAAATCATTTTGCTTTACTGGTTTGTCTATGAGTATTAACTCAATAATAAATTTAATTCAGGCAATTTTTGTTGAGCACAATGATGTTTTTTATATATATGCCCATAAATTTAATCAAGATGCTCTAGAAAATCTGTTTTCCCAAATAAGAGCTAGAAATGCTAATAAAAGTAATCCAAATTTATTTGAATTCAATCAAATATTGGCAAAAGTTATAACTTTAAAACTTTTTTATACATCTGCATTTTCAAATTGTGAGAATGATGGCGATGAATATTTTGATTTTGATTGGTCTGCAGTACTGAATATATCAGATTCTAATCCAAATGTTTTAATAGATGAAAATGGAGAACAAGATCACGAAGAGGAAAACATTTCTAATGAACTTGGAAGTGATGATGTTGACGATGAAATCAAATATTTTCAAAATTATGAGCAGATTCAACCAGATGATGCCTCCACGAAATATTTTGTTGGGTATTGTTGCTACCAAATTCTGAAAAAAATGAAGACACCCTGCGAAAATTGCATAATGGAGCTTACAGAAATGAATTGCAATAGTGATTTGTCAAACATTTTAATTAAAACTAAAAGTTATTCCTCAACAAATATTGGTCTAACAACTCCTTCTGAAAAGTTTTTTAATATTTGTAAAGATAATATTAAAATGTTTGAGGAAATCTTCAAAACGCTACCTCATATTGCAAACATTAAAAAGGTAATAATCGAAAAATGTGTCGCAGCGTATGAGGATTGGTTTAAATGCAATAATGAATGTAGCACTCATCGACTAAATATTTTAGACTTTATGTTAAAAGTGTTATTAAGAAAACATTGTACATGGGCTATTGACCGTTATCGAACAGAGAAGAAAGCACTTGCCAAGGTTAACAGGAAGAAACTAAAAAAATACTACACATAATCTAAGATTATTACTTTTTGAAATAGTAAAAATACATAAATATGTAATGTAAAAAGCCATATTCTATTAATTTAAACTCATATTCCACTTAAATTCATCCTTATTATTATTTATTGTTACTTGATTAGATTAATATTTCCGAGAAACCTGTCTTTCTTTTTCCGCGAACCACCTCGAGTGACTAACGAGCAGACAAATAATAAACCAGCTGGACTTCTTGATAATAATTAAGTTTTAATATCTCGAAAACGATTAACATGCGCTACAAATCGGAAATAGTCTTATCTTACATACATATGTATGTCCACAAAGTATTGGCTCAATCTGAATCTCCGAGGAGCTACCTTTTCAGCAATCTATTGTCACAAATAAGCGCATAAACAATATTCATATAATGAATCCTGAAACGTAGTCAAAGTCGTCAATAAGAAGAATATCTGTGCCAAAATTGATAATTTATCAATTAAAAAAGGGCCGAAATCGTCAACGTAAATAATCAAATAAATACCAGCGAACCATTTCCCCCCCGTTCGCTTCGCTATTTCTTTATGTTGGCGTGAATAATCCCTTTGCGCATTCTCTTTTCCTTTTCCTGCATCAGTGGTATTGATGCAGAATATGATGGAACCATTGCAACATTGAAATTCCCTCACGCCTCACTTTCATTCAAGCCGGCGCCCACGAACACCTCGCTGCTCTCGTGTCCTGACGCTCGACCAAGTGGGCAAGTGCAGAGGCTCCAGCTTCGATTCATATTGCTGAGACATTTTCATCCGAACTTGTTTAAAACTGCAGAAATAGAAATGCGTTCTCGTTTTCCTATGCTGAGGCGAAATCTGTATTATTATTTGTCTGTGCCCAAATTCATAGCTCCCACGGTCTTGCAGGCCACAGCGGCCCATTCATCGCTTGGTGCAATTTGCGGGATACCCAGAAATGGGCAACTACATTCTCCCCTTTAGCACATGTATTCTAACCAACACATGTTAGTGCCAGCAGAACCAAACCAAACCCGAGGATTCGCCCGAAGTCCATTCGCAGCGTTCAGTAAATTTCGGCTGTTCATTTCTTCATTTCTCCGCATCGATGCTCTCAATGCGAGAGAATGAACCGATGGGAGCCAGCGCAAGGCAAGAAATCTTAAAACCGTCGGTCACAGATTTTTGTTCTAGATGAGCCCTCTATGAGCTATTTGCTTGGTGGTATGGATTAGGTTGAAAGAAATGAGAAAGAGATCAATATAGAAAAAGGACAAATAATACTAAACAACTCTAAAGTACTATGGTTCTTGAATAAAAAATTGAATGAAGAAGTAAACATGTTAGAGGAAAGTGACCTAAGTATTAAAACTGAGCATCTCAATGAAGAAGGAAAAGATGGTATTCTGAGACTATTGTATAGATATAAAAATTTGATGTTCAAAGAAGGAGATCAACTAACTAATACAAACTGTATTGTACATGAAATAAAAACAGTTACAAACGAACAAATCAATGCTAAATTGTATAGATACCCACCGCAGCATGAGGAAGAAGTCAGGAGACAAATGAAGGAAATGGAAGACCAGGGAATTATCAGAAAAAGTAGAAGTAGGTACAATTCACCAATTATTGTAATACCGAAAAAAAAAGATAACTCAGGAAAGCAGAAATTTAGGATCGTAGTAGACTACAGGAGACTCAATCACATTACAGTAGATGACAAATATCCTTTACCTAATATTGACAGCATACTAGATAAATTAGGAAAAGCACAGTATTTTAGTACAATCGATTTGGCAAAAGGTTACCATCAAATTATAATGAAAGAAGAAGATATAGATAAGACAGCTTTCGTAACACCTGCTGGATTATACGAATATGTGAGAATGCCATTCGGAACCAAGAATGCCCCCGCAACTTTCCAAAGGATGATGAATGAGATTCTTAGAGAATATATCAACAAAATATGTGTAGTTTACTTGGATGATATATTAATATTTTCAACAACACTGGAAGAACATTTGAGTTCACTTGAAAAAATATTTAAGAGATTAGCAAATCACCAGTTAAAAATACAACCTGATAAGTGCTCATTTATGAAGAAAAAAACTGAATTTTTAGGACATGTGCTAACCAATGAAGGAATAAAACCAAACCCTAATAAAATACAAGACATAAAAAAATTAGAACTTCCGAAGACTGAAAAGCAGTTAAGAGGATTTTTAGGCATGACAGGGTATTATAGGAAATTTATAAAGAATTATGCTAAAGTTGCACATCCAATGATTAAGTATTTGAAAAAAGGTCAGAAAAGTAACACAAATGATCCACAATATATTAACGCATTTGAAACTTTAAAAATATTGATAGTATGATAGTATATGATTAAGTATGGAATAAAATATCCGGCAAATGACCCCCACGGCTCCGATGACAGGCCATTACTCTTTTCATGAAATTTTCCATGACTTTTGCACAGTGAAAAAAATCGCTGTCTGGTGCGGATTTTGGTCAGGCGGCGTGATTGGACCGTACTTTTTTGAAAATAATGCCGAAATTGCAGTGACTGTGAACGGCACTCGTTACAGGAATATGATAACGGACTTCTTGTGGTCTCAACTGGACGGCATGAATCTGGACAACATGTGGTTTCAGCGGGACGGCGCAACCTGCCACACCGCGCATGAAACAATCGACTTATTGCAGCAACGATTTCCAGAACACATTATCTCACGAAATTCTGATGTCAACTGGCCACCAAGATCGTGCGATTTAACGCCGTGCGATTTTTTTCTTTGGGGTTTTCTGAAATCTCGGGTTTATGCGAATAAACCCGAAACAATTCCTGAGCTCAAATCGGAAATCCAACGCGCCATCGGTGAGATACAGCCACATCTCTGTGCAAAAGTAATGGAAAATTTCATGAAAAGAGTAATGGCCGTGGGGGTCATTTGCCGGATATTTTATTCCATACTTAATCGGAACATGTCTTCTTTACAATGCAATAAAAATATCACAACTCTGTCATAAAATAATTGTTTTTATTTTAAAATGCAAAAGTGCACTCTTACTGAGACACCCTTTATAAACATAAAATAATAAATAAAAGAAACGCGAATAAAGAAGATTATCAAGAAAAAAGGAAAGAAGGATATATAAAAAACTATAAAAGACTGAGACATAAAGATAAACCCTATTTTAGAAAATATAAATTAACTCAAGTTCATCACATAAATATTAAGAGACCAACAAAATTTGCAGGTCAGTTGGATGTTAAGGTGGACAATTCTAGGGATACTGACGATGACAGTGCAAGGGATAATGCAGGTTTATCATATAAGAGAAGACAATGTATGTAAAGCTAAGAATGAGAGAGGTCGAAATCGCTAATAATACTGACATAATCCTACATATCATTAACGTAAAAGATGTAGAAAATGTACTAAAACAATTAGAAATAAACATGGGTCATTTAAACATTGATAATCGTAAAGTTATCGATACTGAAATAAAAATAATTAAAAGCAAAATCAAAGCTCTAGTCTAGGGAATCCAATAAGAAAAAAACGAGGCTTAATTAATTTGATAGGAATAGGAGAAAAATGGTTATTTGGAACTATGGACGACGAAGACAGACAAGATATACTAGACCACTTAAAAACAATTGAAAATAATACTCATAATGCTATAACCACAATAAATCAACAAATATATCGTCGCTGCGCGTGCAAAAGTAGCTATGTGTTTTTTACACACTTTACAGGAGACGCAAAAAACTGATCTTCTCGAAAAATGAGTATTTAAATAATTTATTCTTACTTTGATACATATAACAAATTTACGTAGTTTTAGATTACTTTTGGATAGATAACATTATTAATAATGCCAAATTAAACATAATAGGCAAATTTGACACATATAGTTATTTATTTGAGTCGTAAATACAAGCTATGTGCATTTAGAGCACGTAACTACTTTATAATTCTATGGAAACTAAAACGTTCCGTAACTCTGTAAATATTGCGTCTATCGCTTAGCTGTTTTTACAGTATGTGTGTATTGAAACAGGGATTCAAATTGCATAAAAAACCGAAAATGACTAAATAACACATAGCTACTTTTGCACGCGCAGCGACGATATATAAATGAACATTTCAACAAAACAGTTATGAATTTAAAAATATTAATAGAACAAGACAGAGTGAAAATTTTAGATGCAATGAATACTGTTAGTTAACAAGCAGAATAGAAAATTAAACGAAAAAATTTTATTTTCAGAACAAGAAACTAAATTACGGTACTTAGAAAATAAAGTCAATCAAATTTTAGATAATATTGTATCAGCTAAAAATAACATATTGCACCCAAGCATGTTAACCTCAGAAGAATTAGAAGCATACCAGGTAGATTTTCATAAGCTTAAATTGTTAAAAACAGGAGTTTTAAGATATACAAATGATTTTCTGATTTTTGCCGTAAAAATTCCAAAGGATTATATTATGTATAAAAGAATTGCAATTAATTGTACCAATCCCAAATAAAGAACAATTAGAAATAAACGAAGAAAAAGAACATGTTGTAGAAATAAATAACAAACTGTATCATTACGATGAGCAATTGTCATTAAAAGAATTAAAGTTAAGTAAAACATGTATCACAACTCATCAATGTGATTATAGAAATAATAATGTTACTACTATAGAAAAAATTGATGATGAAACTATTTTATTAATTAATATGAAAAAAGAAAATTTAACACATAATTGCGACAATAGAAAAATTATACTTGAAGGAAATTATTTAATGAATTTCAATAATTGTACCGTACAAATAAAGGATCAAACATTTCATAACAACAAATTTGTAATTTTAGATAAATATTATTATCCCGCTGAAAAACTATTTATCATTAATAATAAAGCAATTAATTTGACTAAGTTGAATATAGATAATTTTGAAAATTGAAGAATTACAATTTCACAATAATGTAATACATGCAACTAACATAAGTATAATAATTGTATTCATTATTAGTTTAATAAGTCTTAGTATTGTACTATACGTTAGGAAAGAAAAAAATCAAAAGATCATCATTAATAATCCGAAGCCGGAGACTTCTGTCTTAAAGGAAGGAGGACTTATATACACAGCTGTACCCATGAAAGAAACATCCCTCAGTGAGTCGGCGAAGCCCAAGAAGATATCGGTTTGGTAAAACTGACTCATGAAGCCTATGAAAAATAAGATAATCAGTACCAATAACGATAAATGCAGCCGGACCTAACTATCAATAATGATAAACGCAGCCGAACCAAAGTACCAACGATTATGCAGCAGAGATAAAAGGAACCAGAAGTAGAAAAGATGAAGTGCATGAGAAGAAGAGGTCTTCTCCATCGATTCGCCGTTGATCGCGCTTAAGATATACAGGGTGACAAAAACGTTCGGCCACAAGTTTTCTCCACGGCGCCTTGTTAATACTCAAAAGTAATTAACCGTTATTTTGGCATCTCTGGATTAAATACACTGCCGGCTTGAAAGTAAAAACACACATAGTCACGTTCAGTCATTAGTATGGCAAACATGGACAAAGAGAGTCAACGTTGCGCAATTATTGGATTGCATCTCCAGGGAATGTTGGTTTCTGAAGTGGCAAAACAGTTAAAAATCGATAGAAAAACGGTATGGCGAGTCGTGAAACGGTATCAGGACCTTGGCACAACATCCGACAGGCCTAGGACTGGCCGCCCCCGAACTGTTAACACTCCCAGACATCGCAACATCATTCGTAACCGGGTTAGACGCAATTCGCAACGATCGTTAAGGAAAATGGCCTCTGAAGTTAATGTTAACCGTGAATCATTGCGTTTAATAGTTAAAAATGATCTTCGGTTGCATTCATACAAGTTACGTACCGGGCAGTACATGACAGATGACCAGAAAAAGCTTCGAGTTCAAAAATGCAAAGCGTTGTTGACAAGATTCGCAAATTATCGCTACCAGCAAATCCTCTTCACAGATGAAAAGATCTTCACCGTTGAACAGTCCCACAATCACCAAAATGATCGTTAACTACTCCCAAGGGGATCAGGTAACTCGTCAGAGCGTAAACGCGTTTCTAGGGTATATTTTCCTGCTTCTGTGATGGTTTGGGGAGGCATCTGCGCAACTGGAAAGACACCACTGGTTTTCTTGGAAAGAGGAGTTAAAGTCAATGCGATTATAGCAGTTAAAGTCAATGCGAAGAATTGTTTACTTCGGTGATAAAAAAAGAAGAATGGCCTGCTAACTCACCGGATCTTAATCCGATGAGTCCATCAGTTTGGTCCATTTTAGAGAGCAAGGTCTGCTCTAAAAGATACTCTTCAGTGGAAGATTTAAAAAGAGCTTTAACGAAGGGGTGGGCGGAAATTTCAACGGATTTGTGTGCGAATATTGTCAATTCGCTTCCCAAACGTTTAAGGCAATGTATTAGAGCTAAGGGAGAACATTTTGAATGTTAAGTGCTGCTTAAATATAAATAATAAAGTGATAAACAAAGTTGAATGTACAGTCTTCTTTAATATCAAGAAATACCTCTTCGCCGAACTAAAATCTTTGTGGCCGAACTTTTTTGTCACCCTGTAGTTAGTTAAGTTTGTACTGCTTACATATATACATATACAGTGACTCAACTTTTTGATCGCATAATGTGAGTTTCAAATTAAAAGTCCTTTAAACTCATGCTAAGCAAATTTGAGGAAGAAGGTGAGAATTGATAAATGCAAATTAAAGCCTCTTCTTTGCAAGTAAAAAAAAATGTATTCCTTCCATTGAAGCTAACACACTTATTTTCCTGAAAATATAAAAAAAGGGATTCGATCAATTAGTTGACTCTATGTATCGAAAATTTTTTTTTACCGTTTTTATATTTCGTATGCCCTCCTTTGGCTTTTATCACGGCTTCAATTCTTCGTGGCATAGAATCTACTAAATTATAGTACACTGAAGGCGGAATATTGACCCAAGATTCCTGGGTATGGCTCCAAAGGTCATCCAACGTCCTGATTTCTTGTGACGTTGAAGTAACAGATCTTTTGACTTCAACCCACAAATGCTCGATGGGGTTGATGTCAGGAGACTGTGCGGGCCAATCTAATAAGTGGAATCCTAGATTTTGTAGCCATTCCCTGGTCACTTGAGCTGTGTGCTTACGATCGTTATCTTGCCGAAAGATGCACCCTGCCGCTACTGATGCAAATTACCAAGAAGTCCTTCTTCAAGGATGCTTATGTAGGCATCAGCAGTCATCCTTACGACGATTCTTCGGCATTGCCCTACTCCTTTGCTCTTCATGCACCCCCACAACATGATATTACCACCGCCAAAATTTATCGTCTGCCGAATATGGCGATCTTGAAGGGGTTCATTGGGCTTTTTCCACGTCCACTGCCGACCATCGGAACCAACCCGATTTTTTTTGGTCTCATCGGGCTGGTTCCGATTAATTTTGGTCTCATCGGGTTGGTTCCGATTAATCGGGTTGCAGTGAAGGTGGAAAAACCCCAATGAACCCCTTCAAGATCGCCATATTCGGCAGACGATAAATTTTGGCGGTGGTAATATCATGTTGTGGGGGTGCATGAAGAGCAAAGGAGTAGGGCAATGCCGAAGAATCGTCGTAAGGATGACTGCTGATGCCTACATAAGCATCCTTGAAGAAGGACTTCTTGGTAATTTGCATCAGTAGCGGCAGGGTGCATCTTTCGGCAAGATAACGATCGTAAGCACACAGCTCAAGTGACCAGGGAATGGCTACAAAATCTAGGATTCCACTTATTAGATTGGCCCGCACAGTCTCCTGACATCAACCCCATCGAGCATTTGTGGGTTGAAGTCAAAAGATCTGTTACTTCAACGTCACAAGAAATCAGGACGTTGGATGACCTTTGGAGCCATACCCAGGAATCTTGGGTCAATATTCCGCCTTCAGTGTACTATAATTTAGTAGATTCTATGCCACGAAGAATTGAAGCCGTGATAAAAGCCAAAGGAGGGCATACGAAATATAAAAACGGTAAAAAAAAATTTTCGATACATAGAGTCAACTAATTGATCGAATCCCTTTTTTTATATTTTCAGGAAAATAAGTGTGTTAGCTTCAATGGAAGGAATAAATTTTTTTTTACTTGCAAAGAAAAGGCTTTAATTTGTATTTATCAATTCTCACCTTCTTCCTCAGATTTGCTTAACAGGAGTCTAAAAGACTTTTAATTTGAAACTCACATTATGCGATCAAAAAGTTGAGTCACTGTATATTAATAAAATAATGCGAAAATAAAAAAGTTTTTCGTGTTAATTATTTAAATCGCGTTCGGTATTAAAACTATAGTCATGAAGAAAAAGGTCAACATGAATCAAATTTTGCACCTAGGGGCGAAGATATGGTGTTAGTTGGATACTCCGAGGAATCGAAGGCGTACCGACTCTACAAGCCAACGAAGAGGTGCACCATAGTGAGCAGAGCCGTGGAATTTTTTGGAAATGAGTTTCCATTTTGTCAGACAAAAATGAGAATACTGTTAATTTTGAATTAAGTTTTGCAGAACCAAAGGAACCAAACAACGCTATTGAAGACGATACAGAAAAAGGTGAAAGAAGAGATGAAGATGTTGAGCCATCATCGTATGAGTCATGTAGTTCAAATCCAGAAGTATCACCCCTCAAAGGGCTAGAGGACGACCAAAATTACTTCGCACCGGGAAACAAGGAAGACCTCGAAAAATCTTCAAACAAAAACTTTTGGCTATTGTAGGTGAAAATGAAGACATTCCAAAGTCTACGGCCGAAGCCCTTTCTAGCCCTAACGCGGAAAAATGGAAGGAAGCCATGCGAACTGAGTACGAAACCCTTATGAAGAATAAAACTTGGAACCTTGCAGATCGACCGAGAGGACAACGCGTAATTGGCAGCAAATGGGTTTTCACCCCAAAGCGAGATAATAGCGGAGTGATCGTAAAGTATAAAGCGAGATTAGTGTCACAAGGCTACGGACAATCTTTATGGAATCGATTATTTTAACACCACAGCACCAGTAGTAAAAGCGTCTTCAATACGGTTACTGTTAGCATTAGCAGGTGAGATGGAATTCTCCGTCCACCACCTAGATATAACATGTGCATATTTACACGGCAAATTAACTGAAATCATTTTTATGGAGCAGCCGGAAGGATTTGTAGACCCACAAAACGAAGGAAAGGTATGCAAGCTTAGAAAATCAATCTATGGGGTAAAACAAGCAGGTCGCGTCTGGAACGAAAAGTTAAATGATGTATTAAAAGATATAGGCTTCAAACGTAGCGAAACAGACAGATGTATCTATGTACTGAAACGAGGTAGTAGATCACTATTTTTGGGAGTCTACGTAGATGACTTACTCTTAGCATGCAGCCGTGAAGAAGATATGGAATATGTGAAAAACGATATAGAGAAAAGAGTAACCATTCAGGATAACGGAGAAATTTCTCAATACTTAAACATCATCATAACACGCGAATCCATCAGAGCTGCTAGCTCTATCAGCCAAGAAAGGTATATTGATGAAATTTTAAAAGATTATAAAATGTAAAACTGCAGAACGTCTAAGACGCTGTTGGATCCCGGCATGAAATTTCAAAAATGCGGAAAAGAACAATGCGATAGAGTTGTTGAAATGGAGTATCGCTCATTAATTGGGTCCCTTAACTATTTGGCTGTGTGGACTCGGTCAGATATCTCATGTGCGATCAACAAGCTTGCACAATTTTGCAGTCACCCTCATAGAGAACACTGGAAGGGAGCCCTTCACATCTTAAGATACCTTCAAGGAACAAAAGGCTTCAAAATTACTTATACCAAAACCGGCAAAAATCTTGAATGCTTCGCTGATGCTGATTGGGGAGGTGAAGAGATCGACCGGAAGTCATATACGGGATATACAATTCATTTGGCAGGCAATTGCACGGGTTCTGCGATGCCTCAACAAGAGCGTACGCAGCCGTGCCGTGATTTATATTAGAAAAGAAAATGAGCAAGGAATTCATATGAACTTGTTAACCGCCAAAACTATGGTAGCCCCTACTATACCTGTATCTTTACCAAGACTCGAACTGTGTGGGACTGTGTTGTTGAGCAAACTGGTTTGACAAGTCCAAACAGATATGCAGCTTTCAAACTGCAAGGTGTTTTTATGGACGGATTCAAAGGTTGTGTTATCATGGCTTAAGGGTGATCCTAGAAAGTATCAAACCTTTGTTGCGAATCGAATTGCTCAAATACAAGAAACAAGTAGTATTAGTTCCTGGGCCTACGTGAATACTAAGCAAAATCCTGCCGACGTTGCTACAAGGGGGTATTGCCAAAGAATTTGTTAAATTGCAATTTATGGTGGACAGGACCTGAGTGGGCAGGTCGGCCACAAGAAAATTGGCCACAGGAAGATCTGCAGAAACTCGAAACACATCTCGAGTTAAAATCGCCGAGAAAAATAATGCTCGCTGCTCATGCAAATATAGTTGATGAGCTACTGGCTAAGTTTTCGTCATTCGATAAATTGAAAAGAATCGTTGCAGTATGTTTAAGATTCATACATAATAGTAAATTTTAAACTAATCGCAAATTTGGCACTTTAGCGATTAAGGATTTAGAGGAAGCAAGGGATAAAATATTTTGTCAGAATATGCCAACGAAATCAAGGATATAAAGGGCGAAAGAACTATAAGTAAACGTAGCTCTTTATATAAATTGTCTCCGTTTATTGACGGCAAAGGGATATTAAGAATAGGTGGACGTTTGAATAACGCAGCTCTACAATATGAAGTTAAGCATCCAATCACACTGCCAAAAAACCATCACATAACGAAGATCATTATTGATCATTTTCATAAAATGACCATTCATGGCGGGACTCAACTAGTACTCAATGCAATTCGTATGCATGGACTTTGGATAATAAACGGATTGAATGCAATCAAACGAAGTATTTTGCAGTGCGTAAAATGCATAAGATTTCGCACCCAAACTGCAACTCAACTAATGGGCGATCTGCCTCAAGTAAGAGTAAATCAATCTAGAGCATTCCAAAATGTTGGAATTGATTATGCTGGCCCAATTGAGCTCCGAATGCCCAAACATAGAGGGTCTAAAAAGTACAAGGGCTACATATGCATATTTGTATGCATGTCAACAAAAGCTATTCATATTGGAATAGTATCCGACTTAACGCCTGAAGCATTTTTAGCAGCTTTTCGTAGATTTATGAGTAGAAGAGGAATGTGTACGAATGTCTATTCAGACAATGGAACTATACATTTGTAGGTGGACACAAATTATTGAATAATGAAGTTAGAGAAGTCATTAGAACTTCTATAAAAATGACAGCAGAAAAAACAAAAGCCATGGGAATTTCATGGCATTTCATACCTCCAGTTGCACCTCACTTTGGCGGTTTTAAACGCGTGCTCAGCAATGTAGCTATAACGTATGAAGAACTAACTACAATCGTGAATCAAATTGAGGCCTGCCTCAATTCACGGCCGCTACATCCGATGACATCAGATCCCGAAAATCCTGAGGTTTTAACGCCAGGACACTTTCTTATCGGAAGTGCTTTATTAGCACCGCCAGAAAGGGAGATTACTGATCAGAACATTCATTGCCTGGATAAGTGGAAACTTATAACGAAGCTAAGACAAGATTTTTGAAAAAATGGTCAAATGAATACATACATCAGCTACAGCAAAGAACCAAATGGAACGAGAAAAAACCGAATATATCGGTTGGACAGATTGTTTTAATCAGAGATGAGAAAATTTCGCCGTTGCAATGGCCATTAGCGATAGTAAAGGAAGTTCATAGTGGCAATGATGGCTATGTAAGGACTGTAACGTTGCAAACGCAATATTTAACCTTGAAACGGCCAATAACAAGGCTCTGTCCATTAATCTAAAAATAGCTCTGGTAATATACATATACATATATGTATAGCCAGTCAAGGTGATTGGTATTTAATGTTTGTATCAGTTTGTGTAGTTTGTTCATGGTCGTTAAAGTGAAAGCAGGTACAGTGATTGATTTTATGTGAAGACCATTTTCGAAATTATAAAATTTTAATTTTAATTATGTTTCATTAAAGGAGTAATTAACTAAAAGCAGATAGCAGCAATATTGACGTCATCCCTAGCCTGTTTATAGACCAGGAGGAAGAGTAACAGCTACGCCCACCACCAACGCCTGGAGCTTCACCCGACATCGACGTTTGTGGGGATCCTGAACCAACGTCACAGTCACCAAAGCCGAAGAAAAGGAGTGTCGCTGAAGATCTAAATCCAATGACAAGGAAACGGACCTGCCCCTCGAAGTTACCGACCAGCGGAAAGAAGGTTCGGCAGGAGAAGCCCGGAACCTCAGTTCAGCCCGAAGAAGGACCTTCTGTATCAACAACTACGGACAAGGCATCTCGTGGCTCCAAGCCACACAAGGTAGCGCTGGCCACAACAGCTGAAGGCCGATCATCTTATGTAATTCCGGCATCCTCTTAAACTTCTTTGTTGAAAGAAAAAGAAAATCGTTTATTCGTAAATGAAATAAAAACTTAAAAAACTAATTTCCCAGCGCTCGAACACAGTTAATATAAATGTAATCGGCAGTATTGGTTGTTTCAACCTTTTGTTATGAATAGGTGTAATGAGAAATGAATTCAAAATTATAAAATGAACTAACTTCACTGTCCTTTAAATCTAGAAAAAAAAAAGAAATATTTACAAGAAATACAGTTGCTTTTCGAGAGCATTTGATGGTGGCTGGTGCATATTTTGTGCAACAAGAGTAGCTAATTTCTTGGCATACTGGCAAACAGCAGGCACTCGTGTAGTGCCAGACCAATTCTAGTACAAATGGGTAATTTTGTATGTTAAGATTTGCATTCTATCAGAGAGAAGTAAAATAACAAGAGATTCCAATACGAACAAATAAGAAATGTATGAAGAAAATCAACCTAAGCGCGATACCTCCAGGCTGGCCTGGAGACACAGACAAGTTCCACACGAGATGCCCTATTCAATTACTTGAGCTCTCTCGTGTGGATTACTTTTCAATAGGCGTTGTGTGTTTTTGCCTCCTGGCATCTATATATGCTCTCCGATTCTGCGTACATACATACCGTGAGAACCAAAAGTGATGGCACACTTAGACATTTTATTTTTTACTTCCCACATTTTTATAACTGTAAGAGCTCAAGTAATCCAACAGTAATCCAACAGGGCATGCCGTGTGGAACTTGTGAGTGTCTCCAGGCCAGCCTGGAGGTATCGCACTTAGGTTGATTTTCTTCATACATTTCTTATTTGTTCGCATTGGAACCTCTTATTATTTTACTTCTCTCTGATTCTATCGGGCTCCAGTCCCATACTGTCATAAATGACACTGTAACTCGTTGGTGAGACCATACCTTGTCTAACTGACTGAGACACTAAATAAAAATCGTATCTCTCTGGAAGTGTAATAACATCGTCTACTATAGTTCCTGGTTCAGGATTTTGGTTCCGCTCTGAGAACAATCTTGTATTGTCCTGGTTTGAAATATGTAATTACGAAAGCAAAGCGCGGACCAGACTCAATTTTAGCACTCTTATAAATCGATTTAAGTCTCTCCACCAGCGTATTAACCTCGTGTGTGATAACCTGACTAATCTGTCTATCTCCGACACTATCACGGAATAACAAGATTCTATTCGGCAGAGTTCCATGCTGAAGTCTGTACTCTTGTAAGGCTTTTGTAATGCTGACAGATATTTCGTTAGATAGTTGATCGCTAGCATGACAAAGAGCAACGGTACTGAAGTATTTCGCTTTTAGTTTCATATCCATTGTCGCGACTAGAGCTCCGAAAGACTTTTTTTATCTTTTGTGCTTCGACACAAATCGTAACCTACTGTCATTAAGCAAGAAAGTGGAAATTCGATCATCCATTGTGGGTAATTAAAATATATCATTAGCTAACAACATTATCTGAGGGTATTCATATAAAATTTCATGTTGATAACTTCATTAGTTTGTTTGCGACCTCCAGTCAAAGAGTTTGCGACCTCCAGTCAAGGACGACGAAAATGACTGACGCGACAATGTTGAAGAAAATCGAGCATCGTGCCGGTTCACACTGCGCGGCTCTCCAAGGCTGCTGTACGAGAGTGCGGGTTCGAGGAAATTAACCACCCACCCTACACCCAGTGACTACTTTTTATTCGCAAATTTAAAAAAATACCTCCGGGGAAAGCGATTTGCTGACGATAATGAGCTCAAGTCCGCTGGAAATGAGCATTTTTCGGGCCAAGAAAAAAATTATTTTTTTAAGGGAATAGAAAAACTTATTTCGCGATCAAACAAATGTATTGATATCATGGGAGACTACATATATTGAAAAATAAATTTTTTTCAAGATTTTATCTTTTTGCTAACATACCCATACCGAGAATACATTGAACGCCCCTCGTAATTTACAGTTCATTTGAATAGCGACTTTAATAGCCACAGACATAAGAGATCGTGGATTTCCTCCCTTAGGAGTGGCAGTTTTTGCTACCATTACCTGTGAAGGTATTGCTCTTTCCACACAATTCTTCTTCTTTATACTGCCATACCTTTCAGCATTGTTATTTGGAACAATACACATGACCATCTCGGGATCCTGCTTACAAATATTTTCAATTGCCGAAATGTAGGAATGAGTTCGATCATGGTAAAGTGGAACCATTTGAAGAAGTCTGATTGCCATGCCCATGCCTCTGCCAGCTTGAATAAGCCAATCTATGAAATCCTTGGCTGCACGTTCATTTTTACCGGGTAGTATGAGTGCCCATCGCTTCAATTCGGCGACAGTATACATTGCACTTTCGCGGAAATGCCTTTGCCAGTCGGCCTGATCTCCTGCGGAAACTTTTTTCCCTCTTGCAAATACTATATTCTCAGGTTTTAAAACCCTTCCGCGGAATTGCACTAAATGCGAATTCAAATTCATATTCCATTCGTGTAAAATTTCTGTACTTTTTTCAGTTGAAGCAAGTCTTCTATTAAAAGCTCTTAAACGATCAATACGTCTCGGAGGGTTCAGCCTTGTGTGTTCAGACATCGCTTCTTCTCTAAACTTTCGAAACGCCGAATTGCAATTTTTCGGGATTCCCCAAGCAAAGTGGTGTTCTTAGGAATAGGGATAAAGGGAAGTTTAACTATACATATATCGCCCTTCATGATTTCGACGATGATTTTTCTGAAATAGATTTTCACAAAGAATTTCGTCTGAGTTCCATCATTTTGATCTTGGATGTTCTTCGAGTTTCCAAAAAGCCTTTAAAATGTTGTCCAGCCCCACTTGATTATGAAAGCTTAAAAAAATTTTTAAAAAAAAAATAGAACCGACTCCAAAAAATCCCAAGCTCTAAAAAGTATAAAATAATTATATTAAAAGTCCTCTGATACTACTTTCAACATTAAATACCAAGACTTTCCTAGACTTTTGAAGTCGGTGTGAAAACCTGACTGATATTAATGCAATTAATCCAGACAAACTGATTGCATTCATTATTTAGTATTGGATTAATATCAGTCAGGTTTTCACACCGACTTCAAAAGTCTAGGAAAGTCTTGGTATTTAATGTTGAAAGTAGTATCAGAGGACTTTTAATATAATTATTTTATACTTTTTAGAGCTTGGGATTTTTTGGAGTCGGTTCTATTTTTTTTTCAAAAATTTTTTATTTCATTCTTTTTAGTGTAATATGTTTTAGTAAATTTTTTTTGGTCCGCCATTTTGAATCCTCGCAATCGGGCACCGAATGTACAACCAAGTACCAAAACCTTATCTGTGTATATATTTTGTTATTTGTTGATTTTCTCAAAAAGCGCTGAATCAATTTCGATAAAATTTATATGGGACCACCTCTGAACTATGACCTACCAAACAAAAAAAGAATCATCAAAATCGATTCATAATTGGCGGAGTTATCGCGTAACGACATACAAAAAAAAAAAAAAAAAAAAACAGTCGAATTGAGAACCTCCTCCGTTTTTTCGTCGGTTAAAAATACAAGTGGCAGTCCGGGAATCTGGAGCTTCAGGGTTTTGACCAAAAATAACCCATCCGAGATCGAGCTTTTTGGGCAATAGGGACATTGGGCCCTCCATGTTTAATTGGCGACTGTATTGTTTTGGACATCTTTTCGGCGTACTCTGAATCTAGTACCCCAAACAGACTTTTCGCAATGTTGCCGACGATATTTAGTGCACCTCTTTTCTTTCGCAGTGCTAATGGTTGTGGAGATAATAATTCATTGTTGTCAGTAAGGTCCTTTATCAGCTGTTGCATTTGTGCCAGGATGGTTGAACATGGATCTTCGGAATGTAATTGGCTACAGATATTTATTAGCGATTTGTGTCCTCCTAAGAGTCCATGGAACTCCTTCCAATATCCTGCCATTTCGTAGTAGGCGATGATGTTCCATTCGTTCGATATTATGGTAGCAGATCCCAGATTTTCGAAGTAGACACCCGACAGGGATTTAAACGGTATTGTCTCAATCGGAGCCCCGGTTGTTAGTGGGAATATTATGCATGTGAGTAGTACCGTGGCTATGGCAGACATTGGCGATATTCGAATCCTCTTCCTAGTCGTAGGATTCTCGTCCTGCCTTGCTGGTTGCTCGTGAGTTCCAGAGGTGGTTGGCTCGTGAGCTCCAGAGGTGGTTGGCAGGTTTGTTTCCTCATTGGTTGCAGGGTCTGGATCACCTGTGTCCATTGGACGCGGAGCGAGTCGATGGATAGGCCTGCGTAACACGCTTTTAGCTGTGCGCACGTCTGCTACTCGGATAAGACCATCTTCGCCCTTGTGAGTGGAGACCACGCGACCCAGCGGCCACTTCATGGGTGGCAGGTTATCCTCCTTGAGTATCACCATTGTCCCAGGCTTGATATTTTCAATCTTTTCCGCAATTTCTGCCGCTGTTGAAGCTTATTGAGGTACTGTGCCGACCAGCGCTTCCAGAACTCGTTTTTATGTGTGCAACTAATTTCCATCGGGTGAGTAAGGAGAGTTTTTCCGGAGTTGCTTCGGGGTGAATTGTCCTTGGCCAATTTAAAAATGTCCAGGCGCCAGCGTACTTAGGTCATTGGGGTCTGATGACATGGGTGTTAACGGTCGTGAATTTAGCACCGCCTCCACCTCCGTAACCACTGTCTCCATTCCTCGTACGTGAGCGATGCGGCCGCAACAGATCGTCGTAACAAAGTCTTTGCGGACTTTACTGCTGCTTCCCAAAGATCCCCGAAGTGGGTAGCTCGGGAGGGTATGAAGTGGAAATCCATGCCACGACTGCCACATAATGACTGTATCTGATTCTTCGCCCTTTCAGAATGTACGGCATCCTTCAGCTCGGCCAACTGCGCTTGCGCACCAATGAAATTGGTAGCATTGTCACAGTGTAGATGTGTGCAATGTCCTCTTCTCGCCATAAACCTCTTCAGAGCTCCAATGAAGGCGTCCGTGGTTTAATTTGTCACAAGTTCTAAGTGGACTGCCTTCGTTGCAAAGCAGCAAAATACTGCTATATATGACTTTTGCGGCCTTTTCCCCCCTCTGACCTGAACGTTCGTAACTACATTCTCGTTCTCATCAATGAAGTTCCGGAAACTTCATTCGCAGAGAACGAGCATGGAAATCCTGGAAGAATCAGCTGATTTCCAGTGTCAAAGTGTGAATTGACAACTGCCAGCCAGCCAGTTGAGTTTTAATCTGTGATCATGGAGGTGGGGAAGGAGCAGGAAGAGTTGCAATACGTTTAGTAGCTTGCGAACGTTTTCGTAAAGTTGCTATTAATTTCACCGATTCACTCGTGCGCATTTTAAACTCAAAAATTTTCGACTCGAATGAAGTTGGCCGTCTGTCATGCATGTAACGAATGAAGATTCGAGAGAACGATCATTCATCGAACGTTCATTCGTCCGTGCCCGTCTGTCTGGGGTATAAAAATCTAAAAAATAATGGCCTCACTCGTCACTGACTCCAAATTACTGTGCTTGAGATGTGTTACGTGATCCAAGTAAGCGTGATTCCCCGATCTATGTTGGCGTCTCGCTCACATCTGTCATTCATAATTTCGTCATTTCATTGTAAGTGCTATTAAGACTATATTATAAAACAATACATCTTTAATTATTTACGTTTACTACTTGTGTTAAATAATTATTGAGTAGGTATACGGATTGTTTAAAAGTTATTGAAAGTGTTGTTTACTTTTTTTGAATCTTTCTGTATTCATTTATCCTGCCTGCGAACCTACGAACGAATAAATAAATCATAAGGTAAGTAATAAAACTTTACTAACGTTTGTGTTATTATATTATAGGGTTCTACAAAAATGGTTAGAAATATTTTAAGAGCTCAATCAGATTATGATTTTGAGTAACTTTATCAAAAAAAGTTGGGAAATCTTAAATTATGGTTTTTTATACAAAATTGGTTCTCCGAATAACAATTTTGTATAAATAGTCAAAATTTTTTTATTTCGATTTTCCAACTTTTTTTCGACAAAGTTACTCAGAATCATGGTCTGATTAAGTTTTTAAAATTTTTCTAAATATAATCTAAGAATTTTTAATCACCAGATGATCTGGTCCAGATCGGTAAACAACTAATCAAAAAAAAAAAAAAAAAACAACCCGAATATTTTAATTCTGATCTATCCGATCAATTGATCGGTTAGGCCTTAAAAAATTCGGGTTGTTTTTAAATTTCAAACTATTTTTGTAGAACCCTATAAATTGAAAATAGAATTCCTCACAGTTCGCGTTGGTAAATTAAATTACTGTATTTTTTACAGATATCATGTCTGGCCCGAGTAGGGATAGAGATGCGCACCGTAAATGGGAATCCGGTGCATCGAAGCGAAAAAGAAAAGCAGAAATGGCCGTAACTAATGAAACTCTTGGTGCCAGTATGCGGAAATATTTAAATCAAAACAAAAATGTTTCGACCTATGAACCTGCAGATTTGGATATGATAACTGAGTCTCAAATGGATGAAGCAAAGATGTCGTTAGAAATAGAAGAAGTAAAAAACAAGAGTGTTACGACCTTTGATAGTGCAGAATCGGAAAAAAATGATTTTCAAAAGAATGATGACAAAACAGGGCTCGAATTAGCAGAAGTTATGCATAGTGAATCCAACAAAAGCTTAAATAACATTGAGCTCTGTGTTGGAGATGGAAATTCCCTTGATCTTGGCGAAGGCATATCTACAGTAAAATTTCAGGAGAACAAAGAATTAGAATTTTGTGAACTTGAAACAAATGACCCAGGAAAATGGTGCTTTCCGATAAACGATGCATACCGTCATGATTTAGTTCAATGTGGTACACAACAAAATTTAGATCTTAGCAATGAATATTATCCAAAAAAAGAAAATGGAAGGCACTTTTCGAATTTTTATTATACGAGAAAATTGAGCAATGGCGAAAGTCAGCATCGTAGGTGGTTAGTATATTCAACTTCACAAGACAAAGTATATTGTTTCAGTTGCAAACTTTTCTCTGGCTTGCAAACACAGCTGATTCTAGGGTGTAATGATTGGAAACACCTAAATACTATTCTTGAACGCCATGAAAATCAGAAAGAACATAGAAAAAGCATGGTTCAATGGCTATCATTTGAAAAAGGTATTAAGCACGGAAAGACTATTGATGAAGAAAATGAGAGATTGATTCAACAAAGCCAGAAACATTGGTATAATTTGTTCGAAAGATTGGTTGATATTATTAATTACTTAGCGTCCCATAACTTGGCTTTTCGAGGCCATAGAGAATCTTTTGATCCAAATCCAATTCAAAGTCGTCGTTGATCCAAATCCAATTTAAAAGTCGCTATTGACAATTTGCGCAATTTTCGTGACTGGATACACAAATTTCGGGAAACAGGCTTTAATGAATGTACTGCAAAAACCTACGAATTCATAGAAAAGAGCAGCTGTGAGATTCCAACGACTTTTAAAGAGAAAAGGGTTCGCAAGAAAAAGAAATTGTTTAATTATGAAGCTGCAGACGAGCCTATTGATTCTGCTGAAAGTAGATTCAGAATTGATTTTTTTATTAAAATGGTTGACGCCGTGATACAAGATATTGACACAAGATTTACTGCACTCACTGAATTTTACAACAATTTTGGATTCTTGTTCGACATAAATAATTTAAAATCTTTGACAGATAACGAACTTTTGAAGCACTGTAATAATTTAGGTATATTACTTCAAGATGGAGAAAGCAAAGACATAGAATCTTATGACCTTTACGAAGAACTACAACTTTTAGTGCCTAGCCTACCAAACTCCATTAGAGACACCAATCAGATGATGCAATACATAATAACAAATGAATTGGAAGATATCTATCCTAATGTTTACATTGCTATTAGAATTATGTTGACTATGCCTGTAAGTACAGCTTCCGCAGAAAGAAGTTTTTCTAAGCTAAAAATAATCAAAAACTACTTAAGAAACAGTATGAAGCAGGAGCGATTGTCTGGGTTAGCAATGCTCTCCATTGAAGCAGATTTAGCTGCAAAAATTGATTACAAATCTTTACTACAGGACTTCAGTAACGCAAAAAGCCGAAGAACATTACTTTTGTGAAAAATAAAACCCTTTTTCAAATCTATATGCTTTTCAATTTTCTCCTATCGCGCATTTATACTTTTTCACTATCATGAGTAGGTATGTTGCGTCAAAGCATGTTTGGTATAAGATATATTTATTAGATTGATCTTGGGAACGATAGAAAAGGGGCCTCGCTGATACGACTTCGCCCACGTCTGCATTAGTCCACGCTACGCCACTGGGGAAGGTCGAAACTTTTTTTGATAAAAAGCTTCCCTGTCATGTGGCCTTTCTCAGGAGAAAAAAACGCACTGGAATTCGACGGCGCGTTTCGAAGTTATTTGTGTTATAATAATTAATACAACAACAAAACCCACTATCCCTGCTCCGTAGGGCTGAACCACTTGAAAAAGCTAGAATTTCAAAAAAAGTAGATAGTTTTTTTTACAAGTACCAACATTCAACAAACGTTTCGAGAATATTTCGGCCACGGAGGCGACATTAGTATTTCACAGAATTAAGCATCATTTTTCCAAAAGTCAACAGATCTTACAACTAAATTGTTGAAGGAAATTCTACCGGACTCTGAAATTTATAAAACAATTTCTTCAGCTAGAACTAAACCTGAAGCAATTATAAAGGGTGTGTTAGCATCGCAGGAAAAAAGCAGAATCAATATCTACACTTTTTATTGAGATAATGGACAATTTTTCAATTAAATCTAAATGTATTGCATTTTGTGGCGACAATTGCAATACCAATTTCAGAGGAGTTAATCGAGCTGGACGGAAAAATGTTTTTAATAATGAAAACAAATGTGAATACTTCTCTTGTTGGAATAGGCTGCCCAAGACACATAGTTAATAATTGTATTCAGTTCGGAATGGATTCTTTAAAATAGACATAGAGTCTTTAGTTATGAAGATATATGTACATATGGACATGTTTCGGTATATACAATTCGAATAGAAAGATTGAAAACCTTTTGTAATTTAGTGGACAGTGAATACAGGCAGCTGTATTCTCGTACTAAAACTCGGTGGCCCTCTTTGTATCCATGTTTAAACAGCATATTGAATTCTTTTGAAGCTTTAAGAGCATACTTTTTATCTGCAGAAGTAACAGTCCCATTTATAATTAAGAGGTTTTTTGAAAAAGACTTTAATGAATCATATTTGTATTTGGTTTTTTCATTCACTATGAAGAGGTGAAGTCCATTGAAGAAGAAAATAATTCCATTTTAGAAATATCGGGACATGTAAGTCATTTGATGGCCTCTTTAGTCGAAAGAAAAAATTATGCATTTTTACCACTCAAAGTCAAATTAAAAAAAAAAATTCCAAAGGATATGAAAAAGAACCTAACATAAAAGTAATTTTATTCACACATATGACCATTGCATTCAATATATTGCTTTATGGACAGATCAGTTCACACAATTTAATACTTTTCATTGGATGAAACTTGATTGTGTTCCAAAGTGAGATGATATAGAGCTATCTATTTTATCTTTAAACAATAAAAACATTGAAATTAATGAAAAGAAATGCTTTGATCAATTCGGTAATTTGAAGTCTTTTGTTATTAATTATATGAAAAGTGATGAGTTTTCAAACCTTTTACCACATGAAAAGTGGGTAAATTACTTTAAGTCTTTAACAGAAGAAGATTGTAATTCTGAATTTAAATTTTGCAGTTTTTTTTTTTGCTAACTTAGAACGGGTTTTCTCTGTCTTATGAATAGTCAATGGACAGACAAAAGGAATAAATTTTTGGTAGAGTAAGTGTTTAATTATAACATTGTACAATTTCAAATCATATTCCTGCTCTGAATTTTACGATTACGTCTTGACGCAAAAAGAAGTCCTTTTAAAAATTAAAAAATCAGAGAAATGTGAAAAGAAATCAAGAACTTATTAAATAGAGCTGTGTTTGTTATCTACGTATATATAAATAAGTTATAATTTGTTATTGTTTTTGTACGAATTATAACACATTTAATAAATATTATTTACATAAGCGAATTTTTGTATGAATTTCGAGATTTCCTCTTCAAATATTCTACATGTTTCCTCTTTTTTCTAAACAGAAATATGGTATCCCTAGATAACAGTCAATAATTGAAAAATTCGTTCAGTGAAATGACTACTTTCAAATGCATCATTTCGTAGCTAATTTCTTAATTCTTAAAAGTGGAGAGAAAGTTTATCATACGAGATCAGATAAAGATAATAATTAATAAAATGTATTTTGAATATGAATATCAGCTAATTCGTCGTAAATGGGATAGCCTGTATATTGATTAGTCGTCAATACCAAAGATTTGTTTGAGAAGGCATAAAATATTTATGATCAACTCCATTTGTAAGTAAGCGCTGTAAATAATAAATAAATAAATGTCTCTACCGAATCGAAAAATAATTCAAACATTGCCTGATATAATATCAAGTGGCATTGTAATAAAATGTGTTAAAAATTGCTTATTGACTTTGCCTTGCATTTGTGTAGAAAACAAATAAGGTAATATTTTAAGGAGTTCGAAAAATCCTTTTACTTTGCCCCCGTGAATAGTCTGATTAGTAACATGTTTCATATAAATAAAATAAAGGCTACTTTGAAAACGACTACAAAATGAAGCAATAGCTTCTTTTTCCCACCCCATCGTGCACGCACCTGGAGGTAGATGAAGCTTCTCGATGACAAACTTTTTCCTTCTCAGCTTGAACGCAAGATCAGTTGTCTCCGGTTTAAAAACTGCTAGTGAATTCAAAGCAGTCATCCTTTTCATGTGAAGAAGCCCGTGATATTCCTTGAAGAACGGATTCGTTTCCTTCTCAGAGCCCGCAAACGCCTCTAGTTCAATAGATATATCAAACAAATTTCGAATCCTAGGCACAAGCGTTGCATCCTAAAAAAAGTAAAGTTTATTAACTTGTATACAAAAGTTAAGTAAAGTACGAACCAGCACATTAATCAGATGCATCGGGATTGTTATAAAACACACTGCCAAGTGGTACCTCACAATCGACTTTAAAGTTGTTAAGAATTTTATCAAGTCTAGTGTGAAACCCTCTTTATACCAAAGTGGAGATCCCAGGGATGTTAAGCAAATCCTCAAAATATTCTTCTCATTGCTACTATCCTTGAGGCTGTACTTATCGCTTTCCAACTTATCACTTAGCTCCTTAAGCAGACTAATGTAAGCAGGGTTGCTAAAGATCTTTTGGTGATTGCTAAGAACATTTCCTGTTTGGTGCTCCGCCCCTTCCCACGATGAAATATCAGACGTACTTAAAGTTGCCTCGTCGATTTGTTCAGTTAAATTGTAGTAGCGCACTGCGGTGACCGCTGATTGTTCTGAGTTTACAACGGGCAAATCACTGTACCGCCAAGCGATTCTAATTCCACCCCCTTCAAGATCTTGATTTCTAAATTGAGGGTTCTCAGATCGGCCTTCTCCAACATTTTGATTTTCGACCGGCTTAGGGAGCTTTCTAACCTAAAATATATTTGTTTAATTCCGAAAGACTTCTACAGACCTCAAATAAATTACCAATTCCTTCGGGTCGTCGTCCAAGCTTGCCACAAAACTCGACTGCCCAGAAAACACACCTTCCGCTAAAAAGTACTTCGCCAAAACTTTGGAGTACACAGCGAATTTATCTTCCTCTGCAAAATTAAAGGGAAATCAATTCACTTTCTTAAATTACATTACAATTCTTACCAATAAGTGTAAGCGATCCTATTTGAAGCCCTCCGCCTAAACATTAATAAACTTTTTAGAAATCTAGAATTACATATTTTAATTCCTGGCTTACCAATTATGTGGTCCATGGATGGATTTCCAGTTGATGTAATGAGCTGACCATTGTACACACTAGTTTTTGTACCGACGATGTTCTTTTGTTCGGTTCTTTTTCTAAAACTCGACATTTTACCCGACGCGACGCGCAAATATTAGAAAACGAATAACGAAAAGAGTTGTGTTGCGGCGTCCTAAAAACAAACGGTAATGGCACATGTGACAACAACGACAGCTGATCCCGTTGTGAATTCTTGGAGGAACAAACAAAAATGGAGAGGCTTTGTCTAGAAGATTTTAAGAATCTCTCCACTAAGGCGGGGTCTCCATTAGCAATTTTTGTTATAACATTTCTGTCTTGACAGGTAAAAAACTAGCATGAACAGTAGTTTTATAACAGATTTTCTGTTGTAACAAAAAAGTTGAGATATTATTCCGGACAGAAATGTCTTAATAAAAATGTTTTCACTTGTCATTTGGTACGTTATAAAAATAGCCGAAGGATGCAATATGCAAATACATGTAGTAAAAAAATAAAATTAAAAATTTTAAGTAACCCCTGACACAAAAAAAAAAACTCTAAAACGTAAAAAAATAAAATTTTTCTCTCGGCCTTTTAACTTCATTAAAAGAACCTATTAATGTGTTGGTTGGCCCTTTAACTTTAATATAAGTACATACTTATTAATATTTTGATCCAAGCGTCGTCGCGTTGGGGGACCGCTAATATCTGTGGATAGTAATTATTTATTTCGTAGCGGAGGGGGAGGGAGGGGGAGTTGATGATATTCATGCTGGAGTGCTAAAAGCTATCTCCGAATATATAGCTGAACCGCTAACATATATTTTTAATCTATGCATTGAATTATCAGTGTGGCCGGATTTTTTGAAGAGAGCTGAAGTTGTTCCAATCTATAAATGTAAAGATAAAAGCGAAGCAGGCAACTATAGGCCAATATCATTGATTTCAAATGTTGCTAAAATATTTGAGAAACTTATCTATAATAGAGTCTTTGAATTCCTGAAAAAACACAAAATATTGTCTGAAAGACAATTTGGTTTCATTAAAGGTTTAGGAACCAAGGATGCTTTGGCTTATATTGCGAATGTGATCTATGGTTGTTTGGACAAGAGTAAACCAGTTATGATTACTTTTCTTGATTTGGCCAAGGCCTTTGATACTGTCAACCATGGGATTCTATTGGATAAATTGTATTGTTATGGAATTAGAGGTAGTGCGCTTGAACTGTTAACCAGTTATCTATCAAATAGAAAACAGAGAGTTAAATTAAATAATGTATTTAGTGAATATAAAGAAATTAAGACTGGTGTGCCACAGGGCACCATCTTGGGCCCATTGCTTTTTGTTCTATATATTAATGATCTTCTTACTGAAATTAATGAAAATGATATTGTATCATATGCTGATGATACTGCGGCAATAACTGAAGGAAAAACATGGGAGGAAGCTAAAAACAAAATGAATGATTTATTGGTCAGGGTAGATCTATGGCTTGAAGCTAATAAACTTACCTTAAATATTGACAAAACCGTCTATATTACTTTTGGAAATTACTGCAATAGTGTGCCTTTACATATGGAAATTAAAATTAGAAGAAGAGTATTAAAGAGGGTAGAGAGCTGCAAATACTTAGGAATTATGATAGATTATAATTTAAAATGGAAAAAACATATTGAATATATGATCAATAAAACAAAATATCTGACTTTTGTTTTCTACAAATTATCTAGATTTATGGAAACCAGAACTCTTATGGTGGTTTACTATTGCTTGGGGGGGAGCGTATTCTAACAATCTGAATCTGTTGCAACAACTTCAAAATACATTATTAAAAATTATTAACAAATATAATTTTGTAATGGACAATTATCCGTTAAATTTAAAACAGTTATTCGCTTTAGAGGCAATGGTATATCATTATAATAAACTTAGAAATCAACATGAATTGTCAACAAGTAGGACCAGAAACAAAAGTATCTCACTACCAAAAATGTACAAGGCCATTAGTGATAAGAATAGCTATATTGTTGCTGTTAAGATTTTTAATAGATTGCCAAATGAGTATAAGAGGATGAATGGAAAACCAAGTAAAAAGTGCATTAAGCGCAAAATTAAATCTTGGATTTTGAAAGAAATGTAAATGGAAGTGCTGTGTTCAGTTTGAAAGTAGTATCATATAATATTTTTGTTGGCTCTTTGTTTTGAGAATGGTTTTTTTCTTTATGTATTCTATATATATTTATTATTTTTTAGTTTTTTTATAGTCATAGTGTATAGTATTCTACTACTCAAGCCCTTTTATTTGATACCTATATTGAGGGAGTTGTGAAAAAATATGTAATTCGTCATTTTGTGGCGGCGGCCATCTTGGACCGATTTCCATTAAACATAGCTAAGAACACTCTCGACTAATTCGCCTTTCAAACAAAAAAAAACAAAATCAAAATCGGTTCATGCGTTCGGGAGCTACGATGCCACAGACAGCAAGACACAGACACGTCAAACTTATAACACCCCGTCGTTTTTGCGTCGGGGGTTAAAAATGATAATTCGGCAATTTCTAAGATTTTAAGTAATTTTAACTTTTGTAAGGCACGATGTTTACTTGTCAACGACATGGTGGTAAATGAACTTTCATAATAGAATTTGTCCATGCATAGTATTAAATGTCTTAGGGTAATGCGAGACTAGGAGGACTTCAGCGCTGAATGAGTGCGCCAAGTGCGCATTTGATGCGAGACTAGGTATGCTTACGCGAGGGCGGACTTCAATAAAGGTATAAGATATACATATTTGGGTTAGTGTTTGACTATTACATTTGTAGTGGTGCGCAGGTAAATAGACCGGTGAAGTGCCCATTCCCCCGAAAAGCGTCACTTCCACCTTCACCAACAAACTCGTTCTGTAGCCGACGTAAGCATGCCTAGTCTCGCATCACCCAATTAGAGTAGTTTGTGCTTTTTCTATAAATCCTACTTAATTTTACTTACAGTAAAGGAATAATTTACTGCATACGTCACCTAGGTTTTTTTGTGGTTTTTGTGTCATTTTTGTCGGTAAATCAGGCATAACATAAGAGGAATTTAAAATCTGGCATAAGAAAAGTCTAATTCTCATGTGACAACAAAATTTAGAAATTGTATGAAAAGCAATTGTATTTCAAAATTGAATAATTTCATGTTTGCATTCGTTTTAAGGTGCTTAACCCATAAAATGAGTTATGTAAAAATTTTTGGTGCAATTACTTGATGGGTTTATGTCATTAAAATTGAGTAATTCTCCAAAAATATATTTAATTATTCAAACCTACAGCTAACTGCTCAAAATCCGTTAATGGTGAGAGTAAGAGGGAACGAAAAAAAAGTCAACCATTTTGATACACTCAGCTCAGGCGTTTTGAATAGCTGTTTTCCATTGGGCCATGCAGAGTACGCCGGAGTACTCCGGCGTAGTTCGCCAATGGAACGTACTTTTTAGTTGCCAGTACGTCAAGACGTTGTCAAATTTAAATTTGAAAATTGTCAGACCTTCCGAGTGAAACATTGGGTGCGGCAGTTTTGTTGTTTTGCTCGTAGAATTAGGTGATAATATGGTGAGTAATGCGACAATTATAATAATTCGTCTTTTAAAACAACGTACGATATTTTCAGGAATCTCAAAATATGAAATTTTGGACCCCTAGCGGAAAAAGTCGGCGTAACTACGCTGGCGAACTACACCTACTTCTCAGCTAGCGTAGTTCGGCGTAGATACAACTACTCCGGCGTACTCTGCATGGCCCAATGGAAAACACCTAATGGGACGTGTGGTCCATTTTTATATGTCAGTGGTTTTTACACGATATAAGCTGCGTTCGACTGGGCACAGTCTCAGTGAGCCAGCTCACATTAAACCACGGTATACAGAATACAAGGTATGCTCATGTTGACTTTGACACTTCGTCGTGACGTACTTTTGGACAATTTTGTATGAAAAATCGGGAAAATTAATTTTAATTATTTTTTAGTAATAGTACAATAAATTGCTATGGGCACCATCGTTAGTGATGAAAATTTGCCATTTTTTAAAATATAACTTGAATTCGTGAGACTCATGGTATTTAAGTAAAAAAAAGATGTCTTCCGTGGGGAAAATGTAAACAAGTTAAAATATTTTAAAATATGACTTAAAAGTGCGATTATTTGCATCACATTAAATGGAATTAAATAAAATAACGATCTTTAACAACTAATACGGATTATTAAGCTAAAAATAAAACTGTATCATAAAAATTATTATTGCTTCTTTTATTATTTCCCTCCACAGGTTACAAAAAAATAAAACAGCTACCTGCGCAGGTAACATAGCGAACGATTCGGGGAAACGTCTTCGCTTAAATCTTTTCCTAGGATAGAAAGGATGAGGTCGTTTTATGTTATATATTGCGTAGAATTAGGGATTTTATATGGGGCTCGTATTAAAAAACCTCTGAAATGCATTCATAAGATGTTTTAAGTTTATTTACATGCAGAAGAATCCGTGCATTTTAAATTATCATCCTCATTATTTGAAAAATTCACAACCATTTTAAAATCTTCTTTATAGCTTTGGGGAGAAAGGCTGATTAGCTTAATAAACCGTATTAGTTGTAAAAGATTGTTATTTTATTTAATTCCATTTAATGTGATGCAAATAATCGCACTTTTAATTCATATTTCAAAATATTTTAACTTGTTTACATTTTCCCCACGGAAGAAACCTTTTTTTACTTAAATACCATTAGTCTCACGAATTTAAGTTATATTTTAAAAAATTGCAAATTTTCATTACTACCGATTGTGCCCATAGCAATTTATCGTACTATTACCAAAAAATAATTAAAATTAATTTTCCCGATTTTTCATACAGAATTGTCCAAAAGTACGTCATCAAAAGCAAGATGGCGAAAACCGTTTTGGAAGTGAGCATACCTTGTATTCTGTATACCGTGACATTAAACCAGCTGTCAAATTGACTGGCTCAGTTGTGGCTCAGTGAGCGCGTCTGGCCCAGAAAAACGGACAGTGAGAAGTGGATTGTCAATTTTCAATTGCGCTGTCAAAATGGTGAGTTGGTAATAAAATAATCGTATGAAATTTTTACTACTCGAAATGTCACTCAACTCAAGTTTTATTCACCTTTAATAAACATATAAAACTCGAAATGTCACTTGTGAAACGAACTGAGCTGAGCAAGTGAGTACAGAATGAAGTGGCTCAGAAAACTCAGTTCTGGCTCAGAAAACACTAGCGACGCCATGCGGAAAAAAGGAGATATTAGGGGCCAGAAAAACGGTGCATCTCAGTGAGCAACTGAGTAACTGAGTTGGCTCACTGAGGCAGTGCCCAGTCGAACGCAGCTATAGTCTCTCCGTTTTCGTTTGTTATGAATCTGATAATTCATTCCGAAACACGAACCAAAGGTATGAGTCTTTGCTTGAATAGGATTGTTATCTCAGATGTCTCGGAGTAAATTTAATCTGAACAGTGTACTCTGCTTTAAGTGGATTCTTACACTTCTTTTCATATTTTAACACTTTCCCCGCGAATCGCGAAGGACGCTCGTGAACGGGTGCAGCATGCGAGGGAGTCTTACCTAGGACACCATAAAGAAGACGAAAAATAGGAAAATTGTAATTCAAAACCACGGCATACACAATACAAGGTATGCCTACTAGATTTTGACACTTCGTCGTGACGTAGTTCTGTCCAATTTTGTATGAAAAATCGGGAAATGTAATTTTAATTATTATTTAGTAATAGTACGATAAATTGCTATTGGCATAATCGTTAGTAATGAAAACTTGCCATTTTTTAAAATATAACTTGAATTCATGAGACTAATGGTATTTAAGTAAAAAAGATTTCTTCCGTGCGGAAAATGTAAACAAGTTGAAATATTTTAAAATATGACTTAAAATTGCGATTATTTGCAGCACATTAAATGGAATTAAATAAAATAAAAATCTTGAACAACTAATACGGATTATTAAGCTAATCAGTCTTTCTCCCCAACGTTATAATGAATATTTTAAAATGGTTGTGAATTTTTCCAAAAATGAGGAAGATAATTAAAAATGCACGGATTCTTCTGTATGTAACTAAACTTAAAACACCTTGTGATTATATTTCAGAGGTTTTTTAATACGAGCGCCAGATAAAATCCCTAATTCTACGTAATATATAGCATAAAACGACCTCATCCCGTCTATCCTAGGAAAAGATTTGAGCGAAGAGGTTTCCCGAGTCGTTCGCTATGTTACCTGCGCAGGTAGCTGGTTTTATTTTTTTGTAACCTGTGGAGGGAAATAATAAAAGAAGCAATAATAAGTTTTATGATACAGTTTTATTTATCTTTCTCCTACATTTTTTGTCAGTATTCTTAACTAATTCACAACCATTTTAAAATATTCTTTATAGCCTTGGGGAGAACGACTGATTAGCTTAATAATCCGTATTAGTTGTTCAAGCTTTTTATTTTATTTAATTCCATTTAATGTGCTGCAAATAATCGCACTTTTAAGTCATATTTTAAAATATTTCAACTTGTTTACATTTTCCGCACGGAAGAAATCTTTTTTTACTTAAATACCATTAGTCTCACGAATTCAAGTTATATTTTAAAAAATGGCAAATTATCATTACTAACGATTATGCCAATAGTAATTTATCGTACTATTACTAAAAAATAATTAAAATTACTTTTCTCGATTTTCATACAAAATTGGACAGAACTACGTCATTTGACGTTCCTTAAAAGCAATATGGAGAAATCGTATTTTCTCCCAGTCATACATTGTATTCTGTATACCGTAATTCAAAACAAGTTAATTTTTTATTAAATAAAGTCCTTTTCTTTTGCAAAATTCCCTTTTTTTTAAATATTTTATCTAGTTTTAAATTATCTCCAAATAATATCTGAGACCAAAGACATGTGGTTTCTCCTTTTAGATATCTTATGGAGAGATTTCTAAAAACGACGCAACGTAGGATATCTTTCCGATTCCGACATCTTATATGTAGTTATGTAGAAATATGCATGTAAAATATTAATTTGATATTTCTCAAAATAAATTAAATCACATTCATTGATTACTGTAGTTATTTCATTAATCGTACCTATTCTAGTCCACAGGACTGACATAAACTAGCATAGCAAGCAATTTTATTTATTCCGATCTTCAAGGTACATTTTCGATTTCAAAAAGTAATCAAAGAGAAAAAAGTAGAGAGAGTTTAGAAAAACAAAATATCGCTACGTCAAGTACTGTACATATATTTGTATTTTTAACCCCCGACGCAAAAAGAGGGATGTTATAAGTTTAACGTGTCTGTGTCTGTCCCTGGCATCGTAGCTCCTAAACGAATGGACCGATTTTGATGTCGTTGCTTTTGTTTGAAAGTTGACGTGATCGCCTGAACTACAATTTAATAGCGGGTTTCAAAATGGCGGACCCAAAATGGCGGCCAAAGATTGTAAATATCAAGGGATTGCCATGAAAAGTAGTATTTGGGGGTTTTTGGAGGTGCTAATTGCGAATCTAAGCTCGAAATTTCGAAATTCAAGATGGTGAATCCAATATGGCGTCCAACAATTTTCGAACTTCAACGAATTTAAGTGAAATTTAGTACTATGGGTATTTTAATACCATTAATTTCGAATCTACTAACAAAATTTGGAAATTCAAAATGGCGGACCCAATATGGCGACCATAAGTCATATAACTTTTTATGAAAGTCAAGCATTTCAAGTCCGCGAGTAATGTAAAAAAAAATGAAATAAAAATAAAATTAAAAATTTTAAGTAACCTCCGACACAAAAAAAAACTCAAAAAAGTAAAAAAATAAAATTTGTCTCTCGGCCTTTTAATTTCATTAAAAGGACCTATTAATGTGTTGGTTGGCCCTTTAACTTTAATATAAGTACTTATTAATATTTTGATCGAAGCGTCGTCGCGTTGGGGGACCGCTAATATCTGTGGATAGTAATTATTTATTTCTTAGCGGTCCCCCAACGCGACGATGCTTGGATCAAAATATAAATAAGAACTTATATTAAAGTTAAAGGGCCAACCAACACATTAATAGGTTCTTTTAATGAAGTTAAAAAGCCGAGAGAAAAATTTATTTTATTACTTTTTATAGTTTTTTTTTGTGTCGGGGTTACTTTAAGTTTTTAATTTTATTTTTCTTTGTAGTTCCTATGAAATTTTGGTTAATGTATCAAATGTTGGTCCTGACGTTATAAAATTTACTGCCACCCAAAAACTGTTTTTTCATGCAAAAACAGTAAATGTATTGGCTTTAAATTGCAATATAAAATCACAATTCTTAAAGCTTTCTTTCAAAATAATAAGTTTTTGTAAAAATTACTGACATATAGAAGGGAATTTCGGCGGCACTGAGCACACACACAAAAGGGAAAGTTGCTCACACATCACGGGGATTGCTTCATCTAAATTTGCTAATGTCCTATCCTGTACTCTTTGATCTTAAGGTTGACGAGTAGAACACATTTTTACTTCTTAGCACATTTTATTTGTTCATTTGTTACGGTTGAACTAATTAAAAAATAAAAGCCTTTTTCAAAAAATATATTTTTGATTCATCCATAGTTTTTTGATTAAACCAGCATTTATAAAATAATTTCAAAATACTATGATCAATATGTCTATTTGGAAATTTTACTTACACAATTTGTAAATAACAAGCTTTCCTGTCATTATTTAAGGCAAATATGTACATAGTCGAAATTTTATTTAACCAGAAATATTTAAGGGTTTTTTTGACTATACATATTCATTTATCATTATAACTTCGGAACGCGCGGTGCGGATTTGAGTGCGGTTTTTTCCTGAGGAAGGCCACATGAAAAGGAAGCTTTTTCTCATACAAAAAATCGGCAGAATGAAGGGTCAATGTCAAATTTTGGGCTTTGAAATTGCCATTTTCGAAATTTGTCGGGGTCTTTCCCGCTGGTTTGTTGACGGATTGGGTCGTGGGTAGTATCTTTGGAAAGCTTGAAGGCTCAGCTTTCTAATGCGTTATCAACCAGTGTCCTGGGATGTCCCTGAAAGAACTTATAGTGCATTTTCTAGGTTGACCTCCTCCAAATTTTCAATCGCGATTTTAAGGGGGAAGGACCGATTTTAAGGGGGGGGGGGAGGGTGTCCGAACAAACGTTGATCAGGAGGCCATTTAGAATCGATTGGCATACCCCTGTTCAGACCTTAGCAAAATACCCTGTGTTGGATCGCGCGGGAGTCAGCAATTCTATGCTGACTCCCGGGCGGGCCAACGACATAAAAAAAAGCATCGGGTGCATCGCATTCCCGCCTGCGCAATGCATTGCTTTGGGCGCGTCAGCGGTTTTGGGCACTCGGTGACTGCACTCAAGAATTGCACTCGTCAGCCCGTGGGCGCGCGGCCCGATGCGCTTGCATTTGCACTGTAAGCACAATTGCATTAAGTTCTGTATTAGAATATAAGTTGACTTGGAAATAAAGTTCATTCGTGTCTTGACCATCAATCAGAGCAGTTGTTTTAATTAAATCTCCTGGATATTCATCAGAAGTCAAAATCGTTTCATCATTGGATATTGGATTATCATCAGGGCAGAATCGTGGAATATCATCAGGACAGGATCGAACTGTCTACAACCAATATATCATCATCAGAAGAGCATCGTCGTCTCCAGCAAAGCACGCATCGTCGTCTCCAGCGAATCAGATTCAGTTACATTGGTACTAAGAACCAACTGTAACGCATTTTCCCGAGCGCGCTGAGTGGAACACTTAGTGCATCAGGGCTTAAGTCAAAATAGACTGAACACCCTGTATATGTGGCATTTGTGTGCATATCATGTAGAATATAACTCCTTCAACTTTTAGAACGGCGATATCTTAGGAATGGTGATTCTTAGGAAAAAGGGTATAAGGACTATTTTTGTAGACAATTTTATGATCTACAATTTTTGTCTGGCCTATATTTTTGATGAAACTTACCGTTTTCGAGAAAAATCCGAAAAACCGAAAATTTTGACCTTGAATAACGTTTTTAGCACACATGGGATCTATGGGGACTTTTGGCACTTCATTTCTACTGGTGTACCCAAGGTCTCTACCAAAATTCAGCTCTGTCGGAGTTTTTGTTATTTGAAATGTCAATTTTGTTCGTGGCATGTTGCAGTGAGGGACGGTGTGATCAGGGCGCGCTAAAGGCTGGGTCTGGGACCAGGTAAATAATTCCAAGAAAAATCGTAAGGTCATCCGTCGGCGGCTGCATACTTCTTTTTAATTTCTTTTCCCATTTCAGAAGCACGGTTATCCTATGTGAGCTACATCGCGGACTTCGAACTAGTAAGTAACTAATCTATTTATTTATTTCATCTTCCATTCATGACGCAATTTCAAGCAAGCCATTTCCCTAATAAGTGACACTTCTTTCGGTATCTACCTTAATGTGGTAAGAAAAATTATTCAGATTCTTCTACTACATATCTTAACATACTATGAAAGATTATTTCAAACATTATACTTCTAGCAATCTTAACATACCAAGAAAGACTATTTCACATACATATTACTTCTAGCAATTTTAACACACTAAGATCAGTTATTTCGGATACTTTTACTAGCAATCTTAAGATTATTTCAGATATTACTTCTTGTAATTTTAACATACTAAGACCCCTCTACGTACTAGATTATTTCCGGTATTTCCTCTTCTTCTTCATGTTCAGGTTTCCTCCGGGTCCGATGGCGATTGATAGGCAAAATAACCTCCAAAGTGACTGAAGAGTGCGCCTCTTGTGCCGAAATAAATATCTTCGCATCGATGTCGATGGACTCAATGGGAATAAGGATCCCATTTAATTTTTGATCCCCCATTCGGCTTAACGCTGGGAGTGTTGAAAAAACTTGATGAAATAGTTTGTGCCGAGCAGTATGCAATTCTAACTGTTTTGCATTTTTGGTCTCCCACAGCTCTACAGCCCGCGCCAGCTGAATACGTACGGTAAGGATGAGAGTTCCGCCCTCGGTATTTCGCATCATTTGTGTTTTATTTGAGCCCGCCCAAAGTGTAAGTGCATCGCATCCACGCACGAGAATTCCCACCAAAAGCCCTTCTTCCACGGATTCCACAGAACAGGTACGCCAGTGCATTTCCCAGTGAGAGATTCTGAAATGGGATAAGATCTAAACACAAGGAGGGAAAACACAAGATAAATATTAAAATCCACTAGAGTGATTTCATCCTCAGGCCCTTTGGCTTTTGGGAGCACCTGTTTTGCGGATTTACATTCTATCATACGAGACTAAACTACATACATACATTTCGGCTTAAGCAGCATAGATTTTGGGGCAGTGTTAATGAAGAGTCAATATGATGGGAACTTCCATCCAATTTTTAATATTTTAAAAGAACCACGGATATCGAATCGAAGTACTACAATTATGAATTGGAGACCTTGGCAATAATTCATGCTTTGCGCAGATTTAGAATTTATGTAATTGGAATACCCGTCAAGATCGCAACAGATTGTCAGTCCTTTAACTTTAAATAAGAAATTCTTAAATCCTCGAATATATCGTTTGGCTTTAGATTCTAAAGTTTAGAGTGACAGGAAATATTTGATAATTTCTCAATTATATTTTATCATCATCAGAATACGAAACTCCAGTTTTGAGAATTATATTTTTAGTTAGATATTGCTTTTCTAGCAGTGCATAGTCGAAAACTTGGATCTAACTATAAAACTATAAAATACGGTCGTATAGAGTTTCGTAAATTTCCCAATTTTTGCTGTAGTGCTCGTTGTAATATCTACATATACATACATATAATAAAATTGTAACAGGTATTTGTTTTGGTATAGATATTGATAAAAAACCAATATGGGGGTCTTTATTAGAGCAACAGAAGCCAAATCAACAGTTTTTATAATTTTTGTCTGTCTGTATGTTTATACACGCATCACTCAAAAACTACTGCATTTAAGTGAATGCAGTTTTTACCGATATATTGCTAGGGGTCTAACTTAAAATATAGGGTCCATTTTACCGCAGGAAAATATGTTATTCCGATTGTTTTAAACTTAATATTGCTCGGATCTCACGTTATTTAATGAACTTAACTTTTGAATCATAGGTGGCGCTGTTTATCATTTTAAAGGTAAATCTCAACCAATATCAACCGATTACTACTAAGGGGGCCGTTCCACACTAGCAAAGAATATGGAACCTTGTTACAAAGAATGTTCACTCTAATTCTGCGACGCAATTTACCCCCACGATGGACAATTTTCAGAAAATTACAACAACAAAATGCCCATTAGTCGAAAAGAAAAATTCGCCGTGTTTGTTCCAAGTCCGAATCCCCATTTAAATCGCCTAATTATGAACAAGGACGGCAATAGGGAGAAGTGCGGCAAACACCATGAAGCGAGAGTTCACCTATTACGGAGCGCTCCTGCTCAAGCATTGCATTTTGTGAGACTGTGTTGGTGCGAGGGCGCCCGTGCTTTTCGAATAGGAACAGGTAAAACGAAACTGCCGAACCCACACATTGAAGGGGTACACGGATTCGGTTGTTTACGTTTTTTCACCATAGGATTTCTTAGGCGCTCCTGCTCAGTACAGGAAGCAAATGCGCTTGTATGGTGAGGCGCTCTTGCGATCGGTTTGACAGGGTGCTTCTTTTGGTTGGATTTTCATATTTCCTCTGCAAATCCTGACACCCTGTAACACTGTACCGATTTCTTCAGATTCCAAGCCCCGCCTCTGAATTTTTCTTCTCTCTTCGACCAAAGTGCTTAAGCAGTGTATCATCCTCTAGCAAAATCGTGGGGTTGGGAGGAATAACGGTACCAAGGTCAAAAAAAGATAAGATCTAAATTGCAGGAGTGAACAGTCTTTGTAACGAAGGTTCCATAGTCTTTGACACTAGCCTCATTTTTTGCACCCGGTGCAAGCCTCATTTTTTGCACCAGAAGTCTTTCGAAAAATTCGAATTTCTTTTTGAACAAATTCGGAAATCGTCCTCATTTGCTTGCCAGCCAGCAACGAGGCCAGTGCTAAGGCTCGTTGAAGCGATGATCTGGCCACTGGGTGCATGAACGAGCCAGGTAGAATTTCCCCGGCTTGTTTACGCATGTGTTAATGAATGCTTTGCCTCTAGGAGGTTGAAAAATTAGACAGTGCCAGGTCGGATACAATAAAGACATTTGTGAATCTCTAAACCGGTCTCGTTTTTGTCTGGGCAATTTGAATTACTTTCTTATTTTAAGTAAAAATTTTATTTCAAAATGAAATAACCTAGTTATTTCAAATATTAATTTATTTCAAAATGAACTAGTTCAATTATTTCAAATAATCAGTTATTTGAAATAAAATGAATGTTAATTAAAATAAAATTTAATTTAAATAACTGCTTATTTCAAAATGAAATAAAACTTTAACGAAATAATAATTAATTTCAAATAATAGAAAAAAATAATCTTTAATTGTAAAATCTCGTGTTCTTCACTCGAAATAAAATGTTTATTTCGGTTAATCACGTTGTAAATGAAAACGAAATACAATTTAATTTAAAAGTGTTTGCAATGGGAAGCAGTTAAAATTGAAATCGCGGTGCGAAGTAGTCGAAGTATGATCGAAGAAGTATGATGATTTCGTCAATGTTGACAAGCTTATTTTATTAGCAGGAAAACGGAAAAAGAACGGACGGATAAAGGCGCGCTGTCGAATGAAAAGCGGCGGAAAAAAGAACGGCGGAAAAAGAACGGACGGATAAAAGCGCGCTGTCATAAAGTGTGCACTGTCAGCTGAGATGGCGGAGCCACGACGAAAGAGTGGCCTGTCGGCTGACATGCCGGAGCCACGACTAAAGAGTGGGCCGTCAAACCGCACCAACGAAGATGCCGTGTGGATGCGGGCAACACGAATAAATCTCACGCGGCTTCAGCAGTTGCTTGCGCCGTGAGCGCTGCGCATTGGGCGGGACGGAACGGACCGCCACAGTCACTCCCCCCCCAATGACCTTCGCGTCGCGCGGAGGGAGTGAAGCTGAAACTCTCTTCTTCGTCTCGTGCGGAGGGAGCGAGAATGAAACTTTCTTCCTCGCGATGATCCTTGGCCGATTCTGATGCAGAACCTGTACCGGCTGATGGGTGACAGGCGTTGTTGGCGTCTGGAAGTCGGCCGCAGGTGGAGACGCCTGGCTAAGAGGCGGTGGCGAAACCTGAGGAGGTTGTTGCGGGTGTGCGATCGGGCGAGGCTGGTCGTCGACCTGCTCTAAATGAGCCGGCTTGAGCTGGTCTGTGGATAGCGTTTTGGCGACTCCGTTGACGTCCACGACGAAAGTGCGATGGTCAATCCTCTTCATGACCCGATGCGGACCGGTGTAGGGCTGCTCAAGCGGCTTCTTTAAGGCCTACCCTAAATGGGACGTAACGTAACGTAAGAAACGTCAACGTAACGTGCGAACGTGTGTTAAGTAATGGGGATACCCTAAATAGACGTAAGAAAACTTGACGAAGGTTCGTCAAATCTGGAAATGTCACTTTAGCCTACGTAAAGGTGCCGTAAGAATCGCACAACGTAAACAAACTTCAAAAGTTTCAGAGGTTAAATTGTGTGAAAATTAAATCTGCCGCGGCGTAACTTTACGTTTCTATTTCGGGCGAAATGTCCGTTTTGACGTCCGTAAGCCTGCCTCGTTAAATTCTTACGTTACGTTTACGTTGCGTTACGTTTCTATTTAGGGTAGGCCTTTACCGCGTCGATGCGGCGAAAAACGTAATCGCACGTCCCCAAGTCTTTAAAGACGAACGGATGGTGGGAGGCGTGCCTAGCAGCTGGGACGGGGCGGATGGCAGTGAACATCCGACGCAGACTCGTGATGAACTCGTGCGGGCTGCTGACAGGAGCGCTCTGGGGCGCGATAAATTCGCCCGGGATGCGGAGTGAAGTGCCGAAGACCATTTCGGCTGGTGATGCCTGCAGGTCCTCCTTGAAGGTTGTACGAAGACCCAGGAGCACTGCAGGGAGTGCCTGAGGCCAGGGGACCTCGGGAGAGCACTTTAAAGCGGCCTTGAGCGTTCGGTGAAGGCGCTCGACCATACCATTGGCTTGAGGGTGGTATGGCGTGGTGTGTACATGGTGAGCTCCGAGGAGGCGGGCAAGATGAGTGAGAAGGTCCGCCTCGAACTGCTTGCCTTGGTCCGCTGTGATTTCGAGCGGCGCACCAAAGATAGAAATCCAACGGTCGACTAGAGCTCGTGCTACCGAGGGAGCTGTCATGTCTCGGAGCGGCACAGCCTCCGGCCATCGTGTGTAACGGTCGACGATGGTGAGACAGTGCTGGTAACCCTCGCAGAGGGGCAACTTGATTAAGTCGATGTGGATATGGTCGAAGCGTCCATCCGGTGTTGTAAAACTGCCGAGCTCGGCGCGATTGTGGCGGTGTACCTTCGAGAGCTGGCAGGGCACGCACTGCTTGGCCCAACGGATGACATCCTTGCGCAGACTTGGCCAAAAATATTTGAGCGCTACGCGCTTGGCTGTGGCCCGACCGCTTGGATGCGCCAGCTGGTGCACCGTATCGAAAGCTTGACGGCGAAGCGACACCGGCAAGTAAGGCTTCATGACCCTGTTGAACTCGACGTAGTGGGCGGGATGACCGTCGATCTCGAGCTCGTGCAGCTTCAAACGGGGGCTGGCGAGAAGATGAGGCAGCTGAGCGTCAGTGGATTGGGCCTCACTGATGATCCGAGAAGAGAGAGCAGCTGGGGCGTTGATGAGTTCCACTCGCGAAAGAGCGTCGGCCACGACGTTTCCCTCGCCTCGGGTGTAGCTCAGCAGCGTGTCGAACTGACTGATGAAGTCGAGTTGCCTATTCTGTCGAGGCGATGCCTTGTCAGAACGCTTCTCCAGGGCGAAAGTGAGTGGACGATGGTCCGTGTGGGTGGAGAAATGCCGACCCTCCAAGATGCGTTGGAAAAATTTTATGGCCGCGAAGACCGCCAGAAGCTCGCGGTCATAAGTTGAGTACCTCTTCTCTGCCTCGGACAGCTTCCGGGAGAAAAAACCCAGTGGGACCCACGAACCGTCGGGTCGCTGCTGATCCAATGCGGCGCCTATAGCGGCGTCGGAGGCGTCCGTGCGTAACGCTAGTGGCTGCGTTGTTGAAAGGTACGCGGATGTGGCTGCAGAGGCGATGCCCTGTCTGCAACGGTCGAAGGCAGCCTCGGCGTCGGCTGTCCAAGTAAGCTGCGACTTCTTGGTAGTGCAACCTTTTAACATCTCCGAGAGTGGCGCTTGGAGATCGGAGGCGTGCGGAATGCAACGTGGGTAGTAGTTAAGCATACCGAGGAAGCGTCTCAGCTGTGATGAGTTTGCTGGCCTTGTGAACTCAGCAATGGCTTGAGTCCTGGGCGCTGGAGGACGAAAACCCATCTCGCTGACATCGTAGCCAGCGAAGATGACCCTCGGCAGGCCAACCTGGCACTTGTCCCAATTGGGCTGCAGTTTGGCGGCCTGGAGCGTCCCGCGGAGCTGCCGTAGGTGGCGTTGGTGCTGATCGTGGCCGTCGGAGACCACGAGAATGTCATCCTGGTATACACGCACGAAAGGCAGCCTCCTGAGCAGGTGGTTGACAGTTCGCTGCATGGTTTGGGCCGCATTTCGAAGCCCAAGTGGCATGCTGATGAACTCGAACAAACCAAACGGCGTGGTGACTGCCGTTTTGCAGATATCCTCAGGGGCAACCGGGATCTGGTAGAAGGCCCTCTGTAGGTCGATGACCGAGTACACCGAACCCTTAGCGTCCTGCAGGAGGTCCTCAATGATGGGCAGCGGGTATCTGTCCGGGCGAGTGCTGGCGTTGAGCAGACGGTAGTCGCCTGTGGCTCGCCACTTACCACCCACCTTGGGCACCATGTGCAGAGGGCTGGCCCACTGGCTCGAGGAGGGCCGAATGACCCCACGCTCCAACAAGAGGTCGAACTCTTTCTTCGCGGCAGCGAGACGTTCACCTGCGAGACGGCGTGGTCGAGCGAAGACTGGCTGGCCGGTAGTAATGATGTGGTGGTGACCTGGCAGGTCGGCGATACATGCCATTTCACCTGGCCGCACGGCGGACTTCGAAAAACTGGAAAGTATGCTCCTATAAGTTTCTGCGTGAGGGCTCTCCGGGGTCGCCGAGGCTGAGACGACAGAGATGGTGTGGACGTCTGGGGTTGGTCCTAAAGTGCAGTCCGTGGAAAGACTCGTACGGTCGTCCAGAAGTTTCCGGAGGCGGAAGTCGAGGATGAGGCCGTGATGGTGCATGACGTCGGCACCGAGGATGGCAGTCTGTACGTCGGCTATAATGAAGGGCCACTGGAGTGGTCGGCGGAGACCGAGGTCCAAAGTTAGCTTTTGCGTACCGAAAGTGGTGATGGGCGTCCCATTGGTAGCCTGCAGCAAGAGGCACTGCTTCTGCAAGGGCTTGGCGATGAGCCTCCTGGGAATAATGGACAAGACGGATCCAGAGTCCACGAGGAAGCGAGTCTTGCTGCCACGATCGGCCACGTACAGTCGTCTCTCCGAAAGGGGGCCGGCGATGGTCGCCGAATACAACGCCGGCCTACTTAGTTTTCCTGGCGTGGAAAACTGCAAGGTGCTCTGCAGCGCATCGCCGCTGCACCGTGTTTGCTGTGGTACCAGCATAAACCCGTTTTCGGGTCAGGACCCGGAGTTGCTGAGCGGCCGCGCTCCTGAGAGCGGCCTCGAGAGGCTGAGCGGGCTCGCTGAATGCCGGTGGGGGTTCCAGGTTGCTGCAGGGCATCTCGGGTGATATTGACCAGCTGCAGAATGGCCTAACGAAGGGCCGCGAGCTCAGCGGCGACCTGGGCCGATGGTTGGGTGGGCGAGGCCCGGCCAACTGGCGATGTTGACCTCGAAAGTGGCAATGAGGTGCTGCATACGCTTGGCCCCATGCCATGTGCCTCGTCGGCGACCTCGGCCAACTCGTCAAGGGTCTGATTTTTTATCAGAATTAACATGCGACGTATCTGTTGCGGAAGCAGGTCCAACCACCTGACACGCAGTACGTCATCGCTGACGCGAGAGCCGGCAAGGGTGCGCATTTGCCGCAGAAGCTGTGAAGGGCGTTTGTCGCCCAACTCAACGCCGGTGAGCAGCTTGTGGAGCTGAGCGTCAGGTGAGTCAGTGAGCCGCCCGATTATAGCTGCCCTGAGTGCCAGGAATTTTTCAACCTCTGGCGGTCGCTTGATGACGTCAGCAACCTCGGCGATGGTGTCCGAGTCCAATGACGACACCGTGAGGTTGTATTTTGTGGAGTCCGAAGATATGCGGTGCACCTGGAATTGGCTCTCGACTTGGAGAAACCAAAGCTCCGGGCTGAGGCGCCAGAAGGGCGGAAGCCTGCAATGGCTGACGGGACCAACGTCGAAACTCGGCGCGAGCAAACGTGGATCGAGTTCCCGCGGAGGGGAATGCTGGCTGGCTTGGGCCCGATGCAACGCCGGCGGTGAAATCGCGTTGGCGGGCCTCTCTGCGTGGGTTTGAGGCGTAAGCAAGCCTGCAAACACGTTGTTGGGCCGCGGGGGAGCCTCACGGTGCTCCGCCTCTGGGCCGGTGTCTTGGCGTCCCTGACCGTCTTGCTCGTTTGCGAACATTAAAGCAAAAGAAAAAAAAATAAGTTTTGGCTTACCGAGAACTGGGACCGCGACAGGCTGCTGAGTTGTCCGACGAAAAAAGAGAAAAAAAAAGGGGGGGCCTAAGCACTGCACTGCACCTTAGGCTAGTTTTGTTTCTTACACACACACTTGTGAGGTCACCACTTTATAATGATGGAGTCGTTCGGCTGGGGAGCCTCGAATGTTTGTGTGGGGCTCCTGGGCGGAGTGAGAAAAAAAACTGTTCGTGGGGGCTCCTCGGTGGAGCAGCGAATGTTCGTGGGGGGCTCCTCGGTGGAGCAGCGAATGTTCGTGGGGGCTCCTCGGTGGAGCCTTTCGCGGGGCACCACTTTGCACGTACAAAGTGGCAATGCACGTTGCGATCACGTCGGGCTCCTCGGTGGAGTATCACGTCGGGGTCACCACTTTGCAAATTTGCAGGGAAGAATGTTCCTAAAACTTTTCAGGTCTAATAAAGCAAAACAAGTTCACTACAAACAGCTTATTTATTTTATTAAGTATTATTTACACAAGTTAACAGAGTTCAATTTCGCGATACGACGAGGAGCTGCCGGTCCGATCCGTGTCCGTTCGAGGCGGTGCGAAGTAGTCGAAGAATGATCGAAGAAGTATGATGATTTCATCAATGTTGACAAGCTTAATTTATTAACAGGAAAACGGAAAATGAACGGACGGATAAAGGCGCGCTGTCGAATGAAAAGCGGCGGAAAAAGAACGGTCGGATAAAAGCGCGCTGTCATAAAGTGTGCACTGTCAGCTGACATGGCGGAGCCACGAAGAAAGAGTGGCCTGTCGGCTGACATGCCGGAGCCACGACTAAAGAGTGGGCCGTCAAACCGCACCAACGAAGATGCCGTGTGGATGCGGGCAACACGAATAAATCTCACGCGGCTTCAGCAGTTGCTTGCGCCGTGAGCGTTGCGCATTGGGCGGGACGGAACGGACCGCCACATTTGTATATCTTACACTTTGCTGCTAATTGTTACTGCGGAAGTAATAAAATGCAATTCGGTCGGATGAAATTTGCTTGACGACTAAAGCCTAGTCGTATTAAATGCCAGAATCCGTCGAACCAATTTTACGTGACACCCACTTTTAGAAATGGTCGAACGAAACTAGTTGATTTATACATATAACATGACACTAACACTACTCTTGCATCTAAATAAAAGAAATGAAAGCTCGGAGAATGAGAACCAAATTATGGAATGCGGACTTAGCTAAAGAGTCGCTAAAATAAAACTCAAATTAAATTGAAAAAACAAAATGATATCAACTTTTCCAAAATTGATTTTTTATTTCCTTTGAAAGATAGCAAAAAGGAGAAAACTAATTCGTTTAGCCCATCCGCATTTTCATTCGAAAATAGTTGTTTGAACATAAATTATTTCAATATCTAAAAAGGGGTTTTCATATAAAAATCATTTATTTCTGAAAAAAAGCAAATCCACATCAACTTACACTAAATAACTTTGCGAAATGTGATACTGGTGTTGGGGCTTTCTTGTTTTTACCCCAACAAGACACCACACAAATGCTGGGGTGTAATCTTCGGGGATGTGAAAAAATCCCCTTTAATTATGTTGTTGCTCAAGGAAAGCGCAGAATTGTAATTTTGATATCGCGCTATATTTTAGTCGTTTAACGATTCCTTTTCGATTGCTTATTGATTTAGTAATAAATTTATTCGGTAGTTTCTTTTAATTGGTTTTTATTTTATATTTTTATTTACAGCCTTTTCCTATTTTTAATTTTTTGTAATAATTGACGGGCTATCTGTCTCGAACTAACTTGATAATTAAAAATTTTCTATTACAAAGTTAAACTTTTTCCTGAAACTACTCTGATCTGAAACTACTTTGATCTGAAGCTACTTGGATTTTTAATATTTTCCTCATTTTGTAAAGTTCTTTAAATACCTATAAATTAATTTGGAATTGTTCAAAATTAACCGTTAACCGCCACAACACCCCCCTTCCAGTGTAACGAGAAAGATAAATAGCAAGGTGGTCATTTAGATTTTATTTTAACAGTTTCGTTATGTGATTGAAAAGCTTATTCGTTTTTTATAGAGAAAATTTTGAGTGTCTCCGTTACTAAAAGGCACTGGCTCATTATTTAGATTAAAGGAGTGATCAATCACTGGCTGATCCTTGCACTCAAAATTTTCTTTGGCGACATCAACATCTCCCTGTGACAACGTTGAAATCGAAGCTTCGGCAGCCTCACCAGTGGATGCAACAAAACAAGGTTTCAAACGATTTAAGGAAATATTTCTATTTTTACCCTTAATTTGTAAAGTATAATAATGTTGATCTCGTGCAACAACAGGAAAAGGTCCCTCATAACAATTTTCGAAAGAACCTTTAGATGAAACACTTCGAACCAAAACGTGAGAGCAAGTATTTAAATCTTTAAATTTGAAAAATTTAGTTTTAGAGTGATTGGAGGCCGGGGCAGGGGAAATGTTATCGAAAAAATTTCTTAGATGCTTTGCAAAAGAGCTTTGCAAAACATTTTGAGAATTAGGATGATGTTGGATAAAATCACCAGGCAGTCTTAAGGGCTGGCCATATAAAAGTTCGGCAGGGGTGGCGATAAAATCTTCCCGAAATGTCGTTCGCAAACCAAGTAAAACGGAAGGTAAAACATCGGACCATGAATCTCGTTCGTAAGCTCTAATCGCCGCTTTTAAAGTTCGATGCCAACGTTCGATAAAACCATTCGATTGAGGATGATAAGAAGTAGTTCTGTTGTGTTTAAATCCTAAAAATTTTGAAAGTTCGTTAAAAAGCGTTGATTCGAACTGCCTGCCTTGATCGGTTATTATGATTTTGGGTACTCCATAGCGAGAAATCCATTCCCGATAAAGGGTTTCAGCGCATGTTTCAGCTGAAATATTGGTTAACGGAATTGCCTCAGGCCATCGAGAATAACGATCGATTATCGTAAGGCAATATCTAAAACCTTTTGAAGGAGGGAAAGGACCAATAATATCGAGATCAATAGTTTCGAATCTTTCGGAAGGAATAGGAAATGAGCCGAAAGGGGTTTTAACATGACGGGAAATTTTATTTTTCTGACATGCTAAACAGCAGCGACTCCATTTAGTGATATCTTTACTAATAGAAGGCCAAAAATACCTCGAAGTGATCATTTTATTAGTGGTTCTAATGCTAGGATGAGCTAAATCGTGAATTAAACGGAATATTTGAAAACGGAAACTATCTGGAATGTAGGGCCTAACATGTGAAGTTGCATTTTCGCAGTAGATTTGCTTGTCACTACCTAACACGGGGAATTTGGAAAATTTTAAGGAAACATTTTCCAGTAAGTCTTTGAGCTGGCTATCGGATTCCTGCGCGATAGCTATAGCTTCAAAGTCAATAGCGGCTGGTAGGTGTAATTCCTCTATGCGTGAGAGGGTATCTGCCACTAAGTTGTCTTTTCCCGAAATATGTTTGATGTTTGTAGTGAATTGGCCAATGAAGTCTAAATGTCGAGCTTGTCTCGGAGAAGCTTTATCAGGGTTCTGCTTGAAAGCGAAAGTTAACGGTTTATGATCTGTAAATAGGGTGAAAGTTCTTCCCTCTAAATGATAACGGAAATGTTTGATTCCTTTATACGCCGCGAATAATTCCCTATCATAAGCGCTGTATTTAGATTGTGTGAGACTTAATTTAGTTGAAAAGAATCCTAAAGGTTGCCAATTGTTGTTAACTTTTTGGTTTAATGCTGCACCGATTGCTGAATCTGAAGCGTCAACAAATAAACCAAGGTCAGCGTTTAAATTTGGAAATGCTAAAAGGGTTACTTGAGAAAGTTGTGTCTTAATGTTCTCAAAAGCTTTAACAGAATCCGGATTCCAGTCAACCTTCTTTGAACCGTCCTTTTTACTACCACAAAGATATTTCTTAAGGGCTGACTGATGTTGAGCTGCATGAGGTAAGAAAGGGCGATAAAAATTTACCATGCCTAGGCAACGTCTTAATTCTTTCACGGTAGAAGGGAGTTTAAAATTGCAAATAACTTCAACCTTCTCAGGCGATGGTTGAATGCCTTCTGAAGTGATAAAATGTCCGAGAAATTTCACTTCTGATAGCATGAAGTTACATTTCTCTACATTTATGATCAAACCGTGATCAAGAAATCGTTGAAAAATTTGTTCCAAATGATCTAAATGTTCTTCTTTGGTCTTTGAAGCGACCAAGACATCGTCTAAATAAGCAAAACAAAATTTTAAATCTTTAAGGATTGAATTAATAAATCTTTGGAAAGATTGAGCAGCGTTGCAAAGACCGAAGGTCATACGGGTAAACTCGAAGAGTCCGAAAGGTGTACATATGGCAGTCTTCGGAATGTCCTCAGGTTCTACCGGAATCTGGTGATAGGCTTTAGTCATATCTAAAGTCGAGAATACTTTAGCATTTTGGAGATGATACGAAAAATCGTGAATCAAGGGGATTGGATAACGATCCGGGACCGTGATGGCGTTGAGACGTCTATAGTCTCCACAAGGTCTCCATTCACCATTTTTCTTTGGAACCATGTGTAGAGGAGAGGACCAATTACTGTTAGAGGGCCTACAAATGCCTTGATTGAGTAAGAATTCAAATTCTTTCTTGGCAACTAATAATTTTTCTGGCGAAAGTCTGCGAACTTTAGAAAATATAGGAGGGCCAGTGGTTTTAATTTGGTGAGTTACTAAATGTTTCACTGGTTTCGTAAAGCCTGAATCAATCGTGATCTTATGGAATTTACGTAGTAACTTTTGAACTTTTTCGTTAACGGTTGGTTTGATTAGTACGGATAATGATGAGGGTGGACTTTTTCTGAGAATACCAGATGAAGTCAAATGTGTCAGAGGGTCTACTAAAACTCTTTTGGCTAGATCCACTATTAAACCGAAATGAAATAAAAAATCTGCGCCGAGAATCGGCTTAGCTACATCAGCTATTAAGAAGGGCCACTGGAAATTTCTGCGCAGGCCTAGGTCTAAAGAAAGAATTTTCGTACCGTAAGTATTTATCGGTGAAGAATTTGCAGCTGAAAGACATAAACTGGAAGGAATTAATTTTTTAGAAATAGGAGCGGGTATAACGGAAATATCTGCTCCGGTATCGACCAAATAAAATTGTTTTGATGACTTGTCGTAAATATGAAGGCGACTTGAATATCCGCTTCTATCAACCGTCGCTAAAGCTGAAAAGCGATTTATTTTTTTGGTGTATCCGTTGGGACATAAGAGCAAGGCTTTATACATTTATTAGCGTTGTCTCCGAACTTGTCGTGGTACCAACAAAAATTTGGATTAATATGGTGAGTAGAACTGCTTCTCCTCCTAAACCTAGAAGGGGTGGCCGAACGATTAGAGGAATGGTCGAAACGGCGATTAGAGGGACGACTGGATGAACGGTCTCGTTGTTTTAAGGCTTTAACTTCAACAGAAAGTTCCTGAACTTGCTTAGTGAGGTTTAGAATTTGGACTGATAAATTGCCAAATAAACTTTCCTCTGGGGGAGGAAGAGAATAAGCGCACACCGATGGTTTGTTAGAAATTTCGAAAATTCTATCGGCACAGTTCGCGAGTTCATTAAGGTCTCCGGAACTACAAGAAAGGATTGCTTTCATGTTATCAGGGAGCCTCTGCATCCAAATGGTTTTGAGCACATCATCGTTGAGGCTGCCATTGGATAATTCTCTTAACTCGCGAAGAAATTGTGACGGAGATCTGTCACCTAGCTTCAAATCACCCAAAAGTTGGTTTAATTTCGCGGAAGCACTAGCTGTTAAGCGAGAGATCAACGTTTCTTTTAATTGCGTATATGGCTGGACCGGGTCAGGTGATCTAAGAACATCACTGATGAGGCGGAATAGCTCTTCATCCAAAGCTGAGAGGGCGTGATTAAATTTTGTGTTTTCGCTTGTTATTCTGGCTGTAAGAAATTGTGTCTCCAGTCTTTGGAACCAAAATTGGGGAGCGCTTTTCCAAAATGAAGGCACGGTAACTGAAAGGGAATCGATGGAAGACGAAGTGGACGGAACGGAATTTTGAGTTGATTCGGTTCCTCTTCCGATTGAATCACCAATATTGTGGTTCATATTTTTTTGATTTAAAGGAAATTAAATGAGGAAAATTTACATGAAAATGAAATAGATTTGAAAAGTACTCCCTTGAAAGTTTTAAAACTATTGTAGTTCTTGCTGTTCTGTTTTAAAACTATTGTAGGTCTTGTTGTTCTGCTTCTTAGGACCAGTCGGGAAGGAAATATTTTTGTTTTGCTTTTTTGTTTTTTTTGTTTTTTTTGTTTTTTTTTTTTGATGTTTAATTTTTCTTCGTTTTTAGGTGCGTCTTCTTGAACTTCGGGGTCACCAGTTGTTGGGGCTTTCTTGTTTTTACCTCAACAAGACACCACACAAATGCTGGGGTGTAATCTTCGGGGATGTGAAAAAATCCCCTTTAATTATGTTGTTGCTCAAGGAAAGCGCAGAATTGTAATTTTGATATCGCGCTATATTTTAGTCGTTTAACGATTCCTTTTCGATTGGTTATTGATTTAGTAATAAATTTATTCGGTAGTTTCTTTTAATTGGTTTTTATTTTATATTTTTATTTACAGCCTTTTCCTATTTTTAATTTTTTGTAATAATTGACGGGCTATCTGTCTCGAACTAACTTGATAATTAAAAATTTTCTATTACAAAGTTAAACTTTTTCCTGAAACTACTCTGATCTGAAACTACTTTGATCTGAAGCTACTTGGATTTTTAATATTTTCCTCATTTTGTAAAGTTCTTTAAATACCTATAAATTAATTTGGAATTGTTCAAAATTAACCGTTAACCGCCACACTGGTTCCTCGTTGGCTTGAATGTTGTATTGTGTCTATTTTTACAAAGGTCAGGTGGCTGAACGTACACCTCCTTGACCTCCGTCGGAATCATACTCGTGATGGACGCTGCAGGCAGACCAACGTCAGTCTCGTAGATATTTTCCACCAAACTAAGCGTTGACCTCTTCCTCGCCTGCATTTCTTGCATATCTTCAAAAATCTTTGGTCGTCTCGATAGTTTTGTGCAATTTAAGATGATGCTCAGAAGCACACAGAACTCTACAATGGCAATTACAAGACTAGCTCCCAGGAAGAGAACGTACTGCTCCCTGTACCATAAGTCCAACTTGTCCAAACATGGTTCTGTATGTCGAGCTTGCTGGAAGTCAAATTTTTGCAGAGCTTGACAAATTGATCCGTTTTTTGGCTTTGGGTCCAAGTAGGCAAAAGGATCCTCTGAATTTTGAAGCTTACAGCAGCTCAGTGGCACTGTCCAATCCCGTTGTCCGTAACCCTGCAATCTCCATAGTGCTGTATCATAATTAATGTCACTGTTCATGCCACAGCATTCAAATCTTGTCTGAGCTAGGTCCATTTCAATTGTGAACTGCTCCCTTCCAGGAAAGCCATAGTAGCCCTGTAGCGCTAGACCCCATCCCCATTCCATCCTCCATTTCACACTGTGTCACACTTCCTGGATCCCTTCCCCCGCGTAGCGCTAGACCCCATCCCCATTCCATCCTCCATTTCACACTGTGTCACACTTCCTGGATCCCTTCCCCCTCCTTACATGTGACGTAATTTATTAATGACCCCTAACCACTGACATATAGAACTGGACTGCTAATCTAAGACAAAATCGCACCACAAAATTGAAACCACTTTTTGACATATGATTCGCTATCTCTTTCCTCCTTCCAGCCCCCAGGGAAATACATATGTTAGACAAAGTAGAATATGTTTTTATATATCTAACTCTTGCGTTCTTCCGGCCCCGAGCTGCTCAATGTCGGAAGTATTATTAATAAATGCTCAAAATGTAGGGAAAAAGGAAAGGAGCAGTTTTGTGACAATTTATATTTATGTATTTTCTTAATTTTAACATGCATTCCAAATAATTTAATGGTTTTTTTTATCACACTTGCTTCCGAAGCCAGGTTTGCACCTCCACTCAAAATGGTCTCACTTTTCATCCGCCAATTAGCAGTCCAGTTCTATATGTCAGTGCCCCTACCTAACTTATTCTCAATAGACTCAGATATCATCTGGTTTTGAAATAAAAACTTTTTGATGCTTTAAAATTAGAATACCTTTAATGTTTATTAAGCATTACTAAATATATACTATTACCGCAGTTTTTTGTTTAGAACCGTAAACAGAAGGAATGTAATAAATAAATGTTGAGGACAACAAGAATATACATACATATTGTTAAGATCTCTTGTGATCTTAATTAAAAAGGGAAAGGTAAAGTCAAGGCAAGTGCACCCTGGCTAATTGTTGGTGATACAACGGCTCTTGGTACCGCTATATCCGTTAAAGAATTGATGGGAGTGTAGAATAAGAACGCGATGGTTAACAAAGACTAACTGATTCTTCTTTATTCATTCATCTTCTTAAATACTAACTTATTACTTAGTAGACAATAATAATTACAAAATATTTTAATATGGTCACCTGGATTAATTGTGCAAGATCATGTTGCAATTTTGCACTTCACTCGCGTGCCGAAAGTAGTTCAGCGGCACGCCTCGCGTAACATTATTTTGTTGTTCAGCGTTTTTTCCCGGCACGTTGTTTTGCTAGTGTCTTATTGCAAAGCGGTGCGATGTAAACAATGTTTTAAATTGGATCTGGCACAATTAAAGTAGGTGACTAATCATGCTAACTTGACTAAGTGTTTTTACCTTGAACCCGATGCATTCCAGCTGATTTTTGCGGCTATTGTGAGGCCTTGGAATGCAAAGGGTTGAACATTCTCCCCCGCGTTGAACTGTGTTCAACTGTATAGGGCCAAAATACAATATATAACGGTACAAATATCTAATTAAATATTATTGCTTCATGATGGATCAATACATGCACATAATATTAGTACTAGTAATTCTCTTAAAATGTCTTATATGTGAACTACGTGATTCGCCATTGATCGGTGCCGTGGAAGCGCTTCTAATTTCACTTCCTGCACTTGGGGGTTGGACCTTGATGCGCGAAGTCGCCATATTATCCAAATGATGATAAGTATAATTGCTGCGAGAGCTAGGTAGCTCACGATGAAGTGGTGGACAGTGGTGTTGTGTGCCTTGTTTGACAATTGTGAGGTATCTAGTGAGGTAAGCTGGTCTTGTAGATTCTTGAGCTCTTCCAGGTGTAGTTGGAACGTGTCAGCTGAATCACTTGAGGCCTCATGATGTAGTATAGTCGTAGATAGGTTAGCTGTTGATAAACCTAGTTTTGTAAATGATGCTCGTGCCTGAGTGGTGACCATTTGATGTCCGTGGATGACGGCAAATTCCTCCTTAATGATGCAGCTCGGTTGGAGTTTTAGAATCCCAGAACCATGCAGAATTGTTGGGAAGGCCTTCTGATTACACACCACGTTCAGTGTCATGTTTGTGTTACAGGCGAAGATCCATTGATTGGGATGAGACAGCTGAATCCAAGTTGACTGATGCTTACGATGAACTACCTTACAACCTTCTGTTCTTGCAGTGCTGAGCAGATTAATTTCGCACGCACAGATATTAGCACCCCTTTGGTATATTGGTCGTAGCTGATTGCATAAGTATGTTGTTCCCGAGATTGTCTTACATGCAGTTGTTAATTCTTGGTTTTCAATGGGATAGTAGTAATCTCTATGCGGGGTGACAGCCATAAACTGCGAACATGGTTGAATATTAACAAGTGAGTTATTGACCCACATGGGAATCGGAATTACTCTAAAGAGGTCAAAGCTAGTTCCAAGCACTAGCGGTATCTTTATTCGAAAGATGACATAGTTCTCGATGATCCTGCTCTGGGTGGTCATTAATTTATATATCTCGCTTGCCTCCTTCATACTTATTGGTAGTCTAAGAGTTGAGGGTAAGTGGGCCTGAATGGTGGACATCTGCGTTCTTAATTGGTGAAACGATAGTAACAAGGGACTTATTCGCCCGTGATTTGTGTCCGTAACAACATCAATAATTGTGGTTTGAATCCTCTGTAAATTACTTTTTGTTAGCGCCATTTGCAATGCCAGCGAGTTGAACTGTTGTTGAAGCTCGGTCTGCTGAAACTGATCACATATGCCGTTTAGACGATCCTTTATTTTTGTGATGTCCTTGTCTATACTCTGAAATTTGTTCTTAATTGCTGCATTGTCCTTCCTGATAATGTTTATGGTCGAATCAACGATTGATGTTTGATTTTTCAACAAAGCTGTGAGTTGATTTTCATTCTCTTGCACAGTTTTTATAGTTTCTGACATTTCCTTTGCATAGTTTTCGTCAAGAATACCAAACAGTGCGTTTGCTGCATTTCCCACTATGTTGATCAAACCCCTCTTTTCTCGGTGATATAGTTTTTCTGTTGAGAGTAGCTCGTTCCCGACTGTCAATTCATCTTGCAGGTGCTGCAGTTGTGAGATTGTCTGGTTACATGTACTCTGATGCGTGGCTAGATTACACAGATGTTGCAGAGTCCTGGTCCCATTTTTGTAGGTGTCCATTTCCATCCAATATGGCCGTAGATCATAGAACACGACCAAATTCCACTCTGTTGTGATCAAGTTCGTAACCCCAAGGTCCTCAAAATGAATTCCAAGTTCGGGTGGAAATCGAGTAATTTCGATTTCTTCGCTTTTCGTAAGTGGGAGTATAATGCACGTTAACAGCACTGTGAGTATAGTTGATCCTACTGAAGTTTTAATCCTTTTTCTAGGTCTCACATCTGCTGATTCTGGAGCGTCAGAATTATCAGTGGAACGTTTGGTTTGGCATTGTACTTCATTCTGGTTTTGTGGCTCCTCTTTTGGGCAAAGGTCCCTGTCGATCTCCTCCTCGCATGGCAACGGCGCCAATCTATGTATTGGCCTCTTGAAGATGCCAGTGGCAGTGCGTACGTCTACTACTCGCACTAGCCCATCTTCACCCTTATATACTTCCACTATTCTCCCCAAAGGCCATTTCATAATTGGGACGTTGTCTTCTTTAATTACAACAATCGTGCCTGGTTTGATATTTTGAGTTGCGTGTCTCCATTTGTATCGATACTGCAGTTCGTGTAAGTACTCTGATGACCACCGTTTCCAGAATTCCTGTTTTATGTGAGACACCAACTTCCATCTCGTTAGGAGAGTTGCCCTCACGGGCTCGGCCTGACTGTCGACTGGATTAGTAAGAGGTTCGCCTATTAGAAAATGAGCTGGAGTGAGCACAGATAAATCGTTCGGATCAGAGGACATTGATGTTAATGGTCTAGAATTAAGAATAGCCTCTATTCCGACAATAACTGTTTCCAATTCTTCATATGTGAGTGCTGCTGCTGAGACGGTCCGCGTCAAGAGATGTTTTGCTGATTTTACAGCAGCCTCCCACAGGCCTCCGAAGTGAGGAGCTCGTGGTGGGATGAAGTGGAAGTCAATTCCCTTTTGACTACAGATACTGGCGATCTCTTCCTGTCCATCATTTGAGAATACTGCTTGATGCAATTCCTGCAGTTGATTTTTGGCGCCAACAAAATTCGTCGCATTATCACAGTAAAGATTCCGACAATGTCCTCGACGCCCGATGAAACGTTTTAATGCCCCGAGGAAGGCTTCCGTGGTAAGGTCGCTAACGATTTCTAGATGCACAGCTTTAGTGGCGAAGCAACAGAACACAGATACATATGCCTTTTGCGGCTTCTTTCCTCTGGTCTTGTAGTGGACCCATAGGGGCCCGCAGAAATCGACACCGGCATTTATAAATGGTCGTGCTGGTTGTACCCTTGTTGCTGGAAGGTGCCCCATTATCTGTGTTAACAGTTTCGGCTTGGCCTTATTACATCTTACGCAATGCTGTACTATTGATCGAGCTATGCTTTTCCCTTTGATAGGCCAGAAGCGTTGTCGAGTGATGGCAAGAAGTCCTTGAGGTCCTATATGATTGTTTTCCTTATGTATTCTTGTCATCAGCAGTTTCGTTAACTCATGGGCATGCGGAATTAACATAGGATGCTTTGAGTCGTACGATACATTGGCTGCTTCTAGTCGTCCGCCGACTCGGAGAACTCCCTTGGCGTCTAAAAATGGTGAGAGTGTAGACAATGAGCTTGATTTGGCAATTTCTTGGCTTCGTGACAAATTGTTTATATCCTCCTTAAAGGTTTCTTTCTGCATATATTTTATGATCACAAAGAGTGCTTCGTCCTGTTCTAGAGCCGAAAGGATTCCTTTCCTTGACGGTTCCCAGTGTGCATTACGAGCCCTCTTGATGAATCTCAAAACATAGCCAACTACTTGCTGGAGTCGCCGGAAAGAGTTATTGTGTTGAATTCTGCCCACAAAATGATCATCTATACCTTGTTGACCCGTTGCTATGGTGGTTGATAAGGCGGCTCGCTTTATTTCTGTGTCACATCTGTTAACCTTAGTGTAAGGCGCTGGCCACAGGTCTTCATTTCCGTGTAAAAATAATGGGCCATAGAACCAAATATTGCAGGACCCTAGCTTTTCTGGCGATAACCCCCTGGATAGTGGGTCCGCAGGATTGTCCTGTGATCGGACATGTCTCCATTGTTGTGGAATAGAGCATCCTTGAATAGATGATATACGGTTTCCCACGAAGGTCTGGTAGTCTGTGGACGTGGAATTGATCCAAGCTAGGACAATTTCGGAGTCCGTCCAGAGATAAATAGGCGCCTCCTTGGCCTTTAAAATTTGTCTTACTCGATTGACTAGTTCCGCTGCGAGTTTTGCCGCACATAGTTCTAACCTGGGTAGAGTTAGTTTTTTGGTGGGTGCTACCTTTGATTTCGAGCACAGAAGACGAACTATGACTCTTCCTTCGTGGGTGAAGGATCGCATATAGATCGCTGCGCCGTAAGCCTTCTCGGAAGCATCAGCAAATGCGTGCAGTTGAAATACCTTTGGTGTTTCGCTCGCAAAAACATGTCTTGGAAATTGAATTTTGGCTAAGCCGGGCAGCTCACTCCGGAAATTTATCCATTTTGTGTACAGTTCCGCAGGGAGCGCAGCATCCCAGTCTAACTTCAGTTCCCAGAGTTTTTGCAAAAATATTTTAGCGGTAACCACAACGGGCGCTAAAATTCCAAGAGGGTCAAACAACCGAGCTATGTCTGATGTTACCGTCCTCTTTGTTATTTTGTTGCCGATGACTGGATTGACCTTAATGCAGAAATGATCAGACTTTGGCAGCCATATTAAGCCTAAAGTCTTGATGGATGAATCTTTCTCATCTGTGAAGTCTAGTTGTACTTCCTGATCCGTTGGCGGTATGTCTCGGAGTAGCTGAGGATGATTTGCACACCATTTTCGCAGTATGAATCCTGCCTCCTTTAAAATTGCAATTAGTTGTGCTTGCATATCACGAGCTACGATGAGGCTGTTAGCTCCTGTCATAACGTCGTCTACGTAAAAATTTGTTCGGTTATCTCCGCTCCTATTGGGTACTTGCCTTCCTCGTCCGCGGCGAGTTTCTGAAGACACTTAATCGCCAAATATGGAGCGGATGTTGTGCCATATGTGACGGTGTTTAATTGATAGCATTTTAGGGGTTCCGATGAATGATTCCGCCACCATATCAGTTGGTATCTCCGGTCTTCCTCTCGATGTAGGATTTGTCTATACATTTTTTGTATGTCTGCCGTAAATACAAATCGGGGCAGACGAAAGCGTAAAAGTATAGCAAACAAGTCCTCTTGTAGCGTTGGGCCCGCATGCAGGATGTCGTTTAATGATAAATTCGTCGAGCTTTTCGCTGAGGCGTCGAAGACTACTCTTAGTTTTGTCGTGCTGCTATCTGGCTTCAGCACACAATGATGAGGAAGAAAGTAATGCGGCGTTGGTATTGACTCAACATTGATCTCCTGCATGTGTCCCAGTTGGAGATACTCGTCCATGAAGGCAATATATTGCTGTCGTACCTCATCCTGTTTGGACAACCTTCGCTCGAGGGACAGGAATCTTCGCAAGGCAATATCCTTTGACTGCCCCAACTCTCGCGGGTCACTGGAGAAAGGTAGACTCACAACAAATCTCCCGCTCTTATCTCTTTGCGTTGTTTGGGTGAAATATGTCTCGCAACGCTTCTCCGCCAGTGTAAGAGCTTTTCCTCGGACCTCTTCTGCTTCCTCCACCTTCCAGAACCTCTCAATAGTCCTTCCAATGTCTTCTTCGTCAGAACAAATGCCGCAGGCTGCTGTTTGCATTAATTCTTGGCTTGTTTCACCGGCAATTACCCATCCGAAAACTGTGTTCTGTATGATGGGCAATTTTTCTCCCAACTTAATTTGTCCTATAGAGAGCAATTGGAAGAAGAATTCGGCGCCAAGCAAAAGATCGATTTTATCTGGTTGATAGAAGGTAGGGTCCGCTAGTTGAATATTGCTTGGTATATTCCAGTCAGAAATATCCAAAAATTGGCTGGGTTGTGGTGTTATGATGTTGTCGAGAACAAAGGCCTCCAGTCTAGCAGAGTAGCCTGTTGTTCTTGATTTTAGGCAGACGTTGACTCTTCGCTGAGTTTGCTGCCTGCCATTGCCTATGCCTTGTATATACATGGATGCATTAGACGGTATGATGCCTAGTTTTTTAATTGTTCTTTCGGTGATTAGGTTGATTTGCGAACCTGAATCTAGAATTGCTCTGCATTCGATTTCGTTACCACTGGCAGTTGCGACCTTTACTCGAGCTGTTCCCAGAATCACAGATCCCTTATGACGTTGATTAGTCAGAGCGGCAGTCGTCAGCGGTTGATCACTTGCCTCTTTAACTGCCGTGCTGGACTGCGTTCCTTGTACTAACAAGCTAGATTCAGGTTTAGCATGGTCTGGAACTGATGATGTGGAATCAACATGAAGAAGTGTATTATGCTTGTTGGAACACTTAGTGCATCCTCGCATAGTGCAACTCGCGGCCCGATGTCCCTTCTTGAAGCAGTTGTGGCAAATATTGTGTTTCTTCACGAGACTCCAGCGGGCTGCGGGCGGGTGCCAACTTAAGAAAGTTTTGACATCGAAAAATTGGAGGATTCTCATTACAGCTTACACACTTGTGGGTTGATGCGACAACGGAGGTCAGCGTTGAAGATGGCTTCGTTGCTCCAATTTTCTTAGTGTGATGTCCCCAAAGAAATTATTCTTAACAGAGCTCCAAGATAGTGAGCGGTGAATGCGCAGGGGGCCTGGAATCCAAAAGGAGAGTTCGGAGCCAGCATAAAAGGCAGAACTCCTTTAGGAGCAAGCTAAAGAGCAAAACTCCCAGGGATTGTAAAGCAAAGTGCCGCTATAAGCCACACCAAGTGTATAGAAGAAAAGTCAGTATAACAATCCCGATTTATTCAAAATTCTTAGCCTATTTATACAAATCATTTGCTTACCTAAGGGTCACACATATTTCCAATACTTACTCAATGCTTAACATAAATCATCAATTTTATGTGATGCAACTGGCCTGACCCGACTCAAGTGCATTGCACGAGTTGACCCATATCGCATCGCACTTAAGCACTTCTTTGACCGCGTTAAGTACTTTGGCGTAACTTAATCGGCGCAAGCATGTTTTCTGCTTGGCTCGCGTTTTCGGCAGTGTGCCGGTTTGTCGTTTGTTTACCAACAAACCGAGTGCGTTGGTCTCAGGCTGTTTGCATCGCATTTACATTACACCTTTCCCTTTACGGGAAAAAAAAAAAAAATTTTCTAAAAGAAATTTTTTTTTTTTTTTTTGTGATTAACTATTTTACTCTAATATGATATTGCTATGGTTATATAATTGAAATTACTAATAATTCTTACTACTTATGTGTGACCCGTATTGTTGTTATTATTACTAGCATTATTACATTATTATTTTTCTTATGATAATTTTTTTTTCATTACTTAAATTGCTTAGCTTTTATGTTACTCATGCTTCTTAATTATCTACCCTTCTTAATTATCTACTCTTCTTAATATAATTTTATGTAATTGTTCCTAATTATCTACTCTTCTTAATATAATTTTATGTAATGTACTTGTTCCTAATTATCTACCTTCCTTAATCTATTTTTATGGACTGTAATTATTACATTTTTAGCCTTATCCTCTATGGTACAGTTTACTTCGTCTAATGCCTTAACTACATATGGTCCATTGTATAATGGATCTAATTTCTTTCTATTTTGAGCGGTAACTAAAACATTGTCACCAATATTTAGTAATAAGGGTTTACTGTCCCCGTCAGTTGAAATTTTCCTATTCTGTTTGGATAATTCAAGTTGCTGTCTTGCTTTGTTTATAGTTTTTTGAAGTCTATATTTGAGTTCTTTGCTATTAAGTTCGTGGTTGTATATAGGATCTGGATGGTCAATAGTTAGTTCTGAAGGCAGATTAACTCTTTTGCCAAAAACCAGTTCGAATGGAGTGTAACCGTGTGTCGTGTTAGGAGTGGTGTTATAACAAAAAGTGTAATAGGGTATCCAGCTGTCCCAATCGTCTTTATTTTCGCTCACAAATGATCTTAGGTATTCATTGAGACATTTATGATTTCTCTCCAGCGCTCCTATTGTTTCTGGATGCGCTGCAGTAGCGAAAAGTTGTTCAATTTTTAAAATTTTGCAGATTTCTGAGAAAACCTGGTTCTTATATTCCGTACCCAAATCGGATTTAATTTTACCCATTGGTCCATATATTAATATGAATCCATCAACTAATGCCCTAGCAACTGTATTTGCTTCTTTGTCTTTTATAGGTATGATTGCGATGTATTTGCTTAAATCACACTGGATGGTAACTGCATACCTATTATCATTATGTGATTTCGTAAACGGGCCTACTGTGTCTATTGACACTATATCAAAGACTTTTGTAGGTGTCGTTGTTATAACCATTGGTTCCTTGTTGTGCTTCTGGTGTTTGTTCTTTAAGCATAACTCACAACGGTTGACATACTTGGCTATTGATTTTTTCATATTTTTCCATCCGTATATATCTTTTAATTTTTTATAAATTCTTGCCTGTCCTAAATGTCCTCCTGTGGGGGTAGAGTGAAAATCGTGTATTATTTGTTGTATCCTCGTAGGATCTTCAATGTAGATTTGAGGTTTATATAATGAGATATTTATTTCTTTTAATATTTTGTTTCCTAGGCTTTTAAATGCGACTATATTTATAAATTTAAAGATTTGACTCCCTGCAGAGAGTTTCAGGGTCTTGGCCTGAAATTCATTATTCACGTAATACTCCAAATTTTCGAGTGCTTGCTCTAGTGCAAGTTCTACTGATTGGGTATCTTTTAATTCCTCATGTCGCTTATATAATATTTTATTATTTAATTTTATTTTGAGCTCTATTATTTTTTCTTCGACGTCGATTTCTAATTCAGGTAATTTCGTTACTTCAGATGGTGCCAATGCTTCCGTGATACGCAGTTGATCAGGCTGCGGGTTTTGGAGTTTGGCATTCAAATTTTCATTTTCGGTTAGTGTTTGATTTTTCATCATTGAACGCGTTTTAACTTGTAGTATTCTTATTTCTTTTAGATCGTTTAAATCAACTTTAATTCTGGATAACGCGTCGGGTCCAGAATTTTCTTTGCCTTTAATATACTGGATTTCGAAATCAAATTCTTCTAGATCCAGTCTCATGCGCGTTAGTTTTGATGTAGGGTTTTTCATCCCTAACAAAAATACTAACGGGCGATGATCTGATCGAACTATAAATTTTCGGCCATAAATATATGGCTTAAAATAAGTGATAGCCCAATGAATAGCTGTAAGCTCTTTTTCAATTGTTGACTTATTACGTTCCCCTTGTGTAAATGTTTTGCTTGCGTATGCGATAGGTAGTTCTTGTCCATCGAAATTTTGCGCTAAAATTGCACCGCACGCGGTATTTGATGCGTCGGTGGATATAATAAACTGTTTTTTGAAATCTGGGTGTTTAAGAATTGCAGGTGAGATAAGTGATGCTTTTAGCGTTTCGAAGGCCTTTTGTTGAGATTCTGACCATTCGAATTTTATATTTTTACGGAGCATTTTGTTTAAAGGAAGTGCAGTGTCTGCGAAATTAGGTACGAACCGTCGATAGTAATTACAAAATGCTACAAAACGCCTGACCTCATCGGCGTTTTTGGGTACTGGATAATTTTTAATTGCTTCAAATTTTGAACTGTCAGGGCTTACCCCTTGTGCTGAGATAGTATGACCAAGATAAGTTACTTCAGTTTGGAAAAATTTGCATTTCTCTGGATTAAGTTTAAGATTTCTTTCTCGTAATCTTTTGAATATAGCTGATAAATTTTTAAGATGGTGAGTTTGTGAGCATCCGATGACTATTATGTCATCTATGTATAAAAATGCGATTTCAGGTATTAAACCGGCCATAGCAATAGTCATCATTCGCTGAAAACTGTTCGGGCTAATATTGAGTCCGAATGGCAGTCGAGTGTATTGATAGTGGCCTTGGTTGGTGGAAAATGCTGTATACTTTCTAGAAGATTCTGCTAGTGAAATTTGGTGGAACCCAGACATAAGGTCAAGGGTTGAAAAATATTTCGCTCGACCCATCTGGTCTAAAATTTCTTCTATTCGTGGCAATGGAAATTTATCTGCGAGTACTTTTTTATTTAAATTCCTGAAATCGACTACTAACCGCCACTTCTTGTTTTGAGTGGTGGACTTTTTGGGTACTAACAATATAGGCGAGTTAAAAGGTGAAATAGAATTTTCAATGATATTATCTTTAAGCATTTTTTCCACTTGGCTATTTATTTCTGTTTTATGAATTTCTGGTATTCTATAATTTTTAGTATATACGGGTACTTGGTCTGACAATTCGATTTGTTGCTCGTAAAAATTATTAGTAGAGAGTGCTTCGTTTTCGAGAGCAAAAATGTCTTCATATTCCTGACACAATTCCTCAAACTGAGGTTTTGCGTATTCCGGAACTGAGTTAAGGTCGATTTTTTCAATCACTTGGGCTGATCTAGTCTTATCTTTATGCTGATTCTTGAGTATATGAAAATCAGCAAGTGGTTGTACTGAGAGTTTGGGCTCTCGTAGAGTAATAGTTTTATTTGTCGTGTTTAATATTCTAACTAAGGGACCTTTTGCGGAGGTAATTGTTCCTCCGATGAAAATGCCTGGCTCAATTTCCTGGCCATTCACGACAATGCTATCAGTGTCTGATTTTAGAGGGCATAATTTTCGTACTATCTCGCATCGCGGTGGTAGTACGATGGAGTTGGGTGTTGGACCACTCAATATGGGTACTTCTACTGATTTGCCTGGCGCATTTAGTGTAAGCGTCCAGGTGTCATAATCAATAGAAGCTTTGAGTTTTGTTAGGAAATCTAGTCCTAAAATAGCGTCTGCCTCTATGGCTACACTTCCAACGACATCACGTCTTCTTCCTTTTGGCCTAATGGTACTATTGCTCGAGAGTTCGTTCCAAGATATCGCTCAGGATCGAAGAGTTCTCCAAAAAACTTGTTACAGAAGTCAATATGTACTATGCAAATGTAACTGGACTGCGGTCGAAGATCTCCAGCCTATATATCAACTCAACAAACACCTGCCATGATGTAATTTGTTTGACCGAGACTTGGCTGTGTGGCTCGATTTCCGACGCTGAGCTGTTTACCCAAGAATTTATAGTATTCAGACGCGATCGTCATAATTCTCTTCAGGCTCCTGTGGGAGGTGGTGTTCTTTGTGCAGTTCGTCGTTGCATCCCTTGTACTTTGGTAGAGTTCGATAATCCCGAGGGGCTGGAGTTGTTGGGTGTTAAGCTGAGGCTGCCTGGCAAGGATCTTTTAATATTGACGGTGTACATACCTCCGGGTGCTGATAGCAACATCTTTGAGGCTTTATTTTTAACAATTGACGACCTTTCGACATCCTTACGCCAGTCTGACGAGCTATTAATCTTTGGTGATTTTAATATGCCATCCGTGACTTGGAGGACTTCTGAAGACAACGGGCTCTTACCGATTTCTCTATCTGCCCCGCTTCATTATTCTACGTTCGTTGACAACATTTCTTCATGCGGATTAACACAATGTTCCAGCGTAAGAAATGATCGCAATAGATTTTTGGACTTGGTATTTAGCACGGATCCTGATTCGACCTTAGTTAAACGTTCAATGATTCCGCTACTACCCGAGTCGAACCATCATCCGGCCCTTCACGCTATACTCTTCATCGACCCAGTGACTTCTTCCTCTTCAGTTCCTGAGAATTATAGTTTTAATTTTAGAAAAGCTGATTACCCTAAGCTAAATAATCTTTTGATGAATTGCGATTGGAGTAATGTTTATCAGGAACGGGACATCGATGTTGCGGTGGATGTCTTCTATAAAAATTTATTTAAGTGTATCACTCTTTGTGTTCCCATGTCTCGTCGCAGTAATTCTGTCTTTGAACCGCCATGGGTAAATGGCTCTCTTAAGAATTTAAAAAATCGGAAAACTAAAGCTTGGAAGCAATTTTGTTCCTCAAGGAGTGATATAGATTTTTTAGCGTTTTCTGAGTTACGTAGTGAGTATTTGTTGTGCCTTGAGGTTGCATACAGCGACTACATTTCTAACATGAAGTCAATTCTATACGGCGAGCCAAGGCAGTTTTGGAGGTTTGTTAATTCTAAAAGAGGTACAGACGGATACCCATCCTTGTTGAAGTTTGGGGATTCAGAGAGCGGTGATCCAGCCACCATCTCAAATTTGTTTGCTGAATTTTTCAAGACGGCCTTCCTTGACTCATCCTGTGATATTAGTTCTAGCGATTTTACCTCCTTGACGAAATTTCCAGCAACTTCGCTGGAAATGAAAGACCTCATTATTGTTGACGAATCAGTTACAGAGCACATTCACGGTCTGGCTGATAATTTTTCATGTGGTCCAGATGGCATACCTGTTTCCCTCCTAAAAAAGTGTTCTAGTTCTATCTGTCGTGTGTTATGCTATTTATTTAATTTATCTATTTCCTCTGGCGTTTTTCCTATATCCTGGAAATCTTCTTTTGTTATTCCATTACATAAGAAGGGCAGTAAAAATGATATTTCAAATTATAGACCCGTTGCTAAACTAAGCTCGATCGCTAAGATATTTGAAGCTCTAATTTACAAGTCCTTCCGTTTTCATTGTAACCCATTCTTAGGATCCTTTCAACATGGATTTATGAAGGGTAAGTCTACTACTACGAATCTGCTCGAGTTTTCCCAAATTTGCACATCTGCGATAGAAGTGGGCAGACAGGTGGACTGTATATTTACCGACTTCAGTAAGGCATTCGATCGTATCAATCATGAAATCTTAATTTACAAATTAACCGCCCTTGGATTTCCGTTAATGTTCGTCAACTGGATCCGTTCTTATTTGTCTGGCCGAACTCAACATGTTTCTTTCCGAGGATCTTTTTCCAATTTAATTCACAATTCTTCTGGTGTACCTCAAGGGAGCCACCTCGGCCCACTTTTATTTATCATTTATATTAATGACATTGCCACGTGCATTAAAAACTCGGAAATTCTATGCTATGCTGACGATACCAAGATCTTTCGTGTTGTGTCTTCTGAACGTGACTGTGAAATGTTAAATTCTGACTTAGATGCCTTTTATAATTGGTGTTCTACTAATTGTCTCCCTCTTAATATTGACAAGTGTACGACCATGTCCTTTTCTCGTAAGAGAACTAGTATTTATTTTGACTACACGTTAAATGATTGTGTGTTGACTAAACTTGACAAGACAAAAGACTTGGGGGTGTGGCTGAACAATCGCTTTACTTTTGACGATCATATCAATGAGATAATTAATAAGTCTAACTCTTCCTTAGGCTTTGTTAAGAGATGGGGTAAGGAGTTCGAAGATCCTTACATTGTCCGTCTTTTGTACTGCACCTTCGTAAGGCCTATCTTGGAATATGCATGTTGTGTTTGGTCCCCTTTTTATCACGTCCATATTAATCGCCTAGAGACAGTTCAGCGTAGATTTGTTCGTTTTGCTCTTCGGGATCTCCCATGGAACAATCCTCTTCTGCTACCTCCGTACCTGGACAGGCTCAAACTGATTAAGCTCGAAACTTTAGAGCATCGTCGAAATGCCTCCAAAACTGTCTTTGCCTTGGATTGTATACAAGGGAGTATTGTCTCTTCTGCCTTACTGTCCTCATTCAATATATCAGTTCCTTATCGCTCCCTGAGGAACTGTGATTTCCATTCGCTCGCCATCTATTATTTTCGAATCTTCGATTTTGCTGCCTTGGCCATCGTCCTCTGTTCCTGTCGAATCTTTCTCTGTAGCGTGTTCCATACTGATTTGAATAGCTTGCAGACCTTTGTGGCTGCCTGCTATTATAATGTAACACATTACTTGGCTGAGGTTTATCTACAGCCACTGCCTTTGTTGCTACTTCAGCTAGCGTGGTCAGGTTGCTAGCTTTTAGTATCAGTGATGTTTCCTTATTCGACACATTATTAGCGAGTGTCTGAATTGAGAATTTTTCAGCCAATTTCTCGGCTGCTTCTCCCGTCGCTATTTTTTCCGAAATGAATGCTTTAGTGAGTTGTCTTGATAGGTTTTCTATTTGAGCTGAGAAATCTGCCAGCTTCCTATTTCCTTGCTGGCAAGATTTTAACTGCGCCAGTACAGCATCTGAGGAGATTTTTGCTGAGAATTTCCTCAAGATTTTGTCTTTAATCAGGGCTACAGTGTTCATTTCTGGAGTTATTGCCTGTTTAGCCTTTCCTGTGATTCTCGTTTTAATGAACTTAATCATGACGCTTTTATGTTCGTCTGACGTAAGTTCATCTAGCAGTTCTAAGGATTCTACGAATGCTTCCGTATTTTCCTCACTACCGTCGTACTGCTGGACGAGTGCAGTTGCTGTCCTTATGTCGAATGTCATTTTGTTCGATTTTCGTTGAATTTCAATTGTTGACAAGATGCTATATACCAATTCCCTAATTTGTTGGTATTTTGTTTTTAATACCAGTATAATTTCCGCGTTAGCTGTTATGCTAATATGTTTTTTCGCCTCTTCGTAGAGGTTCCTAACTAATTGTTCTTTTTCCTGTAATGTTCTTTCGGTATATGGACGATTCTTACATTTGTTAAAATTTGTTTGAACTTTTTGTAACTCAATTATTATTTTGTCTAGTTGTTCCATTCGAGTGGTGTTGACTTAAGGGGCAATGGGTGATTTTTTGAATATTCTACTAGTTTATCGAAAACAAATCTTGCTGGTAACAATCCTAATGCTGTTACTGAAAGTACTACAACCATTATTATGATATAATCCCGCATTTTTTTTTTTTTAAACCTTTAATACGGTTGGGGATTGCAAGTATCTTTTCTTTAGACTTCTTTTGTGATCTTTATAAAATGTATATATTAATTGAATTACTTTTATTACAACCAAAATCAAAAGCAAGATGAGTATTTCTTTGTTTTCAACTGATAGCGTGTCTTTAATTACGAGATTGTTCACGATCTCACCGTTATTATCTGATTGTTTAGATTTAGTTCCACCCATATTGCTTAACCTTGGTGTTCAAACATATTTTAAGATCTAATTATTTATTTCATATAGAAAATGTATTTTTTTTTTCTCAGTTATTTGCTAATCTATAAATGATTACAATCAATTATTAATTATTAGATGCTATTGCTAAATGATTACAATTCGTTAATTTTTTGATTCTTATTAAAACATTATTATTTTTTTTTTTTTGATATACATATGTTATTTTAAAATTGTCTTTGAATATATTAAAAGTAAATGAATTCAATTACAAAAGTTAAATCTTTTTTCCCTTTTTTAACCTATTTAATTCCTTCCTTGTTAGGGCTAGCAGGGTTTCGTACTTAATCTTTTCCTGTTGTGTTCCTGCGATGTTCAGGAGTTCCTGGTACTTCCGTACGTCCTTGCTTAATCGCGCTCTTTTTCCTCCTCGCGTTGGTTTTTGTATTTGATTCGTAGCCTTCGATGATGCTACCGGTGCCTTCTTTTCTGTCCTCCTTCGGTATTCTTCCAATGTGATTTTCTTCGGCCCCGCGGTGTATTGTGGTACCTCTTCTTCGGCTGGGGTTACGGGCTGGGGGATGTACGGTTCCAAAAGCCGTCCTCCCGGGTATAGCGAAAGTTCGCTGGTGCGTTGCTCCGGCAAGTGTTTCTGAGCGAGCCTGCACAGCCTGTTGAATTTTGCATCCAATTCCTTGTTTGCCATATGCTGGGATGGATCCTGTGTCTCGCTAGGTTCTGAGTCTATCTTCTAGACAGTCACGGTCGCCATGTGATGTCCCCAAAGAAATTATTCTTAACAGAGCTCCAAGATAGTGAGCGGTGAATGCGCAGGGGGCCTGGAATCCAAAAGGAGAGTTCGGAGCCAGCATAAAAGGCAGAACTCCTTTAGGAGCAAGCTAAAGAGCAAAACTCCCAGGGATTGTAAAGCAAAGTGCCGCTATAAGCCACACCAAGTGTATAGAAGAAAAGTCAGTATAACAATCCCGATTTATTCAAAATTCTTAGCCTATTTATACAAATCATTTGCTTACCTAAGGGTCACACATATTTCCAATACTTACTCAATGCTTAACATAAATCATCAATTTTATGTGATGCAACTGGCCTGACCCGACTCAAGTGCATTGCACGAGTTGACCCATATCGCATCGCACTTAAGCACTTCTTTGACCGCGTTAAGTACTTTGGCGTAACTTAATCGGCGCAAGCATGTTTTCTGCTTGGCTCGCGTTTTCGGCAGTGTGCCGGTTTGTCGTTTGTTTACCAACAAACCGAGTGCGTTGGTCTCAGGCTGTTTGCATCGCGTGATCCTCAGGTTTTTTGTTCTTGGTTCCAAGTGCTTCAAGGGATTGGAATCTTGTCTCCAAAAAACTTAAAAATCCCTTCAATGTCTGAAGCGCCTTGGGATTTGTTAGTGATTGCTCATACAATGTATGAGTGCTTCTATCAATCTTTTTTAGCAAAATATTCAGAAGTAGAGGGTCCCAATTCGTGGTGGACACCTCTAAGTTTTCTAAGCCAAGCAGACATTCTTGGGTGGTGTCATGCATTGCTTTTATGGCTGTAGCAGATGGGGCCTCCACGGCATGAGTAGGCTGGTTTAGTAATTTGTTAACAAGAGATGCCACTAGAAGACGTGTGTTCTCATATCTTTCCTTCAGCAATTTCCAGGCGGTAGTATAATTTTCATCCGATACTGCAAAATGCCTTAGTAGCTTTTCGGCATCTCCAACTAAGTTCGTTTTAAGATACCACATTTTTTGGCAGTTACTCATCGGTTGATTGTGGATCATTTGTGAGAACAAATCATGAAATTGACGCCATTTGCCATAGTCTCCATCGAACTTAGGGAGGGTAATTTTTGGCAAGTTGAGCACTGATTGCGGCGAAGTTAGCGTTGCTGCTGCTTGTGCGGATTTTTGCTGTTCCAGATGAGTTGAAAGTAGTACCAAATAATGCTGTACCTTCTCCTCTATCTGGATGTACTCAGATTCATCGTAGCCTTCGCTGGCCGGCTCTTCACTAATTTCCCATAGTTGGTTGTGGTAATCTTCTATCTGGGCCCAGTAGCGGGTGATAGTTTGCAATTTTACTTCGTAGAAAGCCCTCGGCTGTCTTTCCTTCAGTCCATCAATGCCTTCGAATACTCTTAGCAGTGACTGAATCACTACCTTGTGCTTTCGCAATACCTTAATGACATCTTGGTTCTGTTGGAGCTGCTGGGAACTTCTGGAGTTGTCAGCCGATGATGTTGATGCGGCCCTGGTGGCAGTTCTGTCTACAGACGTCGAGCCTTCCTGACCATTTCCATGACTTGTGGATTCGGTAGGCCTTACATTACTTAGTTGCTGTATCTTCCCCTTGAAGTACGTCGCGTACTCTCTAAACATAGCCAGTGTTTCGTTGTATTGATCCTCAACGAAGTACACGTGATCTAATGGTGGTGAGGAAAGCTCTCTTATGGTCTGGTCTGTGATCTCGAAAAAACCCCAAGCCGCTTCCAATCGTCTCAGTCTCTCCTTGTAGTATTCGGCTGAAGTCTTTCGCTCTTGTGAGTCCTTCTTATAGTTGGCGATTACCTTCCGTAATTCTTGGCCGTAGAAAACTTGTTCTGCTGCTAAGTCATCCATGGTTTTGAGTGCCATCTTCCCTTTGTGTCAAACAATCTGGGTTCCGTGAATCCCTCTGCTAGGTCTGGAACATTCCTCTGGCGGTGAATGTCTTAAAAAACTGGGGTCCGTGCATCCCTCTGGAACAATCCTCTGGCGGTACGTCCTCCACTGCGCGTAATCAATCAACTGTGATTTAAATGCTACACTTAAATCACGTCGGGGTCACCAAATGTTAAGATCTCTTTTGATCTTAATGAAAAAGGGAAGGGCAAAGTCAAGGCAAGTGCACCCTGGCTAATTGTTGGTGATACAACGGCTCTTGGTACCGCTATATCCGTTAAAGAATTGATGGGAGTGTAGAATAAGAACGCGATGGTTAACAAAGACTAACTGATTCTTCTTTATTCATTCATCTTCTTAAATACTAACTTATTACTGAGTAGACAATAATAATTACAAAATATTTTAATATGGTCACCTGGATTAATTGTGCAAGATCATGTTGCAATTTTGCACTTCACTCGCGTGCCGAAAGTAGTTCAGCGGCACGCCTCGCGTAACATTATTTTGTTGTTCAGCGTTTTTTCCCGGCACGTTGTTTTGCTAGTGTCTTATTGCAAAGCGGTGCGATGTAAACAATGTTTTAAATTGGATCTGGCACAATTAAAGTAGGTGACTAATCATGCTAACTTGACTAAGTGTTTTTACCTTGAACCCGATGCATTCCAGCTGATTTTTGCGGCTATTGTGAGGCCTTGGAATGCAAAGGGTTGAACACTAATGGCGGTTGTCCTCCAGGGCAACTTAAGACGGAGTAGGACGGCTCACGATCTGTTGGCTCAGATCCGTCTCGAGAAAGACGCTGACGTTGTTCTAGTCAGCGAACAATATCGGGACGGGTCTGAGCCGACGTGGTATCGCGACACCCTCGGCACGGCGGCAATCTGGGTTCCGGACCTGCGACGTTTTGGCGTCGCGGACCATGGGGCGGGCGCTGGCTTCGTCTGGGTGAGGAGCAATGACGTCACTTACGTCAGTTGCTATTTCACCCCGAACCAGCCAATAGCGGACTTCCAGGCCAAGTTAGATGGCTTGGAGGACGCGGTCCGCCTCATGGACGGGGATCTGGTGGTGGCTGGAGACTTCAACGCGAAGGCTTTGGAGTGGGGGGAGCCTGTGCCCGACTCGCGCGGAGGACGTGTCCTGGACTTTGCGGCCAGGACCGGGCTGGTGGTTCTAAACACCGGCTCGACGTCCACCTTCCGCCGTCCTGGATACAGGGGGACGATTATTGACGTCTCCCTGGCGACAGAAAATCTGGCCGCACGAGTGCAGGACTGGCGGGTTATCGAGGACTACACAGCCAGCGATCACCAATATATCACGTTCCGCGTGCGTGATATAGCGCCAGTGCGGGCCCGGCGCTTGCAGGGCCCGCCCAGATGGGATGTCTCCAGGATGGATGTCGAAAGGCTGTCTCAAGCCATCACACGCGACCGGCGAACCGTTGCCGGGGTCCCGGAGGGATTGCCACCTCTCGAGCGGGCCGCCAAGGTGGTAGACTCCACAATGAGTTCAATCCACCGGGCTTGCCGTGAGGCCGTGCCGAGGAAGAAAGGAGGCAGGGAGGGGCGCCGTCCTGCGTATTGGTGGACGGACGAAGTCGCGGATCTGAGGCGGACATGTCTCCGTCTCAGGCGGTTGGCTCAACGAGCTGACCGGCGTGATCCCGACGCAGCCCGTAGATCCGCCGAACACAAGGCGGCGAAGAAGAGCCTTCGCAGGGCCATCCAGCAGAGTAAGCACCGATGCTGGCAGCGGTTGAGAGAGGACCTCAACGAGGACCCTTGGGGACTAGGGTATAAGATCGTCCTCCGCAAGCTGGGGGCATTCAAACCGAATGCTCCCCTCGACGCGGGGACGGTCCGATCCATAGTGGATGCTCTTTTCCCCACCCACCCGCTGGAGCCTCATTACGCGGCCCGCGAGGCACTCGATCCTCCTCCATTCACGATGGAGGAGCTCACGAGGGCCTCGCAAAGTCTTCAAAATAAGAAGGCGCCAGGGCCCGACGGACTTCCAGCAGAGGTGCTGAAGGCGTTGACGTCGAGCCATCCAGAGCTCTTGCTCGAGATGTACAATGCCTGTCTGAAGGCGGGAGTTTTCCCCTCCCGCTGGAAGGTAGCCAGGCTTGTGCTGATCAGCAAGGGCAAGGGGCCAGTGGGGTCCCCTGGGTCGTACAGACCGCTGTGTATGCTCGACACAGCCGGCAAACTCCTGGAGAAGCTCCTGAAGCCTCGCCTCCAAGTAGCCGTCGAGGCTGCTGGAGACCTTTCCGAGAGACAATATGGCTTTCGGAAGGGGAGGTCGACGGTTCACGCTATCCAGGAGGTAGTCGACGCGGCCCGGGCCACCGAATGCGGGAATCATTATTCTCGCCCGGTGTGCCTGCTGGTCACCCTGGATGTGCGTAACGCCTTCAACTCGGTGAGGTGGGGGGACGCGCTCAATGCGCTCGAGCGTGACTTCAGGGTCCCTCAGTATCTGTTGCAGATGATGAGGGATTACCTGAACGATCGCACCCTCACCTTCGAGACGGAGGATGGCCCGGAGACGAGGGTTCTTTCGGCGGGGGCGGCCCAGGGCTCCATACTGGGTCCCGACATATGGAATTACACATATGACGGGATCCTTCGTATGGAGATGCCAGAAGGGTCTTTCCTGGTTGGGTACGCCGACGACATCGCATCGGTTATTACCGCCAGAGATGTCGACAAGACTCAAATGAGGCTCAACCAGGTTATGCGTCGGGTGACTTTCTGGCTGAGCGACCACGGGCTGGAGTTGGCACTCGCCAAGACCGAGATCGTCCTTCTTACAAAGAAGCGCATCGATCTGTTGAGGGAGATGCGGGTAGGAGACATGACGGTCCGGACCCGGCACGTGGTTAAGTACCTGGGGGTAAGCTTCGATTGCAGGCTTGCCTTCTGGGACGAAATCAGGGGCCGGGCCGACAAGGCGGCTGCGGTAACGGCGGCGCTAAGTAGGGTCATGGCCAACATTGGTGGTCCCAGGCCCTGCAAAAGGCGTCTGTTGCTCCGCACCGCCGAGGCTATAATGCTCTACGGAGCAGAAGTCTGGGCCGACGGGATGCGGTGGGAAAAGTACCGCAAGCGCATGCTTGCGGTGCAACGCCGCGCGGCGCTCCGCATAGCGTGTTCCTACCGCACGGTCTCGGAGCCGGCGGTGCTGGTGGTCGCGGGGGTCATTCCAATTGACCTCCTAGCCAGGGAGCGGCAGTCCGTCCATCGGGAGAAGTCTGTCCTGGGGAGGAGAGGCCGCGAGGGTGGCCCGTGCCAGGACCATGGCGTCCTGGCAGGATAGGTGGGATGGGGAGTCGCGGGGCCGGTGGACAGCTCGGTTGATCCCCCAGCTGGACACCTGGCTGAACCGTCAGCATGGTGAGGTGGATTACTACCTCACCCAAATGCTGACGGGGTACGGGCATTTCCGGGCCTTTCTCCACCGTTTGGGAAAGATGCCGAGCCCGGGCTGCTCGTACTGCGACTCCTCATCGGACTCCGCTCTCCACACATTCTTCGAATGTGCCCGCTGGGGAGCGGAGAGGGCCGATCTGGAGGCGGCGACGGGCAGCGTAACCCCGGACAATATAGTCGGGGTTATGCTGCAAAGTGACGATTTCTGGCGGAGGGTTACCTCTTTCGTGAGAGGGATCCTTCGTCAGAAAGAACAAGACAACAACAGGAGTTCCTAGGGGAGCTCCTGTTGGCTGGGGGACGGTAGACGGGTGGTGATCGGCCGGCGCGGCGGGTGGAGGGTGCCTCGTGGAGGCAGCAACACAGGACTCCACCCTGAAGTAATGTCTACAAGACGGTCCCGGGGTGGAGCTCCTGGAGACGGGGAGTGGGGTTTTAGCCGGTAGGCCTGGTCATTCGACCAGGGAGTCCGGCACACGGGTGGCCACGGTCACCCAGGTGCGCAACTGCATTTCCCCACTCCAACAAAAAAAAAAAAAAAAAAAAATTTCGTCATAATATGAAAAAACAAACTAAAATACTGTTTTGGTTTTCGTTCCACAGTTTTGTAGATTATTCAATATGCAATCCACCTGCTTAGTGAAGGCGATTAGAATTCTGGGCGAGAACAAGGCGGCTTCGAAGCTAAACAAAAAAAACAAAACAAAACTAGCACAACGATCGAGAGCCACAACTCTGTTACTTTCACACCTGGCGATTTCCACGTTTTCACTTTTCTTCACTCCTTACGAAAATTTAAGAAAACAAGGCAAGCTCACCATGCAAACAAGGTTGCAGCAGTTCAGCAAAAACTTATGGTTGAAGATCTTTCGCAGTCTCATCTTGGCCGCTCCGGAAGTCAGTGGACACTAAGGTTTCAATTTGTGTGAAGCTTATCAGAGCCGTCGAAACCCGTGGAAAAGCACAGTGGCGCTAGTTCCACCTGTCCTTGCATAGATAACCAAATAAAAAGTTCGCGGGCGACTACCTTCCGCCGCGAGCGCAGCGAAACAATAGACCGATCGAGTTGGGGTGCTATCGATTGCCATCGACCTCCGAGTCGATTTTTGGGCCACACTATCGCCACCGCCGCCCTCAGGTGCGTTTCTTCGTTTGGTTGCGCGGTAACCGTGCGTATGCCACAAGCGCGTTCGAAATTCTGAACAACGATTTTTCACAGGGAAACAATTTCCACCTTTAACTCGCGCGTCCTCCCGGCAGTTTTGGGACAGTAAAGTGACTGATAATCGCGTAACGCATGCACTGCTCACCAGAGGGCTTCCCCATCGCCACCGTCACAGTGGCTCGTCACCGGCCCCGGCTATTCCAATTTCAGGTAAACTACCACGCCACGCCGGTGGCAGGTGAAGCGGCAAGCACCGAGCTCCGAGGAAGAAGGAAGTCGCCTCATCAGAGCGAAACGAAATTATTGAAAACTTTTTCCAGGTAGCATAGCACCGAAATGAAATATGGACGCGTGCGGGGGAAGCAAACGCGTCGCTTGCGTACCGGCGATTGTTTGGTCAATGAATTGGCGAAGGGCACCAGCAACGGTGAGATCTTCGCGATTTGGGCGATGGACTCTCCACGCGGAGCTCTGTACCTGAAAATTAATGTTGCGGTCAGTGAGTATGCAAAGCGAGTTTTTATGCAAATTTATTTTATTTTTTATCGAGTACAAAAGTATGTAACTTGTTCTCCTCAAAATTCTAAGAGGTGTTTCGTACTGCTCCCACAGCCCACAGAAGGTGCTGCCTCTGGCCTTTCGTTGTCTGCAGCTTCTTGCAGTTCTGAAAAGAGATTTAGAATATTAACACAAATTCAGAAAAGGCCGTTACATTTTTAATCTAAGCTTTGACGACGAAAATTCGTCATCATAACAATGAATAAAATAGCCATTCGATACGAGGTTATGTCGTCTTATCTTCAAAATTGCCTACATTTTGAAATCCTTGTATTAAAGTTACTTACAAGATGAGCTAAATAAATTATTTATAAATCTTGCAAACATTGTGTTTCATATAAAGTAAGCAATGAACGAAAATTTCAGAAATTAGAGCAACGTGTTCTAACATCAATTGATTCTATTAGGTATCCTGATCATCATTTGTTTCAAACCTCCTAAATTCGCTTCTTCAACTCTTTCTTTTAAATTAAGATTTTTTGCCATCCTAAGTTTCACTTGACCCTATTTACACGGCCGAACTTTTAATCGGCCCTATTGTTAATTCCGCTTTGTTCTTATGTGAGTAAGCCCCACCTTCTTCGGTATCCCGAATAACTCAGTCCGTCGTCTACTGTAAAAACTATGTAGGCATATATGTATGTACCTAAATAATTTTAAATTTGAGAAAATTTAGTTTGAAAATCAATTTTCTTCCTGTTTCCTGTGAAAAAGTTTCACTTTCAATATGTAAAGTTATTGAGAAATTATTAAAATTAATGTGCGTAAAAGGTAGCGTTTTCAAAACACACTTATCAAGTTCAGAAATGCACAGTAATCGTTGCTCTATTATTAAATATAGAACTGGATGAAAAATTAATTGCAAAATTGTCTTACAATGTTGCGAAGTTACAGGTCAAGGTAACAAAAAGCACGTAAAAAAAAAATACTCCACAAATAACTGAAAAGAGAAGTAAACTATATGTAGAACATAGAATTCGGTTTGATCAATGTTGAGAGCACAGTGAGATTTTTTCTTGCTCGATGCTTGCTTAAAAAAGGATAATAAACGAATAATAAAAGTTCAGTTTAAATATTCTAAATTATTTAAGTAAATAAGCTGTTCTATGAGGTAAGGACAGGATGAGGTTTTAAGAAGAAAAGTTAAAATGCTGGAAATAACAACTTCTTAAAAGAATTATGAAGAGTTTTTGAAAAAGCATGTTTTATATTGTCTCATTGCTAGAAAAACAAATAGCAATTGAGCGGTTATATTGGATGCAACATTTTAAAATTTTGACAGTTGATTCGAAAACGGTGAACCTGAAAACTCTTGTGTATCTACATAATTCCATTAAAATTTCTCAATGTTCTCGAAAAACACTTACTTTGACCAGAGGAAGGAATAGAAAGTACGACCTACAAACTGACGCTGCGCTTTAACCAAATGAGCTATTACTGCCCACCTCCTACCGATGGTTTTTGAGTAAATCTAAGCTCTGATTAAAAGTGCTACCGACCAATTCCACACTCAGCCATCCTGACCTCTAATTTTTCCCCTAAAATGAACGGCATAATTTAACACAACTTTTAAAATGTACATACATATTATGTATAACTCCATAGTTGTGATCACTGTCGCATCTTCTTATGCCGCTGGTGTCGCCATTCATGAGAATTCTCGAAAAACAATCATTTTGACCACCGGCAGGAGTTGAACTATAGGGACCTTCGAATTAGTACCTATATTCTAAGGAAAAGTGCAGGCGACTGATCGCACAGTTATAAGAAAACTATAAAATTTATAAAAGTCCAAATATTTTCTTTATTTTTTCCCAATAATTATTTTGTATAATATTGTTTTATCTAGCTGTCCTCCCTTTTGTCAGCCCCATTCATCTAACATCTATCACTAACGAAAATTAATTTATTGTATTTAAAACTTAATGAACACATAGAGTAAAAAATCTACATACATAAAATATTATTGTCTGAGTGTTTAAAACTAGTAACAAAAACAATAATAATAATAAAAAATAGACATTTTGTTGATTTATGTTTTTAAAATATTTTATGATAAAACATTTTCGCGCTATCTACCCACCTTGTGAAATTCATAGTTATATTTCATTATTAACATTTTTGATGTTTTTAAAAAAGTATATAAAACAAGAATTTGCAGAAACTACTTACAAAAATAATATACAAGGATAATTTCACTTCCTTTGATTTAAAACAGAACATTACTCTTTATATTGAACATTCAAAACTTATAATTTAGATCAGGAAAGTTTATCCATATACTTTGATAGCGATGTTGAATATGGAAGGCACATTTACTTTTTTTTAATCTTAATTCTATCTATTTTGAGTTTCACATAAGACTCTAAACTTAATCAGACTATTCAGGTGCACAAAGTTTTAACGAAAGCTGAAGTGCAAAGCCAATAAACAGAAAACACATGTGCAAATTGCGCGAGCAACAGCTAGAGTCAGAATGAAAAAGAAAATTAGTATTTGATAAATCTATTTTTTTATTTTCTTATAAATTTTATATTTTGCGCTTATCTATTTATAACGCCATGAAATTTGTAACATATAGTTCTATTTTGAATTTCTACGAAATAAGAATTATCAGCACCGAACCTAATTTCATACATCTTTTCAAACCGAATTCGGAAAAGATTTTCGTTTGAATTCTTAAGAAAAAAGAAAAAAAGATTACTACTCTAAAAGATTAATAATAGTAATTGAAATAGGAAAATAGTTACAGTAACGATAATTTAGAAAGGGGATATGTAGTATAGCACTTAGCAAGCAATTTGTAGGAAAGGAAATCGAGTCGAGCGCCCTCGTGCTTGCATCAATCTAGTGGCGAGACGAAGAGTTAAGAGTCAGTCGAGTGCCAGTTTTAGAATAAAGTTTTGGAGCTTTAGACCGTCGCTTTTCTTTCCATATTGTTCCCTCCGCAAAGGAATCCTTACAGTTCAGAAGTGATATTATCGGATCGGCGCGACGCGCGAAAATTTCTAAAAAACAAAAACACCAAATACTTTTACTTCTCCTGACGAACGAGACGTGGGAGTGACTCCTGAGGGTTGAGTTTCGGCCGAGATAGGAGAAGGTTGCCCCAAGCACGTGCATCAGTGCATCTGCCGGCATTGCGAATTTTCTGTGCGATCGGTCGCTGAAATTGTGAAATTTTGGCGCTTTTCAAGTGTTTTGGTGGAGCCATCCCGAGATTTTGTAAAATTTTTGCATATTTTGCGCAATCAATGGAGGACGTACATCGCACATCGTCCAATTTATTGAGAAGGTGTGATGTACACGTCTGCTCAGGAAAGCAGGAGTGGTCCGCTCGGAAATTACACGAAGCCACACCAAAAGGAAAGGTTAGTGTAACCTAAGCTTTAGGCTCGATCCACAACGTCGAGTTTGACGGTTGACAGATGTCGTGCCGGAAGATGTGCTGATCGGAAGGCCGCCATGACGGCATTCCAGCAGAGTTAGTGAATCCAGCAAGACGTGGAACTGGCGAGCCGCCAGAAAAGTACATCGAGTGGCCAAATTAGCAGGCAAAAATATAATTATTTCCAAGTGAGTGTTTCACCACGCATTCGGAGGAACCAAAATCCGCCCCGCGGTGAGTAAAATCAAATAAAAATGCGAGTGCTGTTCTAATGTCCGATCGGCAGGTGATTGCCGATCTAAAAATTTTTTTTGTGGAGGAATTCTGGGGGAGGCTCTGCGGAACGAGCCCCAGTCCTCCATGACTTTTTTTGTGGAGTCGCCTCTGCCCGAAGAGCGCCCTGCGCCGAGCATAGACCGCGCTGGCCCAAATTGCCAGAGACCCCCCCCCCAGCGCCCCAACAGACCAAATTAAGGCAACCAAGGCCCCTGGCCCCAAACCTGGAACCGCCGCAGGAGTCACCAGGCATCAGCCCCGTTAGGGAGAAATTTCGCCTCATCGAGGGAACCTCGACAGCCCGGACAGCAGCAAGCATCCGCCGTGGGACGCCCCTGGGCCAAGCCCCTCCGGCCACCAAAAAGTGCCGCCACGCCGTTATCCGTCCCGTAATTGCGGTACTTGATCAGCCACCGAGTCATCCTACTCCAGCTCAACAGTCTTCAGCCCAGTCACGAGTTCGACTTTCATTAGGCATTTATTTCTAATCCCTAGTGCTATAATTTTGCCTTTTTTTTTTCACATTGTGGTACTCTTTCTGAGCTCTATTCTCTTGTAGTAATATTGGCAACTTTTCCTGAATCTAAGCGAGTTATTGAAATCGGGAATCCCGAGAATAGACAGAACACATCCCAAACCGTGCAGGAGACCAAACTAGTCCTTTGGTATAGCAACTATTTTGACCTCAACCCCTAGCTCTTCCACCTAGCCATCTAATTCATCGAAATTTTTGTTAGAGTTTGGTGTTTAACCATTCCCCACAGGAGCAGCGGCACACTGGCGATCGATCGACAGGAGTTCCGGCCCCGGGAAGATTAAGGTACGTAAATTCCTAACCTGTTTATTTTCAAATACACACCCTCTAGTTGGTGGGGCAAGGTCTGGGGAGATGTAAGATTGCAATCACATTCATATTTAACCTATATAACATCGTTTTCTCGTTGTTTTCGCGGAGCCTGCACCGGGATCTGATTTGTTTCTTACTCTCTCGATTATATATATGTATATATTTATTTGAATCTCGCTTGAAAAACTAAAAAAAAAAAAAAAGAAAACAAGAAAAAAAGAAAAAAACAAAGAATCAAATAATCTAAGATAAAAGAGTGCCGATCACTCCACGTTGAATTTATAATTGTTAGTTAAGCCTAGTACCGGGTGTTCGCCTGGGTGAGACTTGAGTGCTACTGGAATCATTTGTAGAGTTAAATAGTAAGAGTAGTTTTTTTGAATTTAATAGGACGTTTTATGTAGGTCAACTATAGCCTGAATATCCCATCATTATTTTTTTTTTGAGCTTGTCTCTCATATAGGGATATCCGCTGGATTTTTGTAAATACTTTTAAGCTTTCTTACATCTGTAAAGCATATATTTTTGGTGTATAACTCAACCCTGATACTATGAACTACCTAGAGTAAGGAATAAATGGATTAGCTATGAATACTTAAAAATTTCTCTGTGATTTACGCGACTGACCGCACCTCCTTCCCCTCTCCTTTTCTTTTGGTCGGGATGCTCAGGCCACTTAAGGGGGGCTGGAGCATTAGTGGTGGGTTGAACCGGGAGAGGTATCCCTGGGGAAAACAGCTTTTGGTTCATTATTGGGATTTACCTCCCCATGTCCCCTTCGGCTAAGGTGAGAGCCGTATCTTCGGTCTTTTCCTGCACGGAACCCTAGACCTCGTTTGTTTACATATCCTTCCCTTCCTTTATTAAATATTTTTTTTTGGTTTTGGCTTCGTATGAAGCAGCGCGCTACATCTTGTAGGTGGAATGCAACACCCCGGCTCAAGAAACCCTCCCCATGCCGGCGAGCTAGACACGTGCTAACCAGCTAGGCGCGCACCGAGCCCCCTCGTGTTTGCATTCCAAAGAAGGCCTCACCCAAAATAAATTTTTTTTGTGGTGTGACTGGGCCACGAAGCTCCATAGCTCGACGCACTTCGGGTGAGAAGCTGCCAACTGCCACCCTGGGTTGTTTCTGCCCCAAGAATTCCTTCGCTATGGAGTATTACACCTCAGGCCCTTCGAACATTGGTCCTTGGTTCAAGGAGCGAGTTAGCACTCCCGAGAGCAATGACCAATAAGACGATGGTACCTTCTAAAGGGGTACTGCTGAGGACTGTCACCTTCTTCTTTTACATTACAAAGGCCACAGTGCATCAGCTTAAAGATAAGCTGGACCAAATGGAATTGGATTCGACGGGTCTAAAAACTACCTTAAAATTACGTTTGGGGGAAGTAATAAGAGGACTTTCCCCAAAGGAGTTGACTGATCATTTTCCCAAAGATATTTTGATCCAGTCGCATGAGCAAAGTGAACAATTGGAGTCAGAAAGTAGTGTGGCTGGATCCGTTGCTGATGCGGTTTTGGATGCTGAGCTAGAATCTCCGCGATAACGACTAAAGAAACAGCAAGAGATCAACGAGCTGAGGAAGAGGCTGGACCAGCTTTCCGCAACGATGGAGGCGCCAGGCGGTAGATGTAATTTTAATTTCAAAGACGTCGAGGAGTCCTTCAACCAATTTACCGGCGACTGTGATGTACACGCTGGTTCCAAATGTGCAAGAGTACACGATACGAAAATTGTGACCCAGGCTTTAGGCTTATTCCACACAAGTCGCAACTCGACGACTGTCAAGCACACGAGCTGCCCTCCGCCATTTGCAACCAAAGCAGCGAGCGAAGCAGACGCACTTGGCGAGTGCCTGTTAGGAGAGGAGAAAACCAAAGACCGAAAAGTAATAAAGTGAAAGTGGCGACCAGCTCGAGTAGTGGAACCGGAAAAAAATTACGGAGGAATTCCTGCAGAGCAGAGGTAAGTAACCTCCCTACTCAATTGGCAATCAATCTAATCCGCGATCGACAGGAGGCTGTCGATCCACGCCTTTCCCCCAGTAGCATTTTTTTTTGGGGCTCCGCCACACCTTAAAGCACCCCTGAAGGCAACTCAGGAGCCCCGCATCAAGGAAAAAAAAAAAAAACTTTAAAATTATATAAGGAAATAAAAAGGAGGCAACGAAAGTGCCCGCTTTAAGCGAAGTGCCCCACTGAGGTTAGCTTCACAGGAGACAGGAGCCCGAGGAGGCTCAACTGTCCCGTGCATCTCCCCCGTGCCGCAGGAAAGTGCCCCAGTTCAGCCACCGCGAGTGGCGCCGCTCATCAGCTGTTCCAGCCCAGTTCAGACCATCAAGATCATCTCGTCGCGGGAGCGCCGTAGGCAGTCAGCAGTTCATCGATCTCGCCTAGTGCAGCCGCCGTGCCGACTTTTGCGCCCCACTAGCACCCAGCTGATGTGTTATTTTTCGATTTCCTAATTAATTTCTCTTCATACATTTAATTTACGAGTTCGACACGTGACAGATGACGTCCAGTTAGAATTTTTTTGAGTCCCGGTTTTATTCCATTATTCTCGGTCCCGGTATTGCTCGGTAGACGACATATTTTTCAGCCCTCTTCCTGTAAAACGCAGTAGTTAAATCAAAAAAAAAAAAAAAAAGAAAACAAAGAACAAAAAAGAAAGGCAACGATCCTCGTGCTATGCTGTAAGCAGCACACATCCCTCAGGTCGCGTAGATTTATTTTTTTGGTTTGAGTTAAGTTACCTACGTATTTGCTCAGCTAAGCAACTCCCGCGCCCCCCATATAGGTAATATTTATTCGTTTAGCGATGTTGTTTGTTTGCCACCCCTTTCAGGAGCAGAGCACTGGCGATCGATCGGCAGGAGTTCCAGCCCTGGGATTATAAGGTATGTACTTGTGGTTGTAACATTTTATAATATTAAATTATATTCAACGTTAAATCCATATGGTGATGACTACGGTAAATTTTACCTTCGGGCTCAGGTGCTAACAATTTAATTATGTTTCTTTCGATTATCCATTCGGGGATTTGCGCTGCGTGCATTCTTTTTTAACTTTTTGAGTCTTAATCAAACTACTCGTAGTAAGTACCTGTTGGAATTATCAGCAATGCCTGAGCTAATCGCGAATCGCACTGCTACGGCCAAAGCAGCGGTAAGTGTCTTGGAAGATTCCGTTTTACTCTTATTCGGCGTAACCAAGTGGATTGTGTGTGATAATGGGGTACAATTCAAGAGTAAACAATTTGGAGACCTCATCAAAACATATGGTATAACCGCCAGTTACGCAGCACGATACCACCCGCAGGCGAATCCCTCCGAGCACAAGTTTAGTGACATTAATAATGGATGATAAAATATTGGATTCAACAATCATTCACAAATGAAATCCATAAAGAAACTCGCAATTTCCTATGACAAAATATTGGATGATAAGTACCTGTTGGAATTATCAGCAATGCCTGAGCTAATCGCGAATCGCACTGCTACGGCCAAAGCAGCGGTAAGTGTCTTGGAAGATTCCGTTTTACTCTTATTCGGCGTAACCAAGTGGATTGTGTGTGATAATGGGGTACAATTCAAGAGTAAACAATTTGGAGACCTCATCAAAACATATGGTATAACCGCCAGTTACGCAGCACGATACCACCCGCAGGCGAATCCCTCCGAGCACAAGTTTAGTGACATTAATAATGGATGATAAAATATTGGATTCAACAATCATTCACAAATGAAATCCATAAAGAAACTCGCAATTTCCTATGACAAAATATTGGATGATAAGTACCTGTTGGAATTATCAGCAATGCCTGAGCTAATCGCGAATCGCACTGCTACGGCCAAAGCAGCGGTAAGTGTCTTGGAAGATTCCGTTTTACTCTTATTCTTACAGAATCGGACATTGTTGGCCCCATTTCTTTACGCTCTGGCGTTTCGCGGGAAGCGATTGCCTGTAGGAAGATTGGCCCGCCATCCGACCACGGGGGTCGCACCTTTTATGCTTCCTTTAAGGTGTTCGTTCCTGAAGGGATTTGCTCGGTTGCTGTGGACCCCAAGATTTGGCCAGAGGGAGCCATCGCCCGTGAGTTCGTCCCACGACGCCGTGGTGATAATATCGCCAGGGTCTCAAAAAACGTATCAGCCAAATCAACATCTACTATTCGAACGTAACTGGACTCCGTTCCAAAACTACCAATCTGTATTTGAACACCATGGATTCCTGCTTCGATGTTGTTTGTTTAACTGAGACTTGGCTGTGCGGATCATTTACTGATGACGAGCTATTTGGGCCCGATTATTTTGTATTCCGCCGTGATCGTCATACTACCGATTTGAATGCCCCGGTGGGAGGTGGCGTTTTGTGTGCCGTCCGCCGTGATTTTCTGTGCACCGCTGTGGAATTCCCGAATGCAGACAACTTGAAATTATTGGGTGTTACTTTAAAACTACAACATAAAACTGTATTAATTCTAACAGCATATATTCCACCGGGGGCCGATAGCATTACCTACAATGCTCTTGCTGTTGCCGTGGATGGGTTCTCAAGTTCCTTACACCAGTTCGACGAGGTGCTATTAGTCGGCGATTTTAATTTGCCTTCCATTAATTGGACATCTTCAAATGATGGCGTACTTTTGCCCGAATATGCATCGACTCCGCCTTCTCACGTTTCATTCATCGACAGCCTGACTTCTTCTGGGCTGACACAGTGTTCTGGTGTTGCCAATGATTTTAAAAGATTCCTGGACCTGGTATTTTGCTCGGATCCTGATTCCACCCTGGTAAAACGCTGCTTGGTTCCCTTGCTTTCTGAGTCGTCCCATCATCCGGCCCTGCACGTTTCGCTTTCTTTTGACCCCGTGATGACCTCCACGCCAGCACTTAATAATGTTTGTTTTAATTTTAAGAAGACTGATTACTCTAGACTAAATAGTTTATTATCTAATTGTGATTGGAATATTGTACTTTCTGAACGAGACATCGATGCTGCGGTTGAGGCTTTTTATAAAAACCTTTTCGCCTGCCTTTCTTTATGCGCCCCTGTATGCAGGTCGAGTACTGCTTCTTCGGGTCCCCCCTGGCTTAATAACTCGCTAAAACATCTAAAGAACCTAAAAACTAAATCCTGGAAAAGATTCTGTGTCTCTGGGAGTGAGAGGGATTTCCTGATTTATTCCGATTTACGTGATCGATTTATTACGGGTATCGAAAATGCGTACTCTGATTATATTGATAATATGAGGAGTGTCTTATCGACTGAGCCTAAACAGTTTTGGAGATTTGTTAATTCAAAGCGGGGGACTGACGGGTACCCTTCATTGTGAGGCTCGGAGACTCAGAGAGCGGCGATCCTCTGACTATCGCCAATCTTTTCGCTGATTTTTTTAAAACGGCCTTTGTTGTTAATACCTGTGATATTAGCTCTAAGGATTTTAATACATTGACGACTTTCCCGGCGACATCGCTGGGAATGAAGGATTTATTTATTGACAACAACGCAGTTTTGCGACACTTGACCGGCTTGGCTGATAGTTTTTCATGCGGTCCTGATGGAATCCCTCTCTCTTTTTAAAAAATGTTTCGACTCTCTCGTGAGTGTTTTGTGTTATTTATTTAACTTATCTATCTCTTCAGGTGTTTTCCCCGCATCATGGAAATCCTCGTTTATTATCCCTTTGCATAAAAAGGGTAATAGGAACGACATATCTAATTACAGACCAGTTGCAAAATTGTGCGCGGTTGCTAAAATTTTTGAAGCTCTAATTTATGATGCTTTATACTTCCATTGTAAGCCATTCTTAGGCTCTTTCCAGCACGGTTTTAGAAAAGGCAAATCGACATCGACTAACCTCCTTGAGTTCTCGAATTTCTGTGTGTCTGCTCTAGAAACTGGTATGCAGGTTGACTGTATATTTACAGATTTTAGCAAAGCATTTGACCGAATTAGTCACGACATCTTAACCACCAAGCTTTCTGCGCTCGGGTTTCCACAATTGTTTGTGAACTGGGTTGGTTCTTACGTGACTGGTCGCACTCAGAGGGTATCATTCCGTGGATCCTTGTCTAACGAAATAGTTAATACATCTGGTGTACCTCAGGGTAGCCATCTTGGTCCACTTCTATTCATTATTTACATAAATGACTTGTCTGGGTACTTAAGACACTCGAACATTCTATGTTACGCTGACGATGCAAAGATTTTTAGGGTTGTATCTTCCCCATACGACTGCTTCCTTTTAAATTCTGACTTGGACGCCTTCTATAAGTGGTGTTCTGCAAACTGTCTCCCCCTCAATGTAAGTAAGTGTACGTCAATGTCGTTCTCAAGGAAAAGGGTCTCTTTGGATTACGCTTACAATATTAACAATTGTGAATTGTCACATCTTGATAAAACCAAGGACCTGGGAGTGTGGCTGAATCGTCGCTTTACCTTTGACGACCATATTAATGCGATTGCAAACAAAGCCAATGCTACTCTGGGCTTCATCAAAAGATGGTCCAAGGAGTTCAACGACCCTTATATTACTCGGCTGCTATATTGCACTTTTGTTAGACCTATTTTAGAATACGCCAGTTGCGTTTGGGCACCATTCTACTCCATTCATATAAACCGCATTGAAGCTGTTCAGCGACGGTTTATCCGATTTGCACTCCGCGGGCTTCCGTGGAATGATCCCCTCATTTTACCTCCTTATTTACTTCGCCTAAAACTGATAAACCTTGCTTCTTTGGAATCTCGTCGCGAAATCTCCAAAACTGTTTTCGCCTTTGATTGCCTTCAAGGTAATATTGATTCTCCGGTTTTGTTGTCTTCGTTTAACATTGCGGTTCCCTCTCGCTCTCTGAGACATAAGGGTTTTCTCCGGATTTCCCATCACCGCACTAATTACGGTTTCAATGAGCCTATCACATCTATGTCCCGTTGCTTCAATGATAGCTTTGATCGCTTCGACTTTAATGTGTCCAAAAAATGTATTAATACTAGACTTAGTTGACTTCCATGTCGCTTAACTTCCTCACATTATTAAGTCATTGTATATACATATATATCTAACTTATAATATCTTTTTGTAGTAATCAGTTTGTTGATGAAGCGTAAATAAATAAATAAATAAATAAATACAATTCAAGAGCAAACAATTTGGAGACCTCATCAAAACATATGGTATAACCGCCAGTTACGCAGCACGATACCACCCGCAGGCGAATCCCTCCGAGCACAAGTTTAGTGACATTAATAATGGATGATAAAATATTGGATTCAACAATCATTCACAAATGAAATCCATAAAGAAACTCGCAATTTCCTATGACAAAATATTGGATGATAAGTACCTGTTGGAATTATCAGCAATGCCTGAGCTAATCGCGAATCGCACTGCTACGGCCAAAGACGCAGTAAGTGTCTTGGAAGATTCCGTTTTACTCTTATTCGGCGTAACCAAGTGGATTGTGTGTGATATTGGGGTACAATTCAAGAGCAAACAATTTGGAGACCTCATCAAAACATATGGTATAACCGCCAGTTACGCAGCACGATACCACCCGCAGGCGAATCCCTCCGAGCACAAGTTTAGTGACATTAATAATGGATGATAAAATATTGGATTCAATCATTCACAAATGAAATCCATAAAGAAACTCGCAATTTCCTATGACAAAATATTGGATGATAACTATCTGTTGGAATTATCAGCAATGCCTGAGCTAACCGCGAATCGCACTGCTACGGCCAAAGACGCGGTAAGTGTCTTGGAAGATTCCGTTTTACTCTTATTCGGCGTACCCAAGTGGATTGTGTGTGATAATGGGGTACAATTCAAGAGCAAACAATTTGGAGACCTCATCAAAACATATGGTATAACCGCCAGTTACGCAGCACGATACCACCCGCAGGCGAATCGTTCCGAGCGGGTTAATCAAGTGGTAAAGACGATGATTAGAGCCTACGTAGGAGACAACCATCGCACCTGGTCGAACTACTTGCCGAAGATCGCCTGCGCGATAAGGACATCCATCCATAAGGCTACGAAATTGACCCCTTATTATATCCTCTTTGGTAAAGAAATGAATTTGCTTGGGAATACTACCCTTTTTCTTGATGAAGGGATTTCAGTTGAGAGGAAAACAGATTTCGAAAGCCAAGTAAAACAAAGAGAGAACATCTTCCAAGAGGTGAGGGAAAGGTTGAAGAAAGCAGCCGAGAAAGGTGCTAAAGTCTACAACCTACGGCGACGACCGGTGAGCTATGCTGTGAACGAGTTGGTGTTAAAGAAGAATTACGTAATCTCGGACGCGGCAGGAAATTTCGCTGTTATCCTTGTTTTTTTTTGCGTTCCTAAATGAAACCTGAAAAATTAAATGTGTTAATTTATAAGCGTTCAGAAAGTGTGTTTGACTTTGATATGGGAATTCGGTTCGAAAAGTGTGCGGGGGCAGAATGAAGATTGTCATTTGTTTTTTTGGTTGAGAATTTTTTCTTGAATAATAATACTGTTTTTCCGAAAATTGGTTTTAATAATTGTTTCAAATTATTATTACGTGGTTGGAGGTTTTCGTAGTTTTGGCCTTGTTTTGCATCATAGGAGAGAGAAAAGAAAATTACGTGGCGCCCAATTTTTAAATCGTATCTTGGTCAGAAATCTATTTTGAAGAATTGTTGGAACTGTTGGAACCCTCCCACGCCGGCTGAGTTGGTGACAACCCTTGTTGCGAAAAAGCGCGTAACAAACGTATTGAGTCAGCAGGGAGTGAAGAATTTATAAGAAAAGAACTTAAATTTAAAGCAGATTGTGTTCAATTTTATCGTATAGCTTGTAAACAAATTAAACAACGCGTTGATTTCGATGACCCAGTTCTTAAGAATATACATATATTAAAACCAAATCATGTAATTGATTTTAAAATCCGTGAGACATACCCGACAATTTTCGAGTTACAAAAACATGTGCCAAGACTTTCAGAAGGAATTCCATTACAGGATTTAGATGACGAATAGCGCAAGCTGCCTTCATATATGGTATAGGCAGCTTGCACCATTCCTCATCTCAACCTTGTCCTTCTGAAGAAGTGCAAAAACCAGATATTTCGTCGCTAATCAAAGTCTTCGAGAAGCTAATGTAGCTCTTCGTGCCAGCATTAAGTCGGATGAGGCTGAAAAGGAAAGTGAGGAAATAGCTGAATATGAGGACAAGACGGCTTCAGTTACGACGAGACTCTCACAGCGAATTGCCAAACTTCGTGCTATGCAAGAAAGGTTAAACGGGTCTGTGTCATTACCGGATAGCAATCAAGCGCATTATGAGCAAAGATCAACGCAACGCGCGTGCTCGACAAAGTTACCAAAGCTTAACCTTAGATCGTTCTCGGGAAACCTAACTGATTGGTTACCGTTTTGGGAGATTTTTCAAACGGCTGTGCATGAGCGCAGTGAACTTAACGCGACGGAAAAATTTAATTATCTACAGGCGCATTTAACTGGTAAGGCAGCGGACTCAATTCGTGGATTAACACCTTCGGAAGCTAATTACAATGAAGCTATCGCAATGCTAAAAGAGGAGTATGGAGACAACGAGAAAGTGGTAGATTGTATGCTTCAGGAGTTGATGGTGTTGCCACGCGTTATATCTTGCAAAGACGTTTCTTCCCTAAGAAAATTATATAATCGCGTCACTTCAACAATAAGATCTCTTTCTTCTTTAGGCGTGCCTAGCACGAGGTATACGGTTATGCTGAAGTCAATTATTTTGAGATGCTTGCCATGTGAGTTGACTGTGCAATTTTATAGAACAGCCGAGGTTTAATCAGGAGAACCATCAGCTGCCAACGACGACTCCTTCTCGGATGCTTGCAGCCAAGGTTCCATCTCTTACTACAGAGATGAACAATTAAAGGAACTCATTAAGTTTCTTAAGCTTGAGCGGACATTACAAGTTCAGCAAAAGCAAGGATCATTATCATCTCAGGGTAGTCATCATCAAAAAACGACGTCCAGTCTCCTCACTTCCAACGAAAGCAACAGTAACGGTAACTCCAATACAAATACAGCATGTTATTTTTGTAAATCGAATTTACATAGCACTCAAGATTGCAATAGCTCTCTCACAATTAGTCAGCGTGAAGACATGTTAAAGCGGGATGGCCCATGCTATCGCTGCACTAGACGTGGGCATACATCAAAGGGATGCTCGGTACACGTGCATTGTGGTAAGTGCCGTGGTAAATATGGAACGTCAGTTTGCGACCCGAATTTTAAAAAGAATGCTGCTAACTCTCGCCCCTGCAAACGGCAAACCTCGTCTAATACCGAAAAGGAAGAGAAAGAAGTTAAGCAGATAATGACGACGACTGGCACAACTCTTTATTCTGTGACATCGTAACGCATGGGAAATGTATTCTTGCAAACGGCCTCGGTTAAAGTTGCTGCAGCGAACTCTTCTACTTGTACTAGCGCAAGGATAGTACTTGATGGTGGAAGTCAGCGGAGTTACATAACGTCTGCCTTGGCGGAGAAACTGAAGCTGCGAGATATCGATACAGTGAAAATAAGAATCCAGCCATTAGTTAGTGTCTATGGAAGCACCTATTCAACAACTTTGTTATAAATTGTTATCTAATCAATTACCTATCAACATTTATAGTGATAGGTAATTTATTAGATCATCAATATTAGACATCTTTATTTCTATAATAATTATAATTACTTGGGAATTGCACGGCCATTTAATTAATTCCTTTTAATCAATCCAAAGTGCATCTTTAGTAAATTTGTAACGGTCCCCAGAATTCTGTCCTCTAAAATTCTCGATCTCGACGCTGGCTTCGGCACCGAGATCATCGTAGCCGGCCCGGCCCACGCACTGCATTGCGGTACCCTTTAATTGTTTTGGGCAAGAACCCGCTGGTCAGTTGCTCGGTCGTCAGCTAGAATTGCCTCGGCTCGAGTAATTGCAATTCAGTCGTGGAGCAGAGCAGATCTTTAAGCTGGGTTAAAGCCCATAGTGCAGTGTTTTGATTTTGATATTTTTACTTGTACAGTGCTATTAATTGCCCAGGTAGCTTTACGTCGCCCGTAAAATAAAAGGTAGCTAGTGTATAAAGGTAGTGAAGTAGTGCGCAGGTTAATTCGGTTGTTTTCCCTAGGAAGCTCCAATCAGTGCGTTTTTTTTATTAGCACTATCCGTGTGGATCCGATCGCGTGGGCGAGTCGAGGCGGATCCAGTGATCCCTCTTTTCCTGTTTCTTGGCGCGCCCAAGGTAATTATTCTTCCCTTTATGTATCTTCAGAGGAAATCTAATGAGGTCCCTATGTTAGCTATTGCTGGCCGGCAGTTCCTCATCATAGTTTCTAGGACCAGCGGTCCGGGGTTTTGAGGCTTTCCCGAGAGAGGAAAAAAAAAAAGGAAAAAGGAAGGAAGGACCACCCGTATTTCTTTTGTCCGCATCTCCTGTGGCTTGCGCTGCTGCTCCTGCTCCACCAGGAAAAAATACAGAAGGAGGAGGAAAGGGGAACCAACCTTTGTTCTACCCATTCGTCACCACACGCGGATCAGAGGAGCGAAGGGAGTAGAATTCTCAGATACATATTTACATATATACCGTATATCTACTCGTTACATACACTACCGATCATTTCGCCCTATATTTGAATATATTCGCGCCAACATATTTTAGCTGTGCGTGTGGCAAGGACCGAGTCTTATAACGCGGCTGCCTTCCCGGAAAAAAAAAAAAAGGAGAGCCTGTAATTAGCAAATTTACATTTTTCATAATTTATTTCGTTGTAAACGAGTTTTCCCCTTTGATACGCGGTTAATTCGGTAAGATCGTCGGTCGTAGTTATATTATATTGTTTTTTTTTCTTTCTTTTTTTTTTATATTTTTTCCTTGGATTTTTTTTTGGTTTGGCTAATTTTAAGTTTCAGCTGCGTCCGAGGTCGAAGCTTCAACCGAGGAGGATAAACCAAGTAAGTGAAGAATTTTTTTTTTTTTCTTTCCCTTCTCCATTGCTTAAAGACAAAAAAGGAAAAAAAAGGAAAAGAGCGAACTTGAAAAAAAAAAAGAAAAAAAAATAATTAAAGTAAGGGTAAAATTAGAAATATTTCGGGGGGAGTACTCGGATAGCCTTAGTACATAGTAGTCCTTAGTTTTTTTATAAGTGCATTTTTTGGTTATAGTTATAGTTATTTACTTGCCTTCTTTTCCTCTGAATTTTTCTTAGCGTTAGGTACTCTAGACTTTTTTTTTATTGTTTTTTTTTTAATTTTTTTTTTTTTTGCTGGATTGGCTAATAAGTAGATTTTTTTTTGTATATTTTCCTTTTTTTCTGCATTGTTCTTAAGAAGAGAGAAAGGAAAATCCTTTTTCTTTCCTTTTGATGATTATTCTTGTACACATGAATTCTTTTAGTATGGATTAAAGTTGACGTTTCGTTGATTTTTTTTGTTTATTTTTTTTTTTTCTTCTTGGGGTCACGCATAAAGGGCGTTAGCATGGTGATGGGCTAATTCCTCAGTAGGTCTGGTTGTGACCGGCAGCGGCATGGATATCGGAGGGTGGGGAGCGGCAGAGTCCTTTGCCATCTCCGTTCTACATAATTTTGGGTTTGTTTTCCCTAGTTGGTTTTTTTTTCCTTCCCTTATTTCCTCTCGCTATTTGTTTAATCGTATCACCCTGTACTCCTAGTTGACTAGCACTTCGATATAGGGCATCGGCTAGAAAGAACCTACCCAGCCCTGAGCTCGAGCCGGCAAGGAAAAATTTTTGTGCTAGTTCTAGCCCTATGAACCCTGTATCTGCTTGACGGGCGTGACAAAGCCTTAGGGATTGTTGGCTAGCTCAGTCGAGCAAGGTGACGAGGTAGTGCTCGTCACAAATTGAAATTAAAAACAAAAAAATTTTTACAAACTATTTTTTTAAACGAATTTTTGAGTAAACGAAAAACACCTAAAAAACAAAAAATCGGAATTTCATTAGATAATTCAAACCTCATGAATCTGTCGGTGTGTCTTTTTCCCTTGAAGATTTCATTCATTCATTGAGCAGAGCACGCAACTCAGAGGATTCCTAGAAAAATTCAACTCCCTCACGCTTCACGTTGGGGCAGTCCCACAAGACCCTTGCGCAGCGCTACGTTTATTGAAATTTTTCGTGTCCCTGGCTGCCTGATGTAGCGCCCGCACCCCACCGCACCAAATATCCCTACCCTTCCCTTTCGCAATCAACTACGAACGAACATAATACATAATAATTTAATTATAATGAATTACCTTTATCCGGAACGTTTAATTTTGTTAAAATTAATGTTAAATTTAGTTATATAGGCATTAAAAATTAAACGCCTATAAAAACCTAGTCCCATCAGTTAAAGGGGATTCCCAAATGCGTACGTCATTACAAGAAGTCAAAATAAACCTGCACTGTAAAGGCGAAACGTACATATCTGCATACATATGTACATTATGTACGTGCAGGCAGCAAAAGCAATCGGCTAGGGATTACGATAGGAAAGACGACCGCGGCGTGTAAGCGCAAAGGCAAATACGTTTACGCACTGCGCATCCAGTCATGGCTGGTTGAGTGTATTAGTGTATTCGGACAGTAGCTTACTCAAAATATCGCATCGCCAGCAAGCCGCGAACGAAGAGCTCCTACCTTTCACAAAAAGCTTCCAAAAAGTGGTTCCTCCTCCAATGTTCTACTTGTCACCTCTTTATGTATTATTTCTCTATGGTAATACTAAGGATTCCATTAAACTGAAACTTTATACATGTCCAGGCTGTTCGAGGAAACTTTATTGCGAATGCTCCACAAACAAAATTCGACCATTCGTCACAAGATGTTTCCGAAATCAGTTCATTCAGGCAATTCACGACATATCGCATCCCGGAAAGCGTGCCACAATCAAATTGATGACCAGCAGATTCTTTTGGTTGGGCATATACTCCGACGTCGCAAAATACGTTCGAAGATGACTCAAATGCCAACGCGCAAAGATTGGTCGTCATACGCATTCTCCATTGGAAAAATACGACGCGCCATCCGAAAGATTTTCTCACATTAACATCGACTTAGTGGGACCGTTTCCACCTTGTGGTGAAAACCGCTACTGTTTGACGATCATCGACCGTTTCCCTGGTTGGCCGGAAGCGATACCTATTTCTAACATGTCAGCACAAACGGTCGCAAGTGCACTTATCTCCGGTTGGAGTTCTAAATACGGCGTGCCAAAAGCCATCACATCCGACCAAGGCCGCCAATTCGATTCAACACTTTTGGAGGAGCTCATGCGAACCCTGGGTACTCGTCATTTCAGGACAACCGCTTATCACCCGCAGTCGAATGGGCTCATTGAGAGGTGGCATCGGACATTAAAAGCAGCAATTATCTGCCACAACGTCGAAAAATGGGCTACGCATTTGCCAACCATACTCCTCGGCCTTCGCACAACATACAAGGAGGATTTGAAGGCATCACCGGCCGAACTCGTCCTCGGCACAACGCTTCGCATTTCCGGGGAATTTTTTGATGAACGGCCATCCAACAAAACAGAGTCGCAAACTGTAATCGATTTACGCAATGCAATGCATTATATCCGTCCTACATCAACTGCATGGCATGGAAAATCAAAGATTTTCATCCATGGCGAATTGCCTACAGCAACACATGTTTTTCTACGCGACGATTTTGTTCGTCCGAGTCTAACTCATCCATATAAGGGACCATACGAAGTGCTCGAGCGAACACCGAAATACTACAAGCTGCAGATTGGAAAAGAACAAAGAAACGTAACCATCGACCGGCTCAAGCCAGTGTATTTGCCAGCATCTGACGAACCACCTATTACAACGCCAAATCAAATGACAAAGGAACTACCCAACGAACCGGCTACCACATCGAAACAACCTTCACCGACGAAAGTAACTCGAGCTGGTCGAAAGGTACGATTTCCGGAAAAGTACCGATGATGTCCTACTTTCGTCTAGGCGGGGGGTACCGTAGCCGATTCAACGAATTCAAATGCCCGCCAAACAAACAAATAACAAATAAAGATTTTTTTTTATCGAAATTCTAAAGAAATACAAAAAAAGAATAGACGACGTGGAAGACCGAAAAGGTATAATTTAATACGCATCAATGAAAATATGGATTTCATCAAAAAAGTGGAAGAACTGAAACTCGACGGCAATTTGGCTGAGAACTGGCGGGTTTTTGAACAAAATTTTAACATTTTTGCCACAGCAATAGAAATAGAGCAGAAAAGCGAACCAGTCCGCGTGGCGATACTGTTAAACGCCGTTGGTCCAGCAGCTGTAGAAGTTTTCAATACCTTTGAACTCAGTGATGCTGAAAGGAAACAGTATAATTCAGTGATTAAAGCTTTACAAGACTTTTGCGCGCCTAAAAAGAATGAAGTGTATCAAAGCTTTATTTTCGGAAACAGAAATCAAAAAGAAGGAGAAACATTCGATTCCTTCCTCATGGATATTAAAAAACTAGTAAAATTGTGCGGATATCCAGATGAAAATAGTCCTGGGAGTGAGAAAAAAAAATTACAAACACGGCTGTTGGAAGTGGAAGCACTCACTATGGAAAAGGCAATTGAGCTCCCCAGGGCAGACGAAATATCCCGATCCAGAAGTCGATTCTAAAGAGACCAGAGACATCTACAGAGCTCATTGCATTTTCATTTTGAATCCGGTATATAACAGTGATTACAGCTGTTCATTTAGAATTGGTTCAAGATCTTACAACTAAGGGACTGTCCGAATCCAAGTCTATGTCTATGTCTTCGTCTCGTTATGACAGTTTATGATGTCAGCGAACAAGCTGAGCTATTATAACAATTAAGACGAAGGGTAAGCTAACCTGTCCGAATTGGTTTGCTTAGCTTGAAATTTGACGTTTGAAGTTAACCTAACGTAAGTTATTTGTCTGTACCTAAGAGGAGGACAAAAGTGTAGCGTTCAAAATATAAATTAATAATGGAAGGAAGGGTACAAGAAAATATGAATGCAAACATTATTAATTTTAATACATTTTCTTTAGTCCCTACAATAAAAACATTGCTCTTCAGAACATGTATATAGACATTGCAATTCATTTTATTTTACTTACATTTTGTACCTGACATTTTTAATTTTTCTTAAAAAAACCCTATTTAGGCTGACGATAACCTACGAAGAAGTCCAAACCCTTTTAGCAGCTTACTTGCAGCACAGCGACCAAAAATACCGCACCCTCGTGGCAGGCCCCGTAGCGAGACGCCGAAGAACAACTTGGAGCCCGACGAGGCCCACCCATCCCCCTGGTTTTTATCACAGCGCACCGCCCCACGCCAGGAAGCGCCTGAGCGGCCCCAGCAGTGGAAGGAGGACATCAGATCCCCCGGAATTCCAGACCGAGTCGCCAAGAACATAACCTCACCCGCATCTTCTAGAATCGTCTCAACGTGGGAATACCCCCTCCCCACGAATCATCTCTTTTGCTAGGTGCAGCCGCACCTCCGTTCAGTGCAGCATAGCGTCATATTGGCACGATTTTGTAGGGTGCTTTGAGCAGTACTGCCGGCGTTTCCACTAGACACATTACTAGTCGCTGCAATACCAGATACAATTGAATTGGGAGCTGGTGCAGAAGTGTTTGGCGTTAAAGAAACTAATTTAAGGGGTTTAGAAATTGGATTTTGAAGAATGGTATCGTTTAAAGTGTTTTCCTTACCACACTGAAAGAAATGGATGTATTATGATCAAAGAAAACGTACCCTTAATTCAAGTAAACTGAAAATTCATAAATTTGAGGAAATTTTAAATTATATTAATGATATTTCATTGATTGAAGTAAAATTGTTCTTAATTTGTTTAAAACTCTTCCATTAACACGAAGTAAGGTTCATTATTTCAGTGTTAACATTTTCCTTGTTTTAAAAATGTTTTATTTGTTGCTTTAAATATGTATACCCGCATCTTCTAGAATCGTCTCAACGTGGGAATACCCCCTCCCCACGAATCATCTCTTTTGCTAGGTGCAGCCGCACCTCCGTTCAGTGCAGCATAGCGTCATATTGGCACGATTTTGTAGGGTGCTTTGAGCAGTACTGCCGGCGTTTCCACTAGACACATTACTAGTCGCTGCAATACCAGATACAATTGAATTGGGAGCTGGTGCAGAAGTGTTTGGCGTTAAAGAAACTAATTTAAGGGGTTTAGAAATTGGATTTTGAAGAATGGTATCGTTTAAAGTGTTTTCCTTACCACACTGAAAGAAATGGATGTATTATGATCAAAGAAAACGTACCCTTAATTCAAGTAAACTGAAAATTCATAAATTTGAGGAAATTTTAAATTATATTAATGATATTTCATTGATTGAAGTAAAATTGTACTTAATTTGTTTAAAACTCTTCCATTAACACGAAGTAAGGTTCATTATTTCAGTGTTAACATTTTCCTTGTTTTAAAAATGTTTTATTTGTTGCTTTAAATATGTATGCATCAAAATATATCCATGCGTTATTGAATTGAAGAACCCTTTTCATTAAAAATTCGACAAAATCCCTTGAATATAAGAACAGTAAAATAAATATAATATTTTGACTTTGAACTATAGAATTTCATAACACTTTAATGTTTGAAAAATTACCATATTTCAAAGATTTAACATTGAATTTATATGCCGCTTTAAAAATATACCTTCATATTGCCTTTTTGATATAATTCATTTATATAATTTGTATCGACTTATAAATTCACCATTATAATTATACATACATATAATAACCTTTGCTTACAAAATTATTTCCTTTTATTAAATAATTCCGCATTCAATTTATAAGGTGATGCAATAATATCGTCATATCATGTAATTTCTTTGATTTAAAGAAAAACTTCTTATTTCAAAGATATTAGCATTGAATTTATAAGCCGCTGTAAAATATTAATATTATTCCGTCACATCATTTCCTTGATTTAATGAAAAACTTAATTATTTCAAAGATGGCAGCATTGATCTTACAACCGCTGCAAAAATATCGTTTTGTATTGTCACGAACTTGAGCACTTCGCCCACTACACCGAAGCGGTCCGAGTGTTAAGTTAGCTGATGTGGCGATTCGATCGAAAGTTAAATGGTTAAACCAAAGATTATATAAATACAAAGATGTAGCAAAGTGGCTAAAATCCACATCGCGCTTCGGGGGCCAGTTCTGGCCCCCCATAAATGTGTTGGTAACACACCTATAGGAACTCTCTCTCATATTTTTAATTTCTCTGGCTCTATTTTCCGAGTTCACCGAGCGAAACGCGAATGGAAGCCGAGGCGCTTGCGCTTGTGAGACTGGCGAGCAACAGAAAAAGGGAAGAAGCGAATAATGCACGAGAGCATATCTATAAGCGGGGTATATTGTGGGGTGGTTCTGTTGATTCCGGGAATATTTTATAATATGAATTCTGCTGTCGATGCCGTGCCTGCTATGCGTTTCATTTTAAAAATCTCATTTTGCCTTTAAATTGGATCAAATTACCTTATTGCATGAAAATTGTAACCTCTTTGGATTAGTTTTAAAATTTGTCTATTCCTGATTCGAGAAAACCCAAATTGATAAAATGTAAAAAGGAACATATTTGGAGAAAACTCAGAAATAATAAAATTAAGGAATAACAACGAAATCAAGAAAACACAAAATATCTTAATTGCCAAGAATCGGAATTACAGCTCAAATTCCCGGAATTAATATATGAGAGACAAGCAACCCCACAACATACCCCGCTTATAGATATGCTCTCGTGCATTATTCGCTTCTTCCCTTTTTCTGTTGCTCGCCAGTCTCACAAGCGCAAGCGCCTCGGCTTCCATTCGCGTTTCGCTCGGTGAACTCGGAAAATAGAGCCAGAGAAATTAAAAATATGAGAGAGAGTTCCTATAGGTGTGTTACCAACACATTTATGGGGGGCCAGAACTGGCCCCCGAAGCGCGAAGTGGATTTTAGCCACTTTGCTACATCTTTGTATTTATATAATCTTTGGTTAAACTCTGCGTGCGTGCGTCTAAAATAATAAGATCTGAGTAGTAAATTCTCTGAGTATAGTAAATTATGTGAAATGTGATATGTGTGCAAAAATGGACGACGAACTTTATATCGAAACAGCAGAATATAATTTCATTTTTGATGAATCGGCGACAGAGAGTTCTGCGTCAGAACTTCTGTCTATTTTAAAGCAGTTAAAGGGAGAGCCATTTTATGACGTATTTAAAGGTAAGACAATTTATTATTTTCTAATATTTTTGATATATATGTAAGTTTAAGCTAGCTAAAACTAAAGCGCGACACTCACCCAAGTTCGAGTCGCGCAATCCGTTACACTCGTCAGTCGTAACTGCACAGCACAGCAGGAAGCACGTAAGAAAGGCGTGTTAGATTCACGGTGCTTGTCGCTGAGTATTACAATTAAATAAAGTAATAATTATAAGCGAATTAATTTTGTAATATCATCAAGCTGTACTTGTTGTTGATTCAGGTAAACCTGTGCTCAATCTATGTATTGTAATTAGTGTAAGATCCCATGTACCAGTGAATATCATGTAAATTTAATTACAGTTCTTACTAGCATCAACCGCAGCTGTGATTTCTCTACCTACTCCATAAGATAAACTAGCTTCTTACATATACATACATAAATTAATAAAAATAGTGCAAATTTGTCAATTTTCCTCACTCAACATACAGTAAACATGCACTAACATGTTTAAATGCGTTTTCTTATTGGGCCCTATTGCGTCATTTCTGCGGCGAAAAAAGCTTATGAAAAGCCTTTTAGGTTAAAAATTCCTAAATAAAGTCTTATAATTCTCATAAATTCATTTCAGTAACATTTGACTGCAATTAATTTGTTCTTTCAAAGTATTAAAATAATTCGTTTAGATAAATCCAATCGAATTATTTTGACGATCGATCGACTATGTATTTTAACCACTTTGAACAAAATATTAATCGAAGCCAAAGGTTACTGAAATAAATTCATGAACATTTTGAAACTTTATTTAGGAATTTCTAAACAAAAGGACTTTTTTAAGTTGTTTTCGATTCTTACGATCGACTCTTAGTCGCAGAAATGATTTTTATTTTGGGCCCTATTGCGAATATCGTCATTTCTACGACAAAAATAGCTTACGAAAGCCTTTTTTCGGTAAAAATTACTTATAGCACAGATAATACAGATTTCCAAAGCCAATAGGCGAAGGTGATGTTCCACTAAATTAAAGAAGAAGAGTTTAAAAGCGCTTTGCTTCTGTGCCTCTGCCTAAAAGCTTTTCAAGTAGATAAACGATATGAAAACATACCTGTAATTTTAAATAAACAAGAAAAAAGTCAAGCTTCTAAAATAAAGCGTTTATTTAATACATATGTTATGAGAATACACTCATATAATGCAACAAAGCAGAGACGAATTATTGCAGAATTGTTGTTGTTATAGAATGCCGTTAATATACATAGGAGCTGTTTACCCTTTGACTACTCGTGTTGGTTTTTAAAGGCCTGCGCCCATACGATCCAGCGCCCTGCGCTCATGCATCGAGCTTTAAGCTGTTGATGGATCTCGATGCATGGCGCTGCATGGCAATTCAGAGGTTCGCCCATAAGATCCGTCATCTCACAATGCCACAAATTGTCAATAGTCACAGCACAGCCACAGCACAGCGCAGGAATTTTATTAAGGGAGCAATTTTGAAAATTAAAAGGATAAAAATGGATCTTACTATATTAATTAAATTTCTTTTAATAGGAATTCTGCTATTAGGTGCGTCCAATGTTTCAGGTACACTTTGCCGGGATGTAAACAGTCAGCTGTGATTGCACAACTTTGAACTTGCAAGTTTGAAAGTCCACCCTAGGTTCAAACCGGCTGATGCGTCCCGATGCATGAAAATATTGAGAAATGTTCAACATTTCCATGCGTCGCTGCATCGCCATGCATCGCTTATGGGCGAAGCTCCATAAGAAAGCATGGATTTCAATATTTTCGTGCAGCAACAGCTTAAAGCTTGATGCATGAACGCAGGGCGCTGGATCGTATGGGCGCAGGCCTTAAGAGTTCATAATTTCGTTCACTTGGCTTTTGATCTTCACAGAACTCACACGTCGTTTTTCTCTGGTTAGCTCTTTGTATTAAATCTGACCTTGCCTATATCTATTTATACATATATCTAAATAGATTCATAGAATTTTTTGCTGCATATTGTCGAATTATATTAATATAATTTTGAATTAGATAACATGTCTTGGAAACGAAATAATTGTGTTGTTGCCAGTTGTGGAGCAACTTTGAATTCGGCTCCTGGTACACATTTTTTTGAGTTTCCTAAGAAGGGAACCGATAAATATTCTTTATGGCTAAATGCTCTGCTCTTGTGAATAGAAAACGTCCTTATGTTTGTAGCAATCATTTTGAAGAAAAATACATCGGTAAAAAAAAGTTAAAACTCGACGCATTGCCAACATTATTTTTGGAGTCTCATGATAGGAATATGGATTCTGAAGGTTCTAATTTCAATTTTTCTACGGAGAGGAGAACTTATGGAAAAGAAGTTATCTCTGAAGTTGTTAACATCAATGAATTAAATAAGGCTTCTATTTGTTTCGATGTAGAAGAAAAACAAAATTTAAAAGTTGATGAAAGTGGCATCAATTTTTGCTTTCAATGCCCTAAGCAATTTAAAAAGATAAAATATTATATGAAAAAAGTGAATGAATTAAAAATTAATGTGAAAAATTTAGAAGACGAAAAAAGCATTTTGATGCGAAAAAACAAAGTAAGGGAGATTGGGGTATTGTGAGCCACACTTTTTCAAAGCTCGATAACTGCCACAAAAATCAAAATTTTTTAAAATTTCAAAATGGTTTATGTTACTAGGAAGGAAACCCTAACTTTTAGCTTGAGCAATTTCTTGAAATTATTATCTGCTGAAAAAATATGAGCGTTTGCAAATGTAAGGAATAGCTTTGCCGGATATTATACATGGTGACTCAACACCATCTCCCACTACTTATATACATCGACGCGTGAACTTATCGCGCGCGTCACCTCGAGTTAGTCCCTTGTGCTCACGCACAGCGAGAGCACCTCATGTGTGTATAGGAGCCCATAATAAAACTAAGATGTGCCGACATGTGTGTTCTGTGTTATTTTGTTATGTACAACACCCTCCTGCCTCCTCTATACTATAATTTATAACTCCTATATGGTAGCAGAGCGTGGTTTCGAACACGGAGGCAGGAGCGACCGGAATTTTTTTTTAGACATATTCCGAGTCGAAGTATCGATGGGAAAAAGAGGAAAAGCGTGCGTTGCGGAATAGTGCATTTTTTTGCAGTGTGTGTATGTTGTTTAAGCAAAGAGTACACGGGGTCCTCTCATAAATCTTGTCGCGACGAAAAGATGGTCGGAAGGAGGGTGTCCTGCGGTTTTGTGACGGCCAGCTGCGGCACTGGTTTATATCCGCAAAAACTCGGAGGGCCTACGCGTCGTAATTAGACGGGTCTGCGCACGTGGGAGTTTTCCAGTACATATGCGTTTTGGAAAGTTCTTAGGGTTCGGTGGCTGCGGCTGCGTCTGTACAGCGCTTTTTCGTACTAGCAGTCGAAGCAGCAACATCGTTGTGTTTTTCGAGTTTTTGTGCAAGTGCAGTGAAGAGTTTACGTGCTAAAATTTCCAAGGAAGAACTGTAAGTACAAAGAAGCATGATTAATCAACGAACTAAGTTGAACGATTTTTAAAGAATTGCACATTATGTGCATAACATTTTTTTCAATGTTGTAAATTGTTCGAATTGTTGTGAATTTTTGTTTGAATGTAAATCTATAGTGCACGAAAATTGGAATCGAACAAAAGTTCCAAAGAATTATACGTAGTAGAAACAGAAAGAGTATCGATAATTCGAGCAATGCAAGCATTCATGAAGTTCGGGCGAATGTGGCGCAAAGAGAAGGCAAGCAATGCTTTGCTGGTGCGTGTGCTGCGTGTGGGGGGAGGGAGCTGGGATCATGCCGGCCGAGTAAGTGCGGGCTATTGGCGCCAAAACGAGTATATTTTTTTTAATTATTTCTCGTTCACATAAGATACTAACACTCTTCTCTCTTTGGACTCTCTTCACGAAAATTTTTTTTTGGCTTGCACAGGTTGGCTTGGCGGTGTGTCTTGGCTTTTTCTCTTGTATGCGTACGCGTGTTGGCGGGGTTTTTGTGGTGCAATTGGACACCTTGTGTCTGAAAGTACTGTGGCTTTTCTTGTCTGATTATTGATTCCTTGAATCAAATGATCGACAGTGTTGTCATTCGTTTTTAAAAAATTTAACGAATAGAGTTTGCACAAAACGGAGGGAGTTTTAACGATTTCATGAATGTATATAAGTTGATGTGCATTTTATATAACTTATGAAGGTCCCATTCATTTTTAAGCGATTACATAAAAAGTAAGATTTCAAATATTAGAATGCTGCTAAAATTAATATCAATAGATGTTCTAATACAATAAATTTTTTTTTGTGAATTCATTCAATGAAAAATTTATGCTAACGGTGAATTTTATGTATGTACAAGAATTGTAAATATAAATGAAAATTGATTTTTTTTTAGGAAAAAAGTTTGGTGTCAAAATTTTGATTTGCCTTGCAATCGAATCGAGACTGCCTACTTTCAGTGGAATCGCTTTGCAAGGCACATACTGCAGAGAAACTTGATTTTTAATATTTTTTTAAGCATAAATTTAAAGTTCTGGGGTCAATTGCTTGAATGGAACTTGTGTTCAGGGAAATTCAGGCATTGACTAGAGATTTTGAATGAACTTGTCTGCTCTGCACATATGCGTGTACAACCCAAATCCGACTTACTTCTGCAATAATTTGTTGAGTAAAATGTCGTGAGAGAGGTGTGTATGTGCAGTATGCAAGGCTCGGGAATTTAATTTCTCGCCTCTAATTAAATTTATTTAGTTCAGAGGCACAAGACTGCTTCATTTGGTATCAAGAATATTATCTGGTACTGATTACATTTTTATTGAAAAAGTAAGAATTAAAATACAGTTGTAGTGATTTATTTTTTTTGTAATTTCATATTCTGAAAGAGAATTATGAAATTGAAGTTAAACGAATTTATGTATATCAACAATTAAAAAAAATATATATATATACTAATGAAGTTTGTCTTGTAATCCTGGAACAGATGGCTGATCAAGGAGAAAATTCAACTCAGAACGGACAGGGTTCTGATATTGGAAGTGGTAATTTTAATGATTCCATGAATAAAGATGGTGAGTTTTATAATTTTCAAATATGATTGGCCATTCAATAATGAATGAAAAATACGATTGCTGTGAATTAAAATTCAACAGAAAATTTACGAGTAAAGAGTTCTTCGAAAGAAGAAGATTATGATGTATTATAAGATGTTTAATGTCAGATCTGATTAATTCTCTTTTATTAAAGCCAGATAATTAATTTATAATTCGATTTTACAGTAACTATAACATCGCAGTCTAGTACTGCTGTTACTTCTGAAAATGGGACCACAACTGGCGTATTAACGAATACGAGCAGCATAATCGTATCATCTGTTAGAAGTACGATGAATTCCGCCAGTACATCAACGAGTACAAGTACCACCTGGAGTACTCCGATGATAAATACATCTGCTCCTGTATTGAATATGAAGTTCATGCAAGATGCAATATCCAGTTCTCAAGCTTTGTCATCTCACATTATGCAGAGTGGGAAAACTGATGTTGCAACGATGAATTTGATGAGGGAGGTTGTGGAAAAACTCTCTTCACTGAATAAAAAACTGCTTGAGTCGGAGAAGTTGAGACTTCAACGTTTGCAACAGCAAATGAGTGAGAGCAGTGTTCCACCTCAGAGTCAGCAAGTTCCTCAGCCAATTCAACAACCAGCGGAATCGCAAACATGGAACGCTGATAATTTGATACGCGGAAATTTCTCTTTTCCGAGTATGAATGGTCCTTTACCGCCTGCATTTAGTAATTTTAACAATTACAAGCTGACATCTAAATCGAGTTTCTCGGTTTGGATTGACAGTCTGAAAACTGAATTAATCAATTGGGACTTGATTGATTAAATGTTAGTGGACCAACTAATATTTCTACTGCTATGATTTTGAAGAGAAAGAACTTTGTAAGAAATATTATTATTAATCATATAGATGAAGAATATCACAAGAAGATTCTTCATATCCCTGAGCCTCATGAGATCATCAAAAAATTGAGGGAATGCAGAAAAGGCGAGGTCAGCTCAACTCCAACAACAATGAGGACAAAGCTCTATAATCTAAGAATGGAAAAAGGTGAGCGAGCTCACAAATTTTTCGAGCGATTTGACAGCATTATCAGAGAGCATGAGCTGAGCGAAGATCCAATGAAGTTGTCTGATCAAGAAAAGCGCTCAATGTTTTACCAATCAATCATTGGAGCCATGCCAGAAATTCGGAGAATTGAATCTGCAGTGGTGACAGCGACAAATCAAGAGATGTCAATGGAGCTTTTGAGACAATCAATGATCCGAATTCAAATGGATAACGACGCTACAAAGGCAACAGATGTTAACCAGCCGTCTGCATCAAAGGCTCATCAATTTAAAAAGACCAGCAATATTATCTGCTATAGATGCAACAAGAAAGGTCATCATCAGAAAAGCTGTCAGTTGAAGGACACCGATTTTTGGTATTGCTATCGATGTAACTCTATCGCTAATCATCGAGGTGATGAATGCTGCGAAGATAGTAAATATCAAGGAAAGAGACAGCAAGAAGAAGATTCCACTGATGCTCAACAACCTCCGGCAAAGAGAGGTCGAGGAAGTAATTGTGAGGGAGGGAAATAAAATGGGAAAAACTTGGGAACTCTGAAGAATTAAAAACACGTCCGCACTGTATGACTCGCCTTTAATAAGTGATCCTAACATGGCGTCATCGCCCAGATCAATACTTTCATCCTTATCAGTGTTGCCACATATTTAGTTTAGTGGAGACTAAGGCCACGGCCTCACTCTCTCGCCTACAGTTCGGCCATCCTGACTTTATAATCGACCCGATTATAATCCTAGCAAACAACTTTTACTTATGCTATTACATTTAAATGTTCCAAATTCAATCTCTCTCTTCTTCTTATTATACTTTTTTCTTTCATACAGTGATATAGAAAAGTTCATTTACATTTACTCATACAATATAAAATTAATTAATTTTTTCCAACTTATTGATCCAAAACTTACAAACTGAAACTGGTTGTTTTTTTTTTTATAATTCTTCCTGTATTATTTAACGAATGTTGTCACTTCCAACACATGCGATATCTGAGCAACCTGAAGGAATTGTTCCTTGCAAATCCCGTTCCGAATCAGAAGGCACCGAACAGTCGACAACGGGTGAATCATCAATCGCACCAAAATGAAACGGTTTCATATTTGCCGGAGAGCAAGTACCCTGGTATGGCAGTCTAGTCACCTGCATGCCCTCCAAATCCCTAATTATATACCTATCATTTGGTAAAACCTTTACTACCTGATACGGTCCGCGATATTTAGAAAAAAGCTTCTTATTTACACCGGGCAAGGTTACATTATTTTTTATCATAACGTAGTCACCAGTATTATAACAATGTGGCGGTTTGTGACGCCTATCGTAGTACTCTTTATTATATTCCTGGCTTTTCTTTATGTTTGCGCCAGCCTGCCTCCGGTTTTCAACTAACTCGACTCGCCCATCCGTACCCCCTCCTAGCTGCGACTGTAGGTATTCAGCTACCCTGTCATACAATTGTCCCTTCTGGGTTATCCCAAACAACAATACACTAGGAGCGAAACCTGTAGAGCGATTTACTGTGTTATTTAAAGCATATTCAGCTTTAGCTAAACACTTGTCCCATCCTGAGGTGGTGACTGAATCACACTCCTTCGCTATCATGGGAGTTAACACTCTGTTCACTCTCTCAATCTGGCCATTAGACTGTGGAGACATAGTTGCCACCTTTATATGCTTAACATCATTTTCTTCCAGGAAGTTTTGAAACTCCTGCGAAGTGAAACATGTGCCTCGATCGGAAATTATTTTATTGGGTCTACTATAGAACTCGAAATAAATTTTTAGACTTTTAATGGCCTCCTTACTGCATGTACTTTTAACCGGGAAAAGTTTCACAAATTTTGTAAATCCATCTATAATCAAAAAAATGTGTCGTCTCTTAAAGCATGACACAGGTAAGGGACCTAGGTGATCGATATGCAGACTATCGAAAGGTAATTCACCTTTCGGAATACTATGCAAAACATTTTCAGTTTTTCCCGAATTTGGGGAAAAATATATGCATTTTAAACATGTTTTGATATATTCTTTTATTTTCTCTCTCATTTTAGGAAACCAATACGTCCTTGCTAATTTTTCATAACATTTGTGCTCCCCCAAATGACACATTTCCTCATGGTGGGTCTGAATGACCCGACCTTCCATACCCCTGGGAACATAAAACCGTATCTGGTCGTTCACTTTACGGTATATGAGGCCATCAACCATTTCATACAAGGAGCTTTCACCCCTTTCCAACTCAGATACAATGGCAGATATTTTCGGATCCAGCCTCTGTGAAGCGGCCAAAACGTACTCAAATGTCTCATCCCTAACATTCAAAACATTAATTGAGCGGCTCAAAGCATCCGCATGGAGCATCTTATTCCCAGGTCGATGCTCAATAGTATAGTCAAACCCTTGTAATTCCAAAACCCAACGTGATATTCGAGGATTTATTAATTTTTTGCTCAAGGTGAGCGCAAAAGACTGACAATCAGTCAAAATTTTAAACTTTTGACCAATGAGGTACACACGAAATCGCCTGAGCGCATATATTATAGCCAAGGTTTCAAGTTCGAAACTATGGTATCGCTTTTCTGTTTCAGACACCCGTTTTGAAAAATAGGCCACCGGATGGAACTTTCCATCAGACTGCCGTTGCACAAGCACCGCCCCATACCCCAAAGAACTAGCGTCACAATGGAGCTCAGTCTCACTCCGAGGACTATATATAGCCAAGACTGGAGTGTTCAACAATTCAGACTTCAAAGTCTCAAACGCTTTCTCCTCTTCAGGTCCGAACCTAAAAACAGAATTCTTCTTAAGCAGGTCATAAAGAGGTTTGGCCAAGGTAGCAAAACCTTGAATGAACCTCCTAAAATAGGAACAAAGTCCCAAAAAACTATGTACACCTTTCACGCAAACTGGGGCTGGAAAATTCTTTACAGCTTTTAAGTTTTCCTCGTTTGGTCTAACACCATGGCAATTTACTTTATACCCCAGATAAACAATTTCGTCCTGCAAAAAGGAACACTTATCGAATCTCAATTGAAGGCAATTCTCCTTTACAATGGTCATAACCTCCTCCAAAATTTGCAAATGCTCTTCCACAGTTTCAGTGGCGACCAGAATATCATCTATAAACGTTAAAATTTTACCGGCCTCAACTAGTTTCCTAAATAACTTTTTCATATACCTTTCGAATATCGCTGGTGCATTTTTGAGCCTGAAAGGCATCCGTAGAAACTCATACTGGCCTAATGGCGTCGTGAAAGACGTATAGCCCGTGCAACCTTCAGCGACCCTTACGTGATAAAACCCGTTTTTAAGATCTAGAGTCGAAAAATAACGCTTATTTCTCAAAGTATCCATATGATCTTCAATGAGCGGCAAGGGGAAGTTATCCCGAATAATTATTTTATTTAGCTCGCGATAGTCCACACATAGTCGCAGCTCTTTATTTTTTTTCTGTACTAGTACTATCGGTGATGCATACGCTGACTCACTCTCACGTATTATTCCCCGTTTCAACAAATCATCTAAAATATTTTTAAGTTCTTCCCTGTGCACGAAGGGAAGTCTACGAGGCGTGCAATAAAATGGTTGGTCCCTACTAAGTTTTATCTCCATTTCAAAATCAATTTTAGGCAAACAACCTTCACTCCTTTGTTCCCGAAAACAAACCGGCCCAACAATATCTTCAACTCGGTTTTTGACCTCCCGAGGTACCCGCTCATTAATATTCAAATTTATCCCGTTATCAAAATCGTTAAGTTCAATATTTAAAATGTCAATATGGTCATTCTGAATCGGAAGACAGTGCACAGTACCTTGAGTATTCCCATTAATGCTCGGTGCCTCCGATGAGACTGGCGCCTCAACACCGCGAATACACGAATTTCCTGCCTTATGTACAGTTTTTTCCTTCAACTCCAGATTGCTCAAATTCAAAAAATTCCTGCCCAGAATAATTGGGTGTTTCATAGTCCCATTGCCCACTACAAAAATATCCAACACAACTACGGAATTCCTAAAAAGAATTTGAACCTTAACTACCCCCAAAATATTAAGAAAACTATTATTTATGCCAAAGAAAGAATACTTATTTTGTTCTATCGGAGATGAGAGGTAAGCTGGGATGTACTTCTGCTGCATGAAGCTGATGGGGCTTCCTGAGTCCAGTAATGTTGGCAAGCTGCACTCGTACGACGTCGTGCTGTCCCCGCTGCTCAAAATGTACTTGATGTTGAACTCGAAACCATTTGTAGAGTATAAGGGCTCCTTGCACTGCTCCCGGGTGCAGTCAGTCATGTCCTGGTGCATTCCTTCAGCGCACAGCATCACAGCTGCCTTTTCGGTGCACTTGTTGGCTAGGTGGCCCATCTTGCCACATCGAAAACAAGAACCCCTGTCACGTACCGGCTGTAGGCAATTTTTCCCAATGTGCCCAAATTTGCCGCAGTTGAAACACTTCACCTTGTTGTCCAATTTTGACTTCACCTCTGGTTGACCTTGCTTCGGTCGGAGGTAGCTCTCACCGGCTTTGATTTTGGCGTACTTTCGTAATGCGTCCTTTAATTCAGCAATGTTGTTAGCAGCATACAAAATCGTTTTGTTGACAGTTGAATCATTTATGCCACTTATAACGTAGTGGATAACATCACTCTCGTCCACGTCTGCCAAAGAGGCGATTTCCTGCATTGCAAGAAGGTACTGCAGATAAGTCTCGTCCGGTTTCTTCCTCCGCTTCCGCAGGCTATCATGAACTTCCGCCGAAGAAACCTTTCTGTCAAATTCGTCCTTAAGTGCTGACTTTAACTCGCACCATGAGCTGACAAAAACCGTGCGAACAAACAACTTCGCTGTACCCGAGAGTAGCCTACGGGCGTATATAAAACGTTGCTTCGCCTCCCAGCCCAACATCTCTGCAGTTTCTTCAAACTGACGCAGCCATTTTTCGAAACTGAGGCCATCGTCTCCACTGAACGTTGCCAAAGACTCCTCCACATCGCGAAAACTGAAATTCGCCCTGCTACTGGTCTCCTCACACGCGCTTAACTCGGCCAACTTCCTCTTCAGATCTTTAATTTCCCGTCTCTTTTCCACCTGTTCTCGTAGGTTTTCCAGCTCCGCGTCTAAGTCGCCGCCATTTGCCGAAGGATTCGACATGCCGCCATCATGCTCCGAGATTTCGTCATCCTGATGCGCATCATCATCACCCATCGTGAACAGATCTTCTGGAAACAAATCCGCGATGTCCCCCTCAGAAAGATCTCGAACCGATTCCTCCAACCGCAACTTCAACGCCGCCTTGTTCCCCGAGGCCTGATGTCCCAATATATTTAGTTTCGCCTTCAGCTGGGCGACCGTCGCCCTTCCCAAAAAATTGGCGACCCGTGGATCCATAGCGAGTTAAATGTACTTTACCTTTACTTAATATGGTCACTTCTGACCGCTTTTGGTCACTTCTGACCGGTTTTTGGTCACTTCTGACCGGTTTTTGGTCACTTCTGACCGGCAAGCCCAAACTCCTCGGTGGATCGCACACGCCAATATTAACCCCTTTTGTCTTTTCACGCACAATTTTAACTCGGTCAAGCGTCTCTTCGCCGGGTAATTCCACTTCTGAACTGTGAGGGAGGGAAATAAAATGGGAAAAACTTGGGAACTCTGAAGAATTAAAAACACGTCCGCACTGTATGACTCGCCTTTAATAAGTGATCCTAACATGGCGTCATCGCCCAGATCAATACTTTCATCCTTATCAGTGTTGCCACATATTTAGTTTAGTGGAGACTAAGGCCACGGCCTCACTCTCTCGCCTACATAATAGAGGCTCTGGCAACAACAGAGCAGCAAGCAACAGCCAAGGGAATCGAGGTGGTGCTGGAAACCGTGGACGTGGCCGAGGACGAGGTTCCAGAGGCCAGTCGCACAGAGGACGAGGTTCCAGTGCTAAACCGTCGGCTCGTAAAACAGAGTACGTTGAAGACGGAGAAATTGTTGATGATGAACAATACGAAGAAGGTAAGAATGACTCTAATATTCATGTAAATAAGATGTTAATTGAATTTAATGCAGACTCTGCTGCAACAGATCACTTCGTTGATAAAAGTTTTATTTTATCTGATTTTAAAAAGTCTCAAAATGGTGTAATTAAGAGTGCGAATAAGAATAGTTCCGCAGATATAACAATAGATGGAAGAGGAAATCTTTTTGTTAAAAACACTTTGACTAATAATATAATTAAATTAACGAATGTGATCGCAGCGAAAGATATGTCTGACAACTTATTATCATTAAGAAAATTAGCTGAAGCAGGTTTTGGAATGTATCTTGATGATAAAATTTTTCGAGTTTATAACAAAAGCACGAATAAAACAATTCTTGAAGGTACATATGAAAGACCTAATTGGATTGTTAAATTTGAAGTTTTTAAGCCTAAAAAAAGTAAAGATTCTTCAGACGAATATTATAATTATAGTTGCAAAGCCTGTATCGCTAAAAATGATTCTTCAGATCAATTGCGGACATTAAATAATGAGCGATCTGCAATTGGGAGGGAGAATTCAGAAGAATCCATCTTAAGTATGAATGAGTCAGAAAATTATATCGCAATGAATTATTTAAAAACTATTGATGTTGATAAATTAGAAAAATTTGATGATGTACAAGAATTGTTTGTAAAAAGTCCTTTTGAAATGTCGGAAAATATTCAAAAAGAAGGAATGCTATGGCATGTTAGATTAGGCCATGCGTCATTAAATTATTTGAAAAAGCTACAGCAAGTTGATAAAAAATTAGAAAAAGTAAAATTTGATGACTCGATTAAAGACTGTGAGATTTGTATCTTATCTAAAATGGAGAAATTACCATTCAAACAAACTAGAAGAAGAGCAGAAAGACAATTACAAATAATTCATTCTGATATAATGGGTACAATTAAACCAGTTTCATGGCCAGGGTCTAAACGATATATAATTACATTTATCGATGACTTTTCGAGACTAGCCAAAATATATTGTTTAAAATCTAAAGATGAAGCGGGAAATGCTTTTGAAAATTATTTAATAACAACGCGAAATGAACTTGGGAAAGATGTAAAAGTTTGTCGTTTAAGAAGTGATAGGGGAACCGAGTATTTAGGCGGAAAATTTGCGGAAATATTATCAAGAGAAAAAATAGAGTCTGATTACGGTCCTCCATATACTCCTGAATTAAATGGAGTAGCGGAAAGATTTAATAAAACGATTCAAAGGACTATACGCGCTCTTATGGCAGAATCAGGTTTACCTGCAAGTATGTGGGGATTAGCTGCAGAAGCGGCAGTTCAAATTTATAATATTACTCCGTACAAATCTATTGAATACGACGTTCCGTTATTAAAATTCACGCCAAACGCGAAATGTAATTATGAATATGTTAAGAGATTTGGATGTATTGCATATGTAAAATTACCGAAAACAGAATCGAAATTTAGTAAGGTAGCAATCAAAACGGTACTTGTTGGTTTTCGATCTACCGGTTATATTCTTTGGCATCCGAGTACGAGGAAATTTTTAGAATCTCGACATGTAAGATTTTCTGAAAAATATGTATATAAAGATGTTTATAAGAAAGAAAATTTGAATGATTCTATTGATGAAAATGAAAGACACAACGAGTGTATTCATTTCACAATTGATGATGAGAAAACAAAGAACATTCAAAGTAATGAGAAAGAGACTTCAGAAATCTGCAATACAGATAAACCTGTATTATCAAAAAGAGGCAGATCGAAAAAGTTGAATATTTCAAAGAATACTAATGTAGAAAGAAATTCCAATACTGGTCCAATGACGAGAAACAAAACTAAAAGGATAGAAGATACGAGTTTTGCACGATGGACTCAAGTCTCTGAAATTAAAGAGATACGGGATGATGAATTAGGTCATATTTTATTGGCCTCAGTTCATAAAGATCCAACAAGCTTTGCTGAAGCTATGAATTCCAATGATAAAGAGCAATGGAAGCAAGCTATCAAAGATGAGTTGGATTCAATGAAAGAGAATGATGTTTGGAAGTTGGTTCAAAGGCCGCAACCAAAAGCTAACGAGAAGAAGCCCAATATAATAGATTCTAAATGGGTTTTTAAAAAGAAAATTGAAAACGATGGGACTATCAGGTACAAAGCTAGACTTGTTACTCGAGGTTTCAAAGATAAGAATATTTATGAACTTAAAGAAACGTATGCACCTGTTTCACGATTGTCATTGATAAGAGCAGCTTTATCAATCGTGAATCATGAAAATTTACATATGTGTCAAATGGATGTGAAAACTGCTTTCTTGAATGGAAAATTAGATGAAGAAGTTTTCATGGAAATTCCTGATGGATTAGAAGTTACACATGAGATAAAACAGACTCAAGTTTGCAAGTTAGAAAAATCATTATACGGTTTGAAAGTAAGTCCTAAGAAATGGAACAGAAAATTTTCTGAGGAAATAAAGAAACTTAACTTGCAAAATGATTTACATGACCCATGTCTGTTTACTTGGAGGAAAATAAGTAAAGTTGCATTCGTCATTTTATATGTTGATGATATGATTATAGCGAGCAACTGCTTAGAAAAATTAAAGCAAATAAAAGAGCATCTGAGTAATGTATTTCAGATGAAAGATATGGGAGAACCTAAGAATTTTCTAGGAATGTCTATTGAGCGTGATGTAAATAAGAGAGAAATTATTGTACATCAAGTTAATTACACTGAGAAGATGTTAGAAAAATTTAATATGAAAGACTGCAAGCCTCAGAAAACACCAATGGTGACTAGGCAAGTCAGTAACAGAAATAAAAAGAATAAAAGCGAAGATGATCAGAATGATAATCCTGAAATAAAACGAGTGCCATATAGAGAAGCTATAGGCAGCCTAATGTATCTCGCAAATGCTACTAGACCCGATATAGCATATGCAGTGAATTATCTAGCAAGGAAACAAGTCAATCCTAGTGAAGATGATTGGAATGACGTAAAAAGAGTATTCAGATATTTACGAGGTACAGTTACGCTGGGATTAAAATTTACAGCTAATTGTGAAAATTTGGAAGCTTTTACAGACGCAAGTTTCCGAGATTGTCAAGACTCGACATCTACTAGTGGTTTTATTATTGAATTGTTTGGTGATGTTATTGCTTGGAGAAGTCACAAACAATCTTATGTGACATTATCCACTTGTCAAGCTGAATATCTCGCCATGAGCGATGCTTGTCAAGAATTAATATCATTAGATAGATCAATTAGATACATGATCGGCAAAACACTATTTCCAGTAACAATTTGGTGTGATAATAGATCCGCTAGAGATTGCACTGAAATGGATGGCAGTCACAAGTTGAAAACTTTTGATCACACTTTAGACGAAATTAGAAAAGAATTAAAATTACGAGAAGATACTGGTAATAGAAAACATATGGCCGATACACATGGTGATTTTGTGAAACAATGTGTTGATGAAGGAAAAGTAAAAGTAAGATGGATATCTACTGAAGAGAACTTGGCAGATATCATGACAAAACCATTACCTCAATCTACTCATGTTTACTTGACAAATAAAATCACCAATGTGAAAACTCTTGATTAAGATTAAAATAAGACTATTAGTATTATTACAAAGTTTGAATGATGATTCAACATTACTAATATAAAATGTTTTTTATGCTTTTTGTTTTCAGAACAATAAAGGCTGAGCAGCAAACAAAGAGAAGAAAACATTTAGTCTAATAGATTCAAATGTACCAAAATTGATATCATTAACTTCTCTTGTAAATTTATTAATTTGTTCAGACTTTTATATAAAAATCTTATTTTGGCAATTCATGTATAATCGACAAAGGGAGGGAGTGTAAGGAATAGCTTTGCCGGATATTATACATGGTGACTCAACACCATCTCCCACTACTTATATACATCGACGCGTGAACTTATCGCGCGCGTCACCTCGAGTTAGTCCCTTGTGCTCACGCACAGCGAGAGCACCTCATGTGTGTATAGGAGTCCATAATAAAACTAAGATGTGCCGACATGTGTGTTCTGTGTTATTTTGTTATGTACAACACCCTCCTGCCTCCTCTATACTATAATTTATAACTCCTATAGCAAAAAACATACGTTTTTGAGATTTTTAAAAATGTTGGGGAATTGTGAGCCACCGTCTAAATTAAGTCGAAAATCAAAAATATCGTTGTAAAATGTTTATTGTATGGTTGGAAATTACATAAGAATTAGTTAGAAAAAATATAAAAAAGAAGATATTGAAATTATTCGGATTCGCAATTCGGGCATGTGAAATAGGCTCCAGTACTGACGCATTTCAAATGAACAGCTCGATCGCATAAATCGCAGAGAATGGAATTGTTCCGGTTCAATTTCTTCGGCATATCCTCCATACAAAGTATGCAGAAGTCAACATTTTCATCTAAAAATGCTAAAAATGCGATATTGGCTTGAAAAATGGCAAAAATGTTGTGGCTCACAATTCCCCAAAAAAAGTGGCTCACAATTCCCCAAACGTTCTGGTTGATAAGAGGGCCGTGTATGATTCGCTCATTGCATGTTTATGCGAAATTTCTTTTAAAAGTTGAAATATCGATGCCATGCAATAATTATGAATATATTTACCTGAATCGATTCTGCGAAAATCGTTGTCAGATCAATGCAAACACAAACGCTCGGAATAAATATTTTGAGAAAATTTTCCAAGTGGTTATCGCACGGAACGAACGAGTACGTGTGGAAGCATCTATTGCTAATAGAAAATGAGTTTGGTCAAAGACAAGACGACGACAACCATTTGCATGAGTCAGACTTTCCAATTTTGGGAAATATTGACGTGGCTCACAATTCCCCATGGCTCACAATACCCCAATCTCCCCTACTTAAAAATAAAATGCTACGCTTAAAACAAACAAAATGTTCAAAAGCCAAAATTATACCTATAGTTGAGGCTATTAATGCCGTAGATGGTCCTAGTGAAAATGCGAAACTATTGTCTAGGATTATTCTTTCAAGCGACTCCACAAAACCGTACTCTGAGTAAGAAAGAACTCTATGTCAATGTATTTATTTTAGATCGTCCGCAGGGTATAATTTTTTAAGAGAATCACTCAACCTACATCTTCTCTCCGTGTCATCCCTCCATAATTGGATAAAAATTAAAAATATTACACCAGGATTTCATCCTTCTGTTTTAGAGGAAATCGCTCAACAAGTATGTAAATTGCCAGAGCTTGAACGTAATGTTACATTAATTTTTGACGAAATGAGCATACAAGATGATTGGATTTACAATAAATTTTTGGACCAAATAGATGGTTTTGTTGATTACGGTGACGGGCAACGAGGTATTGAGAGTGCTAAGTCCGTTTGCGTTTTTATGATTAGAAGTTTATGTGGAAAATTTAAACAAATACTTCATTATGTCGCTTGCTGAAATTCCATCCCCGTAAATATTTTAAATTTAGAAATAAAAAAATGTATTGATATGTGCGATAAAATACAACTTAATGTTAAATCTATAGTTTGTGATCAAGGACCCGCAAACCGAAAACTTTATTCTTCATTACATATACATATCTCCTGAAAAAACATTTTTCTCATATAATGACAACAAGATATTTGCCTTATTTGATGTTCCACATTTGTTTAAAAGCATTAGAAATAATTTAATGAATGCTGATCTCATAGTACCCGATGGAATTTCCAGTTGGAAAGTAATTGAGTTTTTGTATAAATTTGACCAAAATGAAACTGCAAAAGTTTGTCCAAAATTGACTTTTTCCCATGTGTATCCAACGGAGTTTCAAAAAATGAGTGTAAAATTAGCCGTACAAGTCCTTAGCAGGAGTGTTTCTGTAGGAATACGGACACTTTTAGCACTTGACAAATTTCCCGAACATTTGAAAGAAACTGCTATTTCCACTGCAATTTTTGTTGAAAAATTGAATAAACTCTTTGATATTTTAAATGGTCGACCTTTCATAAGAAGAAACTCGGATGAGATCAAATATCTTTCAAGTATGAAAAGTTACATTTCCCAAATTAAACCAAAAGGCAAAGCAGACCGAGCATACTGCTTTAAAGGTTTAATTGTAACAATCGAGTCTATTCTAGCACTTTCTGAATCTCTATTTGAAGATTATGAACATTTAATAGATTTTAATTCGCAAAAGCTTAACCAAGATCCGTTGGAAATTTTTTTTTCCAAGGTAAGAGCTCGAAATGCGAACAAAATTAATCCGAATTTATTTGAGTTTGCACAAATTTTCGCTAAGTTGGTATCTATTAATTTACTATTTTCGTCAAGATATTCCAATTGCGAAAATGATAATGACGAAATTCTTCAAGTGGATTGGGATGCTGTACTTAATAGTCAGGAAGACAAAGTAAGTCAAATAGAGGTGCGAAATGATCAATTCGAACCTTATTTTACAAGCGCCGATGTAACAAAATCTGATGAACAAGAAATTAATTCTGATCCACTTATTGAATTAAATGAAGTTGCTATACGTTATTTCGCTGGCTATTGTTTTCTTCGAACCATGAAGACTTTGAAAACACCTTGTGTTAATTGTTCCATTTTAATGACCCAGGATTATTCCTTAAATACCGATCTATCGACAATTTTAATTACTTTAAAACAATATGACAATGAATCAAAATTATTAATTTCTCCAACTGATCTGTTCTACAATATTTGCAAACTTCAGATTAAAACCTTTGACGATATTTTTAAGAAGAAACCTAATATAAAATATATAAGAGAATACATAAAGAATGAATGCATTATCAAAACGAACAATTTCAACAAAGATTGGTTTGATACCAGTCATATGTGTTACGAGCATCGTGTGAAAGCATTGGAATTTATGATTGTCGTACTATTACGAAAACATTGTAAATGGCAAAAAGACTTACAAAAAGCTGCAAAAAGTAAAAGACAGACAAAAAACCGAAAATTCATTACAGTTTCAAATTCCTAATTTTTACACTTACATTTTATGAATACTAATAAACAATAAAGCGTCTATTACCAATGTTCTATATCGATTTTGTAAATTCCCAAATGAACGTTTGCACTTAATCGGTTAGAATTTCAATTCAATCCCAAATATTCTGCTATTCTGCTAAACCTGATTCAGATTTGATTGTGAAAAAAACCGCAGCAGGGGAATTAAGAGCTGTTTTAATTAGGTTACATTAGCGAGAGCACTGTGTATATGTTGCCTAAATAACATCGCCGCTCCCAAAAAGAATTTTAGGAAAACATCGGCGATCGTCAATACACATATTAAAATTCCCACTGCTTGCCTGACTAATTACTTCTGTCGGTAAAAGTATAAGAAGCTTTGTCAGTTCACTAAAATGGTTTGAATTTTGGGTTAAGCAAAAGTTCTTGTCGGTTAATCGTGTCGGTTAATCTCATTTCGGCGGCATCACTTCTTGCAATGGGCTTTGGAGATCTGTATTATCTGTGCTTATAGGCTATTGATTATGTCGTACGAAATGAAGATATTCGCAATAGGGCCCTTTAAAAACGGAAGGAAAAACGGACCTTTCTCAAATCGAAATAACTCGGCTATTTTGGTCGTGCCTTTATTGTAAAATCAATTGTAAGCAAAGTAATAAATTTTCAGAGCACGGAGTGACAGCAGAGAGCGTAAAGTATTTAAGGGCTCAACATTTAAGCGAAATAATTCCTAAAGACCTTTATGGCCAGCGCGTTATTTTTGAGTTTAATTTACTAAACTGGCAGAAGGAGCAGGTAAAAATTTTTTGATTCCTTTTTTTAAGAGTTCTAATATAGGTATCATAAACGAACTAAAATTGGGACGAACAATGAGTTCTTGTTTTTAAAATATCATTAATTTTTATCTGAGAACTCGAAAATTTCATGTTAATTAGGGAATAAGCTGGGTTTCGCATTCGGAAACTACATCAAAACGTTCAACTAAGTCTGTTACTTCTAGTTTTGAGGATTTCATTGCGGAGAATACTATAGAAGCTGAAGAGGTATTTGAAATATTTTAAAAATATTATTAGTTTGATAAATTTCTAGGATTTCAGTTTTCCATTGAGGAAATTCTTAAAAACTCTGTAAATGGAAAACATGTCTTGCAATTTTATCAGAAAAACAATGGCTTGAACTTTAAATATCAAAAACTTATTGCTAGTTCAATAACCGAATACCTTCTTTACGAAAAAATAAAAGCAACTCCGACAACTTTTGAAAAAATTGCTGATAGTATCAGCCAGTTTTTTAAAACAGAAAGCAAAGTATGTACATTTTTAATTTGAACCTTCAATTATTAAAAGTAGTTTCTGATTTCAAAGGAAACATATTATACTCACATTCCAAGAAGAAGACCCGGTGGAATTCTTTATGCTAAATATCATAACTCCAAATCTAAACTCAGACCAGACGGTTTAATTGCAAAAAAACAAAAAGAAGGAGAGAAACCTCCTTCACCGGAACAAGTTTATTTTCCTGGTAGGAATCATTAGAATTATTTTTTATAAATAAAATTCACTCAATCGCTCCTGATGGTACATTTTAATATTAGTAAACAAAAATAGCTTTGGAAAGTGGTATACTTTACCCATACATATGTACTTTAAATTTTAGCTGAAGACGAAGAAAAGGAGAAAAACTGGCTAAAATATAATGTGGATCCTTACGATACCTTAATGGAGAAATGGAAGTCATCATATAATTATAGACGGTCATTTATAAAAAACGCCCACAATTTTGGAGACATTTTAAATGAGTGGCCCTTGTATAAACAGTCGTTTGGGTATAAATTGGTAAGAATCTGTTACGACACTTTGAAACGAATAAAAAAATATATCTTTTATAGGTGGAACTGGATTTTGGTCAACTGTATATAGGAAAAGAAGAATTGCTTTTCAAATATTGGGAGACATTCTGCACCAAAAGCTTGCCTTTAATGAAGAATGGAGTGAAGGATGTAAATAGTAAACACATTTTGGATGTATTTAAAGCTGGCAATTTTAGCTCAGGTAAATTTATGCTTTCTTTAACAAAGCACAATAAATTCTTAAGAATCTTCGTAGGTGTGAGAGACTGCGTGGTTCTAGTGTTTTACATTTTCTCCTTACTCCCACATGTCGGATACCTGTAATAAATCCGGACACGAAAAAGAAGACATTAAAAAAGCCCAGCATAAGTGATTCCAGGGATGCTTTTTTGCTGTTAGCACCAACACATTCAGTGCTGAAAACCAAAATAAAGTCATTAATTGACACATCGTACATGAATAAGACAACAATCCAGCCGATAATTTGTGCGGTAGGTGATGATATTTTTACACTGGAAGAATATTTCGTATATTGTTTTGACACATTTTATAAATTGCCAAATATTATAAAATCAGTAGATATATGCTTCAAAATGTTTCATATATTTGATCTAAAATATCCTGAACCTTGTCAGTTAGTTTGGACATTAATTCAAAAATATATATACGAAATATTTACGCAATTTGACGAAAAAAACAATTCATTGTCGGCTCTAATTTCTGATTTAAACTAATTCAAAATAAAATCCATAAATTGTGCTAAGTTTGTATACAACCCTTTCTATATATATTATCTATTGAAGTTTGCTACCAATATGATTATTCCTTGTTTTCTCTGTAATTCGAAATTCACGAATTGTGAAACATTTTTCATTCATTTAAAATATTTACACAATTTAGGCAGCGATAACATATATGTATGTATGTAAATTTTCCTACTGCAAGCAATCTTTTACTTCCTTTAAATCTTTTTCAAAGCATACCAAAGCTGAATTTAAGAAAGCAAACTCTCATGAAGTTAGAGCGACATGTAATGAAGAAAGTACTTATCACTTAAACAAAAAAAAGAAACCAAACGAAAACAGGCAGGCTTGTGAAAATCAAACAATTGTTATAAAAGATACCTTAGACGTCAATGTTAATAATATGAAGAAAGGGGCCTTTGATTTTTCGCTAAAATATTACAGTAAAAATCATATTACGAGAAAATGTGCGCTACATTTGCAAAAGGATGTTTCGGCATTAATTACTAATACTATTAAGAAAGAAATTGCAAAATTAGAGATGCAACTGAAGAGTTTCCCTGAATTAGAACCTGTAAGGAAAAATCTGAATAGTTTAATTACATTTTGTAGTAACCCATTCAAAGAAATAGATTCTGAATACAAATTTATTAAAGCGCTTAAATCTTCGGATATTTATAAAAAGCCTCAGATTATCAATATTGATAGTTCTATATCAACAATAACTTTAAACAACGTCAGTACTATAGATATTAATTCAACCAAAGGTGTACTTCTTCCTATTAAATTTCGGTAACGATAGATGCTTTTTTACCCTTATTGAAATTATTAATGATTTGGAAAGAAATGGTATTGAAATAAATACAAAACAAGGAACTGTGAAAATATATTTTATTCTCAGATTAGTCTTAGGTGATAACTTAGCTTTAAATAGTATATTGGGTTTCACTCGTTCATTTTCTTCAAATCACTTTTGTCGATTTTGCAAAGCGGATAAAATTGCTACAAAGTCCTTAGCAGTCGAAGATATTAATTATTTACGAACTGAAAGTAATTATATAGAAGACATTGAAATGAATCAGATTGAAGAAACTGGAATTAGGGAGAATTCACTTTTTAATGAAATTGATTCTTTTCATGTGACGGGAAACTTTTCAGTTGATGTTCTCCACGATGTTTTTGAAGGTGTACTTCAATATGATTTATGTCATGCAATTTTATACTTTTTGAATAAAGGAGTCTTTGATTTAGAAACGCTAAATATTCGTAAGCAATTATTTAAATATGGAGAAACCGAAATAGGGAATTTTTCACCACCATTTAAATTACAACAATTAAAACAAAATCATTTAAAATTATCAGGAAGAGAAATGCTTTCTTTTGCTCATTTTTTTCCGTTAATGATTGGTGACCTGGTAGAATATAGTGACGATTGCTGGATGTTCATTTTAAATTTATTAGAACTTGTAGATTTGCTGTTGTTGTCGATTCCTGTAAGACGTCAAGTGGCGCAGGCCTAGTAATTTGAAGCAGTACACAAATTGATTAAAATCGTGTTCTATTTACTTTTATTTGTTTCTATTGTGCACGATTGTGTTTTGCATCGTTGACTCTATCAGCTGTGTTATTATTTTGTGATGATTTTATGAATCGGCTGAGATATTGACTATTCTGTGATCGCTTCTAGTGACTCTACGCTGTGATCGTAACTTTGTACTTATTTATTATTTTTTATTTACTATTTGCTCTGACTGTGTTTCTATACTTGTTTAATTTATTTATTTATTCTTCTGTGTTGTGCTACGTCAGCTGTGATAATAGCTGCTTTTTTTTCACCGGGGTTTGTGACCAGATCAGCGGTTTTACATGTAAGTCACTAAATCCTGTCCCTGACCAGGGTTTCGGTCACACACCCAGATGATTAGTTCCAAATATTCTACCAGAGGCGCTGTTCCCATATACGCTAGTAAGGTATCTCTCATCAACGACAACCGCGCCACCTGTGAGTCCCGCCAAGGAAAACTTCTATTGCAAATGAATAAAAATGCAAGGTTTTGTCTTTCTCACTATCACTATCACAAAGAGGGACGCAGCACCGACGTCCACTCACTGGTTTTTTTGCGTTCTACTCACTCGTTTTTTTGCGTTTGTTTCCATTGACTGAGCACATGGCTTGCATTAGAAGTTTTGGCGGAAAAACCTGTAGGTGGCGCTAGTGGAGATACCTTACTAGCGTATTTCTTATTTAAAATGTTGACTAAGCCGGGTTTTTAACCTGAGTCGTTTTTTTCATTTGACGCTAATCTGGTCACAAACCCCGGTGAAAAAAACGCAGCTAATATAATCAGCTGCAATAACATTATCATCTGTGATTCTGCCCTTGGCCTTGATATTTTTACCAGGCAGTGACTCTGACTTTGTGAGAAATTAGGTTAGGTTTTTTCGCGCCTTTTTCTCCTTCTCTTATTCGTAAGTACGATAAAGACTCTTACTCCTTACCGCTGACGTGACCTCTCTTCCGACTGTTATACTGTTCTACACTGATCACTCCTCATCTCGTCACAATGAACTTTTGCAAGTATTGCAGCGGCAAAGTTGTTGGGGAGTTGACTGAGTGCGACGGAGTTTGCAAGAGCTTTTTCCACGCCTCTTGCCTAAAACGCAGTACCAGGCTTAAGAATGTTTCATCGCTTTCAACTTGCCCTGACTGCTCTGAGCTAAAACCTGTCCATATTCTGAAATGCATGCAGCAAATTGCAGATTCATTTTCCGCCGAGCAAACCTTATTCGCTAATAAGCTTCACCAGGTGTCTTCGAGCTGGGCTTGTGTACAAACTATGTCCGAGGATATGTATGCTCTCAACGAAAAGCTCGACAAAATTTTAAGTTCTCTGAATGCACTTGAGTCCAACTCCACTGCGCTCCTGGAAAAGACGCATGAGCTTACCACTAAGGTGTCTCTCATGTCCAGCGCCACTGATGATTTACATGCTGCACTTTCGGCGGTTGATCTCCCGGCCTCGGTTTTGCCTGTGGTGGAGGATATTCGCAGAAGTATGAGGCAGGTTAAGGGTGATTTGGGAACATGGAACGCGTCTATCTCGGCGAACACCGAAATGTTGGGCTCACTCGCATCAAATCTTGACTCCCTTTCGGCCCATTACTCTAACCAGCTATCTACTCGCAGCGGCGACTCGTCTTCTCCACCTCTGGGGGTTGCTCATAATTTGGCTGCTTCTCCGTCTCCGGTACCGCCACCCTTGGTCGATTCTCAGCCTCCTGTTGCTGCATCTCAATGTGCTAATGTAGTGGGTGCAGATGATCATATTACTGTCCGCCGATCTAAAAAGCGAAGACACCGCAGCGCCGGCGATAGTGTGCCTCCAGTCGCAATTCAACCGGTGGCCACCTCTTCTTCTCCTGCAGCTAAGCTTCCCTCTGACTCTCCGCATGCTCCTGTATCATCTTTAAGACCTGCAAAACGCCCACGATGCGTTTTTATATCCCGCGTTCATCCAGATACTACGGAGGATGATATAGTCCACCATATCTCTTCGCGTGTTGGTGCACCGCTGACTGCCTTCGCTTGCAGAAGGCTTGGGAACTCCCGCATCTCCAACGGCCGCTCTTTTTCCGCTTCTTTTAAATTGTTTGTCCCTGAGGATCTTTTCGACGCCGTAATTTCTCCGGACTTATGGCCTACTAACGCCATCGCTAGGGAATTTGTTCCCAAAAGTCTCTCTGGACAATCTGCGCCACAAAAAAACGTATCTGCGAGATCTCACTGTACTATGCCAATGTAACTGGGCTCCGCTCTAAAACATCCCGGCTTTTCGCGAATTCATCGAACTCCGGCTTCGACGTAGTCTGCCCGACTGAAACCTGGTTGTGCGGTAAGTTTGGCGATGCAGAGTTGTTTGGTCCCGAATTTATCATTTTCCGTCGTGATCGTCATCTCTCTGCCATCGACGCTTCTGTGGGAGGAGGAGTCCTATGCGCCGTTCACCGTGACTTGCCCTGTATGCTGGTTGATTCCGTGGATTCCGAAGATTTAGAGCTGATTTGTGTGGCTATCCAGTTTCAACAGAGGAAGATTGACATCGTTACTGTGTACCTGCCTCCTGGGTCTTCTCTCAACACTTTTGCGTCTTTGGCCTCTTATATTGACAAGTTGAGCTCCGCTATGCTGCCTGCTGACGAGCTAGTTTGTTACGTGCAAAATTTGTTGCACGAGCGCCTGGCCAGCTGTTGGAGACGGGTCGGGGTATTTTTAATTTAAATTTCGCCGATCGCACCTGAACCAGAGTTGGGCGCCACTCGGTTTTATGGCTCACCGAGAACCAAGGTACTCCACCTAACGGTACCTAATGCACTGTCGGGAGACGGGAGGGAATCAAAAAAAATTAACCAGCACGGCTCAATGCTAAACACTTAATATATTTCCCCGTGCTCTCTCCCTTACTTGTCCCGTCCTTTGCCGAATTTCCTTCCTCTTGCTCCTCAGTGCGTTTTTTTTTTTTTTGAATTACAACTTTCCGCAGCCAAGTTCCCGTCCTTTCTTCCTTCTACCTTCCTCTGTAAAGCTCGCCTTGAACTGACTTGTACCACGTTCCTCGACCGACTGACTCTCCTCACGCACTGCTTCTCAGAACCGACCGTTTCACCTACCGGAGCTTTCCGATCGGCCTTGCCCGATCTCTCGAACTTCGAACTTCCGAGGGCCGCGCTCGTTCTATCGATTGTCGGCATGGGTCAGCGATATTATTAAGGCTCTTTCCCATTTTGGAATACATCTTTCTTCTCCCGATGCCCTTAGCAATTTTTCTTCGATCAGCGTGGGCCACAAGGCTTCTGGTGTAACTTCTCCACTGGGCGCAATGCGGCGACCGGGCACTCCGGGTTACGGTGGTTCTTTCCTCTTGAGTCGGACAACCCACTGGGGGGGGGAATCGAGATGCTCGGAACATACCGTTGCTCAGGGGTGGCACCAAAACTTGAGAGGGCTGGAACCGCCTTAATTTTACCACACGCGATCTCGCTCACCGAGTTAAGCACCCCTTCTTGCCCCGCGACCAATGCCGTTCTCTCCTCGGCCTGTCCCCTGGCCTTCCCTCGGCGCTCGAACGTCCTCAGCCGGCGTACACGATCTTTACAACTTACTACCCTTACTACTACTTGAATTCAACTTAATCTATGCGGTAGCGGTACTTAACGAATCTAAACGTGATGAAGGCATGCTCCTGATGTTACCCTATCGTGGGCGATAGTCCTTTCAGCCTCTGATGCAGATGCGGATGTGATGAAGGCAAAATGACGACATGAATGAAGACGACCAGGTGAATATACAAGTATGCATGGAAACGACAAAATGCGGATGTGCATGTAAATAGGAATGAATGGGGGTGTGACTGAAGGCGGCCAAACGGAGACGTGAATAACGATGCGAATGACGATGTACCAGAGATGCGAATGACGATGTGGATGACGATGCAATAGATATGTGGATGACAATGTGAATGACGGTGCCACAAAGATGTGAATGCCGATGTGAATGTAGACGACGAAGAATCCGTGTCGGGGTCCAACAGGTAAGTAACGCTGCGCCGGTGAATGTCGCAATCCGACTTAAGGTTTCCTCCAGCCATCGCTGACCCTTGCGCTGCCTCTGCCCCAAGCGTCTCGCCCAAACCAACCGTCTCGCCCAACTAACGGTCTCGCCTGAACCTCTCCTCGGCTCTCCAATCACTCCAGATCCCTCCCCGGCCTCCGGCTTCAGCACTGAAATTAAAATTTCTCTACAGCGTCGTGGTCTCAGTTTACACATAGACGACACAAAGGAAATGGGTCCTAGATTTGAGCCCCCTGCACAGAACGAACGGACGACTAATATGGTTACCCCGTTGGACCAATTTCCAACGGTAACAAGTTCTTCTTGGCGACTTTAACTTGCCTTCTATTACCTGGCAAGCTAATTCAGATGACGTCATTTTGCAGCTTTCGTTCTTTTCATCACCTCAGTTTGCTGTTTCATTTGTCGACAACATCGTCTCTGCTGGCCTGTCGCAATCCTGTGGCATATGCAATGAATCTGGCAAATTCCTGGATCTGGTTTTTTCATCGGATCCGTATGGAACCGACGTGAAGCGCTGCCTTGCTCCTCTGGTTCCTGAGACTGGACATCATCCTGCCCTACATTTGGTTCTATCGTTTGATCCCGTGATCTGTTACTCTTCAACTGATCCTGTTAACTACTGTTACGACCTTAGGAAAGCTGACTTTGTTAAAATTAATGATTGGCTTTCCGCCTGTGATTGGTCTGTTGTTTTGGGCGAGCGTGACATTGACAAGGCCGTAGGGACCTTCTACAATAATCTTTTTCTTTGTCTCGAGTGTTGTGCTCCTCTTATTCCTTCCAAGCGATCCACACAATTGCAACCGTGGGTTACTGATACCTTAAGAAGGCTTAAAAATTTAAAGAATAAAGCTTGGAAGAGATTTTGCTTCTCAAAGAGCGATACTGACTATGTTGCTTATTATAATTTTCGCACTCAATTTATTTCGTGTCAGACCGAATGTTACAACGATTATCTCCTTAGAATGCAGTCAACCCTACGCAGCAACCCCAAGCAGTTCTGGAGGTTTGTGAATTCAAAACGTAAGTCTGATGGGTACCCTTCTGCTATGAAAGTTGGCGACAGTTATTCTACTGATTCTCGGAGCATAGCCAACTGTTTTGGGGCTTTCTTTAGAACAGCTTTCTGTGATAATTTTTGTGTTATTAATCCTGACGACTTTTCCCACTTGACGAGGCTCCCGCCGACCTCCCTAGAGACTAAGGATCTTATACTTGACGAGGAGTCCATTTCTAATTATAGTTATACTTTGGCCGATAACTTCTCGAATGGACCAGATGGCATTCCTACAGCTTTCCTCAAACGCTGTAGCTCGTCCCTAGTTTCCGTTCTATGTTATTTATTTAATTTATCCTTAAACTGTGGTGTCTTTCCTAAGCAGTGGAAAACCTCCATTATTATCCCTTTACATAAAAAGGGTAATAAATGTGATATCTCCAACTATCGTCCCATTGCAAATTTACCTGCTATCGCCAAAATATTCGAAGCGCTCGTTTGCAAAGTCTTATACTTCCACTGTAAACCTTTTCTCCACTCCTTCCAACACGGCTTCGTCAAAGGTAAATCAACCACAACTAACTTAGTTGAATTTACTAATTTCTGCATCACTGCTCTTGAAGCCGGAATGCAAGTGGATTGCATTTTTACAGATTTTAGTAAAGCTTTTGACAGAATCAACCATAATATCCTTACCTATAAGCTTTCTGTTCTTGGTTTTCCCTCTGTTTTTGTAGATTGGATCAGCTGTCTTTCTCACGCAGGAGGGTCCTTCTGAATTTCACCTACTCCCTCGACGCTTATCCTCTTTCTCGAATTGACAAAACCAAAGATTTCTATTCGTTATATAAGCTGCGTTCTTTTGTGCACTTTGTACAGAACAGCCAGGCCATATATTTGTTGTTCTAGTGGTGTTCTCTACGTTGACCGGAACAAAAGAACACAGCTAGTTTAAAATTCTATCGTGTCTATCAAGGGCCATCCATCTAGTGCCAAGTAGACGTACTACACTACGTAGGATGGGAGCGAACGAACGCCCCGCCCCCACTCGTCGACGGCTCAGTGCATAGTCGTCGGCACACGAGAGTGACGTTTACCGTGCAAAAGCTGTGTTAATTGTTCGTGTTAATTTGTTAATATTCGCAAAATATTCGCTAGCTTTCAATAAACAGTATCACACACACGCCAGTATACAACAAAGGTGTTTTTATATTAAATAGAAGATTATTCTCGGATAACTCAGTTTGTGAGAGTAACGTGGATTTATTGTCACCGTCAAATGGATATCAGGGAATTCTTTCAAAGAGGTAAGTCAAATCACATATATGTGATCATTTGATTTGATTTTTACTTTTAAGAGAACGAAGTGAGTAAAGTAAGTATTGTAGGTATAATAGTAAAAAAATCGAGATTGAGATTTTGATGGCGATCGATCCAGTATCGATAATAGAATCCGAAAAAATAAAAATAAAATCATATGGTGTAGGTATGTGTTTATGTGTGTCCATTTTTTAGGGACTTCTTGTCAAAAAAGAAAAAAAGGTTGATATAGTAGCAGTGGAAGCGATGACAACCACGACATAACTATAATGCCACGATCATCGGAAAGTAACACTGGACAAACATCACATTCTCCAGCAGCACCTGTGAAAATAGGTGTCCCTGACTATTCTTCTCCATCAACATCGCAACAAGCTTGTGCGGTCAAAGTCGATTCCGAAATTATAATAAACGATGGCTCATGAAAATGATCTGGGACCTTATGTTGGGTCAGCTACCCAGCTATCGACGGAAAAGAAGAGGGAATTGTTACAAAATCCTTGGATCCCGCCAAGAAATTACGATTATGAAAATGATGCAAGCCATTTGCGAAGAAAACTCAATCATGCTTGGTTGGATCAATATGCAATATGCATATGAAGTGTTTGGCGTTGAAGAAACTAATTTAAGTCGATATAAGACTTTTGTCTTTTGATTGTGGACACCAGAAATAAATAAATAAAAAAAAAAATAAAAAAAAATAAAGTGTTTTCCTTACCAGCCATTCCGACTTCTCCTGCTTTTGTAGACATGATCTCCATTACTTCCTGCTTTCGCGACAGTCGAAAAAATATTTCTTTTTTAACTTCCTTCAAAGACAAAATGTTATTCCATTCGATCTCTTTGGCTTTTATCATCTCGTTAAGAGTCTGTATCTCAATAATAAGTTGGTCTATTTCTTTAGTCTCACTGGAAAATGGGCCCTCACTCACTCCGCGTTCGTGATTTGCAGTGAAAAGTGAAACAAGGTAGTTTGTATGATCATTTTGATTGAAGTAAACTACTGTATATGCTTTTCATGTTCGGTACGGTACATGGCACGGTGGAGGCATTCGGAACATCGCAGTTGGATCAATTTGGATTAAATTAGTTGCATGATAGTGATTTAGACCTTTTTGCATGAAATTTGGTGTAAATAGTTTTAGTAGAGTCGTTTTTTCTGTCTTTGAATTGCTCAATTTATAAATTAATAGTTATTTCTTGAATTTCTCAAGTGTACATTAATAGTTATTTCTTGAAGTTCTCAATTATAAATTAATAGTTATTTTTTGAATTTATCAAGTGTACATTAATAGTTATTTCTTGAAGTTCTCAATTATAAATTAATAATTATTTCTTGAATTTCTCAAGTGTACATTAATATGTAGTTATTTCTTGAAGTTTTCTATTATAAATTATTGGTTATGTCTTGAGTTTTTCAGTTATTTCTTAAATTTTTTCAATTGTAAATCAATAGTTGTTTCTTTGAATTTTTGAAATGTATTTTGTCTCGGGAGATGATAAAGTGGCTTGGGAAGAGGCAATCTATGAAGAGATGAAAAGCCTAGTTGCAAATGATACTTGGATCATTCTTAATAAACCTGAGGATGCAAAAATTGTTGGCTGCAGAATGGTTCTAAGATACAAATAGACAGCTGATGGGAATCTTGAAAGGCGAAAGGCTAGGCTGGTAGCTAGGTGTTTCACCCAGAGGCCTGGTATAGATTTCCACGACCCATATGCTCCTGTAGCAAGATTGAATTCGCTGAGGCTTTTGATAGCTCTTGCCGTTAAGAAAAACTTGCGAATTTCTCAGTTGGATATCACTTCTGCTTATTTGAATGGCAGGGTGACATCTACTATATGGAAAAGCCTGTACTTTTGAAAGAAATGTTAAGTAGAATGGCTGAAAGTGACGGAGATGTGACTCTTCATGAAAGGGCTGTTGAGATGCTAAGATGTCTTCAAGAGAAAACAAATGCGGTATGCAAGCTGAACAAGGCTTTGTATGGTCTTCGGCAATCGGGCCGACAGTGGAATGTGGAAATCGACGGGGTTCTGAAGAAGGCTGGTTTGACTCCTACGAGCTCTGATACCTGTATTTATATCGACGAGGATAGAGAAACTTTTGTGCTGCTGTATGTGGATGATATCCTTATTTTCTCTGGAAATCCTACAAGGGAAGAAGAAATAAAACGATGGCTAACTGAATCTTTCAATTTAAGAAATCTTGGCGAAGCTACATACTGTTTGAGGATACATATCAAACGTGACAAAGCTAAAATACAGTTATCACAGAGCGGTTACATCGAGGACGTACTGATGCGGTTCGGAATGCAGACCTGTAAGCCTGTTGTTACCCCGATGGCTGTGGGATGCAAGTTATCAAAGGAAGATAATGCAGAGGGAAATAACTCTTGTAGGGCGCCCTACAGGGAATTGATTGGTGCCTTGATGTACTTGCCGGTGGGCCCACCCCCTAACATAGCATATTCGGTAAGTGCTTTAAGTCAATTTAATGATTGTTTTGGTCAGTAGCACTGGTTGGCAGCAAAGCGTGTACTAAGGTACCTGAGGGGCACAACTCATCACGCTCTGAATTTTGAGGATGATGGTGCGGCGCTGCCTTGCTTTGTTGATGCAGATTCGGGAAGTTATTCGGTGGACCGCCAATTCTATACCGGTTCCACATTTCTGGTAAGTGGTTCGGCTGTATCATGGGAATCACGCAAGCAACGAACGGTTGCTTTGTCCTCGACCGAAGGTGAATACATGGCTGTAAGCGACGCTGGTAGGGAGGCTGTTTTCTTGGCGGGTTTCTTGAAGGAGCTGGGCTTCAGCGATCTTTGTGAAATGACTATTTTCAATGATAATCAGGGTGCTGGCAAGCTGGTTGAGAACCGCATTCATCATGCTCGGTCGAAGCATATTGATATTAAGTATCATTTTATACGAGAAGTGATGAAAAATCATCCTTTCAAGCTGCAGCATTTACTTACCGAAAGGATGAGACGTGCCTACAAAGCCACTGACGAGGCATCATCATGTAGGATGCTTGTCTGGACTTGAACTACGTGCCTGCAGGGGCGCAAATTGAAGAGGAGTGTTGGCAATACCGATAAACGTAGAAGTGCACTTTGCGCCATCTGCATTAGGAGAGATTTGACGTTCTGACAAAACCTTCTCTCGTCTATAAATGTTTTCCAGTATTCAAAGACTAAATAGTTTGTTTTGTCGATACTCCTCTTTTCAAGCATATACTCTTTAGTACGAGATCCGGCTGCAAGATTACTTCGTTCATCGAGTTTTTAATTAAAATCTAATTTTTACATATATATATATGAATAGGGGAATATATTTTTGCCGGGGTGCCTATCAAAATGTTGCCGCTAGTATTTTTAATTAAAATAATATGAACTGACTTTTCGGGAAGAAACTTCGTTCACTGAGTTTTTAAATAAAATATACGCCAATTCACAGCCAGATATGTAAAGAACTTAAAAAGTTAGGGGTGCCATTGCGCAAGTTGTCGCAACGTGTAAACAGGTGAAAATCTGGTGAAAATCTTCGTTCATAGGGTATCCTCTCAAGCTATATATCAATATATTAAAGCTTATGTTTTTCTGTTCACGATAAAATAGGGGTGCCTATGTTAAAGTTGCCGCAAATTGGGGTTGCCAGCGTTTAAAGATTTGGAGGGGTTAACCTAGAAAATGCGTTATAAGTTCTTTTAGAGATATCATAGGATACTCGTTGATAACGCATTAAGGTGGGTCCACACTGAGCCACCGAAAGCGAACGCATGAGTACACATGTTTGCAATCCAAGTTTTCTAGTGTGTACGCTGAAGAAACATAAAAAAACATGCGCGTTCGCTATGTTTGCTTTCATAATCACGCGTGCTGCACAGGCGTCCGTAGATATGCAAGCAAACACAAGCGAAATTTTTTAAGTGTGCACGCCTTTTGAGAAGGCGTCAATCAGGTTTCCTTGCATTTGCATGTTTTCCATTCAAGTTGGAAAATCTGAGCGAATGTATATAAAATATGGCGAATATTTCGTGTTTTCTACCAATTTTCTATACAAACTTCGGTAAATTTTGAATTTGAACCCTCATTTAACTCGTATACATGTCCAAGGAATCGATTGGTACAGCGTTTCCTACATGATATCAAAACAGCCTTTTTTTTTTTTTGTTGATTTATTAATGAATCACAGTATGCATATAAGTAAAGGCTCAGTAATTGCAATTATAACTTCATTGTCCGATATATTGAGCAAAACTGACAAAAATTCATATGCTGGAGTCGCTATAATTTCACAATCGAAATGAAACTCAAGCACAGGGTATAGCACACATTCGTTCTAATTTCCTTGACGTACACACTCGGCAAACTTGTTTGTTTGTTTAGGACTTTAGGGTTTTCTTCTTTGTTTGTTTAGGGTTTTTTAATTACCTTCGCTAAAGATTCGTGAGGCGTCCGCACTGCTTTTCGTAGAAATTTATGTTCGTTCACAACTTGTTCGTTCTTGCTTCCACATTTGGCAGCAGCACGGAACAAGAGCGCAGGGTATAGAACAGATTCGTTCGCGTTTGAAACGCGTACACATTAAGCGAAAACTTGTACTCGAACACATATGTTCGCTTTCGGTGGCTCAGTGTGGACCCACCTTTAGAAGGCTGAGCCTTCAAGCTTTCCAACGATACCACCCACGACCCAATCCGCCAACAAACAAGCGGGAGAGGCCGTGCCGAAAATTGCAATTTCGAAGTCCAAAATTTGATCTTGACCCTTCATTCTGCCGGTTTTTTTGTATGGGAAGATCGAATCTTTTTCTGAGAAAAAGCTTCCCTGTTATGTGGCCTTTTTCAGGAAAAAAACCGCACTCGAATCCGACGGCTTATGCGTAAATAAATTTTAAATTACGTTAATTATAAATGCACTTTTTCAAATTCATAGTATATTTAAGGTAAACAAAAAGGAATTTTTATAAATTAGTAGTTAATTACTTGTTTTAAAAGAAAATTATTTAATACGTTCATATAACATTTATTTATTACTAATAAATTCATTTAACATGTCTGTTGGGACTGTACTTTACTGCATGGCAGTACTTTTTAGTACTGCGCGAGTTGTGCGATCCGAACGCCACCACCAAACTTCACCTAACTTCACGCGATTGCATCATCGTCCCTTTTGCCAAATGACTTGCCTAGCGCGCGGACGTGTCTTTCTTTTTATAATTGTTCTCCCCAAACCATATTTTTGTGTTCGCTCGATCTCGAATAAATAATCTATTAACAATTAAACAGTTTGTTTTCACTGCTCTGAAACCTGGTTCTGCTCCCACAGGTTATGGGCCCAGAGCATTAGGGCGAAATTTTATTGTGTTCTGTGTTCAGGGTCAGAAATATGAGTTTCGCGAACGTGTCGCGGCTTGAGCTGCTAACTCGGGAAAATTACGATACGTGGCGAATTCACGTGGAAGCATTGTTGATCAAAAACGATGAATGGGACTTCGTTAATGGTGTAAATGTGAAGCCCGAGCCGATCCCCGGTGATGAGGGAAATGCGGCGGCTATTTTTGGCTTGGCAAAAGGGCGACAGTAAGGCACGGTCCGACATTGTTTTAAGCATTAGTTCCGGTGAATTAAAACAAGTAAAAGGGTGTGCAACGGCGCGAGAGGTCTGGCTCAAGTTGAAGTCAGTATATAGGTCAAAGGGACCTGCGCGAAAGGCTGCTTTATTAAAGCAGATAATGTTGCATCGCATGGACGAGGGCGGAGACGTGCACGAACATGTCGCGAGGTTCTTCGACGCGGTCGACAAGTTGAAGGACTTGAGTGTGGATGTGAATCCCGATGTGTTGGCTATCGCGTTACTGTATAGCTTGCCGGCAAGTTACGGCAATTTTTGTGTGGCGGTTGAGTCACGGGATAATCTTCCCAGTCCCGATTCCCTGCGTATACAAATTATAGAGGAGTACGAGGCTCATCGGAAGGGGGAGGCATCGACGTCGGGCGCGATGTACGTGGGCAGTGCAAAGAAGGGCTCGAATGTCAGGGCGCGAAATAAAAGCAAATCGAACGGAATTCGGTATTTTAAGTGTGGTTTGTTCGGCCACAAGGCGGCGCAGTGCCGTAAAGAGACGCATAGGAACGATCAGGTGTCTTTGTGTGCGAATTCGGTTTCAACGGAACAGAGGCAGGGTTGGTGTCTTGACAGTGGTGCCACCTCTCACTTGTGTGGTGACAGTGTTTCGTTCCACAAAACTGACAATTCGAGATGTGGTACGCTAAATTTGGCTACTGATCAGTCGACGGTTAGCGTTGCTGAAGGCACAGTTAAATTAGTGGCTAACGCGTTCGGGGATACTAAGGAGGTTTCTTTGAGTAATGTTTTGCGCGTGCCTAATCTTCGGACGAACCTGATCTCTGTCGGAAAAATAACCGACAAAGGCACAAGGTAATTTTTAGAGGTGATTTTGCTAAGGTGTTGAATTCAAGTGGACAGGTAATACCTACTCGTTGCGGACAAGATTAATGGTTTATATTACGTGCGTGAGCGCAAAGAGTCTGCGGGTGTCGCGTCGGGAGGAGTTTTGCCTCAACCAAAAAAGTAAAGTTGTCTGTAAAGTCGGTATACGGGCGAAGTTTTTACGTGATAACGTTCCGACGCGACGCTAAGAACGCTTGAGTGGGAGTGAGACGCGAGGCCCACACCGGTCCAGCGTGCTTCTTTGTCCGTGCGTCCAATGTTTCAGGTAAGGTGGGTCCACACTGAGCCAACGAAAGCAAAACACTTTGCCGGGATGTAAACAGCCAGCTGTGAATGCACAACTTCGAACTTGCAAGTTTGAAAGTCCACCCTAGGTTCAAACCGGCTGATGCGTCCCGATGCATGAGCTTCCCGAAAGCGGACGTGACCAGCTTCGTTACAAGCTTTTCGTAAGTGCCATCAATTTATAAGACGTTATCACGTCAAAATTTCATGGCATCGGCGTTTGGGATATTTGAATATGTCGGATCTCCGGGAAGCTCAGCGGACGGGAAATATTCGCGGATTAAAACAGAATGAGCTATAAGACGTAACCGAATGTGATGTTTGCTTAAAGGGCAAAATGTGCCGGAAGCCGTTTCCAAAATGTTCATATCGAGAATCGGAATTGTTGTATATAATACATTCCGACGTGTGCGGGCCGATGCGAGTAGAGTCGTTCAGCGGGGCAAGGTATTTTGTCGAATTTATCGACGATAGATCTCGATGGTGTGAAGTGCGTTTCCTAAAAACCAAGGACGAGGTTTATGAGGCAACCAAACAATATGTGGCTTTGGTCGAAAACCAAAAGGGCCGTAAAGTGAAGTGCCTGCAAACGGACAATGGCCGGGAATATGTATATAGGCAAAGAATTCGAACAATATTTGAAATCGCGAGGTATTACGAGGCGTCTGACAGTGCCGTATAATCCAGAGCAGAACGGCATCGCGGAGCGTAAGAATCGGGGTTTGATAGAAACGGCGCGATGCTTGTTGATTCAGGCGGGACTTCCTCCGAGTTTTTGGGCTGAGGCATGAAATGCAGCCAACCACATTAGGAACAGGTGTCCGTCGAGAGCTCTTAATGGAAAAACGCCATACGAGGTTTGGACCGGTAGGGTTCCTGACGTTGGCTATTTGCGCGATTTCGGGTCTCGTGTGTATTGTCTTGATCGAACGCCCGGGAAAGGTAAGCTGGAATCTCGTTGGAAGGAGGGTATTCTGGTAGGATTCTCTGAAGAGTCCAAGGCGTACAGGGTTTGGCTACCCGAGAGTAGGGTCTTGATAGTGTCACGAGACATTAGGTTTTCTGGTCTCGTTTCTTCGGATGTTGGTAAATTCGAGGAATTTATGCCTGGCGAGGCCGGTGGAGATGCGGGTTCTGATAACCGAGCTGTAGGGCCTGGATTTTTGGACATCGAACGGATTCCTTCGGTGAAGGATTCAGGGGAAGCAGCAGACGGTAAACATCGGAGTAAACACACCGCCGGCAGCAGCAGTTGACGCACCGATGAATCGGAGGGCATCGGGCAGGCCGAGAAGAATCAGAACGGGACGGCGAGGTCGACCGAGAAAACTTTTCCAGCGAGAAGTCCATCTTGTAGAGAATGCGGGCGCATCTGAACAGGTATTTATGGCTGAATTTCCTATGGGACAAGCTATAGATGGTCCCAACTAAAAGGAGTGGTGGGACGCTATGGTTCAAGAGGTTCGTTCTATTATTAAAAATGATACATGGGTATTAACCGACCGACCAAAAGGGGAGTTGGTAATTGGCAGCAGGATGGTCCTACGAAATAAGTATACCTGCGACGGTGTCTTGGAGCGGCGGAAGGCTCGTTTGGTCGCCCAAGGGTTTGCTCAGCGACCTGGAATTCATTTCATGGAGACTTTCGCGCCTGTCGCTCGTCTCAGTACTATACGTTTTCTTAGCGCTTTGGCGGCAAAGTATGGTATGACCATTAGACAGTTTGATGTGACTACTACCTACTTGAATGGCGAACTGCAGGAGAGGGTTTTGATGGAGCTGCCTAAGTATTTGAAGGAGATCTTAAAAATCTTAATCAACGGTGAATCTGATGACGAAATCAGGAAGAAGGCAACGAGCATGCTGGATGATATTGGTAAGGGTGATAAGGTGTGCAACCTTAAAAAGTCGCTTTATGGTTTGCGACAGGCTGGTAGGCAGTGGCATGCCAGATTGCGCGAAGTTCTTCTGAACTTCGGTGCCAAAGCTTCAAATGGAGATGCTTGTACTATAGGGGTCGAGGAAAGGATATCATTTTAATAGCGGTATATGTAGATGATATCGTGGTTGCATCAATAAACCAGGGACTTGTAGATCAGCTTGGAAGAAAGCTGTCTGAAAATTTCGAGGTCAAGGATATGGGGCGCATTCGACTTTGTCTGGGTGTGGAATTTGACCAAGGTAGTCGAGGCGTCGTCATGAGTCAGCAGGGATATGTCGCCGACTTACTTAAACGATTCAACATGACAGATGCTAATCCGGTGGGTACTCCTGTCGACACTAATACTAAATTATGTAGGGGGCTGCAATCTGAGCAGTTGGAAGTGGATGTCCCATATCGCGAGCTTGTGGGAAGCTTGACCTATTTGGCTTCGACTACGAGGCCGGACATCAGTTTTGTCGCCAGCTACTTGGGACAATTTAATAGTTGTTATGGAAAGGCTCATTGGACTGCTGCTAAGCGTGTCCTGCGGTATCTAAAGGGGACCTCAACTCTCGGATTAAGGTATACAGCTGATGCCGAGCTGCTGAAAGGTTTCGTCGATTCTGACTGGGGAAATTGTCCGAATGATCGTCATTCCTATTCTGGGAATATTTTCGTTTTGAGCGGTTGTCCGGTTTCGTGGGACTCCAAGAAGCAACGGACTGTTGCACTTTCTTCAACCGAGGCTGAATACATGGCCCTTACAGAGGGAGCCAAGGAGTCGATTCACTGGTCGGCATTCTTGGCGGAGTTGGGATTCGACGATTTGGCTGATATTACGAGTATGATCTACAACGACAACTTTGGTGCACAGAAGCTCGCAGAAAATCCAGTTTTTCATGCGAGAAGCAAACACATTGACATTCGTCACCACTTCGTGCGGGAGTGTTTGGAGAGCAAACGCTTCAGTGTTCATCACGTTTCATCGGCCGACAACGCTGCTGATATGTTGACCAAGCGTCTCCCAAAACCACGGATTGATAGGTGTGTCAACTTGTGCAGAATGCGTCGAATTGACGGGGGTTCAATTCCATCCGCGAGGAGGTGATGATTCTTCGCGTCGAGGGGAAGTGTTGGGACTGTACTTTACTGCATGGCAGTACTTTTTAGTACTGCGCGAGTTGTGCGATCCGAACGCCACCACCTAACTTCACGGGATTGCATCATCGTCCCTTTAGCCAAATGACTTGCCTAGCGCGCGGACGTGTCTTTCTTTTTATAATTGTTCTCCCCAAACCATATTTTTGTGTTCGCTACATCTCGAATAAATAATCTATTAACAATTACCAAACAGTTTGTTTTCACTGCTCTGAAACCTGGTTCTGCTCCCACAATGTCTTTATTCGATAAAAATCAATTGCATATTCAAAACTAAGCATTAAAACGATATTGTCATAGATTCAATAAAACCCGAAAAAATATGTCAAAGTTTGAACGGCCATATCTCAGTCAATTTTCATCAAAAAAATATGTGTAACCCGTGATTTTGTAGAAAATTTTATATGCTTGTTTTTCTATGGAGCAATATCTTTACCTATCTCAGCTCAGAAAAAAGTTAATTGCATAAAAGTAAAAAAAAAAAATTGAATTTTTTGCATTTTTTTGTTCAAGTTCAATGAACTAAAAATTTTTTTAAATTTTTTAAATAAGGCATTTCGATATAAAATCATGTTCTCTACAAAATTTCTCATATAAAAAAATCCCAAATTTTGCTTCGTTTTCGAGATATATTCAAAAAACCATAAGGGTTGCATTTCCCCCCCTATCCATAATTTCCACCCCTCTAATTAAATAGCACTCCGCGCTTTCTTCATCCTTAATAACCAATTGAACGATTCATAAAATAAAAACCCATCAACGTTGTAGTTCCTTAGTACCCTGCTTTTTAGGACATAATCAATAGCCTACGAATGAAATTAAGCGGAGAGGAAATATTAAGAAGATTTATAGTACAAAAAATAAAGGTAATTTTTAGTTATTTAACCCTTTCACGATCAAGGGAAACATTTTTCCCCATTTTAAAATTGCTAATTGGCGTATTTAATTATAACCTTTTCTGGATTTTTTATACAGAGTGTTAAAATAGGGCATATGCCGAACGCAATCACGTTAGCAGGAACGCTTAGAGAAAACAAAGAACTGTCAAATCAATTGGCGTCAATTATAAAATATTCGCGGGCTGCACTCTATCATTATTTCAGTTTATTGTGGCTTGTAATAATATATTATACTGTGTTTCCTCACGTGTTTTATGTTACTTGGTAAGTATAATTTTGTGCAATAATAAAATATATTTGAACAAATGCAAACAAATGCCTGATAATCACAAACAATTCTATGGGAAAATTAATTCCCTGTGGACCATAAGTGCAATTTTATAAATCATTAGTAGTTTGTTTCTTATCGTAATAATTATTAAATTCACTTATATATTTAGGTTTTATTCATAGAAATGGCTAGAAGAGGGATCAGAGAATTCCACTTACGAGATGATCAGATATTGCAGTTGCTTATGGCAGATAACAGTGATGGAGAAGATGAGCTTCATTTGGATGAAGAAGATCAACAGTTCATCGCTCAAGATATTGAAAATGGAACCGCTATTGTCGAAATAGAAAATTCTATTCAGGAACCCCATCAAAGCGTTACTCCAGGTACCGTTTCACAGGAGAATTTGGAAGAAGTCCCTAATTTTCAATGGAGGAAGAACTCTTATGTACCTCATGTATTTCATGAAAGTGAGTATGAATTTGGCCGTATAAATTTATTCTCAGATCGGCAAGATATGCTGACACCAATGCATATTTTTATGGAAGTTACACAACTAGATAAACTAGTGACTGACCTAGTAGTAAAAGAAAGTATTAGATACGCAGAACAAAACGGAAGACTTTTTAATTGACTCGGAGGAAATGAAGGCGTTCTTGGGCATGAATTTTGTAATGAGTTATCACGTTTTGCCAACAATTAGAAATTACTGGTCGACTGAAGAAGATATGGGTGTCCCTTTCATTGCTAATGTTATGCCAAGAACAAGATTTGAGCAAATACGTCAAAATTTACATTTTTGTAATAATGATGGTCAGTCACAAGCGAGAGACAGCGCATACAAAATTAGACCAGTCATGCAACACTTCAATTTATATTTTCAAAAAGCTATGAACAATTCTAAGAGGCAGTCCATATAGTCCGGGAGCCAGCGACAGTTTTCTCTTACCAATTTCCTCCCGGCTGAAATGCTCATGAAATGCTTGAGAGAGTCGTACCATGTAGCATCGTGACTGTCAGCTGCCGCACCATCGGTGGGATAGCCAACGGTAGCCTCCCACGCACGTAAAAAAAGATAATATTTTTAGTCATCTCCTCCCGATTGAAAACTTGTCAAACGATAGTTATTAACATACCTTTACAGAAAAAAAAAATCAGCTGGCTGTATGGTGGTGGATTTTACGTCAGCTGATCACGTGAACTTGACGAAATGAAATATAAATTCAGTGATTTCCTCCCGCATGAAACTTTGTCAGAAGATAGTTTATATAATATTTTGAAGAAATAAACCCGTCAGCTGGCTGTATATCGGGGGAAAGATTGTCAGCTGATGGAGAAAAGGGTATGGTGCAAGAAACAGAGGTGTGTGAATTTGGCACCCCCTTTTATGAATTTTGGAATTTTTTTTCTGTATTCGTTTGTCCATCGTTTGTCCACGATTGTCCAACAATTTTTTTCGTTTGTCCACGCTTAGTTTTAAAATGGCGGCCAAAAGTCGTTTTTTGCAAATTTTTCACTAGGTAATGCCCAAAAATTGCAAACAATAATTTTAAACCACATAGGCCTTTTGTCCACGATTGTCCACCAATTTTTTTCGTTTGTCCACCCTTTCAAAATGGCGAAGTTGAAAAGCTTAATGTTTTAAATGCCGCTGCACAGATTCTACATGAAGAAATACATAAAATACATCATATAAAGTTACTTGTTTAAATTACGACCAAAGATTTAAAAGAAGGTGAATATGATATACCGCAAACATTGATAAATTTCTATACAAAGGTGATATCTGGTGTAAACTATCGAAGAAGGAAAAATAAAAAAACAGCAAGATTAGCTAAATCGTTTTCTGAAGAGCTCATTTATGCTGTTTCTAATGGCCAAATAAAATCAGCAAAACAAATGTGCCTTGGGTTGACTTTAAAAAGTGTGACCATTTTAGAAAGATATGTGCAATCTGAATCTGAGCCACCGAAAGATACGGATGTCATGGTATACGATGGATATTTCATCTGATAAAAGATGTGCCCGTCAACTTTGGGAATATTTCAAAGAAAGTGCTGCAAACCACATATGCGAGTAGACCAAAAACCATTGTAATTGCCTTTGATCGGTACATTTTTCCATCTATCAAAGACACTGAACACAAACTACGAGGCATGCAGCAAACGGACTTTCGTAGCGATGGCTCTGACCAAGTGCGACGAAAAGACTTTTCAAATGAGCTGAAACATACGAATTTTAAAGAAGCACTTGTACAGTATTTGATTCAACATTGGAGCGAAGATTACATGGCACCGTATATCAATAATAAAATTATTGCCAGGTAATCCTTAGATATTGGCTACTTTTTTATCTACCTACTTATTAAAACGTATTAAGAATAAAAAAGAATTTGTAAAAAACGTCTTTTGGCCGCCATTTTTAAACTAACGGTGGACAAATGAAAAAAAGTGGTGGACAATCGTAGTCGAACGATGGACAAACGAATGGAGAAAAAAAATTCCGAAATTCAAAAAAGGGGGTGCCAAATACACACACCTCTGTTTCTTGCACCATACCCTTTTCTCCATCAGCTGACAATCTTTCCCCCGATATACAGCCAGCTGACGGGTTTATTTCTTCAAAATATTATATAAACTATCTTCTGACAAAGTTTCATGCGGGAGGAAATCACTGAATTTATATTTCATTTCGTCAAGTTCACGTGATCAGCTGACGTAAAATCCACCACCATACAGCCAGCTGACTTTTTTTTTCTGTAAAGGTATGTTAATAATTATCGTTTGACAAGTTTTCAATCGGGAGGAGATGACTAAAAATATTATCTTTTTTTACGTGCGTGGGAGGCTACCGTTGGCTATCCCACCGATGGTTGCGCAGCTGACAGTCACGATGCTACATGGTGTGACTCTCTCAAGCATTTCATGAGCATTTCAGCCGGGAGGAAATGACCGACCTAAATATGTCGCTGGCTCCCGGACTAATAGATGAACATATGATAAAGTTCAAAGGTCATAACATTATGAAGCAGTACATCAAGAATAAACCTATAAAATGGGGCTTCAAAATGTGGTGCAGGGCTGAGTCTTCCACAGGCTACCTATTTGAGTTTGATCTGTACACTGGCAAGAAAATGAACACTAATATTGTTGTACTAAGTCTAACGGAACAGCTAAACGGTCTTGGATGCGAAGTATATTTTGATAACTTTTTCAATTCTCCTGCTTTACAATACAAGCTGATGGCACAAAATACTAAAGCCTGTGGTACTGTCCGCACCAATAGGAAAAACGTACCCAAGTCCTTGCCATTGGACAAAAATATGTAGAGAGGTGACATTCATGCCAAAAGTTCAAATGGCATATCATTTGTAAAGTGGATGGACACCAAATCGGTTCATATGTTGACCAATTTTATTTCTCCGGTGCCGACTGGTATAGTCAAGAGAAGGAAGGCAGGAACTGCTGAAAAAATAAATGTTACTTGCCCGGAAGTAATAATATGCTATAATAAACATATGGGCGGGGTCGATCTCATGGATCAGCGCAAAGCATGCTATGAGGTTGACCCTAAAGCAAAAATAAAATACTACATGCGCCTATTTTTTGATTTATTGGACATAGCGCTAAACAACGCATATGTAGTATATTCGAAGTTGCATGAAACTCAACGCGTGGAAGGACCGCTTCTGAGCAGCCTAGAGTATCGCCAACACATAGCTCGCAGTCTAATAAATAATTATACATGCCGACAGCGCTCAAGGCCCACTGTTATCACCACTGAAAAGCAGCGTTTTAGTACAAAACGCAATTTGCCAGCACACAACATGCAAAAAGCGGAAAAAATGAAAAGATGTGCAAATTGTGCTAAACGCCGCATAGAAAATAGGACGCATAATATATGTACTATGAGCAATGTCCATCTTTGTTTCACAACCAAAAGAAATTGCTTCGCAGAATACCATAATTAGCACATCATTTTGTATAGTAATTCGAATACACAATTTTGTATTATTGTAGTTAACATTTTGTTATTATAAACCACTAAATAAAAGACTGCATAATAAGGGCCTCTTTCACAATCTACAAGTAAAGTGTTGATTAGTTACTCTTTGATTAACGCTAATTGGCAAGTAAAGGTTCCGAGTATTTTCTGTCAGTTTCACAAACGAAATCAAAGCTTCGAGTAACTACTTATTCGTTAAGTGAATTTCGTAGCAAATTAAACGTTCATTCGTTGAGTTTTATGTCAAATGTCACGATTCAAATTCAAAAGTATCGCAGACAATCGGGCGTAATCAGTGCTTAGCTTACAATGGATAAAGTTAAAAGAGAGAGAAGTGCGAATTTTTCCTTGCAGGAGAGAGATATTTTAATATCACTGGTACAAAAATACCAAACTGTCCTGGAGAATAAACAAAGCGATGCTTCTACATGGAAGAAGAAAGACGCCGCTTGGGAAAGCATTCAAAAGGAGTTTAACGCTCGATCTGGAGGAATATTCAGATCAGTTAAAACACTGAAGGTTAAGTATGAGAGCCTGAAACATACGGTCAGAAAAAAGTCGGCTGCAATACGCTCGGAACTATATCGTACCGGTGGTGGTAGAAATATTGCAACTCCACTGGATAGTGTGGAGGAACAAATCAAGGCCATGATCTCCTTAAGCACCGACGGCTTAGAAAGTATCTTCGACTCAGATATGTGGCGGTCCGTTCCGTCCCGCCCAATCCGCAGCGCTCACGGCGCAAACAACTGCTGCAGCCGCGCGAGATTTATTCGGTTTGCCCGCATCCACACAGCATCTTCGTTGGTGCGGTTTGACAGGCCACTCCTTCTTCGTGGCTCCGCTATGTCAGCCGACAGGCCACTCTTTCTTCGTGGCTCCGCCATGTCAACTGACAGCAGACACTTCATGTCAGCGCCTTCTTCTTATCCGTCCGTTCTTTTTCCGCCGTTCTTGTTTCCGCTGCTTCTGATTCGTCAGCGCGACTTTATCCGCCGCCTCTGATTCGTCAGCGCGCCTTTACCCGTCCGTTCTTTTTCCGACAAGGCAGCTTGTCAACAATGACGAAATCATTCTGCAATGAGCACTCGACTACTTCGCATCGACTCGAACGAACACGGATCGGACCAGCAGCTCCTCGGCGTTTCGCTTAATCGAACACTGTGTAAATAATACTAAGTCAAATAAATAAGCTAATGGTTGTTAACTAGTGGTGTTTTATTTGTTTTATTTATTCTGAAAAGCAAAAAGCTGTTTGTAGTGGACTCGTTTTGCATAGTTAGACTTGAAAGGTTTTAGAAGAATTTTTTCCCTGCAAATTGCAAAGATATATTACCCCAAACCCAAGAAACTCAAGGTAACTTATGTTTAATAGTTTGTTGAAAACGATATTTTTACTAAAATATAACGAACTGCTTTATCTGAAATACACAATGTTTTACAGACGACATTAATTTCACTGTAGTGGAAGAGGAATCTATCAGTAAATCATCATTGCCTATAGATGTAGAATCTGAGGTGATAGAAAATGAGGCTACTCAAAACAGCAGTAAGTACCCATGTACCCGACGCGACGTATAATGTTAAAATGTGGTAATCAGCAATAAATGTTGTCTAGCAAGGGCTGTTTATTACTAATTACAATTCATTATAAAATATCATGCTTATTCCTTAACGCCGGAGAGTTTTTTTCAAATTTGTTAATAATTTTTATTTTACAATAACAAATTAGCGGATTATTTTCGCAAAAAATCGAGTTTTTTTTTTTAGTGTTTCAAAAAAGTGAAAAATTGAAATTTCGAAAAACCCCCTCGTCGTTACCTGGGGAAAACTATTATCTAACGAATGAACTTTGATTTTTTGATTTGAGATGATCCAGCACCAAGTTATGATGGTCACCGCAATTCAACTTTTTTCCGAGACACGTCCGAATAATTGCTGCCATTGCCGTATTTATTAATATTTCTTCGTGAAAATTTTATATAATATTCTTCGAATGTCATACTTTAATGTACCATTTGTTTTAATAAAGAGATTTTAACTGTATCGTCACAAAAAATTCACAAAAACATGCCTTTTTTTGTACGAATTAACCTTAGTCCCCCCTTAACCTACTCATCAATTAAATTCGCTAATTGGCAGATCGAGTGGCAAGTAAGTTACGGGCTAGTTTATCCACTGGCTAACGCTACTCGAAGATGGTGAAATTCGTACGTTTAGTTACCGGTGACTTTAACTGGCGGTTAGCCTACTTGATACTTTACTTGTAGATTGTGAAAGAGGCCCTAAGCCTAATTATAATTTGTGTTACCTTTGTAGTCCATTGGGAAAAATAATTCCCGTAAATTCCAAAAAACTACACATTGTTATGTAGTTTTCTTATAATTTTAATTTATTTTACGTCTAAACAAACTAAAATAAAAAGTTACATACTAATATTCACTCTTAGCAACCTTATGGTCCTGAAAGGGTTAAAAAGATTATAAATTAATTAATCCAAATTCATAGGATGCAAATCTGGTGACAGAAGGGCTGCACTCAATCCGGAAGCAATTAATAAAACAAAAACAAACACTTCAACCCATCATAATAATAGCTGGTGGTGCCCTAGGTAAGAAATAGAGTAGATATTGTTAATTGTTTCTAATAAAATGATCCTTAGACATATCCTGTAATGTATGCCCGGTATACACACCTTAATTGTAAACAGGCGAGTCACGTTGACTTCTGTCAGGTTAGGATAGTGATCTAAAACCCGTCAACCGATCTACAATACCGCTGCAGCGCCATCTACACGTTCGAGCACCCAGCAAGTTACCTTACCTTCTGCGAGCATGAAACATAGACGCAAACCCATGGTCTCCAGCATCCCACAATGCTGCTGTACATTTTACCAGCACCAACATCGCCTAATGCATTGCAAATAACATAGGCGGCATGAACATAGCAGAAATCATGAGTACAGCAGCCGTTCTGAGAAAATACTCCGAAAGAATACCACACTAAAAGAGTTATGGAAAGCAGCATTAAACTCGGCATCCATTTTTTTGGGTTGGTCCTGATAAAGCCAAGTGGGTGGCCATATTTTCCGGCTCCCTCGTTCTTCCTTCTTGTTCTCTGGAAGTCGTGGAGTCGAGACGTGTAAAAACTGAGGATCCAGCTAAAGCAGTAGAAGGAAGACGAATTCGGGAAAAAAGTGAAGGCACCTACAGTGAGGAGGGAAGGTAAGATGTGGTTGAGTGAATTACAATTAGTTGGCTGGAGCATGATCTGCGAACCTTTTTTTGAAGGGAGGGATCATCTCTATATTAGGATCATCTCCATTTTTGGATCATCTCCATTTTGGGACCATCTCTATTTTGAGATCATCTCCATTCTTGCATCATCTCTATTTTGCATCATTTCTATATTTGGATCATCTGTATTTGCATCATCGCCATATTTTCTGGCCTCCGAGCCCATCACCCTAGAAGGAAGGGGAAAGAGTGTTGGTATCGTCCTTCCCAGCAAACTACTCGGGCGTCAGGGCACATTCCAGCGAGCCAGCACGCAAAAAGGGGGCTCTCATCGCCACGCCCTGCAACCCTAACCTATGCATTAAGGTGCCGCGGGATCTTCTGACGAATCATCACGAGCGGGTTCAGCCGTCATGCTACTTTTATACACATCGTTCACGCTGGATACAACCACACAGGAATCAGCAGCTAAGTTTAAGTTTTTAGTTTCTTGTATTCTACATTACAATAGGCATTAAGAGGTTAGGGTGGCCCCCAATACCATGTAAGGTAGGCTGAGATTCGATTACATACACATATTAAGAATCAGCTACTGTATTTAAATTACGAACCCCGGGCACACACTACAATCAGCTATATACCTAGCGATAGATGATTCTTTATACACGATCAATAGACTAGTTAACGCTATAAATTACTGCTTCAAGAGTTTCTTTGCGCTCAACGCGAAATACCCAGACTGTGCTTCTGGTATTTGGACATTTCTTCAAAGAGAGATATATGGAATTAAAACGGAGGAAGACAGACTCACAACATCATTGAGCAATTTAATTGCTGATTTGCAAGTGGTATCGTAAGTTTCTGTTTATTCTCTGCTTATTGTTAAGTGTGATTATATGGTGTTTGGCATCAGAGCTCTTCAGTTTTATCTTGCTAAACTTAATACTTCATTTTCTTTCAAAACTTAGCAAATACTTTGTATAATATCATATCGCTACTATAACAGGTCTTTAAATCTTGCCTTTTGAATCTTATTACTCTGCATATATTATAATCGCTCTACCGCAAATCTTTATACCTCATATAATAATCAGGATTATCCCTCTTTACTTAATACTAAAAAAAAAGAAGTGCTTCAAGTGTAAAAAGCTCTGCAATAATGCTAAATCATACATAAAACATGTCCAAACTTTTCATAAGTTAGAAGTTATTTTAGGATGTCATGATTACCCCGAAGTACGATTGTTTAGTAATCCAAATTCATTTAGGAAACACATTATGAAAAATTTCAGCATTCAGCATTCGACTAAAAGCTTTTCTGAACCTGAAGCGAGAAGTCCAAATGCAGGTGGTTCTAAAGTGTTTCGTAATATTATTCCACCAAACACGCCGGATAGAAGTGAGGATAAAAACATGAATGAGGTTTTCTTAAAAGTGACTGAGGATGTTAATATTAATCTGATAAATTTAATAACATCTTTGTATGCAATTCAAAGTATTAATCGAAAAACAGTGCAAGAACTTTTAAACGTTTACAAAAAACATTTAACTGATATTTAACATACATATATGCAAAACTTCTTTATTGCACAATGTGTCTGATAACATCTCTTATAATATCGATTACATTGTGCTTACCGTGCTGCGTATCTTCGAAAATGTTCCCCCATGCGGACTGCCACCTTGACGTGGTGGGGGGGCTTACCACAGGCAGGCCAACCCAGGTGTGCCGTTGTGTGACCAAGAGCAGTCCCAACGCCAAGGAGTACCCTGCGAGCCCTGGTGCGATGCCGTCGGATGCTTAGCATCTGGTAGGGCGGTAAGGACCGGGGGGGGGGACACCGACACCACAGGCGCCTAAGATTTAGGCATTAAGACCGAGCCCAGTAAGGTCCTAATCACGACACCCACTGGACCAATGAATCGGATTTGGCTGCTATGGGCTGACGATTGCAGCATTCTGTTACCTCAGTATGCAGAGGTGACACTCTGCAGAAATGGCTTCCAGGCTAATGCTGCAATCGCCTCCGTCCCAATAAAACTTTGGCAAGTCTCAAGGAACGCTCTCGGCTCGGCACCGTTAAGTTGGTGGTGTAGGCTCAGATGTAGCATTCCTGACTAGCACCGATCCGGCTCTGAACCCAAGTCCCCATAAGGGCTTGGGTCAACCCACGCATGGCCCTCCCTGTTTCGCATAGGATAACCATGGGATCATAAAGGTGACTACACATGACCGAACGGAGATAACGGCCTGAGTTGGGACCCACTAGACATGCAAAACAAAAACAACAACGAGGACGGGACTAGAGAGGGCAATGCCGCTGACCCCTTCGCAAGAAGCTCGAGAGAGGCGCGATCGCCGGCACGCACACCGGCCCCAAAGCCATTGACGCCAGCAGCGTTTAAAACGATGGGGATTTCTACGCCGGAGGCGGGGTTACAAACACCGGTGGATCGGGCACGGTTGCGGGAGTCCTCAGCTGGAGATATAGCGCGCCCGCCAGCGGCTGGGGAAGCCCGGACCGGGGCGACTACACCCAATCCAGAGGGCAGAGTGGCGACGGCGGAAGAGCGCTCGGAGAAGGGGTTCCTCCATATGAGGAAACTCATCGAGGAAATGATGGCTGCTCTCAAGAAGCAGCCCAACATCTCCAAAGTCGTCAAGGATGGCCTCCCGGCTTTGGAGGAGGCACTTGACGACCTAAGCATGACCTGGAAGGAGGATGCGGACGCCCGCAAAGGAGATCCTTCGGCACGCAAACTGCTCCGGTTGGTGCTGCGAGCGCGGGGGCCTCGCCGGCGAAGAGGCTTTCTACAGGAAACCCAGTTGCGAGGTCCTTGGGCATGCAAACTATGCCAGCCGGAGCGGTGAGCGTGGGTGCCTCGCCTATGGTGGGAAAGAGAGGGGCTTCCAGCCCTCCACTTTTACCAGAGGGGGAGACGAGAGAGAAGAGGGGGAAGGACGACCCAGCCCTGTCCTGGACCGAGGTGGTTAGGAAGGGAAGAGGGACAAAGGTGGAGAAAAAGACGGAGGAGAGGAGGGAAGAAACAAGGAAGCGGATGAAGAAAACGAAGAAGAAAAAGAGGGAAGAATCCGGAACAAGGGATGGGGCAAAGGCTTCGGCACCGGTCTCAACCCCTGCTCCCAGCCGTTCCCACCGAGAAGACCAAGCCGGAGGCCATCCTGCTCAAACCCGCAACGGGGAAGACGTTCGCGGAAGTGCTTGCGCGCAGGGCGGTCAACCCCGAGAGCTATGGGGTGAGAGTGAAGGCCGTCCGGCAGACCAGCAATGCTATTCTGTAAAATACAAACTCGACGACGAGTTTCGCCAAGCGATTCACGCTCACTTCGACTTCGAATTCATCTCGCCTTAATTTGATATTCTCTAAGCACATCGAAATGAAAAGTGAAGTGTAGTGTGCGTAAAACAACTACGTCATATCCAGGTGATGTTGCTATAGCAACATAACATAAAAAATCAACAAAAAGCCGTGAAAGTGAGTGTCATTGCTGTGTTAATTTAATTTTGCTTTGAAATTTATTAATATATATAATGAGGTAAGTACAAATTTGTGCACAAGTTATCTTTTTGTTTTAAATAGATAATCACGTATAATTAAATTTTTTTATCCCAAGCGAAAGAACCGCGCACCCATCAGCAGCTCAAGTTAGCGCTTTGGTAGATTTTCTTGAGTCCAATCCTGCCTTAGCGAAAGGGTTTTCCAGGACCCAGAGTGCCAAAGACAAGACTCGGTCAGAGTGGCAGCAATTGGCCCAGAGATTGAATAGTGGAGGTGGCACTCTGAAATCTTGGCAGCAATGGGTAAAGGTAATACATTTCTTTATTTGCATACTATTTGTGCTAGATTTCCTAATATAACATATTCTGCTTCTGCATGATTTTAATGTAGTACTGGCGCGATAAGAAAAGCGCCGTGAAGAAAAAGGCAGCAGCACGAGCTTCTGCCAGGAGAAGGACCGGTGGAGGTGTGGAGAATGCAGTGGAGCTGTCGGAGGTGGAGGAGAGAATCATCAGTTTGATGGGGGGTGAAAGCTTCGCAACGGGTGATGTTCATTTGGGACTTCAGCCCTTTCATGTATGTTTCGTAGTTATTCTTCTATTCTTTATTCCCTAATGTTTGAACTTCGATTAATCTACAATGTTTTTTAGGAGACTTCTTCCCAGCCGGCAAACAGCAGTTCAGCTGAGGCTTTAAATAGCACATTGCTTGAAGTCGACGACACTGTTATAGAGGTTTGTAACTATAATGTATTATTGCATTATCAAAAGAGAATCAATTTTGAATGTATATTTTTAGGGAACTTTACGGACATTGCTTGAAGTCGATGACACTGCAGGTCCATCACACGTTAGTCCCCATCGATCTCCTCAGCTTCACCATCGGTCTCCTCATCTTCACCATCGGTCTCCTCAGCTTCACCATCGGTCTCCTCAGCTTCCTCATCGTCACAGGTCAGCAGCCGGGCAATCTCCTTACCTGAGATCTCCCGCTACTGGCTTGGCAAGTAAGTATTTTAGATATTTTAACACATGTACATATTGTAAAGAGGAAAAAAGTATGATAGTTGTAACAAAATAATAATGTTATTTTATTTTCAGCTCCACGGCGCCGACGAACCAGACGAATGGTCCAAAATTCTCCACCCTCTCAAAGAAGAACTCAGTTTTCTAGCATAACTGATCGATTCTTGAGGGTGGAAGAACAACGTATAGGAATCGAGAAAGCAAACGTGGAAATATTACAAAAGATGTTGGAGCAGAACGCTGAGAGGGACCGAATGATGGCTGAAGCCTTAAAATCTGTCGGCGATGGGCTCAAAGCCTTGGCAGATGCAATTAAAAAATAAATTGGATATATGTACATATATATTTTATTTTTTATATATTTTTCTTTTTCTTTTCTTAATTTGTAAATATACATCCAAAAAACTGCAATAAAAATCTTTTAACACATAACAAGTACATATAATTAATTGAAATCTTTTTATTATTAAGTTCTTCCACGAGCACGCCATAAATTGCTTATCAGCTCCCGTCTTCGAGACTGACCTGCAGCTAACTCAACTTGAGTAGAGCCGTCAACAGTTTGTAATCTCTGCACTCGAGAAACAAAATCTCTTTCCTGCTCTTCTTCAGCTGCGTTTAGAATGGGAGCAGGGACACCCGCACGATTGCAAATATTATGCAACACACAACATGCTACTACAATTTTTGCAACCATGTCAGGGTGGTAGTGAAGAACCCGGTGAGATAATAAGCAGCGGAATCTTCCTTTTAGAATCCCAATAGCTCTCTCCACAGTGTTGCGAGCCTTTGCATGCACCTTATTATAGTATGCCTCCGAACTATTTGCCTCGGCAACAGCCACAGGTGTCATAAGGTAAGCTCGCTGAGAAAATCCAGAATCACCTGAAAAAGTAATTGCATTATTCTATCACATCAAGTATGACAATTAAATATCAAAAGACTAACCTAGCAAATATACAGTTTCACCAGTATTGGTTAATAATTCCAAGTGATCTTTTATAACACTATGGTTAAAAATAAAACTGTCATGAGTGGCCCCACCAAAAGTTGGGTCCACAAACAAGATGTTAAGGTCAGGATCGGTGATCTGAAGAAAAAAATATTAATTGAAGTTGTAAGGTTTAATAGGGTGGAGTCGATTCTTCTTTAGTATATCTTACCAATAGGATATTTCTTGCATGATAGCCTTTGCGACAATAATATCGTTCTTCATTATCGACTGGTCGCACCATAGACACGAATGTCCCATCGATACATCCAATCACCCCTGGAATGTTATATTTACTGAAAAATCTGTAAGAACAATTGCATTTTACTTATTTTGAACAATTTGATAAATTAACGTATAAAATTAAACAAACCTCTGTTTTAATGCTCCTCTTTCAGCTGCATTCTGAGGAAATCTAGTATATTTTTTAACTACATCCGGGTGATTTAAGGCTTCTATCACTTCACGGATGCAGCGTGAAGCGGATGGTTGGGAGACAAACGTATTAACGTTTTTGCCCACCAAACTTTGATAGCTACCATTCGCTAAGAATGATAGCGTACAAAGTATCTGAAAAAAGGAATGAATGAAGATTTATAGTAGAAGACAAGACCTAAAGTCAATAGTTAAATTACTTACTTTGGTCTTTTTCGACAAGGATCGTCCACGGCGTTGGACTCGCGGTAAAAGATGAATTATATCCCCTTCTACATCTTTTATAAGCTCTTCCGTAAGCCGATAATCTCGCACAAAATCGTCATTTCGATTTATCAGGGGAAGTTCTCTAACCCATTTAGCCTGACTTCGCATGTCGTTTTCATCCATTTTATGAGCCTCTTTTAGCAAATTAACTAACAGGAACATTCGGGACATCTGTGAAAACCAGCATTTATCTTTAATATTGCGTTACGTGTTACATCCTCAAATACATTATTTTAACCATATCAAAGTTCATACATACCTTTTTAACAATATTTATTGAATAATTCACAACTTAAAACACTGCTCTCTCACCAAATAGTAACTTTTTATTTGACAGACGAAATCGAATTTGAAACCAAGGTGATGATCGAAGTGAACGCGGATTTTCCTTACAGAATGCCAATTCCTGCCATTTCATTCATAGAAAGGTGAAAATCTCACCCAAGCTAGTTCATTTCGGCGCCACGTTCACCGTGAGGGCGTACGAGCGGCGTCGCATTCTTAGAGAATACGAAATGAGTTCGTCAGCGCGGATTCAGCGTCGAGTATAATAAAATGTGCTTAGAGAATAGCACTGCAGGTCTGGCGAGGTTCTGCTTGAAATCGGGCAGATGTCGCAAATATTTTCACCTTATTTGACGCCCGTTCACACTTGAGTCAAATTTATTTGCGGCAAAAGTGTCAAATATTTGCCTAGTCTGAACATAGCTTAAGCAGGCTGTGATTATTTTGTAAAAATTGTAGTAGGCCTGTCGTTTTGTGTTTTAGAAAATATTAATTTAAAAAATTCAGTTTCGGTTTGGCATTTATGCAAGAAAGTTTAATCAAAGCTAAATAATAAAAATAAATTATATCTAAATTTTATTAAATAATTTAAATAAAATAAATTAAAATGAAATAATTAAATAAAGTTATTTAAATAAAATAATAAAGAAATTAATTGATTCAAACCAAAATTTAAAATAAAATTTAAATGGAGGCCGACCTCCATTACTGGTCGACTCCTAAAGTCGCCTTTGTAAAAGAGGTAAAAGTGATATGCAAAAGGATTGTGTGTAAATTTCCAGGTCTTTAAGAAATATTGCAAACTATACAATGAAGACGTGGAAATCAACGTTAAAAGAACTGGAATTAAAACTGGAATTAAAGAAAACTCAGTATTTAATTCAATTAATTCTTTCTTTCTTTCTTTCTTTTATTCTATAACGTATAGGAACATAAGTCACAATTCTGAAATGAACTTTGACTATGTTTTAGTGTATTACGAAACACCACATTTCTAAGTATTGGACGGGCTGCTGTGTTGTGCAAGTTGCTAAATGTATTGAACAGAGTCCCATAATATGGGGAGATGTCCTATTAAACATAGCACAGGTGACAGGTCAGCGCCATGCGTGAGCAGTGACCACAAATAGAAGGTACAGCATTTTGGTAGTGCCACATGACACCTTTTCACTTAGAATTCAAGAAAGATCCCTAACATTTCCAAAAAAGTGTGACATGGCAGCACCAAACATAGGATAACGGCATGCTCTAACATCATATGAGTTCGCGCGGACTCATTTGGCATGGTGAATTACAGCGGAGCAGTTCAGCAGAGCGATTGTGCGGAGTTGTATTGTTTTTTCTCCTTATTGTGTTGCTTGCCTTTCGCCAATTTTGCATTTGATTTCGCAGTGAAGTGAATATAACCAAAAAATGACGCGAAGATCCGTGAGTGGAACATGGAAAACTTAATTCCTTACTTTAAGGGTGAGTACTAAATATTGTGTGTTATCGGTGATAAATAAATTACTGAGATGTGGAAAATTTAATAATAATAATAATAAAATTTTGTCAAAATCCCTTTTCCTTTTGCGGGAACAGTTTTGTTTGTTTTTTTAATGACTACATCGTTGTCGCCAGATAAAGGTATATAATGTATGTGGCAAGTCAAAAAGCCTTAACAATTACATAACTTAGCTGTGATATAAAATGTTTCCTCATAACTTGATTTCTTGTTTGAACTAAAGTTCATGAACCTTTTTGTTTAAGTGCATAAAACAAGTACGAAATAAGCCAACTTTTCCCAAAGTAATTTCAGTAATGTTGACGTTTTTGTGTCGCTCACCTCTCCGCGCTTTTTGTTTATTTATTTTCTGTTTATTATACTACAGCCATCTATTTTGTTGAAATGTGTTTTTTTTTTAAAAATAGTACAAATTTTTATATTACTGTAAACATTCATGCATTTCAATATTATAGGCTATGACCTCAAACGTTAATGAATTTTTTTTACAGTGGTAAACACTAACCAAAGTTTTTATTTAATACATTTAATATAATTCATTAATTTCGTTGATTAAGTAATATTAAGTACTTTCTCTATAAATTTAGAACCGGAGATTGATGAGGAAGTTTTCGGTAATTTAAATTACGAAATCCTCAAAGAAATTCTTCCAACTGCTGGGCCACGTTTGAAATTTTGGGCAAAATATTCATCCGTTTATAGTAAAGTAAGATTCTATATCAAATAATGTAGTATGTATGTCATTCTGATTAAATCTTTTGTTAATCACTAATAGAAAGTCGCTTCGGGTTCAACCACCACTGAAGATGCACCATTAAATTCAACTTTTTCATATCCGTCATCTGTTCAAACATTTGAAATCGACAATCAGCACAACGATTTTGTTATGTGAAGTACAGTCAATTTATACAACATAAAAGGGACATAAATATCATTTTAATTAAATATTTTTTTAAAATTCATTAACAGAAATTCGTTTCGGGTTCAAGCACCACTGAAGTTGCATCATTAAATTCAAGTTTTTCATTTCCTTCCTCTGTTCAAACATTTGAAATCGAAAATTATCACAACGATTATTTGTTATCTAAAGTACAGTCAATTTATATAATACAAAAAAGACAAAAGCATAACTAAAGGCGGCAGTACACGACAGGTAAAAAGCCACATGCGCATGTGGCTCTGTCACGAGAATGTGTAGCATGTTGGTTACATGTTTCGCATGTAGCCTAGTGGTTACATGCGGTAAAAAGTTGATAGTACACGACATGTGTGTTTTGTCCCAAAATCCACATGCGCACATGCGCGAGGTGGTCGCATTTGAAGGGTTGGTACATGTGTACGCACATGTGCGCATGGGCGATTCCACATATTCATGTGGCTTTCTAGTACACGACATGCGACTTGCTACATGCGGCAAACCATTCGTATTGTAGAGAGCAAACATCACTGTTCACGGATTAATCTCGGGTTGTCTTCATCGTCGCTGTGTTGAAAATTAATTAAGTAAAATGTCGAAAAGAAAGTGGGCTGCTATTGCTACTTTGGCCGCGCATATTTTGGAGAAGGAAGGCGATGACGAACATCACAAGGACAAAATGAAGCGGAAGCGTAGTGTGTGGATGAGAAATTGGCTGAAAAATTGCGATACGGATGGCTTTTGTGCCAAATTGATGCCCGAATTAAGCGCCGAGGAAATTGAACTTTATCGTAGTTTCCTACGCATGACTGCCGAGCCGATCAATTTGATCGTTTGCTTCGCCTGCTCGCTAATTATTAGGGTTTTTTCGGGTTAGGCAGACAGCTATATTTTCAAAAACAATACCAAATTAGTCCAGTCATTTAGGAGTTTCACCTCGGAATGAGAGATAATAAGCTGGAAACTCGTATACACGTTCATTTTGGTGTTCTGAAACTTGTCTCGAAAGTCTCACATCATATCGTGTCTGCGTCACAAGTTATTCAAGGTCAAAGGTCACGAAAATCGGCTAGTGAGTTTTTAACTGATAACTGGTATTTAGATAGCGGCGCGACAGCTCACATGTGCAACAATGAAAAAATGTTCGATTCAATTACTAGGAACAAAAGTCAAAAAGTGATCAGCGCGACCGGTGAAACGGGAAAAGTGTTCGGCTCTGGAACTGTAAGACTTGATACGGCATTTGCGACAATTATTCTTAAGGATGTTTTATACGTCCCGAATTTGAAGGGGAATTTTATATCGGTTTCGAAAATAATTAATAGTGGTCTGGCTGTAAAATTCGTGAACTCGGTAGCTAAAGTTGAACGAAGCGGCGAAACAATTTTTATAGCAAATCTTTATAACGGCCTGATCGTACTCAAATTAAATAAGAACACCACTTCAAGTATCGGAGCTGTGAACCATTTAAAACAAAATAATTTTGCATTATGGCATAGGCGATACGGACATTTAAATGCGCAAAGCCTTCTTAAGCTTCAAAGCCGCGATATGGTAACCGGATTAAACTTTCTCGAAGTTCCAACAGAGTTTAAGTGTGACATATGTATGTGTGAAAGGAAAAATGTTTGAAAAAAATTTTCCCAAAACCGCTACCCGTGCAACCACAAACGTTCTCGAACTAATACACTCGGACATATGCGGTCCAATGAGAGTTACATCGGTAGGCGGTGCAAAATATTTCATTATTTTTGTTGATGACTTTTCACGTAAAGTTCACGTTCGTTTTTTGAAAAATAAAAGTGAAGCTTTCAACGCATTTAGAGAATTTAAGTTAAAGGTGGAAAATCAACTCGGTCGGAAAATAAAATGTCTAAGGTCAGACAACGGCAAAGAGTACCTATATAAATAAAGATTCTTCGGATTTTTTGTCAAAATGTGGAATTAAACGTCAATTAAGTGCTCCCTATACGCCACAACAAAATACATAGTGTGGCCGAACGTTTAAATCGCACTCTTATGGACATGTCGCGATGTTTTTTGATTGAAAGTGGATTGAAAGTGGAAGGACTGTGGGCCGAAGCGGTGAATACTGCTGCATACATAAGAAATCGGTCGCCATCGAAAATACTCGAAAATATAACGCCGCAAGAAATTTGGTCGGGTCATAAACCGAGTGTAAAACATTTACGCGCGTTCGGTATTAAAACTATAGTCATGAAGAAAAAGGTCAACATGAATCAAATTTTGCACCTAGGGGCGAAGATATGGTGTTAGTTGGATACTCCGAGGAATCGAAGGCGTACCGACTCTACAAGCCAACGAAGAGGTGCACCATAGTGAGCAGAGGCGTGGAATTTTTTGGAAATGAGTTTCCATTTTGTCAGACAAAAATGAGAATACTGTTAATTTTGAATTAAGTTTTGCAGAACCAAAGGAACCAAACAACGCTATTGAAGACGATACAGAAAAAGGAGAAAGCAGAGATGAAGATGTTGAGCCATCATCGTATGAGTCATGTAGTTCAAATCCAGAAGTATCACCCCTCAAAGGGCTAGAGGACGACCAAAATTACTTCGCACCGGGAAACAAGGAAGACCTCGAAAAATCTTCAAACAAAAACTTTTGGTTATTGTAGGTGAAAATGAAGACATTCCAAAGTCTACGGCCGAGGCCCTTTCTAGCCCTAACGCGGAAAAATGGAAGGAAGCCATGCGAACTGAGTACGAAACCCTTATGAAGAATAAAACTTGGAACCTTGCAGATCGACCGAGAGGACAACGCGTAATTGGCAGCAAATGGGTTTTCACCCCAAAGCGAGATAATAGCGGAGTGATCGTAAAGTATAAAGCGAGATTAGTGTCACAAGGCTACGCACAATCTTATGGAATCGATTATTTTGACACCACAGCACCAGTAGTAAAAGCGTCTTCAATACGGTTACTGATAGCATTAGCAGGTGAGATGGAATTCACCGTCCACCACCTAGATATAACCTGTGCATATTTACACGGCGAATTAACTGAAAACATTTTTATGGAGCAGCCGGAAGGATTTGTAGACCCACAAAACGAAGGAAAGGTATGCAAGCTTAGAAAATCAATCTATGGGGTAAAACAAGCAGGTCGCGTCTGGAACGAAAAGTTAAATGATGTATTAAAAGATATAGGCTTCAAACGTAGCGAAACAGACAGATGTATCTATGTACTGAAACGAGGTAGTAGATCACTATTTTTGGGAGTCTACGTAGATGACTTACTCTTAGCATGCAGCCGTGAAGAAGATATGGAATATGTGAAAAACGATATAGGGAAAAGAGTAACCATTCAGGATAACGGAGAAATTTCTCAATACTTACACATCATCGTAATACGCGAATCCATCAGAGCTGCAATCTCTATCAGCCAAGAAAGGTATATTGATGAAATTTTAAAAGATTAAAAAATGTAAAACTGCAGAATGTGAAGTGGTTTAAGAGTTAATAAAACACATTTAACACTTCTACGAGCTATATGGCTCACTTTATTAATAATAAGAATGATTTTACACGGAGCAAGTTGACTGCGTCGAACTGGAGTAGTTGAGAGAATTGCGTAAGATTGCGAAATAGCCAGGAGTCGTTAAGTTTCAGATTCTGACAGCTCAGGGCGAGGAACTAAAATCTGCTTTCTGGCGCGGCGAGCGCGCTGGGTGGCTGACGAAGGCAATCGCGAGGCAGTGCTGCCACAAATGTCTAAGACGCCGTTGGATCCCGGCATGAAATTTCAAAAATGCGGAAAAGAACAATGCGATAGAGTTGATGAAATGGAGTATCGCTCATTAATTGGGTCCCTTAACTATTTGGCTGTGTGGACTCGGCCAGATATCTCATGTGCGGTCAACAAGCTTGCACAATTTTGCAGTCACCCTCATAAAGAACACTGGAAGGGAGCCCTTCACATATTAAGATACCTTCAAGGAACAAAAGGCTTCAAAATTACTTATACCAAAACCGGCAAAAATCTTGAATGCTTCGCTGATGCTGACTGGGGAGGTGAAGAGATCGACCGGAAGTCATATACGGGGTATACAATTCATTTGGCAGGCAATTGCACGGGTTCTGCGATGCCTCAACAAGAGCGTACGCAGACATGATTTATATTAGAACAGAAAATGAGTAAGGAATTCATATGAACTTGTTAACCGCCAAAACTATGGTAGCCCCTACTAAACCTGTGTCTTTACCAAGACTCGAACTGTGTGGGACTGTGTTTTTGAGCAAACTGGTTTCACAAGTCCAAACAGATATGCAGCTTTCAAACTGCAAGGTGTTTTTATGGACGGATTCAAAGGTTGTGTTATCATGGCTTAAGGGTGATCCTAGAAAGTATCAAACCTTTGTTGCGAATCGAATTGCTCAAATACAAGAAACAAGTAGTATTAGTTCCTGGGCCTACGTGAATACTAAGCAAAATTCTGCGCACGTTGCTACAAGGGGGTATTGCCAAAGAATTTGTTAAATTGCAATTTATGGTGGACAGGACCTGAGTGGGCAGGTCGGCCACAAGAAAATTGGCCACAGGAAGATCTGCAGAAACTCGAAACAGATCTCGAGTTAAAACTGCCGAGAAAAATAATGCTCGCTGCTCATGTAAATATAGTTGATGAGCTACTGTCTAAGTTTTCGTCATTCGATAAATTAAAAAGAATCGTTGCAGTATGTTTAAGATTCATACATAATAGTAAATTTAAAACTAATCGCAAATTTGGCACTTTAGCGATTAAGGATTTAGAGGAAGCAAGGAATAAAATATTTTATATGCTGCACCAGTCAGAATATGCCAACGAAATCAAGGATATAAAGGGCGAAAGAACTATAAGTAAACGTAGCTCTTTATATAAATTGTCTCCGTTTATTGACGGCAAAGGGATATTAAGAATAGGTGGACGTTTGAATAACGCAGCTCTACAATATGAAGTTAAGCATCCAATCATACTGCCAAAAAACCATCACATAACGAAGATCATTATTGATCATTTTCATAAAATGACCATTCATGGCAGGGCTCAACTAGTACTCAATACAATTCGTATGCATGGACTTTGGATAATAAACGGATTGAATGCAATCAAACGAAGAATTTTCCAATGCGTAAAATGCATAAGATTTCGCACTCAAACTGCAACTCAACTAATGGGCGATCTGCCTCAAGTAAGAGTAAATCAATCTAGAGCATTCCAAAATGTTGGAATTGATTATGCTGGCCCAATTGAGCTCCGAATGTCCAAACATAGAGGGTCTAAAAAGTACAAGGGCATATTTGTATGCATGTCAACAAAAGCTATTCATATTGAAATAGTATCCGACTTAACGTCTGAAGCATTTTTAGCAGCTTTTCGTAGATTTATAAGTAGAAGAGGAATGTGTACGAATGTATATTCAGACAATTGAACTACATTTGTAGGTGGACACAAATTATTGAATAATGAAGTTAGAGAAGTCATTAGAACTTCTATAAAAATGACAGCAGAAAAAACAAAAGCCATGGGAATTTCATGGCATTTCATACCTCCAGTTGCACCTCACTTTGGCGGTTTGTGGGAGGCTTGCGGTAAAAGCATAAAATATCATCTTAAACGCGTGCTCAGCAATGTACCTCTAACGTATGAAGAACTAACTACAATCGTGAATCAAATTGAGGCGTGCCTCAATTCACGGCCGCTACATCCCATGACATCAGATCCCGAAAATCCTGAGGTTTTAACGCCAGGACACTTATCGGAACTGCTTTATTAGCACCGCCAGAAAGGGAGATTACTGATCAGAACATTCATTGCCTGGATAAGTGGAAACTTATAACGAAGCTAAGACAAGATTTTTGGAAAAAATGGTCAAATGAATACATACATCAGCTACAGCAAAGGACCAAATGGAACGAGAAAAAACCGAATATATCGGTTGGACAGATTGTTTTAATCAGAGATGAGAAAACTTTGCCGTTGCAATGGCCATTAGCGATAGTAAAGGAAGTTCATAGTGGATGGCTATGTAAGGACTGTAACGTTGCAAACGCAATATTCAACCTTGAAACGGCCAATAACAAGGCTCTGTCCATTAATCTAAAAATAGCTCTGGTAATATATATGTATATAGCCAGTCAAGGTGATTGGTATTTAATGTTTGTATCAGTTTGTGTAGTTTGTTCATGGTCGTTAAAGTGAAAACAGGTACAGTGATTGATTTTATGTGAAGACCATTTTCGAAATTATAAAATTTTAATTTTAATTATGTTTCATTAAAGGAGTAATTAACTAAAAGCAGATAGCAGCAATATGGACGACATCCTTAGCCTGTTTATAGACAAGGAGGAAGAGTAACAGCTACGCCCACCACCAACGCCTGGAGCTTCACCCGACATCGACGTTTGTGGGGATCCTGAACCGACGTCACAGTCACCAAAGGCGAAGAAAAGGAGGTTGCTTTTCGAGAGCATTTGATGGTGGCTGGTGGATATTTTGTGCAACAAGAGTAGGTTATTTCTTGGCATACTGGCATACTAGCAGGCACTCGTGTAGTGCCAGACCAATTCTAGTACAAATGGGTCATTTTGTATGTTAAGATTTGCATTCTATCGGGCTCCAGTCCCATACTGTCATAAACTACACTATAACTCGTTGGTGAGACCGTACCTTGTCTAACTGACTGAGACACTAAATAAAAATCGTATCTCTCTGGAAGTGTAATAACATCGTCTACTATAGTTCCGGGTTCAGGATTTTGGTTCCGCTCTGAGAACAATCTTGTATTGCCCTGCTTTGAAATAATTACGAAAGCAAAGCGCGGACCAGACTCAATTTTAGCACTCTTATAAATCGATTTAAGTCTCTCCACCAGCGTATTAACCTCGTGTGACAGATATTTCGTTAGATAGTTGATCGCTAGCATGACAAGGAGCAACGGTACTGAAGTATTTCGCTTTTAGTTTCATATCCATTGTCGCGACTAGAGCTCCGAAAGACTTTTTTTATCTTTTGTGCTTCGACACAAATCGTAACCTACTGTCATTAAGCCAGAAAGTGGAAGTTCGAATATCCACGCTGCTGAACCTAATTTACAGTTCATTTGAATAGCGACTTTAGTAGTCACAGACATAAGAGATCGTGGATTTCCTCCCTTAGGAGTGACAGTTTTTGCTACCATTACCTGTGAAGGTATTGCTCTTTCCACACAATTCTTCTTCTTTATGCTGCCATACCTTTCAGCATTGTTATTTGGAACAATACACATGACCATCTCGGGATCCTGCTTACAAATATTTTCAATTGCCGAAATGTAGGAATGAGTTCGATCATCGTAAAGTGGAACCATTTGAAGAAGTCTGATTGCCATGCCCATGCCTCTGCCAGCTTGAATAAGGCAATCTATGAAATCCTTGGCTGCACGTTCATTTTTTCCGGGTAGTATGAGTGCCCATCGCTTCAATTCGACGACAGTATACATTGCACTGTCGCGGAAATGCCTTTGCCAGTCGGCCTGATCTCCTGCGGAAACTTTTTTCCCTCTTGCAAATACTATATTCTCAGGTTTTAAAACCCTTCTGCGGAATTGCACTAAATGCGAATCCAAATTCATATTCCATTCGTGTAAAATTTCTGTACTTTTTTCAGTTGAAGCCAAGTCTTCTATTAAAAGCTCTTAAACGATCAATACGTCTCGGAGGGTTCAGCCTTGTGTTCAGACATCGCTTCTTCTCTAAACTTTCGAAACGCCGAATTGCAATTTTTCGGGATTCCCCAAGCAAAGTGGTATTCTTAGGAATAGGGATAAAGGGAAGTTTAACTATATATCGCCCTTCATGATTTCGACGATGATTTTTCTGAAATAGATTTTCACAAAGAATTTCGTCTGAGTTCCATCATTTTGATCTTGGATGTTCTTCGAGTTTCCAAAAGGCCTTTAAAATGTTGTCCAGCTCCACTTGATTATGAAAGCTTAAAATACAAGTGGCAGTCTGGGAATCTGGAGCTTCAGGGTTTTGACCAAAAATAACCCATCCGAGATCGAGCTTTTTGGGCAATAGGGACATTGGGCTCTCCATGTTTAATTGGCGACTGTATTGTTTTGGACATCCTTTCGGCGTACTCTGAATCTAGTACCCCAAACAGACTGTTCGCAATGTTGCCGACTATATTTACTGCACCTCTTTTCTTTCGCAGTGCTAATGGTTGTGGAGATAATAATTCATTGTTGTCAGTAAGGTCCTTTATCAGCTGTTGCATTTGTGCCAGGATGGTTGAACATGGATCTTCGGAATGTAATTGGCTACAGATGTTTATTAGCGATTTGTGTCCTCCTAAGAGTCCATGGAACTCCTTCCAATATCCTGCCATCTCGTAGTAGGCGATGATGTTCCGTTCGTTCGATATTATGGTAGCAGATCCCAGATTTACGAAGTAGACACCCGATTGGGATTTAAACGGTATTGTCTCAATCGGAGCCCCGACTGTTAGTGGGAATATTATGCATGTGAGTAGTACCGTGGCTATGGCAGACATTGGGGATATTCGAATCCTCTTCCTAGGCGTAGGATTCTCGTCCTGCCTTGCTGGTTGCTCGTGAATTCCAGAGGTGGTTGGCTCGTGAGTTCCAGAGGTGGTTGGCAGGTTTGTTTCCTCATTGGTTGCAGGGTCTGGATTACCTGTGTCCATTGGACGCGGAGCGAGTCGATGGATAGGCCTGCGTAACACGCTTTTAGCTGTGCGCACGTCTGCTACTCGGATAAGACCATCTTCGCCCTTGTGAGTGGAGACCACGCGACCCAGCGGCCACTTCATGGGTGGCAGGTTATCCTCCTTGAGGTCCACCATTGTCCCGGGCTTGATATTTTCAATCTTTTCCGCAATTTCTGCCGCTGTTGAAGCTTATTGAGGTACTGTGCCGACCAGCGCTTCCAGAACTCGTTTTAATGTGTGCAACTAATTTCCATCGGGTGAGTAAGGAGAGTTTTTCCGGAGTTGCCTCGGGGTGACTTGTCCTTGCCAAGGGTTCGCCAATTTAAAAATGTCCAGGCGCCAGTGTACTTAGGTCATTGGGGTCTGATGACATGGGTGTTAACGGTCGTGAATTTAGCACCGCCTCCACCTCCGTAACCACTGTCTCCATTCCTCGTACGTGAGCGATGCGACCGCAACAGATCGTCGTAACAAAGTCTTTGCGGACTTTACTGCTGCTTCCCAAAGACCCCCGAAGTGGGTAGCTCGGGGGGGTATGAAGTGGAAATCCATGCCACGACTGCCACATAATGACTGTATCTGATTCGTCGCCCTTTCAGAATGTACGGCATCCTTCAGCTCGGCCAACTGCGCTTGCGCACCAATGAAATTGGTAGCATTGTCACAGTGTAGATGTCTGCAATGTCCTCTTCTCGCCATAAACCTCTTCAGAGCTCCAATGAAGGCGTCCGTGGTTTAATTTGTCACAAGTTCTAAGTGGACTGCCTTCGTTGCAAAGCAGCAAAATACTGCTATATACGACTTTTGCGGCCTTTTCCCTCTGACCTGATAGTGAGTCCAGACAGGCCCACAGAAGTCCACCCCTGCGTTGACGAACGTTCGAGCGCACCGGCAGATTTCCCATTAATTGCGATAATTGTTTGGGCTTTGTTCTGAAGCATCGCAGGCAGTGTTGGACCACTGATCTCGCGAGATTTTTTCCCTTGATGGGCCAAGCAAGGACGATGAAGATGAGTTAATCCAGCAGAGGACTATCTCCGAGTCAGTCCAGAAAAAAGTGCGGTCCGTGTTTACGCCTAATGGATGCGTGCTGCTAAGTCGACTGCCAATTTTGCCGCGCATAGTTCCAGGCGAGGGATCGAGAGAGTCTTGAGTGGCGCTACTCTGCATCTGGAACATAGCAACTGTGTTAAAATCAAGGCCATTTCACCGAAGACTCTGTCGGTCCCACCGCTGGACGTGAAACCTAAGGCTTCAACGGAGTTGACGGTATCGAGCGCTCCGTCATTGCCAGCCCCGATACCCCAACCTTCGGTGTCAGTGGTTACGAAAGCTCCAACACTGCCAGTCATCAAAAAGAAGAAAAAATCCAAGGAATCGGGGAGGCACGGCTGCAAGCGCGGTCGGCGAGTTTGCCATTCTTCTTCTTCCTCCAACCAGCTGAGGGAGGCTCTGGCCGCATCATCATCCATGCCTCTTATCCAGGAGGAAACGAATGATGGAAGTCCGGCTGAAGAGAATCAGGGCGTGGTTCCTCCTACCACGTCATCTGCCCCTGCAACATCCCTTGAAGAGAATATTTATGATCTTCAGACATTGCAGGGTGAGCTCTTCCAGATAACGTACCGAGAGCTGCAAACCATACCGTACCAGGCGGTACGAAATAGCGCCAGGAAACGCTACACGGTGTTCCTGCGGAACGGCTATCGAGTCCAACTGAGAATGAAGGGGACCAAATTTGTAAGGACCCATCTTAAAAAGATTAATGTTCGATGAATCAAAGGAGAAAGGAAAATTTGTTTTTTTTTTATTTTTATGCCAATGAAGAAGGGCAATTTGTTTTATTATGAAATAAATATTGAAAAAAAAACATATCTGGAGTATTAAATATTTGAAGGAGCTTAAGGAAAGCCTGAAAGGGAGCTGAAAATGAATTTAAAAATATGTATGCAGTTACCATTTTTTCTTCGAGGGGGCAGGATGTTCAGCACCGGCTGAACATAAACCCGACCGCGCCACTTGTCACTCAAAATTAAGAACAACTGAGCAGCTGACGAGTGAGAACAAGGAGGGTCGGTAATGCAGTCATAGCCAGGGCCGCCATGTTGCATCATGGAGTAAGGCAGCGCCTGACATCTAGCAGCCAATGCCAGAAACTAGGCAAAATTTGGCTATATAAGGCGATCGCGAAGTTCGGGGAGGCACTTCAGGAATTTGCCTCAAGTCGTGTGGAGTTCGCCACAAACCCAAAGGTACGGGTCGGAATTTGCCGCTCTACTTTTTTTTGAATTTGCCATTTTTATTATTATTGTTGTGGATTATTGCCACTTGATCCTCTCCTGGTTGTGGAATTTGCCACATCTTGTTCTTCCCTTTTTAGTGGATTATTGCCACTTGATCTCGTCTTGATTGTGGAATTTGCCACATCTTGTTCTTCCTTTCTTGTGGATTTAGCCACTTCATTCCCTTTCCAGTTGTGGAATTTGCCACACTATTTCCCTGTGGAATCTATCCTCTTTCCATTTGTGGATTAGTTCCACTCGTCATTGGTGTGTGGAATTTCTTGTGGAATTTGCCACTTGTTGTTGTTGTGGATTTTGCCACTATCTTCCGTCGCGGCGCGAAACTATTGGAATTTGCCAATAGTATAAAATTAAGCATTCGGTTCTGATGGAATTCGCCAGAGGAAACGATCCTTTATTTTCGAACTATAAACCGGCGATTTCACATAGAAATTAATTAGATACTCAAAAGACTTGTATAGTCGAGGAAATTCAAATACTTAAATAATTTTTAATTAAACCTAATTGCAAATAATCGATATTTAATATTATTAAAATCATCAAATATAAAATAATTTGTTTTGAAATTATTGAAATTAGATTTTGCTTTGAAATATTTTTATCATACAATATTTTTTTTGAAATTTAAGAATTGTAATCAAAATTGCAATATTTAAATTTTGAAGAATTACTAAACTGTTAAGCGAACTTATTTAATTTTGAATTGTAAAGAAAAATTGTATTTAGTTATTAAGGTCAATAAAGGGAAAACGTGTTTTAAAACAAATCTATTATTAACGAACCTATCCATTTCAGCATTAAAATTTATTGACGACTCATACGGAGCCGTTACAGAGTGTGAGATTTGTTTACGTGGTAAGATGACGAGATTGCCCTTCCCTACCAGTGAACGACAAAGTAAGGAACTACTGGAAATAGTCCACTCAGATATTGTTGGGCCCTTCAGAACCCAAATATTTCATCACGTTCGTAGATGATCGGTCCCGATGATGTGAAGTATTCTTTCTTAAATAGAAGAATGGTGTGTTAGAGGCCTTTAAATTGTACCAAGCTTACGCCGAGCGCACCACAGGCAAAAAAATTAAATGTCTACAAAGTGACAATGGAAAAGAATATTGCAGCAACGAAGTAGAGGCGTACTTGCGGAATCAAGGTATTGAATGGCGATTAAGTGTACTCAGAACGCCGCAGCAAAACGGAGTCGCCGAGCGGATCAATAGAACCTTGGTCGACATGGCAAAGTGCCTCCTGCTTCAACCACATTTGCCGCATATGTTTTGGGCTGATGCGATTGCGACAGCATGTCACATAAGGAATCGAAGTCCTTCAAGTAACCTCGATGGAAGTGCGCCCTATCAAAGGTGGCTTAGAAAAGAAAAAATACCATTGAATTATCTACGGGTATTTGGAGCGACTGTATTCGCCCATGATAAGGATCCAACGAAAGGGAAACTTGCTGCAAGATCGCTAAAGGGGATATTTATTGGTTATTCACTCGAAACCAAGGGGTACCGAATTTGGTTACCTGAAAGCAAAAAAATCATTGGTGCTCGTGACGTGAAAGGACCATGGGCGGATTCGTCCCCACCCATCAACAAATTTGAAATGTATCTCAGTTGACATATCATGGCAATTTAATTATTTATTACTATGGTAACTTCCATTAAATATATGGGGATTTCATGGGAATCCGCTATCGGCAGACGATTCAAACTTTTAAGGCAAACATATTTTAACAAATCTTTACCGAATATGTTCGTTGATTTTCGAATCGGAGCAGCGATCATAAACGCACATTATCGCGTTGCCACTGATAACAGGCTTGCACCAGATATCCTTAATATTATACGAGCTGAAATCAACAAACCTAATCTGTTACATGATTACGTCGAAATGAAAAACCTTAACCGACAAAGAGTAACTTTTGCAGCCATGGAAGCAAATATGCCATATTTCGAAGAGTTTCCTCAATTAAATGATGATGACATCATTTTAATTGCATTGGGAAGTTACCATTTGAAACTTGCAAAATCATATTGTGCGGAACATATTCGTAATGGAATATACTGTATAGAATTATATCGCGACAACGAGATACGCGATTTGTCAAGATGCAATATTTTACAAAATAATGCTTGGCTAATCAGAGGACGTGTACAATCAAGACATGTAAGATCACGGACATATTACTCTTACATTTTAATAGATCGCAATTTTAGCGACAGACGTGCTATTTCGCACTGTTATTGCACAATGCACATGCTTGACAGGAAACCGCACTATTGGGCGTTGTGCACATATAATTTCAATTATTTGGTACATGGGGATAGGTCGTCATACAGATTTTAATCTACCAGCAGAATTATTAAATAATGTAATAATAGACGATCTGTAATAAAAACTTGCTGTTCTTATTGTTTTTGTTTTTTAATATAACCCCATGGTATTCAAGTTAAAAAAGTTGTAAAGCCTTATCGTGGATGGTTTATGAAAGAATTGGCACCAGTGCCATGTCTGTTGGTAGGTGGGGAGGGAGCCCATATATTTTTGCCCATCGTCCTTTATAGAAGATCATGTCATTAAAAATTTGAAAGACCAAGAGGTGGGGACGTCGATCGATCGAGATTCAAATAAAGAAGAAAAAGAGCGACCGTGGATTGAAGAAACCAGCGAAGTCGCAAAGCCTTCAGAAACCGAAGAAGCGTCACCAAATAGAACGGAGGAAATCCCAATTCATCCACCAGTAGGAGGCGAATTGTTCAAACCCGTACCAAGAGGTCCAGGACGGCCACGCCTGCTGCGCACCGGTTCCAGAGGACGCCCTAGAAGGTTATTTTCCAAAGCGAGGAGCAATAGCGGAGGATCAAAGATACTCGAAGACAACCGTTGAGATGGTGACGATGATGAGGATAAAGCAGATACTCAAGACGTACCAGATGACGGTGGTGAGGATATCAATGATGAGGTGTTCGTTGGTGCAGTCGAGGTCACATTAAAAGATGCCATGACGTCTTCAGAAAGCGGTGAGTGGAAAAAGGCTATTTTGATGGCAGTAATGAGTCTGCTAAAAAACAATACTTGGGATATTGTTTCACGCCCACCAGGTCAGAGCAAAGTTAGAAGTCGTAGCGTTATTGATGAGAATGGACTTGTGAATATTATTGAACAATCTCCGGAAAATCTTGGTCAAAAAACTCCACAGAAAAATTACAATCAAAATTTCACATCGCCATTCAAAAAATCGCTGTATTGGCCTGAAACCTGTATAAAAAAAAGACGAGCTTCTAATCCACTACAAAAAACAGCAAAAAGACAGAAAATCACTCCGACAGTTGCGATCAACATAGATTTTTTGGAACATCAACGGAAGATCCAAGAAAAAAACGAAAAACAAAGGAAAAAAATAGAATGCCAAAGTAAAAAAACTGGCATATAGGAAATGCTGCTGGTCCTGGATAAAAACTAACTTATGAATTGCATAACATAACATTACATAGCACTTATTTCTTCATTTAATTTTAAATTAAAATTTTTTGCGTATCTGAATTGCTAGATTCTGGGGTGTTTGTGGGAACTGTTACGATTTGATAACAAGCATTTTATTTAATCATATTTTTATTATCGATTTTATTGTAATTATATCTTTACAGACTGATATATATAAAGAAAACCTCATTGCTGCAACTCTCGTTTGAACACCCGTTCAAAAATATTGTGAATATATGTAGTTTCATAGAAAAATAAAGGAGTCATCAAACCCGCGGATTGAAGCTTATCAAGCATACTCAAGTGAAGTACATATGTAGCTTCAAATTAACAACTTTATAATTTTTATCATATTTATATGAAAAAATTGCAGCTTATTTTAAAAATTTGTGATAGAGGAACTTTTCTTTTCTGATATTGTATTTAGTTATATTTTTCTTTTCTTTTTTGATATTGTATTTAGTTATATTTGAAATTACTCTTATATAAAACTGAAATAAATTAAAAATTATAATAATAATAAACTTGGATTAAAAATGTGCCACTTTTCGTATCAAAACAAGTGTACTTATAATGCTCGATATCTCGGTGTTTCTCTTTCTTGATAAATTCTATTTTATTTAAATTTATGTTTACTTGAAAATTGTGCAGTCAATATTAAACTGGCAATAATAATGCAACGCGCAGAAAAAAGTCTAACGAAGGAAACCATAACAGGGAAAGGATCACAGCGTCTTCGTTGGGTCCGGTTAAAATTGGTGATTTTACTTTTGAGCAAAGGGACACTGTTCTTACAAAAGGCTTAGTGGAAAATCTTAAGAAAATTTCAAATTTTCCCGTGAGAAATGACGATGTTTGGGTTATTACTTACCCCAAGTGTGGAACAACTTGGGCACAAGAAATGTGCAATTTCGATTTTGAAAAAGCAAAGGAGGTTGATATTGGAATACGTGGACATTTTTTCGAGTAAGTTTTTACTGAAATTATGATTACATTCGTTTTGTTTAAAATTGAAATTAATAATTTTAGGTATAGTGCTTTAGGTGGAATTTCTAGTATTGATACAATACATAGAAGTCGCACATAAGATGGAAAGTCCGCGATTTTTGAAGTCACATTTACCTTTACCATTTCTTCCAAGAGAACTTTGGACAAAAAATCCAAAGGTAGTTTTTAATGTGACTACATTGCATTAAATTAATAATTTATAATTATTACATTAGATTGTCTACGTGGCTCGGGATCCTAGAGATTTTGTGATATCTATTCATGACCACTACCCCAAATGGTTGGGATATCCAGCAACAATGGAAGAAATCATACAGAGTTTTATCGATAATAAATTGGTGTTATCACCCTTTTGGGATCATGTTTTTGAATTTTGGAAACTAAGAAATCAATCAAAAATTCTTTTCTTAACATTTGAGGAAATGAAAGAAAATTTAGAAGCTGTTATTCAACGTACTTGCAAATTTTTCAATAAAACCATTACAAGTGAGCAATTAACTAAATTATTGGAACATTTGTCTTTTGAGAGTATGAAAGGTGAGTTATTTTTGCATTCTTTCAGTAAGATTAGAAACTAGTTCAATATTATTATTTTTATTTTTAGAAAATCCAGCTTGCCAACATGAGTATGAAAAGTCTTATAAAAAAAATAAAAGTAAAAAAACCTTTTTAAAAACAAGCTTTTTGAAAGCGCCTTTTTCGTTGCGTTGACGTTTCATTTTATTTTTTATTTTTTTTAATCATGTTCTCATCGAGACCGGAAGAAATGTTGCTATGATCAAACTCAAAATTTTTTAGTACTGAGTTGTGGCTGTGGCCATCTTCCGACTCCATCATCAGATCAGCTCGATGGTACCAAAATATTGTATTGTCACCGACTTTACATACGTGTTCCAAATTTCAACTCAATCAGGTACCGGGAAGTGGGTCAAATTTAACTTGAAAATTTCGGTGCGGACAACTTACATACGAAGATTGCAAGTTAAATAAAAGCTTGTAAAAACAAATCCAGTGATCAAACCAAATAATAATAAAGTCACTGTGGAAATTATTGACATCGACACGGAAAACTTACATCATTGTTACCTGCAGGGAGAATATGTCATCGTCCAATATGAAGGAGAATTGTAGTAGAAAAAAATGATAGTAAAATTGTTAAAGTGAAAACCATGATCATGAGTGTTAACAATTGGAGGTGGCCCGAAAAAGAAGATGTGTGTGACTATCTAATCGAAGACATAGTTTGCAAAATTCCAATGCCAAAATTGATTAATAGTCGAGGCATTTTTAGTATCCCGACAATAAATGATGAGCTGAGAAATAAGAAAAAAACTAGTGACAATGAATAAAAAGTAATGCAAAAGTGTTTTTTTTATGTTAATTATACTTTATGTTATAATTTATTATATTTTATGTTAATAAATATTTAACGTTAACAAAACGCATCTTTTTATATTTTATTTCATTGAAATTTGTCCGTTCGATATTAGGGGCATAAGTGGTCGATATTAGGATCAGTGCGAGAGGGTGGTCGGAATTAGGGTCCTAGCTCAGTGATGGCTAGTGTTGTGTTAAAAGTTAATTTTAAATTTTTTAACAATGAAATAAACGAACGACGATAGTTTATTATGATTGAGTATCGTTTTCTCATATTGAAACCGCTAGAAAAATTCGCCAGCATCATCATTGATAAAAATCTGTTTGCGGTAATTTAGTGTGTCTACTAGAGAAAATATTTTATTTTCATAAATAAAATACTTAAAAATCCTTGAGAGATTGCAGTTACAAATACCCCCAAAAATACATATCATGCATAATGTCGCAAGTGTAATTTTGTGTTCCTGAGAGAAAGGGCTTTGCCTGAAATGTATGGGCCACTGGTGCCTTTTTTTTTGATGGCACACTAACTGATAAACTTGATGCGGTCTTGCATGGGAAAGTGAAAGATTTAGTTTTACAAAGGTACTTGAAGCCTGTAGATATTACTGTCGAGCCTTACCCGTATGAGATGAAGATACGGTTGTCGTCTGATGTCCCCTTTTATTGTTCGCCGCGTCGATTATCTTATGCCGATAGGTCCCAGGTGCAGATTATTGTTAAGGAGTTAATGAGGGACCGTATTGTACGGCCGAGTAATTCTCCATATACTTCACCGATAGTGCTGATCAAAAAAAAGAATGGACAAATGCGAATGCGCATTGATTATAGAACTTTAAATAGATTGACTATTAGAGACAATTTTCCGTTGCCTCTCATTGAGGACTGTATTGAATATTTGGAGGGCAAGAGATACTTTTCTGCGCTGGATCTGAAAAGTGGTTTTCACCAAGTTGAAGTATCGCCTGATTCAGTTCCATTCACATCTTTTGTGACACGTGACACCTGACCGGCAATATGAATACCTAAAGATGCCGTTTGGATTAAAAAATGCCCCCGCCGTGTTTCAGCGTTGCATTAATAATATATTCCGTGACCTGATTAATGCTAGAAAAATCATCATATATATGGATGATATTCTCATTGCCACTGCCAATTTTGATGAACATATGAGCATTCTTGGCGCCGTTTTGCATGAAATCTCTAAACGAAATTTGCAATTGAATTTGTCAAAATGCCGATTCTGCTATAATGAAATCGAGTATTTGGGATATAATGTTGATCAGTTTGGTACCTACTGCCCCAAGTGATTCTCATATCAAAGACATAAAAAAAATACCGCTGCCAAAGAATCAAAGGGAGCTGCAGTCTTGTATTGGCCTTTTTTCTTACTTCCGACGCTTCGTGCCGAATTTTTCTCGAATTGCTAAGCCATTGCTGAATCTGCTGAAGAAGGATTCGGATTACAATTTAAATGAGGAATGTGTGACTGCATTCAGTGAGCTGAAGTCTAGATTGGTTAATGCGCCAGTTTTGTCTATATATAATCCTGATAGGGAAACGCAATTGCATTGTGATGCTAGTGCTGCTGGGTTCGGATCCATTCTTCTGCAGAGACAGACTGATGGTAAGTTCCATCCCATAGCTTATTTTTCAAAGACCACTACCCCTGCTGAGTCAAGATACCATAGCTTTGAATTAGAGACGTTAGCTATTATATATTCATTGAAACGATTCAGGGTTTATCTCGAGGGAATTCCATTCACCATTATAACCGATTGTAATTCGCTTACGTTGACGCTTGGAAAAAAACAAGTTAACCCAAGAATTGCTAGATGGGCTTTGGAACTTGAAAACTTTAACTATACTATTCAGCACCGAGGTGGTTCTTCTATGGGTCATGTTGACGCTCTGAGTAGGCTTCAGGTTGCATCTCTGTCCATTGTCGAGGATGAGGACTTTCAAATCCAGGTTGCCCAGGAAAGGGATGATGTTGTAAGGGATTTGCGGGAGAAATTGATGGTGACTACTGTGGGAGGTTTTGAATTGATCGATGGAGTGGTTTATAAAAGTAGTAATGATGATCATGGACTTCTGTATGTGCCAGCGGAAATGGAATGTAATATTATTAGAATCATACATGAGAAATTGGGACATCAGAGTGTAGATAAGTGCTATCATAAGGTTAGTCAGCATTATTGGTTTCCTGGTATGCGAGGAAAGATTGAACGGTTCATTAAAAACTGTGTGAAGTGTTTAATGTATGCCGCGCCGTTGAGAGCAAGTGAGCGTAATCTTTTTAATATCCCGAAGGTGCCTCTGCCGTTCGATACTGTTCAAATTTGTTAAGTTGTATCCTACTAATTCCACTAGTACTCGTGAAGTTGCTGCCGCTTTGGATAAATATTTTTCATATTATAGTAGGCCTCGTAGAATTGTGTTATCGTGGCACGGCTTTCACCTCCTTATAGTTTGAGGACTTTTTGTTGAAACGAAATATATTACATGTGAAGGTTGCCGTTGCCTCACCCCAAGCTAATGGTCAGGTTGAGCGTGTGAATCGAGTGCTCAAGGCGATGTTGGGGAAGGTCAGTGAATCAATTAATCATGCTGATTGGTCGGCTAAGCTTCTGCAAGTTGAGTATGCTATGAATAATGCCGTCCATTCTTCGACTGGTAATAGTCCAAGCATGCTGCTGTTCGGAATGGAGCAGCGCGGTGGGGTCATTGATGAGTTAACCGAATATTTGACTGGCAAGTTCGACGCGGGGGCTAATAGAAGTTTGTCCACTGTTAGGTCAAATGCCGCTGTGGCTATCGAGAGGAGCCAGGAATACAATTTGGAATACTTCCTTAAAAACAGTACTGAAGCTAAGGTGTACGCCGAGAATGACCTTGTAGTTATTAAAAACGTTGACGTCGCGGTGGGAACTAATAAGAAGTTTGTACCCCGCTATAGGGGACCGTATACATTGTACATAAGGTTTTGGGAAACGATAGGTACGTTATCCGGGACATTGACAACTGCCAGCTGACGCAATTACCTTATGATGGAGTAATTGAAGCAAATCGAATGCGGAAGTGGGTCGCTGGATATCCTAATAAAAAAATTTGCGTTGAAAATTCAGGTATACTGTTCAAGATGACGGGCACCAAAGTAGTCCAAACGTGTAACATAGTCTGTAATTTATTATTATTATTATTATTATTATTATTATTAGAAGAGGGTCGCTAAGGCGAAGACCGCCTCCCCTAGGCAACGCGACCTGGTGAGATCTTTTGTGCAGACCCAACTTAGTTTAATCCCCATTTATATTCAGACCTTTATAAAAGGCTATTGTGTCTTGGGGAGCCGCCTTTGACACTACTGATGGGGTCACCAAGGAACCTCCAAAGTGTGCCAGCCTCTGGCGGCACAGGGCTGGACATTCGCAGAGCACATGCTCTGCCGTCTCTTCTTCTTCAAGGCAGAAGCGACACGTATCATCATCTCTTAGGCCTACTTTTTTAAGGTGGTAGTTTAGCAGGCAGTGACCCGTAAACAGGTCCGTGATGATTTTTAGTCCCGCTTTCTCTAGCGAGAGGAGATTTGTCGACCCTTTCCAGGAGGGTTTGATAAATCTTTTTGTTTGCCTCAGTCCAGGTTGGTTCATCCATAGCAGTGATCGCTGCTCTTCTACCCAACCTTTCAAGACTGAGTCTGTATAGCTTTTAGTCAGGCCACAGAAGGGTTCCGGTCCAATGAATGGGGTTTCCGCTCCCTGTCGCGCGAGCTTATCCGCCTTCTCATTGCCGTCTGTTCCTTCGTGGCCTGGTACCCAGGTCAGGGTTACCTTGTTGGTAGCAGAGAGAGCTCTCAGTACGTTTAGGCAATCCCATACCAGTTTTGATGTAACGGAGACGCTTGACAGCGCTTTCAGCGCTGCTTGGCTGTCCGTTAGAATGCGAATTCTAGCACCCTTCAAACCTCGCTGCAGAATATGTCTGGCGCAGATTTCAATGGCTAGAGTTTCTGCCTGGAAGATTGTTGGGGTTTTCCCCAGGGCTACCGAAAGTCGACAGTTGGGACCATAGATCCCGGCGCCAGAGAGCCCGTCCTTCCTAGATCCGTCGGTGTACCAGTCTAGAGTTCCCGGTCGGGCGTTGGGACCAAAGTCCTTCCACCACTGTCGGTCTTTTATCTCTACTTCGAAAGGTACATCGAAATTAAATCTCATTGTCATCTGGTCTGAAGGCCCATCAGTTAGTCGGTCCCGTGAAAATATGTTTAATATTCTCATGTGGCCCGACCCACCGTGGGCCAGATTCAGGTCAGACGTCCTGAGTTTCAGGGCACTGCGGGCTGCCTCCTTCTGAATGTGGAGGTACAGAGGAGTCAGACCTAACAGTGTTTCTAGAGCTGCAGTGGGGCACGTTTTCATTGCCCCTGTAGCCCCAAGGCAGGCGAGTCTCTGCAGTTTATTTAGCATAGCTTTTGTTTTGGCCTGCTCTGTTTTTTCCCACCATATGACCGATGCATATGTGGCGATGGGTCTAATTATTGCCTCGTATGACCAAATTATCATTTTAGGCTTTAGTCCCCATTTTTTTCCAAATAATCGACGGCATGTCCACAGGGCCCGTGTGGCCTTTTCCGTCGTTTTGGTTAGGTGGGCGTTCCATGTGAGGCGTTGATCAAGGGTAACTCCTAGATACTTCGTCTCTTTGGACAACCCGATGTAAGTGTCCTCTAGGATAGGCGAGGTGATGTGAAACTTCCTCTTCCTAGTGAATGGGACAATTACAGTCTTGTTAGGGTTAACCCTCAGGCTCATTGCTTGACACCAATTGGATACTAAGTCAAGGGCAATTTGGGCTTTTCTAGAGATCGCGCGCCCCCAATTGCCCCTAATGATGATGACCACATCATCGGCGTATCCTTGGCATTCAAATCCAGCGTAGCTGAGTTTATGGAGAAGGCTGTCCACGACAAGGGACCAGAGAAGCGGGGACAGAACTCCTCCTTGGGGGCAGCCTCTCATGGCCCGTGCCGTTACAACAGTACCCCCCAGATTCGCCGAGATTTTCCGGCAGCTTAGCATGGCTTTCTAGTCTGTAATAGCCTGTACTTATTTATTGTATTTAATATTGTTGATAATGGGTCCCCAGGTGGGCTAAACGAATGTAGTAGGTGATAAGTTGTATTATTTTGTTCAATTATTATCTTTCGATCGAGGTCGATCAATGAGCCAGGTTGGCCGAGTTGTAAACCTAGAACATAAGCTATTTAATGTGTAAACCTACAACATAAGTTATTTAATGTAATAATGGCCGACCGCTGAACTGACAGTGAAAAATCTCGGACGGAACTGTACCCTCCGGACTTGATGCAAGAAAATGCATGCAACTTCATGAGGAGAATGAGCGCATTCATTGAAGTTGAACTGGTCGGCCATCACGAATGGTCAGGTGCTGAGTGAAAATAAAGTGGAAAGAAAGAAAGTGGAAAGAAATAAAGGGAAATCAAAAGGTGTTTTTATAAGGTGGTTATACTATTTTGTTTGTTTATTTAAGTTAAAGTCTTAGGCCATATTACCCGACCATAGCATTGGGTGTGTGAATTTGACTCCGTCCTTTTAGAAAAAGTGTCGCTTTTAGTACTATTTATATGTGCTAATAAAGCGGCAACACTTTTGTTCGATATTAATTTGTGTGAGCCTTCAAACACTCTATTTAACATTTGGTTAAATTATAAACAAGGGTTATTTGTAATTCTTTTAAAATGGCGAGTTTTATTCCAAATAAATTTGATTTGCGGGAAGTTTTATTACATTATTTTCTGGCAAAGAAAAGTGCAGCGGAAACCCATGGTTTGCTTGTGGAGAGTTACGGTGAGCATGCTCCATCGAATACAACTTGTAAAGAATATGGTTTCGACGACGAAAAATGGAGATTTTGATATAAAGGATAAATAACATGGAAAACCACCCAAAAAATTTGAGGATGGTGAATTGGAAGCATTATTGGATGAAGATTGTACTCAAACTATTACTGGCGATGTTTACCGACGACAATTAATGCGTTTGAGACGAGCTATTGAAGAAAAACGACCAGAATGGGCGAATACACTGGAGGAAATTCGATTAAAAACAGCTGAGTTTATGAAAGAAAAATAGCAAATTTGTACATAGTTATGGCAACACTGAACTTCCAAGTATACCATATACCTACTTCCAAGTCGGTTTGTGCAATATACTGTTATATTTATCTGAGTTCACATGCAGTTGGAACTGTACATTTATTTGATGAAGAAAAGCGTATACGAATTTAGTTACATTACAAGTGGAAATTCGATTAAAAACAGTCGCCCTGTTTTGCTGATAATAAATAAAATTCCTACATTTTTGTTAAAGGGGTATTTGTTAAAGTAAGTTTAGTTACATAAGTAAAGAAAATTTCAATTTAGTGGTATTTTTTTAAAGCAGGTTTCATTATGGGTCGTGGGAAAGACCTCACTAATGAAGAAATAACAAAAATTAAAGTTTTTAAAGATTTCAAGTTGTCTTTGCGGGAGATTGCAAATAAATTAAATCGGTCGGTGACTGCAGTCCGGAATTACCTAAATCAAGGGGAAAATTACCGACAGAACAGGAAATATGACAACAATAAAAAATTAACTGACCAACAAAAACGTTTGATACTTCGCGAAGTCCGTAAAAATAACGTAACTTCCACACAAATACAGAGAAATTTGAATCTTCCGGTATCTGCGAGACGTGTAAGGGCGCGTGCACAACGAGGATGCGCCCCGCCAAGCCACGCCGCGCCGAGATTTACAGCGCGAAGAAGCGCGCTACTAGGTGTTCGCAACAAGGCTGCGCCGCGCCGAGATTTACAGCACAGAACTGAACAGAAATGAACTCTCTTTCACCGTTGCAGCAAGTCCTCACAGAAAACTGAGGAAATTCCCAGAGTTCAGCGCGACACAGCTTGAAAAGAATGTACGGCTTGATTCTTTCAGCGCGGCTCCTCGCGCAGTCGCATCGCTGTTGTGCACACTCAGATTGAGTAAGCATGTAACATTTTTTATTTTCGACTCTTGACGATTCGCGGCGCGGCGTAGCGCTGCGTGGCGTGGCGCGGCGCATCCTCGTTGTGCACGCGCCCTAAGACAAATTTTAAAAAGTGACAAAAATTTAAGGTTTACGAAAATGTTGAAAAAACCACCTTTGACACAGCATCACCTAAATGCGAGATTGGCATTTGCAGAAAAACACATCCATTGGACTTCAGAATGGAACACCGTTATCTTTAGTGACGAGAAGCGATTCAATTTGGACGGTCCTGACGGTTATGGTTGCTATTGACATGATTTGAGAAACTCTCGGGAAATTCGAATGAGTCGAAATTTTGGTGGCGGAGGTGTAATGATTTGGGCCGCTTTTTGTGCTGTTGGTAAATCCGAAATAGCGTGGCTTCCTAAAAAGTTTAATTCCGAAATGTATTTGGAGTTCTTAGAAATTAGTTTAGTCAACATGTCAGAGCAATTTTATGAAAATGATTTTTATTTTCATCAAGATAATGCGTCGATTCACTCAGCAAAGAAGGTAAAAGATTGGTTTAGACAAAAAAATTTCAATGTTTTAGATTGGCCAGCTCGAAGCCCCGATCTTAATCCCATTGAGAATCTTTGGGGAATACTCTCTCGAATGGTTAATTCTAATGGGAAACAATTTAACAGTGTTACCGAGCTGAAGGATCAAATTCGGTAATCATGGTCGTTAATACCTCTAGAGACGTTAGAAAAGCTCACAATGTCCATGAAAAATCGTCTCACAGAGGTTTTAAAAATTCAGGGGGGGATCGACGCATTACTAAAATTTATATTGCAATAAGATAAAAGAATTAAAAAATTAAATATTCACTGTTGTTTTTAATCGAATTTCCGTTTTGAATTACGTTTTTTTTTTAAATAAAGGCTATATTAATAAAAACATGTATGAGTCAAGTGTAATATATTTTGATTACTTGGCTGCTCTTTCTTTATGAAATAAAACTTAATAAGTATTAAATATTAAAAAGTTCGAAAATACTAGTGTTTTTAATCGAATTTCCAGCAGTGTAGGCACGACAAATTAATTTTCCAACATGACAACGCGAAACATGAAAACATATTTTGATGGCCAGGATTGGGAAGTGTTACCCCACCCGCCATGTTCACCAGACATAGCTCCTTCAGATTACCACTTATTCGGGAGGATGCAGTTAGATCTTACGGGGAGCGGTTTCCTTCTTTTGAAAGTGTTAAAATTTTGATGGTTATTTGGATCATCTCAAAATACCAAGACTTCTTCAAGCAAGGAATCCGTAAATTTCCGGAAAGATGGGCGAAGGTTGTAGCTGCAGATGGTGCATATTTTCAATAAATAATTATTTTATTTTCTAACTAAGAAAATGTGTTTTCTTTCAACAAAAAAGGCCGGAATCAAATTCACACACCCAATATAAAAAGGCCTATAGACCGAGTTTTTGAAAATGTTTAGTTTTGTTCTCGTTTACGGCAGAAGTTGCCATTTTATTTTTAAATTTTATTGTAATAGTTCTATAGATTTAAAAAATATTAAAATTGGTTGATTTGAATATATAGTTTTTATTTTATTTCAGATCTCCCTTAGCTAGTCCTTATTACTCGCACCTACCTTATAACATTAAACCAATTTCATATGGAGCTATACCCTCAAAAATATCATGCATGATATCAACACTCCAATTCTCTACCGCTTTAAAACGCATTAGTTGATCCCAAATGCTTATAGAAAGTATTCCTGTTAATTTGGGGTTATGCTTTTGCAAATCATCAGAATAACTTTGTTGATTTCTTAACTGTGATATATTTTCTCTGGTATTTTTTTTTTGTATTGCTTTTATGAGTCTTACAAAATCGACAAAAAAAGTTCGCTGAAAAACTTTCTGTAAAGCCAAGCATAGAGTTAAGGCCTAAATTATCACCAATACATAATGCCAAAATTATGTCAACTTTCTTTCCATTTATCTCAATGCCATTATTTTCCAATTCTAATAAATCCGATACAAGCGGTTGAAATACCATATTTCCAAAAGACTTTTTGTCTAGTATACTATTAAATAAGAGTACTAAAAAAATATTTTCAAGTTTTGACACGAAAATTGGTAAATTTTCCGGGTTGAAATTTCTAATTTTGTTTTTCCAAAACTCGGTCTGCATTATATTTGAAACTACATTGGATGACGATTGCTCACTTTTAAGCTCTTCGATATACATAGATATATATACTTCCTAAAATGTTAAGCTGTTCTAAAAACTTTTTCAAAATTGTTTTTATACTCATAACTTTTTCCGTCACATTAATTGATTACATCAGTATTTTTTTTCAATGGATCGATTCTTTCTCCTATTATGGCATTAGAACACCCTGCATATAAATTATTCGTTTGCATTAATAATAAATTAAAGCAATTGCGTCGGAAAAACTTGTTGCCAGAATCAACATTCAACCAAAATAGGCAGAAAACAAAACGCTTGGAAAGTACGTCATGAGTGCCAGGAATTGAGACTGAAGATCAAGATGGTAAAATTATTGAATGAATAAAGTAAAATTTAATTGTTTCATAATCCTCCTATAGAAAAATTTTTGAAATATAATCAAGGCGATTGGGTAAATTGCGTTACAAAATGGAACGCACTTTATAAACATAGATCCACAGCTTTCAAATCCAGTTGTGACCTTAAAGGCGCTGCTCCACGGGCAAGTAAATTTCCAGAAGTCGCTTGCAGAAGTGACTTGACAGAATAATCTCCGTGTAAAATCGATTGAAAGAAAACTTCCAGAATTTTTCATGATTCCAGAATTTACTTGCAGAATTCAAATTGCTTCTGTGGAAAAACATTTCATCCAACTTCCAGAATTATTTTCAGCACTTGCCGAGACTGGGAAGTTTTTCGTAACTTGCTGCAATTTTTGTGTTATTCGTTGAAAATATAAGTGGAATATTTGCTGTTGGATTTTAGTTTGAGAGTGATAAGAGTGATAGGAGACATGCATAAACATGTTCGACCGTAATAAAATCACTATTTAGGTTTTAATGATCTGGGTTGCAGGTTTTTCCGCGGGAAACATGTACAAAGAAAGGGATAAAAATTTGAGAGGAACTGGAACAACGAAAATTATAAAATTTAGCTAAAATTGTTAAAAAAACGGGCGAGCCTACGGATTGATGGATGAAAATATTGAAAATGGTTTAATAGTTTAATCCGTCAATCCGTCGCTTATGGGTGAAGCTCCATAAGTAAGCATGGATTTCAATCCGTATATCCGTCGAGAGCTTTGAAGCTTGAAGTATGGCGGACTTCCTGTTACGTTACACACTTCCGGTCCATTTCAAATCACTCCCACAGATTGCAGGAAAGCGAGAGGAAATGTGAAAGGAAAGATGTCACTAAAAGTCTGTCCCTTGCAGATATTGAGGATCGCAATTTTTGGTCCTATCATACACAACAAATGATCAAAACTTTCATATGGATCTTCCATATTTAGTTCCTTCAAAAGCGTTTCTTGGAAACTTAAAGTATTCCTGCGTTCAAACCACTTCCTTATCCAAATTTTTCTTTTATTCTTACTTTTTACACCGCACTTTTTTCGCAAAAAATAATAAGCTGCTACTGCAGCTGCCACTTTTACTTGCCCGCACGACATATTCCTAGTTCAAAACAAAAAACGACTTGCCGTTAAGAATGCGCCGTGGAAAGAGCTGTGCAAGTAGTTGCATAAAACAAATTGGAAGAGCTGTCAAAAGCTACTTTTAGAAGTAATATTCCGCAAGTTTGCACGTCAGTGGAAACATCCCTGCAAGTACTTCCAGAAGTTACTTGCCCGTGGAGCAGCGCCTGAAGAACTGTCAAAAGCTAATTCTAGAAGTAATCTTCCCGAAGTTTGCACGTCAGTGGAAACATCCCTGCAAGTACTTCCAGAAGTTACTTGCCCGTGGAGCAGCGCCTTAAGACCATTTTTAACGATTGGCCAATTTTAAAACACCCAAAAGGATATATGTACCTTGGTAATATATGAAATGATTTATTTCAGGCACACGAATATAAAAACAGAATAAAAAAGCACAATGCAATTATAAGTATTGCAAAAGATTTAAACACGTCTGAGGAGGAAGTGAAAAGGAAAATTCACAATCTGCGGACACAATTTCGCCAGGAACTCAGTAAGGCAAAAAAGAAAAAGAGTGGTGAAGGCTGCGGTGAATTACAATTACAATTACACCACAGCAAATGGAAATTTTTCAACGCAATGGAATATAATAAGCTGCTACTGCAGCTGCCACGTTTACTTGCCCGCACGACATTTTCCTTTAGTTCAAAACAAATAACAACTTGCCGTTAAGAATGCGCCGTGGAAAGAGTTCTGCAAGTAGTTGCAGCAAACAAATTGGAAGAACTGTCAAAAGCTACTTCTAGAAGTAATCTTCCGGAAGTTTGCACGTCAGTGAAAACATCCCTGCAAGTACTTCCGGAAGTACTTCCAGAAGTTACTTGCTCGTGGAGCAGCCCCTTAAGGGGGGAGATAGGTTTAGGAGAATCAAAAAATCGATTTTTTTTATTGCCTAAATCAAAAGTAAAAGTACTTAAGAATATGCTCACCAAATTTTATAGCATATATATGTATATATCGTGTGTTACACTAGTTTAAAGTCGGTCCCGTCTAACGCTCGCGCGGAGCACTTTTTAGCTACGGCAGGAAAACGGGACGGGGCTACTCAGTAAGCCTCGTATTTACTCAACTCGTTTTGATTACATTTACTACAGATATTATATAACACAGAAAGTATATTTCTTAGTATTTCACCTTGCAAATACTAGAGAGGGAATATTTCTTGGTAGAGGGTAATGTTCAAGGATGTTCAAAAAAACTGCGTCGCGTCGGTTAGCATCAGTTTTACTTTATTTCTTGTTTCGAGCAGTAGTAAAAGTTATATGTAGTTTGAAAATATGAGTTCTTACCCAAAAAATCTTAAAAATGAGGTCTATCGACAGAGTAAGCCTAAAAAAAGATCATTCTATGGTAATCAATTTACGAACTCAAAAGATGTAGATGAAGCAGGCAGCAGTGAAAGTGCTAGTGCGAAAAAACTAAATTCTTCAACTGTAGAAAATGTTACAGTTAATCCTTTATTGTGCTATCGTTTCAAATACTGTTGTAAAAAAGCAGTAAAGGAGGAAAATAAGGAAAATGAAAACCGCGAGCGACCTATCCTCAATTTTAAAGTATCTGGAGATGGGACTTGGAAGAAAAGAGGTTTTAAATCATTATGCGGTGTAACCACTCTCATAGCATACTACACAGGAAAGGTCATCGATCTTATCGTCGAAAGCAGTTATTGTCAGGCATGTGCACAATATAGCAAGAAATCTAAGGAATATCTTGAATCCGAAGAATATCTTGAATGGAAAGAGCAGCACGACGAAGAAACTTGTACAAAAACCCACGAAGGCTCAGCGGGAAGCATGGAGGTAGCATCGGTAAAAAAAATGTTTTTGAGATCGGAAGAGTTGTATGGTGTAAAGTACGTCAATTACATCGGTGATGGCGATTAAAAAACATTTGCAGCTCTCCTCCATGCTAATCCTTATGGCGACGATCTGATCGCTACGAAGAGTGAGTGTGTTGGTCACGTCCAGAAAAGGATGGGAACTCGCCTGCGAAATATAAAAAAAGTCAAAAAACTTGGTGGCAAAGGTAAATTAACCGATGCTCTTATAAAAAAGCTCACCACATATTATGGCTTAGCCATCTTGAGAAACATCGATAGCGTGGAAGACATGAAACGTAGTATAATGGCTACATATTACCACCTCATATCGACCGACGACGAACCTCGCCACGAGTTTTGTCCAGCGGGCCCTGACAGCTGGTGCTTCTGGAAACAGGCTGAGGCTCTAGGAACTGAGCCCCAAGCTCATCCTAAACCACTGCACCCTGATGTCCAGAAGGAGATACTCCCAATTTATGAGGACTTATCACGTGAAGATTTGCTGACAAGATGTTTAGGTGGCCATACGCAAAATGCGAATGAGAGTTTTAACGCTACAATTTGGCGCTTGGCTCCTAAACATTTGCATTCCGGCCTGAAAATAGTTGAAGTGGCCTCATTCACAGCCGCGACAATATTTAATGAAGGTCATTCAGCTTTACTACTCATCATGAATGAATTAGAAATTCAAGTTGGCTCGCAAAGCTTAAGGTTTGCGAGTCAAATGGACGAAGACCGCGTGAAACGCCAAAACCGGCGTAGCACTCTCGGGTCCAGGGAAGCTAGAAAAGCGCGGAAAGAGGAGCTTATGATCCAAAATCAGGCTTTTGAGGAGGAGGAAGGATTACTGTATAGTGCTGGAATAGCTGATTAAAACGTAATAATTTTTATTTATTTCTTTTGTCATTTTAATTTACAGTTTTCGGTATTTTTTTTTTTCAAACGCGTTTTTCTCGAAACCACTTTTTTTCAATTGGCGTGACATGTCACTCAACGAAATCTTAACCGATTTTAAAAAATCAAAGTTTTTCTGACTCGTAATAAAATTATCTTCGATATGAACCTAAATTCGAAAAAAAAAACAGTATAAGTACTTTTTTTTCTCCAAAAATGAGCGAAAAAAACCGTTAAAAATGAAATTTTTTTTCGAATGTCTCTCAATTTCACAATTTTCCGAATTTTTACTTGAATTAGGTTCATATCGAAGATAAATATGCTAAGAATGTAAAATTCTTTCCTTTTTTTGTTTCAGACAAAAATTGTGTCCTGCATTTGTCACGCCATCCGCGGATCCAAATGTCGCACCGCTGTCAAGAAGAGCTTATAACTTAGGCATTTTACATCGTAATGGCTTAAAATAATTCATAAATATTGTTCAACATATGAATAAAAACACCTATTAGTTTCAATCAGTTAAAATCATTTCTTCCCCTTCAAAAAAAATCACAAAAAAAGGCTAAAATTAGGCCTTTTAAACCTATCTCCCCCCTTAAGATATATTCTGAGAATAATTTGTCGCGAAAAATAGTCAATGAAATATGTTTAGATGTAGTGGAACATATAACGTCATTAATTAGTGACGCTTTGGAAAAATTGGCTATCAATAATTGTGGGGATTTAAAGGATACCCTTACATCATTTAGATCCATAATAAAAAATCCTTTTGAGTACTATTCTTCTGAATACAAACTTCTGAAAACTTTAGAGCATAGAAATCTCATTGTTCCCCCAAAACAACTTATTCTACATAATGAATTGGATATTGTTGCTCGTCAGAGAAACGTTTTAATTGATGCAAAAATCTCTAAGGGTATTTTGACGCCTTTGAACTTTCAGTAGCAAAAATTTTTCAAATTACCTCATGTTTACGAGCGTATACAATTGAAAATATGAAACCTATTAAATGCAGTTCTTACTTAAAAAATTTCATTAATGGGAGGTTATGGAAGGAAAAGTCCTCAGGTGATGAATCTAAAATACAAATACCTTACTTTCTTTTCAGAGATGACTTTAAAACTAATAACCCCTTAGGTTCCCATTGTGGAACCGATAAAATAACAGCCGTTTATTATTCCATACCAGTATTACCAAAAGAATATTTATCAGCACTAGATAACATATTCATCGCTATGCTTTTTAAAGCAGCTGACAATAAAGCTTATGGAAATGATGCATGTTTTTATCACTTAATAGAAGAAATCATAACCGACACGTGCTTCATTTGGGGTATTGGTCAATGATTCAGTCTACGAAAAATTTGGAAAACGTTTATTGAACGTTCAAAGTTTTACGCCTAATAGAAATGACTCAGGAACAAGGGAACGCCTATGGTTTACTCTTGGAAATGAGGCAGAGTGCACTATCTGTGTACAAAACGGAAAATTTAAATATGATGACTTTGTCCATTCTGGACTATTGATTGATATTAGTGACAAGAACGATGTTGGCTCATTAGTGGAATTTCATTCTTATGTTTGAGGTCTTTGTAACTCGAGACATGAATGTGTGTTTCAATGCAACCAAATAAGAAAAGCCATCCTTAATGGAATTAAAGCTAGGTTCCGATGGAATGGTGCTGAAAAGGAAAGTATATTTAATAGCTCCATATACACTAGATGCTCAGCAATCACGGACAATAAGAGGTGTATATTGGAATCATGTGGGACGGTTGTCTAGGAACGAGATATCAAGATTAACTTTAAAGGATAGAATGAGGGAGCATTTTCAGCTTGCATTATCAATGCCAGATGATGGACAGTCAAAACTGTTCTCACTCTCTCTAGGATTTACGCAACGTCGAGACATTATATATGTGGGATCTTCACCTGGCATAGGATGGATTAATGCATTTGACGAGTTGGATTATGATGGTATGGTGTACAGTTTTGATCCAAAACCGTTCGATTTAGAAAGAGATTATGTGACTCATTTTCAGAAGAAAATTATTAAACCAGATGACATTTGGAGTAGCATTCCAGAAGGAATTTATGATTTCATTTGGGATGTAAGAGAGAGACGAGTACAATGTATGATTCAGATAAAAACGCAAATGGCATTGAATCTTTGATTGATGAAGAGATAAAATTGCTGAATGAGATTATTTCTCATTAGTATTTTCTGCAAAATATTAAAAGAGCATGTATTAAAATTAAGCTCGAAAAAGTCGGTGAATTATGTGTTACCTTCAAGTGTAAGATTTTATCCTCAACCTTTCTCTCGTAGAGAAGAAGGTGTGATTTTGAAGGAACTGAGAGCAGTTTATGTAAATGAGCAATGTGGAATGAAATTCATTCGAAAGGGATATCCGTCATGTTCTGTGGACCTGACTGAAGTTTTAAGACATATAAATAAGAGCGAATGAGTATTTGTTCGCGAATATGATGTATTTACGATACGATGAAGTGGACTTCTTGTTACCACAAGGGGGTATTGCCTGGGAGATAGATGTCAGCTTGTTCTGTTTAAATTGTAATAGGTTTGATAGAATCCGCTCCTATTTGCAGTTTTTGAAGGATAACCATGTGACGTGCCTGGGAAGTTACTTTACGGGTACACAATTACGTGAACAGATGTCACTGGTGGCACTTAAGAAATCACTTTGAATAATTTCGGATAATTTCATCAAAATCGTTTTTGTATCGAAAAGAAGGCTTTGTTTAATATGCTGATTCAATACTTTTCTAGAATAACGAGAAACAGGTCACAACGTCGAATTGTCCTCCACAACAAGATTATTTTCAAATAATAAAAGATTGTATTCAATTCAAGTAGAGTTTTATTTAATTCCGAAACTCCACATTGGTGACCCCGACGCTCGAGACGAGCACATCAGAAGCTATACATCTTTGACGAATCCGTAAAAAGCCTGGGCAAAACAACTGACGAAAAACATGGGAGCAGGATCATGTAGAAATTCAGCGAACCGCTGCCACCAACCATCAAGGAGGCGTAAATTGTCCATCGCGGGATCCCCACATAGAACAGGTTCGTGAAGTTCAGCTACAAAATATTCAGACTGTCTCCGTTCGGCCTATGAAATTTTGGATCCATAGCCCAACTATGTGGTTTAGACAAATGGTAAATTCATTTGCCTTAGCCGGAATTACTCAAGAGGTGACAAAATTCAGACATATTTTATCAAACCTCGAATGGGAAAGATTTAGGGAGGTGCAGGATGTCGTTGACAGAGATTACCTTCCCTCTGAGAAACCCTACACACTAATTAAAGAACGCTTAATTAGTCGTTTGTCCGCGACACCCAATCGCGACATCAAACAAATGTTGGAAGAGGAACAGTTAGGGGATAGGAAGCCTTCCCAGTTCCTGCGAGAGTTGCAGCGACTGGCCCGCGATATGGTGGCCAAGGAATTTGTGCGCACCTTATATGGATAAGTCGCCTTCCTGCGCACATTCAGACTGTAATCGCTACTGAGTCTGATAATGCAACCCTCGAACGGCTTGGCGAATTGGCTGACACTGTTTTTGATCTGGTGCCACGTCATAAAGTGGCCCAGCTTACACGTCAACAAAGTGACGAGCGAGCACATTCGAGACAACAAGCACGGGTTGTTTCCCACCCAGCTATTAGCCAACTAACCGAGCAGGTAGCTGCTTTAGCACGCCAAGTATCCCAACTCATGCGTGGTAAACGATCCCGATCCACATCTCGCTCTAGACAACATTCCAATAGTCGGAATAAAGCCCATAACGATACACAGCACATATGCTAGTACCACAACAAATTCGGGGCGCAAGCACGATCTTGCAAACAACCCTGCAAATTCAATTCGGGAAATGCTGCGGCGGATCACTAGTGGCGGTCAGTGATTCCTGCAAGTCAAGCGGCCTATTCATTACGGACTTAACTTCAAAGGTGCGATTTCTGGTTGACACAGGGGCGGATATCAGTACATATCCTCGACGTTTTGCTAATGCCTGGAAGAATAAGGCCAACTATTCTTTAACGGCGGCGGCTAACGGCACTACAATCTCAACCTACGGATTTATACACCTCTCTGTTAATTTGGGTCTTCGGCGAGACTTTGCATGGAGATTTGTTGTGGCTGACGTTGATACTCCCATCATCGGAGCCGATTTTTTAAATTATTTTAATTTGCTGGTTGACATTTGTACTTCGAGACGCTACTACGAGCCTTTCAACTTCGGGTTTTTGCACAGTTGGCGTACCTACTGTACAGATAAAATCAGTGTCAGACGACAGCAAATTCGCACAGGTTTTGAAAGAATTCCCCAATCTAACCAGACCCGATGGTGCATTCAAAGAAATTAAACACAATACCATGCACCACAATACCACCAAACCCGGTCCACCAATCAGTTGCAAAGCTAGAAGGCGAGCTCCAGACAAACTTATGATTGCTCATCAAGAATTCGAAACGATGATTAAAATGGGCATCGCTAGAAGATGCAAGAGCCCATGGTCATTCCCACTTCACTTAGTGTCAAAAAAGGATGGAGGATGGCGTCCTTGCGGGGATTATAGAGGATAGGATTTTTTAAGAAACATTTTTATTCAAATATTTCATTATTTTTAGGTAGGCATTTTTTGTAAAAGGAAAATCACTCCGGTAGGCATTTTGTAAAAGGAAAATCACTCCAGTAGGCATTTTGTAAAATATATACACATATATATATATTTTATATATATATGTATATATAAAATATATATATATATACATATATATATATATACATATATATATATGAAATACATACATATATATAGCATCTTAAAAAATCTAAAAGCTTTGTGAGGGATTAGCGAAAATTTCAGAGGAGCCATCTGCAAATTTCAGAGGAGCCACCTGCAAGAAAAAAAAATTGACGACAAATAAAACAATGGACGTTTGACAGGTAAGAGTTTTTGGTTTTAATAAAATAATGAATATTGTTTTTTGCAGGTTTTACAGTGCAAAAATAAAAGGTGAAGTGGGAAAAAATGAAGAATAGGGGAGTGCAAGTGCAGGTGGCTACCTAAAATTGTGATAAAAGTGCAAGATTTGTGAAAAATATTCAACTTTTCATTTTGACGTTTCGTTAAAATTAAAAGTTGAATATTTCAAAAACTAGGGCCGAGCCGCCCTAAATATTTTATATGCCTTCGTTTTAGGTCTAAAGGAAGCCACGTGCAAAATTTTATTGCAATCGGAGCAGGTCCCCTACTCTTGACATGAGTCTGAGTTTGAGTTTGAAAAACATGACGATTCTAAATTAGATCCTGAAGAATTATTTATGCAATGTATGTATGCTCGATATGGCGATAGAGCGTATTGCGAATTGCACTATTCTAGGAATCCTCATCATCCTGAGTTTCATATTAACGATCAGGGGAAGCTTCTTAAGATGCCAGAATATGCGATGAGAGAAATGATTTTTGATATTACCGCCCGTGAATGGGAAATTACTCATAGGTTTCAACCAATGATTAGAGGTGAGATGTTGTGAGATGTTGAAAAATACGCCAGAAAAGAAAATGTTGATTTATTCGCACTTCCTGACTTGCTCAAAGTTTTAGTTCCATCTGACTTAGATGATGTTTTACGTCGCTGACGCGTCAGGACGAATTTGATATTCTGAATGCAGTGTTCCCAACAAAGTGTGCACATACTCCCATGACGATGGCTGTTATCCCATTAATAGACTGGGCTCTAAAGAGTCTTCATTTCTGGGTTCGGTTTTCTCTTTCGGCCTCAGTCAGATTAGTACCATAAAACATGACATGGGTAGGCAGCTTGATCTTCTTTTTCTTCTGACTACAATAACATAATTGTTGATCACAGTCCAATTATTCTATCTACTTTAGACAAATTTCATCCGCCTATCCAAATCAATTATTTTTAAAACCCTGTTAAAAGTAATCATCATGTTGACGTCTGTGACTATGCTTACAATTTCAGGAGGACGGATACTGACGAACTTTCCAAAAGATTGTTCGCCACTGACTTTTCCACACATTTATCTGTTGATGATATTGACACTGCCCTATCTAACTTTTACACTTTACTTTTTAACATTTTTAAATATTGTGTCCCGTAGGAACGTCAGCGTTCCCTTACTTCTTCTCCTTCCTGGGTTAACTCTGACCTTCGAAGACTTAGAAATAAAAAGAGTAAACTGTGGAAGGCATATCATCTTTTGGATAGAAATAACTCTTCGTATGCCAAATTCGTTGTGTGTTACAATAGATTTCATGAATATTCCACTCAGTTATACAATGATCAAAGGGTGACATGTAACAAAGTTCACTTGCATTGCAAATGTCAAATCCTCCACTCCAGCTGGTGTAATTGGATCAGCGACTCGGTGTTTGAGATTTGCGTGACTTCCTATTTTGCAAGGTTTCAACAATCGGGCGTTTCGATTGCGAGTGAAAACTCTATCAGCGCTGCTGCTGCGGATCGGTGAAAAATTAATTTGATCCCGGGACATTGGTCATTTTGGTCATTGGTCATATGGCTTCAACTACCGAGGCAAAATGGTCAGCGGACCAGGTCATTTTGCTAATAGATACATATAAAGAGGAAAGTCGCTTATATGCACTTGATTCCCCAAATTACCACAATAAAAACTTGCGACGTGTTGCGCTTAAAAGAGTTGGAGATGCAGTGCGGCGTCTGAGGCCGGAAGTAACTGAGAAAGAATGCTCAGCCAAATTTCATTCTCTGAGGACCCAGTACAATTTGGAAAACAACAAGATTAATGCATCACTTAAAAGCGGCACGGGGACTGAAAACGTAAGAATTATCTTATCCGCAATTCCTTTTTCAACTTTTAATTTTAGGTCTATGAACCAAGTTTGTGGTATTTTAAGTACCTCACTTTTTTGAATCCATATTTGACTGCTAGAAAAAGCCGTAACTCGATCGATAAGGAGATAAATGATAATGACGAGGTAGTGGAGATATATAAAGATAAGGTATTCAGTAAAAAACAATCCCACCAAAAACATTTTCATGTAAAAATGTTGCCAAGACGAGTCTACGTAGCTTACCCTGTGAAAAAGTTATCAGATCTCGTATAAAGCCAAGCTCTAAAGACTGCACGCTCTAAACCTACAAGCTCTACACTACACCTTACTCAAAATATATGAAAAAGTGGTCAGATCTCATGTAGAGCCAAGATTTTTGTTCTATGCGCCCTAACTTTACCAGGCCTACCTTCACAAATTCTACATTTTAGTCAAAACGTGTGGCTTGGCCGTTTTGCTACCGTCACGAAGATTTCATAGGCATTCGTTCATTGGGTGTGAAATAAAACGGCCAAGCCACACGTTTTGACTAAAATGTAGAATTTGTGAAGGTAGGCCTGGTAAAGTTAGGGCGCATAAATCAAAAATCTTGGCTCTACATGAGATCTGACCACTTTTTCATATATTTTGAGTAAGGTGTAGTGTAGAGCTTGTAGGTTTAGAGCGTGCAGTCTTTAGAGCTTGGCTTTATACGAGATCTGATAACTTTTTCACAGGGTAAGCTACGTAGACTCGTCTTGGCAACATTTTTACATGAAAATGTTTTTGGTGGGATTTCATTTATTTTTGTAAGTTGGTAGGTTTTTTAATTTTTTTGTTGTCTTTGTAGTAATATTAGCTTACATACCAAATTTCAGCTTTCTAGGACTTCAGGAAGTACCCTAACAATTTTGATGATCAGTGAGTCAGTGAGTGACGAAATCGAGGATTTTTAGACATTAATAAAATCTAAAGTATAATAGCTACGACATTCAAACTTTGTATGTTTAATGATTGTACTGATGGCATTCTATCTTAGCATCATCCACGGAAAAAAATCCACATCTCTTATTTGGTAAAAAAGTGTAGCATAGCAAGGTGTTTATATCACAGAAGACTATAAATTATAACAAGGCGTGTTATTTTATCGCACAATAGGTGAAACATTTTTACAGCATTAGTTAAACAATAAGGCTAGCAGCTATTCATATAGCCAAATAAGCTTATTGCAATATTAGCCAAATGCATAGCATAATTTGATCTTGAACGTGCAATATACGCGACAAATATAAGCAAGTGATGTTATACTTTATTGTAAAAATTATGTAACGCGCATGTAGCTTCTTGTGAAATAATCCATCACAGTTTAAGCATTAAAAATTAGTAAATATTTGCTATACGGTATAATAATTGAAAGCGTACGTAAATTTCCCACAGAATTTACTAATAAGTTCTCAGTCTCATGTAAAGTTGCCCCCCTTGAAGGAAAATTTTTGCAACTTCTGCGTACGCCCATGCCGCCATATAAGAAGAACAATAGGTCTGTTCGCGTACCTGCAGTCACTGCAAGCAACTTGCAGGAAACTGCAGAAAGTCGTTTTCTTACTCGATATGACAGCAAATTTCTGCTGACGTCATCACTTCCCCTCCTGCAGTAGCTCTAAGCAACTTGCAGTAGCTCTGAACTGCCTACAGTTTTCTGCAGCTTCCTGCTTGTCAAAATACAATTGTCAGTTCAGTCAGCTGGTTTTGTTTAATGCGTGGTTGTGACAAAATGGAGAAAAGCAACGTCGTTTCTTTTCAATGTTCAGCGAAATTTCTACAAGAAAGTAAGTATTCTCATTTACAACGGTATCTTTGGATATATATCTTATTTTATATGTAGATCCTGCACTAGCCGAAGAATTTTTTTCTCAAAGTTTATCGGCTGAAAATACGTCCGAAGAGAGCAGTCAATTTGATTTCGTTGAGTATGGAATTGAAGGTAATTACGAAAACAATAATTGCATATATAACATTACATTACATTATTTATTACATTCTCTTATCAGAACAAACAGATGCTCAAATAGAACAACCAGAAGATCACGAGACGGACAAAGTGTTCTGGACAGATGCAGCGGTGCGGTTGCTTATTAACTCTGTGCAAGAACTAAGGCCTAAAGTGGGCAAAATGTATAAGCTTAGAAGCAAGGCAAAAATGTGGGAGGAAATTAAGAACCGCCTTGAAGCGAAGGGGTATATATTCAGCCTTAAGCAAATTGCCAACAAGTTTGGAACCCTTGAAAGGGCATTTAAGAAAACAAAGTGCCACAACAACAAGACCGGCCGGAATAGGCTATTATGCCCCTATCAGAAGTAAGATTGAAATTAAACTATTTTAATATGCTTATTAATTTATAATTTCCTTAAGGGAACTTGGCGATATATTAAATGAAAGGCCATCAATAAATCCCGATTTCATCTTGGGAGCAATGGAAGGGGAAAGCCGATCAAGAAGCGAAAACTCTGTTGAGCCTCTCACTGCGCAGACTGAGACATCCCAACAATCAGCACCCTGTAAGTGAATATAGTTTTTTATTCAGCACGCTAATTTACTTAACTTCAATAGTAGACAATGAAGAAGGGTCACCGAGTTGCTTCCAACGCAGAGCAAGATCTTCTGAAGTTAGTGTAAAGTTGTTAGAGACAATTTCAAAAGAGCAAAAGGAGCACAACGACAAAATTATAGAGTTGCTGCAGGAGTCTAACCGGAAGAAGGAAGAAGCAGACCGAAGAAGGGAACTCTTTTAGAGCAAAAAAATGATTTATTAAGTAAGCTACTTGAGAAGATTTAATAAAACTTTAATTTAATGAAACGTTTAATTTTTATTTTCCCACAATTGTTGGCACACACAATCTCTTACAGTTTTCGCTGATGAATTTCCACTTTCTTCTTGTACTGGACCTTCGTCTGAATCTGCGTTGTCGTTCTCAACTTCATTGAAAGGAAGATCAGTTTCATTCGCTAGATTGTGAAGAACACAGCAGGCTCTTACAAAGTGGCAAACCTTCTCAAGTCCTCTCAACTTGCAGTAGTAGAGCTGCCTAAACCTCTGTTTAAGAATGCCAAAGGCATGTTCTATGACAACTCTACATGAGCTGAGTTGTCTGTTGAAATACTTCTGAGAAGCCGTGAGATGGCCATTATCCCTGTAGGGTGTCAACAACTGCTTCATCAGTGGGTATGCAGAGTCTCCCAATATATAATAATCTAAATAATATGAGAAGTTCTTAAAGTTACAATTGAGAACAATATACTTAACCTTTTGCCAAATGTTCCAGTTTTGGATGAATGAACGAATTCTCGAATACCCTGCTGTCGTGCACCGAGCCCGGATATCCAACGAATATATCCACAAATTTCCGATTTTCGTTGCATATTGCTTGTAGACAAATACTCGTTTGGCCTTTTCGGTCAATATAGTCATCCTTTCCTTTTGACGGTGGGTCAATGATAATATGGGTACCGTCAATAGCTCCTGAGGAATAAGCAACATCATAAAAACGTCTTCAATTATTGCTTAAATTTTTTACCTATTACTTTTGGAAATTTGTACTCAAAATGGGCTGCAGTCTTCTCCAATCTTTCCTGTTGTGGCCAGCGAATCACTTCTCCTGATAAACCGCTGATGAACATTGTGACACGTTTAATCACTTCGCTTACAGTAGATATGCTCATATCGAAACGATCCGAAATATCCCTAAAGCTGCAAGCCTCATGTCCAACGAACCATAAAAACAATAACAGATGTTTTGACACTGTAAGACGCTTATCAATTCTCAAACTTTGATAAGAATCGTGTTGCTCAAAGCGATCGGAAAGGGACTTAAACAGTTCACGGGTTATTCTAAAATGAATCTTAAACTCCGTGTCTGTGTAATGAGGAACAATTTCTTCCACATAATTGTGAATAGAAGTCCTCCTCATTCCTTTAGGAAGAAGACTAGTCACGACATTCCTCACAATAACATCGGGCATTAAAAGAATTTGTGGCACAGAGTCATCTTAGTCGCTATAAGACTCATCATCATCGTCGACAATTAACAAAGAAAGCAAACATCGTTTTTTTTCCATTTGCCTCCTTGTTGTTATTGTTTGTTTTTAAGATATATCGATACAGGTAGTGCACAAAAATCGACCAATTCTAGCAGATTCGCAGTTAACCTTCTTTTTGTTAAAATCCACAATATTCACTTTTCAGACAGACAGAATTGACAACCACAAATTCACTTTTCAAACCGTCACTTTCGCACTCTTCTTCTGCTTTTACAGAAAATTGCAGAAAAGTGTTTTCGTACTTTTACAATTTTACCCCCACCACATGAAGTAGCAAACTGCAGTAACTTTTGCAGGCGAAAAAAGTACGCGAACAGACCTATTATTTCGCTGTATTTCTAATTCCTCTTTAACGGCTTGAATATTATATTCATTTCTGCATGAGTCAAGCTCAAAGTATATGCGCATCTGATCTTGCACGCATGCATTATAACAACGTGCGCGATTGTTTATAGCGTAGCGAAGCTGTATATGCATCGAGTAAAGTTATGCATATATTCACTTGAGTATTATATATAAGACCACGCGCCAGGAGTTTACGTGTGTAAGTGGCGTGCGTTTGACTGTTGTATCATTCGTTGAATAGTTCCGAGGAGATCAGCAGTGCTTCATAGTGTTTTGTGTGACGGTGCATTTTTGAGCGGTGAAGTGAAAGTAAAAGTACGTAATCAATTCCCAATGGAGGATTTTCGGCAATATTTAACATGTTTCTTAACAAAAATTGGATTTGAGAACCTTTTGGATGAATTTATTGGTAAGGATGAATTTTGTTTAGATTTTTATTTATTTTATTAGATTACTCGCCCGACATTTTTTCTTAAGGGGGAGTAAGGTTAATTTGGTGAAAAAAAGCATGTTTTCAAGAAATTTTTTTGGCGATACAGTTAGTGCTAGCTTATTTACTTAATTTCCATATAATAACACATTATTTAAACATTATTTTTACAAATTTCCATTGCAAAATATTTATACTTAAGCGAGTGGCAGTGAATCTCCGGAAGCGTCTCGAAAAAAAGTTGTTTTGCGGTGCACATCATAACTCGCAACAGAATCATCTCAAACAAAAAAAATTAAAATGCACTAGTTAAGGGAGATGTTGCTTGGGGTAATCCTGGGAGGATTTTTTGTTTTTTCCATTTTTCAATTTTTGGTAGCACTTGGAAGCCAAAATACCGATTTTCGCTAAAAAAAATCAGCTAATTTGTTGCTGTAGAATTAATAATTATTAAAAAAAAAACAAAGCTCCCAGGAATACCTGGTAAATTATGTGAAGAAGTACTGTGCAAAATTCCAAAACGATCGGCTCAGTAGATTTTGAGTTATAATGTGCACGGACTTCAAAAATGGCAAGCTTCAGAAAAACGCTTTAAAGTTTTGCAAAATACCTAGCAGATATAGAAAATCGTTCTGACCAACAGACTCAAATGCTCGTAACTTCGGCAATTTTGCTCCGATCGACTTAAAATTTTGACACAATATTCTTGCGATGTTATGCATTCATTTGAAAAAATAAAAATAAAATGAAAAAAGAGTTTAAAAACCTTACGCCGCCCTTAAATAAATTAACTAAAATATTAACAATACATACATACCTATATCCTATTTAGAAGAAGAATTTACGAGGGAGACATTTCAAAATCTAGACTATGTTACTTTAAAGGGTATTATTCCTAAAGCAGGGCCACGTCAATTATTTTGGTCAAGATATACGGAACTAATAAAAACTCAAATTGAGGTTCGTAAATACGTACATTTTCGTGTTTGCTTATTATAGTATTCGCATTATTATATAATATATCGTTAGTATAGAAGTCAAACTTGCTGGCTACAATTTTACGTTAAGCGGGTTTCAAAGTTTTCTTTATTTTTGTATACTCAAATTTTACAGCCACTAATTTCACTTCCCGAGCAACAACCACTAATTTCACTTCCCAGTGAAAATGATACACTATCAATGCATTCATCGCTTATTTCTGATCAAACCGTATTTACAGTTCATTCCTCTCAACTTTCTGATCAATCTCATCTGAACTCATCTTTTGAAAATTTACAAGAAGTAAGGTTTTGATTGTAATTTCTAGCAAATAAATAATTATATATTTATTTTCAGTTCGTTTTTGAAACACAAAAGGACTCTACATATAATCTAACTTAAAAGCCAGATCCTCATACTTGTACGGTTGAAGACTACTTGAAGTGCCCTAACGGTGCTCTAGTCAAAAATTTGTACAACAAAAATAAAATTTTTGACGGGAAACATAGAAATATAGAACTGAGAACTGAGCTGGTAGCAGATATAAAAACAGAAGACGAACTAGCTTTCTTGCAGACAAAATTTGGAGTCATTTGAAAAAATAAATAAAATATGGGATTCGACTAGAGACCATCGAAGGTCTTACCTCCAAAGTGCTTCCACTATAACAATTAGGGAGTATATTGCAATGTACCCAGTACTGAAAACCCAAAAACGCCTATTTCTTTTAACAAGCGACTTTGATGCAGTTTATCCGAACGTGTGCAATAGATTAGTATCAGCGTGGCCAGAAATAAATAACAAAATTAAAAGTTTCTGTTTGTCAAAAAAGAGAATATCACAAACCGAGATAATTACTTCTTCAAAAAGTCCTTTAGCGGGTTTTCAATTACTGATAAACTTGTTGGCATCGTCCGTCTATTGTAAAAAAGGTGGAACTACAAATAAACGAGTTAAACTGTCTAAAAAGGAGGTCTTAGACTCCTTTTTATTTTTAATACAGGTATAATTTGTTTAAAAACATATTTTCGAAATTTTAATGCATTTTTGTTAGGACTCCAATTTATTAACCGAAGCTCTGAGGGAAAGAAGAAATATTTTGCGCCTTGATAAAGAAACATTCCAGCAGTAGCTTGCTTTATTGGTGAAAGTTTTGGTAATTTAACTTAATATATTCTTATTTCTTTAAATAATTCTTTTCCAATTTTCCAATTTATTACAGAAAACATAGAGGCATCTTATGTTTGCATCGATGATGTGATATACAAAACTGAATCTCCTCTGGCTGCGATTGATTCGTGTTTTAAAATTTTTACAGCGCTTCATGCCATATATCCTCTTGCTTGTGAACCAATTTGGCTGTTCATCCAGAAATTTATCTTTGAAATATCTACACCATGGGATAAGTCGTTTACAGCAGTCAACAGCCTCATTAACGATTTAAGTCACCACACCGCATAAGTATACTATCTTATCTTGCTATAGTCTTAAGTACCTAGTTCTATATGTCGGCGCCACTGCTTGGGCTGACCAAGCCGTCGTAACACTCAGCGGATCAGGGAGCAGCTAAGAAAAGAAGAACAAGCACAACAAAAGGAAAAACGTCAGATGACAGGATCATTCTTTGGTGGTGTGCTTTTGAGTGCGGTGCAGAAATCCCTGAATCGCAAGTGGATAAATCTAGTGAATAAATTAAGTAAAGTTCGGTTGTCGGCTGGATGGCGGACCCCCCACAGGCTGGTCCCGGCACGGAGTGGTGCGAGGACAATGCATTGCCGCCCAATAATGGGACGAACTCTGACATCAGAAGTGGGATGGCTCAGGTGCCGCCCGACGGTCCATCCAACAGGAATGCAGATCATGGCGTCGGTTCCGAACAGGCGCTATCGGCTTTGGCGAGTATCCTGGAAAACCTAACACGACAACAACAATCAAACATGCAAGCCAACAACGAGTTCCTTTCGGGTATTTTGACAAAGGCAATGGCCCCAGCGCAGAGGCCAAAATTAAGTGACATTTATATTGCGCCTTACAATCCTGATGGTGACGTAACGATTCGGGACTGGTGCGAACATGTTGACCGTGCCAAAGAATACTGGAAACTAAGTGAGTATGAAATTTGTACTAAAATAGCGGGCTTATTGAAGGGACGTGCACAAAATCTTGGAGATACATGGCTTGTAAAATCGCCGTTATGGAAGGATATGCGAGATGCTTTAATACAAACATTTGAACCAGAAGCGCGTTATTCCAATGATGTTCTCAAACTTCGTCGTTTTGAATTTGATTTCGCCTCTCCGGCTGACTCCATAACAAAAGCATGGAACATTTGGAAGCGGGTAATTACTAGTGACAAAGACAAAGATGCCGTCGAGGCTATTATTGGTTGCATCGATGATGAACAATTGCGACTGCGATTAATGTCGAGCAAGTGTTCAACTGTACCTGAGTTGATATCAGTAGTATCAACTATAAAGCCCAGAGAAAGTTATTGTGAATCATCTGCAAAGCGCCCACGATTTCGTACTAGCCGTGAAGAAAACCGAAAATGTTTTAAATGCGGAAAGCTGGGTCACATCCAGTTAAATTGTACTGCTGATAAGGCTGAACCTAAATCGTTGCTGACAAACGTTGAGTCCGCGAAATTCGATAGCAATCAAGGGGAGCGACCTAAAATAAAATGCAACTATTGTGGTAAATCTGGCCATATTGAGTCTAGCTGTTTTAAAAAAATGAATGATGAATCGGGAAAGGTGAATATAGTTGGCGAACACTCGAACATATCAACTCCGATTGAAATTATCATTCAAGGTCGAAAACATGTTGCACTATTCGACAGTGGGGCAGACCGTTCTCTCGTACAAAAGACGCTAAGTTCTTCGCTGCCAGGCAAGCGGCAAGATTTCACCCTAATGCTGAAAGGGTTGGGTGCAGGAGTACCTATTGTGTCCTGTCAGTGCGTCATTGCAACTTGCGAAATAAACAATGTCTTCGTTGAAATAAATTTTCACGTCGTGGAAGATCACGAAATTCCTTGCCCACTCCTGATTGGATGTGATTTGCTGAAGTTCCCAGGATTGGCCGTTAACATTACGAGTCAGGGTGCAACCGTGAAGAGAGTTCCCAACGTCATGATTGCTATGTCAGATTATAATTTTATTAATAACTTAAATACCGATCTAAATAATACTCAACAAGAATGTGAGCTTAGGTCACTATTAGAGAAGCATAGTAATGTTTTTGCAACTGGTATTCCAAAAACAAAAGTTATTACTGGCAGTATGGATATACAGCTGAAGGACCCAACCAAAACCGTATCCCGTCGACCTTACCGAATGGCTCCGGTTGAACGCCAAAAACTAAAAGCAATTATTGATGAACTGGTCGTTAATGGCATTGTACGTGAAAGCACATCTGACTTTGCAAGTCCAGTTATTCTTGTAAAGAAAAAGAATGGTGACGACCGAATGTGCACTGATTATAGAGAGCTGAATAGCAACACGGTTCCTATCAAGTTCCCGTTACCAATCATCTCCGACCAGATTGATCGACTGTCCGATGCCACCTATTTTATCTGTTTGGATATGGCCCAGGGATTCTATCAGATTCCAATTAAAGAGGAATCAATTTCGAAAACAGCCTTTATTACCCCCGATGGTTTATTCGAGTATGTAATGATGCCATTCGGATTGACAAACGCTCCTGCAGTATTCCAACGTGCAATAATGAAAGCGCTGCGTCCATTCTACAATGATATATTGATTTACATGGATGATGTCCTGATCAAATGCAAGACTTTTACGGAGGGACTTGAAATGCTTGATAAAGTTTTGACTGCTCTAAAGGAAACGGGTTTCTCGGTCAACCCAAAAAAGTGTTCATTCTTCAAGCGATCTATTGAATATTTGGGCAACATCATTTCTAACGGTACTGTCAAGCCAAGCTCTAGAAAAGTAGAAGCTTTAGAAAAATCTCCCGTACCATCTACTGTTAAGGAAGTTCGACAATTCTGTGGACTGGCTGGATATTTCAGGCGATTTGTACCGTCATTTTCTGAACGCATGATTCCTTTGTATAATCTCACAAAAAAGGACGCAAAGTTCGTGTGGACCGCAGAGTGTGAGAATGTAAGACTTGACATCATAAGACGATTAACTTCAGACCCGGTACTGACGATCTTTAGGGAAGACTTGCCGATAGAGTTACACACAGACGCAAGCAGTGCTGGATTCGGAGCTGTTCTTATCCAAATCAACAACGGACGGCAGCACGTTGTAGCTTACATGAGTTCTAGAACCACAGAACCAGAGAGTCACTATCACTCTTACGAATTGGAAACCCTTGCAATAGTTCGAGCGGTTAAACATTTCAGGCAGTACCTTTATGGAAGGAAATTCAAAATCATTACGGACTGCAACGCTATTAAGACCTCCATGCACAAACATGAGCTGCTTCCCAGAATTTATAGATGGTGGGCCTTCCTTCAGCATTATGATTTTGAAGTCGAATATCGTCAGGGAAATCGAATGAAACATGCCGACTTTTTCAGTCGAAACCCGCTGACGTGCATTAGCTTGGTAAATAATATGGAATCCTGGCTGAAAGTGGAGCAAAGACGTGATGCTGACTTATCTGCAACAATAAAGAGATTGGAACAAGGAAACGAGGTAAATGAATACCGTTTATATGATTCAGTACTACAGTATCGATATGTTGACGAGGAACCTGGTTGCAACATTTGGAAAAAGATAATTCCAAAATCATATCAATGGAGTATAATCAATGCTTACCACTCAGCTTTAAAACACTTTGGATGGGAGAAGACATTAGCCAAGATCCGTGAAGAATATTGGTTCCCTGAGATGTCCTCTACAGTGCGACAATTTGTGGATAACTGTGTAATATGCAAGACTAGCAAAGGATCATCCGGAGCTAAACAGGTACAAATGTATCCTATTGAAAAAGAGCCGGTTCCATTTAACACTATTCACATGGATATGACCGGACGACTAACCAAACGAAATAACAAGCACGAATATGTTGTAGTCGTCATTGATGCTTACACAAAATATGTTTTATTGACGTACGCAACAAATAAGACAGCTTTCTCCATGCTTACTTCACTGAGAAACGTTGTTTCTCTATTTGGGGCTCCGAAGCAGATAATCAGTGACCAAGACACTGCTTTTAAAGCTGAATTCGAAGAATACTGCAAGGAACATGGGATTTATCAACATTTCATTGCTCCTGGTGTGAGCAGATCAAACGGCCAAGTAGAGCGGGTGATGGCTGTTGTGAAGAATGGATTGACAATAATACGTAATTATGAGACTGATGATTGGAAGAAAGGCTTAAATGCTCTTCAACTTGCAATTAATTGTACCAAGAATAAGACGACAAACGTAAGTCCAATTAAGGCATTGACAGGAAGACAGTGTGCTGTTCCCTCCGAACTCATTTCCCTTGTTGATGAAGATGATGGAACAGTAGATCGAACGCAATTAGACTGCTACATACGTCAAAGGATTAACAAAAAAGGACAGGAAAACAAGCAAAGATTTGATAAGGGGAAAGCAAAAGTAAAAAGATTTCAAAAAAGCGATATTGTGCTTTTTAAAACAAACCCAAGAACACAAATTGGACTCGACCTTAAATATCCCGAAGCATACGAGATTTGGAAGATACTACCCAATGACCGGTATCAAATAAAGAAAGTTATTGGATGTGGAAGACCCAAGAAGGTGGCTCACGAACAGCTTCGCTTGGCGCCGAAGCCAGGTCTGGAAACCGTGTCGGCGATGGTTACAAAAAATAAATGTGTTGGTGAGTAATAGTAAGCATATGTTGCCTGAAAAAAAAAAAAAAAAAAAAAAAAAAAAAAAAATGGATAAATAAAATAAAATAAAGAGAAAAAAAAAGGAAAAAGAAAAAGGATTTGTTTAGATATTTGTTGCATGTAAAATTTATGCGGACAGGGGCCGCTTCATGTGAGATATTGGTTGCACGTAAAATTTGTGCGGACAGGGGCCGCTTCATATGACATGTTGGTTGCATGTGACGTTTGTGCGGACAGGGGCCGCTTCATGTCCAGTGGTTTGCGAGTTGTGCGGTCGTGTCTGTGCCGACAGACTTCACACTTTGTGGTTGTTTCTTCAATGAATAATTTTTGCGGACAGGGGCCGCTTGAATTGTTGTCACCTATGAGTCATGCTTGTGCGGACAGGGGCCGCTTTATTAATAGTTAGGTACTGTTGTTTGACTGATTCAGGGCTGGCCGAAATAAAGGGCTTTTACTATTTGATTTTGAGCGTCGGGCAAGTCGAGCGCGACCTGCTTTCAGAATGGCCGTGTCGGCGCCACTGCTTGGGCTGACCAAGCCGTCGTAACACTCAGCGGATCAGGGAGCAGCTAAGAAAAGAAGAACAAGCACAACAAAAGGAAAAACGTCAGATGACAGGATCATTCTTTGGTGGTGTGCTTTTGAGTGCGGTGCAGAAATCCCTGAATCGCAAGTGGATAAATCTAGTGAATAAATTAAGTAAAGTTCGGTTGTCGGCTGGATGGCGGACCCCCCACAGGCTGGTCCCGGCACGGAGTGGTGCGAGGACAATGCATTGCCGCCCAATAATGGGACGAACTCTGACATATATTTGATATGAATTGTTTTAAGTGTAAACAATATATGAATTCTCTCCAAGAGTATATAAAACACATCAAAATATATCACAAATTAATATCTACTTTAGTCTGTACAACATGTAATCCTTGCAGGCAGTTCACAATTTTAAACTCATTCAAAAAGCATATGGATACTCATTTCAGAGTCCTTCAATGCTCTGCTAGAATACATAGATCACAAGTTGCTGATAATACCCCAGACAGACGGGCACGGACGAATGAACGTTCGATGAATGATCGTTCTCTCGAATCTTCATTCGTTATATGCATGACAGACGGCCACCTTCATTCGAGTCGAGAATTTTTGAGTTTAAAATGCGCACGAGTGAATCGGTGAAATTAATAGCAACTTTACGAAAACGTTCGCAAGCTACTAAACGTATTGCAACTCTTCCTGCTCCTTCCCCACCTCCATGATCACATAATTAAAACTCAACTGGCTGGCTGGCAGTTGTCAATTCACACTTTGACACTGGAAATCAGCTGATTCTTCCTGGATTTCCATGCTCGTTCTCTGCGAATGAAGTTTCCGGAACTTCATTGATGAGAACGAGAATGTAGTTACGAATGTTCATTCAAACTTCATTCTTGGTGACAGACGACACGGCAATGATCATTCTTCGAGAACGTTCATTCGTTCGTGCCCGTCTGTCTGGGGTATAACACTCGTGACAATTTGGGAATTGTCGATAACGATAGAAGCAGAAGCTGTCGAGCAGTGCAGACGTGTTTTCTGTGAACTTTTAACTTGTACTCTCGGTGTTACTGTTTTTATTGACTGATTTTATTATTTTAAATTGTTTATAAATATTTTGACTGTAACTCTATTTTGTCGGACGGTGCTTAAGACTGTGATTTATTATATCGCGACTCGTCCAGATAATTTTTTCTGTGAAGTCCATCGACCTCGCTGTGATTTTTTCGTTTTTACTGTTTTTATTGACTGTTTTTATTATTTTAAATTGTTTATAAATATTTTGACTGTAACTCTATTTTGTCGGACGGTGCTTAAGACTTTGATTTATTATATCGCGACTCATCCGGATAATTTTTTCTGTGAAGTCCATCGACCTCGCTGTGATTTTTTCGTGACTTGACCTAACGGTCGCAAATTTGTGGGTGGCCCAGACTTTTAGAACTTCAGAACAGTTGTCTCAGCTGTTGACTCTAGTGGCTGTGACTATTTCTGATAAATTTCGCAACTCTTATGGCTTTATGCAACTGTGCTCGACTGCTGTGATACTTTTACCATCTTGCTTTTCTAAATTCCGTGTTATTTATTTAATTTATTTGACTAACTGCTGTTAATTCTTATTGTGCTCCCATTCTTGTGTTTCATTTAAGGGGGATAGCCACTGTGACGGCCGAAAAATTAGTGATTTTTAAAATGTTTTTTTACCGAGTAAGTATACGAATTTTTGGATCGGGTTTTTTTTATTTTATTAAGTACACATCTAATAATTTTTCCACAAAATTTTTATTAAAAAATATTAAATAGTTTTAACAATATAAACGATGCCGTAACGCCTGAAAAAAAAATTTCCCCTCCATGGTCGCATCGATTTTTCAAAAACCGGTACTCAGAAAAAAAAAAAAAAAATTTATTGTAATCTGTATGAATGTAGTTATCGTTGTACGTAGCCGTTTTTTTTTTTTTTTGATTTTTCACAGAATGGCGACCGATTGACAATATTTTAATTTTTTCGACCGTTTTGTTTGGTTTTCAAACAGTTTAAAAAATAGTAAAAAACAAAATTTTTCAAATCGGCTACGCTTAACCTTAACCACTACTAAGACGAACAAAACAAAACAAAAAAATTAGACATCGGTTAATAATTGTTCGAGTTATTAATGCGACCAGTTCAAAAAAAGTCGTTACGAGAAAAATGCGTTTAAAGATTTTAGTCCATTTCTTTCGTAATGAAATCATGTGTCTTTTAAAATTTTCATACCTATATTAAACTATCGAGTCCTGGACCATATGACGGTTCTTCCTCTTCATCTCCAGGGGTCTTGTTGACTTTCTTCATTTTTTCATTTTTTTATTAACTTTTTCGATTCGTAACATTGTGATCGGAAGGTTAAGCGAAAAACAGTCGGCCTACCTGCTCTCGCTACAATCATTGTAACTTAGTCAATTTTTGAAATTTTGACTTGCAATTTTGTACACATATTTTTGAACATATAAACTTTGATTGAAAACAAAAAAAAAATTTTTTTTTTTTTGACTCATCACAGTGGCTATCCCCCTTAATTTATTCGGTATGGCGCCTAATCAAATTTGCTCTGCGCAAGAATGCTTGGATAAATCCGGCAAAAGCCCCCAATTTTGCTGCTTTGGGGTGTGATCGAAGTTATTCCATGCCAAATGCGCCCAATTTCCCGCTTCTATCGGCGACTACTTAAATAAGTCAGGCAATGGCCTGCAGTGGTTTTGCCCTGATTGCCGGCGAAACTCCCCTTCGGTTTATTCCGCGAAGATTGAGAGCCTTCAGGGTGCACTTTCATCTGTTTTAAAATTATGCTCTGACTTGCAAAAGGAGCTTACTCTTATCAAAGCAAACCTGAATGTTTTCGTGGACCGAAGGAAATCCTTCTCTATTCAGGCTTCATCATTGTTGGCAGCCCCACAAGGTGACTCTGTCTTTGCATCATCTGTCGAGTGCAATGTGGGACGTATTGGCACTCTGCCGGTGATCGACAACTCTGGCCCCCAGAAGAAAATTAGTGATGGGACTTCTCCCAAAACATCATCGCTGCTTAATTTTAACAATAGTAACCATCTAGCAGCTACTACGGCCACAACTGTTACTACATCTAAGCGGATCACCCGTTCTAAGTCTGCATCAGCTAGTGCGCCCGCACTTAATTCTGCTGCGCCGGGCCCCTCGACCTCGCTTGTTTTGGCTGATGTCGTCACTATTTCATCGCCTGAAGTTCGTCCAGCTGTTCTTGCTTCTGTTGCGTCGGCTGCTGCGAATCCGCCTCCACAATCTGGAATAAGTTCTGCCTCTACTATTCTTAGGGCTGCCAGCGTCCCTAAAACTCTTTTTGTTTCTCGTCTCGACCCGGAGACCAAGGTTGATGATGTACTGGACTACGTTTGCTCCAATTCATCAATCCCACGGAATTTGATTTCTGCCAGAAAGCTTTTCTCGAAGGCGCGAGCTGATGCTATTCCGTTTGTGTCGTCTTTTAAGATTTTTGTTCCGGTGGAGCATTTCCCTGTGGTGTTGGATGGTGCATTTTGGCCTGACAACCTTGTTGTTAAGGAATTCATCCCTCAACATAAGTACCGCAGCCAGACATCAAGGAATCTAAAAAACGGACTTCGTCACTCAGCATCCACTACGCAAATGTAACAGGCCTACGATCTAAACTGCGGCATTTATACTTATCAACCACTGACTCCTGTTACGATATTATATGTTTGACGGAAACCTGGCTGTCCTCGGATATTCTAAATCCTGAGCTCTTCTCTTCTGAGTTTCAGGTATATCGTCGTGATCGCCATTTGTCTCGAGTTTGTGCCCCTGTTGGGGGTGGAATGCTCTGTGCCGTTCGCAACTGCTTCTCTTCTGTATTGGTGGAGATTCCTAATCCAGGTAACCTTGAGCTTCTCTGTCTTGCTTTGAATTTTCCAAAGAAAAGGCTTTTCATCATCAATGTATACATCCCTCCGAACTCCCCGCGTGATGTGTATGATGCTTTTTGCGACGCTGTTGAGTTTGTGTCGGACTTACTGCTGCCTCTTGACGACTTTTTGGTTTTCGGCGATTTTAATCTTCCTTCTCTTCACTGGACTTAAGAGGAATCGGCTGACTATCTTTCTCCTTCTGCAACGCTGGCAACTCGACAGTGCGATCAGCTGTTTTTTGATCGTTTACAAGGCTGTAACGTTCATCAGGTGAATCCAGTACGTTGTGGGGCCGGCAAATCTCTTGACCTAGTTTTTTCATCTAACGCTTGCTGCACTTCTGTGTCGAGATCCGCTACGCCACTCGTGAATGAATCGTTTTTTCATCCTGCAATCCATATTGAATTCTATACCTCGCAATGTGAATCTATTGTCGAAAGCTTTTCTAGTATGTCTTTTAATTTTCGGAAGGCTGATTTTTCAAAGTTGAACGATTTTCTGTCCGGTTGTGATTGGTCTCCTGTCTTATCCGAATGTAATATTAACACTGCGACTTCTAAATTTTACGAGATTATATCTGCTGGTTTTGTTTCGTGCATGCCAATTGTTGTTAATAAGAATTCTTGTGCTCGTTGTCCTTGGCTCGATTCTGAGCTCATTAGCTTGAAAAATTCTAAAACCAGAGCTTGGAAAAAATTCTCTATAACAAGGACTGATTCGGATTTCAGCAATTTTTGTGCATTGCATGAAGAGTTTGTTGCAAGATCTGAGGCCGCCTATTTATCTTACCTATCTAATTTAAAAGACTCTATCAAGAACGAGCCAAAGCGTTTCTGGTGTTTTATTAACTCTCGGAGAAATTCCGATGGTTATCCTGCCTCGCTTCGCTACGATGGTGAGACTTCTAACGATCCTTCGACCATCTGTAATTTTTTCTACAGGTTTTTTGGTACTGCTTTCACCTCCGAAAACTGTGATATTCCTGACTTTTATAACTTGACTACACTTCCATCTGCAACTTTAGAAATTAAGGACCTCTACTTTGATCAGGATACTGTATTAAAATATGTAAATGAACTTCCCTCTAAATCCACCTGTGGGCCTGATGGCGTACCATCCATAGTTTTGAAATCGTGTTCTATACCTTTATTAAATGTTATCTGTTATTTATTTAATTTATCAATGTCCTCTGGAATCTTTCCTGATTGTTGGAAGCTATCTTATATTATACCTCTTCACAAGAAGGGCTGTAGGGATGACATTTCCAATTACAGACCAATTGCTAAACTGTCTGCACTAGGTAAACTATTTGAGGCTATTGTCTGTGATATTTTATATTTCCATTGCAGATCCCTAATCAACGAAGACCAACATGGCTTCGTAAAGGGCAGATCAACGGTATCTAATCTCCTAACTTTCTCGTCTTACTGTGTTGATGCTATTGAAAAGGGCGGACAGGTCGATTGTATTTATACTGATTTTAGCAAGGCCTTCGATAGAATCAACCACAACACACTAATCTTCAAACTGAAGAGATTGGGTTTTCCTCCATTATTTTTAAAATGGCTTTCGTCTTATTTCACTGATCGATTACAAGTTGTGTCTTTTCGAAACACATTATCTTCACCTATCCATAATACATCCGGTGTTCCACAGGGAAGTCATTTGGGTCCTCTTCTTTTTATTTTATTTATTAACGACGTGAGTTATGTTCTGCTGCACTCGAATATACTTATTTATGCTGACGATGCTAAAATTTTTAAAATCATTAAAAATCCATACGACTGCTCTCTACTCAATGACGATTTAAATAAATTTTCTCAATGGTGCTCCTTAAATTGTTTGCCTTTGAATGTAGGTAAGTGCACACTCATGTCCTTCTCTAGAAAACATAATCCCATTAAATTTCCCTATTTAATGGATGGAAGTGAATTGTGTCGACTTGACTCGGTGAAAGATCTGGGTGTAACATTCAACTCTAAATTTACTTTTGACGATCACATTAATATCATTGTTAATAAAGCTAATTCACTGCTTGGCTTCATCAAGAGATGGTCTAAAGAATTTAATGATCCATATATTACCAAACTGTTGTTCCTTACGTTCGTTTTACCTGTCTTAGAATATGCCAGTCCCGTTTGGTCACCTTCTTATGCATTTCACTCTGATCGACTTGAGTCTGTCCAAAAACGATTTTTGCGTTTCGCCCTTCAATCTCTTCCTTGGGTCAATCCCCTACTCCTACCACCATATGCGGATCGCCTAAAGCTTATTTCCATGGCATCCCTGTCCGATAGACGCACTGTATCCATGATTGTTTTTGGCTTTAAAGTTTTATCTGGTGAATACGACTGTCCACGATTGTTAAGCTTATTGAGCTTATCCGTTCCACGTCTCGGCCTCAGATCTTGCAATCTGCTTCATGTACCTTTTCACCGAACCAACTATGGCTTGCATGAACCAACTACGCTCATTTCGAGACTGTTTAATTCGCATTCCGATATCATTGATTTTAATTTATCTACTCTTCAATTGAAGAATCCGCTTACGAATTTCTTTAGTAACTAATTTATAATTATTTTATTTATTTGTTTTGTTTTTTTTTCTCTTTTATGTTAATTCAGATATTTGCTGCTCTTATTGTTTTTAATAGACATTTAATAGACATTGTATTAATAGACATTGTATGTCTCATTGCGAATAAATAAATAAACCCTCGTGAGAATTTCGGGATACCACAAAGTAATTATAATAATACTTTCCCCACGGAAGTTAATGAAATAATGCTAAATTTAAATTCTTTCGAAAATATTATTCAAGTGGAAAACAAACATTTAATTTCAACATTTAATAATCCAAAAATTAAAGTAGGAGTTGTTCTCGTTGTAGGAAGTAAAGATAATTTGCCATTATTTGGTTTATTGGAAGGAATCATTGTTTCAGAAGAAAATGAAATTTACTTTTGTATGAATGATCTTAATTCCTTATATTTTGATGTACATCGGTATTGTCATGTAGTTTCCAAAACAAACATGTTTAGAGTTACTAAATATTGTCTTGATTACGTTAGTATTTATAGTTTAATTGAAATCCATTCCATTTTAACAGTTCTCTAAGAAGACTACAATATTCAAGGATACTAAGAGCCTTATTGCGAGAGTCGAGTCGTCACTTTATCGATTCGACTTTTTTAAGTCGACTGCAAGAATAATTGGTATTGTGTAAGCTAATCGACTCACGTAAAAGCATTACCAGATTTCATGAAAAATCAGTCAGTAGTTTTCTCTAGCATTGTGAATTATTAGGAGAGAACTTCACCTATTGCGAATTAGTTCTGTCATTTTCTGTCAGGTGCCAATATTGGAAGGTTGTGAGGAAGTTGATTCTGTGACAAATTGTGATCTGTTTTACAGATAAATAAATATATATTGAATTGTATTGAAATATAAATAAATAAAAGACAAGAAAATTTATTAAAAACAAGAAAAATCAGCGATATACTTGACTGTGCCCATTTGAGTTTTTTGCGGGAGACCTCTTGGTGCTTTGCAGGTGCATCTCTGATATAGACTCCCAACAGTGACTTTATTAATTGTGTGTCCAAACTATTAGTGACTTTGATTATTATATTAACTCTTAATCCCAGACTTCTCATTCTACTGTTTGTCCCTCAACCAATCTAAGGACGTAGGCTGTATAGGCCTACCTACATCTATCATTACCTGGAGAGATGAGTGTCTTAGCATTATTTATTGAAGACGAAAGTGACGATGAGAGGAATGAAGAAGTTTTAATAACTATCCGCAAAAGAAAACGTGTGCGGGACGCATCAAATCCATTAGAAATGGATGAAACTTGGTAAGTATACATACATAATTCCTATTTTGTTTTCTCCTAATTGGTATTTTACATGTTTAGCTTTATTGCGAACTACAGATTAACAAAACATGCGTTTCTTGATTTGCTTGAACAATTAAGTGAAAAGTTGAGGCCTTCACTAAGAGCATCATCAATTCCAAATGTAATAAAATTGGCGTGTTTACTCAGGTTTTGTGCTCAAGGTAGCTACCAGTTGAGTGTAGGTAACGATTTTGAGTTGGGCCTGGCGCAACCAACTGTTTCGCTAATACTTAACGAAACACTGTTAGCCTTTGAAGACAACATATGCCCTCAGTGGATCAAGTTTGACTACACTGCAGAAGAAAAAAATCGGGCAAAATTATTTTTCTACGAAAAAAGCAATATTCCGGGCATATTAGGTTGCGTCGATGGAACCCACATAAGGATTGTGGCACCCAAAGATAGTTCGAAACACTTATACTACAATCGGAAAGGATTTTATAGTTTAAATGCTATGATTGTAAGTTTAAAATTAAATATTAAATACTTGTTTCTCAAATATTTAACTGTGTTAATAAATAGGTCTGTGATGATAAAACAAGGATCCGATACATCAATGCAAAGTTTCCAGGAGGTACTCACGACTCGATGGTATGGAGTTCGTCTGCACTAAAAGTAAAAATGGAAGAAGACTACCAGAATGGAGGGACAAATACATGGCTTCTTGGTAAGTTATGAAGTTTAAAATAGATGAATTAACAGTTTTGATATATATTAATCATCTAGGTGACGCAGGATATCCTTTGTTGCCCTACCTAATAACGCCTTTTCGAAGCGCCCAAGAAAATTCGAATGAAGCACGTTTTAACGAAAGGCATACTAAGGCACGTATTATAGTTGAGAGAACAATTGGAATTCTCAAAAATCGCTTTAGGTGTCTTTTGGGACACAGGGCGTTACATTATGAACCCCTACATGCAACAAGGATAGTTAATGTTTGTGCTGCATTGCACAACATTTGCCTGCACTATGATATTAATTTTGAGGACACAGCTGGAGATGAACCTTTACCGCTAGAAGTTCAGCATCCAGAGGTACTACAGCCGGAATCAAACAACGTTGCCGTAAATATAAGAAATGCGATTTTGAATACAATGTTTTCTAGATGAATATTTTCATTTCACTTTATTATTATTATTTTGATTTTCACTTGATTTCCTCAAAAGTAGGTACTAAGGGCCCTATTCTCGTTGTCACGCGAATCGAATCGAAAAGAGCTTATAAAAGCACCTTTTGAATTGAAATTCCTTAATAATAATTTTCTCGTTCAAAGTGAGTGAGGTGCTTTTATAAGCTCTTTTCGATTCGATTCGCGTGGCAACGAGAATAGGGCCCTAAAACATAATTCACATATTATAAAAGATATATTTATAATATTTAAAAGATATATGTGTTATATATTTATTATATTTAAAAAAAAAATAAATCCTGCAAAAATAACAAACACAAAATAACTATAAATTCAATTTTCCAATCCATAACTAAAACATTGCACTTCTATCATTTCCAGGCCTAAAGGTTACTTTGAAGCTCGAATTGTTTTTTCTTCAGTTCCAAGATCTCGACTTTTACTCTCAATTTCTCAGTTCTGCTTTTTTGATTATTTTTTAATTCTTCTTTGTACAGTTTCAACTTTTCTTCTTTAAGTTTTAGTATATCTTTTTGTACATAATATATTTTTTTAACGTATTCAGTACTGCTTTTTATGTGTTCTTGCATTTGATGAACGTCTTCCTTTATTTCTTTAATATCGCTCATTATGTCGTTATTGACATTTTCCATTTTTTCCATGTATTCGACAAAGCGAGTACATTTTTCTTCTTTAGAGTAAGTTCGCCTGGATGGTTGGTTGATTCGCTTTCTTTTATTTATCTTTGCTGCTACTGAAGTGCCACTGGTAGTTTCATTAATAATTTGAGCTGGCTGATTACTTTCATATTCATCAATTGGAGTTGGAAGGATATCAGCAAAAATATCCTCAGGCTCAGACACATCAATTCCAGTTATCTCATCAGGAGTTACATCGGCTTCAGATGCACAATTATTAGCAACGTTTGTAATATTTAAACCGAACTCCCGACCCTCCGGATTTGGAGATTTATCCAGTTTTATTAATTTAATAACGGCCTCTTCCAGAGGAGAAAACCCTTTTAAATTATGTGGTCCACCACCCGTAGCCTTTAGCTCTTTGGTGTTCTCAGCTAATTTTTTTTTTAATTTAAATTTGAAATCCACCCACACCTGAAAAACACACGCTTAGAATTAAGCACTACATTTTATATCTTATCGTACTTACTTTTGACCACTTTTCGGGTGTCTTAAGAGGTGGACCGAGGCTATTTAATTGTGCTGCAAATTTTTTCCAGTGCGGAATCGCTTCGGATTTTCTTATTATTCCTTTGGCTACATTAGGCTGCATTTCCATAAGGTGCACCAGTCTTTCCATTTGGTGCTTATTGCTAAAAGACTTTTTTCTAAAAATGTTTTAAAACATAAAATAATTGGAATTAAAATAGAAAAATTCACTTACGCATTCTCCATTTCTGACTTCCTTACACCAGGAATATTGCAAAAACGTGCAAGTCGACGCCTGTCACACCATCGACTTGAAAAGTCGATTTAATCGAAAAAATTCGTCAATAATCGACTTACGCAATTTGAAATTCTACGATCGACTCTCAGTCGTAGAAATGACGACATTTACAATAAGGCTCTAATTATTTTCACGCCACTAAATTTCATGTTTTCCAATTCTGTTGTTTCAAGAAATTGAACTATCTTACTTTTATATTTTAAATTACAGAAATGTTTTGGAAATTATTTTATAATATATTAATAGATACATTTTAAGAATAACTATTAAAACTATTTGTCCTAAAGTTATATTTTTCTATCCGTTACAATAAAGGAAAAACTTTTATTTGCTTATTTGCTTGTTTATTTATTTTTTACGACCTATTCGATTAACATGAACCCTTCACTATTGTATATATTGTCCTGTATCCTGATTAATATATAGTATGCTTATGCTATATTGATATTTGAAGTGGCCGCCGACAATTTTAAATTTCAGTGGATTACGATTAAAATATTTATTTTCAGGTTTTTGATGTTGCTATAATAATACATTATATCAATACATGACACAAATATGATTGTTTTGCTATGATTATATACTATGAAACATTAAATATTATTGCTATACATGTAATGTCTATAGCTATATATGTAATGTTTGTAGCAACTTTTGGTATATGCGTTGAAGAATATATGTGTTTTAATGTTACGTTTAACGTTAAATTTATAGCATTTTATGCATTCGTCATAATGCTGCTTGAGCTATTTTATTAGCGAAAAGTAATATATTTAATGACGTATTGCAATATGAAATATTTTGCACGATGCTATATTATATTAGCTATGATTGTTACGCATAAATAACTGAACTAGCTACAAGCGATTACCTCTCGGTGTATAATGTGCAGAGCGGAAAAACATATACATATAAGATGACATATGCGGTGATAACTATAAGATTTAAACGTGTTATAGAATCATAGCTGATGAAGCAACATATGAACACTATCCTGATTTGAGTGATGTGAATAGCCGTGCGGATATATAAAAAATTACTGATGTAGCTATTATTTTTTTCCGTGTCCAAAGCAAAGTTATGAGAGTTCAAAAAAACGACGAAGCGTTTCGAGAAAAGGTAGGTAGTGCCCTTGCGCTTCGCTTGGCTCGTCTTGGCGGGGGCACTACCGTGCCCCCAGATTTAAGCTTCCCTTGCTTAATTTTATCTTTACTTTTACCCACAGCGTTCACAGGATTCGGAGGATTCTTTCATTGATCATATTTTTGAATACGACAGTCAACCACCCATAGTTGACACGGTGGTATCACAGTCGCCTACTTCATCACCTCTTGTTACTCCAGTAACAGCCCGGTTCCCTTCAGAAAGTAGTTTATCTCCAGGTCCAAATACCTCCAGCTCAGGAAATCCCACCTTAAGCGATCGTCGTTCAAACAAACGTAAAGGAATCAACGGTGACGAGTATACTGGAGCCACTAAATCGTTGGCTGACTCGTTGCGCCAGCCAATTGTTATAGCTGATTCGAAAAACACAGTTATTGACTATGGCGTAGATGGATTTTTAAATTTCATAGGGTCCGTTCTGAGAACAATTAAATGTGAAGAATTACGGCTGACAGTAATGCAAAAAATAATGCAAATGACCATCGATACTCGGACGACTGATATAGAACAATCCCGTCTTTCTTAAAGCCTACATATTGGAACCTTTAAGAGAAATGGGATTGATATCACTTATTTGAAGATAGTGTGTGTTGCGGTAAAATAAAACTCACCACGACTCTTATTGACTCTCTCATTTGTTGATTTGTATTTTCACAAATGTATCTTGTTTTGGGTTCAAATAAAAAAGAAGAGACTAAAAAGTTTAACAATTTATTCTCATTTACAGTATTGTAATTACATAGATACATTCTGGTATTATCTGTTCAAATCAGGAAACAAAAATTTTCATTTTGGTACTCATCCCTGGAATTTTTTTTGAAAAATGGGATGTTATTACGTACGTACGAATAGAGATATTATAATATGTTAATTATCCTGTGAAATTTTAGGGCATTCCGCAAATAGAACTTACAAGTTCCCTTTCTTAACTGCATCGTATTGCCAGTTCACAGCGCCGACAGTATTAAAATATTCAGTGAAATTATCACGAACTGCATTTGCTGTGACACTGGAATGGTTTCCTTTTTGATTAGATATTTTTTGAAGCTCTAAATTTGGATATTTATCACGTTCCCCTCTGTTATCAGGTTGTGTATACCAATTTGATTTTCTATGTAAAAGGTAATTATGGAGAAGAACACAAGTGTAAGTTACAATTTCAACTTTTTCTACAGCCAAAGGAATGGGATTCAACAAAACACGAAACCTGTTCGACAATATTCCAAATGCATTTTCTACTGTTCTTCTTGCTCTACTTAGTCTGTAATTAAAAATAATTTTTTCCAGAGTTAAACCGCGATCAGGATGGGGTTTCATTAAATTTTCTTTCAAAGGGAAAGCATCATCACCAACAATAACATAAGGCAATTTGTGAGAAAAATTAGGTAAATAGCTGGGCTCAGGAAAATTAAGAGAGTTTGAAATTAACTTGTTTCCCAGTGGACTCTCCCGAAACACAGCCGAATCATGCATTCGTCCATTTCGGCCTATGTCAACAAATATAAATTTGTAGTCGGCATCGACAAGAGCAAGCAGAACAATGGAATCTCTTCCTTTGTAATTACGGTAAATTGATCCATCCTTCCGCAGAGGTCGAAAGCTAACATGCTTTCCATCTATAGCCCCAATACAGTGGGGAAATTGCCAGTTTAATGCCGATTCACACATATCAGGGTCCGGGCCGTGTCAGCTCCGTGCCGGGTCCGGTCCGGGCATCCGGGTCAGTCAGTACCATTCACACAGATCCGGGCCGTTTGAGTCCCGGGCCGTTTCGGTCACTATTTCGTGTGAGTTCAAAGTGATTAGAGTGATCTGCCGTGTGTTGTTTTTATAAAGTGATTGAAAATGTTGAATTTTGCTTTAGAAGAATTAGCTATTATAGCTCTCCTTCTAGATGAAGATGATAACGAGAAAAAACAAAAAAGAATGTGGGTTCATGAAGCCTGGAAAAAAAGAAAAATTGAGAGCGAATTTGCTACACTTTTTAAGGAACTTTTGGATGATGAAACCAAATTTTACCAGTATTTTCGGATGTCGAAAAATTCATTTAATATTCTTTATAAGAAATTGTATAAAAATTTGAAGAAAAAGGATACACCTTGGAGGGAATCGATTAAACCAAAAGAACGTTTAGCTGTTTGTCTAAGGTATGCAATTATTTAAAATTAATCAACAACATAATCACATTCATTCCATTAAGAACAAAAATAAAATAATCAATTTTTAAGTAAAAAGATCGGTATTTAACATAAAAATAACAATTTTCTTAAAAACAATAACATATTCATGTTTCTTCTAAGTTATAAAAAAGTACATAGATATTGCAAATTTAAGTGTTAGTATTGCTAGAAAAAGACTCATAGTATATAGCTGTTGGAGAGTTAGAATTTAATTCTTGTTGCTGCGATATAAATGAGCTGCGCATATTCAACGATGACAAATTGTTGTTCGGTATTTCGAAATCATTTGCTGGTGAAGGAATTGATGTACTGCATCCAGGCGATAGTGAAGATGACTGTGGAACATTTGTTGTCGGCGGACGATTACTACTTTCTTGACCAAGAATCATCTTCATTTCAAATTCTTGAACTGTTTGAAATATTTTAGTTTTGGCCAAGTTTAAATAATACGGCGATAAAGCTTTCAATGTTGGCGCTATGCCAGCCAAAAAAGCGTCTACAGAGTCTTTGCTTGAAGATTGTTGATTTTTTTTCAAAATGTACTTCATCAAGGTAGATGTGGCTGTTTGTGGTGCTTCACGTTGTCTTTTTCTTAAATTACAACGTTGAGGTTGTTGTGAATCTTCTATACGGTCTTCATTTTGAGCAGCATCATTTCGAGATGTATTTTCTATGTCATTTATGTTAGTTTCATTACTTAAAATTAAGTTAGTTTCTCGAGATGTATTTTCTATGTCTATGTTAGCTTCATTATTTAAGTTAGTTTCATCTCTTAAGGGATTTTCTCCACAAGAAATATTAGTAATAGTGTCCCTTGGCTGCATAAATGGTTTTAAGAAACTTAATTGATCTGAGTATTTGTACTTTTTGTTAATATTTGCTGCTTGCCCACTTTTCGTGACATTTTTTTGAACATTTTTTCGCAACTGGTCACGAATATTATTCCACCGAGCCTTGCATGCTTTGGCTAGAAAAATGAAAGAATAAATATATATGCTACTACTAAAATATTTTCTTTTGATGATTAAATTACAGATATTTGGCTACTGGTGATTCGATGAAAACAATATCTTTCAGTTATCGAATGGGACACTCTACGGTTTTTGCAATTATCATGGAGACTTGCAAAGCAATTGTTGACAAACTTTTGCCAGAAGTAATGCCAGAGCCAAATGAAGCTGATTGGAAGAGAATTGCAGCAGAGTTTCGTGACATATGGCATTTTCCTAATTGTTTGGGTGCAATGGACGGGAAACATATTTCTATCCAAGCCCCTCCGAATAGTGGTTCAGACTATTTTAACTACAAAAAGACTTTTTCTGTAGTTCTTTTGGCCTTAGTGGACGCCCAGTATAAGTTCATCGCAGTAGACGTGGGATCGGATGGGAAAAGTAGCGACGGTGGAATTTTCTCTAATTCAAATCTTGGAAAATTGTTAGAAAATGGAAACATGAATGTACCACCGGATGAAGTGCTGCCTGGAACTTCTATATTTGCGCCTTATGTAATTGTAGGGGATGAAGCATTTCCACTCAAAACATATTTACTGCGCCCGTACCCCTCAACTCATCAACTGGATGATAGCAAAAGAATTTTCAACTATCGGCTGTCTCACACAAGAAGGCTTTCAGAAAATGCTTTTGGTATTTTGGTGCAAAAATTCAGAATTTTTAATAGAAGGATTCAATTAAAGCCAGAAAACCTGGATAATTTAATTATGGCTACTTGTGTTCTGCATAATTTCATACGCGAACATGACGGTAAACTAGCTGAAGCTTACCCTACAAACCCTTTAACGGACCGTGAAGAAAATGACATAGCATTAAATAATTTATCTCAACAAGGAGGAAATGCAACACGACGGTCATTTTTCATAAGAGATTTGTATAAAACATATTTTAACTCAGCGGCTGGAGCAGTTCCGTGGCAGTACGAAAAAATATAATATGTTATAATAAATATAATAAATAAATAATATAATATGTTATAATAATGTAAAATATGTTTGTTTAAAAAAATAAAATTGTATGCATTACCTGTTTGATTCATTTGTTCCCCTATTTCTTGCCATAGTTTTTCTTTATAATGTGTATTCATGTAATTAGGGTGTCGCAAATTATAAAGCATTTGATTATTTTTCACTAATTCTATGAGCCTCTCGTCATCCATTTCATAAATTTAAAAAACAAGATATCAAAGAATCACTGAGAACTAAGCCTCGCATGTACACTTGCTCGTGGAAGCACTTAAATAGCGAGCATTTGGCTGTACGAAATGAGAAAATAAAGTGTTTCGGAGAAAAAAAGTGCTCTCCGTGTCCGGGCCCGGACGGAAAATATTCTTTGAAAGAATCTCGGAAAGCCCGGCACTGACACGGATGGATCACGGAAAGCACGGACCCGGACAAGTGTGAATGGTTCTATGCTAACTTTGTGTAACAATTTTCGGTCCGGGCCCGGCACGGAGCTGACACGGCCCGGACCCATGCAAGGACGGACGGCGGCAGTCCTGCAAGAAAAGTGCAAAAAACCAAAACAATTAGAGCATCGGATGCTCAAAATATAAATGAATAAACGTGTGCGGAAAAATTATGGTGGTAATTTGGAACCTGCTAATAATTTGGAACCCCTTAATATCTCAGAAACAGACAACGACATCTGTTAAAAACCTATGAAATTACGTTGAACTGATGTCATTGAACGTATTACCGCCACTAGCGCCATTTTTGCATCGAGTTTGGACCTGTCATACTAAGTTGAAATTTTGTGTCACCTGCAAATGTTTTTTACTTTTATTTCCTAATACTGTCAAAATTTTTGTTTCGGTCTAAAAGTAAATACAGTAGGTGTTACACGAAGTATATACGCATACGTTCACATTGTCAGAGGTAAGTTTTAAGATTTATTTTAACTAGTTTTTCTTTTCTTGATTATTTGGTAACATAAGTAGTAAGGTTTTGATTTTGGAACCCGATAAGTGATAAGTGCATGGAACCGGGTTCCAAATTACCCGCAATGCATTTAAATCCTTTTTTTTCATGGTTCCAGTCATGCCTCGAACTCAACTGTCACCAAAGCCGAAGTCGAAAAGAAAGAGTTGGACCAGGGCTAACATGATTGAAGCTGTAAAAGCAGTAAGAGAAAAGAAAATGGGAAATGGGAAAATGGGCAGTTAAACTGTATAGTGTTCCAAAAACTACTTTGCAAAGGTTTGTGCACAGTGACCAGCCTCCCGATGAGGTTGCAAATACTACTATAGCAAGAAGACCTGTCCTGCCAACTCATCTTGAAGAAAGCCTTGTGTCATACCTTCTCGTTATGGAAAGTAAATTTTATGGCTTGACCCGTCAGGATGTTCGTAAAATGGCCTATCAGTTGGCTGTGAAAAATAATATTGCATATCCGTTTCGAAATAATATAGCCGGGCGAGCTTGGCTTGATCATTTCTTATTACGGCACAAAGATAAACTGTCCATTCGATCACCAACAGGAACTTCCAATGCTCGGGCTCAAGGTTTCAATAAAGAAGCAGTGGATAAGTTCTTTGACCTCCTTGAAGAAGAATTCCTAAAACATAATTATCCTCCCGAGAGAATTTTTAATGTCGACGAAACAGGGCTTTCTATCGTACAAAGTAAAATGGTTAAAGTAATTGGTCTGCGAGGGAAAAGACAAGTAGGTAGCAATACTGCGGCTGAGCGTGGATCATTGGTGACCGTTGTATCAGCGATGAGCGCAAGTGGCATATTTATTCCACCGCTGTTAATATTTCCACGCAAAAACATGACGCAAACGTTGATGAAAGGAGCTCCGCCAGGTTCTATAGGAAGATGTCACCCGTCAGGATGAATTCAGGCAAACCTGTTTACTGACTGGTTTCATCATTTCGTTGAAAAGACCCACCCAACTGAAGCCTCGCCTGTTTTATTAATTCTTGATGGTCATTATTCACATGCACGCAATTTGGATATTTTGATGGCAGCTAGAGCTAACAACGTCACAATTATTAGTTTACCTCCACATTCAACACACAAGATGCAACCTCTTGACAGGTCTTTTATGGGTCCTTTGAAAACGTACTACAGTGAAGAAATTAGACAGTGGTTACTCAATTCCAACTAGACGTTGCCACCATACGACATATCTGAATTGCTGGGACGTGCTTATCTCAGGTGCCAAACAGGAGCTATTGCTGTGAATGGGTTCAGAGTAACTGGTATTTACCCGATTAATAGAAACGTTTTTACTGAAGTCGACTACCTAGCAAGCTCAGGTGAGACCACTCTTCAACCTCAAGCTACTGATGATGACCCTCATCTACCGTCTACCAGTACGCATGTTGCTGTTCAAATGCCACAGCCAGAACCTCAACCAGGCCCTAGTGGACAGGCAAATCAGTCTTCTCCGCAAGTGATTGATAGCAATCCTGTTGTTCTTCCTGAACACATCTTACCGGTGCCGACACCAAAGAATAAAAGAACTAACAGAATCTGCTTAATAAATAAATAAATAAATAAATAAAAGAGCTCGTGGGCGTAGTGGTGGGCAGAGTATTGCAAAGTCTTCTAGAACTCCTCTAAACAGCCAGGATTCTACCTCTTCGGATTCTGAATCTTCTGTTTCTTCAGGTGACTGTACTGTCAGAAAATGATACCGCGGATGCCCAGCCCACAAACCAAGATGACGCTGACGATGATGCTTGTTGCATTTTTTGCTCTAAAAATTACTCCAACGATCAACAGGGTGAAACTTGAATTCAGTGCCAATCATGTAGGTTGTGGGCACATATTGAATGCTCAGGATACGACGCGGAGTATTATATTTGTGATTTTTGTAATTTTTATTCCATACTTATAATTTGGAACCCGGGTTCCATAATACCAGCACCAGAGCTCCGAACAAATTTTTTTTATTTTTCCAATTAAGCAAATTATTTCCTATAATGGGTGATTTTATTTTATTAATTAGTTTCTAATATAAAAGTTAATAAGTTTTTAAATATAAAGAGACAGTTTTTGTGATGATTAGTCAAATAGTTTTCTTAAAATACTCAAAAAACAAAGTGGGGTTCCAAATTACCACCCCTTCCTCTATTAGAAGAAAATAAGTTGTCAAATAAAAGCGGATAATTACTAGAAGTAGTGAAATACGGGACAAATGTGATTATTAATAAAAATAAGAAGGATGATTGAAGACGAAAATTAGCAGAAACGTGTTAGTAAGTACGAAAAAGTAATACCAAAGCTTTTAATATAGAAAGTGTATGGTGTGTGTCTGTGATATTCAGCGCCACCAGTAACCATAGGCACACACGTTAGCAAAGACAAGGTGAAATTGACATTCGACTTCGATCGCTAGGAGCGCTTTTAATAAAAGTTTGACAGAAAGTGTCAATTCGGTAAAATAATGTAAAATAGAGCAAATAAATACGGGAAAAGACATCAGTATCTAAATGTACGGAAATACTGGATGTAAATAATAATTAAAATAAGTATAATTTAAAAAAAAAAGTATAGAAAGTATAGAAAGAAAACATGGCGAATCGCAACGGAAAAGAAATAAATAAATACGTAAAAGGTTTGGCGATTGCGCAAATACGGGAACAATTATCGAATCGCAATATTAGTTTCGATAATTTAAATGGAAAATCAAAGTTAGCAGCAAAATTAAGTCAAGTATTAATTCAAGAAAAATTAAACGAAGATTTTGCTCCACGCACAAACGAAGAAGACGAGAATATGTTTGAAGTACTGCAGGAAGATAATGAAGATGAGGTGAATGTCCCGGCTGGTCAAAATGTTAGAGACCAAGCAAGATGGGAAGTGAATATTGAACATGAAGTGAATTTATTAAGACGGGAAAAAGAACTAAAAGAACGCGAAGTAGAAATATTAAAAGGTGAAATGGAATTGATGAAATTGCGGAATATTAATATAACTCCAGTCTCATTAAACAGTAACAATTCGGAAGGGCGCATTAGAATAAACATCAATCATATTTCGGAGTTGATTGCTAGTTTCGACCCGACAGATCAAAGAAATCCGTAATGTATATCATATTGACGATCTCACACTTAAAACCATTGTAATGACAAAATTAAAAGGACGTGCATTAAAGTATATGCAGTCCAAACCAACATAGGTTTGGTTTTGGAAGAGGTTATGCATGAGCTACGTACAATGTTTCGTACAAAGCAATCTAAACATGAAATTAAGAAAAAGTTTGATGCAAGAGTTTGGACAAATAAGGATATTTTCATGATAAAATGATCCTGGGAAACAGCCTGGGAATCCCTGAAGAGAATTTGATCGAGGAAATTATTGAGGGTATGAAAGACCCGTACTTAGAAGCACAAGCAACGATCGGTCAATATAAGACAACTGGCGATCTATTTCAAGCTTTCGCTAAATTAAATAAAATCAGTGGCACTGCCAGTCAACCAATGAAATCTGAACAAATGGAAAACAGCATTAGAGGATTCGACTCAAGAGAAAATGTATTTAGAGGACCAACCACAATGAGGTATTATCAAGGACGACCGGAGTCTACACCTGTTAGACCACAATTACCAACAGGACGATATAATCTGTTGCCGACTCACTGCAGACTGACTCTGTCCAAAACAAAACCTGTCACTCCCATTCTCCCTCCACCACAGTCGATCAATTGAATGTTTTCTTTCCCTACAAATGCGGATAAAACTTGTATGTACGGGGAGTCATAATGACGTCATACCGACAATTCCGGAAATCGGGCATTCGAAAACGCAGAAGCGCCGAAAGTTTTCGCATTGGAAAAGTTTGTCGGACTCGTCGCAAAGAAGGCGTTCACAAAATTTGACATTTGTGTGTCAAAAAATTAAAGGTCCTTGTACTGGGGACTATCTGGGATTTAAAATTGTGGTATCATGTGATAATTGTGTTAACGCAATCATTCCTTCGTGTTCTTTTATAGGACATTCCTATGAAATAAATAAACGATTTACATTTGTAATGAGACTTCTAGGAATAGGATATGAAGGACTGCGAAAATTTTGTGGTCTAATGGACATGCCACAATTTTTAGACAAGCGTACATTCACAATATTGTTAAAGCAAATATTAGATAGCTGTAAAACCGTCGCAGAATCTTTACTTCAGAAAGCTGTGAATGAAGAAAAAGAAGAAACGTCAAAAGATGAAAATATAGAAACAAATGAATTAACTGTATCTGGAGATGGAACGTGGCAAAAGCGTGGCTATACATCTTTGTTTGGAGTTTCATCAATAATTGGGTATTTTACTGGAAAAATCCTTGATTTAAATATAAAGAGTGGTTATTGTAAGCTGTGTGAATATTGGAAATCCAAAAAAAGTACTGCTGAATTTCAGGAATGGAGTGAAAAGCATCAGTGTGCTGTAAATCACACGGGGTCATCTCGGAAAATGGAGGTTGACGCAATTGTAGAGATTTTCAAGCACTCAGTAAAAAAATATGGAGTTAAATATACAAATTATATAGGAGATGGTGACTCCAAAACTTATTCTGGAGTTTTAAAAGCTTCTCCTTACGAGGATACTACCATAAATAAAACGGAGTACATAGGACACGTACAGAAACGGATGGGGAGTCGATTACGCTCATTGAAAACAAAGCACGGCGGTCTTGGAGGTCAAGGTAAACTGACAGGAAAGATGATTGACAAATTAACTGTCTACTATGGCTTAGCCATACCTCGGCATTGTGATTCGCTGGAAAATATGAAAACTGCGATATGGGCGACATTCTATCACTACAGCTCAACTGATGAAGAACCACATCACGAGATGTGCCCAAAAGGCGAAGATTCTTGGTGTTCGTATCAGCGCGCTGGAGCTAATGGGGAACTCGATTCTTACAAGCAAGATTATCGCCCTATACCTCCAATTGCTCTGGATGCCATAAAACCAATTTATGAAGATCTGAGTAATGATAATTTACTTACTAGAAATAATTTCGCAGCCTATACCTTGCGGCCAACTAATTAAGACACATTGACAACAATTTACACAATTTTTCACTTCTTGTCTCTTACATTCTGGCGAAATATTCTATGGACAGATGAGACTAAAATCAACCTTTTTAGTTCTGATGGAAAACGGTATGTACGGCGTCCTCCTAATCGTGCTCGTGATCTAAAATATACAACGAAAACCGTGAAGCATGGCGGTAGCAACATTATGCTCTGGGGGGCAATATCTGGTCGAGGGGTTGGTCCTGTGGTTAAAATCGAGGGTATAATGGATCAATGTGTTTATAAAAACATATTGACATATTGACCGAAACAATACCATACGCCGATGAAAACATGCCCGTTACATGGAACTTCATGCAGGACATTGATCCTAAACATACTTCACGCGTGGTGAAGCGTGGCCACCCCAAAGTCCTGACCCCAACCCTATAGAAAATCTATGGCGGACACCGTACGTTGGTTTCTGTTGATACCGTGAGCAGTGACGCGAGGATTTCTAGCATTCTAGTAAGTTCGTGTTGTGAGAAGTATCGCGTGGCTTTCCTTTACCTCTGTTGGCAACCCCACGAATATAATTTGTAAACTTTTATATGGACATTTTAAGTGGAGAATAAAGCAGTTCTTGGGAGGCACTAGTACTGAGCACACAGTCTTTTATTTAGCTGCCCCGAACACAACAACCTCACATCGTAGAAAGGATTTTTAAATAAAATTAAAAGTGTTAGCTATTATAGTGACTGTTCAAATTTTCCATTAAGAAAAATAAACTCAAGTGTTAACATTTTAAAAGATTAAGTGGAGAATAAAGCAGTTCTTGGGAGGCACTAGTACTGAACACACAGTCTTTTATTTAGCTGCCCCGAACACAACAACCTCACATCGTAGAAAGGATTTTTAAATAAAATTAAAAGTGTTAGCTATTACAGTGACTGTTCAAATTTTCCATTTAGAAAAATAAACTCAAGTGTTAACATTTTAAAGAACGAGTGAAGTGCCGTGCTTTGGAATTTTGTTACGCTAAAGGTAAGTAGATTATTTAAGGTAAAAGCAGGGTCAAGAAATATTTCAAACTTGAAGGATCTTTGGCAAGTCACCAAGGAGGCTGGGAATAATATTTCGGTCGAAGAGATCAACATGCTTATCGACAGCATGCCGCGAAGATGTGCCCAAATAATTAAAAATAACGGCTTTACAATACCTTATTAAATATTTTATTGTCTAATTTTGAACAACTTCCTCAAATAAGGTTAATATCTTCTTATTTTTGAAAAATTGTTTAGAGTGTCTTAATTAGTTGTCATAGTTTTGAAGACAATATTTTATTTCATTAAAATTTTGAGAATGTAATAAAAGATATAAAATAAATATGTGCTTGTAAATTACCTTATATGAGCTGTGATGTGTCCGGTTTTCTCATTTTTTTACTTCTGGTCAACTGACCTAAAGCTCGGTACACACACTCGTCGAGATTGAAATCAAAAGTTCCTGAATATTGGCACATTCAGTTTTTTATTAAAGTTATTCTAAATAGGAACTCACTGTTGCCCGCAGCACCCACAAAACCGCACGTAAATGTAGGTGCTCGTACTGTCTGACAACTGACAATCGAGTCCACACAAACGAAGTTAGCGGTGAGCCCACAAGGAACGAGGAAAAATCAAACTGATGTTGATTTCGTACACGAGGTTATTCCCCGCCCGGTTTGTCGTACACACTGTCAATGTTCGTGGTACGACCAACATTGTACATCGTACATGGCGACGAAACACGAGCGTGTGTACCAACCTTAAAACAGGTGGAACAATCGGTCAAGTTGAAACCCGAGCCTTAGGCCACCACTGAATTAACACCTGTTTCGTTAAGTGACAGCCACATGGCCTAACACGGAAATGTGACTGCATTTTGGTGCTAGTCGTGCTAGAGGATAGACGCGTAAAGTGGAATCGCCAAACAGAAACGTGGAAATTGTGCTTTTTTCTTGTGCGCTCCTGCTGCCAGCTTTTCGGTAAGAACTCCCTCGAACAGGAGACAAAATTTATATATTTGGATTATTATAGGGCCCCCACCTGGGGCCTTACTCCTGAAAACGAAACGAAACGAAACGAAAACGATGAAGCGCGATGCAAATGCTACTTAGGAAAACGAAAATCGTCTAGTTTTCGTTTCTAAAACGATTGCACTTTGGTGATCGTCTCTCATCTAGACGTTTGTGTTTTTGACAGAAGTAAGGACAGAAGTAAGGTTATGCTCAAAATGTAAATTTAAATTATTGAAATATAAATTGAATTATTTAAAATAATTTTTTTATATTTAGGTCAAAAATAACAAATTACAGGCAGTATGAAGTATTAGTGGGTCATATGGAGAATCACCCCGATCTAGCCAGGAACTTAGTAAGGAACGCCGAGGGCCGAACACTTGCAGACAAATTGTGGAAAAAAATAACACTAGACTGCAATGCCGAAGGACCTCCAACTAAAGATGTTAACGCTTGGAAGAAGGTAAGTGATTTCATCTTTTTAAGGTGCGAGTCTGCTTTGGAGGTTGAATATCATCATTTGTATATTTTGTTGCTCCTAAATAATTTAAATTGAAAAAACATAATAATATATTATTGCAGGTGTGGAGCGATTTTAAATTTTTTTTAAAGAAGAAACTTCGGAAAAATGAGATACAGCAACGAGGACCTGGGGGTGGGGCTTACAAGCAATATAGTTTTTCACCTTTGGAAGAAAAGGTTATTGAACTAGTCAGCATACGTTCTGCAGTAAGTGGAATGGTTGGAGTTAAGAGCTTTGGTTTTGGTTGCAGCAGCTCGAACAAGGAAAACGTTCCTTCCACTACCTTCGTCGACAACAATAATGTTGAAAACATGAGTGAAGAATATACCCCAGAGACAGAAACAGACTTAAATATCTCTATCGCAGATAATGTCCAATCATCGGGTAATCAATCACAACATAAAACAGATACTCGACCGGAAATTGAGCCAAGTACTCCAGTTCAAGGAACTACTCGACCCGGATTAAGAAGGCCTAGGAGAACAAAGGCAGAACTTAGAAATAGACAATTTAAAATTTTGGAAGACCAAGCAAGAAGCCAAAGCAAATTTTATAAAGATATTTCAGCTTCGCTGAAAACAATAAGTGTTCATACGAGAGATACATAAAGATTAATAGAAAAATCATATAAGGTCGAAGAACAACGATTAGAACTAGAAAAACTAAAAGTACAAATGAAGAAAGAAGCTTTTGAAGTAAAACGAAAAGAAAGATTAGAAACAGATAAATTAAAGTGTATGCATTTGGAAATCGAAAAAAGAAGACTAGAACTTGAAGAAGAAAAACTAAAGCTGAAAGAGAGACATATGAACTGTAAATGCCAAGAATGGTAAATCACTAAATGCTATATATGAATGAGTGATATTTTGTGGCTTTTAAGTTTTACAAAATAAGTTTGTTTTTTATTCAATTTGGAGATGTTTATTTTATTTTAAAATATATTTAATTAATGGATGAATTCAAAATTTGGTCTCTTATTCTTCTAGCTTCATTTTCTTCTCTATCTCCGTGATATTCAATGTAGTTTTCATTGGGAGTTTCAGGTATTTCAATATTCTCTTCGGTTAATTCTGCATTTAAATGTAAACAAATATTGTGAAGTGCTGCGGCTGCATTTAAACCTGCAAAACTTTTAAAATAATTGCAAGGGCAAAGCAGAAAACAGACATTTTTACATTCCCTCCTGCAGTTCCATAGGATTTGAATTATCCCGAATTTCCAACAGATTTCAAAGTACGATTTAAAGATTTCCAAACTGGCGCCGATTGCCTATTCAAAAGTGACCATTTTCTTTTTACTTCAAAAACAAAGGAAGAAAGGATTCTCCCCCTCATTCGAACCTTCGCGACTTTTTTCCTTATATGGTCATGATTCTAAAATTCAGAACTCCATTGCCATCAATGTATTCATCTGTATCCGTCTATAGTTTCCTCGATTACTCATGAATTCCTTTTATTACTTTTCTCGATGATCTAGTACATTTTTAAGTTCAATCGAGTATCGATATACGAAAGTGACAAATGTCAATCAGAAAGTAAACAAAGTGAATGTTCAATCGCGGTGAGTGAGCAAGAGAAGTTTTAAGTTAAATTGTTTTGGATTATTGGCCCTTAATCCACAGTCCGACGTAACGTAATGTTTTTCCGAAGTTCTCCATGTCGTATTCCAGACTCCGACGTAATAACCGCATCGTAATCCGCACTCCGAATTCCTACTTTCGTAATCTTTTGATATTCCACACTCCGACGTACGTACGGTTATGCACGATTTTCGGGAGAAAATCTCCGACGCGATTAGTGTGTCGGAGAATTCAAACTTGCTACTTCGATGAGTGTTTGAGCACCCAAAACACACATCGAAGCTGGTTAATGAGAATAGGATTCAAGTTCTTGATTGGCTGGCTCGATCATTAAATTTGAGTCTCATTGAAAATCTTTTCAGGATCCTTAAACAACGAGTCTCAAATCATCGTTGCAGAAATAAAGCAGAATTATGAAAACACGGAAAAAAGAGTGGGAAAGCATAGCTAAATCTACTATTATGAAGTTAATAGCGTCTGCCACGAAATTGTGGTGGGGTTATTCAAAATAAGGACTACCCATCAAAAACATAAAATGTAAACAAATGCCAAGTCTCGCAACACAGTTCTTCTGCCGTAAAAAGTTGTGAGATTGTATGTATGTAAAACCAAGTCAGTTATATTAGTTAGTGTCTATGGAAGCACCTATTCAACAACTTTGTTATAAATTATCTAATCAATTACCTATCAACATTTATAGTGACCGTATTAATATTAGACATCTTTATTTTTATAATAATTATAATTACTTGGCAATTGCACGGTAACATATTCTACTAATTAAAATACTCCCCTAATATCCTTTGTTTGCCTGCATTTTAGGGTTTTATGGCCTCGACCCGGATCGGGTACGATAGCTTGATAAACATGCGTAGGTACCCTTTTTGCCTGGCAGATAGGTTTTCTGCGTGAACTGCGCTGATTAGAAATCTAAAACTAGCTCTAGATATCTAAAAATAGCTCGAAACCCAAATCCACATAACCTCAAACACTTCGTTTGAAATATTTTTGACATTAAACAGCTGTTTTCGGAGTGAATTGAAAGGGTTCCGATATGGCGTGCGGTAGTGCGGAATACGAAAAAATGTTACGTCGTATCGTAAGGTTTACGTCGAATAAGTTGTCCGTCGGAGTGTGGAATAAGGGTGATTATCTGTTGGAAAGTGCGTTACGTTTAGTTTTGGCCTTAATTTTATAATTTCCAGTTTATATTGCCTTGGATACCGATTTTCACTCTTCTGGACAGGATGGGAGAACCATGGAGATCAGATAAGTACCCCAATTCCTCACAATGATGAGATACTTTCTTTGTGACTCTATTTTCCAGATAATGTCGCTGCCGCTGGATGAGGCTGAATTATCCACCCCTTGGTGACGACGGAACAGCCACCTAACCTCACTTTCTCGCATGTAGAGCTTTCCTTTCTTAAAATTAGTAGCAATTTTCCTTTCGCGTCGCGATAGTAGATATTACGACCTAATCGTAATTTTTCTTCCCTTCAGGGAAATATTTATTTTAGAATTTTTGATGTATATTTTTTTTTTTGAATTCGCATCCGAGTAAAGTAAATCCCCCCCCCATACAGGGACTTCTTTCCCAGCTGATTCACGTTTTATCTATTTCTATTTTTGCACTCGTGCTGGCGCACCGATCAGTGTTCGACCTCTCCATCGATGAGAACGAGAGTTTTATTTTTTGTTTGTTTGATTGATTATTGTTAGGTATCTCCCCCCCCCGGCCCACCTCCCTTTTTTTTCTTTACCGTTTTGACTTAGCAGGAATTCCCGGTCGATCGGTAGCAGCTCCAGCTAACAAGGTACGTAAATCATGTATTCTTTATCGGTTTTTATTTTATAAATTCTCATTCCGCCTGAAAACAAAAGGAACGTATACTCGTTGGAGGAGTTTGTCCACATTTATTTGTGTTCTCAATAGTTAATTGCATTTATGGATACATTCTTTATTCGACCCAATTGTATTGGTCAGGTTTTACCATTATCGCCTTTAGGGGATTTAATTTGCGCGGCTTTGCCCTTAAAGAAAAGAAACATTTTTAGATTTTCTTTGTCGATGTTTAGAATTAGGGAAATTAAAATTGTACATGAAAATACAATCAGGTAGAGTTACACATAATTGCAAGTTTGCATCTTTTTCATCGCTCGGGAATTCTGGTAAACCCAACGCGCCAGACGAAATGGGACACCCGCCGCGTCGGCGGGAGCAGTTCTCACGGGAACTTATCCACAATGAGGAAAAAAAAGGTGCAAGCTTGCAACAATGCTTTGCGTTAAGAATGCACTTAAATGTGTCAAATGTACTTAGTATTTAACAAAATTTGAAGAGGAATAAAGCACAGTTTTGTTATAACCGCCAGACGCAACGGATTTTAATCAGCCCTTTAAGCCACTTCAGTCATTTCAGCAATCAATTAGGTATACTGGTAACAGAACCAGAATACCTACAACGAAAACATCAAGGTACAAGAACCTTGATTTATCTTTACGTCGAAGTAAAATAACTTCAAGACATTGGTGACCCCGACGTGATTTTAAATCACGTAATCTTGTCGACACTTCGAACATCAAGCACCTCATACCATGGAGGGTCTAGCACCAAATCAGAAGGCAATTGAAGAGGAGATTCAAAGGCTCATATCCAACTTCAAGAAGGATTCTGCACGCAGAAAGACAGCAGCATACCTGGAGGAGAAGATTCAACGTCTGAATACTCTATGGGAGGAATTCGAATCTGTGGACAACGAGATTCGAGCAGATCACGCCGATCGCACGGATCATTCCTACTTCACAAAGGACTACTACACGGCAGTCAAGGATTTGTATACGATCTACAGGGACCAGATGGCAACACAGCTCGAGTCTGCGTCGCAAGTAGCTCCGGTACCTCAATTGGCGCCGACTGCAGGCATTCCCAATCAGCACAACGAGGACAACCATCATCATGAATCTCACGTTCATGAACCCGCAAACGGAAGGGGAACACATGCTAATGATGGAGCTCATAATATTGGTCCACATTCATTAGTGGTGGCTGTTCGAAAACCAAACGTTCATATGCAAGCTTTGCGTCGTCTCCTTGATAGAATCGACGAACGCAGTCAAGGGCAACAGTCCAAGCAATATTACCAATACAACATAGATGCCATTGAGCGACAATGGTCGCTATTGGCAATTGGTAATAATGAAATCTGGGAGCTTATCGATGACCCAGAAACCACTGGATACAATTTCAACGAATATATTGAACTTGAGCAAAGGGTTCAATCGACTGGAATCAGTCTATCTGAACGAACAATGCAAGCAACGCCCCAGAGCAATGATTTCGATAGCAGCAGCATAGCTATGAAAATGCCGAGAATTGTCATGCCTGTTTTCGACGGCAATTATTCTAACTGGCGGCGGTTCCATGATTTTTTTACTCAGATGGTACATAATCAACCTATGAGTGGATGCCAAAAGATGTGGTATCTTAAAACAAACCTGAAGGGCGAAGCCGAGAAGTTAATAAGGCATTTAACTCTCTCAAATGAGAACTACACATAGGCATGGAAAATGTTAAAGGATCGTTATGACACCACCAGGCTGCTCGTAACTGCTCTTTTAAATAAGCTGACTTCGCAACCAAGGATGGTGTCAGAAAGCGCAGCAGCAATCAAGCTGATGCACGACACAACGAAGGAAACGCTCATGGGTTTAGACAACTTACAAATTTCTACTACGAATTGGGACCCATTAGTCCTACATCTTCTAGTGGGAAAGTTGGATCGGCAGACACACATTTTGTATGAACAATCACTCAATCAACCCAGGGCTCTGCAATCATTGAGCCATTTCCTTGAATTTTTGGAAAATCGGTTCCAGTCTTTAGCGGCTCTTGGAACAAAAGGGGAAATTAACCGACGAGGCCGCACGAAAGGCAATTCCCGGCCTTCGACGAACAAATTCGTTGGTGTCAACACAGACAAAGGCCAACAAGTGCCCGGCATGCACTTGACATTTGGCATAAACAGATGTTTATATAACAACAAAACGATGGTGGAACTCCAATCCAAATATAAGTTACTTCTAGAAGACACAGATTTATATCCGCAATGGTTTGTCGAAAGATTTGGTGTCCATGGAAAACATTGGTACCAGGAAAATTGGCAACGAAGAGAGGCATCCGTTAGACACGATTTTGTATGCGCACTACTATGCAATTCGGAGTTGAGAGCAAATCATCGTGATTTTGCTAGATTATTTATACACTCAGAGAAAAAACAACAGTAAAATTGCCCAACATGGTTTGGGTAAACATTTTTATATGGAGTTTGAAAATTGGGTAAAATTCGAAAAAGTTCTTGTTTAAACTATACCGGGCTTAGGTTTACAAATCTTTATTAATGCACCTAAAAAAACTTGGGTAATTGTGAACACCAAAATATTTTGTAACTTTACATGATATTTGTATTATTTTCCCAAAAACCACATGCAATGTTTTTACTAAGCCCGTTTTGTTCTTTTCTCGAAGTTTTTGTCTAAATTTTAGCAAAGTTTCATGCACAATTCACCGAAGTATGATTAATCTGCGAAGGATATTTGTATAAAGTTTGTATAAATTACTTGGGTACTTTTTAAAACTGTCGTGCCAAATGTCCATTGCCAAAATATCGGTACATTTTAATTAAGTTTTGTATGACTTGCCCATAGTTCTTTGTCAGGGAATGCTTTAGTGACTTGCCTAAGTTTTTGGCAAATTTTTAACCAAATTGTCGTGTGAAATCCTTCGAAGCATGTGTTACTTGCACAAGCAATTTATGCTAAATTTTACCTAAACTAGTTATGCAAGTGTTAGAAATTTGAGTTGCACATTTATTAAGGAAAACCTTATATGACTTGCCCAAAATTTGTATATAATAACTTATCTAAGAAACTTTGCTAATTTATCGAAGGTTTAGGTAATATTTTAAGTAATGTCCGCGCGAAATATCACCTAAAACTTGGGTAAATCTGCTAAAGAGATGACTCACGCCACGGGACGGGCCCATCATAAAAAGAGAAGCAGCGTAAGGTTCTGCTCCTGATGTAGGCAGGCACGCGCGCCCCGATTTTTGCCAAAATACTTATATGTTTTGCTTAAGCGAGGTGCACCTGCTCCTGTATGGGCTTAGATGAAAAAACCAATATTTCACTAGATTTGCCTACATGCGGCTGCTGCCAAAAGTGTGTTTTTTTTATATGTAGAGAGGCAAACTAACGGTGATGAAACCAAATCAAATTGTGCCTTGGTTGTGAAAAGTTGAGTGCTCCATTGCTCCGTCAGTTGTGATAAGTGCGTAATTATTCCTATAACGTGAGTTTTTCTATTTTCTTAATATGTTATTTTATTTTGGTTCCTACATTCAATTTGTTTGGTTAAATATATAATGAATCATGTCTGCATTCATGTAAATGTGGGCGAGCAGTTACAATCTTATAATTTGTGAATTTTTAAGACTCTCCGAACGGATTTTCTACAATGGTATTATGTTTTGTTTGCCAGAGAAATTTTCCAAATGCCGATATTTTGATAAGACACCTTAAAGTATTGCATGGTTGGGCAAAATGCAGCTCTTTTAAATGCTGCGAGAGTTCTTGTCGACAATCCTTTCAAAATGCTAAAGCATTTAAAAAACATTTAAAACGAGTTCATACAGAAAATGAGTTTAATGGAAAAAGAATTGCAAATCATACAACTGAAGATGATAATATTTTGCCAATACTGGAAGACAACCCCACAACCCCAGGAGAAACATTACCATTACCAACTATTATTACCGATTGTAAAATCGATCTTAAAGATTTATACGAAAAAGTGCTTCAGTTTATATTACTTATACATAATAAAAATAATTTTACGCGAAAAGACGTCATGGAGCTCCAAACTAACATTAATAATCTTCTAATTTTTCCACTCTTGGAGTATATAAATTCTTGTGCAACGCAGTTTTGTGAAAAAGACGCTTTAACACTTTACAATTTGGTTAGTTTATGCAAAAATCCCTTTAAACAAATTAATTCTGAACATAAGCTATTAAAAGAATTGGAAAAAAGAGATCTGTATAAAAAACCTACGGAATTTTTTATAAACAGGCAAATATCTAATATTCATAAAGGTGGTGTTTCATATATGAACGAAAAAGTTTCCAAAGGTGTGCTCATGCCTTTAGAATTTCAATTTAAAAAAATATTTCAAAACCAATTTATTTTAGAAGGATGTCTTAATAATATACAAAATTTATGTTTAAATAGTTCTGAATTGGAAAACTTTGTGCAAGGTGACCTATGGAAAGAAAAGATTAATATGTATCCAAACAAAACTCTTATTCCTTACTTCTTATATACAGATGAATTCGAAATCAATAACCCTTTAGGCTCTCATACCGGAACAAAATCTGTAGTAGGAATTTATTATATGTTTCCCACGCTGCAAAATTTGTCGAAAACCAATAACATTTATTTAGCAGCTCTTTTAAAATCTGAGGATATGAAGTTATATGGCAACGATTTAACAATTAATACTCTAGTAAAAATGATTACTTCATTAGAAGTCAATGGCTTACTTTTAGAACTAAATGGCCAGTTTATTACAGTTAATTTTATAATGGGAATTATATTAGGGGATAATTTGGGTCTTAATTCCATCTTAGATTTCAACAAATCATTCTCTGCAAACTACTTTTGCAGATTTTGTTTAGAAGAAAAAAGCCAGACTGCTTCCCTCTGCAGTGAAAATACATCTTCATTGAGAAATGAAGAAAATTATAAACAAAATGTCGAAATTGCAAACGGATTGCTAACTGGAGTACGTAAAAACTCATTATTAAATAGTATACCTTCCTTTCATGCAACAAAAAATTTTTGTGTCGATGTAATGCATGACATTTTTGAAGGAATTGCTCATTACAATTTAGCACATATTTTAACGTATTGCATTGACAATAAAATTTTAACACTTCAAGAATTCAATAAAATCAAACAAAATTTCTCTTATGGTGACACCGAAATAGGAAACATATGCAAAGAAATTTTACAGAGTCATTTCAAGAGAAAGAAATTTAACACATCTGCAAGAGAAATGTGGACAATAATTCATTACTTGCCTCTTATGATTGGGCACTTGCTACCAGCAAATGACGAAGTGTGGAATTTTGTCTGTATATTTATTAAGATAATTGAGTGTCTTCTTCTTCCAAAATTTACATATATTATACTTGCAGAACTTGAAGAACTTCTAAAACAACATAATTCATTATATATAAAATTGTTTAAGGATTCCTTGAAACCTAAACACCATTTATTACTGCATTATCCACGGATAATAAAGTATTCTGGGCCACCGAAACTCTACTGGTGTTTTAGATTTGAAGCAAAACACCGTGAGTTTAAAACATATTCTAAAGTAACAAATAGTAGGAAGAATGTCCTGTGGTCTTTAGCGACTAAATATCAATTGAAATTTGCTCATAACTTGCAACAGAGGTATGAAAATTGTATAATTTATGACATTGGAACCAAAATGTCTAATGAAGATAAAAATTTTATAACTGACAAACTACAAATTTCCGAAAATGATTTTGAATACACCTCAGAAATCTTTTTCAATAGTATTTGTTATAAAAGTGGTCATTATATGACAAGAACTACTTGTGGTGAATCCACTGAAATCTATCGTATATTAGAAGCTGTCATTGTGTCAAAACTTAACGTATTCCTGTTTTGTTGTGAGATTCCATCAATTTATCAGGATCATTACTTATCCTACGAAGTGCTTTCATCCAGAAATGATACAAAACAAATTTTGCCAATAAAAGTCTTTGACGGACCACCTCTTAACGCGCAAAAGTTGTCAAACGGTAAAATTATGATTAGACCTAAAATTTATTTCAACAAAGATATAAATAGTACATATTAATTAAAACACCTACCTGTGAATATTGATATCTAAAACATAAACTATTTTCAAAATTTCAAAATGAAATACTTTTATTATTATAATTTATTCTACAACTAATAGTTTTGGAGCTCATCAGTTACGTATAATATAAACGTAAAAGAGACTAAAGCCAATAAAATATATATTTAAGAGCATATATGTATACATATGGTAAAACGCCATTTTAAAGAGTAAATGGAGGGGGTAGAAAATAAGATGGAAGGTTTATCTGATGGAAGCAGTGACTTTATAATTACTGACACTGGCAGTGTTTTGAGGAACTTAACATCGGCCAGCACCGTCCAAGGAAGTTTGCTGACTTGCCCGAGCTATATATCTGTATCATCTTCGTTAATTCCACACACTCATTACGATGACAACGAAGAAGAAAAATTGGCTTCACTTTTACGTAAATGGAACCTGTATAAAGAGCTTTTTACATTTTTGAAGTGTAAGTACAAAATATTGTATTAAAATTTTAATGAGAATAAGAACTTTTTAAATTTACAGCGAAAGGAATTACTGTAGATGGTTTACTATACATGAAGGAAAGGCATTTGGATGAACTGTTTACAGGAGAAAATCTTAATATAAAAGTTATTTTCGAACACAAACTTGCTGCCTGGCAAAGTGATTGTGTAAGGCACAAAATTTCTATATTTCGAAAGAGATTTGAATTTATTGCTATTTTAGGGAATACATAATTTGTGTCGAGTTGAAGAAAATTTATCATCAATATCATCGCCTGTGGAATCATGGATAAACAGTCTAAGATCTCCATCTACCAGTAGTAGAGTTTCCGAAAATGTGAATATATTCATACTTATAAATATGTAAAGATAAATAAATACTTAAAATTTTAGGTTACTGTAATGGATATTTTAAACCAAACCGAACAAGGACGATCACTATTGAAGTCGTATGGCGAAAACGGTTTACTCACTCCAGCGGATCGCACAAGCCTTGTACACAAAATAATTCAGCATTATATTGAAAATGATATTTTTTTGTCCGTTTCTAAAATTCGAAATTTAAGCGAGCAGATAAAACAAATTTTTCCTACAGAAAATCAGGTAAAATGTTAACTTGTATACTTTCGTAAAGTTTTTCATAAAAGTTAAACTTTTTCAGAATACTTATTTTATAGGCAGAGGCAAAAATCCCCCAAAAGGAAAGTTGTGGGATCGTTACCAAGGGAGAAAAAGAGCCCTAAAACATCTATCTTCATTTTCCAAAAAATTAACATATTCAAAATATGACCCTCTCTCCGAAAACAAAAATATTATATTTAATGAAGATGAAACCCCATCTGCTTCAAGTAACAAAAAAAAAGAAATGTTTGTGTGTTTTACTTATTATTTATTTTTCCAGATATGTCCTCTGAAGAATTAAACGAAATCTTCAATACTTTGAAACACCTACGTAATTGGGAAGAAGTTATTCCTAAATGGGAATTTACTGTTAATTACAGACGAAAGATGCTTGCCGATGGTAAAAAAACTCTTCAGGAAATTCTACTGGACTGGCCATTGTACAAATATTCTAAGGCACCCCAATTGGTATAATTTTAATACTATAATCTCGTGAAAAAACTAAATGCTTTTTCAATTTTCAGATTGATATTGATTATAGAAATATGTATCCTGAAAATCATTTTGCATATGTTGAATGGGAGAAGTTTTGTAAAGAAGCTGTAAATATTTTTGAAGAAATGATCAAAGATCAAGGAGCCAAAATTCAGCTTAATATCGTAAAGTCGAAAAGAGAGTGTCTTAATTCTGGTAAAAAATTATTTATAATCAACCAATTTTTCTAGTAATCCCTTTATATTTTAAGATAATTTGAACATCTTATTCGTTCAACTTCTACATGCTGTATTTACTTCATCAACCAAGGTCATAAATAAAAAAAGGGTTAAATATACAATTACTGATTCTCAGCAAGCATTCACTTTATGTATTTCCCAAAGCAGTGAAATAGATACAATTATGTTTCAAAAACGAGAGCAATGTTCAAAGACCAAAACAACAATACAACCACTGATTATTGTAACAGGTTCTGAGCATAATTATTCCGAATATTTCGTATGTATTGATGATATGAAATATAAATTTTGTACTTATTTAGAAGCACTCATATTTTGTTTTAAAGCATATTTTGTATTTGATTTGAAATACCCAGCTGAATGTGTATTAGTTTGGACCTTTATTCAAAAATTCTTATTTTCTATCGAAAAAACTACGGACCAGTTTCCTACAGTAGATACTTTCATATCAGATCTAAAGCACAGGTTTTCATAAACCATAATATTATCTTACATCTTTTTGGTCATATGTATTAATATTATATTGGTCGTATTAAATATCACTTTCATCTTAAAGGTGCTTTTACACTGTCTGACAATGTCAGATGACATGTTGGTTTCAGATTTTAAAAAACGTGATAAATTAGTCATCTGACTTGAATGTTAAATTAAAAACAGCGTCTTTAGGCTTCTTTAAAATCTGAAATCGAGTTGTCATCTGACATTGTCAGATAGTGTAAAAGCACCTTTATATAAATTTATGTATTCAAGTTCAATAATATTTTTATATACTTACAATATAAAATGTAACATTTTCATGAATTCAAATTCAATACTTTTTTAATGTATTCAAATTCAACAATATTATAAGGCACAAATGTGTAAAAATGTAATAAATATTTCTAACCCCTTATAACATAATTTTTATTATTAATATTTTATTCCTACCAATAGCATAATGTGTTTTTTTTCACATCGGATCCGGTTTTAGGTTTTGCAGGAAATTTTGTGTTATCAAGTGCACCAAATGGGAAGAATAGGCAGTTTGGGCCAGTCACACCCAGCCTCATATTTTTTCAATAGCTACCGCCAACCTTCTAACGGATTGCAGAACCATACATATTAAAACTGAGCATATTACTTTCAAAATGCTTGTGTTTAAATACTACAATATTGTACTTTGGTGTAGCATATGATTTTTTTACACAAGCAATGTAATATTTCATCAACATTTTCCATAACTTTCACTTGTGTAAATTGCCCAATGAATAGTAAAAGTAGATGTTCTTATACTGAATATAAAAACGAATATATTCAGTATAAGAACATCTACTTTTACTTTTCATTGGGCAATTTGCACAAGTGAAAGTTATGGAAAATGTTGATGAAATATACATTGCTTGTGTAAAAAACGTTGGCACTTTACCAAAGTAGAATAGTATATTTGAGCCTAACAATTTGAGTGGTTTAATTAAGAACTTGGTAAAATTACATAACAACTTGTGTACTGAATTATCTAAGCTTTTGGTATAACATACATTGCTTGGGTAAAAAACTTAGGCACTTCGCCAAAATAGTTTTACTAATTTAAGTATGTGTTACAAAATAGGTTTTGGAAATTTACTTAAAAACTTGGTAAATAAGTTGCCGAAGCTTAGGTAAAATTCTGCGGAGCTTTGACAAACAATTTTTGTAAATTGTAAAAAATGTTTGGGCAATTTGACTTAGTTATTTTAGGTTAAAATGAACAAAAAGTGGTAAAAACTACAAAGTTGGTTTGTATACTTAATTATCTAAGTGTTTTTAGGTGTCACATAAAATTACTTATTAGGATCAATATTGCAATGGCTTTTTGGCAACGTACATTTTGTTTTTTAACAATTAAACACAAGTTTTTCTCTGAGTGTACATGAAGTATGCGGGAAAATCGATGAAAAGACTCAACAGGCTATAGCAGGTCCAGTCAGGGATCAATGGAATCAGAGGAGAGTCGTGGTTTCTTTATTGATAGAGTGATCGATGCAACAATGATGGCACTAATTGGAAATACCAGAGACGAAGGCTATTTAATGTTACGCAAACTACATATTCATGATTTTACTGGCAGATAGAAGGTCAGGGTCTTGCTTTAGCATGCACTCAAGTTCATCAGTTATTCTCCTGTCCGAAATTCTTGCAACTCGAGCCATCCAATCCGATCGATCACAAAAAAGTCTCCACTGCCGGGGAGAACAGTCAATAAATGCGAAGTTGTCAAAATGCATGTGTCTTGTTAGTTAGTTGGGTTCACCGAAGACGAACAATGGACAATTTAGGTGGTAAGTAAGTACTATTTATAATATTAATTGTATGTAATTTGTTTATTATAAATTAGAAAATGAGAAGATGCCCAGCAAGCGAACGTCACGGGAGCAGCATGAATTTTATTTAGATTTTCTCACTCGACATCCCGAAATTCAAACAAAGAAAAATGATCCAACGAACCCGCAATGTATTCAGCAGTTGTGGAATGAATTAGCAAACAAGCTAAACAGTTTACGGACGGAGAAGAAATTGTTAAGCCTTGTCTCCAAATATTTGCACGCCATCTTAATAACAAAAGTATTGAAAGGAAAGCAGACAAAATTGCTATATCAAGACAGACAGTTATGAGGCGTATCGATGAACTCTCTCAGGATGTATCCCAGCAGTTGGAAGACCTTGTCCATTCTTGTACTTTCTTCTCTCTAGCTTTGGATGAATCAACGGACGTAGCTGATGTTGCACAGTTAACCATTTTTATAAGAGGAATTGATGATAATTTTAATATTTTTGAAGAACTTGCCAGTTTGGAGTCATTGCATGGTAAAACAAGAGGATCAGACATATTTGAAAAAGTAAAATCATGCCTAGAAAATCTAAAATTAGATTGTAGCAAACTCATCAGTGTGTGTACTGACGGAGCCCCATCAATGATAGGTAAAGTCAATGGGCACTGTAACTTTGCTTGAAAATTTTTTAAATCGTCCTATACTAAAATATCATTGTATTATACATCAAGAGGCACTGTGTGCCAAAACTTTAAATATGCAACATGTAATGTTACCGGTTGTCAAATGTGTGAATAAAATTAGAGCAAGAGCATTAAACAGACGCGAATTCAGAGAATATTGTGAATTGTTAAATTTGGAATATGGTGATCTTATACTTCATTGTGAAGTGCGTTGGCTTTCTAGAGGCCAGGTTCTGAGTAGATTTTGGAAATTGAGAAATGCTGTTATCAGTTTTTTAGAAGAGGAAAATGAACTACCTGCTGAGAGAACTCTATTAATTGACAACAACTGGCTATTTGATTTGGCATTTTTAGTTGATATTATTAGCCATCTCAATGATCTAAATTTAAAGCTACAAGGCAAGAATAAATTATTTCCTAGCTTAGTAAATACCATCAGTTCATTTGAAATTAAATTAAAACTGTTCATCTCTCAGTTAGAAAATGAGGATTTGAGTCAATTTCCATGCTTGAAAGAGCAGAGTGAATGTGCTAAGAATAATAGCAATTTGATCAAATATATTGAAAAAATCAAGATATTGCAAGGAACATTTGAAAGTCGTTTTCAAGATTTTGCTAAAGAAGAAAACTGCATTCTCGCCTTTATAAATCCATTTGCCCTTAGTGAACAAAACATAATGCAGATGCCTAGTAACATACAAATGGAACTGATTGATTTAAAAACAAATTCATTTTTAAAAACAAAATTTGATGAGCTTTTACCAAATCAAAATGCTTCTGAGGTAATTAATTTCTGGCGTTTATTACCATTCGAACAGTTCCCAGAGCTAAGGAAATTTGCAAAAAGTTATATACATATGTCGCTTTGGAACGACATACAGATGCGAACAAGCCTTTTCATCAATGAAATTGATTAAAAGCAAAACACGGTCGCGAATGACGGATTCAAATTTAAAAAATTCTCTGCAGCTCTCAGTGACGAATTTGACACCGAATATCAAAAAACTTGCAAAATCCAAACAGGCTCAAAAATGTCACTAATAGTAAGTAATGTTTATGTGCTGTAATAGACATTTTTTTACATACAATAATTAAATTATTTTAAAAGTTACTTTTATATTACTTCTATTTAGCAAGCGAAGACAATAGGCAGGCAGATCAAAGTTATCTTCGCCAAATGAGACTTTCACGACCATCATTTCGTACTACTTCGGACTATGTAGATTGGTATTTCATTAAACTGGGCGTAAACTAATTTAACTGCGTGATTAATTTATTCCTTATCCTCTCCTAAGCGAAGTATATTCCATCCTTATCTCTATTTTAAGGGGTAGGTAAGAACGTAAGAAGGTATAAAAAATGTTCGAGTTATATGGCGCATCTGAACTTGCCTATCAACCAAATTGGCGGATGGCATTCGAAAGGTTGGCGCCTAGCTGCTAGGCGCTTCCGGGACTTGGACCGAGAGGCACCCTCAACCTTAGCTACACGCTGTGTTAACATAACATTCTCCAGAAAACTTCTGCTGTATTTCTCCATTTACTCCAATCAAGATAAATGGGTTCATAAAAACGATTTAGAAAAATTGGAAATACAGCTCCAAGTAGACCATTCGCATCAACTGACGCTTCAGTCCCTGAGACGATAACCGCCTCAACAATTCCTGCAAAGATAACTTCAGTTTCGAGAGTTGAAGATTCTGACAAAGTAACTATTGACGAACCGCTGATATGCCGCATGCCTGTTGTCATGACACCATCTGAGATTGAAGCAGAGCCTGAGCCCGGATGCTTCACTTGGATGAACAATATCGAAATAGATCAAAGGCCAACTACTCCACCATCAGCATTTTCTTTTGTTAGTCCTCAGCAAGTAATGCCTTATCCTGCAACTCGCAAAATTTCAAGCGTGACAAGGAAACCAGGTAAAACGGCTATCATAACTTCTTCTTCGTACAAAAATGAATTAGAAGAAACTATGAAAAAACCAAACTAGCAGACGATAACAAAAAGAGAAAAAGAGAAGTAAAAAGACAAAAAAAGATAAGAAAACCGAATTGCCTAAGGAAATGAATAAGAAGAAAACCAACAATAATCCTAATTCTTCATTAGAATGTGACAACGATGAAAATAATATCCCCTGCTTTTACTGCCAGGGAAAATACTTGGATTCAAATGAAGGGTGGGCCGCATGTTCTCACTGTGGGGACTGGACGCACTGTAGCTGTGCTGGGATAGATGACGAGGACGACGAGGCAGTATTTGTTTGCGAGTTTTGCAACCCAAAATAAAATATGTCTCCATATGACCAATTTTGACGAAAATGTCCAACCCCCCATCTTGCCCCATAAGGTACCCCGTCTTACCCTACCTAGAGGGCAAGATGGGGTGTTGGACATTTTTTTTCAAAATTGGTTATTTTTTTCTTTTTCAATGAATGTAAAATTTTTTAAGGTCCTTATTTCGAAAGATTAATAATGTAAGAATAATTATAAACTGATAAATATTCAAAATACTTAAAAATGTGCGTTTTATTATGTTCCAAAAGTTAAGAACCCCGTCTTGCCCCCTCCGCAAATCCGTAATGTTACTACTGTTATTAATGACGAAAACAGCGGTGACTCTGATTCTGTTAGTATGACTACCACTCTTTCCGTATCTGATGTACCAAATGCAAATATCCATGAAAATATCAATAAGAATAAAAATAAATATGTGGCGCCTCCATCACCACCACCACCACAGGCGCAATGTGGCGGCCTCATCGCCACCAACACAGGCGCAGCGCTCTAGGCGCAAGCAGGTCCTGATCCTGCGAAACGCCGAGAGCTCACTTGCAGTCTGGTCCTCAACGCGAGCAGACCACTTCGCCACGCAGTCTCGTGCTCGACGTGAGCCGAGAACTGACTTCCAGTTTGGTGCTCAACGTGAGCAGTCGACTTCTGCCAGCCTGGTGCGCGAACCTCAGCCAAGAAAAATCGATATCTTTTGGTTTCCAATATTTCTACGCCGGAACTAAAGTTAAGAACATTGTAGTGCCATATTCAAGAAATAAATACTTTTAGTGAACAGAACACATTGTTTCCATCCGGATAACATTATCTTACCTAAAGTGGTGACCCCGCACATTCGAGCAGTGCACGTCGCGACGCATTATTTTTTCCGAGAATTTTCTCGTCTCGCGTGGTGCATCGTCGTGGCGCATCCTTCCTTTCCAGGAATTCGTGCCCCAGCCGAGTCCGTTGGGTTCGTGATTCCGCGAAATTTCTTCGGCTGGTCGTCGTTTCCCAACTGAGTCCGTTGGTTTGGTGATTCCGCGAAATCTCCGGAGCTGTGCCGTTTTTCCCAGCTGAGTCTGTTGGGTTTGTTATTCCTGGAAATTTTTTTTTGTGTGCTCGCTTCTTGAACCTTGTTTCTGTTCTTGCCGGCTGGCGTACGTGATCGTGCTCGTGAACTCTCTACAGGCCAACTTCCTACCTGCCAGAGGCACGTGCGCCGTTCGTGAACATGTTTTTCTCTCGGTTCACTGCGCGCATTTCCCATTTCGTTTCCACCCGCCGCGCGTTCTCATCTCGCGTTTCTTGGTCAACATGAGCACCAAGGGCGACTCGACCTTCGTTTCGGCCGGGACCACCGGGGAAGCCCGTCCTCAGCCCTCTCATCCGACTGCGTGTTCGGACCGGCATCTGACATCCACAGCGTCAGCATTGCCTCATCATACGTCGTTCCAGTGGGCCCTTGGAGCCACCCTACACCGGCCTTCACCGTGTCATCATAAGGGTTGACGACCGCACCTACGTCATAGACGTCAATGGTTTTCCCAAGGCCCTTTCGTCGGTTCATCACGGCCTCAGCTGCAACCACTGCAGTCTCCACGGCCTCAGCTGCAACCACTGCAGTTTTCACGGCCTCAGCTGCAACCACTGCAGTCTCCACGGCCTCAGCTGCAACCACTGCAGTTTTCACGGCCTCAGCTGCAACCGCTGCAGTCTCCTCAGCCGCAACCGCCGCGGTCTTCACAGCTTCAGCCGCAACCGCCGCGGTCTTCACAGCCTCAGCCGCAACCGCCGCGGTCTTCACAGCTTCAGTCGCAACCGCCGCGGTCTTCACAGCTTCAGCCGCAACCGCCGCGGTATTCACAGCTTCAGCCGCAACCGCCGCGGTCTTCACAGCCTCAGCCGCAACCGCCGCGGTCTTCACAGCTTCAGCCGCAACCGCCGCGGTCTTCACAGCCTCAGCCGCAACCGTCGCGGTCTTCACAGCTTCAGCCGCAACCGCTGCGGTTTTCACAGCCTCAGCTGCAACCGCTGCAGTCCTCACAGCCTCAGCTGCCACCGCCGCAGTTTTCACAGCTTCAGCTGCCACCTCCGCAGCTTTCACAGCCTCAGCTGCAACCGCTGCAGTCTCCACAGTTTCAGCTGCCACCTCCGCAGTTTCCACAGCCTCGGCTGCCACCGCCGCGGCCATTTTCCTTGGACCGGTCGCCATCGGGATTTTCAACGTCCTCTCAGCGGCGCCAGTCCAGCACCACCACCGCAAAAAGGGTCAGTTTTTTTTCATTCCCTTCGCAATCCGCGAAGGTCATTGGGGAGGGAGTAGCTGTGGCGCCTCCATCACCACCACAGGCGCAATGTGGCGGCCTCATCGCCACCAACACAGGCGCAAGCAGGTCCTGATCCTGCGAAACGCCGAGAGCTCACTTGCAGTCTGGTCCTCAACGCGAGCAGACCACTTCGCCACGCAGTCTCGTGCTCGACGTGAGCCGAGAACTGACTTCCAGTTTGGTGCTCAACGTGAGCAGTCGACTTCTGCCAGCCTGGTGCGCGAACCTCAGCCAAGAAAAATCGATATCTTTTAGTTTCCAATATTTCTACGCCGGAACTAAAGTTAAGAACATTGTAGTGCCATATTCCAGAAATAAATACTTTTAGTGAACAGAACACATTGTTTCCATCCGGATAACATTATTTTTCCTAAAAATATGTCAGAAACAGGCCCGTGCGCAGGGGGGGGTTTTGGGGGTTCTAACCCCCCCCATTGAGGATCTTTTTTTATAAATGTTTACTAAAAATATAGTCCTTTATTCTATAAAAGTAAAACTGACTTAAAAATGCATACACAGTTGTCAATTTTTTCGATCTGACGCACTTTTCTATTGAATTTTCGTATGTCGAGATGGTGGTCGATTTTTAACCAGCGCCATCTAGGTTTTGATGCGTGTCATTTACACATTTACAAGACCGGTTTTTGAATCATCGCAATATTTTAACAAATTTTGCTTGCCTCTTTCCCAACAAAATGAAAAATTTCGATGAAAATTCCTGCGCTCAACTGTTTGAACCATACTCTTCGATTTTGCACGATGATTCCCGTGACATCTGGGTAGACGAAGTTAAACTTTGGCATAAACGCATTGCTGGGCAGGACGTCAAAAATTCTCTCGAAGCACTGGATATTTGCAATGAAGATGCGTTTCCAAATGTTCACCAAATGCTTCGCGTTCTGGCAGTTTTGCCCGTGACAACAGCGACGAATGAACGCTCCTTTTCAACTTTGCGTCGTCTCAAAACATACCTCAGATCGGCTGAACGGTTTAGCCTCGCTCAATATACATCGCGATGTCGAGGTCGATGTGCAAAGAGTTCTGGAAAAGTTCTTTTCTGTACCTCGCAGAGTTAATTTATTGAATGCTAGTAACTGAATATTACGTTATGGCATAATAAAGTGTCCTTATTTAGAATAATTTAATTTTTAAAAAAAAAACAAAAACCGACTTCAATCAACAAAATTATTGATACTTTATTATTATTATTTATTATTATTATTATTGATACTTATATCAGTTATTTTTGGAGTCGGTGCTGATTATAAATATTAAATAGGTACATATATAAGTATCAATAATTTGGTTGATTGTCCTTTAAGGCTCTTGCTTCACAGTCGAATTGAGAACCTCCTCCTTTTTTGAAGTCGGTTAAAAAGAGCTTATTTTATTTTATTGACTTCATAACCTAACATAACATACATATATCATTTCGACCCCCCCCTTGGGTGATTCCTGCGCACGGGCCTGGTCAGAAATGCAAAGAACAAACATAAAAAAATTAAATAAAAAAATATTTTTTAAAGAAAAGCTTTTGTTTAACAATGAAATATAAAAAATAAACTAAAAAGGAAAAAATAAGTTTTTGCTAAAATTTATCAATTTTGGGCCTAAAATATATTTCAACCAAATATACCTTTAACGTATTTCTTCACGGTATTTCTGTATTTGTATGACTATAAAAAAAGCTTGGGCGCTCATTAGATATTAAAATTATAAACAATAGCAGTAGTGAAACGAAGCGAAATATTGTGTAATTTCAGCATAATTTCGCTTGTAATGAGAGCGCCCAAGCTTTTTTTATAGTCATACAAATACAGAAATACCGTGAAGAAATACGTTAAAGGTATATTTGGTTGAAATATATTTTAGGCCCAAAACTGATAAATTTTAGCAAAAACTTATTTTTTCCTTTTTAGTATATTTTTTATATTTCATTGTTAAATAAAAGCTTTTCTTTAAAAAATATTTGTTTATTTCATTTTTTTTTAAGACTAAAAAAACTATGTCTTTAATAGTAAAAGAACGTCAAATTGAAATTTCAAAAAGGCGTTACCATAACGCTGAGTTACTAATGCACAATTCAGCGTTGTAGCGTTTGAAGCTGAATCGAGCATTAGCATCTTGAAACTCTGCTTTTGAACTTATGCATTATCATATTAGACGTCCGCCATATTGGATTTAGAATAATGTCACATTACTTATTGTGTTTCGCTTATCAAGCCCTTTCATTTGATACCCATATCATAGAGGTTACTATGAAAATTATAAATCGCCATTTTGTGACGTCCGTCATAGTAGATTTAGAAATGGCGTTACTATCTTTTCCTACTCTTCAAGCTCTTTCATTTGATACCCATATTAAGGGGGTCGACCAAAAATACATGGTCCACCATCTTGTGGCGGTGGCCATTTTAAAGATATGTATTGCAATTTTGAGTATTGCATATTGCATTGTCACCAGAACTAAAGGTGTATGCAAAATTTCAGCCCAATAGCTTCATTGGAAGTGGGTGAAATATTGATTGCAAAATTCCAGGACACACGGTGAAGCTAATAAAATAAAAAGCTTTTAAAAAATAACAGCCAGATTAGCAATAATAATGATAGAGTGGGCACACCAACGTCGCCTGATCAAGGCAACGGTGGTGGAGGTGATAATTTAGTTGAAAATCTCGACACGATCCATAATGACCCTGTAGTTACCACTTTATCCTCCACCGTTTTATTGCCTTCTGCCAGCAGTAGTGCAACCGGCACTGAAGTAAGCTCTCTAAAGGTTGTTCCTTTACACCATGCATTGTTTGTTTCCAGGCTCACTTCAGATACTAATGCTAACGATTTATTAAATTACATTCACGACCATAATATTTCCACTACCAATAACTCGTGTCGTAAAATTAGTAACCATGCTAAACACATTGCTTCTTTTCTTCTCACCGCTCCAGAAGATACCTAAGTTTCATTATCCGATCCCACATTTTGGCCCTCTGGTGCTTTAATGAAACCTTTTGTTCCCAGGAAACAGGCCACTCATAGCTCCAAATACATAATTGGCAACAATAGTGTTCCTGGAAAAACGTTAACTTCTAGCGCTAACACTTCATCAAAAAACTAAATAACCTCCGGACGATTTTCCTGTATTATCAGAATGTCAGGGGATTAAGAACTAAAGCTAGATCTTTTTATCAATCTTCTGTTGCTTGTGACTATGATATAGCAGGTATCTTACCTCCGAGTTCTAATTGCCTGCAGGAGCGAACTGCGATGCAGCAATATACCCTTATACTTATGACACACATAGGGTAAACTAACCGAGTATTTTAATTACCCCCTTTTTTACTCCATGTGTGTCACTAGAATACCCTGGTATTCTCAAATTACCCAGCAAAGCAACCGAGTAAATTTCGGGGTATTTGAATACCCACAAAAATTGCTGGGTAATTCAATTACCCAGTTCTAAAAAGTAATTAACTGACCAAAGCGCCAACTGGTAGTCACTAGAAACAGTAATTTTGTTAAGTATTTAATGTTTTGGGAGTTGAAATGGAGAAAAAAATTCTGAAAAGAAAGTTTTTAAAAGCAAGTGCCTCATTTTTAATGCTTGCTGTTCCATTATTTCATTTAACACTATAATATTTCTACAATTTCCATTTTACACACTTCAATCGCTATGCACTTCACAAATTGACAACACCAATCGTAAATAATCAAATATTCAATAAACGTCAAAGATAGCCCGGTTTATGTGTGTCAGGGGGTTGTAATTAACTGGGTAATTTAAATACTCGGTTGTAAATACCCAGTTAAGTTTACCCCATGTGTGTCATAAGTATTACCAGAACTCTCGGATCACCCTGACGTTGAGGGTTGATGCAATATGTCTCAAAGTCGACGTTGACAAACATTCTTTATTCTTAGTGTGTTGCTATATTCCATCAGATATGCTCAGCACTGCCGACAACGGGGGCAGAAGCTTCTATGATTCTCTTATCCTTAATTTGGAATTTATTTCAAATTTAATGGGATCTTCGGACGAACTTTTACTAATAGGTGATTTCAACCTACCCAATGTATACAATAGGCATTTAATTGTGACGATGAGTGTTGCTATCCTTCCAATAACCTCAGTTGTGATGGTTGCCTGGCTGTCAGAGTGATATGGGTGTACCCAAGTGGGGCACGCTTACACCACCACCCGCGGTGGCTGCGTCAGGCGAATACACGAGAATTTCCCTAACGCACTAAGCGCGCCCTGGGGGCTGCTAGCACAAAGTGACTTACCTCGTGCTGATGGAAAGATTTAGGTTCTTTTCCGCTCGGCCATTTTTGGTTCGAGTACCAACGAGGCAACAACTCCCAGTCGGTGGAGGACAAATTGTAAAATAATAAAAACCAAAAGTACACCAAGCAAGCATTTAAAATTCGGCCAGTAAAGCCCGGCGCACACGATGCAAGTTTACCTGCATGATAGCCTGCACGGCTCCAAGCAGCTACAAAATGACGCAATGTTCCACGAAAATGACGTCGTTGCATGCTTCCGTGCTGACTGCCTTGCAAGATTTCGGTGATCGAACGCGTGCTATTTTTGGCTGCAATTTTCATGATTAACATAAACTGCTTCCAACTTCAGATCTCAAAGGGAGATATGCACCAAAGTTCACTGGCAAGTCGCATTCAGTCAAATGTCAAGATTGTGTTCGGTTCTATTCTGAGTTCGCTTCACTTTTGGGTGGAAAAGACAAGTTTTTGAGTGAGCATTTACTTGTTGCTGGAGGTTGAGTGTTAAAACAATAACAAGATTGTAGCAGTACCGCTTGCCACCATATGGCTTCAGCTGCTGACGCAAAATGGTCAGCGGACCAAGTCGTATTATTAATACTCTTACAAGGAGGAAAGTTGTTTATATGCGTTTGATTCCCCTAATTATCATAATAAACACTTGCGCCGTGAGGCCTTAAAAAAGGATTAGGGATGCAGTGTGGCGTTTGAAACCGGAAGTCAGCGAAAAAGAATGTTCTTCAAAATTTCATTCCCTGAGGACCCAATTCAATACAGAAATCAAACAAATTAGTGCATCACTTAAAAGTGGCACGGGGACTGATAACGTAAGAATTATCTTTCCAGCAATTCATTTTTCAACTTTTAATTTTAGGTATACCTATGAACCAAGTTTATGGTATTTTAAATACCTATCATTTTTGAACCCTTATTAGACGACAAGGAAAAGTCGTAACTCTATTTACAAGGAGACAAGTGACGAAGTTGAGGAGATAAGTAAAGAGCAGGTATTAAGTAAAAAAATCTTAATTTTAGTTTCCCTTACTTAATTTTATATTTAATTTTACCCACAGAATTCCCAATACAGTATTGATAATTTCGAATACGACAGTCAACCACCTCTTATTAATACAACAGAAAATAGTTTATCTCCAGCCCCAAATACCCCCAGTCTCAGCTCAGGAACTCCCACCTTAAGCGATCGTCGCTTGAACAAGCGTAAAGAACTAATGCTGATGAATATACTGGAGCCATTATCATTGGCTGACTCGTTGCGCCAGCCCATTGTTATAGCCAACTCTAAAAACACACCTGTTGACGATGGCGTAGATGGATACTTAAAATTCTTAGGATCCGTTCTGCGGAGCATTAACTGTGAAGAATTACGGCTAACATTGATGCAAAAAATAATGGAAATGGCCGGTTTACAAAAATCTCGTCTTTCTTAAAGGCTACATAATAGCCCTAACTATCATGGACTTAAGGCTCACTCAGATCGGTCCTTTAATTTCATTAAGGTTGGTTAAATTTCTTTAAAATCTTAACAAATCTTAAGCTTTTTAGTTGAGCTTAAGATTTTAAAGAAATTTAACCCACCTTAAGGAAATTAGAGGACCGACCTTAGTGAACCTTAAGTCCATTATAGTTAGGGCTAACTAATATGAATTTATGGAAATTTTAGGAACTTTACTAAGGAATTTGTATACAAAAACGGCTTTTGTAAGCTCCTTTCGATTCGATTCGAACGGATTCAATGATAGGGCCCCCATAATCTTATTTAATGTGATTTTTAATTTATAGTTTTCACATAAACGTAAAGCAATTTTTGGAATCAAAAATAAAAATCAGCAGTGATATTTGCTTTTTATTTAAATACTTGTTATGTACAGATTTAATTTTATTTCCCAAATGTAAGCTAAGTTTCAAGCGAAAAAAATCAAGACTTTCACAAATTTTTTGTTTTGGCTTCAAATAAAAAATAAAAGAAACTACAACGTTTTACATTTTATTCTTATGATAGGGCTCCTGATTAATGCATTACAAATTTCCTTTATTTACTGCATCGTATTGCCAGTTCACAGCGCCGACAGTATTAAAATATTCAGTGAAATTATTACGAACTGCATTTGCTGAGACACTGGAGTGGTTTCCTTTTTGATTAGATATTTTTTTTAACTTTAATTTGGACGTTTATCACGTTCCCCTTTGTAATGACGTTGTGCATACCAATTTGATTTTTTGGATAAAAGGTAATTATGGAGAAGAATACAGGTGTAAGTTACAATTTCAACTTTTTCAACAGCCAAAGGAATGGGATTTAAATGCATTCTCTACTGTTCTTCTCGCTCTACTCAGTCTGTAATTAAAAATAATTTTTTCCGGAGTTAAACTGCGATCAGGATGGGGCTTCAGTAAATTTTCTTTTAGAGAGAATGCATAATCGCCCACAATAACATAAGGCATTTTTTGAGGAAAATGAGGTAAATAGCTGGGCTCAGGAAAATTAAGAGAGTTTGAAATTAACTTGTTTCCCAGTGGACTCTCCCGAAACACAGCCGAATCATGCATTCGTCCATTTCGGCCTATGTCAACAAATATAAATTTGTAGTCGGCATCGACAAGAGCAAGCAGAACAATGGAATCTCTTCCTTTGTAATTACGGTAAATTGATCCATCCTTCCGCGGAGGTCGAAAGCTAACATGCTTTCCATCTATAGCCCCAATACAGTGAAATTGCCAGTTTATATGGAACCTGTCAGATATGCTTTTCCAATCTTCAGGCGTCGATGGAAACTTAATGACATTGTTTTCCAGTACTTTAATAATAGCCAGACAAGTCGAATGAACAATTTTAGATAATGTATTTGGTGCAATTCTGGTGGAAAACGACATTTCCTTAAAAGTATTACCAGTTGCTAGGTAGCGGAGAGTAACACTAAACCTATCCCTGGGTGAAATTGCTTCTCTCATGACCGTGTTTTCCTTCTGGATGTATGGTGTTAGCAGAGGAAGTAACTCATTTAACTCATCTTCGGACATGCGAATGAAGTTCACAAATGATTTAGGATCCTCGGGTCTAATCGAAGAAAATTGTGATCTCAGATTTTTTTAAATATGTATGTTTGTTTACCTAAGTTCGTGGAACAACATTGTCAAAACACCATTTCCCCTGTCCCTTCGTTGCAGCCAGGGCTGACTCCACAATTCGCGTTTACGTTTAGCTTCACTTTTCTGCTTCAAAGTTTCAATCAGCATAAAAATACCAATTGATAGCCGCCTCCGGCGAACAGCTTCATTCCAAACAGCATCCATCTTTGCTTTTGAAAACAAATGTCAAATTCAGATGCCAACTTGCAAGCCAAGGCTACGAGCACCGTGTGAAACCGAGCCTTCAGCACTGCCTGCTTGATCGCGAGCAGTGTAGGTAGCACGAAACAATCCTGCAAGCAACCTAGCAAAGAAACTTGCATCGTGTGCGCTGGGCTTAAGTCGGGGTGCGGTGTTGTATAAAACCAGTTAATAGTGAGATCAAGAATCTGTCAGTCCTGTTCTCAGGCGACAGAAGCGAACATTCCTCATTTTCAAGGTAGGATCGGTTTTTTTGTTAGAATCCCCTGCTAATGCTAATCTGCATCGGTAGTGGGCCCAGCCCGACACCAACAGAATTTCAACGGGGGCAAATTAAACCCAAACAAAAAAAAAAGGGAAAGAAGAAAGACCCAGGAGAATCAGCAATTGAATTGAGCGAAGGCCCCCCCTCAAGGCGGGTGAACGCCCCACCGACACCCCGCCGAGACGCCACTGGTGCAGCGACCCCACTACCCGGGCCTCTCCAGCATCATCCAGCATTCATTTTTTTGGCGGACAGAAAACGTCAGGCAGGAGCAGAGACCAATCACTTGTAACCCCCGTTACGGAGTTCCAGTTAGAACAATTTCTTCACACAGAGCAATGACCCAACTCGTCCTTCACTTCACCAGCGCGGACACCAGCAGCCACCTAAAATTAAATCTCTCTAGCTTTAACCCCTATATTTAGGTCCATTTTACGATTTATCCCCCTTTTTTTTAGAAAATTAACTAACGTAGCAGATAGGTAGTAATCATATAGCCCGCGGGTATAGCCCCCCAAAAAAGAGAGAAGGAAGGCATTCAGTATTTTCGCGATTTTCAAGCCACCCAGTTAGGGAAGGAACCGCCAGCCTCATCAGTAATAGGGCCCCCCGATAAATCAAATTTCTTTTTCCAGGACGCATCGGCTTGAGTCGACTCCAGCGGATTGCGCGGTGAGTACCCGGTAAAAACCGGTAATTTATCAATTATATTACATCGATTTGGGGGCGCCACTCAAAAGAAAACAAAAAAAAAAACCTAATTTTTCAAATACCTTACACCTGCACAGTTTTTGTCAGGTCGAAAACAAAAAAAAAAGAAGAGAAAAAAAAGGAATTGTCCTTTCTATGAAAGATAAATACGAGATTAATAAACGGTTAGAGGAAGGCGAATCTGCAACCAAGTTATCCAATGAATATCAAGTTGGTAAGTCTACCATTACGGATATAAAAAAAACAAAAGACGAGCATAAGCAACTTTATATCCCAGCTTGATTCCTCTGACGGATCCACGAGTCGTAAAACGATGAAACTTGCCTCAAACACGAATTTAGATGATGCTGTATATAAGTGGTTTACTCAAAAAAGATCCCAGGGAGAACCTATTTCTGGCCCAATTCTGTGTGAAAAAGCAGTTCAATTTAACGAAAAGCTTGAAGGGCCGTCAAATTTTCAAGCAAGTACAGGCTGGTTAAAACGATTTAAGTCAAGACATGGCATTCGTGAGCTTCAAATACAAGGAGAAAAACTATCTGCTGATTCATCAGCAGCTAATTCATTCAAAATCAAACTAAGGGATATACTGAAGGAAGTAAATTACGCTCTCGAAAACGTTTACAATGCAGACGAAACCAGGCTCAATTGGAAAGCTTTGCCACGAAAAACTCTTTCTTGACGTTTTGAATTAGCAGCACCTGGTCCTAAAATAAGCAAAGATCGTATCACTGCCTTAGCATGTGCTAATGCTACTGGCAGCCACCGATTGACCATGCTTGTAATTGGTAAAAGCAAGAAACCACGTTGTTTCAAACGTTAATATGTCTGCGATGTCTATCGTTTACACTTCGCAAAAGAGTGCTTGGATGGATAGTACAATTTTCATGGAATGGTTTGCAGAAACTTTTATACCCTCTGTAAAAGCCCATCAATTAAAAAATGGTAAAAGAGAGAAAACATTATTGCTTCTTGATAACGCCCCAACTCATCCATCATGTGACATCTTAAATGAAAAAGACGAGTTTATAACAGTCATGTGTCTTCCACCTAACGTTACTTCATTATTACAGCCCATGGATCAAGGCGTAATTGAGACTTTCAAACGGTATTATAGAAAAGAATTGTTACGTAAGTTACTTTTGGAAAAAGAAGAGGAGGGAGAAGAAAACCTGATAAGAAATCATATAAAGATTGATTTAAAAGGCGCGTCCTACATGATCAGAGCAACATGGGACAGTGTAAAAGAACAGAACTTGAACTTGAAAAAAGCGTGGAATAAAGTTTTGTGTATAGGGGAAAATCCTCAAAGTGGATGTGTAAATGAGAAACAGGAAGATACATATGTTTGAAATGATAGATATGCTAAAAAAGCTCGATTTACACGAATGTGATGAAGAAGAGGTTCAACAATGGATGGATATCGACGATGAAGATTCCGGGTACCAAATTATGCAGGATAGCGAAATTTTAGACCTCATGACTAATAAGACTGACGCCACCGCTAGCACCTCATCAAATACAAGTTCAGATAATGAAGATGAAAATATAATTGGTGCTTCTGAAGCGTTTACTTGCTTAGATATTGCCTTGCGTTGGTTTGAAACGTCGACGAACCCCCTCCATCCGGCGAGCTGGCTCGTGCAGCCGCAAGGCGCTCCTGGGACTCTGGGTAGAGCACCCCCTGTTACTGGCCTCACGCCTACACCCCCATCACAGTGCCCCCATGTTATACCCAAGGTCGTGGTTACCGCCGCGAGAGCTCTCATTGAGGGGGCTCGAGTGGAGGTGCTGCTGACCATGGGTATACATTACAGGTTGTCTTCTATTGACTTCAGCAGGTCTCTTCTATCTACTAACTGTATTGAAGATAATGTACCCAAACTTTACGCGTCCCTTCTGCGTAACTTTGAATGCTGCGTACCAAAATTTTTTTTGTGCTTTTGATTTTTTTATTCTTTAAACAAAAACTATAAAAATTAATACTTGAGCATATAATTTTATTTTAAATAATTTTTTTTTCGTATCTATACGTTGAATATTACCTAAATAGACATAAAAGAACATTTTTTTTAAATGCTGGAGCGTATGAAGGGTCATAGCGACGTTTGACAGGTAGTAAAACGTGGAGAGGGGAGAACGGCAACACCAGCTGCTCCACAACTAGACGGAATTTTTCTAGCTGCTTTTTAGCCTTGTGTATATAAATATCTAGTGGTGGCAAGAATGAAATCATGATAGTTACTCCTCTTATTGTAGAGGCGCTGTAGTCGATAAAGCTTGTTGGGAAAGTTTTGGAAAAAGCTGAATTTTAAATCATCCTGAAGGGCTTTCATTAACGCTTTCCCAAAGCATTCTTGATCGCTTTTTCTTATTTGATCGCTACAATCCAATACAATAGGCCAGTCAATAAAGCCTGTGAAGCTCAAAAAATTAGCATCACTTTGATTTTTTGATATGATGTTGGGGAAATTGAAAAGTAAACCTATAAAATTTTTGAACCCTCTGGGGTGACCGCTAAGGAATGAAAAGGGTTAAAAAGGTTTTTTGTTTATACACAGTAAGAAATTTTTCCAGTAAAATGCTTACTAGACATATCTAGTAAATTTTTTTCATGATTTTCTTGTAAATTTTACCAAAAAACTAGCCAAAAATAAAAATTAAATGAAATTCCAGTAAAAAGACCTTTTATTGAACGTTCTAGTATTTAATTTAATAGAATTTCTATTACATTTTAAAAAATTTGCTAGATTTGTAGACATCAAAAAAAAAAATACTAGAATCCAACAAAGGTTTACTAGAATCCAACAACAATTCGCAAGAATCTGTCAAAATTCACTCGATACGTGACTGAGCCGAAGGGACCGTTAGGTTGCTGGGTATCGGAGAAATCGAATGAAGGCGTCAGTCAGACTTAAATCTTCATCTGGTGCAGTGTTGTTCTATATGGTGCTGGTGCAGTGTGGTGCTAAAAAATAGTGTGCCCGGGAATTTATCAAATATTTGGATTAGATTATCCATCGGATATAATTGTGCTCTTGTAAGTAAGATTTTTTCTTTTATATATGTTTTTTATAGTAAATTGTTTCAGCTTGCAAAATGGATGCGACGCAGTTTCACGAATTTTTGCTAACAAATGGGATTGAAATTGGTGTTGCAAATGTTCTTAAGGGTTAATTTCAATTAATAATTTTATTTTGCAATTACAATGAAGTGTTTCGTATGCCTTGATGAAGTTTTTGGAGATCTTAAAGATTTAAGATTTCATTTATTCATGAATCATAATGTTCCGTTGAATAGGTCAAATTATGTTGGACATTTCGAGTGTGTTGAAGATGAATGCAATTTTAGTTTCAGCAGTTTTAAAAGTTTTTCAAACCATTTCTCCAAAAAGCATAAATTTTTTTCAAATTCAGTTGTTCATACAAATGAAAATGATCCAGTGCAGTCAGCGTCGCCCGCAAGTTGTGAAAATAATAGAAATTATTCTCTTGAAAAATTGCAATCAGTTATAAATGACACATTTCTTGAACTTCGAAGTAACACTAGCATTCCAGAGGCAAATATTAAAGACTTTCATTCAAAATGCTTAGCAATTTTTGAAAATTTTTCCGAATATTTGAAAAAGGAAACAATAAACTTTATGAATGGTAATTCTTTGGACTTAAATACATATGAAAGTATTAAATTTTTGAATAAATTTAATGCCGAACATTTATTTCAACCATCTTCTTCTTTTCATAAGCAATTAAGTTGTTTCAAAAAAGAGGGTTATATAAAACCGAAAGATATATTTTTGGGAAACAGACTTCAAAATACTTTAAATAACACAGACACATATGTGCAAGCAGTACATGAAACGTGCCAATATATTTCAATTATAAGTACATTAGGAAGCGTTATAAAAAATAAACAAGTTTTTTCTATATTAGAGAACGAAAAAGAAAGTGAAAATAATCAAGTATATTGTTCATACTTAGATTCAGAAGAATATAAGACTAATCCATTTTTCAAAAAGTTTCCAAGAGCTCTTAGAATTAGTCTTTACTATGATGATCTTGAAGTTGCTAATTCTTTAGGATCAAAAGGTACTATTCACAAACTTGGAGTTTTTTACTACACTTTACAAAACTTGCCAGCAAAATTTAATTCAAGTATAAAAAATATCTTCATTTTGGCTGTGGCATATACTGAAGATGTTAAGAAATATGGCTTTAATAAAATTCTTGAACCTTTTATCGAAGAAATGAAACTTTTAGAATCTGAAATTGGTATACAAGTTACATTAGATTCTAAACAGAATTTCATTTTACGAGCCACTCTTGTCAACTGTTTGGGTGACAATCTTGCAGTTCATGATCTTCTTGGTTTTCTTAGTCCTTCATGCAATATGTTTTGTCGTTTATGTAAAGTCAGTCGTCGTGAATTCAAAGAAAATTTTACGAAACAGTTCTCAAAACGAACCAAAGAGGGGCATAATGAAGAGCTCCGAATGATCGAAATAGATAAAAAGTACATGAAGGCTTTTGGCGTAAAATATGATTCCATTCTTAATAGCGAATATTTTCACTGCACTAATAATTATTGTTTTGATCCAATGCACGACTTGCTCGAAGGCATTGTTCCTATGGAAATAAAATTAGTTCTCAAGTACTTTATAGTAGAAAAAAAGTTATTAACAGTGCGTATTCTGAATCAAAAAATTAATTGCTTTCGTTATGGTTTTGTTGAACGCAAAAACAGACCAACACCTAATTTCACAACGCAGATGATTATTTCGAAAAATAATAGAATTAAACAATCGGCAGTCCAGTCGTGGCTTTTGTTAAGAGCGCTACCATTCATATTAAATGAGAAAACTTCACCTGAAAATAGCGATTTTGTTTTACTAGTTGTTCAACTCATCAAAATCTTGGAAATAATTTATAGCGAAACCATTAACAAGGTTATGATTTGTGAACTGGTTGAAATCATCAAGCTCCATCACAAGCTTTTCAAACAACTTTTTCCCGAGAAAAATTTCATAAATAAACATCATTATATTACTCATTATCCTGAATGCATTATTAAAAAAGGACCTTTGCATTTATCTTCAACATTTCGCTACGAAAGCAAGCACAGTTCTTTGAAACAACAAATTATCAGAGGTAGAAATTTTAAAAATGTACCAAAAAGCGTTGCAAAAAGACAATGTCTTTTACAAAATTATAACATTTTACGATCGACTTTTGAGCTCAATACTTTGTCTATTAAATCCAGCAAATTTGTAAAAGCTGCGTCATTATTAAGTGTTGAATTTATATCAAAATGTTCTCCCAGTTCTTTGTTTATTAAACAAATTAATTCTATTCAACTGGATAATATCGAATTTCGAAATAAGTTGATTATCTGTATTGATGATAAATATCATAATTATGAAACTTGTTTTCCGTGTTTGGCTAAAATAAATGAAATCTTTGAACTTGATCACAAAGTTTTTTTCAACTGTTCTGTCCTTGAAATTGTGGAATTCAATGAAAATCTAAATGCATTCGAAATAAGTTCCAATTTTGATAATATTGTCGTACTTCCTGTTGAAGAAATTAATGATCGAAAACCGAATGTAATTTGGCATCTGAAAGGAAGTTCATCTGAATTTATTTCAGTAAAATATAGATATTAATTTCAAATTTTAAAATCCTTTTTGGGCACTTCATGCATCTAATGCCAATAAAAAAAAATATATTTGATTAGTATTATTTATTAGAGGAGGGTGTAGATGAAACAATAGCTCAGGATATTCAGGAACAAGATTTGTTGGCTTTAAAGATTAAGTTAGGCCCTAGAAAGACATTATTACGTTTATTCAGCACCTTAAAACCGAGCCAAAGCAACCAACAACAATGCCTAATTTTTGAAAATTTGTTGAATAATTGCGAAGATGAAACAACAAGTGTCCTGAGCTTAAGCACAAATTCTAATGTAAATTCCAGTCAGTCATTGCAGAGTGAAGCTATCACGGGGTTTATTCCATGTTACCCTGTAAGTACCCCTTTTATTTTAATTTGTAGCTAAAAAAATAAGTGATTCATTTCTATGTAGGTTCAAGATTTGGTCCCCTTATTAGAAAAAACTGTAGAAGGGCAAAAACTGATTCAAAAAATTAACAAAACTGAAGACCCCGAGAAGCCGGAAATCAGTAGCCTCAACAGACTAGTGGTTGACGATCTTGTGAAGATTTGCGGACAGTAAGACTTATTATTTAATGTGAAGGAACAATATTAGTATATTTTAGTAAATGCAGCTATCCTCGAAATGAAGACAAAGAGAATCTAGCGAAGGCTATTGTGAGGACTTTTCCCCAACTTGGACAATATGCATGCCCTGATATTTCACCCCACGTAAGCAAAACATCATTTATTTAAATCTTCTCATTATTGACCCAATTACTTTATAATTTGCTAGGAACACTCACGACGATTTTATATTATTTATAATGAAATTAAATACTGAATTACAGGCATTGTGGTTTTGTGCCAAAGGGTCTAGAAACTGTACTAAGGCATCTGGCAAAATAGAATACCGTTTGGAACATTTAAGGCGGCAGCTATCGCCATCGAAGAAGAGAAATTTACCGCAAAAAAGAAACTGCGAAAGCTTGGCTCTCATAGACCCGGATATGGTATGCAATCATTTTTTATTAAATTAAATTTATAAATTACATTTTTTATATGATATGTAGATAAAAGAACTTAAAATGTTGCCACCGAACGCAACAAATTTGGAAAGAATAAGAAAATTAATGACAGAAACATTTACGATGAGAAGGACGTAATGAACAACAGGTGCACCAACATTTTAAGCATATATCCAAAGCTATTAGATTATAAAGGACTTATGGTAATGTTAACTAAAATTTTTTCCCGAATTTTACTTTAAATAGAAAATATTTTTCAGATACATGAAGAATTTGCCAGACTTGAAAATTGTCGTGGTAACATCCAAGTTTTATCCTCTTTTAATATGAAAGACCTTCTTCAGTCAGGAACAGATATCGTCACTGATGGTAAGTATACGCTTTTTCCTTCACAGTGAAAGAATTTTTATATTTCAGTGTTTTCTTATACATATGTATAACAGCTAATAAAAAAATCTTCATTCCATTTCCTATTTATATAGATTTCTTGTCATCTTCAGTTCTTCAAACTTTTCTTACCTGCCTTTTTCTCAATTATCGTTTTTTATTCTCTCCATGTTCCGATATTCATTTTATGCATCTACAGTCTTAAATTGACTTTTATTTTTATATTTATTATTTTTATATTTTTGGCAGAAAATCTAAGAATTTTGATTACTATTCTAACGGATCTTCCGTCAAGGTGTCTCAAAAGACATAGTTGTCAAATTGCTGGCAACGTGGAAACTTGGAGGCAATTGAGTCTGCAGTCACGAGTCAAACCACTTATCCAATGGATATCGGTAATTTTTTAATTTAAAACTTGAAGAACTCATTTATTTAGCGTTTATTTGATTTCAGTTTGAAGATGATGTTGAGGAATTCGTCGAAAATAACATTTGCACTCAGCCATTTTTAGTATGTAAGTCGAGGGGACCATTTGACGTTGATGGTCAATTTTTTTTAGTTATTGATAAGAAATTTGTAGAATGTTCTGGTAACATCATTGAGTCTTTTGATATATTGTTTAAAGTACATTATGTATTAAACATCAAGTACGAAACATCTTTGTCAAAATTTTATAATTTTTTTGAGTGTTACATTTACCTAATAAAAAATGTAAACCCATTAGGGGTAGTAGCCAGGTACTACAATAAAATTTCAAAACGTTAAAAACATCGTTATTATCGCAGAAACATCGTAATAAGGACTTTTTTTTTATTTTTTATGTTCAAAAAAGGAACTTTTTATGTTTAATAAATGAACTTTTTATGTTTAATAAATGAACTTTTTATATTTAATAAATGAACTTTTTATGTTTAAAAAATTAACTTTTTATGTTTAATAAATGAACTCATAAAAAAACCCTCTTTTATTTACGAAGTAATACATAGGAATATTTAGTGTATCTTTCCTAACCCTGAGATTTCAGTACAAATAACGAGAGAACATTTCATAGATTTCCAATAATCATACCTGGAGTGTCCGTAAAAATAACTGAAACATAGTTCTATCTTCAGGGCATATCAGTAACCTTAATCCACATTTTCGTATAATTTACTAAAAAAACATCATTAAAATACATAGAACGTCAGTAATGTAATTAATTTTTCAGTAAAAAATACTAGAGAGACAATGTAAACTTCATAGAATACAAGTAATCCTAACTGTTGTTTCCGTACAAATTACTAGAAAAAATAACATAATTTTCATATAATTTCAGCAGGCTTAACTGGATTTCCAGTAAATATTACTAGGGGAAACCTATCTTTACCTTCCAAGATTTCAGTAAATGAAACTATAAAATAAGGAAATTTTACTAGAATCTCGTTATTTGTTTTACATAGATTTCTAGTAATTTTAATTTTACTAGATATTTTACTAGAATTCTTAGCAATGTCATTCTAGTAAAAATTTACTAGGATCTAGTCACAAATTATTTAGAGTGTAACTTTGAATAAAAAAGTCGGAATGGGTTAAAATTTTGAAGGATCATATAATAAATAATTATCCATCTTGTAAAAGTTTCAACCTTTTTTGTTTACTGCAAAATGAAAAGCAATTTTCCCGCATCGCGCTAAGTAAAATTCCAGACGAAAAGGTCGTGTGGAGGCATTTGGGCAGACGGTTGTGGGGACGACGGGCGGTGAGCGAGAATTGCGTGGAAGGGAATCGCCAAGAGGCGCGCGCCGTCAGGGGTAATATGGATCGTATCTATCGGGAGGGTGGAATTGTGTGCGGCCGCGCCGCTGAGCTGCGTGTCGAGCGAACGAATCCATCTTACCCCTGACGGCGCGCGCCTCTCGGCGATTCCTTTCCACACAATTCGAGCATCACCCTCGACGCCTCGCAACCAAAAACCCCCGCGCCCACAAGCGCTCGCTGGCTGCCTCGCACGAATTCTCGCTCACCGCCCGCCGTCCCCGCAACAGTCTGCCCAAATGCCTCCAACTGACCATATCAAAAAATCAAAGTGATGCTAATTACTTGAGCTTCACAGGCTTTATTGACTGGCCTACAATACGTAACACAACAAATGGTGAAGGGATATATATGTATGTATGTATATAATGAACAGAATTTAGCTGTATGCGCATTTTCTTTAGAATTGATAATCCTGGAAAGATTTGTACCAAATATCTAAGGGCAATAAATTAATATTTAAAGATATGTACGTACTATACCTATGTATTTCATTCTGAAATAATTACATATTTCAAATATAATTGTTTTCAACGGTAGCAGAATTCTAATATAAGTACATATATTAAACAATGCTTTGGGGTCGAATAGTTCCGGGCTGGCTATTTTACTGTTGTAATTTTCCGTTCCCCTCTTTACCCGCGAAATCTTTTTATGTAGGTCATCTCGCAACAATGTTTTTTTTCTAATTGCGGCTAAACTGACGTAACTGGTCGTTTTTATTAAATTTTCAGTTATTTCATTTGATATATGCTCTCAAGATCGTCGTACGTGGCAATTAACTACATATTGCTCGAGGTACATCTGCACTGTGATAATTCTCAAAAATCACTGTCAAACAAAATACGACGGATCTAGAGTGGAAAACTCGATAAAAACCCGCATCTGTGTATTTTAATTTTTATTGTTGTAAATTTTTTTTAACCCTTTTTATACTATGTACTTTCAATATTTTTTGTAACAATTTTTCCGTGTAAATCCGTAGCCAATCATTTTCTACAATAAGATATTTGTTTCTTTTTCAATTCGAATTGGTTGATACATTTTGATCATATTGGGACCGCTATCATGAATTTAAAAATGTTGATAGTGAAGTCAAATTTAGTGGCCCAAAAATTAATTACCCAAACATTTTTTGGAAGAAAAATCTAAAAAATTTCTTAGAAGCTCTCAATGAATACTTAAATATATTTAAAAAATCAACCATATCAAAAATGGTCGGGTCCAAACGCTCGGTGATTAGACAAAGAATGCCCGATTAACATTTTTATAAACAGCGTTGATGAAACCCTTGTACACAAACACATGTGCAGTCATCCGGTATGCTTTATATCTTCACACCTTGTCGAAAAGCCCACCACGCATTTTCTCTATTCCCATTCCCATATAATCCAAAGATTTTGTAACGAAATTTTTAGCCACTCTGAAATAGGCACTAGTAGCGCCATCTAGAATTATAAGAAGTAAGCATTCTCGCCACCACTAGATATTTATATACACAAGGTTTTTAGTTATAAATGACACGTTATATGCGCTTGTTATGTGTACGTAAGAGTAAAAGTTGTGTGATTTTTTGTATATTTCTGACGAAAGTTTTATTGAAGACGATTTTTTTTCTATTGAATTTCTATACAGGGTGTGTTGCTAAGGTCTGAACAGAGGTATGCCAAGCGATTCTAAATGGTCTCCTGATCAACGTTTGTTCGGACACCCCCCCCCCCCCCCCCCCTTCAAATCGGTCCTTCTCCCCTAAAATCGCGATTGAAAATTTGGGGAAGGTCAACCTAGAAAATGCGTTATGTTCTTTCAGAGACATCCTAGGATACTGATTAATAACGCATTAGAAAGCTGAGCCTTCAAGCTTTCCAACGATACCACCCACGACCCAATCCGTCAACAAAGAAGCGGGGGAGACCCCGTCAAATTTTGAAAATGGCAATTTCAAAGCCCAAAATTTGACTTTGATCCTTCATTCTGCCGATTTTTTGTATGGGAAGATCGAAACTTTTTTTGAGAAAAACCTTCCCTGTTTTGTGGCCTTTCTCAAGAAAAAAACCGCACTCTAATCCGACGGCGCGTTCCGAAGTTATTCGTGTTATAATAATCAATACAACAACAAAACCCACTATCCGCAATGAAATCCAATTGGAATGTGACGTCACACTCCAATTGGACCTCATTGCGGGTAGTGGGTTTTGTTGTTGTATTAATTATTTTAACACGAATAACTTCGGAACGCGCCGTCGTATTCGAGTGCGGTTTTTTTCTTGAGAAAGGCCACATGATAGGGAAGCTTTTTCTCAAAAAAAGGGTCGATCTTCCCATACAAAAATCGGCAGAATGAAGGGTCAAGGCCAAATTTTGGGCTTTGAAATTGCCATTTTCGAAATTTGACGGGGTCTCTCCCGTTTCTTTGTTAACGGGTTGGGTCGTAGGTGGTATCGTTGGAAAGCTTGAAGGCTCAACTTTCTAATGCGTTATTAATCAGTATCCTAGGGTGTCTCTGAAAGAACTTATAATGCATTTTCTGGGTTGACCTCCTCCAAATTTTCAATCGCGATTTTAAGGGGGAAGGACCGATTTGAAGGGGGGGTGTCCGAACAAACGTTGATCAGGAGACCATTTAGAATCGATTGGCATACCACTGTTCAGACCTTAGCAAAACACCCTGTATACGATTTTTTATTTATTCGACTGATGAGCATAGCTGCATTATCTGTGAAAAATTGGGTTCATCTTCCGAAACCAATTCAGATTTAGGTGATATTATAAAAATAAATAAAGGAGTAACTACGTTACGAGCTGCTTTAAGCGAACGACAGGATGGGTTGTTACCTCATCTTCAAACTGAATTTGTTTACGCTCATACAGGTTGTCGCCAAAAATATATTCATAAAAAAAATATTGAAACGTATAAGAAGAGGCCAAATGAAACTCCATTTTCGCCTCCGGAAAAGAAGCTCCGAAGTAGCATTGATTTATCGAACTTATCCATTATATCGGAAGAATTAAAATAGTTACTCCAGCTGATGTTATACAACCTCGACGACCTATCAAACGTTTGAACACTCTTCCACCTGAATCTGAGTTTGTTGAAAAAGGCAATATTCCTCTTCAAATATATCGAGCTTCTTCAGGTAAAGGTATTTCAAGCATAATAATCAAGTTATCTGAAGTTGAACCGGATGGATATTAAGAAATTGACTACAAATGGACACTTAAATATTCTTTGGACGTAGCTATTTAAAATTTAAAAATGATAATAAATTTCCAGGATGGAATGGATTTATAAATTTATTAACCAATACACATGATATTGATTTTTGATATGTCATCAATAATTTTTTTACGATTTATTATTGCAGCTCCAAGTGATTATAACAAAATTTATACAACTATAAAAACTTCCGTAGATAATGCTAAAGAATTAAATATAAGAACATGCATTTTAACATTCGATCAACCTCTGTATATGAAAGCACGGGACATAGCAAATGCTGTGTGTTTATTTGATGAAGTATTACACTCTAAAAAATAAGTGTAAATTTACAACATAATTAATTACGTCGGGTGCGGACCGAGTTTGTAGGTGAAGGGGCAAGTGACGCTTTGCGGGGGAATGCGCACTTCACCTATTTATCCGCGGAACGCACCACTACAAATGTAATAGAACTGTCAATCGCTATCACAAATATGTATATCTTGTATCTTTATTGAATTCCGCACTCGCGTAAGCATGCCTAGTCTCGCATCAAATGCGCACTTGGCGCACTCATTCAGCGCTGAAGTCCGCCTAGTCTCGCATTACACATATGCATTCTTTTACAGAATCATTTGTTGAAGACGTATGCTACTACAGTGTTGGACATAAATATTGCAACTAGGTAGTATGAGTTTAAAGCTGCTGCAAAAATTTATATTCTATGGGTTAAGTAAAAAGAAGAGGCTGGTATCATGTCCCTATAAACGAAATCAATAAAACAATAAATACAACTTGAGCAAAAATCTGTTGGATATAAAAAGGGATCACCTCATTCACAAAATTAAAATCGACAAAAATATTGCAACAACGGAAAATTACTGTTTCTGTTTCATTTCTAGTTAGCTTTGTAAGTACAGTTAAGTAGTTCTAAGCGAGCAATACTAGTCAGAATGCGATTTAGTTAGCAGCTGAAGATTTGAGTTGTGAAAAACACGTGAACCAAAAATTTATTCAAAATACCATACAAAAAGTATTCAGTGGAGTTAAAAAAGGAAATTGTACAGTTATATGGTGACGGGAAGAGCCAAAAAAATATTTGCGATTTGTATAAACTTGAAAATCTGTGGTATCGCGGATTTTAAAACGTTTCCAAGAACGCGGACACGTCAATAAAATACCACAAAGTGGTAGACCACGAACAACTAGTGCTCGACAGGACAGAGAAATTGTTAAAATAATAAAGAAAGATCCTAGAAAATCCGCAACAGCTATAAAAAATAAATTGCAGTTAACGATTTCTTCAAGAACAGTGCAAAGAAGGGCAGTTGAGGCTGGTTTTTTAAGCCATCAACCAGTGAGAAAGCCGTTCATTTAGGAAAAAAATAGGAAAGCTCGTCTTAAGTTTGCAAAGGAACACATCAATTGGCCCATATACCCAAACATTAAAAAACGCGGCTATTTTTTTCACACATAGAAAGTTGCTATTAGAGATGAAACGGATAGCAGTTTCGCCGGATACCGGATATTCGGCCAACCTTGTAGCCGGATAGCCGGATATTCGGCCGCCAAATATCCGGCGAAACGTTGCCGTTTGGTGCATCGCACGAAGCACACTTGCGTAGGCGGCGCGAGAACGATCGGGTGAACTCGGTCAAATTCGGGTATTTTCGTTGATAAGCGAAGTTAACAATTGTTTCTTTGGTAAGACTGCAATCGCTGTCGCTGTCTGAAGTTGGTTGAATTTCGAAATTTTTTAACGCGCAAGCAAACACGCATTTGTGGAATAGATACCTCTTTTCGTGCTAAGACAAGCAACAATTTGTGGAATATGTAAAAAAAATTTAGTCAATAGGCAGTTTGTAAAAGGAATATCTTCAGTCAGAAGGCAGTTTGTAAGAATTGCCGCCAACTTCATGTCAGTCTGTGACAGCGATTGCAGTTGTTCAGCGACCAATGATGAACGCCCTGCGCCACCTCCTAAAAAATACATCATAAATTAATAACGAAAATGAAATAATAATACAATAAAATACTTACTAAATATACATCAGTAACATCTCACTAATTGTCTCCTTTTAATAAGTGGTCCAACGAAGTCCTTTGGAGGATCCAATTTAGGGATCACTCGAGCCCCTAAAAAGTAAACAAATCAAAAATAAGAGGAACCTGAAATCTAAAAGATACAGAATACTCCCCAAATTAAATCTGCACAGAAGCTGCAGAGTTGATAAAGCACCACCCACAGCAGTCCCTGGAGCCCCAGATGCTTAAAAAACAAAACAAAAACAAAAGAAACCGGCACACGCGAACTGTCAACTTGCGAACACCTGCGACACGAAAACTAACACTCACTGTCTGATCCGCGGTGGTCAGTCCGGCGTTTGGACAGGTGCGGATCATATTTATGGTGTGGCCAATATTGAAAAACAAAACACATAAATAAATAAATTATTTAACATAACCACACATAATATGGGAGAAGGAGAAATAAATAGAGAGAAAGAGATAGAAAGAGGTAAAAATATGGGAAGGATTTCCAGGAGCAAAAAAAAGAGTATTGCCAGACTCAAATGTTCACAAATACTGGTTTAATTTCCACAGCAATCTGTCAATTTGAATGTTATCTGGTAGGACTGACACCGCTGGAAAATGAGTGTATAAAAACCGCGCACAAAGCCGACTCGTCCTCTTTTCTTGTGTTAGCTTGCCACCTGAAACGTCGTGTGTTTTTTAGTCAACTTTGAACTTTCTGGATTTGAATGCTAAAATTTTTGGACTGCACCATCTTCAACTTGTGAATTTCTCAACCTTTGGATTTCTTCAAGAATCTTCTGGACTTCATCACTTTTTACTCAGCCTTTGGATATCTTCAAGAATCTTCTGGACTTCATCAATTTTAACCCAACGTTGGATTTCTTCAAGAACCTTCTGGATTTCATCAACTTTAACCCAACTTTGGATTTCATCAAGAAATTTCTGGACTTTGTACCACAGAACTTGTGAATGTAATATATACCTAATATTGTTCTCGAAAACCAGGGGCAGTGAATAGTGTGAATTAAATGACCTTTGTGGTTGAAAAAATTCACACGGGCTAATCCTGGGTATCGAATGCCTTTATTACACTAAGAATTTCAACTTGTAATTAATGTAAAAGGAGATAATTATTTCTTGAATGAAAAATAAAAAACAGTGAAATCAACGACAAATTTTTTAATAGATCCACCCTAAATAATTATAAAAAAAAATCCAGTGCTTCAGCACTGCCCGAAACAGCAGTTGACCCGTTTCTTTCATTGACTTATTGAATTGATTGCAGTGCAGACACGTGCGTGATCGTTTGAGGTTATTCTTATTATTTTATTTGTGCTCTTGTTATCTGAAGTATTTTTATAATTCTAAAAACATTTAACGACGAGAAATGACATCGGTGAAGAAAAAATCGCCTTTATGGAAATATTGTTGAAACTGAGCACATATGGCATCACTTTGAGTTCTGCGAGCCGTCATCTTCAAATGTAACCAACTTCAACTCATTAACTTTCCTAGGAGGAATGATCACACTCCGTGATGACTCATTCTCCTGTGCAGTCTCTTATACTATTGATCTTGTCCAGAACGCCACGTTTTAGTTTTGCTCGCTAAATATATAAATAAACAATTAGTTGTGTTACTCCATCATTATTAGTATTCTCCTAATCATTCCTGTCGCAACAGGTTATGGGCCCAGGAGCGCGCGAGGAATAAAAAAGTGCGAACCCTTTTTTCTTTTCCCGGGAGTACGACAATCGGTGGTGAAATCGACGCCATGTCGGGCGGCGCGAGTGTATCAAGAATCGAACTCTTGAACAAGGACAATTTCGACACATGGAAACTGCAGATGCAGGCGGTTTTGACTAAGTGCGATTTGTGGGATTACGCGAGTGGGGTCGTGGTGAAACCTGAGCCGGCGGCGGGAAATGTGAACGCCGCGGCCGTGAGCGAGTGGGTCAAAAATGACCAGAAAGCCAAATCGGAAATGATATTGTCAATTAGTTCAGCGGAGCTAAGACAAATAAAGACTTGCGAAACCTCAAGAGAAATGTGGGTCAGGCTTGAAGAGATTTATCAATCAAAGGGGCCTGCAAGAAAAGCAACATTATTGAAAAGTCTCATCCTGTGCAAGATGGCCGACAGCGGCGACGTGCGTGAGCACTTAAATAATTTCTTCACCTCCGTTGACAAGTTGGGGGAAATGGATGTAGACGTCAACCCCGATTTGCTCGCGATTCTCATGCTGTACAGTCTGCCCACAAATTTCGATAACTTTCGGTGCGCAATAGAGTCACGGGACGATTTACCCTCGCCGGAAGCGCTTCGTATAAAAATTGTCGAGGAGAGCGATGCGCGAAAGGGAAATTTGAGTGAGGGATCGTCGGGTGCAATGATTGCAAGTAAAAGTGGACCGCGCGAATATAAAAAGAAGCCGACAAATAGTAAAGTGAATTACGACAGGCACGGCGGAAAGGATTCAGAGTTGCGGTGTTTCAGATGCAAACGGGTCGGACATAAAGTGTCGGAATGCCGAAGTAAGGTTAAATACGATGAAAAAAAATATGCAAACGCTGTGTGCCTGAAAATGTCAAACGAATTTAAAAGTCGACCCGGCGTCTGGTGTTTAGACAGCGGTGCTACAATGCACATGTGTAAAGAATTAGGGCAATACCACGGGAACAAATGTGCGAAACTAGGTACTTTAAATCTCGCAAATAATTCGTCGATAGAAACAACGGGCGAAGGTACTGTTCGGTTTGTCGCGGACGTGTACGGTAAAAAGACTGACGTTTCGATAGAAAGCACATTGGAGGTTCCGGATTTAAGGACAAATCTTTTGTCCGTGAGTAAGATTACCGACCGCGGTAACGAGGTGCGCTTCAGGCGTAACGAGGCGGTTGTTACGGACGCGAATGGAAAAGTTATTTTGCGTGCTGTTCGAGTTGATGATCTCTATTTCATACAAGGATCTCACAACGAGGCACGAACAGTTTTCCCGGCACAGAAGAGTCATGAAGTCCCCATCGAGCTGCTGCATCGCAGATTGGGACACGCGAATGTACGTGACATCGTCAGCGCTGTGCGCAGTGGACGGATCACAGGTATTGAGGCTAAATACCCAGCAGGTAAGATGGACTGCCATACTTGTTTTCAGGGGAAAATGACAAGAGCGCCATTTCCAAAGCACTCAAACCGAAAGTCTGGCATCCTGGATCTAATTCACACCGATGTGTGTGGCCCGATGAGGACTGAATCTTTGGGTGGTGCCAGATATTATGTAGAGTTCATCGAAGATTCCACAAGATGGTGGGAGGTAAGATTCCTCAAAAGTAAGGCCGATGTAGCAAAAGCTACAAAGGAATATATTGCTCTTGTAGAAAGGCAGAAAGGAAAGCCTGTTAAGTGTCTACAATCCGATAACGGAACTGAGTTCACAAATCAAGAACTCGAAGAATATTTAAAGAGAAAAGGCATTACGAGGAGATTGACCGCCCCATATAATCCTCAGCAGAATGGCATTTCGGAGAGGAAAAACCGTACTCTCCTAGACACTACAAGATGCCTTCTCTTAGAGTCAAAACTATCAAATGCATTTTGGGCCGAGGCTGTAAATACAGCGAACTATATTAGAAATCGTTTACCGACAAGTAGCCTGAACGGTTGCACTCCGTACGAGGCCTGGATGGGAAAACCACCCGACGTTTCCCATTGTAGAGTATTCGGGGCCCGAGTAATATATAAGAATAAAGAACCCGGAAGGGGAAAATTCGACAGGCGCGGATGTGAGGGGATTTTTATCGGATATCCCGATAACTCCAAAGCGTTTCGCATTTGGTGTCCGGAAAGACGGAAAGTTTTGATAACTCGGGATGTTAGATTCCTGGAAGACGACGTGAACGGTAACGAGGTTTTTCCGACTCGTAATATTGGGGATCAGCCGTTGGGTCAACGGTTCGTCGACGTCGACCCGCCTTCATTGCGGAGCAATGGCCCGCCGGAGCTGATTGAGCGAGAAGCTGATGAGGAAGATTTTGTCGCCGACGACGTCGCTGCACCTCCAAACAGTGAAAGTGAGGAAGAGGAGGAATTCTATGGTTTCGACGACACTGAAGAGGGTCCTTCGAACAGACAAGAAAATGTAGTTCGAGATGGCGATAGATCGCCGAACTACGAGGGTCGCACCGGGTCGTCCCAGAATTGAAAGAACCGGACGTAGGGGCCGACCGAAAAAGTTATTCAAAATGCAAAGTCGGGATGCGATTCCAGAACGTGCCGAAGGACACGAGGAGGCCAGAAATGTCGAACACGCATTTATGTCGGAAATTCCGATGTGTGAGGCGATGACAAGTGTAGATGCAAACGACTGGCGACAGGCCATAGTGATTGAACTCACTTCAATACTAAAAAACGACACCTTCGATCTAGTTGATCGCCCTGATCAGGGCAAGGTGATAGGAAGCCGAGTCGTTCTACGAAACAAATTTAATCCCAATGGAAGCTTGGAGCGAAGAAAGGCTATATTGGTCGCCCAGGGTTTCAGCCAGAAGCCCGGTGTTCACTTTACCGAGACATTTGCACCGGTGACTCGTTTCGGTTCAATACGTCTAATGGCTTCGGTTGCTGCTCGAAATGGGATGAAAATCCGACAATTTGACATCACGACAGCATATTTGAATGGAGAAATTGAGGAGGAAATCTTAATGGAGCCTCCGAAGGACTTCGAACAATTTCTCAAACAAATCATTCGACGGGAGAGCGACGGTTCTGTCAGAACGAGAGCCGAACGCATGCTACGAGCGATGCAAAATGGAGACAAAGTGTGTCGGCTAAAGAAGTCACTGTACGGCTTAAAACAAGCCGGGAGAAGCTGGTACGAAAAACTTGATTCAACTCTCAGGGAAATGGGAGCAGTTCCCACGGTTTCGGACCCATGTTTCTTTCGTCTGGGTTCAGGGGAAGACACGACATTCATCGCCGTCTACGTGGACGACTTGTTGGTTGCTTCCCGCAATCAAGCGATGACTTCTAAGGTGGAAAAATTCTTGTCCCGCAGATTCGATCTGAAGAGCTTGGGGGATGTAAAGAGTTGCCTAGGAGTGGAGTTCGATCAGCGAGCTGGTCAAATAACGATGCACCAGCGAGGGTATATTACCGAGATTCTCTCCAGATTTGGTATGGCTGATTGTAAGCCAGTGGCGACCCCAGCGGAACCGGGTACCAGATTACTGAAGGCGAAGGAACAAGAAGTTAAGGACGGGAAGTTTCCTTACCGCGAGCTTATGGGAGCTCTTACCTATCTTGCAACGACTACGAGACCCGACATTGCATTCGTCGTGAGCCAGTTGGCTCAATTTAACAATTGCTACGGGGAGGAGCATTGGAAGGCTGCGAAGCGGGTGTTGCGATATTTGAGGGGCAGCATGCACTTGGGACTTTCATACAGGGCGACACCTGGACCTATTCGTGCGTATGTGGATGCCGATTGGGGCAATTGCACGGAGGACCGTAGATCATTCACGGGGTTTATTTTTCTGCTGAATGGAAGCCCAGTATCATGGGACGCTAGGAAACAGCGGACAGTGGCTTTATCAACCACAGAGGCCGAATATATGGCCATGGCTGAATGCGCTAAGGAAGCCATTTACCTGCAGAGGTTTGTGCGACAACTAGGCTTCAACGACCTGGCTGACCTTACGATCTACTGCGATAATCGGAGCGCATTGCGTCTTGCCGAGAACCCGATTTTTCACTCCAGGAGTAAACATATTGATGTGCGACATCATTTTGTTCGAGACGTGCTTAAGGATAAGGACATTTCCCTCAAACACATCTCAACCGTGCATCAGGTGGCGGATTTCCTGACGAAGGGACTTCCTAGACCCAAACATACTTGGTGCGTCGAGGCAGCGGGGTTGCAGGTGGTCAACGAGCGAGATTAGACGGAAGCTGCGTGTTTATTTGTGCTGGACTGATGTACGACTCGAGGGGAAGTGTTGAAACTGAGCACATTTGGCATCACTTTGAGTTCTGCGAGCCGTCATCTTCAAATGTAACCAACTTCAACTCATTAACTTTCCTAGGAGGAATGATCTCACTCCGTGATGACTCATTCCCCTGTGCAGTCTCTTCTACTATTGATCTTGTCCAGAACGCCACGTTTTAGTTTTGCTCGCTAAATATATAAATAAACAATTAGTTGTGTTACTCCATCATTATTAGTATTCTCCTAATCATTCCTGTCGCAACAAATATTTTGATATAAACAGTGATAATAATAAGTTTGCTGTTTGTTTATTATGCAATGTTAAAATTTCTCGTGGCGGCGAAGGGAGAAAAGCAGGTATGTATCTAATTGCAATTCATTTTTTTATTGAGTGAAGTACCTTGCAAGTTTCGTAACGTAATTAATTTGTTTCGGAGTTTTTAGTTTTTTTTTAAAAAGTTTGAAGTTTATTTATAGCAGAGTTTTTTTGATTGTATATATCTTATTTATAATCTAATTTTTTCTAGGTACTTCTGCCATGAAAAATTACATAAAATCAAAACATCCAGATGAATTCCGGGAACTAAATAAAGATAATGCCGCTGTCGTGCCTACCACAAATCCTTTAGCCATTCCGGGGACAAGTTCGTCTTCAGTAGCAAAAAAGCAATTGACTATGGAAGAATCTTTCGAAAAGAAATTGCTCTGGGACGTAAATGACGCTAAAGCCAGAAAGTACCATTATTTAGTAACCGAAATGATTGCACTAGACAACGAGCCATTATCCATAGTAGAAAGAACTGGATTCACCAGACTCTTAAAACAAGCTTTACCCCGCTATAAATTGCCAAGCCGGACTTATATCACCCAAAAAATCATTCCTGACATATATGACAGAATTTACGAGAAAATCAAACGTAACATTTCTAGTGCTTTCGCTATTTCAGTGACTTCTGACATATGGACTTGCTTACATAACAATGCTAGCTTTCTGAGCTTCACAGCTCATTGGATATCACCCTTGTGTATATAAATATTTAGTGGTGGCAAGAATGAAATCATGATAGTTACTCCTCTTATTGTAGAGGCGCTGTAGTCGATAAAGCTTGTTGGGAAAGTTTTGGAAAAAGCTGAATTTTAAATCATCCTGAAGGGCTTTCATTAACGCTTTCCCAAAGCATTCTTGATCGCTTTTTCTTATTTGATCGCTACAATCCAATACAATAGGCCAGTCAATAAAGCCTGTGAAGCTCAAGTAATTAGCATCACTTTGATTTTTTGATATGATGTTGGGGGGATTGAAAAGTAAACCTATAAAATTTTTCAACCCTCTGGGGTGACCGCTAAGGGATGAAAAGGGTTAAAAAGGTTTTTTGTTTATAACTTTGAATAAAAAAGTCGGAAGGGGTTGAAATTTTCAAGGATCATATAATAAATAATTATCCATCTTGTATTAAAGTTTCAACCTTTTTTGTTTACTGCAAAATGAAAAGCAATTTTCCAGCATCGCGCTAAGTAAAATTCCAGACGAAAAGGTCGTGTGGAGGCATTTGGCTGACGGTTGCGGGGACGGCGGGCGGTGAGCGAGAATTGCGTGGAAGGGAATCGCCGAGAGGCGCGCGGCGTCAGGGGTAAGATGGATCGTATCGATCGGGAGGGTGGAATTGTGTGCGGCCGCGCCGCTGAGCTGCGTGTCGAGCGAACGAATCCATCTTACCCCTGACGGCGCGCGCCTCTCGGCGATTCCTTTCCACACAATTCGAGCATCACCCTCGACGCCTCGCAAAACCTACAATACGTAACACAACAAATGGTGAAGGGATGTATGTATGTATATAATGAACAGAATTTAGCTGTATGCGCATTTTCTTTAGAATTGATAATCCTGGAAAGATTTGTACCAAATATCTAAGGACAATAAATTAATATTTAAAGATATGTACGTACTACATGTATTTCATTCTGAAATAATTACATATTTCAAATAATTGTTTTCAACGGTAGCAGAATTCTAATATAAGTACATATATTAAACAATGCTTTGGGGTCGAATAGTTCTGGGCTGGCTATTTTACTTTTGTAATTTTCCGTTCCCCTCTTTACCCGCGAAATCTTTTTATGTAGGTCATCTCGCAACAATGTTTTTTTTCTAATTGCGGCTAAACTGACGGAACAGGTCGTTTTTATTAAATTTTCAGTTATTTCATTTGATATATGCATATAATAATATATATTATTTTTTTAATGGATTGCGTTTAAGGCCAAATGTGACGAGTGTCTAAAAAATTTTTGGATGTTTTGTGTAACATGTATCTCTCAAGATCGTCGTACGTGGTAGGTAATGACTAGAACAAAATCCTATCATATCGTTTGAAAACTAATCAAACAAATCCTAATATTCATTGTCTTAAGCACTGATTAAGACAAATCCTATTCACACTCAATCTGGGAATTGACCAAATTGAGATTCCACTGCCGTGAGCACTGATCAAGGCAAGTTCCTACCACTTAATTTGGGATCTATCTGAATTAAGATCAATCCAATTTGAAGCTATTCCATAGCTTTTATCGCGGGCTGAGCGCGGCGACCGAATCAAGAAATTCCGTAACTAAAAAACCTAACACCCTAATCTAGTCGCCTGCGGCGTTGGCGACTAGATTAGCTGCTAACTGCTCATAACTGACACCTGTACGCGTAAAATTTGTGTATAACGTGTTTTAAATATGAATAAACAAAGTGCATTTATTAATGAAGAAAGTGATGAAAAAATAGTGAAATAAAATGAGTGATGTAGTATATAAGAGTCGGCTATGGCCGCGTATGGCAGGCATGGCTGACGCCTCGAAGTGTGAAGGCGAGTGTGTGTGTGAGCGTTCACTATATAGGCTATTGCGTAACCATGAGTCGGGACTCACTCTGAATTAGGTCGCGCTATCGAGAGCCACGTCTTAGGCTAGCATTAATATTTAACCGAATACTGGGTATCCTTTAATGTGAAATATAATATAATTATTATCATTTATTAACTACAGTTACGTTGTGTCAATTATTCAACCCGATTGTTTTAGACATTACAAGTGAGTACTCTATATTACATACATTTTATTATTATCACAAATGCAGTATTTTTTTTTGACTTTTTTTGAATTTATATGTAATACTTGAAAAAATAGTGAAAGAAAATGAGTGAGTACTCTATATTACATACATTTTATTATTATCACAAATGCAGTATTTTTTTGACTTTTTTTGAATTTATATATAATACTCGGTGTCAGACACATTTCCAAGCATAAACTTTAATTATAATTGCATAAGTTGATAAAAAATACTATGCAATAGCTTTACCGCGGCAGTCCCCGAGTGGCACTATACTTTTTTCCTCACCACAAAATTACTACCACTTAATTTGGGAACTGACCAAATTAAGATCTACCCTGTTTTGAGTTCTGATCAAAACAGTTCTTACTAACCCTTAATTTGGATCTTACCAAATTGAGATCAATCTAAGTGAACTTATCAAAATAATTTTGCTCCACTCGACTGTGCAACGACCAGACGAGAGAATTCATCTGCCCAACGCTAACCGTGGATACAGGAGAGTACCTTTTTCATTTTATGTTCTGACGGAAGTCCCAGCCAAGAATCAATTTCCTGATTTGGGTCAAGCCAGAACAAGAGCAAAATATATTCACCTGCTTGCTAACCTAGCAGCCGGACATCCCTCAATCTAAGCTACTGGCTATCAGCTCCATCGCGCTGATTAGAATAAGCTAGTGCAAATTTTACTACTATCAACAGTTTATTCGTTACGCTATAAACGAAACGGGAAGGGGTTAAAGTCGTGGAATTCAATCTTCCAGACATTTGTGATTGATTGTGGTTGACTGTAATCGAATTGTTGCAGGCCAGTTAACCCCTGATTATTTTCTTTATTTTGTGGCGTCCGAAGTTAGCCACAGTTGGCCTGCTACTGTGATTTCCCTACGCGGTTAGATTCAACAATCGCAGTAGTAGTGGAAATCGCAGTAGCTTGGCGAAAAAGGTTTTACTAATGGAGCAGCCATTAGTATTTTCAGTAATTTTCCGAAGCTGCTTTTGGACGGGACAAAATCTGGCAAAATAAATAATTAATACTACCCAATAAAGTTTGTGTTATTAAATCCACTAAATTGGTGACCCCGACTACAAAAGTGAACATTTTTAATTAGTTTTCGGTGTGAATTATAAACATTTGCAACTAAATAAAATAAAACGGTTTCCGTCGCGTTTCTAAAAAAATAAAATTAATGTGGCCGACACTAAATAAAAAAAATTAATTTTACGGCCGTGAATTAATTTATCAAATAAACGGTTCATTAAAGAAGAAAAGTTTCTCCGGCGTGAATAATTAATTATTCAAATAATAATTAATAAATAATTTTTTTGTTTTTATAAAATTTTCCGACGCCATCGATCGCAAAAATTTCGCTCAAGGTTTAATTAGTGGATTACCGCAGCAAAAATTTTTTTTTGCCAACCGTGTAGCAATTTCTGCACGAATTAGAACAATTTTAAAAAAAAAATATTTTAATTATGGCCGAAGAATCGGCAGCTGATTTAAAGGCGCAGCTGGACCTGCTCAAGGCGCAGTATGATGCCCTTCTCCAGCAGCAGCAGCAGAGCCGAGAACATTTGCAGCCTCAGCAATACCAGCAACCCAGCCAGCAGCCTCAACAACATGTACAGACTTTTGAAGAAAGTCCTGCTGTTTTCCGTGCAGCAATTCGCCTTCCTCCATTTTGGCCGGACAAACCCGAAGTGTGGTTCGCACAAGTGGAAGCACAGTTCACCATCAGCGGCATCACACAAGAGGCAACGAAATACAATTACGTCGTGGCTCAGCTAGACCTTCGTTGGACTAATGAGGTGTTTGATATCATTGCTAACCCTCCGCCACAGACCGAGCGATATTCTAAGCTCAAAGCAGAGCTTATCCGTCGTCTGTCGCTTTCTGAGGAACAAAGAGTGCGGCAACTGCTGAGTTCTGAGGAGTTGGGAGATAGAAAGCCCTCCCAGTTTCTCCGGCATCTCCGTTCTCTAGCTGGCACCTCTCCAGTTAGTGATAACATCCTGCGCACACTTTGGCTACAGCGTTTGCCGTCTAATGTGCAGCAGATTCTGAAGGTCAAACCGAATCTGTCCTTGGATGATACTGCGGATATTGCGGACAGTATCATGCAGGTGAGTCCACCAACTTCATCATTCGCTGTCAGTGCGCCGTCAGCCCTACCAGTTAATAATGGCGAACAACTGGTGCAGAAGATCGAGGAGCTGATTCACATGGTTGCAGCGCTCCACCCCGGTCGCCGAGATTCTTCGTTTAATCGAAGAGTGCGGGAGCGCTCACGGTCCCGAGGTAAACGAGAGTTTTCTCATCGCGGCGCATCCAGTGAACGTATCTGTTGGTATCATCGCCGTTTTGGTACCAATGCTCGGAACTGCATTGCTCCATGTGCGTACAAGTCGGAAAACCCATCCGGCAGCCATTAACAGCGGCGACTGGCTGCCGATCTGGAGAGAGCCGCCTTCTCGTTACAGATCGCTCTTCCAAAAGGCAGTTTCTTGTGGATACCGGCTCCGATCTATCGTGTTTTCCCCGATCTCTTCTAAAGGACCGTCGTGCAGCCACGGACTTTGAGCTCAGCGCTGCCAACAAATCTACCATCAAAACTTACGGCGAACTTCCCTTAAGCCTTAATCTAGGGCTTCGTCGTGATTTTACCTGGCGTTTTGTTGTCGCTGATGTGGCCCTACCCATCCTAGGATCTGATTTTATGGCGCATTACAACTTGCTCCCGGACTGCCGCCACCGCCGCCTAGTCGATGGCGTAACTGGCCTTTCGGCACCCGGACAGTCGTTTAGTACGGCACATGCCAGTGTCAGGGTACTTACTGTCCCTCAGTCTACCTTCACTGACATTCTCAGCAAGTTCCCTCAGCTCATTCGGCCAGCTGGAGTTCCACGCGAAGTGCGTCACTCCACCGAGCATTTTATTCGGACGACTCCGGGACCGCCAATATCGTGTCGTGCAAGACGACTCGCACCAGATCGATTAAGCGTAGCCAAGGAGGTGTTCGACGCCATGCTCCGAGAGGGTACTGCTCGCCGTTCGGAGAGTGCTTGGGCCTCGCCGTTGCACATGGTGCCCAAGAAAGATGACAGCTGGCGTCCATGTGGCGATTACCGCGCCTTGAATGCGCGTACTGTTCCAGATCGCTACCCGGTACGTCACATTCAAGATTTCAACCACAGGATTCACGGTTGTATAATCTTCTCGGTCATTGACCTCGTGAAGGCCTACAACCAAATTCCTGTCAACCCTGAGGACGTCCAGAAGACAGCAATCATTACACCATTCGGGTTGTTTGAGTTCCCGTTCATGGGTTTTGGTCTTCGCAATGCCGGACAGACCTTCCAACGTTTCATAGACGAAGTCATACATGGTTTGGATTTCTGCTACGCCTACATAGACGACATTTTGATTTTTTCAAAGTCAGAAGAGCAACACAAGGAACACTTGCATCAATTGTTCCGACGACTGTCTGATTACGGTTTGCTGATAAACGCCTCCAAGAGTGTTTTTGGCCAGTCTAGCGTAACATTCCTTGGTTATGGACTGTCAGCCGATGGTGTACGCCCATTGCCAGACCGTATCGCCGCTCTGCAGTCCTTCCCGTTGCCTAAAACCGCTAAGGCCCTTCGTCGATTCTTGGGCATGATAAATTTTTATCGCCGTTTTCTGCCCGCAGCTGCTGAACATCAAGCTCCCTTAGATGGTGCCGTCGCTGGTCTTCGTGGATCACAGCCTATTAGCTGGACACCATCTCTCGAGCGCACTTTCGTCGCCTGCAAGGAGGCTCTGTCTAGAGCCACTCTTCTTCACCATCCGGTTTCAGATGCTCCGATTGGTCTTTTTACCGATGCTTCTAGCCATTCCGTTGGCGCTTGTCTCCAGCAGTTTGTCGACGGTTCCTGGCAGCCCATCGCGTTCTTTTCAAAAAAACTCTCAAAAGAACATTCAAAGCGGCTATCGAATGCTCTCAACAAGACAGCAGCAATCCTGGGTGTAGAAAACACTGAAGAAGACCAGACGGTATGGCCAGCTTACTACCGTGAGCTGCTCGCCATATACGAAGCAGTCCAGCATTTTCGTCATATATTAGAGGCTCAGCATTGTACAATTTATACGGACCACAAGCCTTTAATATATGCCTTCAAACAACGACGAGAGAAGCTTCCACCAGTTCAGCTTCGCCAATTATCGTACATTGCGCAGTTCACCACGGACATCCAGCATGTAAGTGGTGCCGACAATGTAGTAGCTGACGCTCTATCAAGGATAGCAGCTATATCGGTGGAACCTGTCGATCTTCGGGCACTGGCCCAATCACAAGAAAACGACCCTGAGTTCCAGCGTTTATTGGATCACGGTTCGGCACTCAAACTAAAGCGTGAACCAGTGCTCGGAACAGATGTATTTATATATTGTGATACATCCACAGCACGCTCACGGCCTTTCGTGACAACTCCTTTCCGACAACAGGTATTCAACTCGCTGCACAGCCTCTGTCATCCTGGAGTACGTGCGACCGCTCGACTTGTTTCGGAACGTTTCGTTTGGCCTAGCATCCAACGAGACTGTCGTGCATGGACACGCGCCTGTCTGTCGTGTCAACGTGCTAAAGTGACAAGGCATGTCCGCGCACCGCTTAGTACCTTCGCACTGCCGACAGATCGTTTTGCACATGTCCATATAGACATAGTTGGCCCTTTACCAGTTTCCGAGGGTTTCAAATATTGTCTGACGGCCACGGACAGGTTTACACGCTGGCTTGAAGTTTACCCAACCGCAGACATTACCGCCGAAACAATAGCGAAAGCCCTTATCACCGCTTGGATCTCCCGCTTTGGTGTTCCGCATCGCATCACCACTGATCGTGGTCGGCAGTTTGAAGCCTCACTATTTCAAGAGCTCGGTAAGCTCGTTGGTTTCAAGCAGTCTAGGACCACAGCATATCACCCCTGCGCGAACGGGATGATAGAACGGCCACACCGGCAACTGAAGGCTGCCCTTATGTGTCATCCTGGCGCATCCTGGACAGAGGCCCTGCCCCTGGTGCTCCTTGGAATGCGGACGGCATGGAAAGATGATCTGCATTCATCATCTGCAGAGCTCGTTTATGGTGAGCCACTCCGTTTACCAGGAGAATATTTTACCCCTTCAACAAGCAGCGAGGGATCAGATTTTGTTGCACGTCTGCGACAAACAATGTCCAAACTGAGACCTCAACCTGCTTCACGCCATGCGAAGCCAAGCATCTTTGTCTTCAAGGATCTGAAGGACGCTTCACAGATCATGCTTCGCGATGACAGCGTGCGAGGGACCCTGCAACCACCCTACTCTGGACCCTACCCGGTCGTCGGACGGACAGAGAAGACGGTCACCATTCGCCGGCGAGGTCACGACGTTGTGGTCAGCATGGATAGAGTCAAACCAGCTTATAGTTTGAATGAGGACGCTCCTGCTGACACAACTTGCCCCGACTCATCGCCACCTGCAATTCCAATCTCTATTCTGCAGCACTCAACATTGCAACCACCTGCAGCTCCAACCTCTATTCTGCGGCACTCAAGATCGCAACCAGCAGCAGATTCCCGCACCACAAGAGCTGGCCGTAAAGTCCGGTTCCCGGAGCGCTTTCAGGCTGGTCTGTGAGTGCGCAGAAATCTCCGCAAGGGGGTAATGTGGCGTCCGAAGTTAGCCACAGTTGGCCTGCTACTGTGATTTCCCTACGCGGTTAGATTCAACAATCGCAGTAGTAGTGGAAATCGCAGTAGCTTGGCGAAAAAGGTTTTACTAATGGAGCAGCCATTAGTATTTTCAGTAATTTTCCGAAGCTGCTTTTGGACGGGACAAAATCTGGCAAAATAAATAATTAATACTACCCAATAAAGTTTGTGTTATTAAATCCACTAAAATTTTTTTGGGTTCGTTCACTCATTTTTTGAGATCGGATAGAACAACTGTCCTATTTAGTGATGAGTCTAAATTTAATTTATTTGGATCAGATGGTATGAGAACCATTCGCCGTCCGAAAGGAAAAAGATATGATCCTAAGTATTGCATCCAGACAGTTAAACATGGTGGTGGTAGAGTCATAGTCTGGGGGTGTTTTTCTGCTTTTGGAGTCGGGCGCTTAGTCCGTATTGATGGTATCATGGATCGTTTCGTGTATAGGGATATTCTCCAAGACCATACACTGCTGTGCAAAATAATAAGCACACATATCACGCTAGGAAATCACTTGATGTTTTGCACTCTAAAGGATAACGGAAATTCTTGGTTTTGCGGTTTTTCTTCAGAATTCAAGTAATGGTAAAAATTCGAGACAACCATTGTGTTGTTGCTGTTGAGTTTAGTGCAGCAGATGCTTTTATGAGAAGTACTTGTTTTAGGCGTGTAAAATAATAAGCACAGAATCGAAGGTGACATAATATTTTCTTCCAGAATATTTATTTCACATTTTTTTGGTAATTGTACACAAATATTGTAATGTATATAGTTGTAAAATGAAATGTATTCATATGTTGGACTTATTGTAAGGCGATCGCGAATGCAAGCGAACGCAGCCATGTATTAGGAGTGCAACCAACTTCATTGGGTAACTGAAATGACAGAACCACAGGCAACGCGCTCGCTCTCTTTCGCCGTAGCCATCTTAGAGTAAGGATCAATCTGTAGTGCTGAAATAATATTTAATAAATAAAACCACAAATATAACATTAGCATTAGCATTAGTATAAAAATTTGTTTTTTTAAATTAAATTCAGAAAAAAATGGGGCGCAATTAACATTGTTCATCAGAACTGCGAAGAATTATACAAAATCTGAGAAGTGAAGGAAATTCTTTAAGAATTATTGCAAAAACAACTTCATGTTCATTAGGGATGGTGAGGAATGCATTAAAAGAGAGGCAACCAAAAGAAACTCGCGGTCGGAAACGCAAAACATCCCCAAAAACTGATCTTCGCATAGCAAGGTGTGTTAAGAAAAATCCATTTTCAACGTCAACCGATATTAAAGCAGAGCTGAAACTTGACTTCGATACCTCAGTTATAAGAAGAAGGCTAATAGCACAGATAAGATACAGATGTCGAGTGGCCATATAGCAAAATGGTCCCAGATATGCTTATTTCCAATGGGTGCCTTTTCACCTAGCGCCATCTGTAGAATAAAACAATCATATGAGAAGTTAATTTACTCGCTAAGGGTTCATTGCCTGGATTAAATAAAGCACATCCGTATGAATAAGAATAAACTTTTTGCGGCATTTAGATCAATGTTGTCCTACACATTGCACAATTAAATAAAAATGTGTGTGACGGTGAAATAGCTTTGCGTATGGATTGAAAAAATCCTCAGATATGTATTGTAAGTTCTTCGTGTGCGCATGCTGTTCAGGACTGCTCCAAAAAAGAACTCGCTGGTATTATATCCCGCGCCCGCGCCGTTTGCGGGTGAGGAAAATACCGGGAAACCCACCTTGCACCCCACAATAAACCAACGATGAAATTGAAGCAAATGATGAAATCGAAACAAATGTACTTAGCTAGTGTTCTATTTTAGCCCCCCTAGTTTCTGCTGCCATGAAAAAATTAATAATTTTGCCTGATTGGGATAACGACATTCCACTTTTGGGCGCCAAAAAATTACCGTTATTAGAAATAAATGCCCAGCTCAGTTCGAAACTCTTTGCAGCAAATGTGTAAAATACTTAAAACAAGCCAAAATCGCGAAGAAGCATTTGAATGCCTTAAAGAAAGAAAATCAAAGTTTAAAAAAAGAAAATACAAAATTGGCCTTTGATAAAAAGATGTTATAGAAAACATGCAAACGTTTAAAGAAAAATAATAAGAAATACAAGTTAAGTGAAATTATAAGTAAAGTTAGCGCTAATAATAATTCAAAAACATTTGCAAATCTGATTTTGAGTCAACCTCGTGTTTATACTGAGCAAGAGAAAATATTAACACAGTGTTTATATTTCCGTTCATCCGCATGCTATTCATTTCTTCGAGATGTCATCGGGTTACATTTACCACATAAGTCCTCCCTACATAGTTGGTTCAAAATAAAGCACCTTTCTCCTGGAGTTAATTTTAGTATTTTGGAAGAAGTTAAGAAACAAGTAGAAGATTTGCCCGAAAAAGAAAAGGAAGTAATACTAATATTTAACGAGATGAATTGACATCTCGCAGGAGTTTTTAGTATACAATAAGTTTAAAGACCAAATTGAAGGTTTCGAAGTCCACGGAGATGGCAGAAGTCATAATAATTTAGCAAAACATATTTTAGTATTTATGGTAAGAAGTATAACAGGCACATTTAACCACGTTGTGTATTATATTGCAACGTCTTAATCAATGTCAGGTGACTTATTAAAGATAGAAATATTGCACAACCTCAATGTTTGCGAAAATCTTGGTTTAGTTGTTAGAGCTATCGGTTGTGACCAAGGTCCAATTAACAGAAAACTTCTTCGCTCTTTTGAAATATCTGTAAATAAAACATATTTCGAATATAAGGAAAGAATTATATATGTAATTTATGACGTACCTCATTTATTTAAAACATTTAGAAATAGAGTTATACTTGACGATATTACAACAACTGATGGTGTGATTTCATGGGATGTAATAAAATACATATATGTACATATTTTACAGAAAAAGACAAAAGTACCAGAATTTGCGCGAAATTAACATTTGCCAACATTAATCCAACAGATTTTCAAAAAATGAGTGTACGACTAGCAGTTCAAGTGTTAAGCCACAGTATTGTAGCAGGAATTAGAAGTTTCTTAGCAATAAATGCTTTCCCGGAAAATCTTATTGAAAGGGCTAAATCGACTGCTATAATTATAGAGAAAATGAACCGGCTTTTTGATATACTGCACGGTAGACCCTTCCTACACCGTAATTCTGATGATCTCTTGTTTCTTGCCGAAATGAAATTATATTGTTTAGAAATGAAACATTCTAAAAGCAAAAGTAATGTATTCTGCTTTACCGGACTAGCAATATCAATTGAGTCGACGATAAGGTTTTCTCAAAATTTATTTGAAAAGTATGAAGATTTAGCATACATAAACATGAGAAAATTAAATCAAGATCCACTGGAAAATTTGTTTTCGCATATTATCACGAAATGGCAACAAAAATAATCCAAATGTTTTTGAAATAAACCAGATTATGGCTAAAATAATATCTCTGAAATTACTTTTCACTTCGGAATTTTCAAACTGCGAAAACGACACTGATGAGTACATAACGGTTGATTGGGAAGCTGTTCTTAATGAGGAGACAAATAGCCAGCCTTGTGAGAGTGAATTATTTACAGATGATTTTTCTGAATTAAACGAAGGAGATGGATTGATCCTTGACGACTCAACAGAATTGACGCAAAATCTATGCACGAGCGATATTGCTGTTAAGTATTTTGCCGGATATTGTTATAGAAAATTAATGGAAACTTTAAAAACTCCTTGCGAAGAATGCACCGATGCTATGGTTGATAACTCTTCTTCTGTTAACTTGTCCAATATTTTGATTGAAATGAAGCAATATAGCAATTGCCCTGATGATAGAAAATTAATACATCCATCAGATTTTTTCTTTCAAATATGCTTACATCAGGTCAAAATTTTTTGGAAATTGTTTAAAGAGAAACCAACACTTAAGAATTTTAAGTTGGTTATTTTAAATAATTGTATAGAAGATACAAATATGAAATATCTAGAATGGTATGATCAAAGTCACCAATGCTATAACCATCACTTGAAAATCTTAGACTTCATTACCTAAGTACATTTCATTACCTAAGTACTTTTGTTTCAATTTCATCATTTGCTTCAATTTCATCGCAAACGGCGCGGGCGCGGGCGCGGCATATAATCCCAGCGAGTTTTTTTTTCATTTAATTGTGCAATGTGTAGGACAACATTGATCTAAATGCCGCAAAAAGTTTATTCTTATTCATACGGATGTGCTTTATTTAATCCAGGCAACGAACCCTTAGCGAGTAAATTAACTTCTCATATGATTGTTTTATTCTACAGATGGCGCTAGGTGAAAAGGCACCCATTGGAAATAAGCATATCTGGGACCATTTTGCTATATGGCCACTCGACATCTGTATCTTATCTGTGCTAATAGAAATCAAATTGAAAGCTTATCATGCAAAAAAGTGCCCTCTTTTATCTAAAAAGAATATTAAAGATAGAATAAGATTTGCTACGACTTATTCGAAATGGTCTGCTGAGAAATGGCGATTAGTTCTTTCGGCGGATGAGACAAAGATTAATTTATTTGGACCAGATACCAAAAACAAGTTCGTTAGAAGGCCGCCAGGAAAGGAATTCGACCCTAGATTTACAGTTAAAACCATTAAACATGGGGGCGGGAACATAATGGTCTGGGGATGTTTCTCGTATTATGGTGTTGGGCCCATTCATTGGATACAAGATGTTCTAACTAAAGGCCCTTTTACACTACCTGACTTTGTCAGATGACAAGTTGGTTTCAGATTTGTAAAATTTGTCATCTGACCCGCATTTGTTATTTTGAAATAATTTTCGCGCTTACACCTACGACGCAAAATCATCTGACTTGAATGTTAAATTGAAATGTCAGTGAATAAGAAATGGACTGGAAAGGAAGATCATTACTGTTGTCGGGTGCTTTTATTGTAATGTATGCAGTATTAAAAAGTAAAGAAAATCGGAGAAAGCTAAGAAATAAAATAAAAAGGCAACTGTGGAGTAGGAAGTGGCTATTAAAACGAAATTCGGGTAAAGATCTTACGCATTTGGTGATGAATGAGCTCCGTTATGAGGATCCTGACTCATTCCAAAATTTTACTAGAATGAAGGTGAAAACGTTTGAAAAATTATTAAACAAAGTGCGACCGGCTATTGAAAAGCAAAATACGGTTTTGAGAGAAGCGATTTCACCTGAGACGAGGTAACATTTAAAATCCTTAATTGCATAATTGTGTATAAAATGCTTTCTTTTTCAGGTTGCTCTTGACTCTCCGATTTCTATAAACGGAATCTTCGCTGCGCAAGTCAAAAAAAGGTCGAGGTGCGAATGCGCACCCTCATTAGGGAAGGCGACCCCAGCAAAATTAAAACAAAGATACTCGCGCTCATATGCAAAAATAAGGGAGCGAGTTTTATGAAAGAATTAACAATTACCAAAAATTATTTTTTTAAAATAAAATTTATTTTATAAAATAAATTTATTTCGCCTTTACATAATATATATAAAAACTTTTATCAGTTACCTTTTCCGATATCAATGCGCCTGAAAATGAAAATGCCATCTGACTTGTCAGAACGAATAGCCCCGGTTCTAATCACAAATTTTCAAGCTGACTTGTCGGCAGGCCTGTCAGCTGACAACTTTTAAAACATCTACACGAAATGACATGTCAAATTCGAAGGCTTAGCTGACATTTCATCTAACAAAGTCAGATAGTGTAAAAGGGCCTTAAAGAAAAATACGTTGAAATCCTTCAAACCGTTATGCATCCATATGCAGATGATAATCTACCCTTGCTTTGGCAGTTTTAACAGGATAATGATCCTAAACATACTGCCAAAGTAACGAAAACAGGGTTTCAAGGCAATCGTATTAAACTTCTTGAATGGCCCGCACAGTCCCCAGACCTGAACCCAATAGAAAATCTTTGGGGACATGTTAAAAGGGCACTCTGCAATACACCCAAGCCACAAAATAAAGCCGCACTCTGGGAAAATGACCAAAAAATTTGGTATGAAATACCAACTTCACTATGCCAAAAGTTGGTCGAATCAATGCCACGGAGGTGCAGAGCAGTTTTAGAAAATAAAGGCAGTACTACTAAATACTGATGACAATCATTGTGGCAATTCATAATCATTGTTAATTTTTTTAAATTTTGAATTATGATTCTAAATTTTTATTTTTTTTTAAGTGTGCTTATTTTTTTACACAGCTAAAATCGTAGAAAGTTTGAAATTTTTGTTTTACTTCTTAATATTGTTACTTGAATTCTATATTTATGTTTGTTTTTCTTAATTGCATCATACTGGTATTAAGAACAATTAATTGCTTTGACATAACTCCCCGTTTTTTTTTTGTGCAATTTGCAAAATAAAGTTTTTAGGTATGTCTGTGCTTATTATTTTGCACAGCAGTGTATGTTACCTTTTGCAGAAGAAAATATGCCGCTGAGGTGGATATTCCAACACGACAATGATCCTAAGCATAAATCTATGCTCGTACAAAAGTGGTTTAGGGATAATTCGGTTTCGGTGATGGAGTGGCCTGCCCAATCACCGGACCTTAATCCCATAGAGAACCTCTGAGATATTGTCGACCGGCGTATAAGGACAAGAAATTATTCAAATAACTTGGCCTTATTTGAGGCAATTCTAAACGAATGGAATAGCGTAACACCGGAAACTATAACAAAATTAATAGAGTCAATGAGAAGGTGTGCTGCAGTAATAAAAAAATAATGGACATTGCACTAAATATTGAACCTTTTTTTGAAAAACTTAAATATTTATTTTATAGTTGCAATATTTTTGTCGCCCCAGAATTTTAAGTTTTATAAAGTGAATTTTGTTGCGTTATTAAAAATGAATTTTAAAAAATTTTCTTTTAATTTATTTTGACCTCAGTATAACTAATGTATTTTACAGAGTAACCAGTTTTTTATCAAAGAAAAATGAAAATACTAGGAAATGTTAACATTAATGCGTTGAGTTGCAATATTTATTTCCAACACCGTACATATTCGGAAATTATAATCTGAGGACAACTTGGAGGACAATAATGGCAACATAATTCAGTATGAAGAAGTGATTCCCTCTACATCCAGGAGTAACAATAACTCTTACTCACTATTGACTCAACATTTGCAGAACCTAAAGGAGAGTAGACCAGCAGGTTCATCTACTAATCGGAACATGAATTTAAAGCAAAAATTAGCACTCCTCTGCGACCGTCAAACGGAACCATTCATATCGAATATTTTAGAATACTGGAAAAAACATAGAAGCATGACTTGTCAAGCTCGCCGAAGTAGCGCTTGCTGTCCCCTACCCAAGTGTCAGTAGAACGAGCTTTTAGCGCACTGGCCACAATTCTAACAAAATTAAGAAATAAGCTTTCATCTACAACACTTAACAGTATTCTGCTTGTTAAATTAAATTTTGAATTACTTAAAAATAATAATTTTGATTTTGGTGAGCAAGAATAATATTTTGTTGGAGAGCTTAGAATTGACTACTTTGCAACCTTCAAGTCAGCCGCAGCCTTAATATGGAACGAACCACAATCCACTTTTCTACACATCACTGTGTCCCTTTCAATTCTTTCTCTTTCCTATTCGGAGGTCATCAAGATCGGACGTGTTAGGATTCTCCACCACTGCTGTCAAATTCTGATGTGCCACTAAATAAAGTCTCATTTAAATCGTGAAACATCCTTTTATTTAATCTGCCCATCATATTTAGATCTTGTATTTTAAGTTATGTAAAAATTAATGCCATAATATTCTTTTTTTTTGTCAAAAATTAAGACATCTTTGATGGCGTAAACAGGAGCCACTCAGGAATCTCCTCATTTTCATAACTTGTTATTATATTAGTAAACTTAGCTCACGAGCTGTCTGATCAGCTCTCGCTCACGAACGAGCTTGAAATATTAGCAGAGCTCGCGCTCAGAGTCAGAGCCAGAAATTGAAGAGCCTTTGAAGCGGTTCCGAGCGTGAGCTTCGCGGATATGTGAGCTCCTAAAGGGCTCTTGAGCGGGCCTTCGTACCTTGCTTTAATTACTCACGAGATTCCCCTATGTCGATTTTCGAAGATCGCTCTGGATATAATGGACTTAAATGGACGAAGCTATTTGGTAATAATGGATTATTTTTCAAAATATCCGGAAGCGGTACACTTGTCCAGAAAGACAACTGCGGTAATTATAAGCAAACTAGGGATAGTATTTGCAACACATGGAATTCCAAAAGAAATAGTAGTGGACAACATGCCGTTTTCCTCGTTTGGTGTTAAAACATTTGCAAAAACGTATGACATAAAAATTTCCATATCTAGCCTGCACTATCCGCAATCGAATAGATTAGCGGAGAGAACTGTTCAATCGATGAAAAATCTTTTGAGGAAAACTACAGAAAGTAAGGGAGAACTATGGATTGCTTTGCTTGAAATAAGAAATACTCCAATTAAAGACATTAATAAAACACCGACAGAACTACTAATGCGTAGACAAACAATATCCCACAACCCAGGAAAACAACAGAAATTTTAGGGAAAGATTGATCAAGAAGATGAGAGTAAAATTAAGTAAAAACAAGAACAATACAAAAAGTATTATGATTTCAGAACTCACAAAAAAGAGGAGTTTAACGAAAATGAAACGGTTTGGCACAGGAATTGAAAGTTTTGGGAGAAAGTGGTAATTAAAAAGAAACTAAATGAGCCGAGATCCTATATAATTGAATTTGAAGATGGAACGACTGTTCGAAGAAATTCGTCTACAAGGGTTGAAGCAGTCCCAAAGACATTTGCCACTTTCATTGTTGGGGGAGAAAATATGTTGAAGTCGAATAAGGACTAGTAAGCAAATAATAAATGTGGACGCGACCGGGGGTGCACGTAATTTCAAACCGCTCTGAGTGCTTAACTTAGTGAGTGAAAATGCTTAAAGGTGCGGGGGACGTGACAGACGACCCCGGTGGGACGATAACAAAAAAACCTAACAAGTACCATATCGTCGCTGCGCGTGCAAAAGTAGCTATGTGTTATTTAGTCATTTTCGGTTTTTTATGCAATTTGAATCCCTGTTTCAATACACACATACTGTAAAAACAGCTAAGCGATAGACGCAATATTTACAGAGTTACGGAACGTTTTAGTTTCCATAGAATTATAAAGTAGTAACGTGCTCTAAATGCACATAGCTTGTATTTACGACTCAAATAAATAACTATGTGTGTCAAATTTGCCTATTATGTTTAATTTGGCATTATTAATAATGTTATCTATCCAAAAGTAATCTAAAACTACGTAAATTTGTTATATGTATCAAAGTAAGAATAAATTATTTAAATACTCATTTTTCGAGAAGATCAGTTTTTTGCGTCTCCTGTAAAGTGTGTAAAAAACACATAGCTACTTTTGCACGCGCAGCGACGATATATCGGATGAACCAGGTGCTTACAAAGTAATGGTGAAATGTGTAAAATCAGATATATCAGTAAGCTACATGTAGGCAAATTGCTACTTGTGTTTAGTGACAATAAAAACTTAATACAGGAAGTAAAGAAAATATCAAAAAACAGTGTGATTATGGTATGCAGCACATCTCATCTAGCCAACGATATTGTGGAGAGCGACCAGCTGCAGGCTACTCGGCTTACATCCCACTCAACTTCATCGCAAGACCGGTAATAATACGAGACGTGGACCTTGACCTCGATAAAAAAAAGTACTGCTAAATGAAATTGACGCTCAGACCTACAAAATTCACTCACTACATCGCATGAAAAAAGGCGAGTTAAAGAAAACGACGAAATAACTTGGAAGGACTCGAAATGCATAAAGATCTTTTTCTATGGAAATAGAATACTACAGTACGTATACCTTTATAGAGTAAGATTGACGTGTGATATCTATATACAGCCCCTCAAGCAATGCTACAACTGCTTCAAATTCGACCACACGCGAAAGTTCTGCAAAAGTACGGAAAAATGTCTTAACTGCGGAGAAAACCCTAAATACATACCATGCTCATACGTCGCTAAATGCGTAAATTGTGATCAAAATCACACAGCTACCTACAAAAGATGCGCCGAAAAATTCAGACAAATGGAAATCCTAAAAACAATGGCTTTCAGTAACAACCTACGGTGAAGCAGCAATGGAACATCCCAAAATAAATAACTATAACCTCTATTCTAACCGAACCAGTAACAGATTCTTAGCTCTAGACTTGGACAACGAAGCGGAATTCCCGTCCCTCAGCCCATATACCACGGACCATCAAGAAAAACCGATCCCCCCGTTAGTGATTCCAACCCAGGATTATTTCAAAAAACCTAACAGACCATATAAACAACCGAGCAAGCAGCCGGTGTCGCGCTCAAGAGCCTCCTCAACCAGCAAAAGGAAAAGAGAAAATGATGAATAAGAAAACAACCCAGATAGACATTGGAATCAGTTTTTCTGGAATCAGTTTTTCTTCAATTTGGAATAGAAGAAAAACTGATTCCACGGACACAAAAGAATCAGAACTGCTTTAAAGCAAAATAAAACTGATGAAAAACTGATGAAAAAGTGATTCCTACCATCAGACACATATTATTGGTCGACTCCATGGCCAATGACAATAATCCATGCTGGGAATCAGTTTTGAATCGATTTTAAATCGATTCCTGGTTATTTTGGTCTAGGACTTGCAATTTCGAAAGGGATCTCGCATTTTGTATTCTTCCCCACCCCATATAACTGGGCTGCAGTCTGAAAGATTAGTTTCTGTAGACGATTGGCACATTCCACCGAATGTTCAGTTAGCGGATCCTCAATTTTTCAAACCACAAAGGGTTGGTCTTCTCATTGGTGCTGATATCTTCTTTGAGTTACTGTGTAGGTCAAATTAAACTGGAAGATAACTTGCCTACCTTACAGAAAACGGTCTTCGGCTGGGTGGTGTCAGGGAAATATTCTAATACGGCGCCTGTCCCGTCTAGCTTGAGCTGCGTTGCTAGTGAAGAAGAGAATAATGAGGCACTAACTAAAGAAGATGCATCGTTAAACGAAATAGTTGAGCGATTTTGGAAGGAAGGAGACATCGCTGGGGCTGCTATATTAAGTGAGGAACAGTCCAAATGTGAGGCTCTCTTCCAGGGATCAGTACAACGCTTAGCTGATGGGCGATTTATGGTAAAACTACCATTTAAGGCGGTATCGTTTCAGTTCACCAACTCTCTGGAAATCGCTCAGCGGCGGTTTCACTATATTGAGAAAAAACTAATGAAAAATCCTGAACTTAAAACCAATTACTCGCAATTCCTTAAGGAATATTTGGCAGTAGGACATATGGAGGAGCTAGATTTGAAAGATTTACCCAATCCGCATTACTTTATGACTCATCATGGCGTCTTGCGCCCGGAAAGCTCGACAACAAAACTTCGAGTGGTCTTCGACGCTTCTTGTCGCACGGCCTCGAATATATCCCTTAACGATGTGCTTCTTGTAGGGCCAGTCATTCAGGACGATCTTTTTTCGAATTTAATTCGCTTTCGTTGTCATCGGCTAGCACTAACAGCCGACATTTCGGCCATGTACCGGCAAATTCTAGTATATCCCGAGGATCGTAATTATCAGGCGAGAAAATCCTGACGAAAGGTTGCGAGTTTATCGTCTTAGAACTGTTACGTACGGAACAGCATCTGCTCCCTTTATGGCTACAAGATGTTTGAGGTCTTTGGCAGACGAATATCATACTAGGCTACCTGCGGCTTCAAGGATAGTAGCCAAGGATTTTTATATGGACGATCTTCTGACTGGAGCAGATACTCGGCAGCAATTAATCGAAATTCGTCGTGATGTGGATATGATCCTCAAATCTGGTCAATTCCACTTAAGAAAATGGTATTCTAATGACCCAGAATTTTTAGCGGATATCCCTGAAGCAGAACGGGAAAAAAAAGTTGAAAATTAACGATACTGACGTCATTAAAGCGCTCGGAATAATTTGGGAGCCCAATGCAGATGAGTTTCATTTCCAGTACAAACCGCCCGCTGTTAACTAGTCAAAAATCACAAAACGGACATCTTGTCGGACATGGCTCGGTTGTTCGATCCGCTCGGTCTCATAAATCCGGTCGTGTCGTGGTACGTGCCAAAATATTCTTGCAAGAACTCTGGCTGCTAAACTTAAGTTGGGACGAGTCGGTTCCACAACATTTCGAATCGCGTTGAAGCCAATTCAAGCATCAATTGCAAGCTCTCAGTAATATTCGGATTCCGCGACTAGTACTTTGTGTAGGGAGGGTCTCTAATATTGCACTCCACGGATTCGCCGATGCTTCAACCAGAGCTTATGGTTGTTGCGTGTACGTGCAAGTCACCGATGAGACGGGAAATATTTTCGTCAATCTGTTGTCGGCTAAATCAAAAGTCGCTCCCATAAGGACCTGCAGATCTTTACCTTGTCTAGAACTTTGCGCGGCTTTGCTCCTTTCAAAACTTTTCGTAAAGGTGCGAGATAATTTTCCCAAGCCTATAAATGAACAGTATCTCTGGACTGATTCAGAAATTGTGCTTGATTGGTTGGCTAGCCTTGCATCGAACTGGAAGACCTACGTTTCTAATCGAGTTTCAGAGATACAAACGCTGACTTATAAAGCCACTTGGAGGCATGTTAACTCTAAGCTAGCTAATCCGGCTGATATCATATCTAGAGGCATCGGAAGCGAAGAGCTTCCGAATTCGATTTGGTTTTCCGGACCTGAGTTCTTGAAACTGTCTAAGAACAATTGGCCACCTATGAAACCACGTCATTTAAGTCCTGAAGATCTGCCTGAGCGGAAGAAATCTAAGTCTGTCCTAGTTTGCTCCGTCTCGGATAGCTTCCTGCAGATTGTTTATGATTGCGGGGATTTCGTAAGAAATTGTCGGAGATTCACACTTATATTGAGTTGGCTTAAAGTTAACCATGGCGAGAAAAGGGTTGCTCCCAAAGGATTATCAGCATTGGATATCGACAATGCTTTTATGCATTTAGTATGGGTTATTCAGCAGCGCGAATTTGCATCGGAGATTCAAGCTCTGGAGAAGGGCAGGAAGATATCTGGCAAAGGTTGTCTGCATAAACTGTCGCCATTCTTGGAAGAAGTACCGGGACTGAAGTTGAAGCTGTTGAAGTATGCGACTCTTGCTTCCTGAGCGCCATCTAGTGTATTTCTACTTCTAAACTAAGCACCTTTACGTCTGTCAGTCGTGAGCGGTCAAATGTACCAGTAGGATCTGTGCATCTAAAAGTGTTCAATCTCTGCGATAATAAAGTGTTCATTAATTAATAATTGAGTTTTGTTTTGTTAAACCCTTCAGGTTACGGTAAAAGCACGCTCTTCCGCTGCGCAATAAATAATAAATAATTTTTATTAAAAAGAAGGACGATGTCTGGTGAGTATTAGAATAAAATTGTGTGGCGAGACGAATCGGGGGTGCTGGGATATGCGTCGGACAGAGAAGTGCACGCTCGGCCGATAGCATTCTTGGTACGCTGGTTCGTGGAACTCGCTGAATATGTTGTTACATGTTTGTAAAATCCTATCCTGATCAGGTGAAAAGAAGGGGCAGATTTTGGAAGAGTTCTTTAAACTTTATGGAGAGATGCTCAAACTAGACGAAAACCATCGTGATGAAAAAATATACATATCAATCAATGATGAAAATGTAGTATTTGAGACCGAATCTGGTCAAAAATACGTTACAGGTAAATACAAATGATAACAGTGCGTGTGCTTGGGGAAGAATCAATAATTAAAACATAAAATGGTGAGGATTGACGTCAATCGAGGAAAGTAAAATCTTAGTTATTGGATGATAAATTACGAATGTTTATTAGTGAATGAAGTCTTGGATGTAGTCAAAATAAATTATAGTTGAGTATAACAAGAGAATGATAGGTGAGCTTAATTAATGATGAGTTAAAGCTGATGAGTAAAGTAACAATAAATTAAAATAAAACTTAAATAATAAAATTCCTCAAGCCAATTTACACTGAGCACACTTCTATTTGCTGTATCTGTGGCGTAGTGCTTGGCATTGTGTTCGTGCTAGGTGCTGCGTTGCGGATGAATATATGTACAGGGTCGGCATGGGCCTCGTGCCTTTGACCGTGCATAACATGTGTTCTGTTTGCATGGTTGGCGGCGGGGGCGCGTGGTGGCTTGTTTAGAATTGACATGTTCTCGGTCGCTCCTGTTTGGAAACGCGTGTGTTCCGCTTTGTAGACTTGGGCGGTTTGGACATGTTAATTATACTGATAATAGAAATAGAAGAACAATAGATCGCTTATGCATGCGTATATGTTACAGCTAAATATAACCTGTCCGAGGAGGAAGTCAGAACGTTGACAGAGGCCACTTCACACAGCAAAAATAGGAACAGTTTGGATATGCCTAGGAGTAAGAATGAAGCAAATTTTAAGGAAGCTCGAACAGAAACAACCAATGACGAGCAAGAGGGTGGTTTTGTAAAGGAGAGCCGGATTCATGTTGAAGCTGATACAATTTCAGCTGAGTCGGCTAAGTTTGATTCTGGCGTAAATCCAATATATAATGCTGTCAAAATTAATGACAGTCTCAATAATGAAAAACAAAACCATAACACAATATGACAGTTAAAGAAAACTTAATATTACAATGGAACCTGAATAGATATACAACCAAATTAGAAGAACTTAAAATCTTAATACAAAAATATGACCCAGTAGTAATATGCCTACAAGAAACTAGATTTCACGAGAATAAAGCATATAACCTCAAAAATTATACAATGGTTATAAAAGACTACAAAGAGGGAAGAAATACGTGTGGGGTAGTTGCCATAGCAATTCGCAATAATCAAAAATATACAACCATAAACACTAACACTAACACACAACTGGTAGCCATTACACTAGAATATCCAATAAAGGTTGCAATCGTATCTATATATCTCCCAAACTCTCAGACAATAAGAACAAATGAAATTGACGAGATCATAAACAACCTATCGACACCCTTAATAATTGCAGGCGACTTCAATGCTCACTGCCCACTGTGGGGATCACAAAAAAACGGACCCAAGAGGAAGAATAATTCAAGATCTTGTAGAAAACCATGACCTAATCTGGCTAAACGACGGCACGCCAACCCTCTTTTCAGAAGCAAATGGCACCTTCAGCTGTATAGATTTAACACTAACAAAAGGAAACATACATACAACAACAAATCACCTGGCAAGTCCACCCCGACCCTGCACAAGCGATCATTACCCTATCATCATTAGTACACTAAAGAACAAAGCGAAAGAATACAGACGACCAAAATGGTGCATTAAGAAAGCCAATTGGAACAAGTACCAAGAAAAAGTCATATTCAAATCTTCAGAAAACCCAGAAGACATTGAAAAAGAATGCCGATGCACCACAGAAAAAATGATCAAAGCAACAACAGAGTCAATACCGAAAACACCAGCTGAAACGAAAAGACCTACCATGGTGGAGCACAGAAATCAAAGAAGCAATTAGAAAAAGAAAAAAAACACTAAACAAATATAAACGACAACCAAACACGGAAACTTTGATACAATACAACAGGGATGTCAAACTCGCAGCCCACAACGAACATTTTTGCGGCCCAGCTAATATATCGGCACACAATGTAAATAACGTAAAAAAAAAATAGAGAGATAGAATTCACTATACCCGCGACACACTAACTGAAATTTAGAATTTCGAGCGTACTCAATTTCACAATATTATTGTATTGCTTTGAAATTAGAGTCAAATTTATGTCAAAATTTCTTTTTAATAGAATATTTGCCTGAAACTTTTTAAGAAATTCAGAGGTGATATGATATATTTCTGAAATTAAGAACACTCGAAATTCTTAATTTCGCCGCAGTGTGTCAGGGGTATAACCGTTTTTGTATTATTAAACGAAATGCGTACATTTATTTTAAATATACCACAATTAGGTAAATACGGCATTTAAGTATAAATAATATCTGAAATATGTCATAAGATAGGTTACTGACTGTTTTCTACTGAAATGTTCAACTCTTAAATAATTAACAATAATTTATTGTTGAACGAAAAGCTGAAAATAAAAATTATTAAAAAGATGTCCTGTTAAATAATTAACAGTATCTAGTAAATTTTAGTCAGAGTGCAATAATATGCAACGACTTGTAAAGAATTAAAATTATGTGAGTAAACTTTTGAACAAGATTGTACTTGGAATTTATTCCGCTTAAATTAGTTATTAAATACTCCGTAAAACAGCTGGGTCTCTGCTCTCTAGCTGGGTCTCAGTTCTCCAAATATTCTTGTCCTTTCACGACGGTGTACGTACGTAACGGAAAATATTTTGCTTTCGGAAAATAAGACGTATGGTTATATAGGATTATTGCTTAATTCATATTACGCTTATTGATTTTTGCAGTTATTCTCTCTTTGGTAAGTTAATGTTCAAGCAAAAAACATTGATATTTTATTAAATTGTTTTATTATTTTCTGTTAAAAACTGCTTATTTATTCCAGTCCTTTGTATTCAGTATGTCTGTATCGAAGCCAAGTGGTAGTACAACTAAACGAAAAATCGCTGACGAGCATAGAATATTTCAAGTAAAATGGGAACTAGAATATTTTTGCTGTGAAGTAAAAAATAAAATAATCTGCTTGATATGTAAAAATGCTATTAATGTACCAAAGTTATATAATATTAAACGTCATTACGAGCAACATCAATCAAAATATGATAATTACGAAGGATTAATGAGACAAGAAAAGTTGAAAGAGCTCAAGATGGGTCTGAAAAAACAACAATTAATGTTTAGTAAATTATTGGAAGAAAGTGAAGCGGCGGTACATGCAAGCTACGTCTTGTCCGAATTGATAGCTAAACACTCGAAGCCTTTTACTGACGGTGATTTCATCAAGGAATGCCTAATTAAAGCTGGAGAAATTGTCTGTCCTGGAAATTTGAAGGCTTTTCAAACAATTTCTTTGTCCCGAAATACAGTTGCGGAAAGAATTACTGACTTGGCCGCCAATTTAAGTGATCAAATCAAAGCAAAATCATCTAGTTTCGAAAGTTTTTCTATTGCCTGTGACGAGAGCACGGACATTGGTGGCGTAGCTCAACTAGCTGTGTTTCTTCGTTCTTGCGACATGGATTTTAACATTTTTGAGGAATTATTGAAACTAATACCGATGTCTGGTACTACTACAGGACAAGATATATTTAATTGTGTTTTTGAACTTCTGCAGAAATACAATCTACCTCTGTCAAAATTACATTCTGTAGCTACAGATGGCGCTCCATCAATGACCGGAAAAAACAACGGGTTCGTAGCATTACTAAGAAAAAAACTAAGTGAGATTGATGGTTCAAAAATTCATCATACGCATTGTATTATACATCAAGAAGTACTATGCACGAAGGTAATAAACATGGAGAATGTTTTATCATACATAAAAAAAGTTATAAATTTTATAAGATCTCGAGGCTTAAATCAGCGTCAATTCACTGCTTTCTTAAGTGAGTTAGGTAGTGAATATTCAGGGTTGTCTTACTATACCGAGGTACGCTGGTTATCTTGCTCCAAGATTCTCAAACAATTCTGGGATTTGAAAGAAGAAATATGTCAGTTTTTAAAAACTAAAAATCAAGACACAAGTTTGTTTTCTGATCCAATATGGTTGCAAGATTTATCTTTCATGGTTGATATAACCAAACACTTAACAGATTTAAATTTATCCTTACAAGGAAAAAATCACATCGTTACGAACATGTTTGATATTATAAAAGCATTCAAATGTAAGCTAGTTCTTTGGGAAAAGCAACTAAAAAATGAAGATTTAGCGCACTTCCCGACGTGCAACATGCACAAATCAAGTTTAGGTGATACTTCATCGCATCAAAAATACGCAGAAAAAATTTCAAATCTTAAAACTGAATTTGAAACAAGATTTCAAGATTTTAATTCTTTAGAAGACAAATTTTGTTTGTTTTCTTCGATTTTCTCAATAAGTATAGACTCAGTACCCAGCCATATGCAAATGGAGGTGATCGAGATTCAGTGCGATTCAAATTTGAAAGCAAAATTCATTGAAGTGGGTGTGGCTGATTTTTACAAAAAAAAAAATTTTACAGCCAGGTTTGAAAATACTCGAAAATTCGCATATGAAATTATTTCCATGTTTGGTAGTACTTATCGGTGCGAGCAGTTATTTTCAATTATGAAAGTAATAAGTCCCCTATTAGAAACCGTATTAATGACGCTCACCTTGGGTCAGTGTTGAAAGTCATCACTGCGGATAAAATTGCTCCCGAAATAGGAAAGATAGTAGCAGAGAAGAGATGTCAAATATCAGGACGTAAATATTAATTTTTTTTCTTGTTCTTTTATATTTGTTTATTATAATGTATTATTCGAAATAAACCTACGTTTCTATGAATATTGATTTTCTTTTTTTGCGGCTCACATAAAGTTAAGTCTCCGTTGTTTGGCCCAAGTTAGCCTATGAGTTTGACACCCCTGCAATACAAGAAAGAAAAGGCTGAAGCGAGAACAAAGGTAAGAGAAGAAAAAAAATCATACATAGAATTTATACGAAATATAAATATTAATACCCCAAACGAATTGGCATGGAACAATATAAGAAAACTAAATGGACAAAAGAAAATAAACAATATAAGCATGCTAATAAAAGAAGGAGAAAGGATAACACAAACACTCAACATAACAAACGAATTAGCAAAAACATTCCAGGCTAACTCATCTTCCTCCAACTATGTATAAGAAAACGTTTTTATCCCACAAGCAAATTGCTGAACAGGAACATCTAATATTAGAAAGCACAAACACCAAAGAATACAATGAAATGTTCACCAAAGAGGAAATGAAACTAGCCTTGGATAAATGCAAAGGTTCAACGCCTGGACCAGGTGAAATACACTTTGAAATGATAAAACATCTCAACGATAAGCAGAAAGAGGATATACTAGAATTCTACAATAAAGTATGGACCAAAGGACAAATACCACAGCAGTGGAAAAAGGCGTACATTGTACCAATATTAAAACCAGGCAAAGACAAATACCACCCAGAAAGCTATCGGCCAATAGCGCTAACCTCTTGTCTATGTAAAATACTTGAACGTAGGATAAATAACAGACTACAATGGTACCTAGAGAAACACAAAATTCTTAACAAAAACCAGTCAGGATTCAGGAAACGACGATCTACCATGGATAATGTAATGAAAATAAAATCTAATACACAGCAAACACTAGCACAAAAAGAAGACATGATTCTAATAGCTCTTGATATAAAAAAAGCATACGACATGACCTGGAGGTATGGAATCATGACGGAGATCCAAAAAATAGGAATAAAAGGAAATATGGCAAAATTCATCAACAACTTCATCCACAATCGCAATATCCAGGTTATAATAAACAACTGTAACTCAACTGAGCATCTTATTGAAAATGGAATTCCCCAAGGATCAGTTCTAAGCGTTACACTGTTTCTTATTGCAAAATAAAGAGTGTTACAAATTTCTTCACGACACCAGTTGAAGGTCAACAGTATGCTGATGTCTGCACAATATACATGAGGCATAAAGTCCCCAAGGAAATACAGGAAAAACTACAAAATACGGTACAAAACCTGGAAAAATGGGCGGATAAAACGGGATTCCAATTCTCACCAGGAAAACCAAAAGCCATCCATTTCTCCCACAGAAGAAAACTAAACCTACAACCAGATCTAGCACTAAATGGAGGTAAGATCAAATACTACAACAGTGTAAAAATTCTTGGAGTGACATTTGACAGAAACATGAGCTGGAAAACACATATCGAAGAAACAAAAAGAAAAGCCTCATCAGCAATGAATATATTTAAAACAGTGGCAAGCAACGAATGGGGAGCAAGCCGTAATACACTTATAAAACTATATAAAGCTGTCGGGCTACCAATCTTAGATTACGGCTCCATTGCCTATTCCACAGCCAGCCTACTGCAACTAAATAAAATCGACCGCATCCAAAATACTGCACTACGGATTTCAACTGGTGCTTTCAGAACTAGCAATAGCAAGAGTCTACACGTAGACGCACATGTTATGCCCCTACACCTCAGAAGGAAAATAATGACGATGAACTATGCTTTGATAACCAAAAGTATAGCAGACCACCCGAACTATCAAACAATCTGGGAAATACAAAACAATGCTGAATTACCAAACAACACAGAACCGAACAAATACCAGCCATACATATCAAACAAATATGCCAGGAAATTGAACTCCACTACCCACCTAAAATCTATTCCAGCAAAACCACAAACAACCCACCCTGGAAAGTACCAAAACCAAAAATAAATCTAAGCCTATGTCAGTATGCAAAAGGATCATTCGGAAGCGTGCTGTTGCTTTAAATGTGCACAGATCTTCATTATGCCGCATTTTACACAAAGATTTAAAGCTGCACCCGTACAAAATTCAGTTAGTGCAAGAACTGAAGCCTCAAGATGCTGGTCAGAGGCTTGCCTTTGTAAATCAGATGATTGAGCGCTTTCCAACGTTCACCAACATCTTGTTTTCCGATGAAGCCCATTTTCACCTGAATGGGCATGTAAACAAGCAAAATTGTCGTTACTGGAGTGCAACCAACCCAAAACAAAAACATCAGAAACCGCTACATTCACCCAAAGTCACCGTATGGGCAGCGATGTCGGCGCGAGGAATTATCGGCCCTTACTTTTTTGAAGATGGAAGGGGACGCACACTCACAGTGAATTCAGAGCGTTATGTGGAGATGTTAGACGAGTTTTTCGTACCCCAACTGCAAAACTTTCCTGGTTACAACCAAAGAACATGGTTCCAGCAGGATGGAGCAACTTCACACACGTCCAACAGATCTCTGCCTCGAGTTCGAGAAATTTTTCCGAACAAATTAATCTCCAGGCGAGGTGACATAAATTGGCCTCCACGGAGTCCCGATTTAACGCCTATGGATTTTTTCCTGTGGGGTCATGTCAAATCAAAAGTTTACGCTAATAAACCGACTTCCCTGGCACAATTAAAAGAAAATATCCGTCATGAAATGGCAGCCATCACGGAGACTACCTGCCGAGCTGTCATAGGCAATTTTAGTGCCCGACTAAATGAATGCCGAGAGCGCAACGGTTTACATTTGGACGATGTTATTTTTAAAAAATAAATTCCCAAACAGTGTACTTCAATATAAAATAAACATTTTTTCAATAAAGCTAAGACTTTTCTTTTAAAAAAAGATTTAAATGTGAACTTTCTTTTGAGACACCCTGTATATACTGACGGATCTAAAAAAGAAAATATCAGTGCATTCGCCGTTTATGCAAATGGACAAACATATAGACACAGGTTACCAGGAGAAAGTAGTATATACACCGCAGAAATGAACGCAATACTATGTGCAACCAATTTAGCTAAAGAAAGTGAAGAAGAAAAACACCTTATCCTAACAGACTCGCTCAGCGCTATCAATGCCATACAAAACATAAGCCTAAACATTGAAAACCCAATTATTCAAGAACAAAATACATAATAACATAAACGAAATAAGAAAGAGCCAAAATGAGGTTATCTTCATGTGGATCCCGAGTCATGTTGGTGTAAAAGGGAACGAAAAAGCTGATGATGAAGCAAAAAAAGCTCTAAAGGAACCTACAAACGAAACCTTCATGATCACTGAAACAGACGTCCGCAACAAAATCAAAAAAACCATATGGCAACAATGAAAAACTAATTGGAACACAGAAAACACACAGCTCGTACACATAAAACCATCACCAGAAAACTGGAAAACAGCAAACAACAAAAACAGAAAGAAGGAGATATCCATTGCAAGACTACGAATAGGACACACAATAGCAACACACGAATGGTTGATAAACAAAAGCCCTAGACCAGGATGCGTGAACTGTCAAGTAAACCACACCATTGAACATCTATTGACTCAATGTACCAAATACACTCAACAAAGACAACACTACGGCATCAAAGGAACTCTAAAGGAAATCTTAGCAGACGACCCACACAAAATCAAAAACGTATTAAACTTCATTAAGGACATTGAAATAAAAATATAGAAAAGATGTAATAAAAGGAGCCCACTTAACCGAGTTACGGTTGGAGGCTCCTCATAACCTAATAAAAAAAAATGTGAATATAAAATAATGGAATTGTAAAATCCTTATAGAATGTACTACCATTATAAAATGTTTGATCTTTAAACAAAAATAAAATAGGTTGGAGTCGAATACTAAATGAGAATATGTGCAAATAGAATTGTAAAACTCTGACAATCCTTATCTTGGTTTTTTGATAATGTTTTAGGCAGAGATGAAGTAGAAACTAATACAGAAAATTGAAAATGAATTAAAAATTAACAACATGAATTTTAAATATACAGGGTTTTTTTGCTAAGGTCTGAACAGGGGTATGCCAATCGATTGGTCTCCTGATTAACGTTTGTTCGGAGACCCCCCCCCTAAAATCGCAATTAAAAATTTGGAGATGGTCAACCTAGAAAATGCTTTATAAGTTCTTTCAGAGATACCCTAGGATTCAGGTTGATAACGTATTAGAAAGCTTCAAGCTTTCCAAACAACAAACATGCGGGAAAAACCGCGTCAAACTTCGAAAATGGCAATTTCAAAGCCCAAAATTTGACCTTGACTTTGACCTTTCATTCTGCCGATTTTTTGTATGGGTAGGTCGAAACTTTTTTTGATAAAAAGCTTCCCTGTCATGTGGCCTTTCTCAGGAGAAAAAAACGCACTGGAATTCGACGGCGCGTTTTGAAGTTATTTGTGTTATAATAATTAATACAACAACAAAACCCACTATCCGCAATGAAGTCCAATTGAAAAGTGGGCGTCACATTGAGCTGCTCCGTAGGGCTGAACCACTTGAACAAGCTAGAATTTCAAAAAAAGTAGATAGTTTTTTTTACAAGTACCAACATTCAACAAACGTTTCGAGAATATTTCGGCCACGGAGGCGACATTAGCATTTCACCATAGACAAATAAATATAAAGATGGTCCACTTCTAACAAGAGAATCGTGACCAAAAATTTCTGATGCCTCCACAGCGATGCCTCCACCCTGCGATGCTGCATCGGCAAGCAACGCAGAGAAGTTCGGCGCGCAATGTTATTCTGCTGGGCTCATGCGTTGTGGTGTACCGCATATGCGTCGTCGTGCCTTTGGCTGCCGGCATCGAGAGTGCAAATCAAATTCTGGGAAGGGTCGGGAGAACCTCGACTTGGAATCAGAACTCAGAATTTAGGAGAATATGCACGGTTCGCTATTTTTTAATTCATTTCATGCTTGCTTGTATGAAGAAGGTTAGAAGAGAAAACGGAGCGATTGATATTTTGAATATTTGTGTTTTGCTATTTAGGGTTTGCTTTAGGTACCAACATACATATATGACAAAATTTATTTTTGTTATATTTCAGAATTTTTGTTTTGGTTTGCTGACGAAAATATATGCAAAGATGACCATATTAAAATTCTTGAATACATAATATTAATTTTGCTTAGAAAATACTGTCTGGGAAAGTGCAAAGTTCGTTTCTGTTGCAGAAAAAGGTAGCAATATTCACTCTAAACTTAAAATAATAAAAGAATAAGTTTAAATTTTATTCATGTAAATTTGCATCCAACCCGAGATATACAATTTTGACATCGAGGTGATTCAGTTGGGGCGAAATATTTCACTTTTTAAAACATAATTTCTTTCTTTACAAAACTGCTTCCTAAATTCATAAATGAAAATTCTCCTAAATTCTGAGTTCTGATTCCAAGTCGAGGTTCTCCCGACCCTTCCCAGAATTTGATTTGCACTCTCGATGCCGGCAGCCAAAGGCACGACGACGCATATGCGGTACACCACAACGCATGAGCCCAGCAGAATAACATTGCGCGCCGAACTTCTCTGCGTTGCTTGCCGATGCAGCATCGCAGGGTGGAGGCATCGCTGTGGAGGCATCAGAAATTTTTGGTCACGATTCTCTTGTTCGAAGTGGACCATCTTTATATTTATTTGTCTATGATTTCACACAATTAAGCATCATTTTTCCAAAAGTCAACAGATTGTACAACTAAATTGTTGAAGGAAATTCTACCGGACTCTGAAATTTATAAAACAATTTCTTCAGCTAGAACTAAAACTGAAGCAATTATAAAGGGTGTGTTAGCATCGCAGGAAAAAAGCAGAATCAATATCTACACTTTTTATTGAGATAATGGACAATTTTTCAATTAAATCTAAATGTATTGCATTTTCTGGCGACAATTGCAATACCAATTTCAGAGGAGTTAATCGAGCTGGACAGAAAAATGTTTTTAATAATGAAAACAAATGTGAATACTTCTCTTGTTGGAATAGGCTGCCCAGGACACATAGTTAATAATTGTATTCAGTTCGGAATGGATTCTTTACCAATAGACATAGAGTCATTAGTTATGAAGATATATGGACATGTTTCGGTATATATACAATTCGAATAGAAAGATTGAAAACCTTTTGTAATTTAGTGGCAGCTGTATTCTCGTACTAAAACTCGGTGGCTCTCTTTGTATCCATGTTTAAACAGCATATTGAATTCTTTTAAAGCTTTAAGGGCATACTTTTTATCTGCAGAAGTAACAGTCCCATTTATAATTAAGAGGTTTTTTGAAAAAGACTTTAATGAATCATATTTGTATTTGGTTTTTTCATTCACTATGAAGAGGTGAAGTCCATTGAAGAAGAAAATAATTCCATTTTAGAAATATCGGGACATGTAAGTCATTTGATGGCCTCTTTAGTCGAAAGAAAAAATTATGCATTTTTACCACTCAAAGTCAAATTAAAAAAAAATTCCAAAGGATATGAAAAAGAACCTAACATAATTAAAAGTAATTTTATTCACACATATGACCATTGCATTCAATATATTGCTTTATGGACAGATCAGTTCACACAATTTAATACTTTTCATTGGATGAAACTTGATTGTGTTCCAAAGTGAGATGATATAGAGCTATCTATTTTATCTTTAAACAATAAAAACATTGAAATTAATGAAAAGAAATGCTTTGATCAATTCGGTAATTTGAAGTCTTTTGTTATTAATTATATGAAAAGTGATGAGTTTTCAAACCTTTTACCACATGAAAAGTGGGTAAATTACTTTAAGTCTTTAACAGAAGAAGATTGTAATTCTGAATTTAAATTTTGCAGTTTTTTTTTTTGCTAACTTAGAACGGGTTTTCTCTGTCTTATGAATAGTCAATGGACAGACAAAAGGAATAAATTTTTGGTAGAGTAAGTGTTTAATTATAACATTGTACAATTTCAAATCATATTCCTGCTCTGAATTTTACGATTACGTCTTGACGCAAAAAGAAGTCCTTTTAAAAATTAAAAAATCAGAGAAATGTGAAAAGAAATCAAGAACTTATTAAATAGAGCTGTGTTTGTTATCTACGTATATATAAATAAGTTATAATTTGTTATTGTTTTTGTACGAATTATAACACATTTAATAAATATTATTTACATAAGCGAATTTTTGTATGAATTTCGAGATTTCCTCTTCAAATATTCTACATGTTTCCTCTTTTTTCTAAACAGAAATATGGTATCCCTAGATAACAGTCAATAATTGAAAAATTCGTTCAGTGAAATGACTACTTTCAAATGCATCATTTCGTAGCTAATTTCTTAATTCTTAAAAGTGGAGAGAAAGTTTATCATACGAGATCAGATAAAGATAATAATTAATAAAATGTATTTTGAATATGAATATCAGCTAATTCGTCGTAAATGGGATAGCCTGTATATTGATTAGTCGTCAATACCAAAGATTTGTTTGAGAAGGCATAAAATATTTATGATCAACTCCATTTGTAAGTAAGCGCTGTAAATAATAAATAAATAAATGTCTCTACCGAATCGAAAAATAATTCAAACATTGCCTGATATAATATCAAGTGGCATTGTAATAAAATGTGTTAAAAATTGCTTATTGACTTTGCCTTGCATTTGTGTAGAAAACAAATAAGGTAATATTTTAAGGAGTTCGAAAAATCCTTTTACTTTGCCCCCGTGAATAGTCTGATTAGTAACATGTTTCATATAAATAAAATAAAGGCTACTTTGAAAACGACTACAAAATGAAGCAATAGCTTCTTTTTCCCACCCCATCGTGCACGCACCTGGAGGTAGATGAAGCTTCTCGATGACAAACTTTTTCCTTCTCAGCTTGAACGCAAGATCAGTTGTCTCCGGTTTAAAAACTGCTAGTGAATTCAAAGCAGTCATCCTTTTCATGTGAAGAAGCCCGTGATATTCCTTGAAGAACGGATTCGTTTCCTTCTCAGAGCCCGCAAACGCCTCTAGTTCAATAGATATATCAAACAAATTTCGAATCCTAGGCACAAGCGTTGCATCCTAAAAAAAGTAAAGTTTATTAACTTGTATACAAAAGTTAAGTAAAGTACGAACCAGCACATTAATCAGATGCATCGGGATTGTTATAAAACACACTGCCAAGTGGTACCTCACAATCGACTTTAAAGTTGTTAAGAATTTTATCAAGTCTAGTGTGAAACCCTCTTTATACCAAAGTGGAGATCCCAGGGATGTTAAGCAAATCCTCAAAATATTCTTCTCATTGCTACTATCCTTGAGGCTGTACTTATCGCTTTCCAACTTATCACTTAGCTCCTTAAGCAGACTAATGTAAGCAGGGTTGCTAAAGATCTTTTGGTGATTGCTAAGAACATTTCCTGTTTGGTGCTCCGCCCCTTCCCACGATGAAATATCAGACGTACTTAAAGTTGCCTCGTCGATTTGTTCAGTTAAATTGTAGTAGCGCACTGCGGTGACCGCTGATTGTTCTGAGTTTACAACGGGCAAATCACTGTACCGCCAAGCGATTCTAATTCCACCCCCTTCAAGATCTTGATTTCTAAATTGAGGGTTCTCAGATCGGCCTTCTCCAACATTTTGATTTTCGACCGGCTTAGGGAGCTTTCTAACCTAAAATATATTTGTTTAATTCCGAAAGACTTCTACAGACCTCAAATAAATTACCAATTCCTTCGGGTCGTCGTCCAAGCTTGCCACAAAACTCGACTGCCCAGAAAACACACCTTCCGCTAAAAAGTACTTCGCCAAAACTTTGGAGTACACAGCGAATTTATCTTCCTCTGCAAAATTAAAGGGAAATCAATTCACTTTCTTAAATTACATTACAATTCTTACCAATAAGTGTAAGCGATCCTATTTGAAGCCCTCCGCCTAAACATTAATAAACTTTTTAGAAATCTAGAATTACATATTTTAATTCCTGGCTTACCAATTATGTGGTCCATGGATGGATTTCCAGTTGATGTAATGAGCTGACCATTGTACACACTAGTTTTTGTACCGACGATGTTCTTTTGTTCGGTTCTTTTTCTAAAACTCGACATTTTACCCGACGCGACGCGCAAATATTAGAAAACGAATAACGAAAAGAGTTGTGTTGCGGCGTCCTAAAAACAAACGGTAATGGCACATGTGACAACAACGACAGCTGATCCCGTTGTGAATTCTTGGAGGAACAAACAAAAATGGAGAGGCTTTGTCTAGAAGATTTTAAGAATCTCTCCACTAAGGCGGGGTCTCCATTAGCAATTTTTGTTATAACATTTCTGTCTTGACAGGTAAAAAACTAGCATGAACAGTAGTTTTATAACAGATTTTCTGTTGTAACAAAAAAGTTGAGATATTATTCCGGACAGAAATGTCTTAATAAAAATGTTTTCACTTGTCATTTGGTACGTTATAAAAATAGCCGAAGGATGCAATATGCAAATACATGTAGTAAAAAAATAAAATTAAAAATTTTAAGTAACCCCTGACACAAAAAAAAAAACTCTAAAACGTAAAAAAATAAAATTTTTCTCTCGGCCTTTTAACTTCATTAAAAGAACCTATTAATGTGTTGGTTGGCCCTTTAACTTTAATATAAGTACATACTTATTAATATTTTGATCCAAGCGTCGTCGCGTTGGGGGACCGCTAATATCTGTGGATAGTAATTATTTATTTCGTAGCGGAGGGGGAGGGAGGGGGAGTTGATGATATTCATGCTGGAGTGCTAAAAGCTATCTCCGAATATATAGCTGAACCGCTAACATATATTTTTAATCTATGCATTGAATTATCAGTGTGGCCGGATTTTTTGAAGAGAGCTGAAGTTGTTCCAATCTATAAATGTAAAGATAAAAGCGAAGCAGGCAACTATAGGCCAATATCATTGATTTCAAATGTTGCTAAAATATTTGAGAAACTTATCTATAATAGAGTCTTTGAATTCCTGAAAAAACACAAAATATTGTCTGAAAGACAATTTGGTTTCATTAAAGGTTTAGGAACCAAGGATGCTTTGGCTTATATTGCGAATGTGATCTATGGTTGTTTGGACAAGAGTAAACCAGTTATGATTACTTTTCTTGATTTGGCCAAGGCCTTTGATACTGTCAACCATGGGATTCTATTGGATAAATTGTATTGTTATGGAATTAGAGGTAGTGCGCTTGAACTGTTAACCAGTTATCTATCAAATAGAAAACAGAGAGTTAAATTAAATAATGTATTTAGTGAATATAAAGAAATTAAGACTGGTGTGCCACAGGGCACCATCTTGGGCCCATTGCTTTTTGTTCTATATATTAATGATCTTCTTACTGAAATTAATGAAAATGATATTGTATCATATGCTGATGATACTGCGGCAATAACTGAAGGAAAAACATGGGAGGAAGCTAAAAACAAAATGAATGATTTATTGGTCAGGGTAGATCTATGGCTTGAAGCTAATAAACTTACCTTAAATATTGACAAAACCGTCTATATTACTTTTGGAAATTACTGCAATAGTGTGCCTTTACATATGGAAATTAAAATTAGAAGAAGAGTATTAAAGAGGGTAGAGAGCTGCAAATACTTAGGAATTATGATAGATTATAATTTAAAATGGAAAAAACATATTGAATATATGATCAATAAAACAAAATATCTGACTTTTGTTTTCTACAAATTATCTAGATTTATGGAAACCAGAACTCTTATGGTGGTTTACTATTGCTTGGGGGGGAGCGTATTCTAACAATCTGAATCTGTTGCAACAACTTCAAAATACATTATTAAAAATTATTAACAAATATAATTTTGTAATGGACAATTATCCGTTAAATTTAAAACAGTTATTCGCTTTAGAGGCAATGGTATATCATTATAATAAACTTAGAAATCAACATGAATTGTCAACAAGTAGGACCAGAAACAAAAGTATCTCACTACCAAAAATGTACAAGGCCATTAGTGATAAGAATAGCTATATTGTTGCTGTTAAGATTTTTAATAGATTGCCAAATGAGTATAAGAGGATGAATGGAAAACCAAGTAAAAAGTGCATTAAGCGCAAAATTAAATCTTGGATTTTGAAAGAAATGTAAATGGAAGTGCTGTGTTCAGTTTGAAAGTAGTATCATATAATATTTTTGTTGGCTCTTTGTTTTGAGAATGGTTTTTTTCTTTATGTATTCTATATATATTTATTATTTTTTAGTTTTTTTATAGTCATAGTGTATAGTATTCTACTACTCAAGCCCTTTTATTTGATACCTATATTGAGGGAGTTGTGAAAAAATATGTAATTCGTCATTTTGTGGCGGCGGCCATCTTGGACCGATTTCCATTAAACATAGCTAAGAACACTCTCGACTAATTCGCCTTTCAAACAAAAAAAAACAAAATCAAAATCGGTTCATGCGTTCGGGAGCTACGATGCCACAGACAGCAAGACACAGACACGTCAAACTTATAACACCCCGTCGTTTTTGCGTCGGGGGTTAAAAATGATAATTCGGCAATTTCTAAGATTTTAAGTAATTTTAACTTTTGTAAGGCACGATGTTTACTTGTCAACGACATGGTGGTAAATGAACTTTCATAATAGAATTTGTCCATGCATAGTATTAAATGTCTTAGGGTAATGCGAGACTAGGAGGACTTCAGCGCTGAATGAGTGCGCCAAGTGCGCATTTGATGCGAGACTAGGTATGCTTACGCGAGGGCGGACTTCAATAAAGGTATAAGATATACATATTTGGGTTAGTGTTTGACTATTACATTTGTAGTGGTGCGCAGGTAAATAGACCGGTGAAGTGCCCATTCCCCCGAAAAGCGTCACTTCCACCTTCACCAACAAACTCGTTCTGTAGCCGACGTAAGCATGCCTAGTCTCGCATCACCCAATTAGAGTAGTTTGTGCTTTTTCTATAAATCCTACTTAATTTTACTTACAGTAAAGGAATAATTTACTGCATACGTCACCTAGGTTTTTTTGTGGTTTTTGTGTCATTTTTGTCGGTAAATCAGGCATAACATAAGAGGAATTTAAAATCTGGCATAAGAAAAGTCTAATTCTCATGTGACAACAAAATTTAGAAATTGTATGAAAAGCAATTGTATTTCAAAATTGAATAATTTCATGTTTGCATTCGTTTTAAGGTGCTTAACCCATAAAATGAGTTATGTAAAAATTTTTGGTGCAATTACTTGATGGGTTTATGTCATTAAAATTGAGTAATTCTCCAAAAATATATTTAATTATTCAAACCTACAGCTAACTGCTCAAAATCCGTTAATGGTGAGAGTAAGAGGGAACGAAAAAAAAGTCAACCATTTTGATACACTCAGCTCAGGCGTTTTGAATAGCTGTTTTCCATTGGGCCATGCAGAGTACGCCGGAGTACTCCGGCGTAGTTCGCCAATGGAACGTACTTTTTAGTTGCCAGTACGTCAAGACGTTGTCAAATTTAAATTTGAAAATTGTCAGACCTTCCGAGTGAAACATTGGGTGCGGCAGTTTTGTTGTTTTGCTCGTAGAATTAGGTGATAATATGGTGAGTAATGCGACAATTATAATAATTCGTCTTTTAAAACAACGTACGATATTTTCAGGAATCTCAAAATATGAAATTTTGGACCCCTAGCGGAAAAAGTCGGCGTAACTACGCTGGCGAACTACACCTACTTCTCAGCTAGCGTAGTTCGGCGTAGATACAACTACTCCGGCGTACTCTGCATGGCCCAATGGAAAACACCTAATGGGACGTGTGGTCCATTTTTATATGTCAGTGGTTTTTACACGATATAAGCTGCGTTCGACTGGGCACAGTCTCAGTGAGCCAGCTCACATTAAACCACGGTATACAGAATACAAGGTATGCTCATGTTGACTTTGACACTTCGTCGTGACGTACTTTTGGACAATTTTGTATGAAAAATCGGGAAAATTAATTTTAATTATTTTTTAGTAATAGTACAATAAATTGCTATGGGCACCATCGTTAGTGATGAAAATTTGCCATTTTTTAAAATATAACTTGAATTCGTGAGACTCATGGTATTTAAGTAAAAAAAAGATGTCTTCCGTGGGGAAAATGTAAACAAGTTAAAATATTTTAAAATATGACTTAAAAGTGCGATTATTTGCATCACATTAAATGGAATTAAATAAAATAACGATCTTTAACAACTAATACGGATTATTAAGCTAAAAATAAAACTGTATCATAAAAATTATTATTGCTTCTTTTATTATTTCCCTCCACAGGTTACAAAAAAATAAAACAGCTACCTGCGCAGGTAACATAGCGAACGATTCGGGGAAACGTCTTCGCTTAAATCTTTTCCTAGGATAGAAAGGATGAGGTCGTTTTATGTTATATATTGCGTAGAATTAGGGATTTTATATGGGGCTCGTATTAAAAAACCTCTGAAATGCATTCATAAGATGTTTTAAGTTTATTTACATGCAGAAGAATCCGTGCATTTTAAATTATCATCCTCATTATTTGAAAAATTCACAACCATTTTAAAATCTTCTTTATAGCCTTGGGGAGAAAGGCTGATTAGCTTAATAAACCGTATTAGTTGTAAAAGATTGTTATTTTATTTAATTCCATTTAATGTGATGCAAATAATCGCACTTTTAATTCATATTTCAAAATATTTTAACTTGTTTACATTTTCCCCACGGAAGAAACCTTTTTTTACTTAAATACCATTAGTCTCACGAATTTAAGTTATATTTTAAAAAATTGCAAATTTTCATTACTACCGATTGTGCCCATAGCAATTTATCGTACTATTACCAAAAAATAATTAAAATTAATTTTCCCGATTTTTCATACAGAATTGTCCAAAAGTACGTCATCAAAAGCAAGATGGCGAAAACCGTTTTGGAAGTGAGCATACCTTGTATTCTGTATACCGTGACATTAAACCAGCTGTCAAATTGACTGGCTCAGTTGTGGCTCAGTGAGCGCGTCTGGCCCAGAAAAACGGACAGTGAGAAGTGGATTGTCAATTTTCAATTGCGCTGTCAAAATGGTGAGTTGGTAATAAAATAATCGTATGAAATTTTTACTACTCGAAATGTCACTCAACTCAAGTTTTATTCACCTTTAATAAACATATAAAACTCGAAATGTCACTTGTGAAACGAACTGAGCTGAGCAAGTGAGTACAGAATGAAGTGGCTCAGAAAACTCAGTTCTGGCTCAGAAAACACTAGCGACGCCATGCGGAAAAAAGGAGATATTAGGGGCCAGAAAAACGGTGCATCTCAGTGAGCAACTGAGTAACTGAGTTGGCTCACTGAGGCAGTGCCCAGTCGAACGCAGCTATAGTCTCTCCGTTTTCGTTTGTTATGAATCTGATAATTCATTCCGAAACACGAACCAAAGGTATGAGTCTTTGCTTGAATAGGATTGTTATCTCAGATGTCTCGGAGTAAATTTAATCTGAACAGTGTACTCTGCTTTAAGTGGATTCTTACACTTCTTTTCATATTTTAACACTTTCCCCGCGAATCGCGAAGGACGCTCGTGAACGGGTGCAGCATGCGAGGGAGTCTTACCTAGGACACCATAAAGAAGACGAAAAATAGGAAAATTGTAATTCAAAACCACGGCATACACAATACAAGGTATGCCTACTAGATTTTGACACTTCGTCGTGACGTAGTTCTGTCCAATTTTGTATGAAAAATCGGGAAATGTAATTTTAATTATTATTTAGTAATAGTACGATAAATTGCTATTGGCATAATCGTTAGTAATGAAAACTTGCCATTTTTTAAAATATAACTTGAATTCATGAGACTAATGGTATTTAAGTAAAAAAGATTTCTTCCGTGCGGAAAATGTAAACAAGTTGAAATATTTTAAAATATGACTTAAAATTGCGATTATTTGCAGCACATTAAATGGAATTAAATAAAATAAAAATCTTGAACAACTAATACGGATTATTAAGCTAATCAGTCTTTCTCCCCAACGTTATAATGAATATTTTAAAATGGTTGTGAATTTTTCCAAAAATGAGGAAGATAATTAAAAATGCACGGATTCTTCTGTATGTAACTAAACTTAAAACACCTTGTGATTATATTTCAGAGGTTTTTTAATACGAGCGCCAGATAAAATCCCTAATTCTACGTAATATATAGCATAAAACGACCTCATCCCGTCTATCCTAGGAAAAGATTTGAGCGAAGAGGTTTCCCGAGTCGTTCGCTATGTTACCTGCGCAGGTAGCTGGTTTTATTTTTTTGTAACCTGTGGAGGGAAATAATAAAAGAAGCAATAATAAGTTTTATGATACAGTTTTATTTATCTTTCTCCTACATTTTTTGTCAGTATTCTTAACTAATTCACAACCATTTTAAAATATTCTTTATAGCCTTGGGGAGAACGACTGATTAGCTTAATAATCCGTATTAGTTGTTCAAGCTTTTTATTTTATTTAATTCCATTTAATGTGCTGCAAATAATCGCACTTTTAAGTCATATTTTAAAATATTTCAACTTGTTTACATTTTCCGCACGGAAGAAATCTTTTTTTACTTAAATACCATTAGTCTCACGAATTCAAGTTATATTTTAAAAAATGGCAAATTATCATTACTAACGATTATGCCAATAGTAATTTATCGTACTATTACTAAAAAATAATTAAAATTACTTTTCTCGATTTTCATACAAAATTGGACAGAACTACGTCATTTGACGTTCCTTAAAAGCAATATGGAGAAATCGTATTTTCTCCCAGTCAAACATTGTATTCTGTATACCGTAATTCAAAACAAGTTAATTTTTTATTAAATAAAGTCCTTTTCTTTTGCAAAATTCCCTTTTTTTTAAATATTTTATCTAGTTTTAAATTATCTCCAAATAATATCTGAGACCAAAGACATGTGGTTTCTCCTTTTAGATATCTTATGGAGAGATTTCTAAAAACGACGCAACGTAGGATATCTTTCCGATTCCGACATCTTATATGTAGTTATGTAGAAATATGCATGTAAAATATTAATTTGATATTTCTCAAAATAAATTAAATCACATTCATTGATTACTGTAGTTATTTCATTAATCGTACCTATTCTAGTCCACAGGACTGACATAAACTAGCATAGCAAGCAATTTTATTTATTCCGATCTTCAAGGTACATTTTCGATTTCAAAAAGTAATCAAAGAGAAAAAAGTAGAGAGAGTTTAGAAAAACAAAATATCGCTACGTCAAGTACTGTACATATATTTGTATTTTTAACCCCCGACGCAAAAAGAGGGATGTTATAAGTTTAACGTGTCTGTGTCTGTCCCTGGCATCGTAGCTCCTAAACGAATGGACCGATTTTGATGTCGTTGCTTTTGTTTGAAAGTTGACGTGATCGCCTGAACTACAATTTAATAGCGGGTTTCAAAATGGCGGACCCAAAATGGCGGCCAAAGATTGTAAATATCAAGGGATTGCCATGAAAAGTAGTATTTGGGGGTTTTTGGAGGTGCTAATTGCGAATCTAAGCTCGAAATTTCGAAATTCAAGATGGTGAATCCAATATGGCGTCCAACAATTTTCGAACTTCAACGAATTTAAGTGAAATTTAGTACTATGGGTATTTTAATACCATTAATTTCGAATCTACTAACAAAATTTGGAAATTCAAAATGGCGGACCCAATATGGCGACCATAAGTCATATAACTTTTTATGAAAGTCAAGCATTTCAAGTCCGCGAGTAATGTAAAAAAAAATGAAATAAAAATAAAATTAAAAATTTTAAGTAACCTCCGACACAAAAAAAAACTCAAAAAAGTAAAAAAATAAAATTTGTCTCTCGGCCTTTTAATTTCATTAAAAGGACCTATTAATGTGTTGGTTGGCCCTTTAACTTTAATATAAGTACTTATTAATATTTTGATCGAAGCGTCGTCGCGTTGGGGGACCGCTAATATCTGTGGATAGTAATTATTTATTTCTTAGCGGTCCCCCAACGCGACGATGCTTGGATCAAAATATAAATAAGAACTTATATTAAAGTTAAAGGGCCAACCAACACATTAATAGGTTCTTTTAATGAAGTTAAAAAGCCGAGAGAAAAATTTATTTTATTACTTTTTATAGTTTTTTTTTGTGTCGGGGTTACTTTAAGTTTTTAATTTTATTTTTCTTTGTAGTTCCTATGAAATTTTGGTTAATGTATCAAATGTTGGTCCTGACGTTATAAAATTTACTGCCACCCAAAAACTGTTTTTTCATGCAAAAACAGTAAATGTATTGGCTTTAAATTGCAATATAAAATCACAATTCTTAAAGCTTTCTTTCAAAATAATAAGTTTTTGTAAAAATTACTGACATATAGAAGGGAATTTCGGCGGCACTGAGCACACACACAAAAGGGAAAGTTGCTCACACATCACGGGGATTGCTTCATCTAAATTGGATATCGACAATGCTTTTATGCATTTAGTATGGGTTATTCAGCAGCGCGAATTTGCATCGGAGATTCAAGCTCTGGAGAAGGGCAGGAAGATATCTGGCAAAGGTTGTCTGCATAAACTGTCGCCATTCTTGGAAGAAGTACCGGGACTGAAGTTGAAGCTGTTGAAGTATGCGACTCTTGCTTCCTGAGCGCCATCTAGTGTATTTCTACTTCTAAACTAAGCACCTTTACGTCTGTCAGTCGTGAGCGGTCAAATGTACCAGTAGGATCTGTGCATCTAAAAGTGTTCAATCTCTGCGATAATAAAGTGTTCATTAATTAATAATTGAGTTTTGTTTTGTTAAACCCTTCAGGTTACGGTAAAAGCACGCTCTTCCGCTGCGCAATAAATAATAAATAATTTTTATTAAAAAGAAGGACGATGTCTGGTGAGTATTAGAATAAAATTGTGTGGCGAGACGAATCGGGGGTGCTGGGATATGCGTCGGACAGAGAAGTGCACGCTCGGCCGATAGCATTCTTGGTACGCTGGTTCGTGGAACTCGCTGAATATGTTGTTACATGTTTGTAAAATCCTATCCTGATCAGGTGAAAAGAAGGGGCAGATTTTGGAAGAGTTCTTTAAACTTTATGGAGAGATGCTCAAACTAGACGAAAACCATCGTGATGAAAAAATATACATATCAATCAATGATGAAAATGTAGTATTTGAGACCGAATCTGGTCAAAAATACGTTACAGGTAAATACAAATGATAACAGTGCGTGTGCTTGGGGAAGAATCAATAATTAAAACATAAAATGGTGAGGATTGACGTCAATCGAGGAAAGTAAAATCTTAGTTATTGGATGATAAATTACGAATGTTTATTAGTGAATGAAGTCTTGGATGTAGTCAAAATAAATTATAGTTGAGTATAACAAGAGAATGATAGGTGAGCTTAATTAATGATGAGTTAAAGCTGATGAGTAAAGTAACAATAAATTAAAATAAAACTTAAATAATAAAATTCCTCAAGCCAATTTACACTGAGCACACTTCTATTTGCTGTATCTGTGGCGTAGTGCTTGGCATTGTGTTCGTGCTAGGTGCTGCGTTGCGGATGAATATATGTACAGGGTCGGCATGGGCCTCGTGCCTTTGACCGTGCATAACATGTGTTCTGTTTGCATGGTTGGCGGCGGGGGCGCGTGGTGGCTTGTTTAGAATTGACATGTTCTCGGTCGCTCCTGTTTGGAAACGCGTGTGTTCCGCTTTGTAGACTTGGGCGGTTTGGACATGTTAATTATACTGATAATAGAAATAGAAGAACAATAGATCGCTTATGCATGCGTATATGTTACAGCTAAATATAACCTGTCCGAGGAGGAAGTCAGAACGTTGACAGAGGCCACTTCACACAGCAAAAATAGGAACAGTTTGGATATGCCTAGGAGTAAGAATGAAGCAAATTTTAAGGAAGCTCGAACAGAAACAACCAATGACGAGCAAGAGGGTGGTTTTGTAAAGGAGAGCCGGATTCATGTTGAAGCTGATACAATTTCAGCTGAGTCGGCTAAGTTTGATTCTGGCGTAAATCCAATATATAATGCTGTCAAAATTAATGACAGTCTCAATAATGAAAAACAAAACCATAACACAATATGACAGTTAAAGAAAACTTAATATTACAATGGAACCTGAATAGATATACAACCAAATTAGAAGAACTTAAAATCTTAATACAAAAATATGACCCAGTAGTAATATGCCTACAAGAAACTAGATTTCACGAGAATAAAGCATATAACCTCAAAAATTATACAATGGTTATAAAAGACTACAAAGAGGGAAGAAATACGTGTGGGGTAGTTGCCATAGCAATTCGCAATAATCAAAAATATACAACCATAAACACTAACACTAACACACAACTGGTAGCCATTA